>OX359295.1:51753261-53045761 GCA_947179395.2 Pulicaria dysenterica
TACAACAGATTCACATTCCTTTAGTTGAGCAGCCTCATCAGATAACAAGAAACTCTAAAGGTATCGATTCTTCTGTATGTAGGCTGATGGAACTTGATGCAGTGCAAAATATCAAACAAGCATTTGCCAAACAAAACCTCCTGATTTCATAATCTTCCTTGAATTCTGGAAAGTGCAGTGTCTGTTGAAGATATTTGAGTTTCTCAAGGCTCATGATTCTGAAAGTATGTAAATTATTACCTCTGCTCCTATCATCATCTAATCCATTCAAGGCTTCTTTTAACCCGATATTTGTTGCCACTGTTTGTTTTATGAGACATTTAAGACAACGAACAAATCCTACCATTTGTTTCACTGCCTCAACTGAAATGAAAGATGTTGGCATATGTGTGTACAGGCTCTGAATACAAGATATTAAATGACTTGCAAGAAACTCAAACCCCTTCACTACAAACTCCTCAAAAGTCAAAATATCTTGCTTATAACTCTTTTTGGCTGAATTTTGCTCTGAAGACTGCTCGTTTTCACCTTCATTCGCAGTCTTTTTAGTAAGGCTTTTCTTTTCATCTTTCAATGTACTTACAATGATGGAGTTCCAGTTCTGTACTTTCATTGCTTTCTTTAGCTGCTTGTCAGTTGACTCTTCACTTTCAGTACCTGAATTCACCTCATTGTCATTTTCAATGCTGCTAATATCACTTTCTTCAGAGGTATCTTTACTGCTGCAATCGTCTTTCTCATCATTAACATGACTACCATCTCCATCATCTCCGCTTAAATTCTGCATTATGTAACACTCGTATTGATCCTGTGGATTCTCAAGGAAACGAATCATCCACTCACTGCTACCTTTCCAACCTGAAAGTGGAGCTAAACAAGCTGCAAGAATCTGGACACGCAAAGTTAAGAATATATATCCGAAAGATCTATGCATTCATCTATCTTCATTCTCTCCCCATTACCAAATAAAACTATGTCTCCTAAACCATAGGTATCATTCACCAAAGAGTCCCTCACTAAGCTCATAACTAGTTTAGTAACTCCTAAAACCGCAATATTCGTTGGAGCACAAGTGAGGGTTCTGCACTTCATCCGCAACAGCATGAATAATAACGAACTTATTATTTTCGTCTTCCCTGTTCCTGGTGGCCCCCAAATTAACTTTATGGTATTCTGGTGACGACAATATCTTGAAACAACACAGCTTAAAACAGCAGCTTCTTGTGAACTATCAAGCTGGAAAGATTTTAGAGCTTCCTTCATTGTCTTGTCCCTAGTTTCATCTGAAGAACACTCCATACATCTTTCTTCAACCTGTTAAAAGATTATTAGATCTTCCAAAAACAAATCAAGATTTTGACAAACTAGTTTTTCCTACTTTTTAGTTTATTATGAGTTAAATGTAGAAAATAAGCCAAACTCATGAAAAAACCGGAAAAATAAGCTTACGAAAAATAAGCCCTTGTTAAGCTAAAACAAATTAACATCTCCTTAATATAAGGATAGAACAATATGAATGCATGTATAACATTCTTACGAAAGAATCAGCTCTCAGCAAGGCTTCAATCATCTTCTTTTTGTCTCCTCCTACCTCTGCGTGAAGAGCTTGTGAAATGCGAATATTGGTCGTCAAGTTCATGAGATACACGGAAAAATGTTTTACATCATCCCCACCATAATAGGGGTCGATTGGTTTCGATGATAAAACTTTTAGTTTATAAATAGATTTATTCCCCTTCATGTTTTGCACTAAAGCTATAAGGTAAGCCTTGTTTGGCCTCTTGAGATCATCTACACATTTTGGCCTTACTTCAGTTAGAGCAATGAGATCTCCAACTTCAGGTTCATAACATCCTCGACGCCTTTTCAGCAAAATGGTGTATAACAATGTTTTGGGAAGTTTAAAATCCTTAGACTTTGCCACATTCACAATCTCTGAGGTTGGACAACGATTGACTCCAAGTATCTTGGAGAGCAACTCTGCATGTGTCTCCTCAAAAAGCGGATAGATGAATGATTTGGTGTAGGATGATACAGAGGAAAATGCTTTTGGAATCTCAGATACCTGATCAAAGATTACAGTTCTGAATTAAGGTGACAAGTTTATATATATATATATATATAATATATATTACTATATATACCGTTATTATTAAGAACAAGTAATCTACTAAAAAGTGAAACAAGTAAAGATAACAGACCTTTGACTTGTACAGATTTCGGTTAAGCACGTCACGGAGAGACCAAGAAAACACCTCATCAACCAATTCGCCACGCTTATATTCTGGTTTTTGTTTGTCAGCATCCGTCGCCATGATCTCCATCCTACTTAGCTTTTTTCTTGAAATTGAATAAAGAAACCAAGTGACAATATGTAGACAAGCAGTAGTACGTACACTTGGTGGATGTGAAGAGGCAACAACTTCAAGTCATTAATCTTTGATCATTAGTTCTTATTAGTTTCAGTTGTCAGAGAAACTCTATCTTAGAGAAGGAGATGAAGGGGCATGGAATCAATTGATTTACAGTTTCCAGGAAGACCAGATTATATTATCCATGAAAACGTTACAGTTTCCTAGAAGGAAGTTCAAATGTTTTTTCAAGTATTTTACATCAGAGTTCATTAGTCTCTTTGACGGCAATGCCATTTTATTTCTAAAGTCTGCTTTGCATCGCTTGTTTGAAACTTACATATTAGTCATTCTTGTTACTGTTAATAATGTAGTGTAAATTAATGAACTCAATTAGTCATTCTTGTTAGACCACACGTTGTACCCGAAGCTAGGGGTGTAATTGAGCCGAGACAGCTCGCGAGCTACTCGAGACCGACTCGGAAAATACTCGAAATCGACTCGCAGTGAATCGAGTCGAGCTCGAGCTCGAGCTACTCGATTAGGGTATCGAGCCGAGCTCGAGTTCTATAATACTCAGCTCGTTAAGCTCGCGAGCCTAATCGAACTTCTACTAATTTACCCTTTTACCCTTTTATACATACATAAATTACATATATGTCCTTAGTATATAAGAAAAAGGAATAGAAACCCTAGGTCCTCCTAACCATTTCCTTCTCATTTTCGGAATTGTATTTAAGTAGTTAGCTCTTGAATGTTATTTTAATATGTGAAATTTGAATTATGGAATGTTTTAACATTTATTGTTGCAAAATTTTATTAAATTAAAAGTCAGCCGAGTCGAGCTCGAGAGTGTTGAGTACTTACTTGAGTCGAGCTCGAGCTTGAAAATTAAAACTCGGCCGAGCTCGAGTCGAGTTTCGAGCCTCGAGCTTAGGAACCGAGTCGAGCTCGAGCTTGACACTGTGTCGGCTCGGCTCGATTACACCCCTACCCGAAGCCATCGGGTGATGGCGAGTCCAAGCGGGAACACCAAAACGGGACTTCGGGTGAGGGCAGCGAGTAAAGGGATCGGGTAGCACGACTCGGCGACGCAAACGAGGAAACCCCCACCCCCAGCTACATTATTTTTTTTTTTTAATTAACACTTTCTACCTATAAATAATAAATATTACCAGTACTTCACCATTTTTTAAATCACACAACTCCTCTCTTCTACTTCTACCTTTTCTTTCATATACATCACTATTTTTATATTTTTTTCATCTACAAAGAATATGGATTTACCGGACGAGGCAATAACTACTAGTGTTGATTTTTACACGAGAAATAACACGATGTTGCAAAAAGTTTTTAGAACCGTTTCAGAACTTATTTTTTATGACGACGAGGAAATATCGAGTGTACAAACTAGAATGCCGCCGAAAAATAGAGATCGACTAGCTGGACACGAGATGCTCATTCGCGACTATTTTAGTGAGACCCCGGTATACGATGATGATATGTTTAGGCGACGTTTTCGGATGAGCAAAGGCTTATTCGAGCGTATAGTTCACGATCTTAAACAAAAGTATGAATTTGCAGTTTCGATGACGACGACCTTGTAGCGGATGATATAGAAGTAACTATCAGCGAGGAACAATGGGCAGCAAATGTTCGAGAAGTCAAAAACCGAGAGACTCATAACAACCTTCGGTTCGATTTGGTCGAACAAATTTGGAGTATTCAAATCCCCGACAACGGAGACGACTAGTTTTTAGTTTTTAAAATTATGTATTTTTTTTTAAAAGTTTAGATTTTTTTTAAAGTTTAAATTATGTAATTTTTATCTGTAGTCTTGTTTGAATTTTTATTTAATTAAATTAATGAAATATATTATTTATATAATTGGTTATTTGTTTAAATAAAAAAAAGAATAAAAAAATAAAAAAAGATTAGGTAAGAGAAGGTAAGGTATAACTTGAAAATTGGGTAAGGAGAAAGGTAAGAGAGGGGGAATGATGTGGCGTTGATGTGACATTAGGTAAGGAGAAGCTGCAAATAGCCCACAACGCATAACCTTAAAGAAAATATAGCATTGTCTTGAGATTTCTCAATACGGGAAGATAGTTGTCAAATTCAAGCTCTTTCAATCATACTTTCGAATCAAATAAAGATGTACAAAGATCCATAACTGAAATTGGTTAAATTAGTGTCTCGACCATCAATAGATGTTTATGTTGTTGTAGCTTCCTTCTTGATGTTTCCTTTTTCTATTTGAATCATGTTTATTTCCTAGCGCTGCAATCAAGTGTTATTTTAATATTTTTATTGCCTTGCCGGTAAAAAAAAATATTATATTTTGTACTACTTAATCCTTCTACTTAATCCTTATATTCAGCGCATGTGAATCCCACTAATTTCCTCCTTTCATATGATCTCTTGATTCGACACATATTAATAATCTAGTGAAAAGAAAAATGAGTAGAAAACTAGAAATATTTTATAGGAGAAAGCTTATTAAAAAAATGTGTTGAGATGCGTAGGGAAGATGCTAGCACATATCTCACTTCAATAAAAATTCTAAATACATGGTTTGTATCTCTTTGGCACGACTAATTGATTATCTATCATCATTTGAGGAGGAGAGGCCGCAGGGTCGGACCATATCCCCACTTAGGTATAGAGGTGCCTAGGATTGCTAGACATTAGGTGGCTGACGAACTTCTTCAATCTGAATTTTTGTACGACTAGGATCCCGTATATAAAAACAAGAGGGACGCTCAGCTTGCAGATGCTACAATGGTATTAAACTGCTCAGTCATACTATGAAGTTGGGGGAATGAGTGATAAGAAAACAAGATACATCAATATACAAGAATACTTGAAAACCAATTCGGTTTCATGCCCGGAAGATCTTTCGAAGAAGCAGTTCATTTAATTAGAAGTCTTATGGAAAACTATAAGAAACAACTGGACATTCACATGGGTTTCTTATATATTGAGAAGTCGTATAATGGTGTTCCTAGGGTCTAGGGAGCTATTTTTGAAGACATTGAACGATTATTTGATATCAGGGAGATATATAAGATAGCTAGAGATATGCATGAAGGTGTTGACCTGTGTCCAGACCTCGGTAGGAGTCATCGAGTAATTACATGTGCTTACGTCCTACACCAAGGATCTGGACTTAGTTTGCTTCTTCTTTGCAGACGACATTGTTATAGTCTCGACAACATAAAAGGATCAGAATAGTTGGCTAGAACATTGGAGAGAATCATTAGAGCAAGTTGGGATTCAATTTAATAGAGATAAGACTCAATACCCTTGTTGTGATTTAAACAAGATCTAGAAAATGACGAGAACAAGGAAATATGTATGGAGATCAAGTGATGAAACCCCACGAGTCCTTTAAATACTTAGGTTCCAGGTTACATAGGATTGAGAGATAGACAAAGAGGTGGCTAACCATATTAAGCTAGGGTGACAAAAGTGGAGAGTGTCCTCATAAGTATTCAGTGATAAAAAAAAATTCCGTAAAAGCTAATAGGGAAAATTATATAGAGTTATTTAAGTATGATTCATGATGAACTTAGTTTTTCACTATAAGACCATGTGCATCGGGGCCGTGATGGGGCTCGTGAGAGGCGCTCACGAGGGTGAACACCATCGCCGCCCCTCGTGAAGCATCCCTCACGCTCACATACGTGAGCCGGGTCGCGCGAGTGAGAGAGGAGAAGGGGGAGGGTGATCGACCGTTGGGGGTAGCCGTTGGGGATTTTAATTTTTTTTTAACCATTTATCTCCTATAAATACACATATATTCAATCCTTTTTTTCACACAAAATTTTACTCATCTCATCTATTCTCTACATTCATCTTTTCTCCCTTCAAAAATATATTTCACAAATGGACAAGGGCAAACAATCGTTCAAAACCTCACGACGGGTTTCAAAGACGGGAAAAGGCACGAGCTCGCAACCGTCCCCCCGGATAACATATTCGGGATGTCATCTCCACCACCGAACTACATCCAAAATATACAACAATATCCGATGTATTCACCTACTCCGATTCCCGGTGGTTTTCATAGTGGAGTTTACCGGCCACAACCCCCGTTGTTGAATCAATTCCAAATGGGTTTTTCGGGTTTTCAAAACATGACTCAAGGTGGTTTTACAAACCTCCTTCAAGGTGGTTATCCGGGTGATGATGAGCCAGAGATGGAGGAAGATGAGGACGAGGAGGCTATTCCCGACACCCCATGCGAGGAGGTGGTACCCGAAACACAACCCGATCCCGGGCAAAAAGGAAAAAGAAGGGCGGTGCCGTAGAGTGCCTGGGAAGAGGTTTTGTTGGCTACGGTATGGGTTACAATATCCGAGAATTGTGTAACCGGCAACAACCAAAAAGCAAGTAAGTATTATTAGTATTTATATATATGTATATATGTGTATTATTATTTAAATGTATATATTATTATTTAATATATTTATGTATTATTATTTAAATGTATATATTATTATTTAATATATTTATGTATTATTATTTGTAGTAAACTTTTAGGGGAAGGTGCGTGATTTTTACAACGAAAGGAGAATGGACTACATTGAACGCACCAAAGACCAACTCACGGGCAAGTGGAACGATATGCGAAAAAAAAAACCTTGTTCAATGGTTTGTACAATAATTTCGCTAACAACCCCCAATCCGGATGGAGTGAGGTGGACATCCTCAAGAAAGCCAACAAACAATATCGGGTAGAAAATAAAAATCAAGCGTTTGCTCACGAGGAGGCATGGAGGAAATTGAAAGACCATCCTAAATGGTCAAATGTGCCCCAAATGATGGTTGAAAGACCATCTAAAAGGAGCAAGTCTTCGGACCCGTCTACCCCGCACACTGCGTCTTCCAATGCCGGGGTTAACATTGACCTCAACTTAGAAGACATCGACGAGCATGACGATGATGTTGAAGTTCACGAGCCGATACGCCCACCGGGCCGGGACAAATCTAAATGAGCTAGCAAAGAAAATGACATGGGAAAAGGCTCGGGCTCGGGTATCATGGATGTGATGGCGGAGTTCAAGGATTTCGTTGGGAAGTTCTCATCCGAGAACGAAGAAGTGATGAAAACCGAGCAAGAAAAAATAAAAGCAATGAATAACGTAGCCGAGTCGATAAGAGAGAAAAACCAGATAATGAAAGAAAGACAAGAAAGCCAAGATTTCGATTTTGTCTATGACCGGCACGATCATCTCACGGCAGAAGCGTTGGATGCGGTTAATAAACGAAAGGAAATTATCAAAAAAAATATGGGTGGTAGATTGTATTTTTTTTAATTATGCACTTTTTATTTTTACTTTTTTAAGTTATGTAATTTTTTATTTTTAATATTAAAAGTTATATTGTTATTTAATGTTTTTTATAATTATTATATTGTTTTAAAAATTAAATTATGTTAAAAAAAGAAAAAAAAGAAAAGAAAAAGAAAAAGAAAAAGGATGTGAAGCATGTGATGGATGCAGGGGTTTGTGTGATGTGATGGGAAAATTGTGGGATGTTGATGTGGCGTTGATGTGGCTGTGTGAAGGGTGTGATGGATGCACATGGTCTAAGGTGAATTGTGAAATTATGGTTAAATACTTTTAAGTACTATTCCTATTTCTTATGGTACAATTAATAATGCTCGATGAGTATTCAAATAATATTATGCCAAATTTTTACATGTAAATGGGTGATTAGCTTATCAATATAATAGCAAAAGAGTCATTTGTTGAATTATAACCAAATAAATGTTTATTATTGTCATTTGGAGGACTGTAGAACTCATCATCTGCTTCTAGAACATGGTCTAGCAGATAGAGAAAAGAAGTAGGAAGAGATCAATTTGATTTTGTAGATTAATGAAATGCATGAGAGTTTTGATTTTAATTTTGTGTTCTAATATTTGAATGTTCCTACCTTGGGGCTTTGGAATGTTTAACAAAAGCTTGTGAAGGCTAGGGTCATTATCTCAAGGTAAGTACTGATTTAGTTGTTGTTTGATTTTGAGTTATAGATAAGTACATCTTGTGGATACTTAGTTTTTATAAAAAAATAATAGTCATCAGATTGTGGTTTTATATGTTTGACAATTTGAATAATTTAATTAATGGATTGTAGGATGTGGAAATTGTGGATTATCTTTATGATGTATATTATCAATGGAAATCAAAGGGAGGCCAATGCTCCACTTAGGAGAAGGCCTATGTTCTTGACATGTTTGTACTTGTTATTTGCTTGTGATAAGATACTCCATGTAGGAGTTCACCACTATTAATTTAACTCAAGTGATCATGAGTTGCTGAAATGTGTTTTCATGCATTGTGTTAGTTGAGCTTCTATGCTTAATAGTTATGGATAAAGAGATACTCAATTGTTTATTGTTGAGTTCATAAGTGTTTGAGTTACTTGGCCTTGATGGCATGTGTTTTATGTGACCCTTATGGTACACATCCAATTGTGTTTCTAACCACTATGGGTGTGTGGTTCAAGATGTTGTGGCTAATCGAACCATGCAACATGTGTGTGGTATAATTGGCATTGAGGGATGTTGCAATTAGTGGAGTTGAGTGATAGTACCCATTACGACCGTGTGGTTCAAGAGGTTGACGAGTGTACCAAACCAGTGTATATACAAGTGGACTTGGGGAAAAGGTCATTCGCTTCAGATACCCATTGTATGGTGGAATTCTTCGTGCTCCCCCACCTTGACGGGGAAATGTGGTTATCCCCCATGTGAGCACTTGTTGACCGTGGCTAGCTACCACGTGGAGACATTGTGGCTCAATGGACAGGCCCATATCCTTATGTGCTTTTATGTGTAATTTTTATGTTGGATATATTGCCAAACTTGTGTTTTTGAAATATTTGTTAATGACTAAAGGACTATCCATGTTCACTTTTTGAAAATTTACGACCGACTTTGCAAGATTTTGATATAAAAGACTGTGAGTGTAATTTGAGCATATCTTAAAGGACCATCGATCTGTGTAATTAACTACAGATAATATAACTCATTCAAAAAATATTTAAATAGATCTGTAATATTACAATAAAATTTATACCATAATATGTTACTACTGAAACAAAAAAGGTAATACCAAAACTAACGTCCAAACACAAAGATCTTGAATAAAATAGAGAAATCTAAAGAGTTTATAGTACATTCATACAATTTAGTTTAAACTCAAATATATTCAAGTTTAGTTTTTCGTACTATATTCAAAGTAATGAGTTGTGTTCAATAAAGTTCATATAAAAACATAGTCCTGAAATTTTAATATTCAATCACATGTGATTAAATACACTCCGTCCAAAATTACGAAATGTAGTACCATGTGATTGTAAAAGCATCACATGTTAATTACGAAAATGTCACTCCGTCCAAAATTTTAAAATTCAATCTGAACTATTGATGGGGCTAATCCAAATGCTAAAATTAGTCTTTTAGGACTATAAAGAAAGTGTTATAAAATATCGACAATAAATGAAAGGAAATACGATAAGAATAATAACTGTAAAACGAGAAAACGAGGATTTAACGTGGAAAAACCCTTTCGGGGAAAAACCACTGGCACAACCGATGATAATCACTATATGAGAACATGAGGTGGTTACAAGAGTTTAATACAAATCTCACAATGTCTCTCGTCTCTTTCTATTTATTCACTGCATGTATCAACTAGCCCCATATGATTATATATACATGTGTAAACACCAATGTGAAAAAGAAAGGGAGATCCATAAAATAAGGTGGCTACTTTTACCATTTGACTTTTGAGTTCCACAATAACAATTGAACTTGTCTTGTTGAATTACTACACGTGAAGAATACTGAAGCTTGAAACTAAAATTTCTTTTAGTAGCCAACATGCAATAAATGGAATGGGGTCTACCATTTATAGACTTTGAGTAATTTCGGCCCACATTTTACAGAAAGTATAGACTATATTGAACATTTCTCTCAAACTAGTATTTACTTGAGTATAGATAGAACTAATGGAGAGCAAATAAGAACGAGGCAAAACGCAAAGTTGATGTGCGGCCAGTGCTCAAAGAAATCAAATAGAGAGCAAACAAAACGATGTTGTAGGAGTTATGCATGATTCGAACATCTTGGGCTTGTAAAACACATTCCCTACCACTCCGTCAGAAATCATCATCATCATATCATAACTACTAAGACTACACGTTATACATGACCCGATGGAATCGGGTAACATCGGGTACACCATTACGCGATTTTGGGTAGTGACATCGGGTAGGTAAATCGGGTCCTGGAACTCGATGGAGAAACTCGACTCCCCCACCCCCTCTCACCTCCTCTCAACCAATCACAATTAAACACACATTTAACTTTTTTTTATATTTTTTTTATATTTTTTTCTTATTTAATAATTCAATTATAAATACCTCACCATCCAACACTCATTTTCATCCTAATTTTATACCCTTTCACACCCATTCTCTCTATCTCTTTCACACCATTTTCTTTACCTATTTCATCCCTAATTCTTTTTCTTATGGATTTACCAAACGAGACAACTATTTTTTAGTTTTTAAAATTATGTATATTTTTTTTAAAAAAGTTTAGATTTTTTTTAAGTTTAAATTATGTAATTTTAATTTTTAGTATTGGTTGAATTTTAAATTAATTAAATTAATGAATTATATTATTTATATAATTGGTTGTTTGTTAAAATAAAAGAAAATAAAAAAGTGAAAAAAGATTGGGTAAGAAAAGATAAGGTATAACTTGATATTGGGTAAAGGAGAAAGGTAAAGGATGTTGAATGATGTGGCGCTGATGTGACATCGGGTAAGCCTTACCTGCAGGTAAGGTATAACGCCCAGCCTAATAAAGTGAAGTTTAAAAGCATATAAACAAATTTCTGATAATTGTTACTATATATATAAATTATCTTTGAAATCGTTTCCAAATCTAAAATTTACTTCTTATGCGCTTGAAATTTGAGTGAATTGAAGTAGCAAATATGAGGTGATTCTATAGATCACTAGTCACATCCCGAGTCCGAAAAATACAGAATCTACGATTAAATAGGTAACAAACTTATATGTGGTCTCCAAATTTTTAGTTCCTAATCGAGAAAATAGCAAGTAGTTGCTTTGCCACCTGATTTCCCTTCCATGAGACTTTGAATCACCATATTTGATGAGTTTCTTTTCACCAACCCCCCTCTAAACTCTGCTGCAGGCTGGCTTCTCAAGCTCACGGTAAGCTTCTGCTTTGCCACGGACCAACTCGGATCGGTGTCCGAGTCCGTTGGCCATGTGATTGGAAGCACCAGATTCCTGATCAAATTTCCAAAACAACAAATTTATTCTCTTCATTACAGATCAGAATATGTAAATTGACAAAGTATACAATTCGAATATTCGAGCATACCCATCAAATCTTTTTGCTTTGCAGCGGCTTATCATATGCTCAGGATAATGCCCATATACCTCGTCCATTAACATCTTTTCCACTTCTTCGATCTTGGTGGCGGGCAAAAGATCCCAGATCTTAATCACCTGGATGCAAGTATTATCTTCTACTACAAGGTCTACAGCACAAATCAAACACAAGTCTTTTGTAACATTGTACTTTTCCAAGAGTGAACCTGTTACTTCTAAGTTGGCTTTAGCATTTTCAACTTCCGGTGGTTGAGCCCAGATGGTAGAGATCGTGCCCAGAAGAGAACCAAGTGTCTTGCAAAATCTACCAAAAGTTGAACGTGTTTTTTCTATTTCCATCTCGGTGTTTCTGCACATTTGTGGTTGACGCCATCCGTTTGAAAGCTTAATCACAAGAGCAAACACTTCTCGCCGAATATGAGGGTAGGTGAAACTTGTAATTGACTTTGAGAACATATCACTAAACTTTACCTACCACAAGCCAGAAATAAAAGATTTCCATATAATTAGCTATACAAGTTCAAATTCAATACAAAAAGCAAGCAACTAGACATTATTTTGTGACTAGAAATACCTTCCACTTTGCCTCACTAGAAAGCAAAGAATCCAGATTGAATATGCTACAAGGTTGGGATTGATTGCTCGTGGCAGTTTGAGCTAAGTTTGAGCCCGGTTTGGATATGCAATCGCCCATGGCGACTTTAGCCAAGTTTTTGTAGTCAGTAGCATTATAAAAACAGCCACGGTCCTTAGCATCAGCGACTAGTTTCTTCCAAATGGACCCGCTATTCATCAAAGTCGACTCATTTCCCAAAATCCAAAGACAATATCTATTTTAGAGCAACAAACAGGGTAAAAAATCTGAATTAAACAATGGAAAACAAACAATGAAAGGAAAAAGAACAATACAACAGATTAGAGAGAATGCTTGTTACCTGGCTCGAGTTAATGCAACATTAGTTCTTTGATGATCTGAGAGGAAACCGATAGATCCTTTACCATTACACCTCACTGTTGATATGATAATTACATCCTCCTCGCTCCCTTGAAAACCATCAACGGATCGAACATTCACAGAGAAGTATTTTTCAGAACCCTTGTATTTGTTGCCAAGTTTGTTCTGTATTGCATACACCTGAGCCTTGTATGGTGATATGCAACCAACACTTACCCTTTGTTTTCTTGCAACAGCTTCTGTGCAAACAGAACCAAATGTTAAATGCTAAATATATACAACATAATATAAAGGAGAGGTAGAAAAATACCTTTAAAGAGACTTGCAACTATTTCACCAACAACAGCCACTTCCATGACATTTTTCGTGCTATGATTCTTATCAAATTCCTCCTTGGCTGATGTTACATTAATAAACGAATATGAGCCAAACATACTTCCTTGAAGAAAACGCTTTCCATAAGTGCTTTGTTTGACGTTCCCGCCATCCAAGATTCGTTTGTCATAGAACTCCCTATTTGGGAATTGGCTGATGGATGGATGCATCCTGTATTGAACATTTAGTAGATGCTTCTTATGGCCTAGTAATACAAGCCTCTCAAATAAGCTCCTTCCAAATTCAGCCTCCTCGCATATCTATAAGCAAAGGTAATTAATACATAATATAAATTAGAAGATTAAGGGAAGAATCATTAAACATGTAAACAAAAACAAAACCTTGCTTTGCACCATGGCGGGGAGTTGTCGTTCATCTCCAACAAGAATAGCGTGGTGAAGACCTCGAATCTGGAGTGGTATGAGAGACTCACATTCCTTTAGCTGAGCAGCCTCATCGATTACAACAAACTCCAAAGGATTCTTTTGGGGCATATGCATGTTGATAGAACTTGATGCTGTGCAAAAGATCAAACAAGCATTCGCCAAACAAAAAATTTTGATCTCATTATTATAGATATTAAACTTTGGTAAGCACAACATCTTTCGAAGGCATTTGAGTTTATAAACACATGACAGTCTGCAAGCATGTAAACTAATACCTCCTATAGTACTACCAACACTATAACCTGTCAAAGCTTCTCTTAATCTAACATTTCCAGGAATCTGTGTTTGTTTAAGTAATCGTTCGAATTGTCTGAGAGAACGAACAAGCTCATTCATATGTTTCACTGTCTCAATCGAGATATAAGATGTTGGCATATGTGTGTACAAGTTTTCAACACATGATATAAGATGACTTCCAAGAAAGCTGAACCCCATAAACACAAACTGCTCAAAACTCAACATATTTTCTTGAGAATTCTTTTTGTTAGTTTTATTAGTTGAAGGCAACCCATTTACAATCAGAGTCCTCCAGTTCTTCTTTCTCAGTGCTGCTGCTTTAAGCTGTGAGTCCTTTGATTCCTCAGCATCATGAATCAAATTGTCTTCATTTACATCGCTACCTCGTTTCTCATCAACAAGCAGCTCTTGCTTAAAGTACAACTGGTATTGAACCTCAGGATCCTCAAGAAAATGAATCAACCACTCACTGCTACCTTCCCATCCTGATAATGGAGCTAAACAACCAGCTAGAATCTTAACGCGAAACTTTAAAAATATATCTGAAAGACCTTTGTGATCATCTAATTTCATTTTCTCCTCATTCCCATATAAAACTATATCTCCTAAACCATAAGTATCATATACAGATGAATCCCTCACTAAGCTCATAACGCGTTTGGTAACTCCTAAAACTGCAATATTCGTAGGAGCACAAGTGAGAGTTCTGCACTTCATGCTCAGAAACATGAAAAGTAACGAGGCGATTGTTTTAGTCTTTCCAGTCCCTGGAGGCCCCCAAACTAACTTTATTGTATTTCGATGATGACACTGTCTTGCAGCAATGCAGCTCAAAACAGCAGCTTCCTGTGAACTATCAAGTTGAAATGTCTTGAGAGCTTCCTTCATCTTTACCAAATCAATTTCTCTAGTTCTAATAACAGAACATTCATCACAACGTTCTTCGACCTGTTACATATTAGATAGTTATTAATTAACTGATTGATGCTTTTCTAAAGGGAAAAATTCTCTTTGACAAATAAAGAAAAATGCATGCTGTTCTTACTGAAGAATCAACTCGCAGAAGCTTTTCAATCATCTTCCTTTTGTCTCCTAGCTCGGAGTGTAGGGCTTTCGATATACGAGTATTTGTTGTCAAGTTGGTAAGATAAACAGCAAAATGTTTTTCATCATTCAAATTACTAAAACTTATCAGACCTTTCGTAGTAACACCTTCAACATCGTGATGATTGATCGGTTTTGATGATAAAATAAATGTTTTGCATATCGGTTTGTCGATATTCACGCCTTGCACTAAAGCAATAGTGTAAGACTTGTTTGGCCTCTTGAGATCATCAACAGATTTTGGCATTACATCAGTCAAAGCAATGAGATCTCCAATCTGAGGAACATAAGATCCTTGACGTATTTCAAGAAAGATGGTGTATAACAAAGCTGTAGGAGGCTTAAAACCTAAAGACATTTTCACTTCAACAATCACAGCAGAAGGAGAATCTTTGATTGCTAGTATCTTCGAAAGCAAGTCCGCTCGTGTCTCCTCAAAAAGCGGATAGACGAATGATCTTCTATAGTTGGTTATGGATGAAAATGTTCTTGGAATCTCTGCTACCTGCAGTTCAATTAATGCAAGTTTCAGTAGATCAGGCAAACATATAGAAACAACATCAGAGAATTAAATTGCAAGAAAATAAACAGTTTTGCTACAAAATTGTATAAAAGTTTATAGTTTTACAAACCTTTCCCTTGTACAAATTTCGGTTAAGTACATCCGAAAGAGACCAAGAAAACACCTCATCTATCAACGCTTGACCCACATTGCTTTCTGGTTTCTTCTTATAATCAGTACTAAGCGCCATTGGCCGATGCTCAAAGATGCTTTTGGGTCGTTTTAATTTGTTTCCATTAGATTCTTAATTAAGAAACCAAATACGTAAGAATATATAAAGCAGTTAACAAGTTAGAAAAGCGGTTAGAAACAAGTTAAAAGGCATAATAAGCAGGGTCGAGGAAGATACAGATATATAAGCATGCATGCTCGATGATCACTAGTTTAAAGATCGATTATACCTCAAGATTACTACAGTTTGTCGGTGTTTAGATCGAAATTGACACTTTGTAATAAAAAGCGAGAGACGTTTGTTCCTGAACTCTAGCTTTTTAGATAAGGAAATGAAGGGGCACACATGGAGTGATCGACAGTTTACACTTTCCAATAAGTTCAGAGCCTCTACGTATCTTCATGAAAGACGATACTGCTGGACGTATATAATACGTTACAGTTTACAAGAAGTTCAGATTATTTTTCATCGAGCCCCTCTCAACAATCATTGGCCGAATTTATAAAACCGCCCCCGAAATGGTTATATACTTATAAAAAAATTGCACCGTGTTATCGAATTTTTTAGTGAAGAACAAGATTTTGAAGGAAGATCATAAATGTTGAGCTCTCGAGTTTATTTAATGAATAAAAGAAAAAGATTTGAAGAGAAATTTAGACTTCTTTTGCTCAAACTTATCCTTTAAAAAATAAGAGGATTTGAAAAGAAAATATTTACTTCATTTTCTTTTTTTTTTCTCTTATTTTTAAACTTGAGAACATGTTGCTTGGTGCAGATTTGTACACAATTAATTTTTTTCATACGCAACATGAATAATCAGTTATGAGTATATAATGCAAGTTAATGATACATAAAGTTATTGTATATGTCAAATTTTACAAATTTGTTATGTAAAGATCAACACATAGAATTAATTTTCACCATAACCTTTTAAAACAAATAACTAATTTCATTAATAATAACATAAAATACAAGACTAGCAGGTTACTAGCAAAAAGAAATAAAGAACAAAACCAACCAATACATTTAAAATACCTATAACACCAAACTAAAGATTGAAATCAAGTGAGTTGAATCTTTCTTCCTCCATGTTGATTATTTTTTATTATTTTTGAAGGGCAAGGCATATTTAATTAAAAAATAACTAGTCCGTTGATATTTAACAAGATAATTTCATATATAAAAAAGAGTTTCAATGGTTGTTAATAATCATTAAACCATTCGAGATACTTTTCCTTTTATATTTCATAGCCATAATGTAAATATGAGGTGATCACTCATTAAATCTCCAACGTTTGTTTAGAATCTGAAAAATACAAATCAACGATAAAAGAGGTAACAAACTTATATGTAGTCTCCAAATTTTTAGTTCCTAATCGAGAAAACCGCTAAAAGTTGCTTTGCCACATGCTTTCCCTTCCATGACACTATGTATTACCATTATTTCATGAGCTGTTTCCTTTCACCAAACCCCCTAAGGCTGGGCATCGGAGGGGACGGGTAAGCAAGGGTTTGGGTACTAGAACACCAAAATCACTGCTAGGGTAAGAGAGAGAAGGGGTTCCTATACCCGTGAGGTAACCCGCTTGCACACACACACATCCTTTTTTATCTTCTTTTCTTTTTAATAATAAAATATTAGGAGGGTATGTATGGGTTAGATGTGGAGGTTTGAGGGTTAGAGAGAGATGAAGGTAGGAATGATGTGGATGCTGATGTGGCAATAGATTTGAGAGGGTATGAGAGGGTTGGATGCACATGGTCTAAACACACCATATCAAATATAAACTATATAAATTTCTACAAGAAATAATTAACTTCATTAATTCCGAGTAACACACCACACATGTGTGTATATATATATATATATATATATATATATATATGTGTGTGTGTGTGTGTGTGTGTGTGTGTGTGTGTGTGTGTGTGTATATATATATGTATATAAGAGAATTTAGAGTTTCCAGTGTCAGGTAAGCTTCTGCTTTGCCACGGACCTACTCGGATCGGTGTCCGAGTCCATTGGCCATGTGATTGGAAGCACCAGATTCCTGATCAAATTTCCAAAACAACAAATTTATTCTCTTTATTGCAGATAAGAATATGTAAATGGACAAAGTATACAATTCCACTATTCGAGCATACCCATCAGATCTTTTTTCTTTGCAGCGGCGTATCATATGCTCTGGACGACACCCATATACCTCGTCCACTAACATCTTTTCCAGTTCTTCGATCTTGGTGGCGGGCAAAAGATCCCAGACCTTTATCACCTGGATGCAAGTATTATCTTCTACTACAAGGTCTACAGCCCAAATCAAACACAAGTCTTTTGTAACATTGTACTTTTCCAAGACTGAACCTGTTACTTCTAACTTGGCTTTAGCGTTTTCAACTTTCGATGGTTCAGCCCACATGGTAGAGATCGTGCCCAGAAGAGAACCAAGTGTCTTGCAAAATCTACCAACAAGTGAACGTGTTTTTTCTATTTCCATTTCGGTGTTTCTGCGAATTTGTGGTTGACGCCATCCCTTTGAAAGCTTAATCACAAGAGTGACCACTTCCTGATGAATCTGAGAGTCGGTGAAGCTTTTGATTGACTCCAAGAAAATATCACTAAACTTTACCTACCACAAGCCAGAAATAAAATATTTCCATATAATGAGCTATACAAGTTCAAATTCAATACAAAAAGCAAGCAACTAGACATTATTTTGTGACTAGAAATACCTTCCACTTTGCCTCACTAGAAAGCAAAGAATCCGGATTGAATATGCTACAAGGTTGGGATTGATTGCTCGTGGCAGTTTGAGCTAAGTTTGAGCCCGGTTTGGATATGCAATCGCCCATGGCGACTTTAGCCAAGTTTTTGTAGTTAGTAGCATTATAAAAACAGCCACGGTCCTTAGCATCAGGGACTAGTTTCTTCCAAATGGACCCGCTATTCATCAAAGTTGACCCATTTCCCAAAATCCAAAGACAATATCTATTTTAGAGCAACAAACGGGGTAAAAAATCTGAATTAAACAATGGAAAACAAACAATGAAAGCAAAAAGAACAATAAAACAGATTAGAGACGATGTTTGTTACCTGGCTCGAGTTAAAGCGACATTTGTCCTTTGGTGATTTGAGAGGAAACCAATAGATCCTTTACCATTACACCTCACTGTTGATATAATAATCACATCCTCCTCGCTCCCTTGAAAACCATCAACGGATCGAACATTTACAGTGAAGTATTTTTCAGAACCCTTGTATTTGTTGCCAAGTTTGTCCTGTGTTGCATACACCTGAGCCTTGTATGGTGATATGCAACCAACACTTACCCTTTGTTTTCTTGCAACAGCTTCTGTGAAAATAGAACAAAATGTTAAATGCAAAATACAACATAATATAAAGTAGGGGGGCCGGAGGGGGGTAGAGAAATACATTTAAAGAGACCTGCAACTATATCACCAACAACAGCCACTTCCATGACATTTTTCGTGCTATGATTCTTATCAAATTCCTCCTTGGCTGATGTTACATTAATAAAAGAATATGAGCTAAACATATTTCCTTGAAGAAAACGCTTCCCGTAAGTGCTACTCCTGACGTTCCCGCCATCCAAGATCTGTTTGTCATAGAACTCCCTATTTGGGAATTGGCTGATGGATGGATGCATCCTGTATTGAACATTTAGTAGGTGTTTCTTATGTCCTATTAATACAACCCTCTCAAATAAGCTCCTTCCTAATAACGATTATGGTATCACTGATTTGCTGTTGTGTATTGAATAATAAAGCCCTATATATAGGGAGAAATACAAACCGTACATCCCTCTCTTGAGGAGATAAACTAGGAAAAGATATATACAAATCATAATTGAAATACATATTCTAAATAGAATATATACGGCTAATACTCCCCCGCTGTTTGAGCGGGGGGAGAACAAACGCTCAAACTGGATCGGAACTGTTGGTATAGATACCGAGGCAAGCCTTTGGTGAAGATGTCCGCATATTGCATGGAGGAAGGGACGTGTAAAACTTGAACCTGGCCAAGACGAACCTTTTCACGAACAAAATGTATGTCAATTCTACGTGTTTAGTGCGTTGGTGTTGAACCGGGTTCTGTGACAAATAAACGGCAGACACATTTTCGCAATAAACTACCATTGCCTTTTGAAGTGGAACATGAAGCTCAAGTAAGAGGTTCCGAAGCCAGGTGGTCTCTGAGACGACGTTAGCAACGCCGCGATATTCCGCCTCTCCACTCGAACGGGATATAGTGGGTTGTCGTTTAGACTACCAGGACACAAGATTATTTCCCAAGAATACACAGTATCCAGACGTGGATCGTCGAGAATCAGGACACCCTCCCCAATCAGCATCAAAGTACGCAGTCAGCGTGTGTGTGGGGAATGTAACTAACTGTAGACCGTAGTCAATGGTGCCTCGAAGGTAACGAAAAATTTTCTTCATGAACTGGAAATGGGGCTCCCGTGGAGCATGCATGAAAAGGCAAACCTGTTGGACAGCATATGTAATATATGGATGGGTAAATGTCAAATACTATAGAGCTCCTGCAAGCATCCGATATAATGTCCCATCTGGGAGTAGCTCACCATCTGTGGCACTGAGTTTGGTGGACGTATCCACGAGGGTAGAGCAAGGCTTCCATGAAGACATAGAAGCCCGCTGAAGGATATCACGAGTATATGAAGCCTGTGATAAAAATAAGCCATGCTTGTCACGAGTGGTCGTGATACCCAGAAATTGATGAAGAGTACCCAAGTCTGTCATGGCAAATTCCTGAGACAATGAGGCAATAATACTGCGTAGAAAAGCAGGGTCAGAAGCAGTCAAGACAATATCATCAACATATAATAACAAATATGCCGATGCCGGCCGTGCTGATAAATAAATAGTGATGAATCACACAGACTGCTCTTGAATCAACGAGAAGTGATGAATGATGCAAATCTAGTATACCAAGCGCGAGGGGCCTGCTTAAGCCCATATAAAGATTTTGAGTCGCCACACATGAGAAGGAAAACGAGCATCTACAAATCCCGGAGGTTGATGCATGAAAATAGTTTCATGTAGATCCCCATGAAGAAAGGCGTTCTTGACATCCAACTGATGAATTGGCCAATCTTGAGACACAGCGAGACTAAGAACCGTCCGGATGGTAGCCGGCTTTACAACCGGACTAAATGTCTCATGACAATCAATACCCACGGTTTGGGATTTCCCATTGACGACAAGACGAGCCTTATATCGTTCAAGCGAACCATCTGCTTTAAACTTGTGGCGGAATAGCGACATACATCGAATAAATGGGCTATCTATCGGTCGAGGTACAAGTTCCCATGTGTTATTCACCTGTAACGCTCTAAATTCATCTTCCATAGCTAGTAACCAATTCGGGTCAGACCTGTCCATAGAGACAGAGGTAGGAATATGAGAGATTAGAGATGTGGTAGTGGTATGCAGATTGAGTCGGATGACAGGTTTAGTAACACCTGCCCGGGCACGAGTGGTCATCGGATGAGCGGAAGGAGGGTTGGGTGAGGTAGGCGATGTGGAGTTCTCGGTGACAGGTGTTGGGCCTGATGTAGACGGAGTGGCAGATTGCACTGTTCAGTGGTAGGTGGGGCGGTGTTGGTGGAAGGAGCCTTGGAACGGCGACTGTATGTTAAAATGGGAGGTGAGGAGGGTGGAATGGTGGGAGGTGGCGAGTGTTGGTTGGGAGCTTGAGAAGGAGTCGGTAGAGGTGATGATGGAGAGTGGGAAAACGAGTGAATGGGAGGATCATCAAGAAAATCGTAGGAGGATGAGGAAGGGATCTGGGCAAATGGAAAAGAGGTCTCGTCAAATGTGACGTGGCGTGATAGGTGAACTTTCCAGTGGAAATATCATAGCACCGGTAGGCTCGGAAGTTTTCAGGGTAACCAAGGAATACGCATTTGATGGAGCGGGGTTGGAGCTTGTGGGATTGAGTGGCGGAAGTGTTTGGGTAGCATGTGCACCTAAAGGTGCGGAGATGATCATAGGTAGGATGACGGCGGTAGAGTGAAAATGCCGGTGTGGCAAAGTTGAGCCGCTTTGTAAGAAGACTGTTATGTAGATAGGCAGCCGTGTGAAGGGCTTCGACCCAAAATGAATGAGGTAGCAAGGCATGAGTATGAAGAGTGCGGATGATGTCATTGAGACGACGAATCATACGTTCGGCTCGTCCATTTTGTTGAGACGTTTGTGGACAAGAGAAGCGAAAGACAAGGCCATGATTGTTGGCAAAAGATTTAAACTCGTTGTTATGAAACTCACCACCAAGATCACATTGGAAAGTCTTGATGGTGCGGTTAAACTAAGTTTGAATTAATTTGTGAAACTTTTTAAAGATGAGAAAGGTGTCGGATTTAAATTTTAGAGGGTAGACCCATACATAATGAATAAAGTTGTCAATAAGGACCATATAATATTTGTAACCTGTTTTGCTTAAAATCGGTGAAGTCCAAATATCACAATGGATAATATCAAATGGTGCAACAGATAATGAATGTGAATCATAAAATGGCAATCGAGTATGTTTAGATATTTGACAAGCATTGCATAAAGAAGAATCCATAGGTTTATTACAAATAATGGAAAAATTAGAACGAAGTAAATTTAAGATAGGATCCCCCGCATGACCTAAGCGAGCATGCCATCGATCATAGGTGGTGGTAAGGAAAGAAGACGAGGTAGCTGGTGGTGTGAACGGGTATAGATCACCCGTGCTATCATGACGAGAAAGTAGAGCTCCAGTCTTGAGGTCCTTAACAAAAAAACCATATGAGTCAAATTTAACAGAAGTTTGATTATCTACGGTAAATTTGCGAACAGAAAGTAAGTTTTTAATAATGGCTGGAGTGAATAAAATATTTTGTAATGTATACGAACGAGTGGGGGTGTTGTGCATGGCGTGGTCCGACCCATGAATAGGAATACTAGACCCATTTCAGTCAAAAATAGAGGTCATAGGAGAAGTAGTCATGGGAGTAGATATTTTACATGGATCCGATGTAAGGTGAGTTGAGGCCCCAGAGTCCATGTACCAAGTGTGATCCGTAGAGGTAAGATTGACTTGTTGCATGGTTTGAGCTAAATTAGATGGGTTGTAGTCTGAATAACCAGCGAAAGGTGGAGTTGGAGGTGGGCCCTGCCCGGTCGGGTGTGGTGCTGGAGAGTGGCTAGGGGCCCTTAAGTCATAACCTGGGCTGGATGCAATGTAATTTGCCCAATTAGGTCCCTGTTGGTTCGATCCATGTAACGGGTACGGGGATGGAGGGGGTTCCATGGTGCTGGATTCCAGTTCTGGTAAGTCCCTTGATTCCACTGATATGGTTGTCCACGACCTCCTCTACCACGAGAATTTCTGCCACGGCCACGTCCATTGCCACCACGAGCACGGCCTGAATTCGATTGTTGTCGGTTGCCCGAATAATTATAATAATTAGGGGCTGAATTTCGATCACCTTGATTGCCTTGAGTATTGCATGTTGGTTTTTGGGACGATTGATCCCCCGAAGGTGCAACGAGAACAGTTTGGTTTTGGGTTTGCCTAGCATTTTGTCTGTGTTGCTCCAACTGTAGCATGCTACAAGCCGTTTCCCACGACGGCGAGATTTGATTGATGTATGCCCAACGACATCAAATTCCGGTGGTAACCCGCGAACCATTTGTAAGACAAGCCGAGATTCGGTGACAGGGTTGTCAACATCTCCAAGTTGATCAGCAAGGTCTTTAAGTTTCTGGCAATATGCTTCCATTGATGAACAAGCACCCAGGGTAAGATTGGAGAATTTTTGTTTAAGGGCTGCTGCACTTGAGCCTTTGTTATTGAGAAAGTTTGTTTTGAGTTTGTTCCATGCAGCTTGGGCAGTGGTGTCGTTCTCCAGTATGCGAACCATCAATTCATCAGATAACGTGATGTAGATCCACTGAAGAACTAAAGCATCGATCTCCACCCACTGGTGGTACCCAGGATCGGTTTCAACCGGTGTCGGCGTTCCATCAATATGATCAAGTACCTTCTAGGCTTTGGCATGAAGTCGGAACAACTTGGTCCAGGATGAGTACGTTACCTTAACGCCATCAAGGGTACGGATCTTCGTCTTAACATTTGTAACTGTGTATGCAGGGTGCAAGGTCGTGGTCTTCACCGCTTTTGATCCAGAATCCTCTTTATCCATGGTCGCAGGTTACAGGAGATGAAGAAATTAAATATCAGTATAGAAATTAAAGCCGTAGCACAGGGTGCAGGGGGTAGCGTTATTAGGTTTTATGGAGAAGCTGATGGCTCTGATACCATAATAACGATTATGGTATCACTGATTTGTTGATGTGTATTGAATAATAAAGCCCTATATATAGGGAGAAATACAAACCGTACATCCCTCTCTTGAGGAGATAAACTAGGAAAAGATATATACAAATCATAATTGAAATAAATATTCTAAGTAGAATATATACGGCTAATACTTCCAAATTCAGCCTCCTCCATATCTATAATTAAGCAAAGGCAATTAATACAGAAACTAAAGAAATCATTAAACATGTAAATAAAATCAAACCTTGCTTTGCACCATGGCGGGGAGTTGTCGTTCATCTCCAACAAGAATAGGGTGGTAAAGACCTCGAATCTGGAGTGGTATGAGAGATTCGCATTCCTTTAGCTAAGCAGCCTTATCGATTACAACAAACTCAAAAGGATTCCTTTGGGGCATATGCATGTTGATAGAGTTTGATGCTGTGCAAAAGATCTAACACGCATTCGCCAAACAAAAATCTTTGATCTCATTATTATATATATTAAACTTTGGTAAACACAACGTCTTTCAAAGGTATTTGAGTTTAACAACACATGATAATTTGCAATCATGTAAACTAATACCTCTTATTGTCCTACATACACAAGAACCTTTCAAGGCTTCTCTTAATCTAACATTCCCAGCAATCTTTGTTAGTTTAAGCAATTGTTCAAATTGTCTGAGAGAAGGAACAAGCTCATTCATTAGTTTGGGTGTCTCAATTGAGATATAAGATGTCGGCATATGTGTATACAAGTTTTCAACACATGATATAAGATGATTTCCAACAAAGCTGAACCCCATAAACACAAACTGCTCAAAACTTAAGATATTTTCTTGAGAATTCCTTTTGTTTGTTTTATTAGTTGAAGGAAACCCATTTACAATCAGAGTCTTCCAGTTCTTCTTTCTCAGTGCTGCTGCTTTAAGCTGTGAGTCCTTTGATTCCTCAGCATCATGAATCAAATTATCTTCATTTACATCGCTACCTCGTTTCTCATCAACAAGCAGCTCTTGTTTATAGTACAACTGGTATTGAACCTCAGGATCCTCAAGAAAATGAATCAGCTGTTAGATTGTGTGCAGAGATAGATAACACGTGTCATCGTATCCAATGCTATAAGACACTAAAGGGTCACACTGCTACACACCCATTTAGAACCATCTGGATTTTACCAGATTGTGTGTAAGGAATAATTAATTAGTTTAATTAATTATTAAGTAAGAGAAATAATAATAATAAGTTAATTATTGTTTAAAGGAGAGGTTGATATTTAGTTTAAATATTAACAGAACCAATTAATTAATAGTTATTAATTAATTAGAAAGGTTAAGGGTATTTTCTGTAATTACTTAATAGTTTAATTAAAGCTGGGTTTTAATTAAACGGGTTTGAGCTTAATAAAGGTCTATTATATATAAACCTTATTAAACCTTAGAATCACATAAGTTTTAAAAGAAAAAGAAAATAACCCTCACAACTCTCCCCTCTCTCTCTCGTGATCGGCGCAAGAACCGAGGACCACCAAGGTGGTGGTCGACGGCGACGATACATTGTGCACACATGTGGAATCAAGGTCTGATTCAAGGTTAAATCCTTTGGCGGTCTGGCAGCCCGTTCATGATGGTGCAGTAGCGGTGTTTTACCTTCAGCATTTTAGATTCAATTTTGAGATTGGCTTGCTTTGAAAGGTATAATTTTATCCTCTACTTGTTTTAGTTCTTGTATGAGTTAGATGAGATCACTGGAGGGGGTTTTTGTTTTTATTCCACTGTGCATGTATGATATGTTTTTATGCCCTACAAAACCATTCAGTGGTATCAGAGCCACTTCTAACCTCATAAGGAACTAGGTAGGTTTCTTTTTTATCATGATGAATAGGTTTCTTTTTATCAAGGTTTAACTTTTTCTTTTGTTTATCCAAGTATTTTAAAAATCAAAGTTTTGAATTTTAAATGGATAACATGAATTAGTTGTGATAAAAGGATAAGGTTTAAAGTTTAAATTTTAAATTTAAAGTATTGTTTGCGATGGATGTGGCCGGCGGCGGTTTAACCACCGTGGTCGGCGACGGCGTGCGACGGTCACCACCGAGGGCAGCGGCGTGCAACTGCTGGCTTCGGCTTGCTGGTCGGCGTCGGCTGTCCATGCGAAGCCACCAGTTTGGTCGGCGGCGTAGGGTGGTTGCCAGCCAGGGAAACCGGCGGCGAGGGGGACTGCTAGGGCGGCCCAGCTGTGGCTCGCACCTACGGCCCAACCAACCGGCCCAGTTTGTGGTCGGCCCACGGTTTCACTCTTTGGCCCAGTTTTTGAGGCCCAAAGGCAATTTTAGTTTTAGTTTAGGTTCGCACCTAACAGGATAAAAACTAAAAGGATTATTATAAGTTTTTTTATATAAAAACTTATAGTTAAGAATTTCTTAATTTTAATCATGATTAATAATCTAATCAAGTATTGGTTAGAATTAATTAATTTTAGTTTTTCTGTATGCATAACAATAATTAAATAATATAATGACTATTTAAACCAGATGATTTTAACAGTTTGTTAAAATCAAGATTAATTCGTCAGGATGTGATAATTAGAACCAGTTTTGTATGTATTTAGTTTTAATACATGTTTGGGATGCCATAGCCGAGCCCTAGACCTTGTGGATTGTTTTTTACTTTTCCTGCACTTGTGGTTGTGATTATTGTATTTTTTATTCTATGGTGTTGGGAGGCCTGCGTGCCACTTACAACCCCTATTCTTTTTTGTAAAAGTATTAGATTAGCGGGCCTGCGGGCCTTTGAAAAATTTGTAATTTTTTTTACTTT
Source organism: Pulicaria dysenterica (assembly GCA_947179395.2). Lineage (NCBI taxonomy): Eukaryota > Viridiplantae > Streptophyta > Magnoliopsida > Asterales > Asteraceae > Pulicaria > Pulicaria dysenterica. Next base: position 51,780,058 of record OX359295.1, read on the forward strand.
CTAGCTTTTAGAATAGAATAGTGTAAAAGAGAATATTTTTGAAGACAATGCAAAGGAGCAAGGAGCAGAGGGCAAGATTGGATGCTGGAGCCAGTGGGAGCTTCAAAATGCCATGCAATGTGTGTTGTGTATTTTTTTTCCACATAATTTTTGACCGTCGGATTTTTCGTGTGGCTCACGAAACAGACATTAGTTAAGGGCAAGGCTAAGGCATAGTTGTATGTGGTTGTTTTATTTCTTTACATATTTTATATGCGTGGTTGTGATTCTCACGATGAAATATAACAAGGGTTTTAATAATAGTTAATTATTAAACAGACGTTTTAAAGAAAACTGGCACTAAAGTTTTTCTCGTCAAAAACTTTGAAATCCTTTTTAGAAAAATCTTAGATCAGTGTGCTACCCACCTAATGGTACACCTTTCCTGTTAAACGGTACTCGGGTGTCGGAAGTGACCAAACCTTGAGCATTCGGGTTCAAACCATTGCGGGGGAGGGTGTGAAAGACTCTGAGATAATCGGGAGACCCGGCCAGAGTTCACACTGTCTTAGGTGGTGCGATCTAATTTGGTGATAATCGGGAGTCCCGGCCCAAAATACACTAGAGGGACTAAACATGGACGGTTCTTGTAACCGATGTCTCGCGGATCTAGGAGTCGTGTCCAGGTAGGATACGATTGGTATAGGTTTACCTACCAGAAATAGCATTGTCCCGGTGGTAAGTAACCAAACCTTGCATCAGGAAATGTGAAATATGGATCATAGTCTGATAATTTATTGTTTAAAAGGTAATAATTATTGGAAGATGTAATCAATACTGAATCGGTTTTATCTTTTTCTTTTTTCTGTAGATGTATTTTATATCTGTTATTCCGTTCTATTCACCAAAGGAATCTCTAAGCCTCATTATCGGCAAGTGGAAGCTTTCAGGTCCAAACTTTGTTGTTTGGAAGATGCATCTGAAAAATGTTTTGGATGCACAGGGAAAGCTTCACATCATAGAGACATTACCTCCAGAGCGACCAGGGGTAGATGCCCAGGATAGTGAGTATGACACTTACTATCAGTATCTAGCTGACGAGTCTGACGTTATGTCGATTCTCATTCTCACAGCGTCATCCGAGTTTACGGATGATCTCCGTGAGAAGTCATCTTATGAGGTTGTTCAGGGACTAGAGCGTAAGTTCAAGTATAGTGAACGGATATGTCGCATGCTGCTGATGAAGGAAATTCTTTCAGCAAAAATGAAAGAAAACCAGCCGATTAGCGATCATCTCATTAATATGAGAAGACTCTTAGATTGCTATGAAAGTTTTGGGTCAAAATCAAAACCACATGAGCTAGTTATGCTCTTGTTCGGTTCTTTGTCGAACTATTACCAGAGGAGGGTAATGTATGTCCTCGGTGATTTTGAGATGACTGTCGAAGGGTTGCACGAAATCCTTATGTGCATCAGTGATGAGTTGAATCCAAAGCAGCTAGAGTCAACATTTGTGGACCCTATGCAGGAAGATGACTGGCTGGAAGAACTTGGAGAAATCTGTTGCCCAGACTGTGGCAGCAAGGATTCATGCGAGCACTCACTCGACATAGATCAGCTGAACATTGGTTCGCCCAATGACTCAGGTATCTTTATGATAGATTGTCTTATTACTTCTTATGAATCATGGGTATTGGATACCGGATGTGGTCATCACATATGCAATCATTTGCAGGGATTCAAGAGAAGTAAGAAGCTGAGACAAGGAGATATGGACCTGCGGGTAGGTGAAGGCTCCATGGTTGGTGCTGAAGTTGTAGGAACATATTGTCTTAGTTTGCCCTCGGGCATGGTCTCAGAACTAGAACCTTGTTATTATGTTCCTAGACTTATTAAAAATGTTATCTCGTTTGATTTGCTTATAGACTATGGATTTAACTGTGTTTTAAATGAAAAGGTTATTTCATGTTTTAAAAATGATATTTTCTTTTTTAAAGCTACTCCAGAAAATGGTCTATGCACGCTAAATCTAGATAACAATGACATCTATCATATAAGTAAGAGATCCAAGAGTAACTTGAATCAAACTTACCTATGGCATTGTCGTTTAGGACATATAAATGAGAAACACATTGAGAAACTCCGTGATGACGGAATTCTAGAACCATTTGACTTAGAGTCATATGATATTTGCGAATCTTGTTTGTCTGGTAAAATGACAAAGCAACCTTTCAACAGTGAAAATGAAAGGGCTAGTGAGTTATTAGGGATTATACACAAAGATGTGTGTGGACCCTTTACTCCAGAAGCTAGAGGAGGATACCAGTATTTCATAACCTTTACTAATGACTTCAGTAGGTTCGGTTATGTCTACCTCATGAGACTCAAATCTGAAAGTTTTGACAAGTTCAAACTGTTTCAGAATGAGGTACAAAATCAGCTGGACAAGAAGATAAATTCGCTTCGGTCGGATCGAGGTGGCAAATATCTGAGTCAAGAATTCGACGATCATTTGAAGGAATGTGGGATTGTTTCACAACTCACACCTCCGTATACACCTCAGATGAATGGTGTATCAGAAAGGAGGAATCGTACACTGCTTGACATGGTACGATCAATGATGAGTCGAAGTTCACTACCATTGTCGTTTTGGGGGCACGCACTCGAGACAGCGGCATTCATCCTGAACCGGGTTCCGACCAAATCGGTTGAAAAGACACCGTTCGAGGTATGGACGGGGAAAAAGCCCAAAATGTCTTTTCTCAGGGTTTGGGGATGTGAGGTGTATGTTAAGCGAACATTCACAGATAAACTCAATCCCAAATCAGATAAGTGTATCTTCGTGGGTTATCCCAAAGAAACCATGGGATACTATTTCTATAACCTAGATGAGAACAAAGTCTTTGTTGCTCGTAAAGGGGTTTTCTTGGAGGAGAAATTTCTTAACTCAGAAACTCCAAGAAAAGAAATCGAGCTTCAAGAAATTGAAGAGGAGAAGATTACACCACCACCGATAATTGAACCCATGGTTCAACAAAGAATTGTTGAATCCCAACCCGAGTCTGTGGTTGAGGAAGAGGTGCAAACACAAGACCTTTGCAGGTCTAGTAGGCCTCGTCATGAGCCAAATAGGTATCTGGGATTCCTAGTTGCTCAAGACGAAGGGGATCTTTTAGAACCCACTACCTACCAAGATGTTGCCTCAGGTTTAGAATCTGAGAAATGGCTAGAAGCCATGAAGGCAGAGATGCAATCCATGTATGACAACCAGGTCTGGGAGTTAGTAGATTTTCCTCAACACAGTAAAGCTGTTGGGTGCAAATGGGTCTTCAAGAAGAAGACCGATATGGATGGAAAAGTGCATACTTTTAAAGCAAGGCTAGTGTAAAAGGGTTTCACGCAAACTCATGGCGTTGACTATGATGAAACTTTTTCCCCAAGGCAATGCTTAAGACTATTAGGATTCTTATGGCCATATCAGCATATTTTGATTATGAGATATGGCAGATGGATGTCAAAACCGCTTTCCTTAACGGGAAGCTGACAGAGGACGTATATATGATACATCCGGATGGTTTTGCAGATCCAAAGAACCCTAATAAAGTATGCAAGCTGCTCAAATCCATTTATGGATTAAAGCAAGCATCTAGGAGTTAGAACTTACACTTTGATGAACGTATCAAATAATTTGGTTTTACCAAAAGTGAGTTCGAGTTGTGTGTTTACACTAAATTCAGTGGGAGCGCGGTAACCTTTCTAGGCTTGTATGTAGATGACATACTGCTAATAGGAAACAATATACCAGTGTTACAAGGAGTAAAATCCTGGTTAGGTAAATGTTTCCAAATGAAAGACTTGGGAGAAGCTGCTTATATACTGGGTATAAAGATCTATAGGAATAGATCTAAGCGGCTTATCGGACTTAGTCAAAGTACGTATATTGACAAAGTCTTGAAAAGATTCAAGATGGATGAATCCAAGAAAGGATTTATTCCTATGCAATCTGGTGCGATTTTGAGCAAGGCTCAGTGTCCTGTGTCTAGTCAAGATCAGGACAAGATGAAATTGATACCATATGCCTCGGCAGTTGGTTCAATCATGTATGTCATACTATGTACTAGACCCGATGTTGCCTATTCTATCAGTGTCACGAGTAGATATCAGCAAAATCCTGGTGAAGCCCATTGGGTAGCCATCAAGAATATTCTCAAGTACTTGAGAAGAACGAAAGACATATTCCTAGTTTATGGAGGTTCGATGGATGAGCTCAATGTAACTGGTTACACTGATGCTAGTTTCCAGACCGACAGGGACGACTTTAGGTCGCAGTCAGGATTTTTCTTTACCCTAAACGGAGGAGCCATATCTTGGAAAAGTCAGAAGCAAGATACAATAACAGATTCTACTACAGAAGCAGAGTATATTGCGACAAGTGATGCGGCAAAGGAAGATGTCTGGCTGAAGAATTTTATCTCGGATCTTAGAGTTGTTGCCAGTATCTCTAGACCGATCGATATATTCTGTGACAACTCAGGGGCTGTGGCGCAAGCTAAAGAGCCTAGAGATCATCAGCGGACTAGGCACGTACTCAGGAAATATCACCTCATCCGAGAGATCATTGGAAGAGACGATATTAGAATGCAAAAGATACCGACGGACGACAACGTTGCTGACCCGTTGACAAAGCCGCTAGCTAGAGCTAAGCATGAGAGGCATGCAAGTTCTATAGGAATGCAGTACTTAGAACATAGCAGCTAGTTCATGTTTTTTATTATTACTATAGATGTAACTTGAAACTCTTTTATTATGTATTTACATTTCATGGGATTGAAATATGAGGTATTTGCATAATTGTTTCTAGTTATCTATTTTTAGCATGTTTAAACCTATCCATGACAGCTCAAGTGATGAATTGTCTAAATACCCGTAGCTACTTAATGTAGTGGGAACTACATTAGGGAGGTAACGTTATTATGGATATTTGATGTTTTTATTCGGGGATGAATAAAAGCACAATGTTGTGACCAAATATTCATATATGTTTATCAGGGGATAAATTTTGGGGTGATCCGCATCGAATTTACTTCATGGAGCATTAACATAAGTAAACTTGATAGGTTGTCCTTAGACCTGAGATATTTGGTTTGGGGCATGGTAACTTCTGTACTTTAGCGTGTTCTTACGTCACGCCGTAACAGGGTGATCATAAGGGGCATGTCTAGGTGCAGTGGAAGCCATGTGCTCAAATTGCAAATAGTCAAGATGGAATTTGCATCTCCTTTTAGGAGAGATATTTTCTGAGCTCCTCGACGGTTAAGACTACTGAAAATGTGTGGCCGCGCTCGGTTAGAATGATAGGTTTCATTCGGCAAACCGTAACTGCAGAGTGTCGAAATCAGAGTCGAGAAAATCTGAGTATTTGAAATAAGATCCCTGCTCCATGTCTAATACTCACATTATGGAATATCACGATGCAAAAGGAAAAGCCTAGATAATCCAAGGTATGGATTATATCTCTAGATATAAGAGATCTTATAGCCTGGTTAACCTAAGCGTCTGGCTAGGGACCTCCTTAGGCCAACGGTGTACAAGGAGTGTTACTTATCTTGCACAAGTGGGAGTCTGTTAGATTGTGTGCAGAGATAGATAACAAGTGTCATCGTGTCCAATGCTATAAGACACTAAAGGGTTACACTGCTACACACCCATTTAGAACCATCTGGATTTTACCAGATTGTGTGTAAGGAATAATTAATTAGTTTAATTAATTATTAAGTAAGAGAAATAATAATAATAAGTTAATTATTGTTTAAAGGAGAGGTTGATATTTAGTTTAAATATTAACAGAACCAATTAATTAATAGTTATTAATTAATTAGAAAAGTTAATGATATTTTCTGTAATTATTTAATAGTTTAATTAAAGCTGGGCTTTAATTAAACGGGTTTGGGCTTAATAAAGGTCTATTATATATAAACCTTATTAAACCTTAGAATCACATAAGTTTTAAAAGAAAAAGAAAATAACCCTCACAACTCTCCCCTCTCTCTCTCTCGTGATCGGCGCAAGAACCGAGGACCACCAAGGTGGTGGTCGACGGCGACGATACACGCACACACACATGGAATCAAGGTCTGATTCAAGGTTAAATCCTTTGGCGGTCTAGCAGCCCGTTCGTGGTGGTGCAGTAGCGGTGTTTTACCTTCACCATTCTAGATTCAATTTTGAGATTGGCTTGCTTTGAAAGGTATAATTTTATCCTCTACTTGTTTTAGTTCTTGTATGAGTTAGATGAGATCACTGGAGGGGGTTTTTGGTTTTATTCCGCTGTGCATGTATGATATGTTTTTATGCCCTACAAAACCCTTCATCAACCACTCACTGCTACCTTCCCAACCTGATAATGGAGCTAAACAACCAGCTAAAATCTTAACGCGAAACTTTAAAAATATATCTGAAAGACCTTTGTGATCATCTAATTTTATTCTCTCCTCATTCCCATATAAAAAAATATCTCCTAAACCATAAGTATCATATATAGATGAATCCCTCACTAAGCTCATAACGCGTTTGGTAACTCCTAAAACTGCAATATTCGTAGGAGCACAAGTGAGAGTTCTGCACTTCATGCTCAGAAACGTGAAAAGTAGCGAGGCGATTGTTTTAGTCTTTCCAGTCCCTGGAGGCCCCCAAATTAACTTTATTGTATTTCGATGTTGGCATTGTCTTGCAGCAATGCAGCTCAAAACAGCAGCTTCCTGTGAACTATCAAGTTGAAATGTCTTGAGAGCTTCCTTCATCTTTACCAAATCAATTTCTCTAGTTCTAATAACAGAACATTCATCACAACGTTCTTCGACCTGTTAACATGTTAGATAGTTATTAATTAATTGATTGGAGCTTTTCTAAAGGGAAATATTTTCTTTGACAAATAAAGAAATATGCATGTTTTTACTGAAGAATCAACTCGCAGAAGCTTTTCAATCATCTTCCTTTTGTCTCCTAGCTCGGAGTGTAGGGCTTTCGATATACGAGTATTTGTTGTCAAGTTGGTAAGATAAACAGCAAAATGTTTTTCATCATTCAAATTACTAAAACTTATTAAACCTTTCATAGTAACACCTTCAACATCGTGATGATTGATCGGTTTTGATGATAAAATAAATGTTTTGCATATCGGTTTTTCGATCTTCACGCCTTGCACTAAAGCAATAGTGTAAGACTTGTTTGGCCTCTTGAGATCATCAACACATTTTGGCCTTACATCAGTCAAAGCAATGAGATCTCCAATCTGAGGAACATAAGATCCTTGACGTATTTCAAGAAAGATGGTGTATAACAAAGCTGTAGGAGGCTTAAAATCTGAAGACATTTTCACATCAACAATCACAGCAGAAGAGGAATCTTTGATTGCTAGTATCTTCGAAAGCAAGTCCGCTCGTGTCTCCTCAAAAAGCGGATAGACGAATGATCTTCTATAGTTGGTTATGGATGAAAATGTTCTTGGAATCTCTGCTACCTGCAGTTCAATTAATGCAAGTTTCAGTAGATCAGGCAAACATATAGAAACAACATCAGAGAATTAAATTGCAAGAAAATAAACAATTTTGCTACAAAACTGTATAAAAGTTTATAGTTTTACAGACCTTTCCCTTGTACAAATTTCGGTTAAGTACATCCGAGAGAGACCAAGAAAACACCTCATCTATCAACACTTGACCCACACTGCTTTCTGGTTTCTTCTTATAATCAGTACTCAGCGCCATTGGCCGATGATTCTTAATTAAGAAACCAAATACGTAAGATCGAATATATAAAGCAGTTAACAAGTTAGAAAAGCGGTTAGAAACAAGTTAAAGTGATAATAAGCAGGAGGAACATACAGATCTATAAGCATGCATGCTCGATGATCACTAGGTTGAAGATCAATTATACCTTGAGATATCTACAATTTGTCGGTGTTTATATCAAAATTAACACTTGGTAATAAAAAGCAAGAGACGTTTGTTCATAAACTCTTTTTAAACAAAAGGAAATGAAGGGGCACGCATGGAGTGATCGATATCTATCTTCATGAAAAACGATAGTACTGCTGGACGTTTATAAGACTTTACAGTTTCCAATAAGTTCAGCCTATATCTTCACGTTGAGAATTTTTTTATTTTTTTTCATCAACCCCTTCCCAACAATCATTCGCCGAATTTTTAAAACCGCCCACCCAAACGGTTATTTATCAAAAATAAAAAATAAAAAATAAAAAATTTGGACCCTGCTTCCAATAAGTTCAGCCTATATCTTCACTCATTTGTAATCCTATTTCCATGTTCTAAAACTATGTAATATGTGTTCTAGCATCTTGCTAGAGTTTTGCCTAGTGTACTCTTTTGCTGTAAAAAAAAACTCATTTGTTCGAACTTTTTCTATCACACCGGCCCCAAAATTAGTTTTGTAACATCCGAAGTTCAGTTAAGTTGTATTTATCGATGTTTGGATGCAATCAACGCAAGTAACCCATTATTTGTGCATAGTTATTAATTAGTAATATGTTTTGGGTATAACTCTTATTGCATTTATAGTAGTAGAGTGTTAGCAACTGTTGTCTTTAAAAAAAACATTAGCAAAAATAGCAACCGTTATTCCCCACTACTCCTTTCACACTATCACACCGGCCTTTTACTTTCATCACTCAGTCAATTAGTAATCACTCTCCAGCACACCAAATTATAGAACATACATACTACCTAACTATCAATTAAAAAGCAAAAAGAAAATGATGAAATTGATATGGGTCCACCATCAACCCACTAGGACAGCTTTTTGGCGTGGATCTTACCTCTTCCACCACTAAGCGAGTGAGTGGGAAACCCTTCTCACCACTTAGTGACGATCCACCACATGCATCGTCTTTTGCCGACTCCTAATGCTCTTAGTCGAATTTCAAGGTTGAGGGAGGTATGTTGTTTAGTTGTGAAACTAGAGAGTCTAGAAATAAATTCCTTGCATAAAATATCTAACATAGAGGAAAAGCCAAGCTTTGGAGTCTATATTGGCTTAATTGGTGTAATAACCCTATGGATTGTAGTTTGTAATGGTTACTTCTTGGGCGAACTCTTTGTATTTCTTCTAGCAACTTGCTAGATGAATTTTGTTTCAATAATATCGGGTTCTAGGCTGGGGTGATGGTCATGCCGAAACTCTACTCTAGTTTCCCTTCTTGCCTTTCAAAAAAAAAAAGAAAATCGATCAGAAGATGGACAACTATAGTTGACAATAGTGATGAAGAGACCGAGAAGATTTCTAATGGCAAAGAAAGGCATAAACTGTAAAATAAAGAGAAGAAGCGGCCAAGCAGCTGAGCGAGTAGGGTTTCCGATGGTGGTCAAATGGCGATCATGGATGGTTTTCAGTAGATGAGTTAGAGTATGTAATTTATCTTTATTTCGATTGCCTTTTAGAGTGTTACAAAACCTCTTTAAACATGAAAACTGAACCAAGTAATGCAAATGTTGACTAGAACCAGTGTGCTCTAAGGCAAGTCACAAGGACTTGACTCAGTTCACACTGACGGACTATTTGATTCTGGTGTATATTATAGAGTATATTGGCAAATATTTTGCCACACGTTACACAATTAATCAACCTATTAAACCCCAAAACTGTAAATGTCCGGTCTTCATCAACAGTAAAGAGTTATATCTCATGAGCTAACATATACTAAATCAAAGTTCTTTGAGATTAAAAGCAAGAATCAAATACATTACACAGTTGCAAGTTTGCAACAAACCAACCAACCAACAAAAGAAATGTGACCTAATCAAAACCAACTCACATAACTTAACTATGTTCAATAACTTATGTTGAAGCAAATGTAGCATTGTTTGGCAGTGAGTAAGCACTCCTACCATGAAAACCAACTCGCCCACGACCAATTCCATTCCTTGGATACTCACCACTGCCCTGAACTTCGCTATCTCGAGCATTTGACCTTGAAGAAGTCCAGCAATTTGTGGAGTCCCCTGAATTTGGTTCCCAAGAAGATGACATCCAACTCATCTGTTGACTACCTGCAAAGCTGTTGCTCCCTGATGATTCTTGTTCTTCGGTATCTGCATCACCACCCCTTCTCACAGTCACATATTTGTGAAGACTTGGCTCCATCAAATCATCATTAACCACCCTTTCAGACTCCACAAGGTTATCGGTCTTAAATTGACGATCATTGGAGCTGGTAGACGAATTGAGGTCTGCTACAGCTTCAAGAATTGAGCACGCTTTGCTGACACAAGCTGGGAGGGAGAAAGCCGGTGGTGCCGCTACTGTGGCCACAGTGGCTACTGTGGTGGTGGTGGTGGTGGGGATCTTTTGGTGGAAATTTTGGATGTCTTCCAGTAATAAACTAGCATAGGATGTCGGGTTAGGGTTGGTATTGAGTAAAGTTTCAGGATTGATGTCTAAGTCTCGAGATAGCCTTGATGACCGGGTTCTTGATACTGTTTGATTATGTTTAGCATTTTCAACTGTGGTTTTAACCACATCAATCATCTGGGCAGTGTTAGTTTTGTGATTCATTGTCTTCTCACCGTTTGGTTTCTGCAAACAAGACATGAACTTTATAAATACATACGTCATAGATAAAATCAAGAAATCTTGAAATATATGCGAATTTGAATCCAAACCCTATAAAAACAAGTAACCATTATTATTGTAAATATTTGTGGGGAAGAAGTAAGAACACTTACTTTGCTGCCCGGTTGGTCGGATCCAGCAGCATTGGTGTCAATCTCACCCAATGGATTTCTTCTGTAGGGAGAATGTTCTGCCTTTCTGGAATTGCTTCGACTCAGTGTCAATGGCTGCTGATTCTGATTCTCATTCAACACCCTAAGGTTTGCCCTAGCCGGAGATCTGGAACGTGGGGATGCTGCAGTGCGGGCACCCATGCCTACCACCGCATCACCGCCGTTACGCTTCACTTGAATTTTCTTCACTCCGCCAGAAACAAGCTCTCCACAGCCACCATTATTGCTCTTATCAGTGGCAGGAACGGAAACCATCTTCCCGGGCCGATTGATACTGCCGCCGGCAGCGGCGGTGCCATTGGAATTAGGATTGGGTGATTCAGATCTTCGATTTGGGGATCTGCTTACTCTCCTTCCGCTGCTGCTACCATTTCCATTTACTCTTTCTTTGCTTCCGGATCTTTGTTGATGTGGATCTCTTTCCCTACTTCTTCTTCTGGAAGGAGACGAAACCCTAGGTTCCCGTTGCTGTCGACGCTGGTGGTGGTTGCCGTCAACCACCGCCACCTCATCATCGTCATTCTTCGAACCCATCTCCATATCAAAATCAAAACTTCTTTTCGAACCCGAATACCTCCTGCCGCGTGTCGGGGTTTCACCACCAGCAGGTTTTACACCGGATGAGCTCCGGCTGAGCCTGCCACATTGTATCAGAATCGCATCCACCTCTTCTTTCGTACAACTAGATGTCCTCACCGTCGCACCCATCACTTTCCCCGATTCATCGCCGCTAGCGCCACCGGTGGCGGTGGTTGCCGGTGGGGAAACGTCGATAATTTCATGACTTTTATTACTAGGGGTTTTCTTCCTGTCAATCGATTTTCGGGTTTCTTGATCTGGGTGACGATCAATTTCATGACTTTTTCGATGTTTGACGACAAATACCTCTTTCTTGGGAACATCTTGTTCTTTAGCTGTTGCTGTAGCAACAATGGCGACGGCGGTGTTGGTCTTCTTCTCTAGTTGTTGAGGGCTAGGTTTGGTTTGAACTTCCGGTGGGGTAGGAGTAGAAGTAACTGTACTAGTCTTGCTGCAACAAGCTCCCATTTTTTTGTTCCAATTGGAAAGAAGGACGGAGATGAAAGAGGAAAGGGGTTCAGTGAAGGATAAATGTAATGTTTGTATGTTTTTAAAATGGAATAGAGGTAAGCAACAACGATTTCAAATTTTGACGGGCGTTGAACGTGGAAAAGTAGCCGTTGTATATTATTCTTTCTTCGAGGGTGGCAAGTGCAACTTTTTGGTAATTTCTCCACATGCCTCCCAACTTTGAGAAATTGCAAATGAGCTCCTAATTCTATCCTTCTAATCTTCTATATGTATGAAACATCTTTTTTATTGTTGCTTTATAAGATACAATACTTCTTACGCTAATTTAAACTTTAACTACTTTAGCTGGTAGCAATCTTTATTAGTTAAAGTGATTCGAATCTATGATCTTTTTAGTAAGTAATATTGAGATATTTGTAGTTAGTTTGGTAACTTTTACTGAGAAAACTAATAAATTGACTATTATGTTGAATCTTTAAAGAGTTTAATGAAAAAAAAACAACTGAAAGATAGCGTTTAGTTTTCTATGTTTTTAGTCATTTAAGTTGTCTAGGATAAGAAATGCTAATCTATTTGGAACTCCTTTCCTTGGTTCTTGTGTTAATTAAAAAAAAGCTTTTTTTTACTCATACAATGACGAAAATTAATCCAGATTTCATATTACTTTTTTAAATATAATTGCGTATATTCTAGATTGGAATTACTATCATCTGTTAATTTGGTTTTCAAGAATGTCGTGTATGTATAAATAGTTGTCAAGAATGTATTATTAGTGGATACAAGCTTATCTAAATTCGTTCAATGTGTGAATTCAACTTTGATTGTATCTTTTCTTAAACCTAATGATTAAACTTATACAAGTGTATTATCACTCGAATATATAAAAAAATTGTTAAATCGTTGTAGAGTTGTAATTGTATAATTCACATTATTATCAAACTAAATGTTTTAAAACACGAAGAAGTTCATTTATTAACATTTAGATGTATGACATTCACAAAATCTATATCACTCATAATTGCTCGAGTTAAGATTGATCCAGTTTAGTATTATATAGATAAAGAAAGAAATCATCCCCTAAACAGCACCACTAATGGCTAAGTTATCTTGGGATAACAATGATGTTTGGTTAATTCGAAGGGGAACCCCATCAAGTAAACGTGATGAGTTGATATGCTTAGAACAAGATCTTCCAAAATGTTCTTTGCATCTTGCAAGTACAATATCTTTGAACCATGTATAAACTATATATTGCAATCGTAATAATAGTAATTTTTACCTTTAAAAAAAGATAGAGCGTTAAAGTAGATAAAATAGAATTGTCATTAAGAACGGGCGAAGATGCTTATTACGAAGAAAGTCATGGGGTTGAAAGGTATTGAACAATGATAGATAATAGTTCATTGTATTTTAGATCATATAAGTTAAGTGGAGGTAGCTCGGAAGCAAACACAATACCTTTAATCTGAAATATCGTATTGTCACCACCTGGTTGGATGTGGTAACCTTTGTTTGATAGTTTGTTAGTTCGGTAAGTTTGTTAGTTCGGTAAGTTTGTTAGTTCGGTGTTTAGACGGAGGTCGATTAGGTTCGAGTCCACCAGGTGATTGCCCTTTGGCTTTGCGAGTTTTAGATTGGTTGACCGGATTGATCTGTTGGATATTAGCAGTTTAGTCATTAGTGGGTTAGGTTTGTATGCTTAAATTCCGATGTTTGTATCGTTGTATTAACTAGCATCTAGCTAGTTTTTAAATTATATATATAAATTACATGCCTTTCAAAAAAACACAATACCTTTAGTGACTTTTTCGTCATGTTCTTTTTTTTTTAAAAGTTATAAGTTTGCTGCATAAGTTCAATTGACTTTATATAGTGGGTCTCATTCGGATGACAAGTAGCTTATCACTTAATATATATAAAGTTGAAAAAGGTAAAAATGTTTTAATTTTAATAAGAAAATATATATTTGTACTTATCAGGCGCAATATACTTAGGCATGATATGGATAGATAACTAAACACTATATAAAAGAGAGGATCTATTGGTGTTTTCAACTTCCTTATTTCAATTTAGACATCATACTCTTATCACAAAGGTAATGCATTAAGGATAAAGAGAGTATTCACCCCCCATCTAAGTGGATCAAAAATGTCAAACTTCCTTAATCAGGGTAGGGTGGGGGGGAGGGGCAGACCCAAGTTTTCATCGTAGTGGCATGGTTACCGGTCAATTTTACAGTTGTAACGTAAAATTTCAACGTTTTTGAGCCGGTATCACTAGCCAAATTATATGGTGCCATCAGTAATTTTTTGATGCCCCCAAAATCTAAGGAAAATAATTTTTTAAAACAAAAATGATAAAATAAGGGTTCAATCTTCAATTATACTGTTGGGAGATAATCATTACAGCCAATAATCAACCATGTTCATTGAAACATGCAACATTTGATAATAACAAAAGCATACTTTCAGTTAGACTGGAATTAAACATGTGTTGTTTAATTTCTAACATAAAAGTTACAAACGATATAGTATCTATCAGGACTCGTGATAGTACTGCATTTCATTTGAAGACAAAGGTAAAACCTTTGAAGCATTTCAGACACATAAAAGACTTTGAAACATTTCAGATGCGTAATGTCAAGCTTTAGATCAACTAAAAGACAAGCCCCCCACTAAAGACTTTCACTGAAGACAAATTTATTATGTCAATTCAAATACACTCTTCAGCGAAGTCATAAAGCGTATTCTCTTATAAGCTTTGTCTAATTAATGTAATTTTTATTAAAGACTGAACATGTGTTGTTCAAACAATGTCTCTAATATTTCATATGTAAAAGTATGTCTTTTGTATCTTCTAAAAACATCAATCAAGTTAATTAATTATTACAAGGCGATTAAACATATAATACATGTTATATGAACTTCAAATTAGCTATCATATTATTTTGTTTTTATAGGCAGAAGACCTAAGATTTAAAAAAAAAGTTAGGGTTCTTGTAAAAATTATGCTTAGTTTGTAAAAGTTAGGGTTCTCAAATGAACTTTTCTCTATATATATACGTGATTTTTTTATTAAAAAGTTTTTATAAAAATATAAAATAATATAACAGCTAATTTAGTCTCTATATACGATATGTTATGTAATTATGTTGTATTATTTTTTAAAACTTTAACACATTTCATAAGTGTAATGACCTTTTTAATGAGGAAGATAAAGTACACTACATATGATAACAAGTAAAAACGATAGAGCATTAAAATTGCTTAAAAAAGAGTAATTGAGTTGAGAAAAACTTAAGAGTAGAGAAGTAATAGGGTCAATATTCCATCTTAAAATGTTGGGAAGGAATATGAAGAATATATTTTATGAGGGGTGTAATTGTAACTTTGATAGTTTTAAAAAAATAAAAGGCAAATGCAACGGTCATCTACTTGGGTTACAAAAAGCAAAAGGAATCAGACAGAATCGCATGTGGGTCGTGGATCTTATTGTGGTTGGTACTCCGTCTCTTTTATGCCACTACCTTATTCTTCCTTTTAATCAATAAATAAATTTCTGACCAAATTTATATAAAAATAGAAAAATGTGGGCATTATATCATATCGGGTGTGTTCGATAACGAGCTTATAAAGTATTATAAGTACTTGAGATTCTAGTTTCTCAGCCTTCTAGCCTTGTTCCGCTGTTAAAATCATGAACGAATTATTAAACACATAATCGCATATAAGCCCTTTAAAATAAAAGTTTTTTCAAGTGGCTTATTACATAAGTTTGAAATTATCAATTAATAAGTCACAGCTCCAGCACCAGCCTCAACTAGTTTCACCAAATACACCCTTCATATGTCTTGAGAGAAAAATGTATATTTTGAAGTTACATTTGAAGTTAAAGGCTCACAAAAATAATAAATTTTCAAAATATCTTAAAAAGTTATAGTGCAAAAAAATATCCAACTCACGATAAATTATCAACCTACCTCCGAGATGAAACTATTCAATTTTCGCTTCTAAAAAAGACAACAAGCAGATGATATTAAATCAGATTCTGGCGTATGCTTTCTTTTGGTTCAAGCATAGGATGGGAGATGCTGGAAGATTGTTGGAATGGAGCTGCTGGTGCACATCCCCTTTTTCCTGCTTTCTTTCTTAAATGTTTTGGGCAGCTGTATTTTTTTACGATTTCTTGTGTTGTGTAATTCGCTCCTGTACTTCGTGTCCTATGTACTGTTTTTGGTAGTCCCTGGCTAGCTGTTTTGCTTAATATATTCGGGTTATGCAAGAGCATGTGATGGCCGAGCCGAAGCTTGTTCCTTGTGTGCCCTTTTGCCGTTCAAAAAAAACTAATACTAAGGGGTCGTTTAGTTTATTGTTTTTAGGGATGTAAGCATAGAAAAATAGAAAGATTCTAATAGGCTTGTTTATATTCTGATTTAGACAAATCGAAGTTGGGGCAAGGAACTTGCGTTCCGAGGGCTTTGACCTCATGAACATAGGTATTGTCACTTCACCTCCACATGGTGGGTGGATGCTTATTGTTTCTCCTATACCAATAGAGGAATGCCTTTTTGGGGGGCATATGTAAGATAACGTCTTTCTTTTATTTTGAGTGGTTAGTAGCTAATATGTGTCTCGGGAATCTGATGTGTTGGGACATGATAAGAAGTGACAATTTTGTAGTTATTGAATGGCACGACATAAAAACCAATGTAATGATATATTGGGGTTCACCACTGTTTTTATTTGGGGTTTGGACCATTTATACTGTAGCTCACCTCGTATAATATGTTTTAACAGATTTCTGAAATTTGTTTATGCAATATCAATGGAAATTGATTGACCAATTTTGTTTTTTTAACGGCAAAGGCTATACCAAGGAGTGTTTCGGCTCGACCATCACACTCCCAAGTATAACCGGATTTTATTAATAGAGAAAAGCAAAGGATACACAAGCCACCAACAAGATGCTAATGGCCAAAGTAAACGTCAATAGTAACAAAACGGAAATCAAAACAGCGAATACATGTGCAAAACAACACCAGTTAATTTTAAAAACAGAGTGTATGAAAAAGGCACCAGCTACTCAATGTGACTGATGACTTGTCGCCCTCGAACGGGTTCTTTAACCAGAATAGGAATACGCTTGTATTTGGCCGAAAGTGTTATGATTACCATGCACACGAGAGGAGAATGCTTTTTCATTTCTTAGCTTCCAAACCCACCATAAGTATGTATGAATAACGCCTAAGAATATTGTGAAGGTATTGCCTTTAAAACCCAGAATGCACCCCCAATTTAAGAGGCATTCTATATCGTTAAATGCCACGGAATCGATGTTCCATCATCTACAAATATCCCTAAGTATGGCTTTAGAAACCGGACATTTGACAAAAACTAATTTTGTATGGGAGATGATTTGCATACAACAAAAATTAAACATATATAATAATCATAACATTTTTGCTCTTATTTATGTGTTTTTCTTAGCTACATGTTTAGGGATATTATTGTCTTTGTTAGATTCATCCATTTTCAAAATTGCAACTTCCAGAGATGATTCAACCATGACACCGGGATATTATTGTCTTTGTTAGATACATCTTAGTCTATTGTATTAATACTCTAATCTATACATATTTAATTTATTATTAGTAAGTACACCTTATCTATAAGTTATTGTTTAGAGGGTCTTAATCTTAGAGCAAATTTCTCAATGTGTGTCAATGATTTTGCTAACCAAAGACTAATAAACAAGATTATCATTGCATATTTCTCATCTAACCACCCCACCATTTTGTTAACATACCCCTGCCCCAGTATTTCAATCCATAAACTCAAGAATGGAAACAACCCAAGGAATAGATAGTTTGTCCATTTGTTGAAGCAACATGAACAAGATTGGCAACAAATCAAGAAATACAAACAACAAGAACAGTTATTCGTCCAAATCTTCAATTTCATCTTGAAGATTTCTTCTTAAAACTCACGCAAATTCACAAAACCACAAAAGATCATTCTGAAAACTCAAGTGAGATCTTTAGAAAGCCACACAAAATTCAGAAATTCTAACACAAAGCTCATCATATGTTATAGTAAATCCGAAGTAAACTGCTCACACAAATCCGATGTAGAATTGAACAAAAAAAATATTACAAGCATAAAATATAGTAATGAAAATTTTGAATTAACACCTCAATATATAAGTTACAAGGATTTTAACGGGGTTGTGAAAAAACAGTATAATTAAATCAAGTAGTTTTTCAACAACAAATACACCACAATAATATATACTTATGTCTTTAAACCCTTAACCTCAAAAGGCAATATCACACTAAGCACATCATAAGAGTGCTAGATCAAAGATTTTTTGGTAAATAAATCAAGTATTTAGACAATTAACAAATTTGTTTCACAAGTTGAATAAGGTAAGAGTAAACGGCGTGGGGAAGGGGGAAGGGGGTGGGATGGGGGTGAAGTGTGGTGAAGAGTATATAATTAAAAAATATATAATTACTAAATAACCGTATTTTAAACTTTAATCCTCAGAAATAGCTCAAATATGTTTCAAAATAAAAAAAATACATGTATATAAAAATATATATGTTAAAAAAACTATATAAATAAGCATATAAAAAATAAAAATTATTTTTCGGATATCGGATATCGGAATATCCGAAACTTCCAAAAAACACTATCCGAATCCGAATCCGAAAATTCGGATATCCGAATTTCAGGTATCCGAATTTTCGGATAATTTCGGATCGGATTTTCGGATAATCGATTCGAATGTTCGGATTCGGATTTTTTTGAACACCCCTAGTGAAGAGGCTTTCCACACCATGTTTTTGTGGTAGGAAGTATGGAGGTGTGTATCACATAGAGGGGTGGGTATCACATGGGCCTCATCAAAATACATATGTCATGTTAGTATTATATATTTATTTATTTATTGGTAGTGAGATATTAAGTGGGTCCTAGAATTTGATGTGGTGTGAAGTAACCACTATATAACTAAGTAATGGGTTGAGTTATGAGAGAAAAAGATGATGTGACGATGTGGTGAGTGATGGTTACAAACACTCTAAGTGAGACAAACATTACCTATTGAGGTATAGCCGAATCTCCTTTAGTCCGAAGCTAGCAATAACAGGTCCGAAGCTACACCTCCGGATTTGGTAAAATGATCATAACCTTTTACATAGAGCAGACTGCAGTTGACAAAAAGGAAAAGGGACAAGAACTAGCGCAGAAGGTCAAACCAACCAAACGATGGTTGACCTCTGCTCTGTGTATCTGAAAGAAATTACGTAGGACCTGAAGAATAAGACAGACGCCTCATCCTGAGGTCGATCATGTCACAAACGGACAAGCAAGGAGCAGTCCTTGTCAAGGAAGAAGACCAACAAAAAGACACCCTATTATCCAGCGGATAATAGGAAGGACTTCTCGTCTAAACGACTATAAAACAAGAACACCTCTTCTCAAGGTATTCACTCTCTCAACTTCTACAACACTCTCTCTCACTTACTCGCATAGAACTTTTTACACCAAGGTACTTATTCTCACGTCGGAGGTTGGTCACGAGGATACCCCTCCTCATGACGAGACTAACGGTGGTCTGTTTTGCAGGAAACCTTCACCTTTTCTAGTGGCCGGACGTTCGTTTGCTAAGCACGTTAGTCCCTGACTGACGCTTGTTTTAACATTACCTGTATGAAATATATAAAATTAAATGATGTATTATCTATAGATCGAAATAAACAAGTTAACAGTAATTTACAACTCTCATAGAGCAAAAGTCCAAAAGGGCAAAGGTTCCTCAGGAGTAGTCACCCTCACAATATCCCCATGTCATATTGTGTATATAGAATCCTGCTACTGTGTGCAAAAGCCCAAAAAGCAAAATTGAATAAATTAAAGGTCTCCCCGTCTTTCAAATTCTAAAGTCTGCAACTTAAACTCGCTAAGAATTGATTAAAGCCTTTAACCAACTTTCAAGGTTCAAAAAGAGCATATGGATATATCACCTGATGCAGATATAACGATACATTGCTTGCAGCAACAGATGGCTTTTTGCAGCTGTCCTCGCTGCTGGAAGCTACAAATCGCTAATAGCAACCGGCAACTGGTTCGTTCCGCTTTGAAATCGATAAACGCAAGTGGAAAATGGAGATCGATAAGACCATCCGCATCAGCAACTTTACCCGAGCTGGTTAGCCCCCCAACCAGCGTTGCACACCATCACGGTGCTGCTGGTTGGCGCAGGTCCGACCAGCGTCTACCCCTCCAACCAGACCTTAAACCCTAAACCTTTTTCCTTTCCCCCCTTTTACTCCTCTCTCTCTTCAATATATATTTTATAATTAAATAATATATGTAGGTTGGATGTATGGTTTGTGGGTTAAAGAGAGTTGAAAGTGGAGATAATGTGGTCCATATGGATGCTAATATGACAATGAGAACTTCAAAAAAACTTCGGATTAGATAATGATGGTGTAAGTCCAGTGGGTTGCTTTGATAGTTTGATAATGGGATTTGCTTATTTGCTGATTAGTTATTTATTTGTTTAATCCGGGGTTTTCTTCTTCTTTACACAAGATTATTGATTTATTGGTTGCACTAAATTTTGTTAGGGGTAACACTCACAGTTAACTAACAAAATCTTTGTAAAAAATTAAAACTACTTGCAAGTTTTTGAGGGGTTACCTAAGCTATCTTGGGCAACACTTTATTAATGTAATAAAATGCTATATTTTTTCTACTAAATCTTTTTATTTATATTCATAGAGTCATACTCATTAAATTTTCGTATGTATAATTCATAATTTATTATTGAGTTAATGACACAAATGGTCCCTGTGGTTTACCAAATGGTGGCGGCTCAGATCTTGGTGGATCTATCTCCATCAACGCCGGAGGGTTTCAAACGAGCAATGATGATGAGAACGACAGAAAACCCTAATCGATGGAGAGAGAGAACGACAGTGGCGATTAGGTGGCGATGTATCTGAAAACGACATAAAACCCTAATCATGGTTACGGTGGTCTGGAGAGGAGGTGGTGGAGGTTAGGGTGGTCTGGAGGAGGAGGTGGTGGTGGTTTTTGTGGCGGAAGGTTAGGTGAGAGTGAGAGAGAGTGACAGAGATGAGAGAGAGAGTTGACTCGATCTGTTCTTGTTGGTTCACAGAGATGTCGGAGTTGGAGAGGTGGTGGCGGTGGATGGTGGTCACGGTGGGCGGCGACCTGGGTTTCATCTAGTTGCAGTGGTGGTGATTGAAAATGGAGTGGTGGTGGTGATTGAAATGGAGTGGCGGTGGTGGTGGAGAGAGATGAGAGGGGATGAGAGAGATGGGGGAAAGAGTTGCCCAATAGGGGGTGTTTCATTAATTATTTGTAATTAATTTAAGATAAAAAGACATTTTTACCCTCACCGATAAATGGGTTAACATCCAATTTAGACGGCTTAGTTAAAAATGGACTAACATTGAGACAAATTGACAACCACGGGGACTAACATTACGGCAAAATGACAACCATGGGGACTGTGGGTGTAATTCTTGAAGTTTAGGAACTGCCCATGTGACATTTGGTAAACCACATGGACCATTTGTGTAATTAACTCTTTATTATTTTATTTTTTAATTTTAACACTTGTTTTAATTTAAAAAGATGAGTTGGAGAATTTAATAAGAAAATAAACTGAGAAATGATTTATCATCTTACTAGTTTAAATACCCGTGTAAAAACACGGGTAGTCATAATTATATACGTAAAAGTATTATTTTAAACTTGTTTAGCTATATATATGATTGTATTATATTCGTAAAGTATTATATAAAACTTTAAATTATACACATGATAGTAATAATAAATATACACGGAAAACTAATAAATAATTAATAATGATAAATATAAAAATGAAGGGGAATCAACATCGAACTGTAGTTGTTTATTATTCATATTTAATGTTTTATTTTATTTTATTTTTTTTAAATTTGGATCTTAAATGTAACTAAAAATTAGGCTTACGAGTTTCTTATTAAATAATAATATATATTATAATAATAATATAATTATTTTAAATATACAATGCATCTTATCTAATTTAAATTACTTTGACTCTAAAAAGTCAAAATCAAAATTTTAAAATTAAATGAATTAACGGCTAAGATTAAATTTTTTTACTAAATAAAGGGTTCAGATCATATAATAATTTTTTTCAAATTAGTCTTTTATATATATTAGAAGATTATTTGTTCTTATTTAACCTCCTACTCATTTGATCAATACAAGTGTCAAAATCAAACGGTAATATAAGAAAAAAGAACTTTAGTATATTATACATTTCAAATATTAAATATGTAAGATGATGGAATAGGAACAAAAATAGAACGGTATATTATTTCTCGCTAAAACGTTTCTAGTAAAAAAAATAGAGAGGTATATCCGGTCTGTTGAGGAGCATTAAAAGTGTTATAAATGGGGATAATTAATTCGTCATTTTATTTCGTCATGCAGTCAAACATTTAACTTTTGCAATTATTAACAAAACCAGATACTACTCAAATAGTAACATTATAAAAGGAAAACTAAATATATTAATTTAATTTAATTTAATTTTGTTAATAAATGTGGCCTTTTCGGGCGGTTAGGGTTATTTCATCTTTCCAGTTATATCCTGATTTATTTATTTATTTATGCCAGTTTGTCAGCTACAACCGAGCATCCATCGAGAAACAAAGGCGCCAATTCCCCTTTCTACTCTGATTACAATGAGCTCCACTGCATTTCGAAAGGTACAATTCCGATCACTCATGTCCTTCCTAATCTTCAATTCATGGTGGTTCTTTGATTATCTACTATCATGCTTAAGTTTTCATCATAATCTTCTCAATTTTGGTTGTAATATAATTTCTTTTAGTTGCTCAATTTGTCCTGAATTCAGAGTTTATCCGTTGTTGATTTCAGAAAAGATCATCATCTTCGACAGCACCGTTGTTTCAAAGAGGGGATCGAGTCGAAATTTCAAGTAACGACGAAGGATTCGAGGGTTCATATTACTTAGCAAACATAATGGCTTGGCTTATGGGCGACGAATACATTATCCAGTACAGAACTCTTCTTAACGACGACAGTTTAGGGCCGTTGAGGGAGGTGGTCTCTGCAGATCAAATCCGGCCAGTTCCTCCCGAGATTCCGGCGACTAAATTCTCTCTGGGCGAGGTCGTTAACGCCTACGACAAAGATGGGTGGTGGGTTGGCGAGATTAGCGGGAAAACTGGGTCAAATTACTTGGTGTATTTTGAAGGTACAGGTGAAGAGAATGCTTACCCTTTATGCCATTTAAGGATTCATCAGGAGTGTGTTAATGGTTCATGGGTTCCTTCCAAAAAGGCTAAAAAGTAAGGCATCTTAGGCTTTAGGGGTGTTTGGGATTGCCTTTTTGCTCTAAAATTTCTGATGATTATCCCTTTCTTTTTCCTACTGTAAATACAGTTGTTGAAAGCAATCCCAAACACCCCCTAATCCCCTGCTTTAGGTCTTTGATCTAGTATGTAGCTTCTCATAAGAAATGAATCAAAAAGTGGAAAAAGTGGAATAAATTCTTCTTTAGTACAATCTTTTATTTTTGTCTTACATTCAAGCAAATTAGTTAAAGATAAATTTTGGGTTAGTATGGAACGATCTTGGGTTGATTTGCTTATTGGAAACCTAGGCAACCATCATGATCTGTCTTTCTATAAACATATTAATACTTGCTATTACTCCTATTAGTTAAAGATTCGGGTCAATAATGGTTTAACTATCAACAATATCAATAAGTTAAACATTTGGGTTTTGTAATGAGAGATGAAGTCAAAGGCAATGGTAATCAGAAAGGAAGAGGATTAGGGGCAAAACAGAATGATTCACTATTTGATGACTGCATTTTATAGAAACCTCTTAATAAGGAAGATCGCTAGATTTGAAAGCTAAGGCAACGAGAGTCGAACAGACACAATGTTCATCTGGGAATACTACTTCTTGAGCCTTGCCTACTTACATCTGCATATAGAGATTGACAAACAGTAAGAATGATGTACATGTATTCTTTCAGCAAAAGTGTTCCTGCCATATATTTCTCCAAATAATATTTAAAAATGATCAGGTTTTAAGAAGGACGTGTTAGTGAACTGCAGATGATGTTCTGATTTATGACTGCCTTCAATTTGTGGTGATATTTGTCGTATGGATTTGCGACAGTTGCTGAAAGGTGGTGTTTTGGACTAGTTCCAGTTTTTTGCCAAATCACTTCAATATCTGCAACATCTAACACATGTATTTTAGAGCACCCACATTAATGGGTGCTCGTTATTGTCATTAACGAGGCATAACAAGGAAGACTCCTTGTCCTCGCCATTGGCGCTACTTCGTGAACCGTGGTTTGCTGGTCATCTTTCAGCTTGTGGAGTTGTGGTTGGGGTAATGAGGTGCATCCCTCATTACCATTTTCTTTTTATAACCAATAGGATTTGAGATAAATATTCGTGTACGAGTGATTAGTGATGAGTTAGTAATGCTGACGTAACGGTTAATGATAGGTTGATAGCAGTTATCACTGCGGGTGCTCTTAGGGATGTAATAAAGAAAGCTTTCAGTGTTTCAGTAAACAATTCGTTAACTAGTCCACGGGAAGTTTGTTTAGAGCTTTTTATTTAATACATGAATGAACATGAGCAAGTTATTTTTGTTTGTTTAGTTAAATCAACAAACGAGACATATGGTATCCTACACAAAGTCGGTGGAAGCACATCCGATAATCCATTCTGATACCATTTCTCATACTCTTTCACCATCACACTATCATAAGACCTTCTCTACATGTTGTCCTACTAATATGAAGGAAATAAATGGTGTCAACCACAACTGAAAGATTGTCAAGGTTTGATATCTAGAGCAAGATTATCAATCAATGTATTCAATCGCTACACTATTATCGTGGATGCTTCTTAGATAAATAAGAATATACATTGCCTTAATACCCTGATAAACAAGATAAAAAGGAATAGAGTAAATTTCTTGCCTCACCTCTCTTTTCTTTGGTCTTTTTGAAGTAGATTTATTAATGAGGATTGAAAACTCTATTTGAAATTAAGACGCGCCATGGTCCATGCAATAAATTTATCTCAAAGCCATGTTCATAAATCATACAACATTTAATAGGAAGAAGTGTGGTATATCCTCCTATCGTGCATATCTTCCTACTCACAAGTTTAATACAAGTGTCAAAATCAATAAAGGGGATAAAGAAAGAGAAGTAGAGAGTCCACATGTCATATTGTGGTGAGTAGAAGATTAAGTAGGAGGGAAAAGTAAAATGATATATCATTTTTTTATCATGAGAGGTTTTATATCCTCCTATAAAATCATCATACTTATTAAATCAATACAAGTGTCAAAATCAAGTGAAGAGATTATGAAAGAGAATAAATGGATTCCATATGTCATTATTTAGTAAGTAGGAGGATGAATTAAGAGGAGAAAGTAAGTTATAGAAATTTTCATTAATATATTATGTTAGATTTTGGAAACAGAAAATCAATTAAACTTAGATCATTCGAGGATCGTGTATAGACAGTTTCCAACATATGTGATCTTGAACCTATTCACAAAATTAGATTTGGGATAATTCAAAATCATTAAATTTGGATTTTAGGCAAAATCCTTGATTCCAAAACACATAATACCATGCTTTGTGTTTAAGCTTGAGACAAATTTGGCCAGTAATCTACAAATGGCTCAACCCCTTTAACCCCCGCATACCCGAGATCAACTTAACTTATCTGAATATGCACTGTGCACCTTAATTTCGACTTTTCTTATATTAATCCCGATCATACTAAATAATTTAATGACACTAAAACCACCTAACATAATGTCATTTTATGTCTATTAAGTAGACAATTCAGTCTGAGAGAAAGAACATCACTTTATAACATTAACATCCCTTTGTGTTTTTTGGCTCTTGATTTTGTGCCTAAAGTCTTAAAGTGTGATTCTGAATTTTTCGTATATGGATTTCTTGTCGATGCATCGTAGGTAACACTATATTTTTCAAGGTGTGAACGCAACTTCAAATTCTATCAAGTTTTTATCAATTGCTACCTAATTTCCTACTGATTTTTTTATTAATTGTTACTCATTTTCCTACTAAATTTTTTACAAAGAGCACGATAACTTACCAGTTACCAACACAACTTCTAGAAGCTGCATTAAAGGTACCGCCCTTCAACACCATCACACTTCCTTCCTACTGACAAGTGACAATTGACAAAGCATGTGTTTCACAACATGGGTATTACGCACAAGAGAGAGAGAGAAAGAGACAATGAGTAGAGAAAAAATAATTAATTTTAACTTAAATTTTAAAATAAGTTTAAAATATGTAAAGCGTGTTATTTTCTAGGCTTAAGTACAAAGATTGAAAATTAAAGTAGCGCACACTCAACGACAAAGCATCCGCAGAAATGGTTCATCATCACTCAATTAAGATTTTAAGCAGTTAGCTAAGACATGTCTTAGTGGTATCTGAGTTTTACAACATCATCAAGGTCTTGGGTTCAAGTCTTGAAGATGGTGGTTTTGTTAAAAAAATAGTGGAAGTATTATTTCTCGTAGTGGTGGTTTCCGGAGATAACGAAGAAGAGTTTAATCCCTCATAGTGAGTGGCTTGAGGTTCGCATACTGCCCGTATGCATGTCACTGCGAACCCGGCTCACTAACATAAATTCGTTGTTAAAAAAAAGTTAGCTAAGACTCTAAGAGCATTTGATAAAACCAATTTCTAGGTTAACTGAGAAACAAGAAGAATTCAGAGCCAAACAACATGGTTTATTATTATCTGTTTCAAACAATAGAAGGCCCTTGGAACTATCATTCCAGGACATACTGTTTATGTCACAGCTACACCTTAAAACCATCTCTACTCATAAACAATACAAGTAAAAGGGTCAAATCAACTACCAAACAAGAAAGTGAATCAACTTAGTTACTTTAACATCATTTTGTTCATCAGATGCTTCCCATTTATGCCCTTACAAGACTCACCCCCATCCAAATATTGACTATTACAAGCCCCAGCAGTGCTAAACCATTGAAACCCCTGCACAACACAAACATGGTGAACACCCTTTACAAACAAGTTTGATTTTAAACTTCACTTAAACAGAAGCAAGATGAGAGTTAAAAGATAAATGGACATTTTGACATGCACAATAGAGATGAGAGTTAAAAGAAATATGCAAAATAAAAGTTAAAGGTAGAAACTTTGAACTGCAAACTTGTTTCGGCATGCTATAAAGATAGAAGATGAGTTAAAGATCTATAACAATGATAGAAAGATCAACTAATTAATAAAGCCTATTTACGTACGTCCATCAAAATATAAACGATGATAGGAAGATAAGAAGATTAACATATTGAATATCATTCCTTACTAACAAGTTCATTCTTAAGCCTAATAATCTTCCACAGTTGCACCACCTTTGTGCACTGTATATCTCAAGATGTTTGTCTGATGATATAACTTTGTGAAGTTAATTAACAGATGTGATTTCGTCTCTTTTCTTATTATCATCATCCAAATGTTTAACTAAAGTGGTCAGCTGTATTAATGGCAATAGAAATGGATTCCTGAGAGTCAGATCTCATAACAGAAAGACATTTAACGCTAGACTCGTACAGTCGTACAAAGATAGCAATATAATTCAACAAATATACAATAATTCAGACTAATGTAGACCCAAGTCTACCCAGATCCTGTGTTCAGCAAAAGTCAACTCAAACCAGACTTTAGGAGCCTAGTTCCACTAACAAAGCAGAGTGGAAATTAGGAGTTGGTTAAAGACGATCAAATCACAGTCAAAGGTATTCATGAAATGCAAGGGTTTATTAGTTGAATTGACATACCCAATAGGGAGACGAGCCTTAGGGTCACCGGAGGAGTAACCGATGAAATAGAAAAACCGACTGACAGTGTAAAGCAATCCCAAAGCCGAGCATATAAGTGGGTGTTTAAGCCCTCCCACAACCGTAAAAACCATGAATAGCGGCAGAGACTCGAGCGAATTCTGATGCCCTCTCTGCAAACAAACAAACAAACATGACCAGATCCCCAAAATTAATCAAACGGAAATAAGCAAATTATACAAATTATCATCGCAATTCGATAAACAATCCATACAAACCTGAATACAGTTGAAGAGCTTATAATCCTTGGTGTCGGCTTCGGTAGCATAGAGTTTTGGGTATAGAACATTGTACCTGCATCAAAGAACAGTTAGATTTCAAGCTTAGGGGAAACAGAAATCAAACGAAAAACAGAGTGTTCAATATTACTTCTTTCGAGCCCTGCCGACTTGAATCTGCATATAGATATTGACGATATAATAGGCAGCAAGGGTGAGAATGATATAGCCGAATTCTTTCGGCAAAAGCTCTACTATTCCGGCCATTTTCTTTTCCTCCGATGAAGATCTGAAAATGAGCTGATAGGCTTCCGGTGAGAACGTGCCAGTCGTGCTACCGTCTTTTGTGCATTTTTTATATCTTGCTTTTGGGTTAATTGCTGAAACGTCCTTGTAATTTGGATTACTTTCAAAGTGTAAAACCTTTGACTTCATAAAGGCTAAAGTTTAACCCTTGCTTTTGGGTTAATTTCATTTTGAGGCATATAGTAATTTTGTCATGTTAAAAAACTATGGTGATGATATGTTAAACAATAACAACAATGATGCTTCTTCAAGTTTAAAGTGCACCCACACTCATAATGGTTTTTAACAAATGATTTATAATACTATGTATACTAAAAATTCTATCTTGCTAATTGATTCAATCATTTGGTTGTCAATTAAATAATAAAATTATTTTGTAATAAATAAAATATGTATTGATTAAATATACCGAAATATAATTAAGTATATTTACATTTAATATTGTGTATATCAAGATAAATTTCCTCAAGATAAATAGCATAAACTATTTAAAAAATACATTGTGTGTAAGATCACATACACTCATATGTTTAGCGTGTTACATTTAATTTTTTAATTATTTTTTATTTTCCATTGCCTTTTGTTTAATATTATTGTTGTTGTTGATATTACTGTTATTATTATTAGTATTTGGAAGATCAAATTACAAAATCCTCACAACGAATCCATCTTTCTATGATCATTTTTCAACTTTAACCCTAAATTAAACCCCAAGATCATCACTTGCATTGCTGAATATCACCACCACCAACCCCTAAAAGAGGTTGCCACCGGTTGGACCATCCCTCGCCACAGATTTGACTGCCATCGGACCTCCTTAGCACAACCATCTCCTTCCCCTTTCCATGTTATGGCTTTCATATGGTTTTATGAGGTTGGATTCTAAAGTTTATGTTCTCAGCGACTCGTATGTGATTTGTTCTTCATCAACATAATAATGTGACTTTCTTCATTGATCATTAATTCCACATGTTTCTTCACCTTATGTTATTAGTCTAAAAAATTCGTTTAATACACCTAACATTATAGCTAGAATACTTCATTAAATTTTGGTACACGTAACCCAAAAGATATTTATCAATATGAATTCGGGTTTATCAACTAATTAATAATAAAAAGAATAGAAGGTTTAATCTAGGATAACTCAAGGATATAAGTTCAAAAAAAGAGGGAGCTAAAGTGCACTATAAGTAAAATTCAGGGGGTCTGGAGAGATCCTTTTGTGGCACGATTTTGTTGACCTCTTCTTCTTTATCGTCGTTACATTAAATTAAATACAAAATGTCATATATCATTACCCACAAGGCCACAACTTTGCCATAATGTCATTAAAATATGTTTCTTTTCCATGTTTCAAGGGATTTATATAATTTTTCCTTAAACGATTTTGTTTATCTGCTACAAGTCTTAAACCTATAAATTTATATATAAGCAACACTAAACTCAAATTATTCATTCAAACACATAAAAACCAAATACTTCGAATGCTCTATGTATAATATTATTTTTCTTATATATTTCCTTATACATATATAAGAAAATAATATCATACATAGAGCTATGCTTTATTCGGAGTATTTGACTTTATATTTATTAAAATTGCTGAAAATCATCTAAGTGGACAAGGAGAAAATAAGATTTGGTGCCCTTGTAAAAAATGTATAATTCATTAATTCTCACTCGTTTACAAATCTTGAAGATGTTAGAAGTCATTTGATAGTGAATGGTATGCCACAATACACTTGTTGGCTTCGTCATGATGAAAAGTTATCCAAGAGTATGTACATCTAAAGTTATTTAGTTTTGTATACTTCTTACTTAGTTTCTTTCTGTAAAATATTTTAAACTTTATCTGATATTTGATATTAAGATTAAGATAGAATTTTGGCCGTTGTAAACACATTTGATATGTTTGATAAGTTGTTGACGGAATCGGGCTACATTCAGTTGATGCAATATGAACTTGTAATCTATGTATAAATTGGATTTTAGGGGGCCATTTGTCTGAAAATTTTGCTATTACATAGAATGTTTTTTAATCATAAACTAAATAGAGCCCGGTTTTTTAAAGCAAAAATGGACGCTCTAATGATTTTTTTATAATTTGAAAAGGCATTCAAACACGGTTATTATGAGTGAAAAACGGACATCTTAATAGTTTTCACACCGGGTTTGTAAACAAATTGGATCTGTTATGTCAATCTTCATTCTACTCCCTGCCCTTTTGGCCTGTCCACAGAACCATATCGGAATCTATTAATACCGAGATGCTATGGTCTGCGCATTTCGGTGGAAAAAAATATGTTCAAAATATAAAATTAAGACTCAAACACCTATATTTGTAAAAAAAAAAATAAGCATTTGGGACTCAACATATGGTAAAGTTATCAAACAATATTTGTTCAGTGTTACTATATCGGAAAGTACAATATTTAAATAACGGTCGTATTATTAAATAAATAATGTCAAAATATAATTAAAAATGAGAAGGTTATAAATATAAATTTATATTTACGTAAAACATTGTATTGATAAGGTTGTAATAAGAGGAGTAACACATAACATATAAAATTAATTATAAATAACTCAATGCCTATGTCCACCGCTTCAAAGTAAAAAGCAAAAGAAAAGCCAAGCGCAGACCTGGAATGCGTGTACTCGTGTAGATTGCACTATTAACTAACGTAACCACTCAGACAAATGAATATTTGTTAAGGTTTTGCATCTTTAAAATATGTAAAACGATTTCCACTATCGAGTAAAAATATATGGTTTTATTTTTTGAAAATAGGCAATTGTCAAAAGTTGACATTTAAATAAAACGATAATTAAAGTGAATTTTTTTAACCATGAAATTTTGATTATAAAATATGAGTATGATTATTATATTTGAAGATTAATATTACTTTTTACTATAATCACAAATCTAAAGAATAAGGTTATCCTACTTTTTAAGGCCATGCGTTGTACTCTATCTGTAAATTTCTCTTATCCAATGTTACATCAGCATCATATTATTTTCTTTCTCCTTACCCAATTTACAAGTTTTACCTCTTCTTAAAACTATCCCTATTTTTTTATTAATATATTAAAATAATTAAATGTGTGTGGTGATTGTGATTGGTTGAAAGGGGGTGAGAGGGGGGTGGGGGAAGTTGGCTTCTCGATCGTTCTTCAGAACTCAATGGCCTTACTCGATGGCGGAACCCGAAGTGGTGTTTTGGTGTTCCTTCTGGAACTTGATGGAACCCGATTCAATCGGGTGAGGTATAACGTAAGGTCTAATAGGGGAGTATACCAAAAAAGGAAGAAAAAACTACAAAAGTAAGGAGGAATCTTGGGCATTAAAATTTAAAAATTTGTTCCCAAGAAAGTGCGTTGTTTCTTTTTCTATTAATTATTAAAAAAAACTATTGAGGGTATATTAGTCTTTTCAGTATTTACCCGTCTCCTAATATCATGTAAATATATTTCACATTAAAAACACTGATTCAAAATTCAAATGGCGATGGATCAATAGGTTTCATGCATAACAAGAATCATCATTTATTAATTGATGGGCATCACTCTAAACTCAGTTTATAAACTCCACCAGTAACGGGTTTAGTACTTTAGTTGAACCCTATAAACTAATAAATGATATTCATAAAGAAAAATGATACACAAATACAAAATTCTCAGTCGAGTATTGATGCACATATAATCTATTTTTAAGAAGTTACAGAATCAATACAAATCATAAGAATATTCATCCAACAAACTACATTTCAATTGATGTACATGTTCTAATAATGAATTATTAGAAACCATCAGTGGACAAAATATGCTTTTGTTCTAGTCATGAATTAATAAAAACCTTATTCACATGCAACAACAGAACCATACATAATTTTTTAAATCTTCATTGATGAATGCAGAGATGAACGGCAGTTGCGGTGGCGCAGCGACGGTGGTTCTGTGTTGATTGTTTTCAAGATACATTCTGTGTATATTTACTTGATAAAGGCATAAATCTGATAACTTGAAGTAGTTTATGGGAATTAGCAGGAAAAAAGGCACCTTTACTAAGTTTTGCAAGTAGTTTAACAATCACAGCTACTTCCACCATGTTCTTCCCACTTTGAGTTTCATCAAATTCGACTTTCCCATGAGCTCGAGGCGGTGCAGTAGATCAAACATACGTTTTCCAAACAAAAGTTTCCAATTTCTTGACTGTTTGTGAATTCAGGGAAAGAAACAGTTTCACAAAGGACTTGCTTAAGTACTCGAATCAACTCCTTCATCAGCTGAATTCCGCTCGAAGTTATCATCTCAGAAATTCCAACCCCATGGAAAACCGACAGATAGAATCAAGCTGGTAACTGTCATCATTTTCTCTGCAAGTTGTATCGTTTGATTCTTTTACAGGAAACAAAATGGGCTTTGAGGATATGACTAAGATTGTCTCAGAATCGTCATTTTTGACCCTTTGGACCAAATCAATGACAAAGTGATTGAAATCATTTTAGTTTAACATTTGTAAAAGCAATAAGATCTCCCACCTCAGGATCATAATTCCCATTATTAATCTTATTCGTGTTCTTCCTTTCCAAAGATATGTTGTAAAAGTAGTCTTTAGAGAACTTAACTTCGTAATTTGCTGATAGAGATCATTTTCATTTTAGACCGCAACTCAGCACCTGCTTCCTCAATTAGCGGGTTCACGAACGACATGGTGTTATCAGTTGTAGAAGAAAATGTTTCCGGGATTTTCTCCACCTGTTAATAAATGTATATTAAAACTATTGTTACTATTATTATTTTATTTTTTGCAGAGGCTTATTCTGCAGTTATGAACATAAAACAACTAACCTCGTCTACATAAAGATCCTCGTTGAGTACATCATCAACTGACCAAGTAAACACCACATCGATCAATTCTTCATCCTTCGTTTCAGGATTTCTTGAGCAATAAGACGTTGCCATTACCAAAACAGATCAAGTCTTATAACAGTAGAGAATAAATCACAGATTAAGAAAGTGAGTAGAATAAAAGTCTTCAAGCTTTAAAGCACCAAAGATTAATCATAAAAAGATAATCTGGTAAAGTATAATGCATAAAGAAATCAAAAGTAGAATGGTGCTCTGAAGTAAAGAAGTTGACTCCTAGTCAATAAGAGATGTATAAAATAATCTAATGAACAACAGTTTCTTCCAAATCAAGAGTCTCAATTCTTGTAAAAACCACCCCAATGTTCAAATTTTGTCAAATACTCCATAAATAAATAAATAATAATCTATTACAAGAACTCAAGAAGCAATAATCATCCAAAGCCTCATCACATCAAAATAATTATATCTTAAACTTGAAGCTACAACTACTATCCTTGATCCTGATAGCACTATCAGTAGACAAACTATTCACATTAAGCCTGCACCTCACCACTGGCTTCCATTTTGGCAATTTCAGCTTACCAAACTTAATCCTAACTGGAACCCTAACCCTGAGAACCAGTGGAACCGTGCCCGTCTGTTGCTGTGTTAGTAACGAGTTCATCAAACCGGTAGCATCCCGGGTGTTCCCGGTTAGACCCACGTCTAGAACCGTTGTGTTCTTATGACCCTGGTAGAATTTGGGCAATGAACCTTCACAGAGGTTTTTACCCATGTAATTAACACTCAATTTGGACCCATTTTCATAGTAAATCCCAATCTTGGTGTTGGGATTTCTCGCTGTAATGTTTACATTAAACTGTGCGTATAAGCTGCTGTCGTTATCGAGGCTGAACCGGGTAACGGTCAAGCCGTCAACAGAGTATTTGGGTATTTTCGGGTCGAACCCGAAGTATACAACAGCTGCTAAGATTCCTACACTGATTACCAATAGTATAAGGAGAAATAGTGTCCAACACAGGCATTGACAACAGCAGCCTCTTTTCTTTGGTGGTTTAGAGTATTGAACCGGGATGGTTCGTTGATACGGTGGGAAGGGTTCGACCGGGTTGGTTTTATCTGACTTGGATGAGCCTATGGGCACCAGTGGTGCGGTGCTCTTATTTTGTGACTCCAGGTCGTTTACTGGGTGGATTTTCTGGTGATCTGCCATTGAAATCAAGAACTGGGAGGTTGAAAAAGTGTCCGATTGTATCACTCTGGGTAAGATTTAAGATGTGTTTATGGAGATTGAAAAGTAAGAATGTTTTGTTGTTTAGAAGATTTGGATGTTGATGGTGATTATATAGAAGAACTAAAGGAAGAAAAGAGCAGAAGATGATGTGAAGTTTGAGATTGTAGGTATGAAAAAGACGGCCTGTGTCTTTCGTTGAAGCTTTCATGCTACAATTGCCGTGTATACGTATGAGTTGTCGGTGTTTTTTTCATGTGTGTCGTGGCACATGAGATGGCCTTCAGCCGTGGATCTTGTTAACGGCGACGCGCTAAGTGGGGTCAATTCAAGGATTAGTCAAAAGTTGTTTTTTTTTAAGCAGCAAAAAGAGGAACCCTAGGATGCTTACCGACCGAACGAATTCATATATATAATATATACATATATATATAGGCAAAAGTTCAAACGAGAATTATTTTTTGTACGAGAACTAATCTGAGCCGTCCAATTTCCGCTCCTTTAATGTCATTGTTCACCCATTAATTCCTCACATGTACCCTGCCACACTTGATCCCCTCCACGCTCTCCATCCATGAACTTTCCATATCCAAGGAACGGCTGGGATTGGTTCTCGCACTTTTTGTACGAAATACAGTTCTCTTTTGAACCCTCCCCTATATATTATATATATATATATATATATAGAAAGAATTAAATAATAATAATAATAAAAGACTAGCAAGGTGCTAGAAATTCCAATATAATGTTTAATACAACTAGATATATAAGCTAGGGGTGTACATGGGGCGGTTTGGGGCGGTTTTAAGCTCAAACCGAACACAATCCATTAATTTTGGTTTTAAGATTTTTAAACCCAATGGTTTCGGTTTCTATCGGTTTCGGTTTTGGCGGATTCTGGTCATTAACGGTTTGGTTTCGGTTTTAAAACCGAACCCACTTGGTTTTCAACATTAATATCAAATTTCTTGTACTAACCTTCTTATTTGTAACATGTTTACAAATTTCAACCATAATATCTAATTTCTAGCATTAAATTCACTGTCTAATAACATACTTCAACACTAAATACAATTTTTAACTCAAATATTCAAAACATAAAAATATTTTGTATTATATAATCATAATATAAACGTTGATTTGAAAAGAGGTAAAGAACAAAGGGAATGAAAAGTTATTGACCATAATAATTGGACATTAAGATATTTAATGGGCTTTAATGATTTCTATTTATATAAATATAAAATTAAAAAATATATATGATATATTAAATATTAATGGGGCAGTTTTTTAGTGGGGCAGTTTCTAGTTAAAACCCGAAACCAAACCGAACCCATCGGTTTCTGCAAAATTGAAAACCGAACCGTCGGTTTTGAAATGGTTTCGGTTTTATCGATTCGGTTTTGTCGGTTTTAACGGATTGGTTTCGGTTTTTCGGTTTCTATGCACACCCCTAATATAAGTGGGTTACAACACCAAGAACACCAATCGAACAGCGTACCTTTTTTTCTCGTGTGCTTGATCCAGAAATAAGTGTGGGATTGAATCAAACATGAAGAGGTCCACCTTGAAGAACTGTTGCACGACTTGAATACCTTCTCGTTTCTGAACTACCAAATAAACCATAGAAAAGTATAAATATAA
This sequence comes from Pulicaria dysenterica, assembly GCA_947179395.2. Lineage (NCBI taxonomy): Eukaryota > Viridiplantae > Streptophyta > Magnoliopsida > Asterales > Asteraceae > Pulicaria > Pulicaria dysenterica. The sequence goes on from OX359295.1 coordinate 51,816,164, forward strand.
CTTTGAAAAAGAAGCAACGTTTCGTAACTCAGCTTTGATTTACGACCCCAATTAAAAAGATCATCCAAATCACGCATGTTTGCAAGATTCAGCCCCCACCATTGAGAAATTTCGTTAAGTATTTGTCTAGCAAAACTGCAGCCCAGGAATAGGTGGCTCTCAGTTTCCAGTTCATTGTTGCACAATGGGCATAAATCAGAAATAATAGTCACTCTCTTTTTGTAAGATTAGCAAAAGTTGGTAATCTTTTCCACATCACCCGTCAAGCCAAAACATTAAGTTTGCTGGAAATTAAGTTAACCCAACAGAATGGCGATGGGTACACTCTGTTATCCGAGATCTTCAAGAGCAAACCTTATAGAAGCAGCCGTGAACCCCTTATTTGAATCGTATGCCCAAACCCATTGATCAGATGAACCGCAAGAATAAAAGGAATTTAAGGATTGAACCAACTCATAAAACTTCAACTAGAAAGCTCGAAACACAACTAAAAACTCCAATGAACAACGGAAAACTTTAAACCACAACCCGAACACTCCAACGGATCGTCTAAACAAAGGAAAAAGATTAAGATGGAAAGAAGAGAGAAAGTCTTCTGGACCATCGGCTTATGCCGAGTCGCCGACGGCCAGGTAAAGGGTGGCGAGGATGGTAGGATTCAAAACGTAGGGCTTTTGATAATGGAGGTTGGGAGCGTTTTTCTAATTAGATCTCGGTTCTAAAAAGCTCGCCTTGGCTTGAGGCTTGACCATGCCGTCACGACATGGTCCAAAGCTTCTACGTAAAGCTTATGTACACTAAGGTCCTGCTTGACACACATTTATTTGTTATATGCCGTGTTTTTTTAGGCGTGTTAAATGTATTAACTCATATAAGCCGAATATATATAGTTGTGCAGTTATAAGGATTGTTGGGTTCACTGAAAATAAAAAAATAAAAAATTTGATGAACTACGTTATAAACATATATTATCATGTGTTTTGAATATATGTTTGTAAAATTTATATACGTAGCTAGAATTTATATACAAAATTGCCGCTTTAAGTCGCGTCTTGTGAAACATCATAACCTCGCCATGACTTCCAAGGCTTAAGGCTTGACCTTTCCACTACGTCTAAGAGCTTAACGTTATTTTAAGATAGACTAGCTTGGTTGTTATTAACTATATTGTTTTTTATCTAGCTGTAGGTAAATCAGCGAATAGCAACCTACAATGATGATGTTAATTAACAGAAACAGAATGAAAATGATATAACTAATATTACGATAATTATTATATTAATTTTCAAATTTTTTTCATTTGATTTAATATTCTTAGAGTAATAAGAGGTAAAAACAAAATATATCTGATTTGAGATGCCACACCATACAAAGGTTACGTGTAAAAGGCTTAGAAGCATCCTTCATTGTTAAATTATATCGTATTTCTTATTTTGCAATACGTTTGACTTGATCATACACGTTTTCCAAACTTGATTAACTGAAGAAGATTCATTCTACAATCATTGATATTATATTGGCGGTGGCGGTAACAACGTATCGAAATATTGGCGTTGGCGCTGACGGTACCACAAATACCTACAGTCGTAACCGGTCCTTAGGGACCAAACCCGACAGGCTCCTATACTAACGAGGACATCCCGGAAATCAAGTGTTTTGGTACATGATACATCACACAAGCCAATCATATATTTACATTGCCATTTTTGAAGTTGAGCAATACAGTATTACAATGAGAATGAAGACCAAGATTATAAAAGAATTCATCAAATTGAGAAGATAGATATATTACATATATGTATTTACATTTTTTGTCAACGAGGGCATCCAGTATTCACAGCTTAAAGAACCCTCATAGCAACTTTGCTTGTTGCATGAACTCCCTTTGCAGCAACTCGTAGCACTGCTCGACTCTGGTACAACCTGTTCAATCAACCTCAGAAGATTAAGCAAAAAGAACCAATAGAGTACGATCGTTAACAAATAGATTATCACCAGTTTTCATTTAGCAATTCTATTTTCCATTGTCAATTTCTTTGTTCGAAAGGATGAGGTCTTTGTGGGACAAAAAGGGTGGGTACCAACTACCAACCTGGCACATCTTTAAGTGCTTATTCTCTTCTAAAATAAGCAGATAAGCATTTTTCAATAGAGTGTTTGGGACTGCTTATCTGCTTTAAAATCAATGCAATAAGCAGAAAAGAACTTAAATAAACAATCCCAATCACTCCCACTAGAAAGTCACAAACACTGGCCATCAATCCTCGATGTTTCGATATGTTTTGAATCCCAAACAAGTCATTATTCCATTTTAATTTCAATTTGTACATTAAACATCTGTATATAAAAAAGCCATGAATGCAAATATAAATAGTTATGAAGTTACCAGATTACTTCTCTTCAGGAGAGAGAGAGAGAGAGAGAGAGAGAGAGAGAGAGAGCGAGAGAGAGAGAGAGAGCTAACCCTGCTAAAGCAAGTCCCCAGGTTGCCATTAGATAGAACAGCTGCCCAGCATGCCATATTTCTAATAACTTCTCAAACTTGCTCATGCCACCCAATGCCTTGGTAAGCTCTGTAAGTTAAAAAGTTAAAACACATACTAAACCTTAATCTTAACCTAGACAATAATGACACAAAGTTCAAAACTAATTATATGCTTCAAATTTTTAAAAGATAAATAATACGTCTAAAAAATTACAGGGTTGAGATGTACTTGTGACTCAACATCAAGACAAATTAGGCCTGATATGATTAGCTTACATCCATGTTCATCTTTGATTGCGTTGTTATCAATTGAATATGGATGACTGGATAAGTAAGATGATACACAAACATTCTAGGAATGGATTATTAAACAAACAAGCAATCCAGACTTCTAGAGACTCGTCTTCGAGATTCAATTATTGTTTACAATATAAAATTCCTTTTCATAATGCAATGAGTTTAATCTAAGATGGTCAATCTTTTAGGCAGAGCATAACGAGCTGGTTTCCTCTTCATCCATTGATCCATCAAATTACAATAGGTGGAAAAAGCCAGGGACTGGACCTTTGATCATACTTTCTTTAACAGATCATGAGTCATGAAACTAATAAAACCTTTATGTTTTAAATCTACTTACTTGCATTGTTGATTGCGTGAGAAAAATTGAAAGAAAAATAGATAAATGAAGATTAGGATGAAATACAAAAGCATGAATAATAGGTTTATGAGTTTATCATCCTCCATTGCTTTACAGCTCTACTTGGTGGGTTAAGCTGTTAAGTTAAGATGGAAATTAGACCCTAGGGCCTAGATTTTCAATCTACTGCTTGTGGTTTAGAAGCAAATTTTTTATACATAATACAACTTTGGGCTACCATGAAGAAAAAAAAAAGAACTCGATAAAGGTAGATATAGTAACTAGATTTATCAGCTGAGTCCTATGTTGGAGAAAGGTTCAATAAATTTCAATTAAAAAAACTCTTAATTGCACAGCATCTCATGAATTGAGTCATTGAACATAGAATTTTAAACTTACTCTTCTGCATCTCCTCGGGTGTCATATTCTGCATTTCCAGAAAAGATCAAATCAGTATGAAACTGATTAATTATAAAATTTTACTTGTAATTAAGTTTTATATATGAGCAAGTATTTTAAGTGCCATATACCTTAGCTTTTGGGTTTAACAAAACACATCTAGCCATAAAGTTGGCAATGCCATCGACCACCTGTTCTTGGCTAATTACTATGTAATTCTCATTATCAATCCCACTCTTCTCTTCAACATTACCATGTACCATTTCATCTGAGACCCAAATCCACAAACTTGGTTCATCATGGCCGACATTGATCAAAATTTCATCTAGTTGAAGATCCATTCCTAACAAAAGAGAATCCATACAAAGTAATCAATAGCTTCCACAAATCATCTACCATCTTTTCTCTCCCTTTGCCACAGTTCATGGCATGAGGTTGAAAAAAGTGTCACCACACAAGAAGATGAATAACTTCTTACAAGAGAATATTTACCAGGTATTCTGTCAACTGAATCTTTGTGAAGAGTCTTAAGTTGACTCAAGAACTTTGGAGATTCCACAGTATCCATGATACGAGTATGCAGCTGCAGTAAATTATTTATCAGACTACGCAAAAAAAATGTCTATCAAGCTAAAGTAATTAAAATCGTAAAGTTATTCCTTCTACACATGTTACTCCCTCTACAAATGTTACTCCCACAGTAGCAAGAAAGACTACTTTCTGATTCAAAAGAACTACCAGCAAAACCTTTCTATTTGTTGTCATTTGCACAAATTTTAGATTTCAATATGGTTACCACAATTTGAGTCAGAAATTAAGAATCATTATCAGTTCTGAAGTTAACTAGCACAGTTTTACCACAAAAGGCAACAAACGGCTTAAATTTGGAGATAATAGAGCAATATAAGTTATCGATTTAATCTATGTCTAGTTATGATACAATATCCCCAAATAACTTGTGGCAGTATTAGAGGCTCAAAGCAATAAAAAATTAAGTAGTTCATTTGCATCTATATGTAAGTATGCGTGTGTATCAACATAACCGTATTTAGCATGTATGATAATGAAGCACATACATCAGGAGGACAATCTTCCAATAGGCAAGGCGATTCGGATATGTTCTGAAGGAGTTTAAGATTCTGTTCAAGTAAATCTCTAAGACGTTGATTCTCCAATCTCAAAGCCTCTAATTCCTTTTCTTTCACATCCAAAGGTTGCGTTTTTCCGTTCTTGTCGTCGGATTTTTCTGGATGTTCGTTCTTGTAGTGTAGAGGATGGTGGTGAGAGAACTCGACCGCTTTGAATGCCACATCTGCCACCTCCAACACTGTCTTCGCGGATTCTATCGAAATATGGCCCATGAGGTATGAATTTGAATAATCTGGTAAGCAATTAGTAAACCCTAATTTGGTTGATATTGCAGAGACCTGGGTATTTTAGGGCAAGGGAAGATGATGACAATTTAGGGGAAATTGGATTGATCGCAATTGCAAATATTGACGATTTGACGCTACAAGGCAAGCGTCTGACTAAAGCGATAACATTTTTCATAAACGCCCCCTCACCTTCGTTGAATTAACAATGTGCGTGAAACCATAGTTTTTAGAGTAAATTATTGAAATGGTCCCTTAAGTTACTTTGATCCTCTAAGATCAAAAGTTACTCTATATGTCATTAAAATTTTATTATTGTTATTTGTTTGATTCTTTTGATTAACAGATGTTAAAAATAGAAGTTAATTTATCTTTTAGTGAAAAGTATTTTGTTGCTAAATCAAATTTCATTCATATATTAACTTTGATAATGTTTGAAATTTGATGTTTAATATATTAATTAATAAACTTTGATAAAATTAAAAGTTAAAATATGTTTCGAGATGTTTGAATGTACAATTTATATTAGGGTTAAAGTTATAAAATAGCAACGTACTTTTTCAAAATTATCAATGTAGGTAACTTATTTTTTTATTGTCTAAATAGGTAATGTACTTTTTCAAAATTATCTATGTAGGTAACTTACTTTTTTATTATCTAAATAGGTAACATAATTTATAATGACTTGTTAAAATAGGTAACTACTTTGAATACAACATGTAAACATATTATGTCATGATTTTTTATGAAATGTTTCTTGTTTTTGGGTTAATGTATGTGTCATAATGCCAATAAAATAAAGATTATGTATCAAATAAAATGTTGTCAATGCACAACTAAATAAACAACAATGTTGTCTAAATATTGTCATCGAGAATGTTGTCCAAAAAAGCAACAAAATACCGCAAACACACATGAAATGATGCATAAATGTTGCGTGCTTCAAATGGTTGTACCACTAATTGATTGTACAAGTCATTTTTTCTCGTTAGCCCTTTAAGTTTTAACCAGTAGAATAGATAAAAGGTAAATTTTTGTTTAAAGTGGTAAAAGATTTCAAAGTAAGTTACATATTTAAGTCATAAAAAAATAAGTTACCTATATAGATAAAATTGAAAAAACATGTTACCTATATAGATAATTTTGAAAAATTACATTACCTTTTTAAGTAATAAAAAAGTAAGTTACCTACATAGATAATTTTGAAAAAGTAGATTACTAATTTATGGCCTTAACCCTTTATATTAATATTTAATATTAATCAATATTAAATTATTAGTGTATCACACGGGTATTTAATATAGTAAGGATGTATATGTTTAACACGTGTTTGATGTGTTTTAAAGTTTTTGTATCATTCAAAACAAAACAAAGAGAAATTAAATATCTTACTTTTTGCTCCTACTTCATCCTCCTACTCATCACAAGACGACATATGTACTCCACTAATTCTCTTTCCTCACATCCTCCCTTGATTTTGACACATGTCTTGATCAAATTAATAGAAGGATAAGTAGGAACAAAAATTAGAAGGATATATCCTTTCTCAAATGTGATGTATCCATTTTTAATGAACAACAAGTTAGCAAAACCTCCTAATGAACAGTATATGGCGTAGTTTAGAGTCTTGCCAAATGTATATTGTTATAAATTAAGAAGCAACTAATTGATTGCATTGATTTAATCAGGCACATGATGTAATTTTCAAGATCCATGACCACCCTATAGCTAGATCCACTTGGGGTGTATGCATGCATGTGATTTTTATTTGTGTTTTTATACTTTCGTTGTTGTACGTGTAATTAATCTTTTTAAATGTTGCTCTTCAAAACACATTTTTGACACTTACCTGTCTTTGTGTATGACTGTATCGTCTACGGATCCAGTTAATTCACTTTATCCTGATACCATAATAAAGAATTTGAATTCCCTTATAATAATTTTGTGCCCAATTATAGTTATTTTAATAAATAAAGTTTTTATATTTAGAATACAGATTATTTTAATGACGAAGCTAATTGATTAGCTACATCTTCAAGGTGTGACATTCTTAAAAAAAAGAACTTTAAAATGAATTTGTAAGTTCCATTTCCTTAATATAATTTCTTTTTGTACCCTAGTGGTTAAATATTGTGTTAAATGTTAATCCCTATGTTAACCGTTTTTTACCTGTAAAAAAAACGTTTTCAATCCAAGTATCATGTAACGGTTATTACAACTTGATATAAAATAACATTCTTAATTATTAAACATTCTTAATTGATAAAAGTTATTGTATACTTCTATTAGCATGATAACCAAAAACTAATTGTGTGGACAGCCCATTATAGAAAAATTAGGAAACATGATGTAAATATAGTCTAAAACAAATAATGAAATAATTTCAGTATTTCACATAAACAAAGTAGTAATTTAGCACATTAGCAGTAGAAGCTGCAAACAACAATGAACTACAAAAGAAACTAATTAGTAGAATACTACCAAATAGTAATAAATCAACAACAATTTCACATTCAAATTGTCAATTATCAATGAAGTAAACTATAATAACAATTCATATATCACAATTCACATTCAGATTAGTGATTAAAAACAATAACAGGATTAAAGGAACTTATAAACTTGAGAAGTGAAATTTCGACATTGTTAATTTGGAGTGTAATGACTTCCACATAACCGAGTTCGGACTTTTCACTTCTGAATCTATAAGGATATATTCACATTAATTCAACAGCAATCACTCTTTTGGCTACAAAAGAGGAGTAAAAAATCTGGGTTCTTTTGGCATAATTTGGTTGAAAACCCGCTTACTGTTAGTGCTTTGCTTCTCAAATACTCGGCTGACTAGCTTTTGGTGTTTCACCCTATTTTGGTTGTTGACTGGCTGTATACCCTCCCTCTCGGAGGTTCTGTTTCTTTTGGATTCCAAAATGTGGAATCAGGCTTGTAAAATTTTCATATAATAATACAAGTTCTTTGCCTTCCAAAAAAAAACTTCTAAATCTGATTTTTGACTTGTGAGTTATTAACGTGACTTGTGAGTTGCAATGTATCCCGAAGACAAGGAATCATCAATCATATAAGTTATGAAACTTTGAACCAAAGCAGTGATATCCTAAAGGCTAAATTACAAAATAAATTAGGGTAAGATGCATACAGTTTCTGCAAGTACAAGTGCGGTTTTCTGTGTCCCTTGGCAAATTATAGTGTATTAAAGCTATTTCATTATTAGAGTCCTCTTCAAAATACTCTGTTTTAAGAGTTAAATTATAGTTTTTTTTGTTTTTTTGAACGAGGAATGATAAGTTCTATTGATTCACAATTTGATTAGACATCACCAATTTGCTTTTATTCGGCCTATTTATTTTCTGTATTGATGAACGAAAATATATTAAAACAGGCTTAATTTTCTAGCAGTGGGCCCCTAAATTAAAACATCAAATAGTTACTTTTATAAGTCAAAAACACTATATGTTTAATATGTTTAATGTTGATCAAGATGATATTATATTATTATGAAAGTCATATATCAAATCACTCTTGAAAGCTTTGTGATAGGAGGGATGGAGTAATTGTTGATAACCTTGCAATATGCCTAGACAAGAAGACAAAAATAAAGCTCCTGAGTCTAATTAGTCACCAAACAAGTGTGTGGTGGCCACAACTTGAAAAAGCGACACGTAATTGTAATTCTTGAGTTTTAACTACAAACTAACTTAAAGTCTTGAATAAAAGATATAAAGTTTAATACTTAGAAGAACATTTGTTAAACTACATATCACATCATGAATAGTTAATTTTGAAGTACAAATTATAATCACATATATTTAACATAATGAGGTTACCTCTAGATGATTCTTGAATACATGGGTTAGTTCTATGAACTACTAAGTGATCACATCAGTGGGCACTCCTGCTAGGCTGCTAGAAACATCTCTCACCTATTTCCCTATTTAAATAACTTGCAATATTCCCTCCAGAAACCAAACAACTTGGAATCAGCAATATTATTAGCAAACCAACATGTCAACTGCAATTTCCCTCTTTGCCCCTCACCTTACACTATGCAAATCACAGGACTTTCCTACAAGAAGCACCAACAGAGAAAACCCATGTCCAAAATCAACTTTAGACACCACATTCAACAGGAGAAACCTTTTAAGAACAGTTGGGTTGAGCCTCATAGGAGAAACATGCAGAGGTGCACTTGTAAATCCTGCAGCAAAAGCGGAACCAGAAAGTCCAGCTGCAGCCACTTCAAGTAGAATATCTTATTCTAGATTCTTGGAGTACCTAAATGAAGGTGCAGTCAAGAAGGTGGACTTGTTTGAGAACGGGATGGTGGCGATTGTTGAGATATTAAATCCAGCACTTGATAAGATTCAGAGAGTCAAGGTTCAGTTGCCTGGATTGCAACAAGAACTGGTCAGGAAATTAAGAGAGAAAGAAGTGGATTTTGCAGCTCACCCAATGCAAATGGACATACCAGCTGCTGTTCTTGATGTGCTGGCTAACTTTGGTTTTCCATTGATATTACTTGGTGCTTTACTATTGAGATCTTCGTCTCCAAACATGCCTGGAGGGCCTAATTTGCCATTTGGACTAGGAAGGTATGCTCAACTAGAAATATTAGACACCCATAAGGTCCTATCTTAGGTTGCTATTAACTTATTAATTGGTTTTGTAGGTCATATCCATTGTCTTAAAGTCCTATAATTTGCCCGAGTCCTTTAAATGAACTGCTAAACTAGTCGGGTCAAAAGCGAATTATATCACAGTCAAGAGAAAAACTGTAATAATCGTTTTTACATGCTTACAGGAGCAAAGCCAAGTTCCAAATGGAACCCAATACAGGTATAACATTTGATGATGTAGCGGGCGTTGATGAAGCAAAACAAGATTTCCAAGAAGTGGTTGAGTTCCTCAAGACCCCAGAAAAGTTTTCAGCGGTTGGTGCAAGGATTCCAAAAGGTGTTCTTCTGGTGGGTCCACCAGGGACCGGGAAGACCTTGTTGGCAAAAGCCATAGCCGGAGAAGCAGGAGTCCCTTTCTTTTCACTCTCAGGATCCGAGTTCATTGAAATGTTTGTGGGTGTAGGGGCGTCTCGAGTGCGAGATTTATTCAATAAAGCAAAAAGTAATTCACCTTGTTTGGTTTTTATTGATGAGATAGATGCAGTAGGAAGGCAAAGAGGAACTGGAATTGGTGGAGGGAATGATGAGAGAGAGCAAACTCTAAATCAACTTCTCACAGAAATGGATGGCTTTAGTGGTAATAGTGGAGTTATTGTTATTGCTGCCACTAATAGACCTGAGATTCTTGATTCTGCTTTGCTTAGGCCAGGAAGGTTTGACAGACAGGTTAGTAAACAAATCCCCTAAACAAAAGATTTGTTACCAAGAATTTTGACCTAAAAAGAAGCGATCTTGAACTGAATTTTTGTTGAAAATATGCAGGTAAGTGTTGGTCTGCCAGATGTGAGAGGAAGAGAAGAAATTCTGAAAGTTCATAGCAAGAACAAGAAGCTTGATAAAAATGTGTCGCTAAATGTGATCGCCATGCGAACTCCTGGGTTCAGTGGTGCTGAGCTAGCGAATCTCATGAACGAAGCCGCCATTCTTGCTGGAAGAAGAGGCAAGGATAAGATTACTTTGAAAGAGATTGATGACTCAATTGATAGAATCATTGCAGGAATGGAAGGAACTCAAATGACAGATGGAAAGAACAAGATGTTAGTAGCCTATCACGAGATCGGACATGCACTTTGTGCGTAAGTAGTCACCTTAGTATTTCCTGATGCAGCTCTGTTGACATGATGATGGAATGAAAATGGTCTGAATATTAAGATCTTTTGATGCTTGCAGGACACTAACTCAAGGGCATGATCCTGTGCAAAAAGTAACATTGATCCCCAGGGGGTAAGCTCGTGGACTAACATGGTTTACACCAAATGATGATCCATCTCTAACCTCTAAACAACAGCTGTTTGCTAGAATAGTAAGTGGTCTAGGAGGTAGAGCAGCAGAAGAAGTCATTTTTGGTGAACCAGAAATCACAACAGGTGCAGCAGGGGACTTGCAACAGATTACCCAAATCGCAAGACAGGTATAACCTCAAAATTCTTGAAATCTATGAATTTTGACTTTTGTTGTCAAAATACACACCTCAGGAACGAAAATTGACATTAATATTCTGTTACAAGTTATTCATGTTTTAGAATAGAAATGCGAAATGATTGGCTTAAGTTGAGCAAAAATGCAAGAAAATAACCAATAATTTGCTTTGATTTGTGAATAGATGGTTACCAGATTTGGAATGTCAGAAATCGGGCCATGGTCGTTGATTGATCCAGCAATACAGAGCAGCGACGTGGTACTAAGAATGCTAGCAAGAAATTCAATGTCGGAAAAGCTTGCAGAAGACATAGATGCATCAGTGAAATGCATAATCGAGAAGGCGTATGAGATAGCAAAATCACATATAAGGAACAAGAGAGATGCAATCGACAAACTGGTAGATGTGTTACTGGAGAAAGAAACCCTAACAGGCGATGAATTCAGAGCAATCCTGGCTGAGTTTTCTGATACGATTTCTTCAAAAACAGAGAAGAAGGACATCCGGGAATTAGTGAACGCCTAGAAATTCTCCATGATCACAAATTGAAGATAGATATACATAGTACATAGCTCCATGCCTCCATAACTTGTTCATCATACATTACGAATATAGCTCTAGTTTCAATTGCCCTGCTCTCTTGTTCGGTTTCCACTACAATTTTTAAGTAGTCACTACTTGCAACAACAGTACCCATGCTCCAATTAGTGATATTAGGATGGTTTAATGCTGTTTTTTTCAAAGAAATAAATGTATTCATGTTTTATACTCTTAGGTCCGGTTTGTTTCACCGTAATGTGAATTAATGAAAATTATTTTAATTCCATTCATGTTAGTTATGAAATTTCATTCCTCTACCTAAATGAATATAAACACTTCAAATGATTTATTTCCTTTCCAAATAATGTTACCAAACGCAATATATAACGGAATTTGATTTCAATTCCATTACATTTCTTCATATTACGGTGAAACAAACTAGACCTTATTTTATTTCTTAAGAAGAGATGTGTTTTATAATTTCCTAAGTGTGATAAGGTCGGTAAAAAAAGATAAAGTTTTTAGTTTAGGGGTGGGGTGGAGTTGGGTGAGATTAGCCGATTAGGGTTAAATGAAAGGTAATCTTGTCTTTTGTTAACATTTATTAGAAAAAATAATTAAATTTCATCTAATCTATTAAAAAATTTTGATTTCCATTACCTAAACAAATATTAAAATTTTAAATAATTTGATTCAATTCCAAATATATTTACCAACCATAAAATAAATGAAATTTGATTTGAGTTCCATTCTATCATTTACATTTCGTAAGACAAACGGGACCTTTTGAGAAGAAAATGGTCCAAAATTGTAACACGTTAGTCCTTGATTTTTTTTCTTTTTGTTCATATTAATTTGAGTAACTAGTAAAATTGCTACTAAATGCTTAGGTTAAAGGTGAACAATTATTGAGTACTTCCGTCTAAATTTGGATTTGGGGTCATCGGCTGCTACCAATGTAAACCTCGATCTATTTCAAAGTTCTCTAACCATGTATAACATGCTTCTTCTACCACTGCAAGTAGAAGTTTGTTAAACTTTTATATTAAATAATAAGGGATTGTATAATGAAAATTGATTCAAAAAATACTAATAAATTTAGGATTGAAAATCTGGCCTCAATCATTTGTATAATCCTTATACGTGAGTTATGCGAGTTGATTTAAAACAATAATAATAATAATTATATATATATATATATACACAATTGACAAGGCTTAAAGTAAGTCTATTTTACTGTTCACTAGTTTATTACCCCGTGTAAAAACACGGGGATGTTTAAAAAAATATAAAATTTGATGGTATGAAATTATAAAAGGTATAATAAGTGTAAAAGTGTTTCAGAAATTTTCAGATAAAAATAATAAAATATCACCAAACATTTACATATCAGAATTTTAACAAAAAACAATAACTAATTGTTTTTGAAGTACTACTATTAATGGATAACAAAAAATTAAGAATATACTAATTTTTAAAAAGTATCATATTACAATAAAATTTATACCAAAACGTAGATAAAAATGAGATGATCATAAATATATAATTATTTTTTTCTCTAAACTAAATATATCACAAGTTACTAAACATAATGTATAAACACCGTATAATTAATTATATTAATATACAATTTTTATAAAACCCTCTCAATTTTCTTAAAAACCCCTCACATGTTTTATAAAACCCCCTCATAATTTTTATTCAGGCTCCTCCCAATTGATATAGATTTGAAATTCGATGTCATTAATCTTTCAAATACTCACTATTATTAATGGATAACAAAAAATTAAGAATATAGTAATTTTAAAAAAAAGTGTCATATTACAATAAAATTTATACCAAAACGTAGATAAAAATGAGACGGTCGTAAATATATAATTATTTTTTCTCGAAACAAAATATATCACAAGTTACTAAACATAATTTATAAACAACCTATAATTAATTACATTAGTATACAATTTTTATAAAGCCCCCTTACATTTTCCTTAAAAAGCCAATTCCATGTTTTATAAAGCCCCCTCACAATTTTCATATAACCCCCTCCTAATTGATTATTAATTGAATTCCATCGAGATTAACTTTTCAAAATTGTTTTTGAAATTGAATAATTTTAAAAATGAAGGTTTTGATTGGTTAATTAAGTCTCAATTTTAGTTATTTTAGAAAAATTGGTAAGCCTCTTATATATATATATTAATTGATTGATTGATGGAAGGGGAATTATAATGTGCATCTATTTTTTTAGTTATATACTTGATATATTAAAAATAAAACCAAATCATGTTATAGCTTTGATGGCTAACTCCCGTCCTTATATCCTCAGGATGGGAGTTAGAGCCTTGGTGACTCTTTTTTTTTCTCCCCATTTTCTCCACCATCCTTATATTTATTTTCATTTGCTAACTGTTTATTAATTTTTTTTATTTTCTTTTAAAATTTAATTAAACAGAACAAATGAGTTATTGTTTAGCCTAAATTTTTTTGATATTTAAAGGGTTATAAGAAATAATATAAAGACGATTCGTAAATTACAATACCTTTTATGTAAATTTAAAATTTATTATTTTTTAATACCAAATAAAAGTTTTCACACTTTCTCATATGAATACAATTATCCAACTACATCACATAATTTCCAAAATCTTATTAACTTTTCTCTCCTTATTTTATAAATATAAATCTTTTTTTATTTTAATGTCTTTTAGCATTCCTTTTTTATTTTAATAAAACAGTTGATGCAAATAAAAGAAATTTTAAAAAAAACTGATATGTTGCTATAATTTTTTTTCGTGATATTGAATCACGCGAATAAGATATCATTACATTTTTTGAAGCGATAGTTGTAAAACAAAAACTATTTATCGTCGTAAAATTGTATGGGTACGATGCTAATATATTAAAAGGGGGTCAACTATATATATTATTTAAGATAGTTTTTAGAGATTGAATTTGGTAAAATAGAAATACTTTTTCCTTAACATAGATAAGATTATGATTATTAATTATCGTAACAATTTCATGCGCAGCAAAGCGCATATCTAAACGCTCGTTATTTAACATTGATAAAAAGTTATTTAATGATTATTAGACGTAAAAATGATGAAATTAATAACTTGATATTAGAAATTAGAATCCGTTAAAAACATGTCATAAACAAAAAAATAAATTTTAAAAACATGTGTCAGTCTTTTAGAATATTGGTAGATATCAAATCAGAAGTCCTTTTTCTATGAAAGTCACATATTATTTAATATTTATCCTTTATTTGGAAGGTGATCAAATCCCCTATTAGACCATCCGCATCCGGTCATGTGAAGGGTGTGTGAGGGCCGCTTACATGGGTGAACACCATCGTGGGGGGGTGTGACCAGGCGCTCACGCTCACATATGTGAGCCTGGTCGCGTGCGTGAGAGAAGGAGGGGAGAGAGGGTGCACTGATTTAAATTTTTTTTTTTTTGGTTGTGATGTGAGGGTATGTGATGGATGCAGGGGGTTGTGTGATGTGATGAGAAAATGGTGAAAATCTGATGTGGCGATGATGTGGCTGTATGAAGGGTGTGATGAATGTGGATGGTCTTAAACACCGTCACATGCACTTCATAGAAAGAGAAAATGGTCACTTCACTTCAAAAATTGTAACAAGTTGGTTTATCTATTTCTTTGTTTGTTTATATTAATTTTAGTGTGAAATGTTCAATATAGTCCAACGTTTTTGTGTAGTTCCAAAAGACAAATCTCAGCCACAGGATAAAAAAAAGGTAAATGCCCACCAGCACCTCGGGCCACCAACACTGCCGCCGACCACCACCTCCGGCTGCCGCAATCACAAGTGATTGAAGCACAATCACATGTGATTACCGTCAACCACCACCACCGACCATCACCTCCGGCCCCCACCACAGCCGCCGACCACCACCTTCGGCCGCCGCAATCACATGTGATTGCACACCGCCAACCACCACCACCGACCATCACCTCCGGCGACACAATCACATGTAATTGAAGCCACAATCACATGTGATTGCACACCGCCAACCACCACCACCGACCATCACCTCCGACCACCACCACAGCCTGCGACCACCACCTCCGGCCGCCACAATCACATGTGATTGAAGCCAAAATCACATGTGATTGCACACCGCCAACCACCACCACCGACCATCACCTCCGGCCACCTCCTCTGGCCACCTCCTCCGGCGACACAATCACATGTGATTGAAGCCACAATCACATGTGATTGCACACTGTATGATACCACCACCGCCGCCGCCGACCAGATCTTTTTTTGAAGCATCAAATGACGAATTTGAGACCAGATCTGAACTCCTCTCATCAAACCGAGTTGAACCACCACCATCCCCACCCTGAAAAACTCCGGCAGCAGGCGAATTTGGCCTCGTCGGCGCCGGATCTGAGAAATAAAACTCCGGATCTTTTTTTGAAGCATCCAATGACGAATCCGAGACCAGATTTGAACTCCTCTCATCAAACCGAGTTGAACCATGTGCGCCACCACCATTAACTCCGGCCGTGGTGGTCGGATTTTGCAGCGGCGGCCATGGTGGTCGGAGTTTGCTCGATTTCTCGTTAATGGAGGATCGTGAGGACGATCAGACTCCATAGTCTTGTAGGGGAGTTAAAACCGATCACCCTCACCAAAAATCACGATGATCCGACGGTGGGTTCGCCGGAAAACGCTTTGTTGATCGTGTGGCTGAGATTTGTATCTCAGGACTACACAAAAAAGATGGATTATATTGAATACAACTCTAATTTTAGTAACTAGTTAATTAGCTACAAAATACTTTGGTTAAAATTGAACAATTATCGAGTCCTTCCGTCTAAATTTGAATCCGGAGTCATTCGCTACCTATGTAAACTTCGATCTGCTTACTGTTTCAAAGTTCTTTAACCATATATAAAATGATTCTTCTATTGCTGGAAGTGGAAGATTGTAGCGAATTCGTGTCAAATTTAAGGGATTGTATAATGAAAATTGATCCAAAATGAGTCTAATAAATTTAGGATTGAAAATATAGCCTCAAGCGCTTGTATAATCCTTCTATGTGAGATATGCTAGTTGATTTAAAATAATAATAGCTACTTAACATTCATAAAAAAATTAAATAATTATTAGACGCAAAAATGATAAAATTGATAATTTGATATTAGAATTTAGAATCCGCTAAAAACATGTCAAAAAGAAGTAAAAAACATGTGACGTCTTTTAGAATATTGGTAAATTAACTTGTAAGTATTGTTTTTTTTTAAGATTAGAAATCAAATCAAAAGTCCTTTATTTTTTATAAAAGTGACATATTATTTAATATGAGTTAATTGCAAAATTCGTCCCTAAACTATCCCGAAAATACAGATTCTTCTAAAAGTTTAGGGACGAATTTTTAAATGACTGAATCTGCATTTTCGGGATAGTTTAGGGACGAATTTTGCAATTAACTCATTTAATATTTATCCTTTATTTAGAAGGTGATCAAATCCCTATTAAACACCATCACATGCACTGCACTTAGAGAAGAAAATGGTCACTTCACTTTTATAATTGTAACAAGTTGAAAATCTGGCCTCAATCATTTGTATAATTCTTCTACGTAAGTTATGCGAGTTGATTTAAAACAATAATAATTATTAAATATTCATAAGAAGTTATTAAATGATTATTAGACATAAAAATGATAAAATTGATAACTTGATATTAGAAATTAGAATCCGTTAAAAACATGTCAAAAACAAAAAAAATATTAAAAAAAATGTGGCAATCTTTTAGAATATTGGTATAGATCAAATCAGAAGTCATTTTTCTATAAAAGTCACATATTATTTAATATTTATCCTTTATTTGGAAGGTGATCAAATCCCCTATTAAACACCATCACATGCGCTGCATAGAAAGAAAATGGACACTTCACTTCCAAAATTGTAACAAGTTGGTTTATATATTTCTTTCTAATTTTAGTAACTAGTTAATTAGCTACAAAATACTTGGGTTAAAGTTGAACAATTAGGGAAGAGTTCATTTAAAAACCGTTGTTATTGCGAGAATTAATCTCAGCCGTTTCTTAAATATGAGAAGTTCATTGATAGAGAGCGTGAGGGGATCAAGTGTGGCAGGGTGCATGTGATGAATTCATGTGTGGGCAATGACATTGCAGGAGGAGAAATTAGATGGCTCAGATTGGTTCTCGCGGTTCTCGTACGAAAAATAGTTCTCGTTTGAACTTTTGCCTATATATATATATATATATATATATATATATATATATATATATGATATTTTGAAATGTTATAAAAGCGTGGTATTTGTAAATCTGAATGTGCAAATATAATATATTAAGGTTTAACAATCTTATATATTTATTAAAAGAAAATGGTGATGACATCATCATTCTATGTATTTAAAGCACTTGATATTATAACATCGACAATAATATTATAGTTATGTCTTTACAATGTCGGGATAAAGCTCCATCACGAGAAACACATTAATATTATACTAAAAACTTTTAGACGTGTAATGTAACTTTATATTCTTAAAAAGAGTATTTATAAAAATGTATTAAAAATACACGTTTTTACTCATGGATAGTATGTGACGGTTTCTCGAGTGAAGAGTAAGGATTGGTTAAAAGTTTTAATTTGCGATGATCAAGGAAATCATACTAATAAAACCATGAATGTTGTTTATAAAGAGGTTTTACAAAAAATTTAATGATAATCTTATGTATGGATTTCAAAATTCTGTAATGGTTATTCATTTCTTATTTTCTTACGAGATTTTATTTTCCTATCTATGTTTTGTAATTATTTTTACTATACATGTTATGACTCTTTAAAACTATATAAATTTAAAATTGACTTATATAATCCCGTGTTGATACACGGGTCGTTTAGCTAGTATATTTATTAAAAGAAAATGGTGATGACATCATCATTCTATGTAAAATGAAAGGTGATGACATTATCATTCTATTTTTGAAGTTTTTTTCAACAAATCAACCCATTTAATTTACTAAAACTTCAATTTTTGAAATAATTTTAACAAATCAACATCTTTAATTTGTTAAGACTATGAAACAAGTTTAAAAAAATTTAAATTTAAAATATTATCCTAACTAATTTGAAGATTAGTTTGTTAAAATATTCAATTTAAAGCCTATATTTTTAAATTTAACCCTTAGAAATAGGAGATCAACAACAAAATCGTGTATTCTAACTAATCATTAGGTGTATCTAAACTAAAATGGTGTTTCACACAATTCTTTTAGAAGTTTCGAAATTTTAAATTTCAAAACATAATTTGAAGATTAAATAATATAATCTTAACTAATTAAAATATTATCCTAATTAATTTGAAGATTACTTTGTTAGACGATTCAATTTAAAACCTCTATTTTCAAATATAACCCTTATAAATAGGAGATTAACAACAAAATCGTGTATCTTAACTAATCATTAGGTGTATCTAAACTACAATGGTGTTCCATACAATTTGCATAGAATTTCGAAATTTTTAAATTTCAAAACATAATTCGAAGATTAAATAATATAATCTTAATTGATTAAGATATTTTCCTAACCAATTTGAAGATTAGTTTGTTAAAAGACTCAAATTAAAACCTCTATTTTCAAATTTAACCTTTATACATAGGAAATTAAGAACAAAATTGTGTATCATAACTATCATTAGGTGTATCTCTACAACAATGGTGTTCCATACAATTCGCATAAAAGTTTCAAACTTATTAAATTGTAAATAATAGTTCAAAGATTAAAAATATAATCTTAACTGATTAAGATATTACATAATTTGAAGATTAGTTTGTTAAAAGACTCAATATAAAACCTCTTTTTTCAATTTATTCCCTTATAAATAATAGATTAACACCAAAATCGTGTATCCTAACTAATTATTAGGTGTATCAAAATACAATGGTGTTCCAAACAATTCGCATAGAAGTTTCAAACTTTTAAATTTCAAAAAATAATTCAAAGATTAAATAATATAATCTTAACTAATTAAAATAGTTTAACAACTAATTTGAAGATTCGTTTGTTAAAATATTAAATGAAAAACCTCTATTGTCAAATTTAACTCTTAGAAATAGAGATTACCAACAAAATTGTGTATCCTATTAATCATTAGGTGTATCTAAACTACAATGGTGCTCCATACAATTCGCATAAAAGTTTCGAAATTTGAAATTTCAAAATATAATTCGAAGATTAAATAATATAATCTTAACTAATTATAATATTATTCGAACTAATTAAAGATCAGTTTGTTTTAAGATTCAATTTAAAACCTCTATTTTCCAATTTAACCCTTGGATATAGAAGATTAACAACAAAATCATGTATCCTAACTAATCATTAAGTGTATCCTAACAAAATAGTCTTAATAACATATATTTATATAAAATACGATATGACGTATCTTATTTATTTAGATTTACTAATTTTTAAATAAATTATATATTTTAAACATTTTTAATAATTTTATTTTTAATACATCATAGTAATATAAAAAATGAAAAAAATTTAAAAATACATTTAATCATACCCCGTGTTTATACACGGGATCCTTAGCTAGTGACATATATAAAATTCTCTCAAATGAATACAATATTTGTTATAAAAGTTAAATATGATATTTATAAATTAAGATAGACAAATAAGATATTTTAAGTTTTAAGAAGAACATATATCATATATGAATTAATCTCCAGTAAAAAAAAAATTTTGAACATCAAACACATATACTCTCTAAACCTACTCCTACATCTATTCCACTGTCCACGCCGAGACTTGAACCTACAACCTGTTGGAAAAGGACACCACGTTACAACACCAAATACTGCTTGGCTACAAGTCCTTTGTAATTAGATTTTAATTTTTATCAATATATATGTCTCAAATTCGATATCTAATTTTTTTTATAAAACAATAGCTAGAATTGTCTAATAACTTTTATTAATATCTATACTATCTATACTACTATATAAACCATTTAACATTCTCTCTCCTCATTAATTTAAGACTTCTTAAAATTCAATTAAGAATGAATCTTGACCTTTCATTTATCTAAATTAATCTCATCCACTTAATCTTTTAACCATTTCACTCTCTCTCCTAATTTAATTTAACATTTTATTCATTTAAAATATATATCTCACTAACACACTATCTCACACAAACAAAATTATGTTACCTACCATAACATAATTTCCAAAATCTAATTAACTTCTTTCTTCTTGTTTTATAAATATAAATCGTTTTTCTTATTTTAATATGTTTTAGAATTTATTTTTAAAATTAATATAATAATTGAAGCAAATAAAAGAAAAATTAGAAAAATCGGATATGTTGTTGAAGCAAACATTTTTGTGACATTGAATCGCGCGAATAACATATTATTATATTCTTGAAAATGGCAAATTGTAAAACAAAAACTATTTGTCGGTGCAGTATTATGCGGGTACAATATTAGTTAGTCTTTTATTTATATTAGAAGATTAAAAGATAGTTAGATATAGAAAGTTGTCCATCAACGTAAGCAAAGCTGAGGCTATAAAATCTAATCCAAAACCTAAAATCATATCATCTTCATCTTCAGCTCCAATATTTGGCCTTGGTTATATAACTTATGGATATGGTTAATATGGTTTTAAAGTTACGGTTTTGTCCTTCCGAGCCAAACATATTATAGTTTTGGTCCTTAATACACTTGATAGGGCAAAAATAACTTTACATCATTTTGATCATTTTCTAATTGTAATCCACTTTTAAATTATTTTTAATAATTATAAACAATATATTTTTAAAAATACTTACCTATTAGTCTCTACGTCATTAGTTGATCTTCTCTCGCCTCCACATTCGACAAAAATGTTTTGCCTAAGGTCAAAATATAGGTGGGCTGGCGCTATTTGTGTGCGTTGATTATAAGGGACTACGTTGTTCATGTCATGAGACTTATTGGTTCATGTCTTAGGTATACTAATTTAGACACCACAAAAAACACAATTTATGTTTCTAGATTTATCGATTTGCTCATAATTCAATAAAATACGCCAAAAAGAAAACCTTCTATGATATATAATTTGTTGGTGTATCATATACTTGGTCTTAGATAAAGCTCAAACATATGATATACCTATTGGGTTTGACTCTATTTTACCCTAGACATCTTCCTATATATAGAGGAAGGCACCAAGGTTTAGGCTCTCTCCCCCTTTTTCTGTCAACACCCACATGGAGCTCTACCCCATATGCATACATATGCTCCCATCTTCTTACATATCATGAGGATCATCATCCTCATGATCCTTACTCTCCATCTCCTTCTAAAGCCTATGATTTCATAAACCACGAGATCCTCATGTCACCCCCGCTATGGACACCGTTTCCTCGCCCGAGGTTAGCCACCGCAATGGGAGACCAGACATCTAATCCATCTCAACTCCACTCTACTGCTCTACATGTACCTGTTCGTTCTTACGAGCAAACATGTTTCTAGATTTATCGATTTGCTCATAATTCAATATAATACGCCAAAAAGAAAGCCTTCTATGATATATAATTATAAATCATTTAAAGAATGTTTGAAATAATGAACTTAAAAGGTTAACAATTCTATATCTCGTATTGACGTTTTCTATTGTTCATGCATGTAGGGGTGTTCAATGGTTCGGTTTTCGGGTTTTTCGGTTTATTCGGTTCGGTTTTTGAATTTTTTTTAGGTAAAACGGTAACTGAACCGAAAACCGTTTATGAATTCGGTTCGGTTTTCGGTTTTAATCGAATAAACCGAATAAAACTTAATGGCATGTTTCGCGGTGTTCAAACGGTTCGGTTTTCGGTTTGTTCGGTTCGGTTTAATTCATTTTATCATTTTACATAATCATATTTTTTAATTTATTCATTAATAACTTGCTATTCACAAGATTATACATACAAACTTATTAATAATGGAAACAGATATACAATATTTTTCACTTGTGTGGTCGGTTGTCTTCGACTTCACGCTCATCGAATAAACTATTGATAATTAAATGATTATGAAAGCTAACTTTTAAGTTTTCATGTTTCTTGAAAACAAGTTGACATGGTTATAATGATGATACGATCATGGTTAATCACAAAGATTAATGAGTATTATTTCAGATTCTAGCATGGTATACATAAATATATCTACATATATGAACTTAGGATAGTAATATAAATTAGTTTTATGTAATTCGGTTTTTTCGGTTTAGTAATTTTCAAAACCGTAACCGAACCAAAGACCGATTACCATAATTGGTTTCGGTTCATGAACCGAACCGGAAACCGTATTCCAATTCGGTTCGGTTTTTTCGGTTTTTTAATCGGTTCGGTTTTCGGTTTAAACGGTTATGACCCGAATACTAAACGCCCCTACATGCATGGAAGGTTTGACCGAAACTTTTGACTTTTATTTTTGAGTTTAATTATGTAACTCAACAAACATAGACCATATATATATATATATATATATATATATATATATATATATATATATATATATATATATATATATATGTAGTTTGTAAATTAACAATTTTACTATTTAAATAAAGGGGTAAATTGTATATTAATTGAGATTGTGTGTATAACCATTGTAAATTCAAATTTATAACCGATTAGGGGTAGTTATGGAACTTTTAATTAATCATCTTCCTAGAAATCTGCACCATCTACTTTGGAAGTCTCGATTTTTATATGCTCCAGAAAAACAACATTAAAAGCATAGACTATGGGTGTGTTTGGGAGGAGCTTATGAGAGCTTTTTTTAGGGGCTATAGCTTTTGATTGAAAAAAAAAGCTCCTTGATGTGTTTGGATAATAAAGCTAGAGCTTTTTTTCCTTGAAAATTTCAGCTTCTAAAAGCTTAAAAAAATGCTGATGAGATTAGCGTTTGAAAAAAGGATTAGCTACTTATGCTTCAAATGACCCTATTGCCCTTTTAGAAACCCACGTCTATTAATTCAACAACCCTAATTAATTATCCCCCAAGCCTATTGTAACTTACTGGAAAGTCTCAAGTACGGCGGCTACCCTAGGAGATCGAATTCATAGTTGCGCTCTGACCAATCTTCCGTCTAATATCCAACAGGTTTGTTCTTTGTTTCTTGAACTAGATTGAAATTATGAAGTCTCGATTGAATAACGTATGAACCGTGCACAAGTTACATCTGACGTTAATGTGATCAAAACCTTCATCTACTTGATTGAATATGTGGCGTTTGTCAATTATTGAAATTGTTTCTTAACATGCATGCATGCGGCAGCCTACCTTGATTAGTTTGTCAATTATTTGAATTGTTTGTTAACATGCGCGCATGCATGTGGCAGCCTATCTTGATTAACATATATGAATGCATAATTGTTTCTTAACATGCTAGATGTGATCAAAACCTTGTGCATATTTGCACATTCTATCTTTATGTATGTTGTAATTATAATGATCTTTATAGATGGACCCGACTAATGATGATGCATCGAAGACATTTAATTGGACGGATCAAAACGTCGTGATTTTCTGTCAATTTTTAAACAACTACCTTACGAAGAACGGAAGAAGCACCTCTTTTAGATGGAGTGAACTCCAACCAGAATTTGAAAAACTTGTTAACTACAAATTCGGTAGTGACAAAGCTCTAAAAAACAAATACGATGATGAAAAAAGACTATAATTTGTGGAAGTCATTAAAAAATGGAGAGACTGGTTTAGGTTGGAACGAATCTACAAGAAAACTTGACTGTTCAAATGACTGGTGGGACAAGAAAATTAAGGTAATAATTTTAAACTCATTCAACTTATGAGACAATATATTATATAATTACTGTTTTAAGTTAACCATTCAATAATTATATCATATAGGAAAATCCAAATGTTAAAAAGATTCGGAAAAAGCAACCTTCTACGGATATGCAAGAGGCATGGGACCAATTGTTTGGGGATACCGTTGCCACTGGTGCAAATTGTGTGGCTCCCTCTATAGATCCTAGAACAGTAAAGGAGGTGCCTCGTATCCATCTTGAGGATGAGGATACAGGTAGTGAGGATGTAGATGTTTATGATGTATACACCCAGTATTCTTCTCGTGTGGAAAACTTAGAAACTGGAGAGAATGGTTGCTTTCGAGATTTCATGAATGTGGTGCAATCTGAAGATGGCTTTGAAGTGAACCCAAGAGGGGGGTCTAAAAAAAATCAAAATACTGCGAAAACGAGTACAAAACCTAAACCAGTCAAGATGAAGCGTAAAGGAAGAGAATCATCAGGAGTGTTAGTGCATACATGGTCACACATTAAGAAATGTACTCCTTATTTTGATGATGATAAAAATATGAACAAGTAATATTATTGCTTATCAAATTAAGTTTATGCAAACATTTTTGTATATCTTGCACTTGTGTTTTGTTTTGTCTATCTTTTGTCAAGTGCTAGCTCAAAGGGATCATAAATCAAGGGGGAGCTTCATCAACTATTTCGTGCTAGATCACAAGAGGGAGAAGAATGTTCCTTTTTGATTCGACAAAAGGGGGAGAAGAATGTAGATGTGCAACATTGTTAACATGAATAAATTTGTGTAGCAATATTAATTAAATGTTGCATATTTTGTCATCATCAAAAAGGGGGAGATTGTTAGTGCATACATGGTCACACATTAAGAAATGCACTCCTTATTTTGATGATGATAAAAATATGAACAAGTAATATTATTGCTTATCAAATTTATTCATATGTTCATATGCTACATTCTTTAAAGATCAACAAGCCTAAAATTAATAATCAAGTAAAGAACAAATAATTGAAGACTTCAATTCAACAAGAAAAGAAGAAATGAAGATAAAGGAACCTTCACGGTCGATCCCACGGTCGACCGTGAATCAACCGTCGCTGCTCAGCTCACAACTCTAAAATATTGTTCTTCTTCAAGTCAACCGAACGTACTCAAAAAGTGAAGATGATATCTTCAAAGCCGATGACGAAGATATCTACAAATAAGAGTTCGAATTATATGAGCTTACAAATAAAATAATCAAATAAGTTTAAGTCTTTATAAAATTATTTTTATAAAAATGGACAAATTTTTTATAAACTTATTTGTGTTGGTTGAATTAATCTATGACTTCCCATTTTAGCAAATACCAAACACAATCCCACTTTAAAACAATACACAACCATATTTAGCAAAGGAATCTCCCAAAGGGGTAAAATTTCAACATGCTTTGTGTATTGGTTTCCAAACTTTCATTTTTGTGTTTAAATTCAAACATTAGAAGTATGGGATCAACCAACCTTTTGAACATCTACTTTTTAGTTGATTTTTATGGTAAAAATGAGTTGAGTGTGGTTTGAAATAAAGTCCAACGTCTATAATTGAAAGGCTCAAAAAGTTCCAGGAAGCTGACGGTTTTAGCCACGGTCGATCGTGGCTAAAACCGTGAGATGTCTGGACACTTTTTGAGCTCACTCCTTTTTCCTTATTTAAACCAACTCAAACTTCATTCATTACTAACCTCTTGCACAACAAAAACATAGAACATATATTCATATCTTGTGAGCTCATATACTTTAAAATTATTAAATCTTTCAAGATCAAGATCCAAGCAAGAGTGAAAGCCATCAAAGTTCAAACATTACAACATCATTCATATATATTGTAATAGTGTAAGGATCAACTCTAGCCTTCCAAATTAGAGTGAAGTAAGGATCATCTCTTACCTTTAGAATTAGAGAGAAGTAAGGATCAACTCTAGCCTTTCAAATTAGAGTGAAGTAAGGATCAACTCTAGCCTTTAGAATTATAGTGAAGCAAGGTTATCTTTACCTTACTTGCAAGTTTAAAGTGTTAATTCTTGCAAGTGAAAAAGAGAAGTGTAAAAGGTTTATCTCTACCTTCAAAGAGAGAAGCTAGTGGAGCAAACTCTTTGTGGGTGAGGCCAAGGAGTGGATGTAGTGCAAGTTTGTTAACACTTGCATGAACCACTATAAATCTCTTGTCTACTCTTGGTGATATCTCTCTACCTTACTCTCTTTATTTCAAGTATATATATATTTGTTGTGTTATAAACTTCAAGAAAAATCTTCTATACACAACTTACAAATTTTATTTGTGAACAATTGGTAAACTAAGTAAAATAACCTATTCACCCCCCCCCCCCCTCTCTAGGTTCTAACAAGGAGCTTCAATGTTTAAAGAGTATATGGGTCGACAAGATGATGCTCAAGAACGTTGTCTAAAAATATTAGAGTCGGACACTCCTAATACCAATGAAAATGAAGATGGTACTAAACGTCTTACTCAGCTATAAATGTGATTAATGGTATGGTAGATGAAGGACTAATGATAGAAGGTGATGACTTATGGTGCTTGGCAATGACTTTGATTGAAGACACCATTAAGAGAGAAGTGTTCCTGAATTTGCGAGATGATAGTGGTAGATTGGCTGGGTTGGAGTTTAAGCAAAAGCATGCAAACTAGAGTTTTATTTTTAATATCAATGATCAACATGAACAAACTTTGTTTTATTTGAGTAACTATGTCATTTTCTCTTTTAAATGTGATGTATTGTTGGATGCAATGGTTTGTTTTTTAATTCAAAATATTTTGGAATGTTATTGATGATTTTGTTTTTCAATTAATTAGGCATTGTTACAGGTGAAAACAATAACTATGAATATTGAAAAAAGAAAGAAGAGAAAGAAGATGTATTGTCTACATTCGTTAATAACTTCACGTTCTAAAAGTGTTGTAGCTGCCTACTACTATTATACATATATGTACAAGGAGCCTTGCATGACGTCAGTTCAAACAGGAAGGTCTTGGATACATAAGATTTTGAATGGCAATCCCATTCGATGTGTTAATGCATTTAGAATGCATCCCGATACATTCAAAAAATTATGTGGTGAGTTAGAATCAAAATATGGTTTAAAGTCTAGTTATAGAATGTCGACTTTGGAGAAGTTGGGGTTATTTATATATACTCTTGCGTTGGGGGTATTGAATAGGGATGTTGGGGAGCGTTTTCAACGATCGGGAGAGACTATTAGTAGAGTATTTCACGAAGTTCTAGATGCGATAACAGGTAGAGACCAATGTTTCGATTCATACCACCGCAAATCAAGGATGATAAAAGATATATGCCTTATTTCAAGGTATACAATCTTGTGTTCATTTTTTTTACCGTTGTATGAGAAAGTGTCATATTGTATTCTTATCACTTTAATTTTTTTAAATACGTTTAGGATTGCATTGGATGTATCGATGGAACACACATAGGGGCTTGCATCCCAGAGACGGAGTAAATTCCATACATAGGAAGAAAAGGGGTACCTACATTTAACGTAATGGCAACTTGTGATTTTGATATGCGTTTCACTTTTATATCAGTTGGATGGGAGGGATTTGCACATGACTCGCGTGTTTTTCTTCATGCAATTAACACACCATCAATGAACTTTCCAAAACCACCTGAAGGTAACTTTATGTACGTGTATCTTTTTTTACATGATTATTTTATAGATTGTGATCTACTTATTTCTTTTTTATTTACCAGGAAAATACTATCTAGTTGATAAAGGGTATCCAGATAGAAAAGGATATTTGGTTCCATATTCCAAGATAAGGTACCATCATTCTCAATTTGTAAATGAGCCACCAAATAACATGCAAGAGTCTTTCAACCGTTCGCATTCATCACTTCGAAGTTATATTGAGAGATCATTTGGGGTCTTGAAGAAACGGTGGAAAATACTCGGCAGAATGCCTAGTTTTAGTGTGATAACTCAAATTGATGTTATTATAGCCTCATTCGCTTTGCATAACTACATCCGTAGTAATTCTGCAGAAGACATATTGTTCACTACAGCATATCAACATCCGGATGACATACCATGTGATGAAGTTCGGGATATTCATAGGGGTGTCTCAAGTAACGAATATTTGTTTGAAGGAACATCTAATGAGATGAAGCGGATTCGCGATGATATTGTTGCTTTAATATGGAACGCACGTCGTCGATGACTTATTATAACGTGTTATGGCTATCACTTCATTTAAGTTGTTACATCACATCTTTGAGCCATATGTGTATCAAGAAATTGCTACCTTTAAGAATCTAAACTTTTAATTTACATCATGACATATTTTATTAATTATTATTTCATTATTGCATGTCCTTTTATGTCATTTTACAATTTTTAGCTTTCTCCCCAGCTACTTTTACCAAACACTTTTATAAACAACTCATAGCTCCAACCAACAGCTCTAGCTCCAACCAACAGCTCCAGCTCCAGCTCCAGCTTTAGCTCCAGTTTCAGCTTCAGCTCCAGCTCCAGCTAATTGTGCCAAACATACCCTATCTCCTCCTCCATGCTCCTTTTGTTGATGTTTGAAAAAAAAAATTCCTCCATGCTCCGACGATGTATCTGACGTAAGATTCCTCACCAACGATCGATTTTCAAGTAAGGTAACGATTTTAATTTAAGCCCTCCACCTCACCGTGGGCGTGAAGATCTGAATCGGGGAGTAGCATTTGCAGATGGCGATGGTGTCTGTAACGTAAACCGACTTCCAAAATTACGTCTCTCAGCCATGATTTGTCGAAGACCTCTCACTGTCTTTATGGTTTTATATTGTTGTTGTTCCTGGCCAAATCTACGTTTAGGTGTTGTCGGTTTTTCTTTTGTTACCCTCCGATGATATAACGAAGATGCAGAATGTCCAAATATTTTTAATGATCGTATATGGTTCCTTATCACTGACCACCACGATTTTGTCATTCTCGGATGTTAAAGATATTAACAAAATGAAAGCATCTACTCTCTGTAGTAGTTTTTCTTCAAAAAAAACTTAAATTTTAGTATCTAGTTTCGTTTTCGTGCATTTGGGGTGTGAATTTAAGGCGTGAACATGCAGGACCTGGGTGCAAATTTGGGTTGCAAATTAAGCTATAAATCCATCTCGGTTGCATTTTGATCTATGGATCTTTAATTATTATCTGGGTTGCATTTATGAGTGGTCCTATAAATGCAATTGGGAAGAACATATTTTAATGCTAAAATGTGTATATGTTTGAAATATTTGAGTTATTAATATTGAAAGTTGTAAGTCAATTATTTGACATATATGTATGTGAGAGGGAGGGGATATATAACATCACCCTTTATGTATGATAAGTATCTGGATATTTTGAATATGTTGTTGAAATTCATCCGGTTCACTTATTGTTTTTTGTGCATTTCTCAGTGTATTTGAATGTGGATATGCATTTTCGTTATCATCTTGGTTTGTTAATTTCTTCTTCTTTTAGTTCAGTTTTCTTTTAATATATGCATGTTCGGAATTTTTTTTTTTGAAATATGTCGTGATTGATTTTGAATCGAAGAGTATTAAAAAATGAAGATAATGATATAAATCTTTTGTTAAAAACCCTAATGTTGATGAATATATTGTCATTACAATTTTGTGGTGTTTTATTTTTGAATGAAGAAGTTTGCCAGGTTTTTGGACGGGGACTAATATTTTTTCTTTTTACTTTTTTACCCTTTTTTATAGTGACACGTGTCAATTTGAGAGAAGAACTATGGGTACTATATATAAGGAAGGGTTTATATTTAACCTTACCCTATAAATATATATATATATATATATATATAAAATCAGGATCAAATAAAAAGAGATTTAAAGTAAAAAGAGTAAGAAGAAATGTGGGTTACCACTACCCCACGTCTTCCATCTCCTTCTACATTTCTAATCTCCAGATGCACAGACAAAAACCCTAATCTCCTCCTTTTACTTTCGACGGCTGCTTCTCCTCCATCACACGTCTCTGCCGGTGACAACAAGGTGTGGGGGTTACGACCCACTGCACACAGACCACACCGTATGTCCATCTATATCGATTAGGGTTACGGTTTTTTATTCTTGCCGCCGTCGCTAAGATTTTGCATCTTGCCGCCGAAAAGGGTTTTGGTTTTCTCGATAACCGCCGTCGCCGCTGTTCTCCGCCGCCTAGGGTTTTTGTTTTCTCGATAGCCGCCGTCGCCGCTGTGGTTCTCCACCGCCTCAGATTTGAAACCTTGCTTCCGCCGCCGCCGTGGGTCTTTCTTCAGAAATCGAAAAGGATTTGAAACCTTGCTGCCTATATATATATATATATATATATATATATATGGAAGAGATGAACTAAAAAGAGAATAAAGCTACAAAAGATAAGAAGAATTCTCAACCACATATTTTATCAAAAGTCAACAAAACCCAGTCAAAACTGTTAATTCGTAACTGCCAAAAAAGTTACAGTTTAAGGGCATTTTTGGCATAGAAAACCTTGAACTTCCGTAGGAGACATTTACAAACTGTTTTTAATTTCTTTTACACTGATCTGATACATTAACCTTATGCACAATCGCTCATTTCAACTACACTTTATTAGAAGCTGATGAATACAACACCAAACTGATGAACAATTTGAATACAAAACTGATGAATACAACAAAAATACATAAGATGCACAACCCTAAAAATTGAATTATGCACAGAAAAGAGTACACAATCGAATTGTGCATTACACTATCCAGCATTGATGCTGATGTGCGGTTTACGTACTAGTTTTTTATTTATAAATCCGCGTTAAATTGTACCAAAAACGACACGAATAGGCAAGTGTACCTAATCGTTTTTATAGTTGTAACACCCCAAAATGGGGCCTAGTTGTAAACTGTAGTACATGTAGCTTTAACAGTTGTACGTTGACTTTAATTGGTGTTTTGTTGCTAACTGTAGTATAAATGTTGCTAAATGGTGTCTTAAATGTGAATTGGTGTTTTAAACATGAATTGGTGCGAATTGGTGCTAATTGGTGTTAAATGGTGTTAACTGGTGTTAAATGTGGATAAAAATGTAGTATTATGAAAAGTGTCATAAGTTGACCATGTTGACAAATAGTTGAACGGTTTTGGATAATGGTTCCAAAAATATCTCCGTTAGTTGAAACGGATAACCCTAAGTTGAGTTTTAAGTTGAATAGGAGAACGAAATACCCGAGACGGGGTATTAGGCACATAAGTCGGCCTATAGACTCTTTCTTCTTTATTGGATAAGCTTTAAACACACATACACACACTACAAACACATACGTACGTACGTGAACACCCCACACACACACACTTGAAGAAATTAAAAGAGAAATCAAGAGGGAAGATCTTTTGTTGCTGATTTCAGTTGAATCCAAGTCTAGAATCTGTTTTATATCATCATCTTGTAAGTTCTTGTTCATAAACCTTGTTCTTGAGTTTAGTGAAGAGGGAGACCCATTTGGATGGATTCAAGTGGGTTTTAATGTTGTTTTTGTGACCAAATCATGTTAGTAAGTTAGTATATATGTTAGAAATGTTGTATAAACACTTGAATATGGATTCAAGTTGGATTTTGAGTCAAAAAACTCGTAAAACAGCGTCTGTTTACGAACAGAGCAAGAACACGCTGTAAATATGGTTCCTACGGGCGTAGTATGATGTTACTACGGCCGTAGGGTGTTGTTTATGTTACTGCGGTCGTAGGAAATGGTTGCTACGGCCGTAGTTACCCAAAGGATGCCTACTACGGGCGTAGTATATAGTTACTACGGCCGTAGGTCATGGTTCTTTGGCATGAACTCCTACGGGCGTAGTGCATATGTACTGCGGCCGTAGTATCTGTTGGAAGGTTGTCCTGCGGGCGTAGGGACATGTTCCTGCGGGCGTAGGAGGCTGTCAGAAGCCATGTTGACCTTTTGTTGAGACTGTTGTTAGTGCAGTCTGTTGTAGTGTTTACTAAGGGGTGTTTATCTATGTTTATTGGTGGTAGGTGACTCAGACGATTCTGTGTGCTCTTGGGATTCCCGATTGCATATCTGCCTCTTGTAGTTTCGAGGTGAGTACCGGTTTCCCATGAGTCTCAGTAGGTAAGTTATCTGTAGTACATGTTGACACATGATTGGTGTATTGATACGTGGAAATGGAGGTATGTTATGATAAAGTTGTACAAGCATGCTTAGTATTATTATTGTTGATATGAAAGATATTGTTGTGATTATATGCACGCATGAACTGGATCCTTATTGGATCAACTAGTTGTTTATGAAGTTTTGTCCGGACACTGAATTGGAGAACACGGAGGTCAGTCAGGTAGACGGGTGTCAATACTTGGCTGGGTTCTCGGGTAGACGGGAGTTAGTACCCGGGCATTAATGGTACTCAAGTAGTATACGCTTGGGTGATGGTCCTGCAGGCCGCCGTTCCTCTAAGGAGTAAGGTTCCTTGATAGATGGGAACCATCATGATAGATAATTGGCGTACTATGTGGACTGCTTTTGGGTTGTTGAGCGGGGTTAGCTCCCCTGCAACATACGACTACTGCTGACACGTTTGGCTCGCCTCAATATGATAGGATAGCCCTGTGTGCTGTTCTGATACATGATAGCCTGCTTATTGTTGCTTATGTGTAATTGGTGCTCACTAGCTAGTTGTAGCTAACGGTGCAAGATTTACCTTTTTCGCAGGTTGATGCTAGAGGCCTGGTGAGGCGGGTACCGATGGTAGCTTTTGTTGTATATACCTTTTGGGGAACACGTTGTAGTTTGTATGGATCCGGTGGTCGGAACTAGTTGGTAACGCTTGTAGCTTTGAACTTGGCTAACCTTTTTGTTGTAATTAATTAGCCGAGTCAAACTTGTTTTTGTAAATGGTGTTTAATTCCGCTGCAACACTTTTGATAATCGATGTTTAAAAAGTTTAAATTAACTCTAATTTTAAGCTCGTTAGGGGTGGCGTTACAATAGTATAATAGTAAGCACGGGTGTCGAACTCTAGGGGAACGTGAGTGATTTGATAAGATTATAATGATTTAAATATTAAACAAACTAAACTAATCTAAAAAGCAATTAAATCTAACTAGTGACAAGAAAATAAATAAAGCAATTAAATGGGGGATTTGTTGTAAAAAATATGAACTTGGAACCAATCAAACCACTAAACTATCTAAAAACACTAAAAGCATGCAAAAAGGACAAAGAAACGATTAACTCGGAGAATTAATAATAATGAAGATGTTCCCTCCCTAGATTCAACTAAACTCATTTCATGGCAATAAATTCATGGCAAGATAAACTAATGATACTTTTAATATTCATGCATCGATTTCTAAAGTGATTACAATCTTAGTCCAATCATAATCATCTAATTACCCTAATTAATTACCTTTATGGTCAAAAGTGCAATTAAATAGTTTAATTAGCAATTAATTAGATTAACAGGTTAAGCCACAATCCCAATGTTTGTATGATCAACAAAACATCAAACTAACATATAAATGGTCATTATATGGACATCACATGCAAAAGACTCTAACTTTAATTGCTCAAAAACATAGGATTAATCAATCACTATTCCTCAATCACCTATTGGTCCTAGATAATCAAGATGCAAACTTTATGATTCAAGTGGTCTCTCAAAACATAAATATCAGATTCTAAGCAATCAAGAAAGATTCATAAGCATGGATAAACATAGATTAGGCAAAACCAAGAACAAACATGAATAAAGTATCAAAAACCATGAATTAAACTAAGTCATTACATGAGTTTCATCTCCTCTAGGGAGGAAAACAGAAGATTTAGTCAAAGGTTTAACATTCTAAACTTCTGGAAATCAAGAAATAAGAAGAACATGATGAAGTAGAACATAAAAACCGTAAAAGCCGAATGATCTTCACTTTAATCTTCACTTTTGAGCTCCAATCCTTCCAAGCTAATGCTTCAAGCCATCTGGACGTTTAAGAGGTGTTTTCTGATGATTTAGGGTTCAAAGATCGGAACCCTAAGCTGCCAAACCGAAGATAGGATCGAATATATATATAGGCTGGAAACAGGGACTTCGCGCCGCGACGCGGCATGTGTTAGCGCCGCTAACAGTGCTTGAAAACGGTGTCGACGGCCGCCTTATTCCGGATTTTTGTGAGTCGACAGCGGATTGTTGTGAGTAGACTGGAACGTGCCTGGTTGTTGTGAGTCGACGACAGCGACTGGTGCGAATAGAAAAATCCAATTCCCGTCTCCAGAGGCACCTTTGACTTCATGTATTTCGTTGATGATTCACAAACGGCGGCGATGCACCATTGATTGCTATATGAACGGCGAAAGAGAGGAGGGCATGGCGGAGGTTCCGTTGCTACACGCTTGGGAAGGCGTTGAAGGAGATGGGGGCGGAAATTAAAAAACAGAACTAGGGTTTAGAGTAAGAACGTGGGTGGGTAAATAGTGAGAGAGAAAATTGTTTTTCTT
This sequence comes from Pulicaria dysenterica, assembly GCA_947179395.2. Classification (NCBI taxonomy): domain Eukaryota; kingdom Viridiplantae; phylum Streptophyta; class Magnoliopsida; order Asterales; family Asteraceae; genus Pulicaria; species Pulicaria dysenterica. The sequence continues at coordinate 51,851,088 of OX359295.1, forward strand.
TTTAAGTTCCAAAACTACCCTTCGGTCAATAAAGACAAGTGGCATTCTAGGATTTCTCCCTACATTTTGTACCTTAATTTTCTTTAATTTGATCTCAATTATATATATATATATATATATATATATATATATATATATATATATATATATATATATATATATATATATATATATATATATATATATATATATAAATTGGATCAATAGAAACTCCCTCTTAAACAAAAACTTTAAAGTCCAATTCCTGGCCGTTAGATCGATCAAATCAATAGTTAAGATCTACAATGGCATTATTGTAAATAACTAAACAATTATAAGATTTAATTAGAGAAGGAGGGGTATTATGGTCAAAGCCCCATTTTTTTATTATTTTTTTTACCTCTTTGATCTTTAAATAACCATTACTATTTCATTTTTTTGAATTTGAGCAAAAAAATTATACCAATCTTCTCATTTTTTTAATCATTTTTTAAACGAGACCACTCTTCCTATATTTCTGGAAAATAAAAATTCGACGAAACGACGAAAATGAAGAAATTTATCATTTTCGTCACCTGTTGTTATATCATGTAATAGCAGGTCCCGAAAATGATAAGTTTTGTCATTTTTATCATTTTCGTCACTTGCTGTTACATGATATATAAGAGGACACGAAAATGATTAAAATAACAAAAAATTTATCATTTTCGTGCCCCTTGTATAACATCTAAGAGCAGGTGACGAAAATGATAAAAATGTTGTCATTTTTATCATTTTCGTATCCCCTTATATACCACTAAAACAGTAGGTCCGAAAATGATAAAAATGACAAAAATTTTAGCATTTTCGGACCTGCTGTATAAGTGGTATATAAGGGGATATGAAAATGATAAAAATGACAAAATTTTTATCATTTTCGGACCTGCTGTTTAAATGGTATATAAGGGGATATGAAAATGATAAAAATGACAAAATTTTTATCATTTTCGGACCTGCTTTTTAAGTGGTATATAAAGGGATATGAAAATGACGAAATTTTTATCATTTTCGTCACCTGCTCTTATATATATACAAGAGGGCACGAAAATAATAATTTTTTTATCATTTTCGTCATTTTTGTAATTTTATTTTTCAGAAATATAAGAAGAGTGGTCTCGTTTGAAAGAGGATTAAAAAATGAGAAGATTAGTATAATTTTTTTGCTCAAATTCAAAAAATTGAAATAGTTATGGTCATTTAAAGATTTGGGGGGTAAAAAAACATTAAAAAATGTGGGTTTTGAGGGAAGGCGAACGTGAGTTTTAAGCCCTTGGATTTCATTTTCCCATTTTGCCCTATTAAATGAGTGGCTGAGATTGGGAGTTTGAGGTTTTTGTTTAAGGAGGAGTTTCTATTGAACCTCACCCTATATATATATATATATATATATCCGCCGAAAAGGATTTGAAACCTTGCTGCCTACGGTTGATCTTTCTTCAGAAATCGAAACCTTGCCGCCGCCGCCGTGGGTCTCCGCCACCTCAAATTTGAAGGTCGCCAATGCACATCGTTCTCTGATCATTTCTCCCTTCTGCGTTCCCAGATTTGAAGGTCGTCGATGCACAATCCTCATCTGGTTCTCCGGTCATATCTACAGGTTCCGTTCCCAGATCTAAAGGGGTCGTCGTTCTCTAATTTTCAGGTGTTGTTTCTGTAATTAAATATTTGTGAATCTGATTTTGATGCACTCGACTGTAATTCTGCTTTGATTTTGAAATAATGAATTGTATTCATCACTTAGATTCTGCAATTTAGCTTTACAATGGATTTTTTTTATATGCATTAGCATATCTTATGCGTATTGTGCATCAATGTTTTGGTATGAATCAGTTGAATCATACGTGAATCAAGAAGATCCTGGAAAAAAAGTCATATCTTCTAGGGACAAAATCTGAAATTGTAAAACATTAAATGTCGATTATACCCCTAAAAGCTATTTTTAATAATTAATGGAAAAAATGAAAATGCCAAATTTTTAGGAGGCGGTTAGAGAAATTTAATGGCTGAAATTTTTTCTTACTTTTTGTAGAATAAGATTCTAAAGATCCTCTCCCTATATATATATATATATATATATATATATATATATATATATATATATATATATATATATATATATATATGTATATGTATATATATATATATATATATATATATGTATATATATACCAGACTAAATTTTCATGTATACGGGTTAATTTAAAATATATTGAATTTTAAACATTAATAAAACGTATTAAATAATAATAAAACGTGAATAAAATGAGAATAAAAAAAATGATAACATACGGCATCAACACTTTAACCAACGGTGGAAACATCGACGCGAGTGAAACGGTAGAGTTGACAACAGAATCGTAGTTCATGATATAGAGACAGATTATATTTCTTATACAAGTCATCAATCATTATTTTTACAAGTATGAGTAATAAAGTTAAAACGTTATTGGTTAAAATTAAAAAGAAAATTTAAAATGATTATAAAATATTTTAGAATGATAAATTAAGAATTTGGTATATTTTAAAAATGTTATAAAGGGTAATTATGAGATTTGTAAATTAGGATTGACAAATACGATTTTATATGATTTAATAAGAGTATATATGAAATTATCTTTAATAATGTTAAATAATTTTGACTCTAAAAAGTTAAAATTAATTTTTTGATTTTAAGTAAATAAATAATTAAACATAAATATTTTTTAAATGAATGACGCAGATTGTTTAATAAATTTTATTAAATTAATATTTATTTATATTAGAAAATATATTCTCGAGAATTCAAGATGAGTTGGTAATTGCCTCTTTTTCTGACACTTGTAGGTGAAATATTTTGATATGAAAAACATATTTAGGTTTATATTGTTATATTAACATAATTAATTTGATGATTATTCGTTTTTTTTACTTTAAAAAAATATTATGTTTGATCTGTATTTGAATATGTATTTGTAATAGTTTTTATTTTATCAACATTTTAAACAAATTTTACCGTAATATTATTTTTATTCAAAAAGTATATTTTGGAATATTATAATTAGATTTTTTATGTTTTAGATGAAAATCTACAACAGTAGTTATCTTATTTTTAATTAAATATTATTCAATTGTAAGAATCTTCTAATATATATAGAAGAGTAATTTGATAAAATTTATTAAACGATATGAACCAGTCATTTAAAAAATGATTAATCTTAACCCTTTATTCACTTTAAATCAAAAAATCAATTTTGACTTTTTAGAGCTAATTTATTTTTAATTTTTTTTTCATATATACCCTTATTAAATCATATAAAATCGTATTTGTCCACCTTGATTTACAAATATTATATGTACCCTTTATAATATTTCAAAATATCATATTTAAAAAAAATTCTTAGTTTTATCATTCTAAAATATATTATAATCATTTTAATTCTTTTTCAATTATAACCAATAATGTTTAACTTTGTTACCCTTAATTGTAAAAATATGATTGATGATTTATATAAGAAATACAGTCATGTCTCATCGTATCATGCTACCATGTTTCTGTCATCAAGCTCTCTCTCACTCGCGAATGTTTCAACCGCTGGTTAGAGTGTTGATTTCATATGTCGTCATTTTTTAAATGCTCATTTAATTCACGTTTTATTATTACTTAATATGTTTTTATTAATGTTTAGTATTTATTAATTTTTAAACCAATCTGTATATGACGCGGCATTTAGTATAATTAATAATACGATAATAAACCCTAAACTGATTCAGATAAGTAAATGATGCATTACAATTATTATTGTTTAAATTTATTCATGTTTTATCTAGATATATATGTTTGACTATTTAGTTTTTACATATTTTTTTTTGTCTATCCAAAACTCTCCGCAATATATTTTTAATTAAAAAATTATTCGATTGGAAGGATTAATAGTAATAAATGGTTATAAACTTTAATGGATTTAAATATAAACAAATGACGTATTATAATCCTTATTATTTAATTTTTTTCATGCTTTATCTAGATATATATGTTTGACTATTAGTTTTTATATGTATATATTTTTTGTCTATTCAAAACTCTCCAATCTCCATAATACAGACAAGTCTAAAGAAATTCATAAAAAAATAGAAAAAAAAAAGTCATCAAAGATAAAAGGATGAAACAAACTTTTTAGGAGTAAAAATAATAAAACTTGAGGGTCCAAATATTGAATATGGGTAAGATCACGTCTTCATATCAGCCTATGCGTTCATACGTAAGCCTTGACAGATTCCTAATTTTACTCTTCTCTTATAGATAAAAAAGTAATATATCATTTTATTATTTTTTTCATATTTCGTCCTTTTATTCATCATAAAATATTTTTATTCATTATAAAATATTTGACATGTGATGTATATTAATTTTGTTTTTTTATATCATCAATTGATTTTAATACTTGTATTTATCTTGTAAGTTATAACTGAGAAATATAAGTAAATATAGAAGGATATATCATCTTTTATTGTAATGTATAATATACTTTTATAAGAAATCACTTTCACGTGACATATGAAATATGTTTACGGATAAGCTACGATATTGAGGAGCTCCTAATTAATTATCGATCAAACTTATCAACAAACGACGTAAAATCATTTCTAGTAAACAATATATAAATATATAATTCATAAATGCCCTCTAAGGTTGGAATTAATTTATAACTTCAAATAAGTGTATGGTGAGTTTGGATGTATCGTTTGTTCAAGATCATTCGTAGCTATTAATGAAACGAGGAGATGCTCTTAAATTAAAAGATAACTCTTTTAGATGTTATGAAAGACAATAGATGACAAGGTGTTTTTGGCTCCTTAGGATGTTTTGATCTTCAGTCAAATTCATATTCTTTCGCTCTTTTGGTTTAATGAAGATCAAGTGTCAATAAATTTAAAAATAAGTAGATATATTGATGTTGTTTGTTATCTTCTAGTATTTAATATCTTTAATGTAATTCTAGCATCTTGCGTATCTTATTTTCAAATTAATAATAACATACCTTGTTGTTTAATTGTGCAAATGAGAGCTAAATATGAGTGCGAGGCAATTGTTTTACACTTCTCTAGTAGATGGGTGCAAAACACGAGAATCTTAGTTACACCCTGTTCTCGAGTTTTTTTAATGAAGGGAAGTGAATGATTGGGAAGGGAGGGGTAGAAAAATTGTGTTCTTAAGATTTTTTTAGGAGGGGAAGGAAATGGTTGGAAAGGATTAGGAGGGGCAAATTTTATTAGTTTTGTAAGTAAAATCTTTCTTCCCACTTTTAGGATGATTGGGAGGAGGAGTTTTTCTATCCTTTTATTTTCTCTCATCCCTTCCCTCTCCTTCCCTATCCTTTTTTAAAATAACTCGAGAACATGCCGTTAGAGGGCTTAGGGGAATGACTCCGGAGGTCCTCCAATGCATCAAGTCAATATGGTTGAAAGTTTATTAGAGCGAGATAGTATTTTTGAGAATTAAACATACCTTAGGGTTTCGCTCTATCATTTATAGGTTGAGAGACTTGGTCACCTTAAAGAATATAGATGTGGGAATATTCAATGAGATTATGGCACCCCATTTCCTAGTCGTATACTAGGCTAGGGTCATGTCGTAGGTCAATGTTATACATTCCTGATATTTTATAAAAGTATAAGGAGTGGTGACACTCCACCATTACTACACTGCTACATTAGTTTTTTTCCCTCACATCACTTAATCCACCATTAAACCACATATGTGGTTACTTCCTAAATTAATTAAACGTTAATAAGATTACAAATAAAAAGACGTTCTTACATATAGGACTCACCTATCAATCACCACACAACATTGCCGTGTTTGGAAATATCCACACCACCTTCTTCACCACATTGTGGTGGAGTGAAAAAACCATCTCACCACTTAAGTGGTCAACCACCACACCATCAAAAGCATATCAACTCCGTCCTCTCTTAATACTAAAAATCCTTACGATATCAAAGATCTTCCTTCTTGTACTTGTGTCACAAGTAGACATGCACATACACCGGATAATACTATATCCGATTATAGTATTATCAGGATCGGATTTTTTGGGGCAAAAAAAACCGGTTTAGTATTATCCGGTTTTGGATATAGGATAGTAATACTATATTAACCGGATCGGATATTACTACAACCGGTTTTTTTTAAACCGGTTTTTTATCCTTAAAAAAACCGGTCTGAATAAATAAAGCCCACTGTTTTTAAAAAAAAAATTAATTTTTTGAGTTTTTTTTAATACATACACTATAAAAAAAGATACATATGAAAGAAAATTTAAATTTTGATTAATTTAAATACTTAAAAAGTGATTTTTAAGTGATGCTACTACTACCCGCCATGAAATAAATCTAAAGAAAGTGATTTTTGGTGAATAAATGTAGAAAATTTGGAGAGAATATGAAAGATATATGTTGTGGTTTGATCCTAATACATACCCACACTATATATAAGATTTTTTAGTGGCAAAAGTGTAACAAAAAAAAGGGTCAAAAAACCTTGCAACAGCTATAAAAAACGGCTAGTTTTTGTGCAGTGGCCGGATCGGTTTTAAACCCGGTTTTTTATCCGGTAAAAGAACCGGTCACCTTAAAATCTTCCAAACCGGTTTATCCTATCCGGTTTTGAAATATCCGGACCGGTTATAAAAAAACCGGTTTTGCCAATATCCGGTTTCGGATATTTTTTCATATAAATCGGATATTCGGATTTTTTGTACCCCTCTTGTCACAAGGAGGCCTATTAGCTTCTATGGATCAATTCATGTTTACCTTGGTTCGGGTGGGCCTCACAACATGGGTGTTCTATCCAAAGGACCTACTTGGTGGCCTCACAACATGGGTGTTCTATCCAAAGGACCTACTTGGTCTCTTGTTATCCTAGTATAGTAGTATCAAGCGAAAAGTCTTGCTATACGAATGATATATCATTGTTCTATTATTTAAAAAGAAATTAAATGTTTTAAATATACTTATTACATCATAGCCATTAATTTAAATAAAAATTTCAAATTATCAAATCTAAACTAATAATTTTTTTAAACTGAAATCCAACTTTGATTTTTTTGGTCAAAATTTAACTTTATTTTAACTTCAATTTGAGTACAAATTATTGGACATAATTTTATAATACCTTTTGTAAATTTTAAATTTCGTATTACATGAATGAATATACAACAATAAAAAACTGTTTTATCAAAATTTATATTTAAAATTTAGGATATGTTTTACACGTGTATATATAGGCTTTTAAATGAATATTGCATTTATATTTTTAACGCAATTAATGAATAAATGTAAAAGACAATTTCTTCAAAAATTTACATTAAAGGATAAGCTAAACGTATTATCCAAATTTGCAATTATTTGTTTTTAAAATCAATATTCAATGTATGTACTTATTACAAAATATTAGTTTGACTTAAAAAAGTTAAAATTAATTTTTTAAGATTAAAAGTATGAATAGTTAAGATTTAATATTTTGTTAAATGAAGGGTGATGATCGTTTAATAATTTTTTTCAAATTAATCTTTTATATATATTAAGAGATTATATCAAATGAAATTTTAGTCTTGATTAGAAATCCAAAACGGAAAGGATATCAAGATATATAATTAACTATAATCAATAATGTTTAACTTTATTACCTTTAATTGTAAAAATAAGATTGGTGATTTATATAAGAAATACAATCACATCTCTTCGTATCATACTACCATGTTTTTGCCATCAAGTATGTCCTCCCGCTCGCGTCGATGTTTCCAGTGCAGGTTAGAAACTTAGAGTCCTAATGTCATACATCATTACTTTTTTAAAATTTTCATTTAACTCTCATTTTATTTTTAATTAATACGTTTTTATTAATGTTTAATATTTTTTATGTTTTAAACCAACCCGTGTATCACACGAACATTTAATCTAGTTATATTATATAATCTATATAGATGATAATTCATGCTATTTTTTAAATTTTAAATAATGTTTTCGTACCTTATCTTGTATTAGAACAAAACAGAATTTGAATAATATTACAGTCAAAAATTAAATTTTAATTTTAACCAATTAACTGATTAAGATTGTTAAATTAAAGTAACTATATTAAATGCTCGTGTGATAGATAAGTTGTTTAGAAAATTATAATCATTAAACATTAAAAAAAAGTTATAAAATAGTTATAAATCATAAAAGAAATGAGAATTTTAAAAAATGACAACAGATGCATCAACACTTAGAACGGTGATGGAAGCATAGGTATGAAGTTGGTGGCCTAACAACAGAAACGATGTATTATCATATGAAGAGACATAATTGTAATTATTTGTATCATCCATCCATCATTATATTGGTTAAAACTTTAACTATATAAATTTTTTTAAAATGATAAAGTTAATAATTTGGTTAAATTTGATACTTTTAATATTTTATTAAAAAGTGTAAATATGATATTTGTAAATTAAAGCGATCAAAAATGATATTTTAAAGGTTAAATGGAACTCCGGCAGCGGTGGTGGGTTAAGTGGAACTCTGACGGCGGTGATTTGATAAACAATATCAAGGGCGGTGATGAACTGATGAGCTAGAGAGAGAGAGAGAGAGAGAATGAGAGATGGATAGAATAAGGGATAGAAAGGGAGGTGAGAGAGAGAGACACCAAGTAATAAAGTGAACGAAAAAATTAGTGTTTGGTAATACGGATAGAAAATCATTTTTTAGTAAATATGTTTGGATATAATGATAATAGGTAGTCCTTGTTTGGTAACAAGGATAAAGGAAATTGATAAACATGTATATTGACTAACGCTCAAAGTTAACAACAGTTAGTGTAAATAACTAAAACTGAAACCCAATAACAACAAAAAAGTGAATATTTTCATAATTTTTAAAGTTAAACAACTAAAACTGAAAATCAATGACAACACAGGGACATTTTTGTAATTAACTCTAATATTTATAATTTAAGAAATATATTTTTAAAACAAAAATTGTCGATTTTTGTTAAAAACTAATGTTTGTTACTAAGGTCGCCCCACAGCACGTCCTCATGACCGGCGCTTGACAATTTTGAGTAGTTAACGATATCCACTCGTCTATAGGTTGTGATCGGGCATTACACGTGTGATCCCTGCTTATCCATTCAACAGATAAAAAGTCAAACATCATCCACCTTGCCTCTTTTTAACCTTCTCTCTGATTCATATATCATACTTTCATTACATGCAAGCTTGCTTGCTACAAATCTTTTCACTTTCTCCTGTACAGATCCAATATATCATGGACCAGTTTCGCCCAAAACCAGCCAATCGTACCCCTTTCACTCCTCTCAGCTTTCTTGATCGATGCGCCTCCGTCTACGGCGACTGCCCCTCCGTCGTCTACGATAATGTCATCTACACATGGAATGAAACCCGACGACGATGTCTTCAGGTGGCTTCCTCCATCTGTAACCTCGGAATTCAGAGAAACCAGGTGGTTTCCGTCATCGCCCCAAATATCCCCGCCATGTATGAGCTTTACTTTGCCATACCTTTAGCCGGTGCCGTCATTAATTCAATTAATACTCGTCTCGATGCCCGAACTGTTTCCGTAATCCTCGCTCACAGCGAGTCTAAGCTTGTTTTTGTTGATTATCAGTCCGTTAAACTCGTGTTTGAAGCTATTTCAATGTTTCCCCCAAATACACCCAAACCGATGCTAGTACTGATCACTGATGACGGACCTCCAGTGAAATCCATGGTTGGATTCCGGTGTACTTACGATAGTTTGGTTGAAAAAGGTGATCCGGGGTTCAATTGGATTAGACCTGAAACAGAGTGGGATCCGATCACATTGAATTACACCTCCGGTACGACGTCGTCACCGAAAGGAGTGGTTCATTGCCACCGTGGTATGTTTCTCATGGCTGTTGACTCGATCATTGACTGGTCTCTTCCGAAACAGGCCGTTTATTTATGGACTCTGCCAATGTTTCACGCCAACGGGTGGAGCTACACATGGGGTACGGCGGCGGTCGGCGCCACCAATATCTGCCTACGCAAATTCGACGCCGCCGTTATATACGACGCCATTAATAAACACGGCGTGACACATATGTGTGGTGCTCCAGTCGTCCTCAACATGTTATCAAATTTTCAGAACGTGAAACCCTTAAAGAATCCGGTCAAGATCATGACAGCCGGAGCTCCGCCACCTGCGGCGGTTCTAGCCCGGGCGGAGGCTATAGGGTTCATCATCAGTCACGGGTACGGGTTGACGGAAACAGGTGGGCTAGTGGTGACATGCGCATGGAAGAACAAGTGGAACCGGTTGCCGGCGACGGAGAGAGCGAAATTAAAAGCGAGGCAAGGTGTGAGAACTGTTGGATTAACGGAGATGGATGTCGTGGATTCCGAGTCAGGACTGAGTGTGACTCGGAACGGGTCAACTCTAGGGGAAGTGGTGTTACGTGGTGGAAGTGTGATGTTAGGTTACCTTAAAGATCCGGAGGGAACAAGCAAGTGTATGAGAGAAAACGGGTGGTTTTACACCGGTGACGTGGCGGTGATGCACCCAGACGGGTATTTGGAGATCAAAGATAGATCGAAAGACGTGATCATAAGTGGTGGTGAGAATCTGAGCAGTGTGGAGGTAGAATCGATATTGTACACGCATCCGGCGGTGAACGAGGCGGCGGTGGTAGCGAGGGCGGATGAATATTGGGGAGAAACGCCGTGTGCGTTTGTGAGTTTGAAGGCGGAGATGGTAGGAAAGGTGACGGAGAGTGAGGTGGCGGATTATTGTAAAGGCAAATTGCCGGGATTTATGGTGCCGAAGACGGTGGTGTTTAAAGAAGAACTACCCAAAACGTCAACAGGGAAGATTCAGAAGTTTGTACTTCGCGAAATGGCTAAGACAATGGGACCGTCAACAAAGAGTCGCATGTAAACTTTATTGTTTATTTATGATATTAATTAATAAAATATCATGTAGTTAAACGTAACTATTGTCTTATAAACATAAGATGGGCCTCTTATTATAAATCATGAATGGGTCCCTTATACATTAATTGAGAGTCTTGTTTAACTATACATTAAATGATCTTAACTCAATCTCATGAGTTTATTTTTGCTGTTTTTTTTTAATTTTCTTTCATAAGCTTAAAAGAAGAACTTATTAGAAATAAATCCTTTGTAAACTAAGCCAAACATTCCATTAGTATAATATGTGCACATTTCTTATGTTTTTATAAAATAAGAGGTTAACAACTAGGGAAAAGAATATATCATGTTAGTTATATGTAAGTTAGTTAAAGTCATATTGACATACATTATAAATAAGTAAATATTATAATAACTAAAATACTTTTTATTTAGAAAGTGTGTAATTGTAATATTATCTAAGTTAGATGCGTGAGGATAAAAATATATATTATTATTAATTAATTAATTCTGTTATTACAATTAGATATTTAATTGTTCTATCAATGTTTGATCATTAACTCTTTTTAATAAGTTTATTATTGTTCTTGATTAATACATTTAAGATGATTCTATCGTTGTTCCGTACGTATCAGTATATCACATATGAAACCATCGCTAGAACCACTAAAACAACTTTAAGTTTGGGAAAATGAGATGACGAAGAAAAATCACTACAAAAAAAAGGGGTTTTTGCGGCGACATAAGTCGCCACTAAAACTTAAATTGTCGCCGCCATAGGTTATTAGCGGCGACATTTCGCCGCAAAAGTGTCGCCGCTAAAGCTTCGTACCCAAAAGTTTTTTGCGACGACATTTTTGACTTTTTGCGACGTCACACAACGGACCCATCAAGTGCAACGTGGATGTGTTTTTGCGGCGACATGAGTACTTTTAGCGGCGACGATTTTGATTTAATTTAAAAAATAAAATAATACTTTTTGCGGCGACATATGTAGTATTTGCGGCGACGTGTTTATTTAAATAAATTAAATTTTAAAATATAAATAATGCTTTTTGCGGCGACATGTCGCCGCTAAAAGTCTAATTTTTTTTTCCCACCATTTTGCTGTATTTTGCGTTTTCCACCCATTTTAAACCGGGCAATTACAATAACCTGCTATTTCAGAACTCAAAACAACTGTAACACGACATTTTAAGCTATATAAAACAAACATACATACCAATCAATAGGTTCAAAGTTAACATAAACGTTTTTAGACAATCACGTCGCCTAACAAACTAATAGACTAATCATCATGATCCCTAGACGCTTCATCACGAGAAGTCAAATCAGTGTTTGGTTCATGTCGGGAAGTTGAGGGAATATCGACATTTATACCTGCCGCACGTAATGCTTCAAATATTGCTTGTGTATGTTGAGAATTAGTATGCATCTCCTCCCGGACCTGCTGGATATCAGAAGAATGAGACGCAAGCATGGCATCTACCTCGGCTTGTGTATATAATCTCCCTGTAGGCTGGGATTGTGCGGTAGATTGTGCAGCAGATACGGATGAAGAACTTAATGTTCTTCCCATTCCACGAACATGTCCTCGGCGTTCACCCAACACCGCCTTCAAGATTTCTTCTTCACTCAACGGATTTTGGCTCCCGACTTGACCGTCTCTCAAGAAAACCATACGGCGCTGTGTATAAATAAGATATAAAACAATTAAAATTATATTATATATATATATATGTATATATATATATATATATATATATATATATATATATATATATATATATATTTAAACACATAAGTTTCATGAATTATAAATAATTACTTACATAATTTTCTTGAAGAGACTCGCTATAAACAAATTTAATAAGTATATATTTAATAACGATTAATATATAGACTTAAAGATAAATACTATGTCAAAATTAATATTTAAAGATAAATAGACTTACGTTCTCGAATCGATACTGACAGTATGATCTCCGACCATGCAAGCTTTGATTTACTTGCTGCGCTCTTACTTGTGTGTTCGCTATTGACCGTTGAACGGTCTTTACCCCACAATAATAGTCAATGTACAAACCCCACTCACTCAGTTCCATGTTAGGAGGAGGGTCTTGACGCAGTCGTTGAGCCTGCGAGACCCCCCCTCTTCTCTGAAACCATTGAAGCTTAAACTTGTATTTTTGGTCTCTGTACATCTCAGCACACATCTTATCGATTCCCGTCAAGATCGACGAACGGTGTGGAGTGTCATAATGGTGCCTTAAATCAAAGTAAGTCTGTAAATTATACGAAAAAGTTAGTTTATTGTATATTTTTTTACAAATATACAATATATAAAAAAAACTTAAGTGAAACCTCAAGGCTCGGTACGATCGCTGCCTTCAATTCTACGGGGACTTTTTCCCATGACGGGAAGTAATATGGGATGTCGTCTCTCACCAAGGTCCCCGCGTAACTCGTAAAGTAATCGGCATTAACTCCGACCGGTCTCCAAGTTTTGTTACATCTAATATCATCAAACTCGATTGAAAGTGGTCGTTTCCCGTTCCTCTTCCACGCCTTTCTCATTTCTACATTTCGGGCTACTCCACGCCCTTTCTTGCTGCCTACGATTTCAAGCAAACAAGTTAAGAATACACGTAATTAAATTAACCTATAAAAAACATTTCAAAGTTATATAATACCATCACCGCCACAAGCACCAGAAGAAGGTTGTCAGTTACCATCAGGTGGATTACCACCACAATCACCACCATGGCCGCGAGCTACAGCTGCCATCTGAAAAAAAAATACAAATATACAAACAAGCCCATGAAAGTATCATTAATGTTAGTTTTCAAATAACCATTATATAAATCAAAAAACCTGCTAAAAATAACAATTCAAAGTAGAATCTTTTTACAAATACCAATTACTAATTTAGATTAATCAGATTCATCACTACTACAATTATGTGGTTCACATTCATGTTCAGAATCAGAATCTTCATTATCATAGTCGTCAATGTCATCATCACTATCATCAACAATATTAGCATGTTCGGGTAAATGAACATGTTCAACTTCCGTTGGTTGACCTATACTCAAACTCGTATAAGTCAAATGATCCAAATCAGCAGACAATGATCCAAATCATCATATAAACTATTTAACATCAACATATAAACTATTAATTAACACATTATTACTATACTAACAATACTTAAACATTAACACTATTTAACAATACTTAAACATTATAACACTAAATATAATCTAACATTCTAAATTTAAATTAACAACTAGATTAATCAATAACTAACACTATTCTAACACTAATTAACAATCAAACACTAATTAACAATAGCCTTAGATTAATCAATTATTACCACTAATTAACAATTAAACAATTTAAATTACTAACAAAATAATAATAATCTAACACAAACTAATAATAACCTAAACTAATTAAGATATAACATTAATATAACATTAATAACATTAATATAATATTAATATAACATTAATATAATATTAATAACCTAAACTAATTAACATTAATATATAACATTAATATACAAATAAAAAAAATACCTTAATGAGGAGGAGGTCAACGGAGGCAGAGGAAGGAGTGAAAACCGAGATGGATTCCGACCGGCGGCGGCGGCAGGAGGTGGTCGGCGGCGGCTGCTAGTAGAGGAGGAGGAGATAACTTGTAACAAACAAAAAAACAAAAAAATAAGAATCTAAAACTAAAACCTAGATTTATAAACACAAAATAGGGATTTTTACCTTAAACCCACGGTCGCCGGCGACGGAGAAGATGGCGAACGGCGGAGGCAGCGGCGGTTTCGACAGTGAGCGGGAACGGGAACGGGAACGACGGTGAGAGGAGAGAGAGCTTCGGGACGACGAGATCGATGACGAGATCGATCGACGGCGGCGACGGCAAGAGAGCTTCGGCGACGGCGAGAGAGAGGGGCTGTGTATGAGTAAGTAATGGCAGAAAGAATGAAGGATAAACCCTATATCTCGTAATTGATTTTGCGGCGACGTTTTTTGCGGCGACCTTAGGGTTTTTGCGGCGACACTCATTTTTTAATTAATAAAGAAAATTGTAAATTAAATACAGAATATTATAAGCCTTTTGCGGCGACGATTTTTGTGGCGACTTATAGGTTTTTGCGGCGACACTAAATATTTTAGGGGGGAATAAATCCCGCCACGGTATGAGTAATTAATAAAGAAACATGTTTAGCGTCGCCGCAAAAAGCCTTTAGCGGCGACGCCTTGTAGTTTGATGAATGTGGCCCACATTTTTGTCTTTTAGTGAGGACATGTCGCCGCAAAAAGCTGTCGCCGCAAATGCCCTATTTTCTTGTAGTGAATAGAAAGATTTAGAAAGATGAGAACACTAACTTAAGCAATTAAAGATAACGACAAAAGTTAATTTTCTTGAAATCACCACCATCGTGGTAGACCACCAAAGATTGTCACGAACTGTTAGTCACAAATTAAGTATACAACAATAAATCTTTATAAATAGGAAATTCCAAATATACGAAAAGGTGAAAAGAAAAGGAAGTGAGAGGAATTGTTGAAGAGTTCAAATAGCAAGTCGATAATGTAAAAAAAAAAGGATAAATAATTGGAGATGGGAAAAAATTGTTATGTAAAGTAGCAGAACATACAATCTTTATGATTCTACAATTTTTGTTGACCATGAAATTGACTCAAAAACTTTATAAAACATCTAATACATCAAATAACGATGAGTTATAAACTATTTGGTAAAGAAAAGAGTTGTTAATCAACAAATAAGAGCTCTAAAATATATTTGTAGTAAAACATTTTTCCAACCATAAGTTTGCAACAACCATTGTAGATGATATCTTAAAAAAATCAAAATGAAATTAATAGGAAGCAAGAAAAACTTAAATCGTTTTCAAAGAAAAAGAAGAAACAAGAAGAGAAACTTACACGTTTTTTATGAAAAAAACGAAATAAAAAGAGAAACTTAAATCGGCCACTTTTATGAAAACTCATTATAAGATTATTAGGAGTAGTTATCTCCTATCACATCCAACACATAGTCATATAGTCGTCAATGGGGTTTAGCCCATTTGGTAAGGCGTCCCTCTTTCTCGTAAGAGGTTGGATGATCAAATTCTGCTGCAGGCAGTTGGTTGGGGGTTTTTCACTTAGGGGTTTTCTTCATGGAGAGAAGATATGGTGCTCAAAAACTTTATGATTCTACAATTTTTGTTGACCATGAAATTGACTCAAAAACTTTATAAAACATCTAATACATCAAATAACGATGAGTTATAAACTATTTGGTAAAGAAAAGAGTTGTTAATCAACAAATAAGAGCTCTAAAATATATTTGTAGTCAAACATTTTTCCAACCATAAGTTTGCAACAACCATTGTAGATGATATCTTAAAAAAATCAAAATGAAATTAATAGGGAGCAAGAAAAACTTAAATCGTTTTCAAAGAAAAAGAAGAAACAAGAAGAGAAACTTACACGTTTTTTATGAAAAAAACGAAATAAAAAGAGAAACTTAAATCGGCCACTTTTATGAAAACTCATTATAAGATTATTAGGAGTAGTTATCTCCTATCACATCCAACACATAGTCATATAGTCGTCAATGGGGTTTAGCCCATTTGGTAAGGCGTCCCTCTTTCTCGTAAGAGGTTGGATGATCAAATTCTGCTGCAGGCAGTTGGTTGGGGGTTTTTCACTTAGGGGTTTTCTTCATGGAGAGAAGATATGGTGCTCAAAAACTTTATGATTCTACAATTTTTGTTGACCATGAAATTGACTCAAAAACTTTATAAAACATCTAATACATCAAATAACGATGAGTTATAAACTATTTGGTAAAGAAAAGAGTTGTTAATCAACAAATAAGAGCTCTAAAATATATTTGTAGTCAAACATTTTTCCAACCATAAGTTTGCAACAACCATTGTAGATGATATCTTAAAAAAATCAAAATGAAATTAATAGGGAGCAAGAAAAACTTAAATCGTTTTCAAAGAAAAAGAAGAAACAAGAAGAGAAACTTACACGTTTTTTATGAAAAAAACGAAATAAAAAGAGAAACTTAAATCGGCCACTTTTATGAAAACTCATTATAAGATTATTAGGAGTAGTTATCTCCTATCACATCCAACACATAGTCATATAGTCGTCAATGGGGTTTAGCCCATTTGGTAAGGCGCCCTCTTTCTCGTAAGAGGTTGGAGGATCAAATTTTGCTGCAGGCAGTTGGTTAGGGGTTTTTCACTTAGGGGTTTTCTTCATGGAGAGAAGATATGGTGCTCGAACCTTGATTAAAGCCAAATAACGAGGGACGGTTGAAAACCCGCCATCAAACGATTCGAGCCCACACTAAAAAGACAGGGAAGTATCCTCATTTGCCGGTAAAAAAAACATAGTCACATAGTCACGTCAAAATTTTCCTTTTATCATTTAATCCACCATTTAATCACGTTGTGATTATATCCTATCGTTCTCAACGCACCAAATATAACCACATGTTATATAATAAGTTAATAACCAATTAAGATACAAGAATAAAAGGGAAAAACAAAACGTGAATTGCTCTTGTTATTGAATTGAGTTGGTTCCCACAAAAAAAAAAAAAAAACAAACCACACTCATAATAGGATGTAGAGAGCTCAAGCAAATAACGGACGGTGCAATTTAGTGTTAAATTTATTGATCACTGCGCGGTAAACCATCCCACACATCAAATACCTCTTCCACACCATTTACTCTAAGCAAGTGAATAACTCAAATGGTTCTCTTTTTTTTTAATATCAAACTTACACACCTACTAAATTTACTTCTAAATCTATTTAATTGTTCATAACGAGACTTGAACCAATAACCTCTTGGAAGAAGATATAAACCAAATGGTCCTCTTTTACAACTTTAAAAAGTTTGATGAAAAAACATTAACATCAATAAAAATTACATCTATTTATTAGATATATGTAATGGACTTAAATGAAAGGGTTGCATGTTTGTCTAATTTCTTGTATTTCTTTATAATTTTTTATGAAAGGCATGAAGGTTTTAAGTGTAACCAAACAAAACAAAGCAAAACAACCTACCAAGACCAAAAAAAGATAAAAAAAAGAATCATAGTCAAACTCTCTGTGAAACTATTGAACCAATTTTCTCTTTTTCTTGTTGTGGTCTTCGAAAAGCATAAGATAAAGGAAGAAGGAAGAAGGAAGAACGAAGTAATATAGTTTGAGGTCCGAGCTTACTAAATAGAAAAACCTAAACATACTAAAAGATGCAATTTATTAAACTACATTGTCATTGTTGGGCGTACTATGTATTATCATAAAGTTTAAAACTTTAGGTTGTCCGTTATGGGGGACTCGCCAAGGGCGAGTGTGCAGCGGCTTGGCCCAGGAACACCATTACGGGTGTGTGTAACTCGCCGGGTTCCAAAGTTTAACCTAATTTTTGGTGACGACGAAGAAACCTCGAGTAGACAAAGGAGAAGGCCGGCGAAAGATAGAAATCGTGTTGAAGGACACGCGATTACTTTAGTGATACCCCGGTATATGATGAAGAAATGTTTAGACGGCGGTTTCGGACGAGCAGAAAACTATTCACACGTATTGTTGAGGATCTCGAGAAAGAGTATGAATTTTTCAAGTTGGGATGGGACGCAAGAGGGCGGAAAGGGTTTTCACCGATTCAAAAGTGTACTTCTGCTATCCGACAATTAGCATACGGGACCGCTGCCGATTCTCTTGACGAGTACTTGAGGATGTCGGAGAAAACATCACGGGATTGCATATACACTTTCTGCGAAGGTATCATTGATCTCTATAAAAGAAAATACTTACGCAAACCTACTTATAATGATGTTCATACATTGTATGCCGCCCATGACTCCATGAGGCCAAACACAGCTTTCCCGACATGCTTGGTAGCATAGACTGTACTCATTGGGCTTGGGCAAATTGCCCGCATGCATGGAGAGGTCAATATATGAGAGGCGACCATGAGCGACCGACAATTATGCTAGAGGTGGTGGCATCTCACGATTTGTTGATCTGACATGCATTCTTTGGTGTCGCCGGTTCCAATAACGACATCAACGTTCTAAACCAGTCGTCAATATTTAATGATGTGTACGACGATAAAGCTCCCGATTGCCCATTTGAGGTGAATGGAGTAGAGTACAAACACGGATATTATCTTGCCGATGAAATATATCCGGATTGGGCAACATTCATCAAATCATTTACATTCCCACAAGACGAGAAAAGGAAAAAAGTTTAAGACCCGGCAAGAATCGGCAAGAAAAGACATTGAACAGGCTTTTGATGTGCTTAAACAGCGTTGGCATATTCTTCACAACCCGGCACGACCATGGACTCCGGCACGACTAAGAAATATTATGTACGCGTGCATAATATTACACAACATGATACTTGAAGACGAAGGAACTGCGATTTATGACTTCGATGATGATGACCTTATAGCAGATGATATTGAAGCACATATCAGTGAGGAACAACGAGCAGAAAACCTTCGGCAAGTCAATAATCGGGAGACTCATATCAACCTTCGGTCAGACTTGGTCGAACAAATTTGGAGTATTCAAGTACCCGAGAATGAAGACTAGTTGTAGTTTATTTATTTTATGTATTGAAATTTAAAATTATGTAATTTTTTATTATTATCGTATGGAATTAAAAATTATGTAATTTTTTTATTATTATCGTATGTAATTTTTTTTTTAATATTATTAATGAAAAAAAATTTGTTTTAATAATGATTTATTAAATATAAAAATAAAATAAAAAATTGGGGGAAAGGGAAAAGGGAAAAGTGAATGTATAACGCTTGTAGTGGGTAAGGGAAAGAGAAATGAGGGAAAAATGATGAGGCGCTGATATGACAGTGGGTAAGAAAAAAGAAGAGGAGAAGTATAATGGATAGCCTTATGAACAAGACAAAGTTGACTACAAATTAAAAACAAAATTAATTATGAGAGGTACTTTATATATAGAATAAAGTTTTTCATACTAGACTATTATAACTTCTATGCCTCTGAAAATTTACATCCATTTTTCTCATCTATATTTTTAAGATTACTCTTATTTTACTCAATACAACGGGACATAAAACATATATTTTTATTAAATTTTTTATTTCAATGTATCACTTTTGAATCAACTTAAAGAGAAAAACGTATAATTATCGATATCAACTATACTTAATACAGAATTTAAATTAATTAAACGCATAAGATTACAAATTGACATAAGTTTTTGCTTATATAATTACATTTAGGTTTCTTAATCAGTTTAGTTAATCAATAGTTGCAATGTCAACTTATAATATTTTTAACAATAAATTTCATACATGAATTTGATAATATAAAAACACGAAAAAATTATTATAACACACACACACACACACACACACACACACACACATATATATATATATATACAAAAGTTCATGCGAGAACTGTTGTTAGCGCGAGAACCAATCTAAGCCGTCCAATTTCCCCTCCTTCAATGTCATTGCCCACCCATGAATTCCTCACATGCATCCTGCCACACTCTATCCCTCCACGCTCTCCATCCATGATACTTCTCATATCCAAAGAACGGCTAAGATTGGTTCTCACGGTTCTCACACTAACAACGGTTCTCGCATAAACCCTCCCCTATATATATATATATATATATATATATATATATATATATATATATATATATATGTGTGTGTGTGTGTGTGTGTGTGTGTGTGTGTGTGTGTGTGTAGTAAAGTTCAGACAAGTGAATTACGAGTACATTGGTCATTTATATATTTACATACTCGTTAACTGCTTCTGGGTGAATGTGACATTATTTAATGACGATTTATTTTTCAAAAATAATCCTTATTAATGAGTCACTAAAAATTATTAGCTACTAGTTTATTTTAATCAATTGCTAAGATTAGTTTTTACGATTTTTGCACCAAAATCAGTTTCGTTTGAACATTCCCTTATATATTATCAATTTTTTTACAGTATATATTATCGGTTTTTTAAAGTATATTTTTACAGTTGAGTGTATTAGATTTATACTTTAAAGATATATTATCATTTCCGATTTAGTGAATTCTTAAGTTTAGAATTTCGTTAAAATACTTATGTATAACTGTATAAGATTACTATATATAAGTAAAAATAATATCAAATTTTAAAAAATAAATATAATTAGGACTTTGATATAAACAGCCCTTAGGGCTGTTTTTAACAACTAATATATCTGATTTTTAGTTTTATATTAGGCAGCCATGTATTAGGTATTAATTGTTAGTCAAACTTGAAATTCATTTTTTATGGTTAACACTAAAATGGATTCTATTTTCTCGGCAAAATCAATTTACCCTTGCTGGAACTCGAACCATCTGTAAACAACAACATCAATAAAACGTAAACTTTCGCTTAGTGAGCATACTGGTTTATCTTAAAAAAAAATCTCATCAATCATACAACACCCATAGTTCTTTACTTCCAAGCAGTATCACCTGCAAAACTGTATATTATAACACCATATTGGAGTACAACCACACCACCTCTGTAGTTATACTCCATAACACCGTATTAGTATACAGCTACACCACTTGCGTAGCTACATACCATAACACCATATATGTGCATAGTTATACACCACCACTTTAAAATGTATATGCACCACAACTATATCACACAAACCAGGATATCATACAATCTACACCATGAATACTTATACACTTATCATACAAAATAAGTAGTAAACTCACCTCGTGATTGAGTAGTGTGCTAAATACGTAATGTGTTTTGAAAAGTATCCAGATACCTCCCTTGATGCTTATGATATTGATATGTTGATGTTTAGATGCTAAACTCTGCTGTCTTATGGTTAATTTTCAAAGATGAAAATGGGCGGCCTCCAGTTCTTTGTGTAGAGAAAGCGTGTGTCAGCTTATGTGGTTAAAAGAGAACACACACACACACACACACACACACACACATACACGCACGCGCACACACATACACACACACACACACGCGCACACACACACACACACACACATATATATATAGGGGAGGGTTCCATCGAGAACCAAAAAAAAATGCGAGAACTGCGAGAACCGATCCCCATCTTTTTAAAACTAAAATATCTACCAAACGACAAGATATTAAATTTTGAAAATTATACCAAATTAACGACAAAAATATGCTCTTTAATATGACATCCATATTCCTATATTTTTTTCAACAAAAAAAAATTCGTTACATATATGTAACATACCTTATAGTACTGATCACATATATGTTAGTACTGATTACATATATGTAACATACCTTATAGTGCTAGAAAAAAAACCCGGCAAAAACGAATTTTTTTTGTTAAAAAAAATATAGCAATATGGATGTCATATTAAAAGAGCATATTTGGTATAATTTTCATAATTTAATATCTTGTCGTTTGGTAGATATTTTACGGTTTAGATCAGTTCTCGCAGTTCTCGTATTTTTTTTGGTTCTCGATGGAACTTCCCTATATATATATATATATATATATATATATATATATATATATATATATATATATATACAAGTATCATCTAATAACAAAACAACCCTACACTTACTTCACTTTCGTTTTAATAGTTTTAGCCCCTCTAGTTTTATAAACTACACATATCTCAAAAAAGCAACAAATATCATTTCTGACACTTATTTATAAATCAAACACTTGTTTTGAAAAGCTTATATAGTTTTGCATTATCAAAGTTGAACTGGTAAGCATTACTTTGTCCAAACTCACTAACTCAACTTTACCCTTTCTAACACGTCTTCTAGGACTTATTTTCTTTAAGCCTATCTTTCAAACTGAATATCAATGTTCTTTTGTGTGTATATGTATACTTATATATACACCTTCTAGAACTTATTTTTTGTATATATATATATATATATATATATATATATATATAGGAGAGATCTAGAAAGAACACCTCTTAAATGGAGAATGGTGAGAACAATTCTCCACCAATCAAACAAAAAGGACAAAGTAGTAATTTTAAACAATTTCTCTCTCTTCTAATAAACTTTCTCCAAATAACATTTTTTTACCTCATTGATTTTATAATCTTTATATCTTTCACATATATATTTATTAAATTAAAAAAATTATATCATTAAATTCGTGTTTAAATCCTCTTTAATATGATATTAATTTTAATGTATTTCACTATAAGCAATTTAGATGCAATCCCAATCGTTTTGATGCAATCAACCAAAAGTCTATGCTATAAAAAAACATAGAAGTAGAACACTTTGATGCAAAATATAAATAACTTGAAAATCAAAAAAGATGCAACACATAGATAATTTCAATATGTACGCACATGCAAATAAAAAAATAGATGCAATACACACTAAACATGTATTTTTGCGTACATAAAATTTTGTACATAGACAAAAATTAGTGAGATGCAAATATCTAGATGCGAAAAATATTCTTGTTTTCATCTTCATCAAACCTAGATGCGTGTGTAGTGTCCAAATGTATAACATAAAAATCTATATATAAATCGGAATTCTGGCTACGATATTAACTAAGTACTACCCAAATAAAATGAAAATATGCAAGTTTATAAAATATTAAAAAAAAAACAATTGGAAATTGTTGCAAGTGCATTGCACCTCACAAATTGTACATATATCATTCTTTTTTGAAGAAAACACATCAAATATTTTGGGTTATTTTCCAAACGTATGCATTGAGAGGTAAACAATTGTTACCTTTTTTAAAAACATGATTGATGAATTAATGTAGAAGAGAGAGAATTATTTCTCCTTTCTAAAATGTCCTTTTAACCCTATAAATTAGTTTAAGAAAATGAAAAATTAGAAAATTAATAGGAATCATTGATTGAGAGATCCAAGGGCTACCAAGTGTTCTTACGGTTCTCCAAATAAAAAGTGTTTTCATTTGATCCTACCTTTATATATATATATAGGGTGAGGTTATATATAGAACATTCTTTAAACATAGAACCTAAAGAACTATCCTGATGATGACACGTGACATATTGATTAGGGCAAAACTGAAAAATAACAAAAAAAAGGTCACGCCTCCAGCCACCCTCCATCTCCAGCCACATTTTTAAAAAATAAAACCTCACTTAATTTTAAATGATCATAACTCATTCGTTTTTAATAATTTTATCAAAAAAATATATCATTAGATTCAGTTTTTCGTCCTCTTTCAAACAAGACCAGGATTGTTATATTTTTGAAACTTTTTTTTTAAAATGCAAAATTTGCATTTTGATCTAGGTTTCAATCCAAAATGCAAAATCCAAAAAATCGAAAATGCAAATAGATGCTGGTCATGCAGATGTTTTCAAAATGCAAATTATGAGAATAAATGCAAACCCAAAATGATTCAATGAAAATGCAGCCCAAAATGAAATTACATATTCAAACCAAAAATACAAAATCCGTACACAACACTACAATACAGCTCAAAATGCAAACAAAATTTGCATTTTCAAAAAAAAATTAGAAATATATAGGAAGAGTGGTTTTGATTGAAAGATGATTAAAAAACTAAAAGATTGGTATAATTTTTTTGTTTAATTTCACAAAACTTAAATAGTTATGAAATTTTAAAGTTTTGGGGGATAATTTTTTTTAAACTCACATCAGTTTTTTTGGGGGGTAGGGGGAGATTTTACATGTTTGCCCCTTTTACTTGTTAATTAATATATGATAATTAAGGGCCAAGATTGATTCTCACGATACTCTCAATACAAATGGTTCTCAAATGAAACATCCCCTAAATATATGTATACATACATACATACATACATACATACATACATACATACATACATACATACATACATACATACATATATAGTTTAATCAAGAACTGATTTCGTAAAAGAATTACGAGAACTGTTTATAACACAAATAATGACTTATTAATAGGAATGTATATGAGAGTCAATCTTATTATGAGTATAGCGAGAACCAATATTGGTCATTGATTAAAAAAATCAATGACAAATAAAAATGACGGCTTATTAATGTCTCATTAATGACTTGTTAATGAATATTTAATAATACATTACTGAGGCGTAAGCGTCTAGATTTTCCCGCTCTCACTACAGTGAAATATTAGAGATAATGTTGATTAAAGTTTTCGAGAAAGATAACATAGCCCAATCGTATAAACATTTCATAGTCCGTTAGTATATTTTTTATAATCTTATATTTTATAAATAGTTTATCATTATAATATATAATATTTAAAATTATGATATTATTTGTAGTCTCTTCGTTTATTCTAACAGCGTGCGAGTGCGAATAGTAGAACGTGAATTGATAGCCCTGCCTAAAAATATCGAAGATTATTCGAAAGTTTTCATTTCTAAAACAAAGTGCTTGCTTGAGAAAATACACCAAGACTTTGAAAAGTACATCTTTACTTTTGAAAAACAACTCTGCAAAATTGAAAAATTAGCCGGTGAATGAGTAAATTTAAAAATATACTATATTAGTCTAGCAGCTTTTGGGATGTTTCCACTTTTCAGAACCATGAACATTCAACATTCAACAAACATGAATATGTATATGTGTCACAGAAATATATACATACTTACTTTATTGAATTATATTTTTTTATTTATAAAAAAATATTATCTAACTATGATAATGTATGTTTTGTCAAAGTCGCGTTCATTTTTTTCAACCACAAAAATCAATATAGTTTTATAATAGTTATATTTTTTTAAAGACAAGGAATTTTATTAATCCAGTAGGTCTCAACTCTCAAACTTTGAAAATAGTACAGAGAACAACTACAAAGCCAAGTTGGAATTAACCGTGAACCAGGCCCAAATCCAGTAAGTCTCAAGAGGAATTTCATAATATGTAATAATTAACACTATTGTTACATTAAAGACCTAACTAAAATAAATATAAAAATTTATTTTCTTATTTTACGAGTTTTTAAAACTTAACTTAAAGTAAAACATAATTTTGATAATTGATCGTCTAATCTAAATAAAAGATAAGCATCTATTATACAATCATGATTAGTTATCCATTGTCTTAAAAGTTGAAATCCAATTCAACTCATAATGGAATATAATATAAACTAGACTAAATTTTCGTGTGATACACGGGTTATTTAAAAAGATAAATATTAAAATTAGTTAAAAATAATATTAAATATAATACACGAAAAATAATTAAATTTTTTTTAGCAAAACATGATTAAATATATAATAATTTTTAAATTTATTTTGTCAACTTTCAAATTACGAAGATTAGGATGTGTTTTACATCCCGATAAAATTTATTTTTAAGTTTAGGTATCTTCTAATATAAATAAAAGACTAACTATTATAAATATAATTAGAAGATCTTACTCTTTCATTTTGTAAAGACTACAAACTCTATTTTAAGTTAATATGAGATAAGATTAAAAATTAATATAAATTCAATATATTAAATTTTTGAATTTAAATTATATAATAAATATAAATATTATATATTAGTAAAAATCCGGTGGATTAAATATTTACATTTGTTAAGTGGATCTAGAAACTTTATTAAATGTTGATGTTGGATGTTGAATACTTGGATATATATCACGTTCTTAAAATTTTATAATGTTTTAATCCCGATGATATTTATAATTGATTTAATTAAGGGTTATATTTTTCTTAATCCACATTGGTTAGTCATATTAGTTTAACTTTAAAAAGTCAAAATCAAAAATTTAAAATTAAAGAAATGGATGACTAAGATTAAATCTTTTACTAAATAAAAAGTCCAAATCATCTAATAATTTTTTTCTACTTAGTCTTTTATATATATACTAGATTAAGTACCCGTGTGATACACGGGTTTGTTTAAAAATAATAAATGTAAAACAGTAATAAATATGTTAAATAATTATAAGACGTGAAAGATTTGAGAGTTTAAAAAATAGTGACAAAAGACGTCAACACCAAAACCAACTATGGAAGTGTCGACGCAAGAAAACAGACATGATGGCAAAAACATTGTATCATAAGACAAAAAGATGTGATTTTATTTTTTCTACGAGACAACGATTATTATTGTTATAATTATAAGCAATAAGGTAAAATATTTATTTGTTATACTTAAAGAAAGTTTAAGGTGACTATAAAATATTTAAAAATGATAAAACTAAGAATTTGGATCAATATAATATTTTAAGAGTTTATAAAAGAAAATGTGATATATAAATATTAGGACAGTAAAATACGATATTTTAAAGTTTAATAAGGGTATATATGAAATTATTTATAATAATTATGATTTAAATCAAATAACATTGACTTCTAAATGTTATAATTAGATTGAATTTTTAATTTAAATTAAAGGTTGAAATGTAATCTTATTAAATATTAATTATTTACTCTAGGAGATATATATTTTAAAATACAAACTAATTAAATCTTACGTATAGTCTTTTATATATATAGGGGAGGGTTCCATTAAGAACCGATTTTAGTGCGAGAACCGCGAGAACCAATATTAGCCGTTGATTTGATAAGTGGAATTCATGGATGGAGAGCGTGGGGGATCGAGTGTGGCAGGGTGTATGTGAGGAATCATGGGTGAGCAATGACATTGAAAGAGGAGGATTTTTATAATGTCTTGACCACATTTATAATTTTATATAATCAAATTAACATATCCAAGTTCATATAAATGTTATTTAAAGTCTACAACAAAAATATATATCTCAAGTGTTTAAAATCACTTTTGAATATATATTTTTATAAATATAATATTCACTTTATAAATTGATTGCCACCCAGCTCGAAATTGGGCTCCATGACGGATCTAATATGCTGAAATGGTAGGCATTGGGTAATTTTCTTCTCAATGTACCATCACATAATGAATATTATATAAATGCGAAATCATAATAGGTTGATGGTTTTGAATTTGTTCCAGACCTTTCCAAAGAAGAAAGAAAGTTATCTCATCGTGGTTGGTTAAATAATGAAGAATCACTCCAAAGTGTTGGCACTTAGGATCGTGTTACAAGCATAACCATCTAGTGTTGTGATGGTACAGGTGATTATGAGAAATATAATGATTCACGGAATTAATCGATCCATCCATAAAATCTCTTGCATAGACATCATACGAACTCAATAATTCGTATAGTAACGATAGTTGAACATATAGTCATTGATCTTCGCCATAACTAAGAAAAACAAATATCGCTCTAAATCCACAATCTTCATCACCCCTAACATATTGTATATTTGTGGTGTAGAGACGGAATATAACTTGAATTTATTTCACGAGTGGATGATAAGATGATTGAGGCATTTGGTTTAAAATCTAAATTATAAAAAAAATCCTTAAATAGAGTTTTTGGTTATATAGTATTATAAAAAGAGTGTTGTTAACTGAAAATATTTTTATTTATTTTAATTAAGAAAAGATTAAACAACGGTGGTGGTGATTACGCTACCACAATAGCAATGGTGGCGATTGTATTCGTTTTAAGTGGTTTACATTAGTAACTAAAGTAATTTGTTATAATTTATAGTTACAATCCAAAGTCTATTAATGGTAATAGTGTATTTAATTTAACGTTTAGATTTAGGATGTTTTTAGAGTTATTAATTTAGCAACACCTATTAATAAATAATATTGCATTAAATAAGCAATATAACACGAGGAAAACTACAAGATATACCAATGAGGATATGACCTTAGAGACCACTTCAATCAATGCCATCACTCCTCCAGCGCTTATCACTGAAATGAAGGGCGATCTTGTCAACCAAAATGAGGTAAACACCTATAATCCAGAAATTCATACGTTTGTTAATTCCAGAAATGCATAGCCTGTTAATTATATAGATAGTATTGGCCCAAACAAACAATTACTACAGAATTAGACACTTAAGTTTGAGAATAAGAACAAGTAATATTAAAAAGAACCTCACGATCTACATCCATGAATTTCATGATAATCAAAGTCCCCTTTTTTGATTTTCATGATTCAAACTTACTTCTTAAACATCAGGTACCTAAAAAGTAATCTTATGAATTATACAAACAATAACCATGCACTTGTCACAAGATATTGAAAGATGCAAAAGAAAACAGAAATAAAGAATGACATATATGCTTTCAATTACTATAGGAGGCTTACACGTTTCAATATGCTCACTATGCCCTTAAATATTGTTTGGTAAATAAATTACTTGCTGCAATCCTCTCAAGTATTAACTTATGCCCATGACAATGCTCTTTTATTCATTCTTGAGCATGCATATGCCCAATTTAGAATCTATATATACACCCCATAGTTTTGGATGTCTACTTTTAATCCAATTAACCTCCTATATCACATTATTTTAAGATTTATCATAATTGTAATAATTTTGTTTGGGTAATCATAACTAATAAATTTACTAATCATTATTTTCAAAAAGATTCAAATATGGAAAGAAAATGTTTGCAAGTCAACCCAATTTACTGCAACACATTTTGAGCCATACTAATTGAATTACATGTTCCAACCCAACCATGTTTTGACTGGTAAACAAACTCGTGTAACATGTCCATCTTACCACCTCTAAATGCTCTAATCATAATTGTTAAGAGTACTTTCTAACTAAAGAATCACATACCATCAGATATGAAGGACCCTTTTGTGTGCCTAGAAATTTATTCTGAAATATATACATTTTCTATCTATATTGTGTGTTTATCAATCAGTTGCTACAACATATCTGACATTGCCTATTTTATATATCAAGAGTTGCTATGATACATTAGATAACTTATATAAACTACGATTTCAAAACTGATTTATATAATAACTCTAAGAGGCCCATATGAAAACACATTTTCCATATCAACATAAAACCATAATAGCAATCTATAATGCGTCAAATATCTAAAAAGCAATAAACAATCTTGAGATAAGTTACCAACATTATAAGGAAACTCTTTACTCTGAATCAAATCTGCAAGAGTCGATTCCCCTTCAAACCTCCAGATGAGCCAATACTCGGCTTCCTTCTTTGAAGAACTCTACAAATAGTGTAAAAAGATGCAGTTAAATAGAGAAATTTATACAAGTTCAAAACTTTTTATGTATAGACTCTAGAAGCACATACCTCAAGAAATCCATACATAAAAACATACGTAATTAGAAACGGAACCCTTACTTCGAGCAGCAATTGGTGAACCTTTCTCGCTTCTGAATCATCCTTTAAACCAAAAACAAGTATAAGTATACCAGAGTTCTTCTGCTCCGTCAAAGCTTTGCTTCCATTACCATCTTTGAGTAATTTTTTGATTTATCATGTGCGAGAAATGCCTGAAAGTTGTTAACTTGATCGGGAATGCGGAGATACCTGCTCGTGAAATATCAGATCGGGAATATTAGATCAGAAACATGGCTACACTAATATTATTTTACTAACACAGTTCAAGAATGTTACATGCTCGTGATTCCTTACAAGATCAGTCGAAGATGACGAAAATGATGGTGATTGCTTCTTAGTCTCGGCAGGTATACGACACACATACACTCTCCCTTGGTTCTTCCCCTTCGATTTTCGATCTGGAAGGCATAGCTTGCTCAACCACCGGTCCTCTCCCTCTCGCCGGAAAACACCTCGACGCACACACACCTCGCCATACTTGGTTCTTTCTTTTCTCATCGATGGAAAAAGGGTGGAATATGGCTACTGAAATGGGCATCAATACCAAACAAATGGCTTAAAAATATATCATTGCCTATGCTTCTAATATAATAATTATATAAATATTACTCCCTCCATCCCAATTTAATTGTCCACAGACAAAAAACACACAGTTTAAGACAATGCAATTATTACAGGGTTTGACCAATGAAAATGACATTTTTATCCTTACATTTAATACATGTATTGACTTATAAGAGATGTAATAATGATAAATAATTAAGGGTATATTTGGAAAAGTAACAATTAATAACAATCTATTTTTAGTAGTGGACAATTATTTTGGGACATACCAAAATAGTATAGTGGACAAATAAATTGGGATTGACGGAGTAGTATATATAAAATTACAGTGGAAGGTAAATACTTTAATATGAAAAAAATTACAGTGGAAGGTAAATACTTTGATTTGTTTTTTCATATTAAACCAAACACAAAACATAACTTTAGTTATAAGTAAATAAAAATTGAAATTGGCAACAAGAAAATAATGTTGAAATAGCTCCAACTAATAGATGTTTTTGATATTTTTTTTCTCTTGATCAATAGTCACCAAAACAACTCTTCATAACTTTTTTTTATTCGTCGTCGCCGCATTGCGCGTGTACTCCACTAGTATATATATATATATATATATATATAGGGGAGAGTTCAAACTCCAGTACAACTTTTTTTGTTTATCATGTTATTGCTTTGAGATTACCCGGATTCGTGGTAGTCCCTCATGTTATACTCCAACCGTGTACCTCATGAACATATAGAGTCGTCTTCTTATTTTTTTGTAAAAAATAACAACTATAGACTAAATGATAGAAAGTGATTAGAAGTGTCTTCAAACAAAAATATAACAATATATATTGTTTAGTGAATAGTTAACTTATATTAATAATCATCTAATTAAAATTTAGAAGAAAATATAGAAACGTTATTAATGATTTTGATTTCAAAGTTGATATATATATATATATATATATATATATATATATATTAAGCAACACCCTTATAGAAAATATAATAGTATTAAGTTTCGTTATTAATAATAAATTATTATTAGTAATGTCTTTTTTGGTTAACATTTTTATTTACGGATAATATAAGATAATCATAAACACTATTTGTGTTTTTATTTGTTACAAATGTAGATATTTAGAAACCTTTATAAATTTGATTAAAAATAAAAACAAGATTTATTTAAAGAGCAATTAACTTGTAACTAATAAAAATTGAGAAGACAATATAATTTGATATAAATTTAGCAACACCCTATTCTTCTATATTCGACTTTTTACAACAAAACCCATATTTTTAGCAATGTCCCGGAGCAGATACTTCTGAATCTTGCCGGTGGAAGTCTTTGGAAGCTCCTCCTTGAAAACAACAGACTTTGGAACCATGTAACCAGGCATCTTACCCTTACAAAACTGCATTATCTCCTCCGCCGTCGGCACCGGCTTCTCCACACCATCCTTTAAACTCACGAAAGCACACGGCGTTTCCCCCCAGAACTCATCAGGTCGTCCCACCACCGCCGCCTCATTTACCGCCGGATGCAAGTACAACACTGACTCCACCTCCACGCTGCTAAGATTCTCTCCACCACTTATGATTACGTCTTTCGATCTGTCTTTGATTTCCAAATACCCGTCTGGGTACATCACCCCCACGTCGCCGGTGTAAAACCACCCATTTTTAACGCATTTACCGGTTGCTTCAGCATCCTTCAAATAACCCAGCATCAGACACCCACCTCTTAAAACTATCTCTCCCCGAGTCAACCCATCCCGAGTTACACTCACTCCTGACTCCGGGTCAATGATATCCACCGCTGTCATTCCGATTGTTCTAACTCCTTGCCTAGCTTTCAGTCGAGCTCTCTCCGTCGCCGGCAACAGATTCCATTCTCTTTTCCAAGAACAAGCCAAAACTAGCCCACCCGTTTCCGTCAACCCGTACCCATGAGTAATCTCAAACCCCAAAGACTCTGTCCGTAGCAGCACGGCGGCCGGAGGCGGCGCTCCGGCGGTCATTATCTGAACGGTGTGGGTGAGTGGCTCACCGTTGGATAACATGTTTAACACAACAGGGGCTCCACACATGTGTGTCACATGGTAGTTGCGGATGGCAGCGAATATTACGGAAGCATCAAATTTGCGGAGACAGATATTGGTAGCACCGACCGCTGCCATACCCCAGACGTAGCTCCACCCATTGGCGTGAAACATGGGTAGGGTCCACAAGCAAACTGGTTGTTTGGGTACCCCCCACTCAAGCAGAGAGTCAACGGCGACGATGAACGTCCCACGGTGGCTGTGCACGACGCCTTTCGGTGACGACGTCGTTCCCGAAGTGTAATTCAACGTTAATGGATCCCAATCGCTTTCCGGCCGAATCCATATAAAATTAGGATCGCCGGCATCCACCATAGCTTCATAAGTATTCACGAATTTATTATTTCCAGGTAACGACGGAGGTCCGTCATCTGTGATCAGGACAAGTTGCGGTTTAGTCCATCCATCATCCGGGAGTAGTGAAATCGCATCTTGGATTACACGAATGAGCTGGTAATCAACAAAGACGAGCTTGGATTCGGCATGACGAAGGATTGTGGAGACATGAGGGGCATCCAAACGGGTATTGATGGTGTTAATTACGGCTCCAGTCATGGTGGCTGCGAAATGAAGCTCGTAGGTGGCGGGGATGTTGGGTGCGAGCACAGAGATGACATCACCTTTTCCGATGGCGAGACGGGAGATGGATGAAGCTAACCGGAGACACCTGGAAAAGGTATCAGCCCATGTGTAGGTGAGATTGTTATATACGATTGAAGGTGAATCTGCATATACGGTGGCTGCCCTCTCTAGAAATCCAAGAGGTGTTAGAGGGCTTGAATTCGCACCATTACCCTTCCTCAACGCGTTCATCTTTATTCTTTTTTGTTACAGAAAGACCGAGATGTAGAAGATGTCAATTGGGAGAGACGGACACCTCTTCAGTAATAATAGAGAGAGAGAGAGAGAGAGAGAGAGAGGCGAAGACCGCCCCACCCACACACTAGGAAACTACCAACTATAGTGGGAGAACAAGAAGATTCAACTGGGAGAGATTTTTTTTTTTTTTTTGAACGGCAAAGTTAGTTGTTAATAAGTTAGTAACACCAAGTTAGAAATAAACTCCATTGCCAAGGTTTGAACCCTGGACCTCCTAGAAGGCTTTGCCTCCCTCTCACTCTTAACCACTAGGCTAAGAGATCATTGGTAACTGGGAGAGATACCTATGGATTATTGCGTAATAGTAGTTGTATTTATAGTATTAATTTATAGGTATAAAGAAAAAATGTGTATGTTCCATCTTCAATTATCTGTAATTTATTTAGTTGTCGATGCTTAATCAATTAGATTAAACATGTATTGTAAGTTTGTAACGTTTAATCTAAGCATTAAAGCGTGTTATTTGATAAAAAATTATTCAAAAAAGAATTAAATGGTGCAAATAGGTCAAATTGATGAAAAATATCAAAATTCGTAATTAAAAAGTATAACCTATAATATGGGAACGAAAAACATGTAATTAAAAAGAGAATAAAGCATAATATATTACATTAGATATTTTAGGAAACAAAAAATAAGGAAGCAAAATATAGAAGGAAAAAAGATGTGCACGTTCGAAAAGAGGAGGAAGAAAAATGAAGGGAGCCGAGGTTCAAACTCCTTACGTCAAGGATAGAGTTCCGATTAGTAACCATCTGCGTTGTTTAAAAGTTGATTAACAATGCAGTATAGTAACTTTTTTTTTACCGGCAAATTAATGGGGATACTTCCCGTCTCTTCAGTGTGTGTTCGAATTGCTTGGTGACGGGTTTTCAACCACCCCTCGTTATTTGGCTTTAACCAAGGTTCGAGCACCACACATTCACTCCATGGAGGAAACCCCTAAGGGAAAAACCTCCAACTTACTGCATGCAGCATTCACCACCAACTAGGGATGGCAATGGTCATTCGATCCGATGATAATCCACCCGATCTGATCCATCGGTTGTGAATATGGACGGAGTTAAATGGGTGAATAATGGATGTGGAGCGGATATGGATGACAATTATCCATCCACGGATGAACTAATTAACCCGAAATTATATTTTTCTAAGTTCAATTTATATATAATTAAGTTTGTAAATATATATATTTACTATATTTTTAACATTTATATATAAATATAATATTAAATATATATATATTCGAAATTATATAATATTAAATATGTTTTCCGCTTTGATTGTAGTTATATTATGTTATATTATGATTTGTATTTTTTAATAAAAAACTATGAATTTATGTCAACAAAAATCATATATGGATATCCATTTACCCGTCTAATCCAATAGATATGGATATGGACGGATGAAATAATTTTAAGTGGATATGGATATGGATATTGAGGATGAAAAAATAAATGGATATGAATGTGGATATGACATAATCCGATCCATTGTCATCCCTACCACCAACTACCAAACATGTAAGAGTATAAGAGTATTAGTATTTATGATATGCAGTTAGTATAACTAATTGAAATATTTGTTGTTTAGCTTTTAATATAATTACGACTAAACAATTTTAATTATGATATGTACTACTAACATTTATATCATCACTCACTTTTTATTTTATTTATATATAAATTAAACTACAACTAAAATTTAAAAAATAGAAATATAAACTTTATATTAATAAAAATTAATATAACTTAAATAAATTGAATTTCTTAATTATACCTTCGAAGTAGTTTGATTTTCATGTTTCTCTCAAGTCAGACTTTAATCAAGCTTGCTTTTATAAAAGTCTAAGATTTTGTTTGTTTTTTCAAGAAAACTAAATAAAGATTAAAAAGGATTGTCTATTTTGTTTCTTCTTACTAAACCATGTGACTTCGTCTTACAGTGGCAAAACGATTGTGGGATTTCTTTGCAAAATCACAATTGATTTTCTGATGAATCAATGATTTATTAATTTTCTTTCAAAACAGGCAATACTAGAAAATTAGGAATCACAAAGAGATTTCCTACTAATCAAATTTGTAGGCAAAATTTTAACGTAATTTTCACAAATTTGAGCCAGAAGTAGATCTTGAACATATTTTATGGGAAATACGAGGGAAATGGTGTTTCCACAAAGTTTTTATCCATGATCAATCCTGTAGGAAATATGCGGGAAACAACCCTTTTTCCACCGATTTGCCTAACACAAAAGGTGTATTGTTGTTGTAGTTGGCCAAAAGATTTTGGCAACTAAATATACAATTTCTGCTTAAA
This sequence comes from Pulicaria dysenterica, assembly GCA_947179395.2. Taxonomy (NCBI): domain Eukaryota; kingdom Viridiplantae; phylum Streptophyta; class Magnoliopsida; order Asterales; family Asteraceae; genus Pulicaria; species Pulicaria dysenterica. The sequence continues at coordinate 51,887,157 of OX359295.1, forward strand.
GTGATAATCTCGAATCTTTAAGAAATTTTTAATGTTTACAACAATCTTCTTATATATACTAGCATAGTACCCGCGCCAATGCGGCGGCAACGAATAGTTTTGCTCAGCAACTTGTCCTTTTCTTATTGAGTCATTTAAATTTCATTAATGTTTATGAAATTAGGTTATAGGTGATTGAAACTCACGAGTCTGTTTATGCACATTTTCTAAGAATTAAGTTCAAATATTTATTATATGATAAAATATATACAATGATCGAAATGTTTAGTTGTTAAAATATTTTGTAGTAATTAAGTTAATTGATATTTTAACTATTTTCTTATTATGGAATGTTTGTTCACTAAAATGGTATATATGAATTTCATTAAATCCATCACATAGTTACTTCATTTAACAATATTTATTTACTTTGATTTTAAGGTAGTTTAGTACTTTCAATTTACTTAAAAATTAAGAGTTTTAAAAAGTTATAAATGCTTTATAAAGAAATAAGACACACACACACACACACACACACACACACATATATATATATACTAGTATTGCACCCGCGCAATACGGCGGTGATGACAATAGTTTGTTCTCAACGGCATGTATGATTTTAAAAATATGGTATGGTATGTGTGAAATGCGGTGTTAGTCAACATATCCATGTTTTTTCTCCCTTTTCTAATTTCTTTACTTTTTTTACAATCAACCATTTTATTAGTTGTTAAAATAGTTTTTGAAAAACAATTAAAGAATATCATCATAAATAATTAGAGAAAAAGATACTATAACCTTAAAATTATATAGATGTAAGAAATTTAGCAAAATTAGTTAAATTAAATAGTTATTATGATGTTTAATGATTTATTAAAGTAATAGTTACCTTAAATTAGTTGAGATAATTAGGGAAATGATTGATCAAACTATTGTTTTAAGTGTTTGTATATTAAACATAAGAACTTTGTTGGGGAGATAGAGATACTAAACCATAATCAAACCTGTCTATTATTTAAAATAGGATTTGATGCTAACAAAACCACATATTCAGTTTTGTACTTGGATCAATGAAAAACATGTGTTGTTTTTCATGATAGACTTGAAGAAATTTCTAAGTAAGAAATGTCAGCTGAAGAACAAAAGTGTCAGACTGTCAGCTGAACACTGAGTATCAGCCAAAGGACCAGCTTCAGGAAGATCAGCTAAGAAGAAAAGACAAGTCAAGAACCATCAGTTGATGGTCCAAAACCATCAGCTGAGGGTTCTTTCAGGATCAGCTTAGCAGTCAACAGATCAGTTGAGTCAATTACTCTGATCAGCTGATGCCTCTCATCCATCAGATAAGCTATCCTTTACTTATCTAATTTTTTCTTTGTAAGCTTATCACTCTCAATGATCAGTTGAGCCCTTGGGATCTACTGATCATAAAAGTTGATTAGCTTATGTAGTCTTACTGAAGTATGTATTATCAGCTGAGCAATTCTGATCAGCTGAGCATACCTCAGTAGCTGAGTCTTTCACATTTATCCTTAGTTGAGCAAAAATATGTTTGCAGTTCAGTGTCTGTTAACTGAGTCTTTATACAATATCTCAGTTAATAGTTTTTCATTGTATTATTTTCATAAGTCCAAGGCAGAACATGTGTTGTTCTATTATGTCTTTAGATCTATTTTTGTAAAAGTACTAAGCACTTTTGAATCTGCAAAGAGACAAAAAGGATTAATCTTGATCCCCTGAAAAAGGTGATAGATATTTTAGAAGAAAAGATCTCGAAGATATGGTTCAACAACTAAGTATGGCTGACAACTCTATACTTGGTTAAGTCAAGTCTTCAAGAAGCATGTTGTTGATTAAAGTACAAGCATGGAAAGAGAAGTTTACTCTCCCTAGACAAAAAGATAGTACTTTAATAATATAATAATAGATAGTGGGATTTGATTTTACTGAATAGTACATTCACTTTACACACTTCCAGTATAAAGTGAATTTGTTTTTCACTCACTAACCTTATCTATTATAATATTATTAAATCAAGTACCTTTGTCTCCTTCTCCACTCCATCAACCCGGATACCATTTGCTTATATATACTCATGCATGGAAACATGCTAAGTATCGAATAGATCTGTTGAACACTGATATCTCATTAGTTGAGAGAATAGAAGAGTTAGCAATTTATCTTTCAGTGTAAACAAACTTGTTCATTTGTTGAACATCTTAGACATAAGTTGTTTAAGATTAGTTTTGTCTATGTGTTAGACAGTTTAGTTGCCACTTTTTATTGAACTTAGATTTTTCGCATCTAGTTCATGTAATTCTTGATTCATATCAATAAGAATTATATAAAAGTAAACCGTGTGTCTTTTAAATTTTGAAAAGCTAAAGTTTGTATTCAACCCCCCCTTCTACAAACATTTGTTGTTTTAGTATCCATTCTGGACCAACAAACTTGTACTCCTTAAAATTAAGTAGTCTTAAAATTTTTAAGAGAGAGAAAGTTAGATCTTTTATAATAACTCTATTTAATAGTTACTTCATATAATACTTTATATTAATTTATATGAGGGTAATTTAGTAATTTCAAAATACTTAAAAAATAATAAATTAAGCAAAAGGCTTAAATGCTTTATTATATAGTATAGATATATTACTAATTTGATAAAATTTATTAAACGAATTGAGTCATTCATTAAAATAAATATTTAATATTGACCATTCAATTTGACTTTTTAGAGTGAAATCTATTAAAGATATATGAAAATGCCCTTACTAAATCATATAAGATCGTATTTGTCCACCTTAATTTACAAATATTATATTTACTCTTTATAACATTTCAAAATATCATATTTAACCATATTCTTAGATTTATCATTCTAAAATATTTTATAATCATTTTAATTCCTTTTTAAGTATAACCAATAATGTTTAACTTTATTACCCTTAATTGTAAAAAAAATTGATTGATTTATATAATATATACAATCACGTCTCTTCCTATCATGCTACCATGTTTCTACCGTCAACTCTGCTCTCCCGCTCGCGTTAATGTTTCCACCGTTGGTTAAAGTGTTGATGACGTACGTCGTCATTTTTTTAATTCTCATTTTATTCGTGTTTTATTATTATTTAATACGTGTTATTAATGTTTAATATTTATTATCTTTTAAACCAACCTATATATTACACAAACATGTAGTCTAGTCAACTCATAATAGATTAATTAAACTAGACTTAAAATTTAACTCATGAACTTGAGATGGCTCTGTACTTGAGGTGCTTACGATGAGTTTCTAAATCCGGTCTTATTATCAAACATTGATCTTTAATTCATTTGTGGAGTAAAAGTACTCGATTGTTTGAGCCATCTTTTTCAAAGCGTGACTAATTGTTGAAGAGCGTAGAATCCCTCAGTACTTTATCCTGATTCAACCAATATTATTGAAGTTATGCGTATTAATAAATAATAATGTATTATTTTTCAATATGATGAGGTTCCAGTAACGTTTTCATCAACCAATATTGACAAAAATATATGGAACATTATTTGCAAGTGAGCCACATAATCCTTTCTTAGTTTTGTGAGGTTGTGAATTGATTCGATTCATGGGTTGTATGAGTGGAGGGAGGTATGTTTATCATCTTCTTATATTTAGGAACCCTGTTGTGTTTCAGAGTTTTTTTGGTCTGCTTGTTACTTATCCCCGAATATGCTGTGAGTCTTATAAGTAACATTAGACCCAATGCTGTGTTTGACGAGTGGGGTATCGTGAGCCATGTTGTATGAGATTTGTTTATTTGTTGGAGTCCCGCTTATGTGTGATCTCTATGGAGTATACTACTCTGCTCAAGCTACTGGTTTCGCTTGAAGGTTTGTAGTGCTGTTCGTGCTGGGATGGTAATGGACTATGCTGAGGAACTGATATTACAGTGTTGCGCTTGTGGTCTCTTAGAGCAGTATCGTTCAGTGTTGATGTGTTGCGTTGCGTCTAGGTGGTTTTGATAGGTTGCTATAGAGATGTGTTCTTAATTTCTGATCGCGGTATGTATGTATTGTGCTTGTATCTGAGTATTTGTGCGTATTTGTACGATGGTTGAATAATGGAATATAAGTATTGTTTGCCGTTAAAAAAAATTTGAAAAATTCAAGATTGGATTGTACATGCTACAAAACCAACATTTTCATAAGTGACAAAAGAAAACGTGTTTTGCAAACGAAATATAAAAGATTTTTTGTTTTTTCATAAAATTATACGTAAGTTGGTAAAACATACATATTTTGTAGTTAAATTAGTTTATTTCATAAAAAATACCTCTCATTCTAGATTAATCATTTTAATCATATGCTAATAGTTTGAAGACAAAAAAGTTAACCAAGATTTAATCTTTAGCTTAAATATCAAAATTAATACTCCGTATATTTTTCCAAATAAATAGCAGGCATTAGGTGAGCAATTAACGCTATAAATTGCTTGACTTGTGAAGGTCTCATATGTCATTCCGAGAATGGATCGGTCATATTAATGGACGAGATGATGAAAATAATTTATTAGATTTCACATGAAATAATCACCGTTTTTCAGAGTTTAAATTAGGGGAGAAAAGAAAAGATTTATGAAGGAAAATGAATTTCAGTTGTGTTCCCAAGTTTTTTTAGGGGAGTAAGGAAAATATTTTGGAAGGAAAATTGTCTCTTATTTTCTTTCCAAATTTTCCTCTCAAAGTAGGGAAGATTTTGGAAGGAAACAAAATAACATTTCAAATTTCACTTCACCTCTAAATTTCTTTCGAACTCGGAAACACGCAATGATAAAAACATTTCCCTTCCTCTTCTTTTCTCTTCTCTCGCTAATTTTTTATCTTTCCATTTTCTTTCCACAAGTAACTGTAGAACACAGTGTAAAGGTTCAAAGTGAATGGAAAATTTTTTCTCCCGTGAATTTTGGCAAATGTCTTAAACAACTTGTATTTATCCGCACGTTACTATGGTTTTAATATGAAAAAAGAAAGAGAAATTAAAATTTAATAATAAATTTTAAAACGAAGCGAGAACATGTTAAACGTTATCGTAATTGATCGTTTATTTGAAAATCAAATCAATTTATATGTTATATTATTTTTAACATACCTTTTACTATTATTAGTTTTAAAAAGTATTTTATAGAAGAGAAAAACTCTTCTAAAAACTATTAAAATTGTTGTCATACAAATTTAGAACAAATAATATGAGAATTAATCAGAGATCACGTTTTTGCAAATCAAACAAGCAAGGCTCTGATTCGGTCAGTACATGTCCTCTGAATGAATCCATTAAGAGCCAAACAAAATTTTATAAATAGTATGAAACGATGATAAAATTTCTATAGAGTGGTTATTTATATGGGGTGAGGTTCAATAGAAACCCCCTTTAAACAAAAACCCCAAAGTCTCAATCTCAGCCACTCATCTAAAAGGGCAAAATGGGAAAATGAAATCCAAGAGCTTAAAACTCACGTTCACCTTCCAGCCTTCAAAACCCACATTTTTTTATTTTTTTTTTTACCACTCAAATCTTGAAATGACTATAACTATTTCAATTTTTTGAATTTGAGCAAAAAAATTATACCAATTTTCTCATTTTTTAATCCTCTTTCAAACAAGATCACTCTTCCTATATTTCTGAAAAAAAAAATTACAAAAATGACGAAAATGATAAAAAAAATTATCATTTTCGTGCCCTGTTGTATATATATAAGAGCAGGTGACGAAAATGATAAAATTTTCGTCATTTTTATTATTTTCGGACCTACTGTTTAAGTGTATATAAGGGGATACGAAAATGATAAAAATGACGAATTTTTTTTCATTTTCGTACCCCCTTGTATACATATAAGAGCAGGTGACGAAAATGATAAAAATTTCGTCATTTTTATCATTTTCGGACCTGCTGTTTAAGTGGTATATAAGAGGATACGAAAATGATTAAAATTATGAAATTTTTATCATTTTCGTGCCCCCTTGTATAACATATAAGAGCAGGTGACGAAAATGATAAAAATTTCGTCATTTTCATCATTTTCATATCCCTTTATATACCACTTAAAAAACAGTTTCGAAAATGATAAAAATTTTGTCATTTTTATCATTTTCATATTCCCTTATATATCACTTAAACAGCAGGTACGAAAATGATAAAAATTTTGTCATTTTTATCATTTTCATATCCCTTTATATACCACTTAAACAGCAGGTCCGAAAATGATAAATTTTTTGTCATTTTTATCATTTTCGGACCTACTGTTTTAGTGGTATATAAGGGGATACGAAAATGATAAAAATGACAAAATTTTTATCATTTTCGTCACCTGCTCATAGATGTTATACAAGGGGCACGAAAATGATAAAAATTTTGTTATTTTAATCATTTTCGTGTCCTCTTATATATCATGTAACAACAGGTGACGAAATGATAAAAATGACAAAATTTATCATTTTCGGGACCTGCTATTACATGATATAACAGCAGGTAACGAAAATGATAAATTTCGTCATTTTCATCATTTTCGTCATTTCGTCGAAATTTTTTTTTCCGGAAATATAGGAAGAGTGGTCTTGTTTGAAAGAGGATTAAAAAATGAGAAGATTGGTATAATTTTTTTTGCTCAAATTCAAAAAAATGAAATAGTTATGGTCATTTAAAGATTAAAGGGGTAAAAAAAATAAAAAAAATGGGGCTTTGACCATAATACCCCTCCTTCTCTAATTAAATCTTATAATTGTTTAGTTATTTATAATAATGTCATTGTAGATCTTAACCATTGATTTGATCGATCTAACGGTCAGAAATTGGACTTTGGGGTTTTTGTTTAAGTGGGGGTTTCTATTGATCCAATTTCTATTTATATATAATAAGTTTTTTATACATAATAATTGTGGGTTTATGTATTAAAGGATACGATGGTCATAATAAAGTATCTTTTAACTTTAACATGTTCAACAACTTATGCTCTTTTTATTGTTAGGAATGTAAATTTTTATTTTTAAAAATATTTGTATCTTTTAATTTATGAAAATTTTATTTCAGGCAATTTCTATGAAAATTTATATTCTTCTAATCGATCTTGCCAGTAGATTGATGTCTTCTGATCGATCGAAACTCCCCCATGAAAATTAATAACGTACTAATAACTTAATTTGTCAGAATTAATGTATCGCGGCAACTTAATTTATTACATTTACAGCAAAACTCCATCATCTCCGGTCTATCTTCTCGGCAGCGATGATTCTTACTCCTTTCCTCGCTCTCACGGTATATATTTTATAAATTTTCATTATGAAGAGGAAATTGATGTTGGCTTAAAGCCGTGGTTTAAATTATTGGATTTATTGATTAAACTAAACTAAAGATGTGATATACGAGGATGTAGATTTCAAGTTTAAGAAAAATTCATGTTATACAGGTTAATATCTAGATGTAAGCATTTTTCGTATTAGTAGCATTAGTTAAGTGAGAAGAAAGATAATTGCACCCTTATGGTACACATGTTAGAGTAGGCTTGTGGTGTTGTGTGTATGATCACAATCTGATGTAACTCGAGAACTGCATTCTCTGAGAAAGTGATGTGATTTTGGAGTATGATTGATAACACTTAAGACTTTTGGGTTAAAGGTTGGGTGTTACTTAAGTTTTAGGTTGAGTTTGGGTTGGAAAGGAAAAATAAGAAAAACTCATGTGGCAGCTGAAGTGGCATTCAGGTTGGTTTGGGTTAAAAAAATGTTATACTCTTGGCCTTAGAGAGAGTTTTGATGAATTTAGAAGATGGCGGAGTTTGAATGGTCGATCTTAACATCAATTAAAAACCTCCTAAGTTGGGGACAAACTAAATTGGCTCCTTGTCTTGAGATCTTTTTATTGACATTCAAAAAAAAATTAACGAATTGAATTTTAAAGCGTTACCAAATTAATAAATGCCAATTGTATTTATGGATGCTTGCTTATTTTAACAAGCTTAATTTGTTTTTAATTTAGATGTTTAGGTTTAACAATGCTAAAAGTAATTTAAAAGGTAATTATTTAATTAATAACTTAACATACACACTTACATAATTATGTATAATATGTTCACTCTAAGGGTATAAGGAGTGTGGAAGGGGTGGGATGGAGGGTGAGGTGTGTTGAAGTGGTCTCCACACCATACATGTGTGGTAGGAGGGTGTGAGTGGTAAGTTTTTCATGGAGGAGTGACGACTTATGGAACCCATCAAATAACTTATCTCACATTAAAATTATTTATTTATTGATAGGAGATAGTAGGTAGGTCCCAAAATCTAATGTGGTGTAGAGTAATCATTACATAACTGAATGGTGGGTTGAGTGATAAAAAAAAACTGATGTAATGATATGGTTAAAGATGAGGGTTATGAACACTCTAAGGACTTAATCCTACAAGGCTAGAACTTTAAAGGAGAATACATTTATTCAAAGTTGAATACCGCTTTTGATAAAAGTTAATTAGATGTGACGTTTATTTAAAAAGTTCATTGGTCGTTTTTCTATTTAGGAAATTAAATGGTACAATGGCAACTTTTTCTAATTGAGTATTGGGAGGTGGCTTCACCTAAAAGTTGTGGTTACAAATTAAGGACCTCTTTGCCTTTGGTGTGTGAAATTAGAATTTGAGTGATTTACTCAAATGGTTTATATGATTTATATGAAAATGTTGATTTAGTCTTTTGAAATAAAAATACTATTAACTATTATATTTTGTTACTGATTTAGTTACGTATCCATAATATACTCTTTTATATCGTCTAATCTATCTGTCATTTACCTGTAAAGAGGTTGATAGTTGATTAGAACAGGGACGGACCCAAGGCATAGCCGGCGATGACACGAGACAACAAACAATTTTATTTGCGTAGTGTAAATTTTGATTTTTTCGATGTGATGCTACAATGTCGTAGTGTATATTTTGATTATTAGAGCCAATTGTACCACCCATTTTTAATGGTGCTGTCATCCATGTCAAATACTAGATTCGCCCCATGTCATTAGAAATGAGATATATAAGATGAAATAATCTAAAGTGGAGAGTGACTACATAATTACCACGGTATTGTGTAAAATGTTTTGATAAAAATTTTTATACGTCATTGATTTATCATATATAATTTAGTTTAATAATATATAATAAACATAATAACTTCAATTTTAAAATTGTGCTTAAAAAGATTACAAGGCCAAATTTGAGGACAAAGGACAATTTCAATTAATTATAATCCTTATCGAATGTCTAATGTTGATTTTTGCATAAATAAATTGAATGACAAATATGAGACACGCTATTGTTCTCAAGCTTGGACTACGTTTAGGTATGTAACATAGTCTGCATGCTTTCCTGTAAAAGATAGGGGTGGTGTTGGAAACTATATAACAAACGGTGTGATATTTGGAATCACAAAAACTGGAATTGTTCGTAGAATCAAGTAAAATCATTTTTTATATTTGATATTTCGTTCTTTGAGTCAAAGTTGATATAAAATTTAAATTATAGGATAATCCTATAAGGATTAAACTTTAAATCTGGATACTAAAACAAAGTCAGGGTTTGTAGATGATAAAGAAGAATTCAAATTCCCAGACAATCAAATTTTGTAAGTTTCTGAGCATAAATACTCGGATCTCAACAACAACACTGTCACCAGGGGTGCAACCTACTTGACCTTGTCATTTTGGTCGTATAAAAAACAAATTCGTTTTATACAACTATGCACTACGCGGATCCCAACTTATATGTAATTGAAGTTTGAACTTTATTGGTTACCTGTAAATTCTATTAAACTAAGACAACTTGATGACACTAAAATCAGAGTAACACTTCAGATTCCCTCCCCACTTATTCATTGACACAACATCACCCACAAAACAAATTCACAATCCTAGACTTGGTTAGTATCGACATGGGAGATGGACCATCCGACTCAACTCCGATCCTTTCTTGCACTTAAGTATTTCACTCACGCTTGACCACACACTAACACCATAAAATGCAATAATACATAAATCAATTATAGGTTTTTACAAATATCACATGTTTCACATATTTGAAACTTGAATTAGATTTAGAAATTTATGTTCAAAGGAAAGTCATGATCATGTCTTAAGGTCCTGTTTGGTTCGCTGAAATTGACCTTGCAAGTCACACCTAAGCTGCAAACAACTCTTTTCTCACCGCGACATCGCCGAGCTCCATCCATGCCGACATCACCGACCTACGCCTCCCTCTCTTTCCCCGGCCTCCTCCCTTCCGACCTTCGTCTTCCTCTCTGTCACCGACCTCCTCCCTGCTGAAATCGCCAACCTCCGCCTCCCTCTCTGTCGCCGACCTCCGACTCCTTCCCTGTCGCCATCTTTCCCTATCGTCAATTTGTTCTATGTTCGTAGGACACCCCGTCAAAGACGTTCAACAACGACATCCTAGGTACCATAATGATCTCCGATGACCCTTTATGCGATGGCAACCCTTCATCCCTCACGAATCTTGAGGTCCGGTTAAGACCACCCTTCATCTTCGTCCGGTGAAGCTCCATTGACAGTCATTGTGACATGTTCTTTATCTTTTAGCAACCAATGGGTCCTTCGTCGTAATTGATTGAATAGATGGAAAGGTTGGTTGAATTGATGGAAAGGTTGGTTGAATCGATATTGTTGGTAACTTAATTTATGGCAGGCAGATGCTTCTTGAATGGCTAGAATGATAGAAAAGTTTGAATTTGAAGTCAATGAAGAGATTAATCTATTAATTATAAATTCATTTTTTGAATTCCAATTTTTTTTTCAATCAAACAAGACAAAGGTTTTAATAAATTCTAGTTCATATAAATTTCAACTTCAACCAATTCCAATTCTTAAAATCAAATTTCAATTTCTTTTATTTCATTTCGCGAACTAAACGGATTTAAGAGCATTCCTCAAAATGTTGTCATGATATCTTCATACTTTTGATTTCTTATATTTACCTCGAATCCTTTCTTTGGCTTGTTATTTTCCTAATCCACATCTTTTGAAAAACGTCTTTGAAGCTTGGATCTAACATGTGTGAGAGTTGTCTTCGTCTGCTTGAGTTTGAATTGTGATGTGAACGTTTAGGATGAGGATCTAAGATGGTTAAATGGAACAACTTTGGAAAGTAAAAAGACTAACCGCATGCTCCTGAATGCGATAGTCTTACAGCTTACTTGCAGTATTAAATTAGAGTGTCTAAGGAGGTACTTTTACTTTTCATCGGGACATTGGCACTGATTGAATTTCATAAGATGCGTCACATTTTGACACTCTTTGATCTCATCTTATTAAGGTTCGTTCTCCTGATCTTGTTTCAACTGAGATTCAATCACAAGTAGGGTTGTAAACAAACCGAACGTCTATAAACCACTCGTGAAATCGTGCAGCTCAAAGTTCATTTATATTCGCTTGTTTAATAAATTAGCAAACATGAACAAGATTTTCGTTCGTTTAATAAAGTTTGTATATGTGTTTGTGTTTTTATATATCGTGTTTATTTGTGTTCAATAATATTGGATTTGCATTATACTGTGGGTTCCTTGATTTACATTTGTTTATCATTTAAATAAACGAAATGTACACGAACTAACCAGTCTTTTAAAACAATCGAACACAAAAACTCGTTCGTTTTCGTTTCCTTGTATATGTAGGTGATATACATTTTTCACATGTATAAAAATACAGAGGAAAACGGATTTTTGCATTACCAAACGGTTCATTCTTCTTATCCATCTGGTAAAAAAGAAAAAGAAAACGCTAAAGAACCAGAAATAAGCCAAGTAACACACATATGGTTCTCAATCAAGAATCCTAGCTAGAAAATACGGTTTCCCTCGCTATAGAAGGTCAAACAAGTAAATCATGACAAATCATTTCAAACATATAAACATCAAATAGAATTCTAATATAGTAATAGTAGTAGTAGTAATTGTTCCTTTTTTATAGATGCAGGACAACATACCTTTTTTCCCTCCTGATCATTCTTTCTTACCCTTAGCAACAACAGCTTGAGCCACCTTGGGCTCCTCAACCGAGGGCCGAGACTCCTCAAGCCACTCAACTGGAACCTGGGTGTCTTTAAGAACCAAAGTTAGAGTCTCTTCAGGCTTTGTGGCACAAGCTTGGGGGTCCATGGCTGCTGTTTCAGCCAAAACTTGGCGCGTGCTACCAACGAGCCTCTCAACTGAGATTTTATTTACATCACGACGTATCCCCATATCAGCAACAAACCTGCTTACACAATATATACCACACCCCACAACTGCCAATCCAGGAAAACTGGTGGTCAGGAAACGAAGTGGAGACGAGCAAATAGCACTAGTAGCTGCTATAAAGGATGCTGCCTGCCCGCTTCGCCCGACACTCATGGTTGTGAACACGAGCAAACCTGTTTTACAGTAGATGGCAAAATCCTCACAGTTGTTTTTGAAAATATTGTAGACTCCAAAACCGTTATCAAGAAGGAACTGAGCACGATGAATAACATCCTCGGGGGGATCAGAAACAGCAAGAGTACATGTTCCACCTCGAGCTTTGGCAAGAAAAATGGCTGGGGAGACTGAATATTTGAATAGATAAAGGTCACCGCCTGATAGAAAACAGTTCAAGCATGAAGCAATGACACCATCAGAATTTGACTGGTCACCACATTTCAAGCAAGGATCGCCAGTATTAGAATGCGATGAGCTTAGAATAATACGATCCAACACTGTTCCGGTGCCGATTTCTTGACCACCACCTCGAGTGAAATGAATCACCTTGTCATCACCTACATATATTCCTGCAGCAAATAGAAAATAGAATAGGAATCATGTACTTCTTAACAAGCAGGATAAAAGAATAAAGGTCATTAAGTGTAAGACCTGATTATTCTTTTACTATACTGAAGCTTTAGGTATCTTCTGATACATATATGCAACTAAAATTTATTGATTTTCTAAATATTAATGAACTGAAGCATCTCACTCAAATACGACACAGCCTATTTAGCAAGAAAAATGATATGAATCAAATTGAAAATCAACATTAATTGAAAATCGCACCCGAAATCGAATGCTTATGAATTGATAATCCTGGAATTGGAGAACCAGGTTTCTCCCAAAACAAAGAAAATATAAACGAGAACAAAATACGTACTAATCTCCTTCCCTAAACTCCAATCGGCCCCCCCTAAATAGCCGACTTCTATCCCACTAATTTAGGAAAAAACAATTAATTCAGATAATAACCCTAAATAGATAATTCTAAATAAATAATAATAATTCCTCTTGGGCTGGACCGTATCAAAAAAACTCGCAAGTATAGTTTACAATTAGCTAAAACTTCTAAATGTCAAGAAGTCCATGGAAGGCATACCATTTCAAATGTCACATGTTGAAGTATGTGATGATTTGCCGAATAACATGTAAAACCATCCTGCGAGGATTCATCGTAATATTGAAAATTTGAGATCTTAAAACTTAAAAGATTTGTCAACTGCCGACAGACCTTAAAGAATATGTCATATTTTTTACCCTTACATCCTGATTCCTGATTCGTGAACAGATTAGCTCAATCATTGAAAACTATCATATAATGCAAGTGCAAGATCAATATGTTAAAAGAATGTTGAACATAACTAGAAAAAAGTAGTAAAGGTTAGTATTTATCAACCATAGTTATTAAGTTGACTGAAGAGAGTAAAGTATGTGATGTAAGATTATAGTTCTGTGTCCACTTCAAATATAGAATAGAAAAGTTCCCTCCGCTACGGCATGTTATCAGTGCCCTCCATGGCTCCATTAGCTTGTGAACAGCCTTTGCTGCCACAAGACAATTGATATGTCTTCACAAGTAACATTTGAGGGAAGAGTATCACTTTTTAGTTGGACAAGGGCTCCTTGAATCCAGATTCGAAGATTGCGCTGGGTTTGCCAGTTGAAAATGTCACCCAAAGTACCTATCCACATGATCCCCAAAAACATGCATACCAAACCCAATCCATATACCAAGGCATCACATTGCCCAAGTTAAATAGAGATTGCTTGACACCACTCTGAAATTTTAACTCGAGTTCCATCACCCAAACAGCCAAACTAATAGAAAGTGGTGCCATTACTCGTTGATCTGACTCCAAACCCAATGCAGCAGCCATGTGTTTGGAGATGAAAATTATGTGTCGCCATCTGTCTATGAGGATTAGGGATGGAATCCCACGTAATTCTCCAGCTAACTTAATTATCTTTAAAACCGAACGTGAATCAAAGTTAAACTACAGAAATCGAGAATGTGGCATTTCCCGTCAGTCATCCTCTAAGGTCATGTAGGTCCTAAGAATCTCACCTTCCTCTCCTCCCTCTTCACCTTCTACTAATAAGAAAATGTTGAGAGATGGCATATAAGGTTATCCTATTGGACTGAGTTAAGTAGGTATCTTGAGATGTGGGCTTATTAGTTAGATGGGTTGTTTCACATTGTCCATATTCCAAAATTAAGCCTGAGTGGTACCTCTTGTTCCTCCACCAAATGACGTCCATATTTTGAGATGTGGATTTCTCAGTTCATCGGGTTCTTTTATAATCATTTATTAAGCATATCATTCTTCAGAATGATGAATACTTGTTCTGACATACATCTTTAGTGCATATTAAAATAATGAGAAACTATATGATAAGCTGCCTACATGGCATCAATGCTATATGAATTGCTTGACCTACAGCATACGACTAGAGAACTACCAAGTATCATATGAAACTAACAACCACAAACTTGACTTGGAGTGTGCAAATTCAGTCCTTAGCCCAAAGAGCCCGAGACCGACTAGGTCCAGGCCCGGTTAAGTTTAGTAGGTCCAGTCTCCGGTCCCTGAATTTTGAGAATTTCAGTCTCAACCTCAGTCTCGGCCCGAACCCGAATGACACAAGCAAAAACCGGCCCGGTTATATTTACGTAAAGGTGTTTATCCATGCAAAATGAATTTCAATGTTATGAAGTGATGTTGTAGTTAAAGCCCAAAATAAACCTAAGCAATTAAAACCAAATAAAGCCTATGTTTCGAACTTGTTCTAGTACAATCTCAAATAGCGTGGTTTTATCATTCTGGATTAATTGAATTTGTCTTGGATTTTTTCTATTTGGATTGATTGAACTAAGCATGGGCTTTTACCAATGTATTTACCGTTTATGCCAAATTAAAGTCTTGTTTTTATCAAATGACAAATGCTACAAGGAAATAGGATTTTTCGTAGCTTTATCCATCTAGTCATTTAGAACATAGAAAGTACTTGTCCCAAAAGATACCTCCTTAAAAACAAGTAATTTGTGTGTAATCCATGGTAAAAAATGATTATGGTACTACTCATGCATAGTAATTGTGTATATTAATTAAAATATGTATATAAATTACGGTATATATATATGTTTTGGTCCATCAAGTCGGTCTCAGCCCAGGCTTTGGAGCTGACTTTTCCTGTCTCGGTCTTGGACCGAACCCATATGCCTTTCATTGGGCCTGTCTTCGAGTTCGGCATTTGTGTTTTTCGGTCTTTCGGACTGGGCCGGTCCTAACCAAGCTTAAGCCCATGCACAGTGCTAAACTTGGCTAAATTTAAAACAGAAAATAATTCTCAAAGAGTTGTAAACTGTAAACTGCATTAGAAAAAATTGGAATTCCTATTTGGAATATCAATATTTACATGTTAAGATAAAATAGAGGTCATGCTTGTTAGAAAACAACAAAAACTATTGTTATAGGCCAGCTAATATGATAATTAACTTCCTAGCCAATGAAGCAAATGACCTTAAACAATTAAAATTATATGAGAAAACATGCATTCACAACAATAATTGTGTAAAACTAATAAAACTCGACAAAGAAGATGCAAAAAAAGGAGACCACCTTAGATATTGCTGAAGCATTGTTAATTAGATTCTCTTTCTTCTGCTTTCTGTATATTCTGTTATCTAATTTAAAAGTTATGTAATTTGTCGTGATACTCCACACCCAAGCATTTTCTTTATCAACTATAACTTCAGGGTGATGCTATACCAAACCCATGTAATATAATGATAGTTAACAGCTTATATAAAAAAAAGATATACCGCCTATAGCCCTAAAAAAGTTGATAAGTAAATAATTATTGATAGTGAAGCAGTACCGACAACAAGCTTCATAACCTACGCCTTCCAAGTCCTAACTGATATGCATTGATGCCAGTATCTCACTAGTCTTGTCTTAATTTGCAGATAAGACACTGGACATGACCATTAGGTCCATTACCATTTAGGCATTTACCACTAACACAATAACAACAATCTACTGCATGTGTTTATTACTGTTGTCTCACTCTTTTTAAACAACCCAGAAGAGAAAATGGGCAATCAAATTAAACAAAATTCACCACAACCAACTACTGTGTAACATGGGATTAAAATTATTTTAAAAAAAAGCCCTTGATACGAAAAGGAAAACTAAAAACAAGATAAGCAATTCTACCACAAACCTAAGCTTTTTGTGCTCCTAGAATCCATAACCATGGAACCAATGAGCAACAACCCCTTTGGTACACAATTAGGAACCTAACTTTTCAAAATTTGAAAACTAGATTAAGAAAAAAAACAAAAAAAAACCCTAAATTGAGTCATTGGGAATAAGCAATTCAGCCACATTACACATTTGTTCAAGCTAGGCTTCAAATGATATCTCCTATAAGAAATTTCCAGTTTCTATAATCCGTATACAAACTTAGATGCGTAAAATACATAAATCTGGATCAAGACACATCGTGATTTCATCCCGGGAAAAAATTATAACGAAACATAGGTTAACCTAAGTTGAGATGAAATATAGACAGAAATCATGAAAGAAAAGAGGCAAAATTACCGTGATGAGCGTAGAGCCAAGCTGTACGCCATGAATAGATGTGATCGCCTGGTTTGAGTTGTGATTTATCAATTTTGTTGGACAAGATTTGCTTCACTTCGTCCATTCCTTCGGAAGGGTAGGATGGATTTGAGGATTGTGATTGTGACGGTTGCTTCGTTCAGGAGTATAATTAGGCAGCGATAGCACTTAATTTGGATTATTCGGGTAACATAATAATACCCCCCCTTTATGCCTTTATCTAAGCACTCAGCCACCCCTGCTAAGTTAGCGTGTGGGGTCAAAATTGACCGAGTCATAAAGCTAAGCGAATACTACCGGTTCATGTTAAATAGCTCCGTTTTATTTTTGTTTACATGTACTTTTTCATATCTTTAGGGGTGTTTGGCCTTCTTTAGGAAAAATTTACATGATATAATAGTTTCAAAAGTGTTTCATCAAGGTAACTCACCTCTTTATTTCACACTGTAAAACAATCCATATGTAATTTTCGTATAACACTTTTTAAACTTAGTTAATATTCTATGAAAATTTCTCTTCTTTTCGTAAGCTTAAATTTTCGGCCTTTTTACCGACTTATTATGACCTAAGATAAAAAATTGAAAAATAAGTTGAAAAACTGGACTTATAAAAAATAAGCTGAGAAAATATGTCCATAAGAGGGTTAAAACAAACAACATTTAAATTTGGGGTTGTGTTTCACGTCGCATTATTTTTTTCTGGAAAAGAATGGGCGTGTTTTGTAACGCCTCAAGGTTCAAAATTTCTTTATTAATTGTTAAGTGTTATGTATTGTAAATTGCCTTTATGTGTTTTGTATAATTTAAAACTAGAGGAGTAAAGCTGTCATTTTTAAAACATGAGAGTTCAAGGGTTGTTTGGTCATTTGGCCAAAGTCATATATATAGTCAAAAGATCAAATGTGAACGCTTATGACCTTGCGAACGATGCGAACACTTCTTAGCCCTTGATCTCAAACGCTTCTATGCCTTTGATCTTTTTAACAGATTCCTTGATCATATTCATCGTCTTTCTATCAAACATTCCATTCAATTTCATTCATTTTCTTCTAATCAAACACACGATGTGATTTCTTCTTCTGCAAATTCGTCTTCTTCTGTGACTTATTCGGAGGTTGTATATTCAATTTTAAGGTCTGATTTTTTCAATAGAAGAATTAAGTAATGTTTCAACTCTACCTAGGGTTCCATGTTCATATGCTTGTATGTATCGATACTGATTTTGATTTCCATTTATTAATTATTGAACAATAACAGTGAAATTGCATCTATGTAGCATTTTTAGTATTGCTACTTGTTAATTTCTTTCATAAGTGTTTGTATTTATGCTTTCATACGCTTCCAGGTTCTATTACTGTAGCTGCTTTTCCATGACCAATATGGTGCATCTCTATAAAAGTACTGCATCTAGCCCTAATTAAAAGCATATGCTGAGTAAACTGCTATAGTTGTACTTTATTCAATTACACTTTTATTCAATTACTTCTTCTGTGTTATTTAATTGTATAACTCTTATTTCAATGTAATTTTAACATTATAACATTATATTTACTGATTTGCTACATCTAATTTGATTTCAATGTAGATAATGAAATCATACCTTCTGAATTATTTAAGTTTAATGTAACTGATATAATTTTTTGTATTTGTTGTTAGATGGTGATAACATGTGTAGTGACAATGATACTGGTATGGAGCAAGTTACACCATCAGGTTCTAAATATTGGGTACCCTTTGTTCCTGATTCTTTCAAGCTTGTTGAAGGCGTGATTTTTTGTTCTCTCATTGGTGCTCAAAAGTTCTCTCATTGTTGAAAGCGGTATATTTGTAACTGTGAATGTTTTAACCCATCGAAAAATGTTGACACTCTTGATGAATGTAACGAAGGAGAAATTTCCAATGTAGATATAATGACACTTAATAACTTTTTCATCTAGTATTTTGATCGATAGATTTTTTTTGTGAGGATTGTAATCGATTTCTTTAGTAGCCTTTATACTATTACAATAATTCGTTTTTCAACTATAGTCTTAAAAAAGGTTATTTTGTATTTAACTTTTAACACTTACAAAGTAAAACATATATGAATGCAATAACATTACTTAGATGCATTAATATTAGTAGATGCAGTAATAGTGCAATATGATGCAGTACACTAATGGCATCAGATAGATAGATGATGTAAATTTTAGGATCGAATACACATTCAAACCAAAATACAAATGCATTCTCAAACCAGAATTCAAGTTCGTTCTCAAAAAGTATTACATCTTACTAATCCATCTTTTCTAACTGCATATTACTACCTAATAAGTTCTATACATTTTTCAGATTTTCAATTCTTTCCAAGGCATCATCTGAAATATTAACTTGTTCAGATCTATCAAGTTTATGGTACAAATCAACTTCAGTAGTCACATACTTCTTGAACTCATTGATTTCTGCCAATAGAATCTTTGCTACATATTTTTCTCTAAGGCTTACGAGTTAATCTTCTTGTCCATTTTTTCGAAGTTAAAATCACAATTCCAATCTTTTCCGGTATTTCCTTTAAATGTCTCCATGTGTCTCATGAGGAATATCCCAGAGTCAACATTGTTATTTCTTGTTTGCCACTTCAACATTACTTTAATAGGCTTGATAACACTCACTGAACATTGCTTCACTATTCTTTTATCATCCATATATCTTCTGATATACTTAATCTGTTCACATGAAATTCTAAATTTGTTAGTAATTGTTCATGTAGTTATATTTATATGTTTTGATGCAACATTGTAAATAACCACTACTTATATGTAAGAAAATGTCAAATAATTGACACAAGAATATCATTATCTAGTTGCTTACCAGTTTATTTGTTGCAGTCTCTTATCTTCCTACGTCATCATTCCCATAATCCACATTGTATATAACATATAAATTTGCACTATTGAGAAAATGTCAAAGAGTTAAAAAGTGCATCTTGTCGAAGACCGGGAAGAAGACCTAAGTAACATCAATACAATTCAATTTTCATGTTTATACAATAAAGATACAAAAAAGTGTAAATGCAGTTTTATCGATTAACAAGATATATACCAAGCTTGCATATCTTATTCTTATAGTTGTCGTTTGAATGCTTCTATTGAGATTCTTAACAATTAATAAGAAAATAGTTGGTTCTGGTTCTTCTTCATTAATATCATTTTCATTTTCAGCAACTGGCTCATCAATTTCAACTCTAGGATCTCACGTTTTGCTTTTGTTTTTAAATATGACTTCAGCTAGCCTCATGCTCTTTCTTGGACAATCTAATTAATCATTAGATGAAGTTAATATTATTAAAGACAGTGAATCAAATCCACTACAACTAGTCTAATTGGTTTTATATATACACTTTTCGCTTTTGATATCATAATTGCTTTTGTTTTGTTTAAACGGAGAACTACAACTAGTCAGGGCAATAGGTTAGTCATAAAAGCATAAACCTAAATATAATATGGTTACACCACTATACTGTTTAGAAAGTAAACACAAACATAAGGAATCATATGCAGTAATCACACATATATGCAGTAATCAGATTCATTGGAATATACGAAATATATTATAATGAGAATCAGATGCAGTAATCACACACATATGCAGTAATCACATACATATGCAGTAATCAAATTTATTGAAATATGTAAAATATATTATAATGAGAATCAGATGCAGTAATCGCACACATATGCAGTAATCACACATATATGCAGTAATCAGATTCATTGAAATATATTATAATGAGAATCAAATGCAGTAATCGCACACATATGTAGTAATCAGATACATATGCAGTAATCAGATTCATTGAAATATATGAAATATATTATAATGAATATTAGATGCAGTAATTGCACACATATGCAGTAATCACATACATATGCGGTAATCACAAAAGGAATGTATGAAATATAATGATTGAACTTACCAAATTGCTCCATTTGTTAGATTTTGGTTCGAAAATCTCTTCAAATTTGATGTTGTAATCGAACTTGCCCTAAGAACGTCTTTTAATGGAACTTTGATGGAGTAATCGATTCTCTTAGTTGCCTTGCCCTAATCGCCAACTTGATGCAGTAATAGGAGATAATTGCCCTAATCCCCCAAATCAGTGACAAAATCTGAATCGAAGCTTGGTATTTCAAACCTTGACGAGTGAGAAGCGATGAGGGGCGGGAGAGGTCAATCGGGAGTGTAGAAAGCGAGTCTGAGCGATGGCGCTGGTTAGATGATGAGGCTGTGAGGCACGATGGCGGTGAGGGATAGCGGTGAGGATGGTGCTGATGTTTAGAAGCTACGGTGGGGGTGACGCTCGATGAGGAGTGCAGTGGTGAGGTGAGCCATGTATCGGGAGTGTGCTTTGTTTGGAAGATGGAAGGGTGTATCTGATGCATCTGAATCGTAGATGCTTTTTAAATCGGACAGATGATAAGTGTTCCTATTGTTCTCATTTATAAGGTGTTTTCAAGGGATCTTTACCCTATATATATATATATAGACAAAAGTTCATGCGAGAACCGTTGTTAGCGCGAGAACTGCGAGAACCAATCTAAGTCGTCCAATTTCCCCTCCTTCAATGTCATTGCCCATCCATGAATTCCTCACATGCACCCTGCCACACCCTATCCCTCCACGCTCTCCATCCATTATACTTCCCATATTCAAGGAACGGCTGAGATTGGTTCTCACGGTTCTCGCACTAACAACGGTTCTTGCATGAACCCTCCCCTATATATATATATATATATATATATATGTGTGTGTGTGTGTGTGTGTGTGTGTGTGTGTGTGTTTGCATTTGACTTAAGATTAGTCAAACCTTCTTGAATGCACTTCATACATACACATACGTACATACAAAGGATGCCCACTTTAGCTTTTGATTTTTAGCAAGAAATCAGCAAGATTGTTATCCCTTCATCTGCATCTGTCCTAGCATCATTGACGTATGTTTTGTGTGATTGTTTTTTAGTATTAGCGAGTCAAAAGGAGGATTCAATTGTTGAATCAAGTTAGTAATGTGTTTATAATGTTTCTTGTTGCTATTTTGGTGTTGTTAAATGTTAATGTTGTAGTTTGTTACCCAAGTACTGGAAACACTTGTGTCGAGTTTAGTTGGCGATTTTTGTCAGAAAACAGCAAGCAGCCTGTGAAATTGTTGTTGTAGTTCATGAGGTACAGGTGTGCCCAAGGAGGGTACGGGTGTGCCTAAAGCCCAGTGACAAATTCTAGTTCTTGGGGTATGGGCGTGCTCGGGCATGGGCGAACCTATGAAAGGTACGGACGTGTCTACAGATACGCACTTGTTTACAGAGGTCACGACCGGACCTGAGGGTGAAGCACGGTTGTGCCTGCAAGCAGGTACGGGTGTGTCTGTGCCTTGTTCAGTTTTCAGTTGTAAGCTTGAGCATTAATTGTATATTGCTTGTAGGAAATAATTGTTGACGTATTCGTTGTGATACGATTGAGTTAACACTGTTTGACATATATCTGAACACTGAGGTGAGTATATTATTCCTTTAATATGATTAGCATATAGATATGCACAAATGAACAGTATGATATATGTGGTAAGTGATATATTTGTTATGTATATACGTTGTGTAGCAGAGGTGTATAGCTATGCAGGTGGTATAGCTATGCACAAGAAAAATAGTAGGGTGCAGGGTTACGCTGGAGGTGTAACTCTCTACCAAGAACAACGGGTGCATAGCTACGCAAGAGGTGTAGATTTGTATCAGGTACAGTGACAGGGTATACAGTGAGCTGTACACCAAGAACAGTGTTAGGGGGCACGGCTATGCATTAAGTGTAGCTATGCTTTGGTACAATAACAGTTTCAAATAACTTTGCTATAAATGTTAGCATGTATGTAAATAGAAACTGTATTTTGTTAATGTCTTATACTTTTTGGTACTAATTAATGGTAAGAATGTTTTAAAAGTTAAAACTGAAAAAGTGATGTTACATGTTTACGATCAATCCTTTTTTTGGAGGAAAGGATAAGGGATTTGGTCTGTCTTTTTTATCAAGCTGCTTTCATGAGAAAAAAAATTGCATATAGATTAAATTGCGTAAACCGATGTTGAATTTTTCTCACACGAACACTTAACTTGTCAATAATTAGATCGTGTTTCTTTTTAACCACTTTTCTCGTAACAACATATAACTTTTACAAAAGTAGGATCATGTTTCTTGTCGGCCTCTTTTCTCAACACAACACACACTTATAAATAAAAAAAGTTCACATCCTTAAAGAGATGCAAGTCACGGATTGCCTTTCACAATAGCACTATCACTGTTTATGGTTTTCGACTCAAAACATTTTGAACGTTATCTTTTTTTTACGTTCATCCTTTTTCTATTTCTCATATATAAAAAAACTCGATATAATTTTAGAGTAAATTTAGTTAACCGCTTTTAAAGTTTGCTGTTTCGTAATTAAATGTTTAGATATGACTATTTTAGTTGCTAATTTGCAATCATATATAATTGGGTCAGGTGAATGAATTTATCTGAAGTTTATTCAATTTTCTCTTATCACTGTTGTCTTGATCATTTTTAACTCATTCTAGATTCTAGTTTCTATTGTGTTCGTACCAACCAATTTCGTATTCGATTTGTGTCAGATTTCAACTTCATGTTGAACATTGTTAGTCTTAATTGCTTGTCAATTAAATTTTGTTTTAGGGTTTGGGTCTTATTTTAGATAAATTGTAAGAAAAAAAAACATTGGGACCTAGGTAATCTTATTTGTGAAAAAACTTCGAGTATATTTACACATTTTCCTAAAGTAAATATATACCAGTTCACAGTATTACCTTGTTATCATTCAAAAATATTACGTTGATATGCTAACTAGTCAGCTTAAGCTAACTGCTCAACCCAATACACTTTGATTCAACTTAAAGAGAGTATTAACTATTCTATAATATTTTACTAAGTGCGATTCAAAATTTTGCCATCTTGTAGTCCAGAAACAATTATGAAAGAAACAAGAAAGAACTAACCAAACAATAGTATTGTACTAAGTGCGATTCAAATTATGAAAGAAACAATATGCTTATATAAACGATTCAATTAGTATGCTTATCTTACATAACGTGTAAGTTAATATATGAGTTGTATTCTTGAGTTCAAAATTAGAAGGTATAGAGGCTTTGCTTGGAAATAATTTTGTTCATTTAGACCAAAAGCTGTCATGTTTGGCAAGTCAACACAACCTAACGATTATGGACCATTCTAAAAGTTCAATTTGACTTGTTGTTCACAAACCACCCTGTCATTTTGCGATCTCTAGCTTCTTTCATGCAATTGTCTGTAAGGATCAACATCCAAACACCGGTAGCATAGAACATATACATATTTCTAGTACTATTATGTTGATGGTGGTGGTTGTGTGTTGTGGTGACGGTGACGGTGATAGGTGCTTAAAGGAAGCTGGTTATCGGCTATTTACAAGTTGATTTATCTAAGGTAGATTAAACGATAAGACTGATAAAAGATATATGTGATCTAATGTAGGGTACAACCGACGAGAGTGATAGATCTTTTATACTTGATGTGATTCAATGAACGAAAATAAGTTTGCCTCAATTAATCCGCCATAAATGTCCTGGCCACATAACCCTCATTGTCAGTTTGTCACCCAACTATTCAATCATACAACTATTATTATTATAAAATCCAATAATCAACGATATAACAAGAGTTTTAGAAGCATATTCTTTATAACAATCATAAAGGTTATTCTGAAAATCAAGTCAGTATATGTTAATTTTGATATAACAGTCAGTCAGTCAGTAATCAGTTATAATGGTTATTCCGAAAATCATTTGTTCATGATGGTTTTTTGAAAAACAAAACCAAGTATAAATGGTTTAAATGTTTATACCATCATACCTATAAATAAAAGAAAGAAAAGGAGTGCTTATCTATGATCCACATGCTACATCATTGTCAGTCCAGTAGGATCTCAGATGCTTGTCAATTCCTGCTAACAATAATTCAGTCTCCTTTGTAATTAACTTATTTCCAGCAACAAATTCACACACCACACCATCAATTTCTATCAAACTGCACCCAATATCCTTTTTCACATTCTTGTCTTCCATCATCTTCCTTACTCGTTCCACATAGCCCCATTGGTGAACCGATGCATAAATATTGGACAAAAGAACATGAACTCCACTAAGATCAAGACCCCTAACCGCCAAACTTTCAACCATTTCTATACCCAATTCCACGTTTCCATGAACCCTACACGCGTTCAATAATGCACCCAAAACATAAGAATCAGGTTCCATGGGCATCTCCATCACCACCTTCTTTGCCTGTTCTAGCATGCCAGCACCGCCTAAGAGATCCACCAAGCAACCATAGTGCTGTAAACGAGGCTTAATCCCATAAACATTGGTCATGCTTTCAAAAACACTTAAACCTTCATCAACTAACCCCATTCGACTGCAGGCATTTAGAACACATATGAATGTAATCTCATTTGGTGTGACCCCTTCTGTCTTCATTCGTGAGAGCAATTCGATTGCACCTGCACTCTTTCCATGATTAGCAAGACCCGAAATCAATGATGTAAAAGCAAACACATCCCTATATGGCATCTCCTCAAATACACGATAAGCTAGTTCGATACAACCACATTTTGCATACATGTCTACAAGAGCTGTTCCCAGGATTTCATCCAACTCCATTTTCTTTTTGTCAATATAAGCATGAATCCATCTGCCTTGATCTAATGCACCAAGAAAACCACAAGCAGATAACACAACCACAATACAGGAATGATTAGGCTGAAACCCACAAGTCAACATATCATTGAAGAGATCAAGAGCCTCCTTAAACAACCCAACTTGAACATACCCGTTAATCATAACACTCCAAGACACGTTATTCTTATTAGGCATTTTATCAAACAGCTCTCGTGCGACTTCTAATTGACCCGATTTCACATACCCGTTAATCACAGCAGTCCATGTTATAACATCCCTGTTCGAGCTACTATCAAACAATCTACGACACAGGTTTAAACAATTACAAACAGCGTATAAATGAATCAACCCATTTTGAACGAAATCGTAACTTTCCCAGCCCAATTTAATAGATTGGCCATGACACTCCAATCCCAGTTTAAGTTCACAAAGATCAGCACAAGCTCTAAGAACGAAAGAGAATGTATGATTAGTGGGCAAAAAGCCACTACCGAACATCCATTTAAATAAAGATAAAGCATTTTGTGATTTACCCTGCTCACTGAACGCTCTAATCATGGTGTTCCAAATGTAAGTGGATCGGTGAGGTATTGATTGAAATAAAGTGTAGGCATATTGGAGGTCGGCATGGTTGGATACTACACACGAGAACAAGAGCTTTCCGGCGGCAAAAGGATCGGAGATGGAACCGGAGGCGATGAGATGGGCGTGAATTTGGTTGATGTGGGAGATTGTAAGGCATGGTCGTTCTAAGAGGGAGAGTGTTTTCCGACTTGATTTGAAATATTTAGAGGCAATGTATATCCCCCCCATAACATCTTTGCAAATTTGAGTCTTGAAGAAACTTTTCTGAACTTCAGACGATTAGCTTATTATGTCTATTGTGAAAGATTCTACTAGGAAAAGTTAGCTTCTTGTGTGGTTAACTCACACCATGAGACCGTGTTTTTTTTCTTCATATCATACCGGTACCCTGTACATGATGATTGTAGGTTTCAATTGTATCAAATATCAGTAACTATATCAAACATCAATAAGTGAATTTGAAGCAATAAATAATACAATGATAAATCTAAATATGCATATGAACGAATGAGATATATGAGAGGTTGTGTTTGCATGAAATGATCAAAGCTTCCTTATGATAGAAAGTCCAGTGGCTTAAATACCATAGTCATGTGTACCATAATAGTTCTTGTACTTCTAAAAAAGACAAACTTATTGCCATTTGCCAACATTAACTAAAATAGTAAAATGAGTCCTAACAATGATAAAAAGAAACTCGTTGATTACCTACACCCCATGATAGGGGATCACACTAGCTTATCACAGTGGAGGCAATATGCAACTTACACCGTAAGTGACTAAAAATGAAGCATCACGGTTTCTGATAAATGCCACCCCCAATGTAAACCAAAAACCGAATGCTTTGATACATAGTAATAAACACATGAATTGACTCAAAAGTTGTTGAATTTGATTGCAAATAGAGGTATGATTATCTACATTCTATTACTTTGACGGGATTGGGTTTTGTTGTTGTTGACTTCTCAATAGATCATGAACCCTCCATAATTTGACTATTTTGCCCTAATGTACTCATACCACTTCGGGCCATGATGAACTACCTAAATCACTATTCTAATGGAAAACAACTATGTAAAAAATAAGAAGTTTGAACCCATGTTAGACACACAACCCTTACGATTCCTAGATAATATATGACGACTAGATGTTATTAGATAATGGATTCAAATTCAATTCTCTCAAACACCCATTCCAACTTTTGTTTCACTTCAAACCATCTTTTGCTTAACATATCATATGATCTTCATAAATCCAACAACCGAAGCACATTGAAAGAAACAAGATTTCAAATATCAAACTTTCAAGCAACAAGGATCATCGCTAAAAGCCTAAAAGAATAATAGGTATTTTAAACCGGTATTTCATATTTTGAGGACAGGAGTTCATACAAACGAACATGAAACAAATCAATTTTAAAAAGCCTGAATTAAGAGAGGAATCCATACGACAATAATAATTGTAAAGGGAGCTAGAATCCGTAATTCCGTACTATAATAACTGTAAGAGAAGAAAAGAATCCGTACCTTGACCAAAGTCTACATTTATATAGTTTTACTTAAAGTTAGTTTTCGTAATAGTAACCATACTTTTCGATTTCTAAGATTCCTACTCCCACCTCTAACTTTTATTTATTACTGTCTTTATTTAAAAGTTCAAGTTAACCTTCAAACAAGTTGGGATATCCAAGATTAACTACAACAACAACAACAACCGTACCCAATCCCGCTATAGCGGGGTATGGGGGAGATATAATGTAGACAATCATACCTCTACCCGTAGGTAGTGAGATTGCTTCCTGAAAAAGACCTCCGGCAATGTGAGCAAGGATGCAGAAAAAATAAATAATAAATATTAATAAAAAGAAGAAATAGGAGATAAAAATTCATAAAATAATAATAAAAATAATAAATAAAATAAATCCATAAATAGAGCTAAAAAGAAGATAATAAAAAGGTTAAATAATTAGATAAAAAAAACACCACAACGGAGTAAGGAAATTACTAGTATTTATAAAACACAGTCCTAAATCGAAAAAAGAGAAAGGTATAAAATTTAAGTAATTAATTAATTTAAAAATGTCCCCCCCACCGTTATCCTAAGCCTAAAACTACTGGTGGCAACTATGTATCCTCCTACCCCCGGCTTTTGATCCTACTTCTCCATAAATGTCTATCTGAGATCATGTCTTTAGAGAGAGAAAGCTCCTTTAAATACCAAGATTAACTGTTTTTATAAATATATTAATCATTTTTATGATATAGAGTAAAACAACTTTACGAACAATTGGTATCTCTTACTACAACTAGGTCTCGATTTGTGCTTCCCTTACTTCATGTAATAGGGGAGACCATAGGGGTATGCATTACTTGGAAAAAAAATAGAATCATGAAAACCAGAAGAATGATGGATACTCAAGCTTCAATAAATCCTTACACCAGTGCTTAACTTTATTGATAAGGTCCATCTCACAAAGATTGCCTTAACCTCAGTCTCTTTCATAACCTCTCTCTACACTAGTCATTAAACTCTTGGATTTAACTTTTAGTACTTACATGTGTTAAGCCTCAACCATCACTTATTTGTATTTAACATGCTAACCACCAGATTGTTTTGCCTATATATAATTACTAACACTAACTTTTAGTTTAACCAATCTACTCGTTTACCATTTACAAAGGAAAGTGATTAAATTTCCACTAAAAAAACAGCTAAAAACCCATATGTACACCTAGTCGAATTCTGATTCTTAACGGTTTGTATTCTATAAATTACTCACTGTAATTAACCGAAACTGATTTAACATTCAGAATTCATAAGTTTGATTCTTTCCTTAGATGAAATCAAAATAACAGAATCATTTAGGAACATTGCTTGATAATGCGGGATTAGTACACAATTATCTTGACTGTGTGTGCTCCCTGATCGATGATAACTTATCAGGTCAAATTCCCTAAGAGTTCATGGGTCAGACTCACAATAAAAGAAGCGTAAACGTGATGGCAACAGGGGAATCAGTCGAATTCAGGTGTTTTCTCTCGTGAACAGTAGCCGGAAACATAAAGAAACGAAACTAACCTTACTTGCTGTTGAACTAGAAGTGATTTTGTCTCCCAAATTAGCTTAATTTGCAGTGAACCAGCACTCCGATTCCAGCCTTTGTTCGGTTTGTTTTCGCCCCGAATCGCTCTGTTGCTCTCGATTTCAGATACAATGCATACAGATGTGATTCACGATTGAACCTCTCACGGTTGGTTTGGGTTTGGGAGTCAAAACAAATGAGTAAAAGAAGAGTAGAAGACTATGGGTTTGGGCTGACGTAATTAAGCCCACAAGCTTAAGAGGTTGGTTAATATAATTTCAGTTGGCTTATTGTATATTAAGGTAAAATGTTAATTAATTAAAAATTTACTACCTATCGGGAGGGTTCCATTGAGAACCGATTTTAGTGCGAGAACCAATCTGTTAAAGTTTAGCAAACTAGATAGGTTTCTTGTGTCGGGTGGATTTCTAGATCATTGGAGTTTTATTAAGGGGAGGGCATTAGATAGGTTGACTTCAGATCACTGCCCAATTGTTTTGTACGAGGAAAAGTTAGCAGATCCGGGTCCAAAACCTTTTAAGTTCTTTAACACATGGTTGAAAGATGAGGAATGCGAGGAAGTGGTCAAGAGAGCTTGGGATAGAAGTACGTCATCTAGGAAAGCTGATTGTAGATTCCTTGAAAAACTTAGAATGGTTAGAATGGATCTAAAAAATTGGAGTGAGAGAAAATTTAAAAAATTAGACAAAGAGATAGAGGAGACCCGAGAGTCAATTTGGGAAATGGAAACCAAAGCTGAAACAGGCAATCTGTCCAATTTGGAACATGAGAGTTGGATAGATCTTAGGAAGAAATGGCTAGATAAAGAGAGAGTGAGAACAGAAATGATAAAACAAAAGTTCAAAGATAGGTGAATTAAAGAGGGGGACGAAAATACCAAATTCTTTCACGCGGCTGTTAAGAGAAAGGAAAGAATAAATAGATTAGAGGGTCTGATAGTTGATGGTGAATGGGTCAGTGATCCGAAGCTCTTGAAGGTCAAGGCGGTAGATCGTGAAACACTTTAAACACTCTTGCTCTCAAAAGAAACTGATTTTCTTCAATCTTGTCAAATGCAATGTACTTTTCTTTGCTCCCCCTTGATTTGTCGCTACTTCTTTCTCACTCCCCCTACATACATACATGGGTCTTCATCTTTTCATCTTCAAAACATCAGAATAATGTTTTCTATGAACAACTCAAACTGATTTTCTTCTCCCCCTCAATATCTTGAATAACGTTTTGCTTTTATATCTCAAAATAAACTATAAAATCTTCACTCTTCAAATTTTATTCTCTTTGTCTCCCCCTCAACACATGAATCTCTTCTCTTGATTGATAAACTCAAAATCAACTAAGTTATTCTTTCAACATATATCATTGTTGTGACATTTCAAGAAGCGCAAGTCTATCATGATGTGGATTTTTTACACAAAGTGCTTACATTCATGTCAAAATCAAGTTTTATGCAAATTTTTTGAACATAATGTTCATGATAAATCCTAAGCACCATGAGGGGGAGAATAAAATTTGAAGAGTGAAGATTGTATAGTTGATTTTGAGATATAAAAGCAAAATGTTATTCAAGATATTGAGGGGGAGAAGAAAATCAGTTTGAGTTGTTCATAGAAAATATTATTCTGATGTTTTGAAGACGAAAAGATGAAGTCCCATGTATGTATGTAGGGGGAGTGAGAAAGAAGTAGCGACAAGTCAAGGGGGAGCAAAGAAAAGTACACTGTGTTTGACAAGATTGAAGAAAATCAGTTTCTTTTGAGACCAAGAGTGTTTAAAGTGTTTCACGATCGAGAGCTACATTCTAGGGGGAGAGAATAAAAGATTCTTCCCAATGCAAGTTTAAAATCATTTTGTTTGAAGGCTCAAGATCAAGAGATCGTGAAGATTTTGAATTCTGAAAATCACAATGTTTATACAACCAAAGGTTGAAAAGCCTAATGTTACTAGTGAAAGTTTATGGGAAGTATCATGGATGGAGAGCGTGGAGGGATATAGTGTGGCAGGGTGCATGTGAGGAATTTATGGGTGGTCAATGACGTCAAAGGAGGGGGAATTGGACGGCTTATATTGGTTCTCGCGGTTCTCGCATGAACTTTTGTCTATATATGTATATATGGTAATAGTTGTGCTTGATTTGTATAATTTATTACATATCAAATTCTAATCCAAATTTAATTCAAATATTTATTGCTTTAAGTTATTGAAAAATATCTAATTACTGGCTATACTACTTAATTTAAAATTTAGTTATAGAAAAAGACCGAAATATTTTTATATAGTAATGATATAAATTTAAAATGATAAAATTCAAAATTATTATCATTAATAAATAGAAATAATAAAATCTTTTTATAGGAGTTTTCATATGGCCATAGTTTGGCCTTCTATCTTATTTTTTTTTCTTTTGTAAAGAAAAGGACAGAGCATTTTAAGATAATGCAAAATTTTGTCAATAGGACGTGCCTTTCTTCCATACACTTTGCCACTTCTAACAAAAATCATGTGCATTGTGCGGCCAATTTCAGAATTTTAGATCATGTAACCTAATTAATCAATGAGTTTCTATATGTTCATCTTTAACGTACATTAAAAAAAGTGTTTATAACGATATTATTTTTTTAAGAATTTTTTTTTAATATTTAATCTTTAATAATATTAAAAGAAAAAGATTAGGTTGTTATTGTTTTATTTTTAGATCTTTTTCACCCATTATGCTTATTTATTTTCTCAAATGACTTATGGATGTGTTGTTTTTTAAATGCTATTTTTTAGATAATTTACTTAGTTAACATTTAAATATCTTAACAGAAATATTTATTCTAATAATTTAGTAGATAAATCTACCTATTTTTGTAGTTATTTATGTAAACACGTATACCATATGAATTTTATTAAGAAAATTTAAATTTGGTTATAAAAAGATTATGCATAAATTCAATGATGATGTTGTGTATTCATTCATGTTTTCTAATAATTTTACTCCTTTTCCGCGTGTATTTATTACAATTGTTTTACTATATGTGTAAACACTCTTTAACACTATAAACGTTAAAAGTTACTTTAATAATTCTCATGTTTAACTGTTTATACACTTAGTGTTAAACTAATATTTGTATTAAAAGAGGTTTTATAAACTCCTATTTTATATTCTTACTCATACTCCTACTTAAAAGATTAAGACATATATCAAAATCAATAGAATAAATGATAAAAGATAACTAGTAGATTTCACATGTCATTGTTTAATGAATATAATAATGGAATAGCAAGAAAAATAGGAAAAAAACAATTTTTTTGTATTAATATTGTAAACTATTTCCTTTCTCAATTAAAACCGAAAATTATGTCTAGATTAAACCAATAATCTACATAATTTAGTTAAATATTTATATTGTTAGCGTAAAGTTATTTTTTTACTATAATAGTTTATAGATTTTAATAAATTTTGTTTTGAAAGTATTCGTAAACGCATTTATAGCTTGTTGTAATAAACTATTATTTTTATTAATCACGTCCAAATCAAATAGCTCACAATAAAACGCATTACCTAATACAAGTGAATGATAAATTACATAGCATGTTAATATTTGGCTAACATGAACAAGATAAATATTATAATCTATAATTAAAAGGTATGTATTATAGTTTGATCCCTAAATCTCTATCATAATTCGGCTGCATTATGACAATGACAGTTTAGTTTTTCAATTCGGTTTAGAGTTAGAGATGTTTTGGAATCACTCTTTTGTATGTTTATAATTCAAACAACGAATTTCACGTTATAAGTTCCATAAAGATGGGAAAATTGGACCGTATGAATCCCTTTTTCTTCCATTTTCATTAAATGTGGTACCACAATGGAATACTTAGATTATTTATTATAAAATTTAGGCCTATAAAAATACCTAGTCACTAGATGGTTTTTAAGTTATAGGTATATATGATTCTAAATAACGTTAGATGCGGCGTGACGGTGATGTCAAACCTCAAGCTTTAAGAGCCATAAAGAAGCAGCGACATTTTTTAAAACGTGACTTAAGATGACATTTTGTATATTTTATATATATATATATATATATATAGAGAGAGAGACAAAAGTTCATGCGAGAACCGTTGTTAGCGCGAGAACCGCGAGAACCAATCTAAGCCGTCCAATTTCTCCTCCTTCAATGTCATTGCCCACCCATGAATTCCTCACATGCACCATGCCACACCCTATCCCTCCACGCTCTCCATCCATGATACTTCCCATATCCAAGGAACGGCCGAGATTGGTTATCGCGGTTCTCGCACTAACAACGGTTCTCGCATGAACTCTCCCCTATATATATATATATATCAAGTATATCATTATTAATATACTAATTACACAAAGTTACAGAAATGATGAGCTAATCAACATATACAAATTACAAAAGACAAATTTATAGAAGTTCTACATACGTGATCGCAAAATGTATACAACAACAATCTAACTTTTTTTTTAATTAATTTTTTGTGTGCCACATTTTAAAAATCGTCATTCGGCACGCAAAGACGCGTCTTAGCAAGCCTTGGCGCGCGTCACGCCTAGCACTCAGGTCTAAAGCCATTTCTTAACGACGGAATCACTTCTCACACTTTGGCGTCGTCATAACACGCCTTTTAAAACACTGGTTATAGGCGCTTCATTCTTGATATGTTAGAATAATTGATTATAACATATAAACTTAATAAAATAAGATCAGTGTGTCTAATTAATGATACGTTGAATTCAGAAACAACCTAAACAATAATATTGATATACGTGACAAAAATTAAAGATGAATATAACAAGAAAGTTTTTTTTTTATATCTTGTTTTTAAGTTCGTATATAAGTATTCAATATATTTAGTTTGTTAATGACAGATAACTGGTTTTACACTATTTCTTCTAATAAAATGTAGAACTATCAATTTCAAGGTAATACAAAGTTTCAACTGTTCGTTTCTCTTTTTTCGGTGTAATCTTTAAAGTTAATCAGTCGTCTTCTCTAAAGTCTTGTTTGTTTCTTTAAGATAAGTATTTATTTTTCAAAAACATGTGTGAGCAAACATACATCTTAAAGAAAAAATGTTTGTTTGAAATAAACGATAAGTTTTTAAAATATCTTATTCTTATTAGATGATTAAATATCCTTTTTCATTTTGCAGTTATTTTAAATATATCACATATTATCATGTATATATAGAACAAGATATAAGACAACTTCATCTTCTAAAACAAACACCATCTAAGTCAGTATAAAATTTATCATCACATCATCTTTTAGACCATCAGTATCCATCACACCCTTCACACAGCCACATCAGCTCCACATCAGCGCCACATCATTTCCCCACCATTCCCTCATCTCATCACACAAACCCCGCATTCATCACATGCTTCACATCACAAAAAAGAAAGAAAAAAAAGCTTCTCTCTCTTACGAACCCATCCTCACGCACGCGATGGCTGTCACGGTAGGTGACCGTTTTCCTTCTTCACAAACCTTGGCGATGGTGCTCACAGGCGTGAGGAGCTCTCACGAGCACCCTCACGAGACCGATGCGGGTAGCCTTATAAAATTTGTCAATCACGTATCACCAAAAATCTCTACTATCCGTCTCTAGTCATCGCAAGCATAGCATAAACAGATACCATGATTCAAAATGCAAAAAGTGAATTTTAAAATAAAAGTTGTGAAATGGTACAAAGTTCCCACAAAATGAACATAAAAGCGTTTGACAAAATGGTCCCTAGTCGTTATGGAGGAGGGACATATTGCCTAAATAGCATGGACCACACGTCCCAAACAATTGTTTTGTATTACAATTATTTACACTAGCTTAACACCTTCGTATATATATACGGAGATGATTAAAGTTAAATTTAAACTTTTTACAATTCTAAGAGTAATAAAATATATAGAAAATATAATTGTAATACATACATAGTAATGTAAAACGCACTTTGAACATAGTTGGCTTCTGTAAACTTTCTTAACCGTGATTTCTTCTTAGGAGATGAAAATTGTCTCAATAAAAATCTCTTTGAAGATATATATAAAGGCATAAAGCGGACCTGTGTTTACGGCAACGGTGGCATGAGAAACCATTCAATTTTGTCTGCGTAGTGTAAATTTTGAATTTTTCGAGATTGTGCCAATATCGCATAGTGTAAATTTTGACTTTTTCAAGACGATGCTACCACCTATTTTTAATAGCACCACCCATTTCAGATGATAGCACCACCCATTTTAAATTATGAGTCCGTACTACATACAACACTATTCTAAATAATGCATATATGTCAAGAACAACAACATATATTAGTCAATTAATTAATTTCCGTTTAGATAAAGTATATATACGAGGTAAAGAAAAATATATATTTACATTCACACACGTGTTTCATCATGTAATTGGGCACACTTTGAAGATACATACATATAATATACATAATTTACCCTTTGACATACAAGTTCATTAAATTGTTACATACCGATGCATGAAAAATGTTTGCATTGATTAATATTTATGAGAATAACAATATCAATTCAATGAATAGGATAAAAACAATGACTTGTACTTCTTACTTTGATACCCAAACACATGTTAGTTGACAGAATAATATTGAGTATATATGTATATATATTCATCGTACCATTTATCAAGCAGCTTCAATTGGAAGATAGAGTACAAAGAATTGAAGTATCAAAGTAGAGAAGGAGAGAGATCGATGTGTATCCATAACTCAATGGTGGTATATAATCAAAATATGATAGCACAATATTAATAAATAACTAGAGATACATAGAGATATAATATTAATATGATAGCACAATATTAACATTCCCTGTATAAGTATGAAAATGGTTAAGTTAAATTTTAAATGTTTATAATATTAAAAAGTATTAATATGTATCGTAAAACAATTGTAAAACATACATAGAGATATAGAATTTGTCCAAAAGAGGTAAATATATATTAGAAATAAAATTTTCATATATAAAATCATCACTATATATTTTAAAAAACTAACTTATAATCAAATTTGAATTTCTTAATCTAATCCAATTGATATACATTTTATATAAATATCATAAAAATAGGTAGATATATGTACTAAATGATTTGAATAGAATTTTTAATAAAATATTTAAGTGTTAGCAAACTAAATCATCTAAAAATGACATTTGAGGAAATAAAAATAGATGATTTATGAAAAGATTCTAAAAGTAGTATAATGATATCATAACTAGTTTTTTTAATATATATTATTTAATAACTAATATTAAAAATTAAAGATTAAAGATAATTATAATTTTACACACGCAAAGAGTTCAAGATATATTCAAGGTTACGTATGTGTATTTTCATTAGGTACTAGCTTGGACGATCATCAATGTTGTGTTTTTTAAGATGTCAAATTTGATGCATATATCGATCACATATATGATGGTGTCAGGTTTTTTAAATGCATATATCGATCACATATATACTTTAAAAAACACGTGTTTTGCAACAATACAATCACATGTGATTTGTAAATGCATCAAATGCGAATTACGAAAATTACTCTCCGCCCAAAATTTTAAAATACAATATGGACCATTGATGTCATGATTCCAAATGTTGACTATGAATTAAGTATTAACAATATTAAACATTCTTCCTATAATTATATACTCCAAGTTTCATCAAGTCTTTAAACTATTGTATGTTTTTAATAAATTATTTAAACCTCTTTGGCTCGACAATTTTAGGTACTTAAGATAATCCTTCAAGTCTTAAAGTTTAAGTCTTATAATATATAACATATAAATTTAAAAATAGATTTAAATAATCTGTGAGTATATATGGTTGTAAAAGATTATCATCTAAATCTCGAAATTAATTTGAAGATTTGTATAACTTAAATAGTGAAATCATGGTATATTTTTCAAACATTCTATTTACTATCTACTAACTTATAAAATTAAATATAATAATAATAGTAAATTGAACTATCAGAGTTTTAACTTAGAGAATACAATTGGTTGCTTTTCAATATGATTAACATTATAAATAAAAGTTTACTTTTCAAATCCACTAAATCAATATACCCAATCAAAAGCAATTTTAACAAACTCACAATCTACACATGATAAGTGTAAACCTCACATTCATCTTCTTCGTATCTATAAAAGTTCCATATGTTTACATATAATAATATAAATCTTATATATTTATATTGGCTATTTCAATATTGTTTTCCAGAGTCGTATGTTTGAAATTAATCTTAACATTTGATCAAAGGACCTACAAAGCATTTAAGTTTGATCAAGTCTAAAAGAGAAAGATTCAGCTCTTGAAAAGTATAGACACATCCTTTTAACTTTTGCTAGCTTCAAATTGCTCTAGATATGTTCTATTAACTCTTAGATTTATTTTATTGCTTTTATAGTCTTACAACTTCATAACTATCATCCTAGATTCCTAGTGGTCCGTTGGATAATCTTCTTGTTTCCCATCAGCTATCAGGGGCTTTAATCTATCAATGATTGACTAGAGGGTTATTTTTGTAATCGGTCATGGGTAACACAATTTTCTTAAATTGTTTTACATATTTATTGTGTGTAAATTGATAATATTAACCCAAAAGTTTGAATCTATTCATACAAAATGATAAAAATTAGAAAGAGAATAAAGAGTCTCGAAGCTCTAAAAAACCACAGACGGGGGTGCTTTGAATTAATCGTAAAGGGGGTGTTTGGTCATTAGATTTTAAAATATAAGGATTTCAAATCCTACCACATCCGGTTTTTGGTTCACATATGGTGAAAATGAGATTTCCAATTTAGCGCAAGATGAAGGTGTCAATTTCTTTACCAGGTTTGCTGATTTTGTATTAGAGCAAATGCTATTGGTTTGTTGAACATACAACAATGGCGAAGCATTGACACAGGTGATGTTGATTAGGGTGGCGATGGTGATGATGCAATATCGGCGAACGTGATGCTGAAGTTTGACGTTGATTAGGGTAGATAGAGTCGTTGGTGAAGCAAGTGAAGATTCGATGGTGAAGTAGGGTGCGTGAATCAATCAACGTGAAACAACAATAGTTTTAAAAACAAACGCTTAAACGATATTGAATTCCTTTTATCTCCCAAAGTGATTTAAAATCTCAAATCATGGGACTCTAAATCCAAATAATTCAAACAAATGCCACTAAGCCTAACAAAATGTACCTCACCTTGGCATGCGCCAATAAAACCACCAAAAGCCTTTGTGGCACTATTAGGTAATTATTATAGTAACATAATCTTTTTTTAACAAGTATCATCGTCTTTTGAATACCCTAATTTTTTAACTCGTTTTAGATCAATACCTTGAAACCAGGTTGATCAAATGACATTGTATTAATATGAAGCAAAATAAAATTCAAAAAATCAATATGTTGTAGATTGTATTTACTACCAATTAATAATGGAAATATCCATAATCAAGATTAATAAAAGTGATATAAAGTTGGGACTCAAGGAAATAAGTGACTAACATACATATATATATATGACATATAAGTGGTCATTTATCTTAGTA
Organism: Pulicaria dysenterica; assembly: GCA_947179395.2. NCBI lineage: Eukaryota > Viridiplantae > Streptophyta > Magnoliopsida > Asterales > Asteraceae > Pulicaria > Pulicaria dysenterica. Next base: position 51,926,085 of record OX359295.1, read on the forward strand.
ACATCAAATGTATCTTTCCAACTAACAATAAAGATGATAACCACACTCCAACTTGATTAATAATGGTGTTGAAGAATGAGGATGATACAAAAGTAACAGTCAAGATCATGAAGGATAACTCAACATCCACATGCTCCAAAAGAAAATTCAACTTTTTCAATATTAAGCGATGATCCTTAACCAAATCACTAAAAAGGTGCTTGATATTGTGATTTAAAAGAATATCTTATCACTTACATAATCTAAAAATTAATTTTTAGCTAATAACCGCTAAAACATGTTTTTTAGAAATATATTTTTGATAAATAAAAAGTTCCTAGTCAACAGTTTTAGTAAGTTTATGTAGCACCTTCACACACATAAATCGTCACAATATTTAACTTGTCATCGCAACAAACAAATATAAAACATAGAGATATTCTATTTAACTTGGCTTGATCTTATATGTTGGACGATAGATAGATAAGAAGATTTTGTATAAAGATATAACTTATAAGACGTCTAAAACATAACATATATATTACTAATATTTGAAGATACAATCTCTTAACCTCTATGTATTTACCATCTCAAATATTATAATTTCGAGACAAATGAAAGTAATGTCATACACTCGTATTACGGGCTAAACCTTTATACTCCAGAGAGAATAACATGATCCAAATTCATATCGAACGAGAGTTGATTTGTACATAACAGTTTTCAGCTATACACAACAAAATACAAGCAATTAATGTATATGGTATAAGTTGATGTACATAAAGTTATTTGTAATTGTGTATAACTTACTTTTAAGTTCTTCGATGTTTGGTTACAAAATAAGGAGTGTGACATGGTGGTAAAGAGGGCTTGGGGTAAAAAGACTAAGGCGGACAAACCGGATAAAAGATTCATGGAGAAATTAAGAAACGTAAAGGCGGAACTAAAAAACTGGTCAAAGTTGGGTTTTTCGAATATAGACGTACAAATCAAGGAACTGGCTGAAGTGGTTAACAATTTAGAGAGGCAAGCTGAGCAAAGTGATTTTAATGAAGAAATGAATAGAGAGTGGAAGGAAAAGTCGAAATTGTTAAAAGAAAAAGAAGAAATCAAGAGAGGGTGTTTAAGACAAAAAGCAAAATTGAAGTGGGCATCGGATGGGGATGAAAATTCAAGTTTTTTTCACAATTCCATTAAACGAAGACTTATGGCAAACAATCTACTTGGTATCTACTCTAATGGTGTGTGGATTGAGAACGCGCAAGAAATAAAGAAGGCTGCGTGGGAACATTTCAACGATTTTTACAAGTTAAAGAAGGTAAGAAGATTTGGTTTTGGAAATACTCTTTTTAAGTCAATTACTTTAGAGGAGAGTCTTAGTCTGGAAGTTGGGTTCACCACAAGTGAAATAAGAGAGGCGGTTTTCCAATGCGGTAACAACAAAGCACCGGGCCCGGACGGGTTCAACTTTATATTTTTCAAACACTTTTGGGATATTCTGAAGGATGATCTCTATCAAGCTCTATCTTGGTTTTGGAATGAAAAATCCATTTCCAAGGGATGTAATGCGTCATTCATCACTCTAATCCCAAAAGGTTTGAATCCGCTTGTGTTCGGAGACTATAGGCCGATAAATCTAGTGGGAAGCTACTATAAAATAGTATCAAAAATTCTAGCTAACAGATTAAAGACAATACTTCCAAAAATAATTGGATGCGAAGTCGGCATTTTTTAAAGAAAGGTCAATCACAGATGGGATATTGATTGTTGGTGAGGTAATAAGAGAGCTAAAAGTGAAAAAGAAAAAGAGTATGATACTCAAGTTGGATTTCGAGAAGGCGTACGATAGCATCCGGTGGGACTTCTTACTTGACACTATGTCCTTAATGGGGTTCGGTCAAAAATGGATTGATTGGATAAAAGCATGTCTAACTTCTTCTTCAATGTCGGTCTTAATAAATGGTTCTCCATCCGCGGAATTTCAACCGGAGAGAGGGGTAAAACAAGGCGACCCGATTGCACCCTATTTATTTTTTATAGTAGCAGAAGGGCTGAATATAATGTTGAAAGATGCGACTGTGAAAAACATTTTCAAAGGTGTATCTATCGGTAAGGATAACATCATCTTATCTCACCTTCAATATGCCGATGATACTATTGTCATGGGGAATTGGTGTGTAAAAAACCTAAATGCAATTTCATCCTTACTGAAATGTTGGGAAGAAGCATCCGGTCTGAAGGTCAATTGGAAAAAAAGTGAATTAGTGGGGATCGCTGCTGATGACCTCGAACAAAACAGGTATGCTTCTCGGCTGGGTTGCAAAGTAAACAATACTATGCTAATCTACTTGGGGGTACCAGTTAATGCAAACATGAGAAAGTCTGAAAGTTGGGATAAGGTGGTCGAAAAATTTGTTATTACACTTTCTGGTTGGAAAAGTAGAAATATTTCATTTGGTGGAAGGTGGACCCTGGTCAAGTCAGTTCTTTCAAGTCTCCCGGTTTACTTTCTCTCGATGTTTCGCGCTCCCTCCAGTATCCTTTGTTCCTTAGATAAAATCAGAAAAAGATTTTTCTGGAAAGGGGGTGGGGGTGGGGGGTTCTCAAAATAACAGATATCTTGCTTGGGTTAAATGAGATAACATTTTGGTTCATAGGGATAAAGGGGGTTTGGGTATTGGTTGCTTAAACTGCTTTAATATTAGTTTGTTACTGAAATGGTGGTGGAAGTTCTCACTCCAAACAGAATCCTTACGGTGTAAAATAATTAAAAGCATTTATGGGAAAGGGGGGGGGGGGGGGGTTGGATCAGAATTCTAATGTTAATGCTTTAGGTATATGGGGGGGGGATTATAAATGTGGGAAGGATTTTAATTTGAAAAGGCATTCAACTTCATTCCTTAAGAAAGGCAGTTGTGGGTGACGGTAGCAAGATGTTCTTTTGGAAGGATGCTTAGCTTGGAAACATAACTATACAACAAGATTCCCAAGATTGTTCAACAGATTGGGCAACGAAGAAAGCAGAATTTCAGATTGGGGGAGCTGGAACAATGACGACTGGATATGGAATCTGGGATCAGACCAGTTTCTAGTTGGACGAGTCCAGGAGGAGCGGTCAAGACTGCTACACAGACTCAACGAGGTAAAACTCTGCAAAAACAAATCAGATAGCTGGATATGATGTGATGAATTGGATCGCGGATTCTCCGTAAAATCAACAAGGAATTGGTTAGAAAATTTAATGTTTAATGTCGACAACCAATATAACAAAACGTATTGGGATTGTCTTGTGCCTAAGAAAGTTAATATCTTGGCGTGGAGAGTGAATAAAGATAGGATTGCGGTTCGTTCGAAGTTGGTGGACAAAGGCATTGATCTTCCTTCCACTTTATGCCCAAGATGTGAATTAGAAATTGAAACTACAAACCATGCCATTTTCGAATGCCAGAAACTGTCACAAGTATGAGAATTCGTTCACAGATGGTGGGGTTTTCGGTTTAGGAATGGGAACTCTTTTCAAGCTTTGGAAAACATGGATAGCGATACTTGTTCAAAAGGGGGGTACCGGCTGTGGACAGTGATCATAAGAGTTGCAGCGTATCTAATTTGGAAGAGTAGAAACATGTTGGTCTTTGAAGGAAAAAACAACCAAAAAAACTTGACATTGGAAATTCAACTACTGGGTTTCATTTGGACAAGAGCAAGAACAAAGAACAATAGGAAATTTGATTGGAACTCATGGGTTGCATTCCCAAACTCTATTAATTTGTAATAGTCGAGTATAGCTAGTAACATATTAATCTCACAGGTGGTTATACTGGTAAATGATGATGCTGGAGCCTCATTTATCATAATAACATCATTGTGAGTCTTTGGTCTCATTTCTTATGAGACAGTGTTGTAAATCTTATATTAATGATATATTACATCGGCCTTTCAAAAAAAATGAAACGGAAACTTTCATATAAGTTTGCAATTATAAAAAAAAAAATAGAAATACGAATAAAGATATTTAAAAGATATAAATAAAAAGGGTAGCATTTATGATGAAGGATGGTGGGACTGGGAGTAGGGGTGTTCATTAATTGGTTTTACCCGAAAATCCAACCGATCCATAATAATCTGGATTACTTGGTTACGGCTTAATCGGATTTGGACTGGATTTGTGGATAGACCCGAACTTTTATTCGGTTTATGGCTCGGATTTGGTTTTATATCTTACCATTCGGAGACCGCTCGAAACCCGATTAAGATAAAGACTGTATTTCAAAACTTACATATATATCGTATATTTTCTTGAATCAGGGCATGTTATACAAAAATTATGGATTCCATCAATCTTTCCTCTATTTTCTCTTCCTTAATTCAAATCATAATCAAATATTTTTCTCTGATTTGTTCCGTTGACTGTTACTTATATATGGGATTTCATGATAATTATTTCATTTTGCTTGGTTTTTATCATTTTTAGGCTTTTTTAAATGGTGATATCCTATTTATAATTTTATAAATTATTGCGATTGTTAAACATAAAATGATTGATTTATTTATGAATAATTGAAGTTGATGATCTTTTGGTCAAGTGTCATGTGTGACTAATGGTAAGTTTTCGATGTCTTTTTAGACAAATTCCTTATTTGGTTTTACGGAGCCCGAACCAATTAACCCGATTATTATTTGGTTGGATTGGTTTGGTTTTATATAGTTTTGGTTTGGATTATGGCCGGTTAATTTTTTTTTCTAAAATCCAATTAAACAAACCGAATAAATCCATATAGCCGATAACTGACCGATTAAACATCCCTAACAGGGAGTATATTAGAGGGCCTGCCTGACAAGATGGATGGAGGGAGAAGCGGTGGTGGTGATGGCGGTGGCCGTAATGGAAAACCTTGGAAGAATTTAATAATTTCCGGTAAAAGTTACAGTTTTGCGGTATGGCCTCAAAAGCAAAAATTCAAAACCAATTATTAAACAAAAATATCTCTCTCTCTCTAACCCTTCGATCCTCACGCCCTCTCTCTCTCCCTCTCTCCATTCATTACACGCTTTCTCTTTCTCTCTCTCTCTGCAAAAAATTTGCATTTTATATATTTTATTATAATTCAAAGGTTCGTACTCTGACAACGACCACTGAAGGATGGTCGCACATGCCTACTGTCATGTCACTCCAAAATCAACGGTTAGGATCTCCAGGTACGGTTCCCCCGACGGCCATGATCATATCTTTCTCTCATCTTCTCTTTCCTTACTTTCGTATCCTTCTGATTGCTATAGATACATTCATATATATCGCTCAATTCCCATTTCTCTCTCATCGTTTTTTTTAACTCCTACTCTTTCTCTCTCTTCTGCTATTCAGGTCGACTACGGTCGGGTCGGGTGCCCTGTATAAAAGCTCTTTGCGTCACCTTCCATCTTTCTTTTCCTTATTCTATTTTTTATTAGCTCGATAGCGATTGAGGAAAAAAGGGTTTTTTCTTTCTTTCTTTCATGGCGGTGTTTGAGAAGAGCCTGTGGTTTGCTGAGCTGGGTTAGGGTTTATGTTCGCCTGTGATTTTAGTTATGTGGGGAAGCTTTAATTGTGGAATAATGCATGTCAAAGCTGCATGCTTTAGAGTTAGGAAAAAGAGGTTATGTTGAATTTGGGGGAAATTGGGGATGGGGATAGAGATAGGGGTTTTGCTATATCAGTCTGAGGGTTTTATTGAGTGATGATTTAGAATTTCAAGATCATTAAACAAGGCTTATATACTTGCTTATTGCCTGTGAGTGTTGGTTTAGCTGATGCTTATAAGAGTATTATTAAATTTACATACACTTGTATAAAAAATAAAAAAAAGCCAAGGGTTTTAGATAAAATATGAAGCTTTCAACATCAGGATTGGGTCAGCAGCCTCATGAAGGTATCTCCTTCAAATCTTTCTTCTTGATTTTAGCTTTTATTTAATCTTACTTTACATGTGTGTCTCCTTTTCATTTATTCTTTAGTGGCTGTATCCTAGGCACTCCGTATCTTTGTTTACATTCTTTATGTCGATGCTTATGTGTTGTATTATTGATTAATTAGTATTTAAGTCTTAATGATCTTGTAAGTTAACTTATTGCTTGTTTGGCATCACTCATGGAAGGAGAAAAGAAATGTTTAAATTCGGAGCTTTGGCATGCCTGTGCTGGTCCTCTTGTGTCTCTACCTATCGTTGGCAGTCGAGTGGTTTACTTCCCTCAGGGCCATAGTGAGCAGGTTTACTAACATTTCATCTCCATTTGCAGCTATTGATTTAACATTTGTTTCAATTGCATTCCGATTCGTGTGTATGTGGTATGCGATTGCTTATTTTTGTTAGTAATTATTATAAGTGATCTGAATTGAAACTGGAAGCCAGGTTGCTGCCACTACTAATAAAGAAGTAGATGCTCACATACCCAATTATCCAAGCTTGCCTCCCCAGTTAATCTGCCAACTCCACAATGTCACAATGCATGTGGGTTATAATCTTTACAAGTTCTTATCATTTTAATTATGTTTCTTTACTTATCTTTTATGTACCCATTAAAAATGCTATCCGAAATTTCAGGCAGATGTTGAAACGGATGAGGTGTATGCCCAAATGACATTGCAGCCCTTGACTCCGGTAATCTTACTTTAAAGAGCTAATCTTTACACTGTTAAGAGGTTCTAAACAGTCATTATTGATAGGATTATGCAATAATCTTCATGTCATATATTCTCAGCAAGAACAAAAGGATACATTTCTTCCTGTTGAGTTGGGTACTCCAAGCAGACAGCCAACTAATTACTTTTGCAAGACATTAACAGCTAGCGATACGAGTACACATGGAGGATTTTCTGTTCCTCGCCGTGCAGCAGAAAAAGTGTTCCCTCCACTGGTAATTACGTTTCTATCTTTGTGCTTTTGTCAACAGAAGTTTTATGAAGATAAATGAGAAAGATCACACTCTGGGATGGTTATACAGGATTTCTCTCAGCAGCCACCTGCACAGGAACTTATTGCAAGGGATCTTCATGACGTTGAATGGAAGTTCAGGCACATTTTTCGGGGTGCGTATTGTAGTAATTTGAGCTCTCATACGAATCTTTTATCAATTCATTGGTTCTGTTATCAATTAGGATGGATTTCATTTAGATGATTACTCATGCTATTAAAGAATCATCGCGTTCAGTTTGAGTTATATAATTGAGGATTTCATTCGGGCCATGCAGTTGACGCCAACTTTTTGGACAAAATACACTGCTGGTAGAGGCTCAAAGACAAAATGACTCTTTTCCCCCTTAAAGCATAGTCTTACTTTGAATGATACAATTCCTTCCGTATGTCACTTTTGTCGTCATAAGTTAATTTGTAAGGGTATACAAAGAGTAATGAGCATTTTCTACCATAATTTAATTAAACTAGTGAAACAATATTCGCCTCGAACCTTTCAAAAATTTTTCTTTTTTCCTGCCCTCAGATTCTTTTCTTTTCTCTTTAGTCTTTACCATATGTGGTACCCAAATCTGCAATGGCCCTAGTGTCACCATCACCTCTGGTTTTGTCACCACTTGCCTTGCCAACCATAGCATGGAAATCTAATACACAAATACATACTAACAAGCCATATTTTGGGGGGGGGGGGGTTAGATATGTCAAAACTTCAAGTTTTGTTTCAACTTCAAGTTGATCGTAACTACTCCTTGCTTCAGTTTGATTGAGAAGTGTTAGATTTGTGAGCACATGGTCAAATAGGATGATCTAGTTTTACCAGTGTTGTAAAACTCGGCCTACTAGGCCGAGTACTCGGCGAGTAACTCGGACTCGGTGCTCAGCCGAGGCGTGGAATCGTAACTCGGTCAAAATACTCGGACTCGGTCAAACTCGGTCAAAACTCGGTCAAACTCGGTCAAAGTCAAACTTTTTTTTTTCTTTTATCCGATTAGGTCATTAGGGAAGCTTTTTATCGCCGTTTTGTTCTTTGAACAAAATGGCCAAGAAGATGCGTGACAAGGACGTAGATGAAATTTATGTTTGAACTAGTATTTTAAGTCTTGAACAATTTTATTAATGTTTCTAGACACATGTTTTGGGTCTATGAACAATTATGTTTATGTTTGAGTTTTTATTAACATGTAGTTTATATAATTTTTAAATTTTTATATAAAAAGTTCCAATCCGAATACTCCCCGAGTAATCCGAGTACTCGCTACTCCCCGCCTACAGCCTAGCACCCGCCTAGCGAGTTCTGCAACATTGAGTTTTACTTAGTTTCCTAGTATATTTAGTTTTTTCCCCTAGGCTTGTATTTAACTGTAGACCAGTAACAAAAGGGGGAGGATTTCAGGAGGGCCAAGTTTTGTGAGGATCACATAATTTTTATTATATTTATTTTACTTTGAATTGATTGAAATATGAAAAATGAGTTGTATCTTGTATGGTTACACTACTAGAATGTGAGTTCGTTGTATTTAAATTTCAAGTAACTTATGAATTGTACTTTATGCATTTATTATGTACCGAAATCATATTAGTATTTTAGTGAACAAAGCACTAAATATGACATGCCAATTCTATAACCATAAAATATTGATGTTACGTATTTTGCTCTTCACATGCAGGGCAGCCCAAACGTCATCTTCTTACTACAGGGTGGAGTGTGTTTGTTAGTGCAAAAAGACTTGTTGCTGGAGATTCTGTGCTTTTTATTTGGTATTAATTTGATTAAAGTTACATTTTAGTCTAATATTTATGTAGACGTTTTTATATTATATGATATTTTTTTGGGTGTTAAAAAAATCAGGAATGAAAAAAATCAACTGCTTTTGGGGATCCGCCGAGCAACTCGTCCACAAACTGTGATGCCATCATCTGTCCTATCAAGCGATAGCATGCACATTGGCCTTCTTGCTGCCGCTGCTCATGCAGCTGCTACAAATAGTTGTTTTACAATATTTTATAATCCAAGGTGACAAACATCACTTAAAAGAAATCTATTATGTTATTTTTCATGACTTCTGTTTATTCATGAAAACCTAATTGTATTTAGGGCAAGTCCATGTGAATTTGTTATTCCTCTTTCAAAATATGTGAAAGCTGTGTATCATACACGTGTTTCTGTTGGGATGCGTTTCCGGATGCTCTTTGAAACTGAGGAATCAAGTGTACGGAGGTAAACCAGCCGATCTGTTTTTTATTGTCATTTAATGCACCAATATCAACTTATTATTATTTTTTCTACGTGGTGCTAAACTGCTAATAATAAGTGGTCTTACTATTATTTATATTGTGAATAAGCTATCATTAATTCTTTATATTGTAAATGTTATATCTTAGTGAGCATTCTTGTTGTTGTTTAGGTACATGGGTACAATAACTGGGATCGGTGACTTGGATCCTGTTCGTTGGCCCAACTCCCATTGGCGGTCTGTTAAGGTAAACCAGCGAATTTTATTGCCATGAGGATATGATGTTGAATGAATGATGAATTAGTATTGCAAGGCAGTTCTATCAAATCTAAAATGTGATTTTTAGGGTAGTTTTATATTCTTATCATATAGAATTATCGACATATAGTATATGTATCCTTGAAACATAATAACAATAATAATTATTATAGTAATAGTAGTAACACTACTACTATTATTACTATTAGTATTATAAATGTTATTATTATTGTTATCCGTAATGGAGTTGGAGATTATTTTTGGTATCTTACAATATCAAGTGGGCACTTACACGTAAGAGCAATTTGTTGTCCATCCATTAAAATGGATGCTATGCTCTTAAGTAGTTTATAGTGTCCAAGTAACCTTGATTGGGCTCCTTTAACTTGAAGTTAAGCATTATGCCTTTTTCATAGTAAGAGACACCTTTTGAGTTTTGACTTTTGAAAGCTGGACAATATTGGTAATCATTTTGTGGTCAAAATTGGATATGCAAAAGTTAGATTGCGATTCTGAAATTTTATTTCTGAAAATGTATCTCAAACTTTGGACTAATGTAGTTATTCTTTCCTGGAGTTAGCTAGTGCACACAAGTAAAATGAATATTATTTCTGTAGCACTTCAGATATTCATTTGTTAAAGTATGCTTTGTTACCTTTGTATAGCGTTTTCTTCTTGGCTTCTATTTAACGTTTGTAGCTTTGCGTTTTAGTTTCTTGCAATGCAAGCATTTTGAGTGGATGAATCACAAGATTTCCAAAGCTTCGAGTCTTTGGCCTCCACAGTTACTGTCCTTGGCATAAACGTTGAAATTCTCTGGAGTCATAAGATTTTCTTATAGCAGCGATCTCCACATATGCTGTCCCTAGGATAAACATAAATGAACTTATCTGCATTTGTTAGATTCTGCTATAGCATTGACCGCACGAGTACTGTTTTTAGTTAAAAACTTGATTCTGTGCTTGTTGAGAGAAATTGATTCTTCGCTTTTTGAAAATGGCCATGTCAAAATGTGTGGCCAAATGATTAGATTCAACTATCAAGTTTGCAAAAAGTTTCTTCCCTAAATTATCATCTCCTTCCTGGTTTGTAGTTCACATCATACTTCATATTTTCCATATCCACACTTCATATGTTTTCAATATCTTATTCTTTTTGTTAGGTTGGTTGGGATGAATCAACTGCTGGTGAGAGGCAGCCACGTGTATCATTATGGGAAATTGAACCATTAACAACTTTTCCCATGTATCCATCATTGTTTCCCCTTCGTCTCAAACGCCCTTGGTATCCTGGAGCCTCCTCTTTTCAAGGTATCGCTTATGAACATACAATCTCTTGTGTTGTATTTATATTACTTTTAATTTCAATTCAATTCACTGGATATTTCATACTCATAGTTGTCCCTTTTTGTATTATACTTTTTTGCACAGATAGCAGAGATGATGTAGTTAACGGGATGTCATGGATGAGAGGTGAAACCGGGGAACAAGGTCTCCATTCTCTGAATTTTCAATCTGTTGGAATGTTCCCTTGGATGCAACAAAGAGTTGACCCATCATTCCTTCAAAGTAATCTTAATCAGCAGTACCAAGCTGCATTGGCTGCAGGTTTCCAAGGTTTAGGAAGTGGAGATGCTTTGAAACAGCAATTAATGCAGTTTCAGCAGCAGCAGCAGCAGCCAATCCAATATCCTCAGCAGCATTCAGTTTCAAGCACATCAAACCCACTTTTCCAACACTCTCAGCAACCACTTCAGCAGCTGATTCCTCAACAATTTGTGCACGGGCAAACCCAATTACCGCAACAAGTCAACAGTCAACCAGAAGAACAACAACAGCAGCAAGTCAACAGTCAACAGCCCCCGAATTCTTTTCCAGAGTCGTATCTTATCCAACATGAACAGCTTCAAACAAGGCCACAATCGAGTGTCTCGTCTCCCTCTTTTCAGAAAACAGAGTTCATGGACCCGAACACTAAATTTACTTCCAACATTTCCCCTTCAGCCATGCAGAATATGTTGGGTTCCTTCAATTCTGAAGGAACTAGTAACCTGTTGAGTTTCTCAAGAACCGAACATCAGTCAAACCAGCAATCATGGATGTCGAGGTTTGCCCAACCACAAGGTAACGTGTCTTCCGCCACACCCTCGGGTTTGCCATATCCAGAGAAAAACACCGGTGTTGACCAAGAAACTTCAAGCTTGGATACACAGAACCAGGGTTTATTTGGTGGAAACAATATCGGCTCTTCTGGGCTTCTACTTCCAGCTACTGTTTCAAACATCGGTACTTCATCCAGTGAAACCGACATAACCACCATGCCTTCAGGTGCTTCTGGGTTTCAGAATTCTCCTTACTTTGGCTACATGCAAGACTCTGCTGAGTTGTTGCAGAACACAGGACAAATTGACCCACCGAACCCTAACCGTACATTTGTCAAGGTAAGGAAACAAGTAATAGATTATATGATTTAAGCGGCTTTTTGAGCGAATTAATAATAGTTGTGGGTTGTGCATAGGTATACAAATCAGGTTCGGTAGGGAGGTCACTAGACATCAGCCGGTTCAACAGCTATCCTGAGCTGAAAGAAGAACTGGGTCAGATGTTTAATATTGAAGGGTTGCTTGAGGACCCTCAAAGATCAGGCTGGCAGCTTGTATTCGTTGACAGGGAGAATGACGTGCTTCTCCTTGGAGACGGACCCTGGGAGTAAGTATCTTATTATTACTATTTTTGTTCTTTTTTTAAAAGGAAAGAAGTTAGATACACAAGTGTATGCATACTTTTTGCAGGGCATTTGTAAATAGTGTCTGGTATATCAAGATACTTTCACCCGAGGATGTGCATAAGCTTGGGAAGCAAGAGTCGGAAAGCTTCAGCCAAAACTCGGGTGAAAGAATTGGAAATGATGGTAGAGACCTCTCTGGACTTCCACCATCAATGGGTTCACTTGATTTTTGAGAAGCCATAATCAAACTCGTTGCGAGAACCAGAATTCAATTCGTGGGGTCCTTTTTTCTTCTGTTTTGGTCTCTTATGACCAGTCTCCGTGTCATGCTACTTTCTTTCTAATCGTATATGAGTCGAATCGTGTCTATGATCATCCCCATTTAGTAGGTGGCTAGTTTGTATTGTGGTAAATTAGTAAATGTTAGACAACACTGCGATTCCAAAGTTTAGAACATATATCGAGCCGATGTTGACCTTTGTGATGATACTAAGCAACAGGTTAATTGTATATTTTTCGTGTTTTTGTTAGTTTGATAACTGATGCAGGTGACGTTTGGAATTTTTAGCACAATCATGGGAGTTACATCATTCACAGTTGGGAGTTTCAGTTAGGATATAGTTTTGATAGGCTGAATAGGACATGAATGTATTGCGGTTCTCTCTATTTGGTTTAAGATAACACGGTTTTATAAGGGTGTGCGGAATGGTTCGGTCGCTTAGCGGGTAAGATTAGGTGATGATCTTTATATAACAAAATTGATCATACACGATAACTTTATACTTCAACTTTTGAAACACGAGTCTATCAAAAATGTTGTTGGGGCGATATCATTTGCGATAAGCTTAACTTTTACTTTTAACTAGTAAGAAAGAGCTTATACTTGTAACGGTAATTTTTTGTAACTAGTTGCTATAAAACCGTACATTGCAGTGGGAAAAAAGTAACGATGAACAAAATATAAAAACTAATGTTTTAAAGATTTGTGATTTGAAATGTACTAATAAAATTCTTGTATATTCACGTCATCTTGCTTTTAATCAAATTATTAGGTCCAACATAACTAAAAATATTCATAACATTGTTTATTTAGTGAAAAAAAAGGTTTCAAAATTAAAATATAAACACGAATAAGATTGTTAAAAGAATTTCAAATAGTAAAAGAAATAAAGGGTATTATAATTAAACTTGTTCATAATAATTTTTTTTAGAAAATATGCTTTACCATTTTGTTAAACAATTAATTTTATATATTATTTTTCTTTTAAATGCTAAGCCTTAAAAGTTAAAACTCTTACCTACAGCTCCCTTAAAAGTATACTAACCACTCTCTCAAAACTGTTTTTGATTAATTGTAGCTATTTAACAATATATAACAAAAAGCATGAAAATTTGGAAAAAAATAAAAAAAATACCGTTCTTTCCTGAAAAATGTGTGAATATACAATGTTTGTTTGGACCTATGAATTATATCGCATTATAGTTATTATTTTTTAATCTGAAACTTTTACGCAAAATGAACGTATCACGGTAAATACACCGCTAAAATATTTTAGTAAGATCTTATAAACTCGGTCTTGCAAATATAGAAACGATTTTTACGTATGATTTGGATTTTAACAACCCCGTGTTACGTAATTATATATATTTGTACGAAAGAACTCACATGTCTCCTAAACCCCCCTATTTATTCATTATAGAGCTTGAATCTAAGATGTTAGAAATTAACTGAAACTATGAACATATCCTTATCATTTAATTAAAAATATAGTTAAGTGTTAAAGGATGACAGATAAACAAAGTATTAAATTGAGTAATGAATAGATTTCAGTCTAGCTTTAAATTCAAAACAAAATAAAAGCTGAATTCACTCTTTTCATTTAAAGCTGGAGAAGTAGCAATTCTACAATTACTAGATAAAGATTCTCATCAGAATTTATTATTTATTCATTCATAATTAGACAAAATTCTCGTGACATCCACTTTGGTCAATGGGTACTAAAAAAATGCATAAAATGTGGCTGCTGGGATTCGAGCCCAGGTCTCCACGGCCACAACGTGGAATTCTTACCACTAAACTACAGCCACATGTTGTTAATGTTGTACATTGTGTTTCTTATATGATAGGCTGAAAATGCGTGTGGTTTATAGAAAGACTTGGTGATGTACTTGCATCGGACCATGAATAGTTTTAACTTTTCGTAAAAGAATCAAATTATCTAAATATAAAGACTGAATTTGTCTATTTTATAAATAAAAAAAAGTCCGTCTAAATTTGCAGACTGAATTTGCCTTTCGAAAAAGATTTATACACTGAATACACTTGTATGCAATTATATAAATTCTGTAAATCAAATGTTTACTATTAGTTTCTTTTTTTCTCTATAATAGGACATATACCTTCTAAATTTGGGTTTAAATATACATTTTGTTCAGTATAGAACTTAAACTCAAGACCTTTAAGATTATCTTAAACACCGGATATCGTTGATCAAACCCCAAAGGTCATTGGTTGTTTTCTTTTAGTTAATTAGATATGCAATTCGAAATCATATACGGTATTCTAAATTGTCATCCATTCCAAATGATAAAAGTTATAAAATTAGTATACCTATCGATAGTTTCTTAAATAATTTGGATTTTTATATCTTGAGTCTTTACATTGTTTATAATGATTTGATTTATATAGTGTTGGTTCTTTCACGAAGTCCTTTGTAAATAAGTAAAGAACTAATATATCTCGTTTGTACAATTTTCCAAGTACATAGATGTACTCACGAGACATGAGTATTATACTATCTATCAATTCATGAAGCAAGATGACAAATTCTTTTGAGATTTTCAAGGACCTTTTAGTAAATTTGCATTAAAACCATGAGATATTCAAATCTCATGGGATTTTGGCTACTGCCTTTGAAAAGTTTGATGAAAATTTAGAATGGGTGAAGGAGTGAAATGACCTTTGACATTTTTTATTTTTAATTTAGATTTTTTAAGATTTAGTAATTAATAGATAATTCAATGTATCAATAATCTAATTTTTATAAGCATATAATTTAAATAATGAATATTTTCAATTAAAGGTAAAATATATATAATTTAATAAGAAACTATTAATAGAAATGTATTCATTTTGAAAGTAGTTTTAAAAGTTTAGTTCACCAAAATATATCTAATTTAATACGTTTTTCTATGTACCTATCGGGCTTTATAAGTTTCTATTTTGTGTATCGAACTTTTAATTTGTGATATCGGATGTACTTTGGTTAAATAAAAAAACAAAAACAAAAACAAAAACAAAAACAAAAATATATAATATTGAAAAATATATTTAAGGGCTAATGATTTTTAATAATATTTATTTATGTTAATATTTGGTTTTTATTTTTTTCCCTCACAATATGAGGGCTATTATATGCTTGTTCTAAGTCAAAGTTAGTATGTAGTAACAAATAAACAAGATAGAAATTCTCATAATTTTGGTGATATATTTATAAAAGAGCAAATAAATATATCATGCCAAAAAGGTTGGATATGTGATCATGAGATGATGACTCATGATGGCCATTTCCCGTGAGTCAATTAAAACTTTGAAAGGATAACTAACTAACTAGTCCTAGGCTACTATCATTCATTAACTCTCCATTTATCCTTTTATCCCCTAATTTACCAAATATTTTCACATCACTAATACCATTTTGCACATTATAATAGAGAAAATTATCAGAAAAATAACATAAATATCAACTTTTACTAATAAATGTAAACTCTAAATTTTTCGGTAATTTACTCTTATGATATATAAATATACAATATACAATTTTTATACAAAACTATCATAGATATATATTTAGACAGAATATAGGTTTGTACTGAAGTGGTTGAGCATTAATGTCTTTCAAAGTACTACATAACACTTCCTGATCTTACTTTAAAATTTATACAAATTTTATTAACAATAAGATTTGAACCCAACAATCTTAAAGGATACTGAATGTGTCGTTATTGTTAGACCATAAGCATTTTTTTATCATATTAAAGCACTTTGTACATGAATATTTTGGTTTATCTTATCAAAAATAATTCTCGTGTTTAAAAACAAAATAACAGTCTTCATTCTTTACAATCACATTTAAGATGTATATATATATTTTTAATTAACAAAACAATGTTTTATATGGTGGGGTCCTCTTACTTATGCCAGCAGAACTGCCGGCATGGGCCTGCCATTGCAATTGCAAAATAACATTTTCCCCCACATAGATATGTTTTGTATAATTTCGACTCTTTATACCCTCAATAACCATTTTTTTAAAATAAGTTTAAATAAAAAGAGTTGTGTTTGTAATAAGTTCTATGAGGTGACTATCCATGTAGATAGATAACATATAAAATAGATTCTTTTGTGGTTACACAATCAAATAGGTAGTTTTGCTCATAGTAGATCCACGAGCTTTTTATATGGCAACAATAATCATATGATGTTCATGATCTTATTCCGTTTTGTTCTGTCACCCTCTCATTATCATTGATTCCCGACGGATAACGAGTACTCTTTTTAACCAATCATATATAAGAAAATAATTTTTTACAGTTTAGTGATGACAATTATTACTACGAGATATTAATGATATGTTAATTATACGGATTTACGGTAGTGATCTATGTTACTACTCCGTTGTCTCCTATTTAGAGTGAAATGAAATGTCAAATATAATGTTAAATTGTTAATTAGATTATAAAATGGTGGTCTCCAATTTTTAATCATTTACAATTACAAATACTAGTTTATTTATTTAATTTTGAACAGCAAAACATACCTAGGCTACTACTAAATATGAGTTTATTAATATTCGAACATTATTCTTAAAAATAAATAAAATAAGAAGTTAAATATCATATTATTAAGCTTAATTGAATAAATTTATAAAGTGAAGGAGTTCCACAAAACTATTCCTTCAGCAAAAAAGGGCCCCTGGTGACTTTTTGCATTATGCGACATTGTCCATTTGTAATAATCTTGGAGGACATCGGAACGCCCCATCAATCGCTTTCTAATTTATGTTTTTTTCTTGTCAAAATAAAACGAGTTTTACTTTTTATCTTTTTTAATTAACCACTTTATTAAAATATAACTCGTCTTTATTTTTTAGAAAAATATCAATGATGTTAACATTTTTATGGAAAGGTAAAACAGGATTATTTAAACAAAGGAACAAAAGGTAAACTACAACTAGAAGGAACATAGCGCAACGATACTAAGGTGCTGAAAGATGTTTCACATGATATGTAGTTATGGTTTAAAGACTAAAGTCTCATTGTGGACAAAATATTATAAATTAAGCAACATGTTAGTATGTGCATATCTCGTTTGTTATATAAGTGTCACATTAGCTTTTATATCTCTACTTCTTTCATTATTTTACCGTGATAAAACCCCGTAATTAATGATCATCTTTTTGCCTCACTAATTATTTTTTATGATAAAAAAAAGAGAGGATGGGGTTGGGGGTGTATTCCCCGGTAGTCCCCGTTGCACAATTTCACAATTTGAGCCCCCGTTGAAAAGAAGAGAATTCAATTAACCTAAGAAAGATTGAAAACTCAAGTTATTATAATAAGCACAATCATCATGGTAATTAGAAGCAATTATGATAGAATTCTCAAGATTAGTGTTTATTTTGAATAAGTAAATGGGGTTTTGGAAAAAAAGGAGATTAATGTTTATTTTGAATAGTAAATGGGTTTTAAGACTATTATTATTATTATTATTATTATTATTATTATTATTATTATTATTATTAGTAGTAGTAGTAGTAGTATTACTATTATTATTATTATTACTAGTTTAGATACCAGTGTAAGCACACGTGTAGTCATAATTATTTATGTACAAGTATTAATTTTTATTCGTTTAAAAAAATATGATTGCATTGTATGAACGAAATAAAAATCGATCAAATGACAATTTGAAGAACCATGTAAAAATTAAATTACAATAAAAGTTGTAGTATACATATAATAAACATAGATATGGACAAGGAATTTGAATTCGTATATATTTATTATTGATATAACTTTTCATACATAATTTTAGCTGGATTTGAAATAATTATGTATAATAAATTAAAAGTATAGGTAAGTAATATTTACAATATACGTTTAAATATTTAAATAATTATGTATAATAATTTAAAAAGAATAGATAAGTATGGTCTACATACACTACTATGGCTCTAGCCTAGTTGTAGGGGGGTTTTTACCCCACAGCCTAGGTCCTGGGTTCAAGCCTTGGCAGTAGGGTTTTTTTTCCAAAAATGGTGGAGGGTAATACTCCCTCATGGCGCGTGGCTCGGAGTTCGCATACTGCCCTATATGGATGTCACTGCGGATCCGGGCCACTAATTTTGCTGTTAAAAAAAAAGGTATGGTCTACATATGCATATTTAAATTACCATAAGTATTAATTAAGTAGGATAAAGTTAAAAATACTTTTATTCTAGAAAGTCAATTTTTTTTATTTGATCTAAATTAATGATTGAGATTAAATCTTTTGTTACATAAAGGGTTTAGATTTTCTAATAATATTTTTCTAATTAGTCTTTTATTTATATTGGAAGAGATCTCACATTATTTTAGAATCTCAAAATCAATGGTTGAAGAATCCTATTTGTTAATGGTAAAAGATTAAGGGTGATTCTACTTGGATTCTCCTCATACTTTAAATTGATCAATGTGATATTTGTGAGTGTATGATTAACACTGAAAATTGTAATTGAATAATTTAATACTAGTATGGTACCTGCGCTATGCGGCGGCGGCGGCGAATAATTTTTGCTTGGTAATTATCTGGTTTTTAAAAAGAGGGTGATTTTTTATGTGGTCGTACAAGTTTAGCAAGTTTACAACTTTGGGAATATATTTACTTTTCTTTTGATAGATTTACATTAAAGATATTTTTTTTAAGTTTCCTTATATATGTTACTCTTAAATATGGGAATGAATAAAAGATATTTTAGTAAATTTAAATGACTTAAAATTTAAGAGATTAAGAAAAAATTGTAAATGCATTATATAATAGTAAGATAAGATGTATGATATATAAGAGGAAAAAGGCCAAATAGTACCATCTAAAAATTAAAAATAGGAGTTGTTGTAAACAACTAAAGATAGAGCGGTTTATGAGTGGAAGTGAAAAGAGGGATATATAGTTTGCAAGAGTGATAGTAATTATAACAACATAAATGTCCGTAGGAATGCTATACCTATGTTAAAAGATAATTCATGAATACTACAAACATTTTCTTTTGTAGCTAATATAATTACAAACCTATGCAAAAGTAATTTAAGAAAGTTTTCAAAAAGTAATAAGTATATAATATTGTTAAGAGAGAGAGAGAGAGAGTATAGTGTTTTAGTAACCATGTTTTTCTTATTGTCAAGATAAATAAATAGGTACCTTCTATTAAAGTTGATATATGGAGATGGGAGTTATATACTTATATAGCATTTAAAAGTTGGTTTATACATTTAAATATAGGGGTCTTACTATAGTATATCAACATATCATATCACACCAACTCTTTTTTCGCCATATTATCCATGATCCTCAACACTTTCTTCATCACATCATAGCGTTCACATAACAAACACTTTTTTCTATAAACCTATAAAATAAAATAAAATACACGTGCAGACTAGCGTGAATAAACTTAAATCGGGTGCATCACATGGGTGCTCTTTTACATTGGGAAAATATGATGCATAATGGGTCTTATAGAGGCAACATAGCTAGAGAGGACAATAGCTACCACGATTATATATCGGATCTAACTTCATATCGTTAGATTGTAGTTCTTTGTATTATGTGACAACCCTAGATATTGATGAGTTAGTAAATACATATTGTGATGCTGATTGGGATTTGGGAATCATGCCCAACTAATTGTGTTCATCATGTGGCTATGCTATAATTTTATGGTAAAAGTCTATTCACTTGGACTTCTAGAAAGCACCACACAGTATATGTGATCTATAAAAATTGAATCAAAGCTTTTGTAAGGCCCGTTTTCATTTTTATAACTAATAATATATATTTCAAAAGTTAGCATAAAAAGTTACCAGAGTTTATTAAAAAGTTACAAAATATTTGTTATTATTTACATATGTGCTAACTATATTCAAAAGGTGTTTCAAAGGTTAGTGTTCTGTTATATTCAGAGCTATCCAACCCAATAACAGAACTGGAGCTTTACCCTTACTGAAACTCGGGCCACCTGTAAGAAGCATCAAGTAATATCTCTATACTCTATAGTAGTCACTACAAGTCACACCAACTGTATAGCAATACAATTATAACTCTGTAATTATATAGACATATAGAGACCAATAGTTAAATATTGGATCCCTCCATAATATATTTGGTAAATGTGAATGTAGATTGAAGTTTTCTAATGAAATAAAAAGAATTTACTTACAGAAGTAAATGTGAATTTAGAAGTATAATTTTATGGTTTTAAAAATATAGCTTTGGTCTATTGGTAACACATACATAAAATGGACAAATCTTGATAAAAATATAAAATGTAAAGGAAAAAAGGAATCGGAAAACATTAAAAGGTTATAATATTTTTTAATATTTATATCAAACTGAAATAAATCAATTGTATAAATTCACTTTATTTTTGTAAAATAATGTTACGTGCTTACATATATGGCAATAGACATGCAAACCATTCACCCAAATTTATATTCCCCTTTACATTTTAACACGCCGTGGATTAAAAACTTGTTTTCTACAGGCTGTTTTATATATATTATTAATCTTTTATTTTATTTTATTTACAAATTACACGGGTGTCAATAGTTTTTGGTTTGGTTGTTCTACGAGAACAAATTCTGAAGATTTTTTTGAAAATTACATGAATATTTACAAAGAATGTAATTTGTATTTGACATATATTTTCTATGTTACAATGATAATTTTTGCTTGCGGTTTATAATAAGTGGCGAAAACGTCATAATAACTTTTGTTTTAATCATCACATCTATCACAAATTCATTTTACTAAACAACAACTCGATTATATTTGAACTGAGCCGATGTTTCGATCACAACGTGATGGACCATCACTCCGTCAACTAAGTGGACCATTTTAATGGTATACAAGGTCCCATTTGTTTCGCGAAATTCGAAGGAATGAAATTGAATCCAAACCAAATTTCGTGTTGTCTTTAATTTAGTAAGCTTGCTTTTGAATGAAATCTTATTCTTTAAGATGTTTACTCAAGTAATGAAAAATCTATTCCATAATTAAAAATACTTGAATTTAAATAATAACAATTTAAATTAATTCTATTTATTCAAATTATATGAAACAAATTGAACCTAAGGGGGTGTTTTCCATAGCTTATTTATTTGGCTTATTAGCTTATTAGCTTATTTAAGCTAATAAGCCTTAAATAGTGTTTCCCATAGCTTATTAAGGATGAACTTATTAACTTATTTATAGGTTTTAAATAAGCCAAGATTTTGAGGCTTATTAGAGCTTATTTATCCAAATTACATCATTTACCCTTTATTCTTCCTTGCTTCTTCTTCTCCGATTTTTAGACATGCCATTTTTTGTCATTTTAAAGCATAAATAAGCCTTCTTTAAATAAGTCATGGGAAACACTTTTATTTGTTTTAGCTTATTTAATTAAATAAACTAATAAACTAATAAGCTAATAAGCTTAAATAAGCTATGGAAAATACCTAAAAGTGTAAACAATAACAATTTAAAGGTGAAATTGAAGGATTAAAAATATATTTATTATATCCATAAAGGAGGTTAATTATTTAAAAAAAGGTCTCGTGACCTCCCAGCAACCCAAGCTCCTTCTTCTGTCTTCTCTCTCTCATCACTGCCGGCAACAAACGACTGGTACAGATCTTCCTTTCTACGGCACACCCATATTATTATACCAATCTTCATCCCTACTCGTGTATCATTCATTCCTCAATCTTACACACACCTACATTTTCATTTCTATTTTACCTCCGATCTTTTGCTACCTACTCTCACTAATCTATTTCAAATTTTTGTTCCTCTTCTGATTACTGCAGCTCGTAGAATGTTTTTGTACGATTTTCATCTCTTTTTTTATTAGTTCTTTCTGTTGCTCTCTGGATCTTTGTCTAGATTAAACCGATTCATGACTATAGTGACATATATGTGCTGGTTTATTGTTGTATTGCAGTCATATTAGCAGTAATGTCTTGTTTCCAAGTTCAAGATCTTTCTTCTTAGATTACCCTTTGCGTGTTTCCTTTTAGCTGTTTAAGGAGCTGATAATGTGTGATATTTTTGGCCTTTTTACTAATTTTCTTTTTATGTTTTGTGGGTGTTCTAGATCTTTTTAATATAGGGTTTTGACTTGGTAGATATTAATCTGAAATTTTGAAGTTTGCAGGGTTTGTAGGAACATATAACAGACTGGTGTGATCTTTTTGGGAAGAGAGAAATTGGATGATACTATAAAATCAACCTGTTGGAAGTTAGGTTTTTTGTAGTGTGAAATGGCATCTTATACACCACCATCATTCATAGCCCAAAACACTCCCCCCATACCAATTAGTGTATTGGCGAGACCAAGTAGATCTTCAGCAAGATCAAGCAATCGATATGAGACGTCATCACAGTATTCCGCTACTACAAATGAAGACGATTATGACAGCGATGGTTCAAATTTTGCACCACCGTAAGTGTTCTCTACCTTTTAGTTTTAAGATATAGCTGGATTCTGGAGCTATGAATGCTTATATGGATCAGATGTTCAATTGTTGATTTGATGATGTTGTCTGGTATCTTGTAGTACACCGATGACACTCTCGAATTCAATTCCAGCTGAGCTTGCTGGTGCTATTCCTTTGATTGATAAATTCCAGGTTGGAAGATTATCCAAATTACATAAGAGATAAACATTACCAGGGATAAATTCAAGATTCTTATACTTCACTTTCATTTGGTTCTTCTAGGTAGAGGGATTTCTAAGGGCAATGCAAAAGCAGATAAATTCGGCTGGAAAACGTGGTTTCTTCTTGAAAAGATCAGTAGGTTCCCATGATCAAGAAAAGTTCACATTTGAAGATATGTTGTGTTTCCAGAAGGTAATCAACCACATTCTCTTTCCAAGATTCTTGACATTATGAATTGTGTTTTGCCAAATAGTTTTTTAGATGTGCTACTTTTCACAGGATCCTATTCCAACCTCTCTACTGAAAATAAACAGTGATTTGGTAAGCCGGGCAGTAAAGCTGTTCCAGACCATTTTAAAATACACGGGAGTAGATTCATCCGATAAAGGAAATCAAGTTGGCTTGGATGAACGAGTTGATCTTGTTGGGAAAATATACAAGCAGGCGTTGAAACGTTCTGAGCTTCGAGATGAAATTTTTGCACAAATTTCAAAACAAACCAGGAATTGTCCAGATAGGTATGCGAATTCGATAATTCTTTTCACATATGTCAATGGATATCTTTTCTTGATTCATTTCTGCCTGCTGTTCTTATTTCCAGGCAATATTTAATAAGAGCATGGGAACTCATGTATTTATGTGCATCATGCATGCCACCTAGCAAGGATATTGGCGGATATCTATCAGAGTACATTCATGATGTTGCACACAATGCAAATACTGATCCTGATGTGCAAACTTTCGCGATGAACACTCTAAATGCACTGAAATGTTCTGTGAAGGCTGGACCTCGTCAGACGATTCCTGGGCGTGAAGAGATTGAAGCTCTTTTGATTGGTAAAAAACTGACAACTATCGTGTTTTTCTTGGATGAAACTTTTGAAGAAATTGCTTATGATATGGCGACAACCGTGGCTAATGCTATTGAGGTATTGCCAACCTTTTTCAACTGTGTTTGTGCTCACTTTATAATATATCAAGAGTGAATAGGCTGAGGGATGACAAATTTTGCACATAGAGCAAATAGAGGCACACTTAATTCTTCTAGCTGAACTTAGTTTATGGCTATAGAACAGGTGCTATATCATGACTATTTTTCCGTTTATCCTTTCTCTAAAGAAAGTTTATAACTTTTAACATCATACAGAGTATTTAAGTTATTTGACCTCTGACCTTAAAATTCTGTGTTGTTTTTCTGTATTCTTTAGTAAGATCAGAGAAAATATATTTATTACATATTTTTCGTCAAGGGTTATTGGTGTTTTTTTTAAGATTACATACAGGGAACCATTGTAATCTGGGTTAATGCTGAGACAATTAGAATCCTTTTAGCTCTTTTTATGTCTGATAATAACGATTTGATCATGCCTACTTCAGGAGCTTGCTGGAATAATCAAATTGTCAGCATATTCAAGCTTTAGTTTATTCGAGTGCCATAAAGTTGTTACTGCCTCTAAATCACCCGAACCTGGAAATGGTACTTTAAATTTTATCCTCTTAAATTATTGTCCAGCTTTCTTGAAGTTTCTTTCTTCTTCTTTTTCTCATTTTTATATTCATTTTAACATGATTCACTGTCACCAGAGGAGTATATTGGATTAGATGACAACAAGTACATTGGAGATCTCTTAGCAGAATTTAAGTCAGCAAAGGATCGAAGTAAAGGAGAAATTTCACAATGCAAGTTGACTTTTAAAAAGAAGTTATTTCGAGAGTCTGATGAATCTATTGCGGACCCAATGTTTGTTCAGTTATCATATGTTCAAGTATGTAGTTGCTTTTTTTATAGCTTAATCTACAAACATTTCTTTTATGATCATATTCTGACATTGGTGTCTCAAATCACATATTATATTGCAGTTACAGCATGATTATATTTTGGGAAACTATCCTGTTGGAAAAGATGATGCTGCACAGTTGTCAGCTTTGCAAATTTTGGTTGAAATAGGATACGTTCTTAAACCTGAATCATGCACGTTAGTTATTATCTATACTTAAAATTAAAATATATTTTATACTCAAGTAAATATAATTACCATGCTTTGCCTTTAGATTTCTGCATCAATACAGATTTTATTTTGAAATCTTCAATTTTTGTGTAGTGACTGGACTCTACTTCTGGAGCGATTTTTGCCTAGACAGATTGCTATAACTCGTGCCAAGAGAGAATGGGAGTTCGATATACTTAACCGTTATCGTTCTATGGTAAGACATAAGTATCAACAGTAACTCTTTCAAATTCTACCCTTTTCTTTTATCTGATTGATTGCTCTTTTTACTCCTTTTGAAACTGGAGAATATGTGGTGGTAGCTTATAGCTCTAACTAGTAGCCATTTTAGAAGGAAATCTTGGTACTGATATAAACTTATAATGCTGTCTTTGTAGGAAAATTTAACAAAAGAAGATGCAAGGCAGCAATTTTTAAGAATTCTAAGGACGCTTCCATACGGATATTCAGTTTTCTTTAGTGTCCGCAAGATTGATGATCCCATAGGACTTCTACCTGGAAGAATCATATTGGGCATTAACAAGCGTGGTGTGAGTGTCATAATGTCATTTGTCAATTTTGATCAAGATATGCTTACACATGTGATGTATATATGCATGAGTATACACACACACATATGTTTGTGTATAAGTGTATCAATTATTCGACCCCTACCGCCTATTGGTAGTTTTAGCCAGGGTCTTTTTAAGTATATGAGCATATGCAGAGTATGGTTTGAAACAATCTATCTTCCTGGGCATAGAGTGATTCTTTCACCATTTGGGGCATTAATTTGCGCACACACAGATTTAAAAACACACATACACAAATTTATATATACATAATAATAGTTATATTAATTTCTACGTTTAATTTGTGTATTATTTGTCTGCAGGTTCACTTTTTTCGTCCAGTTCCCAAAGAGTATATGCATTCTGCTGAGCTAAGAGATATAATGCAATTTGGTAGCAGCAATACTGCTGTTTTTTTTAAGATGAGAGTTGCTGGAGCCTTGCATATATTTCAATTTGAAACCAAGCAGGTTTGAACCTTACCTCATTTTTTATATCTATTTCTGGTATTTGTGCACCTGTTTTGACCAGTGGTCTTGTTTGTTTTATGTTTGGAGACAGGGTGAGGAAATATGTGTTGCCCTTCAAACACATATAAATGATGTTATGCTACGTCGGTACTCTAAAGCACGCTCTGCTGCTAATACTACCTCTATTAATGCTAATGGTGATATTCCTGTTAATTCAAAGCCTCCAAGTGTGGATGCTAGTGAGAAACAAGCACAAGAACTGTCAAAAGCTCTTGAAGAATCCCAAAACACTGCAAAGCAAGTAAGTAATTTGGTCTGTAATAATGTCATATGTGTGTGTGTGTATTCTCAATTCAAGATGAAAACAGAGGTCCATGGTAGAGGTGGCAAATTGGCTTGTTGAGGCAGGTTTGGTAATAATAGGGTGAAGATGGATAATTTTTGGCATGGGTTCAGTTGATCCGGAACGATTTCTATCCAGTTTTAACTTTTTTAAATAAATAACTACTGTGTTTAATATGACTAGAAAATTATGTTTCAACAATGAGTTTTCTATTGAATAAAATGATTTAGGAGGTTTTATGTATTTAGCGTGATTTTTGACATGTTTCCCTTTTAGCTAACTTTTTACTTTTATTATTTAATTTGACCTGTTCATAATATGGCTTATAAATATTGATATCTTTGAATTTACTACTTTTTTACTATGCAAATGCAGCTGTCTGAAGAATTACATGAGAAAAATAGAAAAGAATTGAGCATGCAAGAAGAAATGGAGACATTAAAAGACATGTTAAGGTCAGAAAAGCAAAACTTGGAAGAAATATCATTCAAACATAATGAACTAAGGACTTTATTTGAAGAGAAAGAATCTGCCCTTCAGGTAACCACAGTTTTCACTAAAAAAAAAAACCATCATCCTGAGGAGTAGAATTCTAAATAACATTTACAAGTCATTTTTTAGGCTGCCCTGATTGAGAAGCAGAACATGGAGGCAAGGCTTTCACATCGTAGTAGAGGAGAGTTGGAGAACAATACCAAGAAGGAATTAGTTGAGGCAACTAATCAGGTCTGCAAATAATAATCATCAATGCTATGCTAGTAGCTGTTTTTATGGTTTTTAATTAATCACATCATATAATAATTTTGGTAACAGGTCTTACAAAAGATACAGGACGAATTAAGAATGCGTAGCTCAGAGCTGCATGCCGCAGAAGAAGCGAAGAAAAAACTGTTAAGTGAGAAAATGTTATTAGAAGAGAGGATTTCGAGGCTTGAAAAGAAAAAAGTTGATGAGGTAATGGTTCAAGTTCTATTTTATTTGATTCTTTACAAAACTTTTCTTCATTTGCATATATTTAGATGGTCACATAATTGAGTGTTTAGATACGATTGCTTGAGAAAGACTTGGAACAAGAAAGAAAGACAACAAAACCTCGGATTTCTGAACTTGAGAAGAAGGTGGAAGAGCTCACTAAAAGACTGGCTGCTGCAGAGTCTAGCCTAGCTAGCAAAGATACCGAGTTATCAACGATGCATATAAATCTTAAAGAATTGGAGGATCTGAGAGAAATGAAAGAGGTAATTTCATTTTTTTTAAATCTTGTTTGAAATTTATTATATTTCTAAATTATTAATGTCATTTTTTTTCCAGGATATTGATAGGAAAAATGAGCAAACCGCTGCAATATTGAAGATGCAAGCAACGCAGTTGGCTGAATATCAGGCCCTTTATAAGGAGGAGCTTGTTTTGAGAAAACGATACTTCAATATTATTGAAGGTATAAATGGACACTTGTTTAAGTTTGTTGTATAGAAAATATAAACTATTTTCTCTGTACAAAAATGTCATTTTTATATATTTTTTGTGTAATAATCCCAGATATGAAAGGCAAGATCAGAGTGTACTGTCGATTAAGGCCTCTTACACCAAAAGAGATGTCTGATAAGGAAAGAAACGTGCTTACAAGTGTTGATGAGTTCACAGTTCAACATTTGGGAAGAGATGATAAAATCAAACAGCACTGTTATGATCGTGTTTTTGATGGCAGTGCCACTCAAGATGACGTTTTCAATGATACAAGGGTATGTTTGAATAAAAATATTTATTTGAATTCATTCGGTTTCTCTTTTTTTGACAACATGCTACTAAACTATTCCTTTTAAATATGTTTGATGCAGTATTTGGTGCAGTCAGCGGTGGATGGGTATAATGTGTGTATATTTGCATATGGTCAGACAGGATCCGGAAAGACATTTACCATATACGGGTCCGACAACAACCCTGGACTTACACCACTAGCCACTTCAGAATTATTTAAAATATTGAAACGAGATCGTAACAAATTCAATTTCTCCTTGAAGGTAACAGTTATTTTTATAATACTAAATTGATTGAAGAGGACTTGTGCTTCAGAAATAAAATATGACCCAAAATGATCTGTTCATAAGTCAATGGGCCGGGATTGATTCTTTTTCTTTATTGTGCATGCAGGCATATATGTTGGAGTTGTATCAAGATACTTTGGTAGATCTTCTTATA
Source organism: Pulicaria dysenterica (assembly GCA_947179395.2). Taxonomy (NCBI): domain Eukaryota; kingdom Viridiplantae; phylum Streptophyta; class Magnoliopsida; order Asterales; family Asteraceae; genus Pulicaria; species Pulicaria dysenterica. The sequence goes on from OX359295.1 coordinate 51,954,761, forward strand.
CCTAAGCAAGCAAAGCATCAAAAATTGGAGATAAAAAAAGACTCAAAGGTAAATGGCTTATAAATGTGTATCATGAAGTATATGTTAATCTTGCTGGTTAAATAAAAGTTAACAATATTTAAAATATGTTTTAAAATTAACTGAAAAATTGGTTTATATAGGGAATGGTGACAGTAGAAAACGCGACGGTTCTTCCCATATCTACTTATGATGATCTGAGAAGTATTATCAAAAGAGGCACGGATCAACGCCACACAACGGAGACCCTAATGAATGAAGCAAGCTCAAGGTCTCATTTGATTCTATCAATTATTATCGAGAGTACAAACCTCCAAACGCAGTCAATTGCTCGGGGAAAGGTATAATTCGTTATCATAATATGAAATCAGAAGTTATTGCTTTCATGTTTCTGATATCTTGAAATGGCTTAATTTTAATATTTGTTTTTAATAATTTCTTTTTTTGTTCAGCTAAGCTTTGTTGATCTTGCTGGGTCTGAAAGAGTGAAGAAGTCTGGTTCTGCTGGTAATCAACTAAAGGAAGCTCAAAGCATTAATAAATCATTGTCAGCACTTGGTGATGTTATAAGCGCGTTATCTTCTGGCAATCAACATATTCCTTACAGAAATCACAAACTCACAATGTTGATGAGTGATTCACTTGGTGGAAATGCCAAGACATTGATGTTTGTTAACATCTCTCCAGCCGAGTCAAACTTGGATGAAACTTACAATTCTCTTACGTAAGTACTTATGTATCATTGGGTGTTTCCTCTTTTTCAAATCTTTTTTTTATTGTTTTTGTTTTAATATTGTTTTTGTTGGTAATTTAGGTATGCATCGAGGGTGCGGTCAATTGTGAATGATCCTAGCAAGAACGTATCTTCAAAAGAGGTAGCAAGGTTAAAGAAGCTAGTGGGATACTGGAAGGAGCAGGCGGGCAAGAGAGGGGACGATGAAGAACTTGTGGAGATCCAGGACGAACGTCCACCAAAAGACAACCGCCATTCCATGTAAACTTGCAACATCTTTTGGATTTCAACTAGAAGAATATTCAAAGTTTGCAACTAATTTTGCTGACAGTAAAACGCCTGCCCTCAAGATCGCCATTAATCTACTAACTTACGATGTAGAGTGTCTCGATTGGCCTGCATTTAGCTCATCTTCATGACCACCGATTGCACCATGGTTTGGGTAGTTGTTTGATTCATACCCATAAAGAAGATGTATTTCTTTGAATTTTTGGTTGATGGTGAAGTGGTTAGGAGTGGTGTGTGTGTTTAGCAGGATTATATCTGTTATGTTGTATAGAAAATTGATGTGTATATCACCTTGGTTACGAAATCCATATCTCGTTATTCATCGATGATTCAAGTCGTATCAGTTTGTTTTAAATTGTTCTTCATCTGTCTTGGTGGTCATAGATCATCTAGAGTGAGAAACCAAATACATCATCGATTGAGAAAAAGTTCACCCATACCTAATCGTAACTATGGCACTATACCATCGCATGTAATGTTAGCATCACATTCTTATCACACTAAATGTTGGTAACAACATAACCAACAATCTATTAATCAAATCATAATAAAAGTAAAGAAGAAAATTCACCATGCCACTTTTCTGATCTGGATATATACCACGCCCATTGGCCACTGCGTGATGGAGTGGGGTATATCACATGCGGCATCTTTAATACATAATCATATTTAGGATAAGTTTAAACATCACTAACCTCAGGTGCGTGGATTTTATCAACTTTTCAAAAACGGAAAACAATATGGAACCTCCACTGCTCCTTTTCATCTCAGAAAGTTTCTTGAGGGGTGCTTTTCAGTGACATATTATGCGTGACATGGATAAAACTTGTAATCTGGCCATAAATGATGATAACCATTAACCATAAACAAAAACAAAATTTATAACTTAGAAATATTTTCTAATTTAATATAACAAATTATTCTGGTTTGATTGGTTCAACTGATGCGATCTTGTTCACGGTATGTAATAATTTGGATGGTTTATAACACTTGGTTTACAGGTTTATACTTACTGGTTTTCGATTTAGAGTTTTTTACCAAATGGGTGGTGTTTGAAAACATATTTCCCAAATAGGTGTAGTTTTAAATATAATTACCATTTAGGTGTACTTTTTTGGTTTTCCTCTTTTTTTATAGTTCTTTTTAGTGCAGCCTTTTTAACTATTTTTAAATTGCTTCTTTACTTTTTTTACTGCTTCTTTAAAACTTTTTTCTTATTGTTTTTTTTACTGTTTTATTAGCTGTTTTTATCTGTTTTTAAGTGTTTTTTACTGCTTCTTTACTGTTTTTTTTGTTGTTTTTAACTGTTTTTATTATATCTTATATCACAATTAAAGCACTTGTTTAATGTTTTTTTACCATAATCATAACACTTGTTTAAATAATACTAATAATCATAAATTAAAATCAACATCATCACAAGTATAATGTTTTTTATATACTAAACCAACAATGGCTTCTTGTAAAATCGAAAAGACAAAAAAACATTCTCAAATATCTTCCGAATATCCTGAGCCAATAACCAATCTTTATTGACAAAGACAGAAAAAACAAAGAAATGAGTGATATAGTCATACTAAATAATCGAAGAATTTTTTATGAATTTATCTTTATATATTGTGGCTTAGATGGGTACCCCTTTCGTTTGTGACCACTTTGCCTACAAATTAACGATAAATCCATACAAATTTATTCGATTTTGTAAGAAACCATTGTTGGTTTAATACCTAAAAACATTGATGATGTTGGTTTTAATTTATAATTATTAGTATTTTTTAAACAAGTGTTATGATTGTGATAAAAATAAACATTAAACAAGTGCTTCGATTGAGATATAAAATATAATAAAAACAGTTAAAAACAACAACAAAAAACAGTAAAAAACACTTTAAAAACAACTAATAAAAAAGTAAAAAAAAAACAGATAAAAAACAACAAAAAAAGTAAAAAAACACTTAAAAAACAGCTAATAAAACAGTAAAACAACAGCAAAAAAAACAGTAAAAAAAACAGCAAAAAAACACTTTAAAAACAGCTAATAAAACAGTAAAAAAACAAATTAAAACAACAAAAAAAAAGTAAAAAAACAGCTAATAAAACAGTAAAAAAACAACAAAAAAAAACACTTTAAAAACAACTAATAAAACTGTAAAAAAACAGATAAAAAATAGCAAAAAACAGTAAAAAAGAAGCACTAAAAAATAGTTAAAAACAATAAAAAACATTAAAGAAGCAATTACTAAAAAAGGTAGCACTAAGAAAACAATTAAAAAAATTGTAAAAAAAGAAAAACTAAGAAGTACACCTAAATGATAATTATGTTTGAAAGTACACCTATTTGGTAAATATGTTTTCAAACAACACCCAATTAGTAAAAACCTCTTCGATTCACTTGTTTTGGTGGATTGAAACTGTCCGGTTTTCAAAACAGCAGGATTGATTGAAGGTGGTAATTATATTATATATCAATTGAGGAAGTAAGATGTCAATTTATCATGATAATTTCGAGGGCATTTTGGTAATTTAATGTAATATCATGAGATTTTCATTATGTCATGATATTTTGCCACGTGTAAGATGCATATGGTACTTTTGTGACTCTCTCTTTTATATATAAAGTAACAAGGTGTCATGTATAATGTAAATATTGATTTTTGTATATAAATATTAAAAGATGTATTAATGATTTTAATAATACTAGCAGCATACCCGCGCAATGCTGCAGCAGCAATAGTTTTTTTTTTAAACATATCGTTTAAAAAAATGTAATAATATGTTATTCGCGGGATTCATTGACAATTTTTTTTAGCGTGTCTATTTTTTTAAAATTTTCTTATATTTGTATCAACTATTTTATTAATTTTAAAAATAAGGTCTAAAAAGCATTAAAATAAGAAAAAAGATTAATATTTATGAAATAAGGAGAGAGAAGTTAATAAGATTTTGAAAATTATGTTGATGTGGGTGGATAAATTATGTTTTTGTGAGAGAGAGTGTGTTAGTGAAAGAGTATATTTTAGATAAATGAAAAGTTAAATTAAATTAGGAGAAAAAAATAGTTAAATATTGAGTGGATGAGATTAATTTAGATAAAAAGAAGAGTGGAGATTAAAGTAGTCTTAATAAATTGAAGGTTGTACATTATGCATAGTTATTTGGACTACTTAAATTTAAGTAGTCTTAATAATTTAAAAAGAGAAACATAAATAGATTATATAGTACTAAATTTTTTACTTATGTTAGTAAATTTTTTAGTTTGTATTTCTTTCCCTGTGAGTGGCTATTATATACTTGTTAAGATCATTCCTTGACTTCTTTCCTCAATTCCCATGATTCTAAAATTTATGCCTACAATGCATTAGTATTTTCTATTTTCTAAACAATTAAGCAATATATTTGTTGCGTTTATTTTATTTTAGTAGTGCCCATATGACACTAGTATTGAAAATTAGGATACATTTTGTAAATACCCTTGAAATATAAATAGTTTGTAGTTAACGCTAATTTGATTAAGCAATTCATTCCACATTTTCACAGTACTTGATCTCAACTCTCTCTCTCTCTCTCTCTCTCCTACTTAGTGACGGAACTTGAACATATGTTTTAGGGGGTCAGAACCATTCTAATATAAACTGAGAAATTTATTTATCCTCATACTTATTTTTTTCTACCTATCATCCTACTCATTTGAACAAGACAAGTGTCAAAATTAAAGGATAATATATAGAACTAGAATTAGTGCATTACACAGGTCAAACGTTAAGTAGGTAGAAGGATGAAGTAGAAATACCAAATATGAGTATATATCATTTGTCTATGTTATTCTATAATTATATATATATATATATATATATATATATATATATATATATATATATATATATATATATAACTTATAAGATTTATTAGTATGTATACATACATTATACATATTATTTATGAATATTACAATTGAGTATGTATATATATTAAAGAGGAATAAAAAAGTTAAAAAAAATACCTTGATAAGTTTTTGGCTTTTTATAATGGAGGTATGGTAAAGTCAAATCCTTGTAGAAAAATACTTCGGGATTTGGAGAAATATTCTCAAAATCGTCAAAGAATATCAACATTCCTTTGCAAGTTGGTTCCAAACTTAACATCCCACAAACTCTCATTAGGCTAGGACGACTTGGGCCTTGGATCCCTCATGTAATTTCTCTGTTTCCTTCGTTTGGAGTGCTTTTGATGACTTGTACTAAGAGGTGTACAAAAAATCCGAATATCCGATTTTGTGCAAAAACTATCTGAAACCGATTTTCTATAAAACCGGAGCGGATTTAACCGGTTTTATCCGACCCGATCCGGTTTTAATCAGATCCGAAACCGGTTAAACCGATTACACTTTTGTCCGAGAAAATCCGGTTTTAATCCATACGAAACCGGTTACACTTTTGTCCGGAAAAATCCGGTTACAATCCGAAAATCCGGTCCCAAAAAAACCGAAAAAATCTGGTCCGGATTTTATCGGATCCGGTCGGATTAAAATCAGAAGATGTGCACCTCTACAGTTGTACTTAAAAGCCTATAGCAACCGGCAATTTGTTTGGAATAATTGAGTTCCATCAAAAGTTTGTATTAATGCTTGAGGATTACTCATAAAAGGATGGCAACCAAAGTGAATCTGAAACAAAGAGGCGTGGTGCTGGTGTCACTTTTCTACCATATGTGCGGTAAAGCTGAATAAACGGTGGAACATCTATTTGTTTCCTGCTCAAAATCCAAAGTGTTAATTGAGCAAATTGGGTCATGGTGGGGTGTGAGCACTAATAAATTAATGATATAACACAACTCTTAACACGGGGAAATACGATGGGCTTTAAACGGGACAAGTTAAAGGTTTTTTTACGGGTAACGTATACATACTTATGACTCGTTTGGAATCAGAGGAACGATAAAATCTTTCCTAAAGCTGGCAAATATAAAGATATATTGGTGAGTAGTCTAATTCAAGCACTTTCGTATTTTTGGATTAAAAATAGGTGGAAAAAATGCTACTTAGTAAATAGATGGGGCAAAGTGGTGTATTGCTCCTCACTCATAATTTTAGATAATTTTGTTTGGTGAGTTATAGATGAGATACTGGTAGTATGTAATTGTATTTTTACAATATGTATCTCTGTTCGTTTTAGCATCTTGCTAGTTGTTTGTTTTTAATATATATTAAGAATCGCTTGAAAGAGGTAATAACCATGCCGAAACTCCTGTTCTTGCGTTTTCTTTTGCTGTTCTAAAAAAAACCTCGAGCCCACCACCATAGTTGAAACCTTTTTCACTTTCTTGATATCTAGTTCTCTTTCTTCAAGGTTCTAAACTCTCTCTGGTCTTCCTATGTTCCTCAATCTTTGTCTCACCCTCTCTCAAATGTCATTATTGCTATATGTAAATCATGACCAGATGAAAATAGAGAGGGAATGAGTGGTTGTCGGTCGGCATATGTGAAGGGGAAGGTGAGGTTGTTCTCCGGCGGTGGTCGAGGTGAGGGTGTGTAGTCACCGAAAAAGAGAGGGTAGTTGTGGTTATTACTGTAGCGAAGGAAGGGAAAACGACTAAGAAGTAGTCTGCTGTTGATTCAAAGATTGGTCCATTTCGTAATTTATAAACGGGTGTACGGTACGTATGCAAATTGAGATATGTGATTTGTTCTAGAGTTTGCTAGTTGAATCGGTTTTTCTTTTATCTTCTTGTTTTTTTTGGTTCATAAGATTGTAATATGAGATATTGTATTTGCTATATTTTTATTTCCAGATTTTTAAAGGAACTTTAATGAATAATTGAATACATGTAAAGTGTTTATATTTAAAATTACAAAATATACTACATTGACTCACTTTTGTGAGGGCCTCCAGCCCCTTAATAGTTCCTCCAGTGCTCTACTCAAAAACCTATGTCATATTTTTGTTAGATTGAATCAATTATTAATTGATAATTGATAGGAACAAACAATATTATTAAATTATTACTATTATGTAGCAGGGAGTAGGTAGTTTTGGGCAAAGCAAGCATATGGCATCACGAGGTTTTGTTTTTTTTATCCACGTGTTTGGCTCCACCTCGAAAAAACAAAATCCATCGTTTTCCACACACACTTATTAGGTGTTAATTCTTTCATTTATAAATTTGATTCATCTACTCAAGGTATAACACCTTTGAAACTATGTTATAAATTAGTGAAGCCTGAGTTTATAATGGATGAATCACTTTATAAATAGACATATGATATCCCATTCTTATTATAAGTTACTACTAATTTATTTTCTTATCATATTTGAACGGCAGCTAATGGAGTCCAAATGCAGTATCCCGGTGATCGATCTACAAGATCTCCCCAATCAATTATCCAAATTGATCGCGGCGTGTGAAGAATGGGGATGTTTCAGGCTACTCAACTACCACGAGGTCCTTCCGGCGACACTTATGTCGGAGATGAAGGCAGTAGTAAGCTCACTACTTGATTTACCAGAGGAGATCAAGCGCCGGAATGTCGACCTCATTGCCGGCGGTGGATATGTAGCTCCATCCCCCAAAAATCCGCTGTATGAGGCTCTCGGATTACACGATATGACCTCTAGCAGTGGCGTCGATGAGTTTTGCTCGCAATTAGATGCCACACCTCATCAAAGGTCTCTGTCTCTCTCTCTCTCTCTCACACACACACACACACAAAGTTGCACGATTACTACTTACCTCCAAGACCAATCAACGGCGTAGTATGTGACCTGCCTATAACGAGAATTGGTAGCCGTTGATTGATTTGGATGGTCTGAGATGCTTTATGATAAAATTTCTAACAAATGATTGTTCCAGAAGATTAAAAAAAAAAAAACTCTGTTCCTTTTGTTTTATAGCATTGATATACAAATTTATTTTGACCAGTAGTGTTTACAGAAAAATAATTCATGTTAATTGATTAATTTTCCCAGTTAAGAATGGTGTTCTTCTTCTTCTTTCTGTAAACAGGGAGACAATAACAAGATACTCTGAAGCAGTACACGGGCTTTTGATGGGAATCAGTAAGAAATTAGGCCAAGGTTTAGGGGTAGTCAAACATGAAAACATCGGATTCGAGAATTGGCCATGTAGAGCACGGATTAACAAATACCATTTCACTCCTGAAAGTGTTGGAACCATTGGTGTCCAAACACACACAGACTCTGGTTTCCTCACCATCCTTCAAGACGATGAAGGCGTTGGTGGTCTAGAAGTTATGAGCAAGTACTCTCGCGAGTTCATAGCCGTTGAGCCATGGCCTGGCACCCTTGTTGTTAACCTTGGTGACATGGCAACAGTGCGTTCATCTTGATCATGTTTCATTTATTTCAAATACTTATTACATTTTGAAATAGTTAATTAATGGTAGTCTTTGGTGATAACTAAACTGAAGGTGTGGAGCAATGGAAGGTTTTGCAATGTGAAGCATAGGGTTCAATGCAAAGAAGCTAAAACACGAATGTCGATTGCATCGTTTCTTTTAGGACCAGAAGAGACGATGCTGGAACCGCTAGCAGAGCTTGTGGACGATGAGCATCCCCGTGTGTATGTCCCGACGACATACGAAGACTACAGGAAACTGAGGTTCTCCACAAAGTTGCATGCAGGTGAAGCTCTTGAGCTTTTGTACACACCTAGCTAGCTTTGAGAAGTGATGGGTTCACTAGTGAATTCTTATTAAATAAAGGTTCGATTGTTGTTTACATGATTTAGTAGGTGTTGGATGTAATAACCGGTTAACCATTTTCTTATTTAAGCATCTATTTTGCGGCATCATTTTGTCATAAAATGCCTATTTTGCCCAGTTTGATTATTTCACTTATTATGATTATGGTTCAATATTTGGTTCATCTAGTATAAAAGCTATTAAAGGGCTGATAGTCAAACGGTATCTGGTGTTGTGAAACGGTGACTTCTTCTAAAAGATTATGGGTTCAATTCATGTTGTAAACAATAAAGTAGATTTCGTAGGTGTATGTTCGTCGTTTAAAGAAAAATCTAATAGCTAGAAAGCTGATTGTTAGACGTATTGCTAAATAATATGTAAAAATTCTTATAAATGTGGATCAACAAGGATTTTTGTCTGACATACATTTAGTTAGATGTCAACATGATTGCCAATTTCATAAAAAAAAATTATGACGATACATGATCTTTACGTATGTCTGATAAAGGCGATAAGATGTAGATGTGTATTTTATTCTAGTCAATCCAAAACCTCATCGTCGGTTTGAACCAAATTTATACCATATACTCATATAGTTAGATGTAGATGTGTATTTTTTTCTCAAGATCCATCATACAAAATTTTTAATCTCACTTTAAGTGTTAAACATGAAACTTTAGATATATCTTTACAGCTTTTATCTAAAATTTTGGAATATCGAATTAACATCAAATAATAATTACTAACTTAATACCTCATATATACATACGGAGGATTGTTAATGTAGTTTTAAATATTTATAATGTGAATCGAGAATGAGGGTTTCACTAAAGAATGTTTTTGAATGACACGAGATCCGATTAAGAAGACGAGTAAACCGTTTCTACTTAAGATCCCCGACCAACTCAAAATTCATGGTTTAATGCTTTTTACATAAGAAACTCTTTATTCATAAAGCTATTTTAGGAAATAAAGAACAATGATTAGTGGGAAAAAAATCTAAAACTGAAATGATAACATATATTATAACCCTTTTATTTTAATATATATTAAAGATTAAATATTATAAGAAATAAAGAGATATTATTGGTGAAAAAAATTCTAAAAATAAACTAATGACACCATAACCTTTTTTTCCAATATATATTAAAGATACCAAAATACAACAAATTTTGCAAAAATTATAAAGCTATATATGCAATGAATTACTATTTTTCAAAATAATATATGCCTTCTTAGTGGCCAAAGTGAAAAAAACTAATATGTTACGAGATCTATCCTCAATCATTAGATAAGTCGGTCGAAATGTTCTCTATTGGAAATTTCTTGGGGGTTTAGAAGTTATATTAATTTGCAATACAAAGGAAACGGATGAAGAATTAACCATATATACATTTGTCAGTATTTCTTTATCATTTTGAGTTGATTTAATGTCGTTTCATTCACTGTTCATACATGAGAAATTATAGGCTGCAATTCGTTTCTAAAGCAATTGCTACATCCACTTTAAAAAATGATAACTACTAAAAATATGGCGCAAAAGAAACGAGAATTTAAAATGATGAAAAATAATAAGAATTTAAAAGGTTATATGTTCAAACCGTAAAAGTTTTTTATATAGTACATAGTCTATACGAGCATATCATAAAAACGAAAAAATATTAATAAAGTAAACTTTAATAATGTTTGACTTAATTGATTATCATTGTTTAATTGAGTTGATTTATTGGTTAAACAAATCATGCTTTAATATTTTAAAATTTAAAACGTAAATTGATCAGATATACTAAACTTTAAATTCAAAATTGATTTCGATTTTAACCAAATTAACTATGATTGTTGAATGAAAATATATTGTTAGTTTTAACTAAATGAAGTTTTTTTTCAGACAACAAAAATTTAGTTAACATGATAAACTAAATAGTGTAATTAGAAGTCAAATTAAACAAATAAATTTTTTATTATTACATTTTCAAAATTTTACTATGGACTAATAGCTCATGTTGTATTAATTTTGTTTTCTTCAATAATGGTTTACTAATGTTTAATTTCAACTTTATGTATGGGTGTTGAAATTAAGATGACATTTTTTAAGATGTGAAAATGTTAGAAAATAAAAATTAGATATTAAAAAATATAGATAAAAATATAACTAAAAGTAATTAAGTCAAATCAAATATGCAGTGAAACGTGTACAACAACCCTGGTTGGTAAACAACAAAGAAGAAATATAGTATTGGGTCGATTACATTCGGCTATGGTTGACGGATTACTCAAGTTGCTATAGATTGACGTGAGTAAAGGTTTACGGAGTCTCATTACGTATGGGGCGAAGAAATTCATCAAAATTGCATGCAGGTAGGAGGTTTCGTCTTAAATTCTAACTGTTTATGGAACAGATCGAATTCATTCACTTCATACGAATACGCCTTAGTGGAAAAGAGTTGGTGGCAAAGATACATTCTAAAGGCGCCGCCTGGATTGGTTAGCCATCGCCGCCACATTTGGCACTTCCTCAAGCGAGGGTTCACTACCGAGGAGAATATTTTACATTGAAACTCCTGTAACCTCCCTATCAAATTTTTAGTATTTAGTTGGAACACCGTACTATTTCTTTGTTTCCATAAGAGTAAAAAGAGTGCTTTTCAAAATAAAATAAAATAATAGTAAGATTAAAAAGAGTGGTAAAAAATTATAGGACTCATATTTTACTTAATTAACCAATCAAAATTTAATAAAAAAAATAAAAATCTAAATAGCTCGCATCTCCTCACCACACATCCATCCGCATGTGGTGAATACCACATCTCCGCTCCCACAAAAACCTTAACGGAGTGGTATTACACCCACCCCCAAGTGGTCACACCACCACACCTTCTCATCACCCCCACTCTGTATACTCTAACATGTCATACAAAGATGCCAACTTGTTGCTTTCCACGAATCCTTTGTTGTTACTAACTATAAGCACCATCGTTTAGCAGTCCTTGGATGGTAGATGCGGTAATTGGTCCAAACTGATATATGCTGGCAACGACTTTGATTCTTCGATCCTAAGTACCTTACGCCCTCGATCCCATAATTTCGAACATTAGGTCCAATGCCTCGCCCAAAAGGCCAAATGAAGAAGGTTTGACTCGACAGTAGACTTGTGGAAGAAAAGTAGCAATTTGATTTGAGTTTCATGGTGTTCTTTTCCCTCACAGTGCTTTGGTGATTGTTAGCTGTCATTGTTTGCTTGTTTACTTCGCTCCAATTTTCTCTTGTTTTTGTTGTACACTTGTACTGATATGTTACATTAGTATAATAATGTAATATATCTTTTTCGTCATATAAAAATCCTTTATAAATTGGATGCTACTATTTGAATCCTCTTTTTCTTAAATGTTACATCAATTTATTATAATTTTTAATACAAATTATACACTTACATTCGTTACATCACTGTTATCAAATTAGACTTTCCTGATGCATATAGTTTCACCCTTATAAAATACCAATTTGATTATAAGTTACATAAGAGAGCATTAAGCCGACATCTCGGCGATGTTTTTGACATCCTGTCCCCTCCCACAACTATCTCATTCTGCACGACTCTGACTCCCACATCCTTCTTTATAAATTACTCAATTTCTACACAAATTTTCGCAGCACTAACAAATGGCCGCTAAATGCAGTATCCCGGTGATCGATCTACTCGATTTCCCCAATCAATCATCCAAATTAATCGCCGCTTGTGAAGATTGGGGCTGCTTCAGGCTGCTCAACCACCACGATGTCCTTCCGCCCACGCTCATGTCCGAGATGAAGGCGGTCGTCAGATCACTCTTTGATATACCGCCGGAGATCAAGCGCCGGAACGTCGACGTCATCGCCGGGAGTGGGTATATGGCTCCGTCTCCCAAAAATCCACTCTACGAGGCCCTCGGACTTTACGACATGGCTTCTCGTCGTGACGTCGACAATTTTTGCTCTCAATTGGATGCCTCACCTCATCAAAGGTCTCTCTCTCTCTCTCTCTCTCTCTCTCTAACTCGATCGTCACCGTTGACCTTGCAGACCAGTCAATGGACTCCATTTTTCATCTCACAGATTGACTAATTGTCTATTAATTTACTTGTTTGAAACAGAGAGACAATTACGAGATATGCTGAAGCAGTACATGAGCTTTTTGTGAAGATCGGAGAGGAATTAGCTAAAGGTTTAGGAGTGAAAAGTGAAAATGTTGGATTTAGGAATTGGTCATGTCAATTCAGGATCAACAAATACCATTTCACCCCTGAAACCGTTGGATCATCTGGTGTCCAGATTCACACAGACTCTGGTTTCCTCACCATCCTCCAAGACGATGAAGGCGTAGGTGGTTTAGAAGTCATGAACAAGTCATCCGGCGAGTTCATCCCCGTTGATCCATGGCCGGACACCCTTCTTGTTAACCTCGGCGATTTGGCAACGGTGTGTCTCGAAACCCCCTTTTTCTATCTTTTCAAATGCATCAAGTAGATTAACTGTTGACATGAATGATTAGCTTAATGGTGGTGTTTGATGATAATTGAAGGTGTGGAGCAATGGAAGATTTTGCAATGTGAAGCATCGTGTGCAATGCAAAGAAGCCAAAACACGAATTTCGATTGCATCGTTTCTTTTAGGGCCGAGGGAGACGATCGAACCTCTAGCAGAGCTTGTGGACGATGAGCATCCTCGTGTTTATGTGGCTACCACGGTTGAAGAGTACAGGAGTTTGAGGCTCTCGACAAAGTTACAGGCAGGCGAAGCTCTTGAGGAGCTCTTATACAACAAGTGATGAAATTAACATGGTTTGTTTAGTTGTCAATTTATTGTAGAATAAGTTTTTCAGTTTGTTTAAGTGTTGAAATTCTATATCATAGTAAACATACAATTGGTGATCCTAAGGTATGAGATTGGTGTAAAGTGATAAAAATGGAAATTGGAAAAGGGCGTGGCATAATTGGATTGGTACTTGGTCATGTGAACTTGTGACAAAAAAATAAAATAAAAGATCACATGGAAATAAATAACCATGTAAAAAGCAAGGATGTTTCATACACTTCAAACTTTTTTTATTTAAAAAATCTATTTCTCTTTTATCTTTTATCTTTTCTCTTTTTCTCTCTTCCCTTTCTCTTCTTTCTCAGTCGGTATATGAATACATAAAATAATTGCTTTGTTTCGATACCACAATGTTGGGGGTGGTGCTCAAATTGGTACCTAAGTGCCAAATAAACATACCGAAGGAATGCTTCATATACACCCTCTTATCAATGGATATGATGATCTTAACATGTTTATCTCTTGTTTAAGTCGTGTGATGTCTCTTGTTTTGAGTTCTTTTAAGAATAGAAGTGACAGGAGAAAAGGTAAAAGGGAAGAAAAAAAAGGGATTGATGAACTTTCGTTGTTAAGTTTGGAAGGAATTTTAGGGGTCAAATTAATAAAAATAAACATTATAATAGAACTTATAACCGGTTTTTCAGTTAATTAAAGTTTATATTTATTTGGTTATGTTTAATTACATATTTAGTTATTGGTTAATTTTTTATTATTATGTTTTTATATAGATATTAAATTTGAGCTTAATTTTATTATTTTTAGTTTAGAATGACAATTTCGTCACAACATTTTAATGTACACTTCTGTAAAGCCTTTTGAGGCATTTTTGTTAAACAACAATAAAGTGATAAAGCGTGCTAATTGAAGTCTTTAAGACTTTAAGCATTGTGAAGTTGAGGATGATATATACTAGCTTTATTCCTATTATTATTAACTTATTGATGTCGATATGTACATAGAAACTACAACAATAAACAACAATAAACAAGAGTAAATTATTAAACATCTATTCGTTTCATCAATTTTACACTTCCAAGCCTCAACTTTTTCACAAATGAAAGTGTTTTTACATATTATAATAATTGACTACCTGAAATCGTTATCAAATTTGATTTTGTTGTGTTTAGTTTAGTAAACTAAAGAAATTCCTATATCGACAATCGTTGTCTCCACTTTGTCACAAATGAAAGTTTTGTAAAGTTTTAAACAAATATCTTAAAACAACAACTGTAATAACAATTTAGGCTTTTCTTAACGTTATTGAAGAAAAAACAATAAAATCAGGTTTAATAATTATTCCAGTCATCGTTCAATCAAATCAAACTCATTCTTTAGAGCGTTTGTAAGAGAAGCCAGTTTGGAGAAAGGGTCAATAAACGCTTGAACTGGTTTGAAGAATTAATTTGGATTCATCATTAATATACCTGGTTTTATTGTTTTTTCTTTGATAACACGTTGAGAAAAGACTAAATTATTGTGATAATTGTTGATTTAAGACTTTTGTTTCAAAATTAAAAAAGCTTCCCCTTGTGAAAAAGTGGAAACAACGATTTGTCTATTTAGGAATTATTTTAGTTAATTGAAACAAAAACAATAAAATCAGGGTTGGTAATGATTTTGAGTAGTCAATTTAAAAAATATTAAAAAAACATTTCTTTGTGAAAAGTTGAGACCTAAAAGTGTTAAGTTGACGAAAAAATGGATGTTTATCAACGAGTTACTTAATTATTTATGAAATTTTATAGTTATCATATTTTTATTAGATATAATATATAAAAATTTAGAGAATATATTGTAAGTAGTACAATAAACTACTATATAATGTGCTTAATTTTTCATTCTTTATCATTTTTAAAGGTGAATATTATTGTTATTCTTTTATTCATATAAATATCTATTTAATCTCAAACTTTATTAAAATAAATTCTCTCCATCTTATTATCGATCCTTCATATAAGAAAATTAAATGAAATGAGTAGGATACCATACACCAGATCTTTAGAATTAGTGTTATAATAGACACTATATTCCTAAGTTTAGTTTTCTCTTTTACTGGTTTTTAACGGTCAACAACCTTTTTAATTTTTATTTTTCTACTTCATAAATAACTCTCTAATCTTAAACTTTATCTATATAATTTCTATATATGAATTATTTAATATTAGTTAAATAAGCAGAAAGTAGAAAAAAGAAATAGTTTGAAGTTTTATATTCATATATAAATAATTTAATGAATCGGTGTATTATAACACCAATTTTGAAAGGTGGTTGTGCGATAACAGAATATGCATATGCGTATAAAAATAGTGATATAAAATAATGATAATAAGAATAAGAATACATTATAATAATAATGATTACATATAGTAAATTATTGAAAATGTTAAAGGATCGTGAAACTATTTGAAAATCACAGTGACCGAGTTTGTAACGTTATAAAAGGACAAAATGGTCATATTATAACTTGTAACACCAACGTCGTTACTTTTAGTGACTAAAAGACTAAGATTGTGAAAATCTATCAATTTAAGAGACAATCTTAGTAATTTTTTTAACTTTAAAAGACTTAATCAATAATTTATAATAAACCACATGGATCAAACCCAATAATTCATTCTATAAAATATTAATGTTATAATATTAAAAGGTTTAGTTTAGTCATTTCGATTAACCAAATATCTATTATACTAAACCATAGAAATCGGTTATAAAAATTAACAATATACTTCTTTGGTTCTTTTATTTGTTCGTTAATTGATTCGGTTACTTCAGTTATGGTTTGGTTTGGTAGTAATGCTCACCTTAAACTATATATCAATCATCAAATATGTAGAAAAATAAAGTAGAATTGTAAAATAAAAAATTTCGTTTACTAAATATAGTCAATTTTCTTAGTTCTCAAATCTAGCCTCCAATGTTACATTATGGACAAACTTCTTGCGTTTCTCTATGACCAAAGATAAAGTGTGGAACAAATCCAGTATTGAGTTTTCTTTCCCTAACAATTAAAGGCGACCTATTTGCACTGCCAACTTTCAATTATACATCCCAATATAATCTAACTTTTTCAAACAACTTTCCGTCTCAAAAGACTTGAAAGCATAAAGAGCGATAACATCATTCCGTCGGTTTTTTTCTACTACCATTTAATGATCACTTCTTATCATACCAAATCATAAGACCCATATATTATCAACTAACCAATCAAAATTTAACAAAAAAAAAAAAAACAAAATACCAAATGTCTCACCTTTCCACGTCACACACCCCATCAGCATGTGGTAAATACCACAACTCCCCTCCCACTACACTTTAACGGAATGATACCACACCCACCCCTCAAGTGGTCATCCCACCACACCCTCTTAATACTAGGAATGGCAACGGGGCGGATTCAGGGCGGGGATTGGTCACCCGTCTCCGTCCCCGTTTAAGAAATATGTCCCCGTCCCTCTTAAAAAACCACGGGGATTTAAATGGGGATCCCCGTCGGGTAACCGGGGAAAACCGCGGGGAACGGGTATCCCCGTTTAATAGTAATATGTAATTTCATGGGTACTTCTCACCGCAGAGATACTCGTCAAAATAAAGCTGTGATTTTTTACCACGAGAATCGTCACTATTAAGATTTTACCATATGTTTTAGAAAACGATTATACTAGATTATACAACATTATTGAATACAAACATACGGAAATGAAATTAAAGTCTTAATGAATCTAAATATACAACGATTAAAATTAGGTTGTCTGAAAGTTTATAAATATTTGTATATTTTTCATTTAATATATACTAGCTAAGCGACCCGTGTATTAATACGGGATTATATAAGTCAATTTTAAATTTATATAGTTTTAAAGAGTCATAACACGTATAGTAAAAATAATTATAAAACATAAATAGGAAAATAAAATCTCGTAAGAAAATAAGAAATGAATAACCATTATAGAATTTTGAAATCCATACATAAGATTATCTTTAAATTTTCTGTAAAACCTTTTTATAAACAACATTCATGGTTTTATTAGCATGGTTTCCTTCATCATCGCAAATTAAAACATTTAACCAATCCTTACTCTTCACCCGAGAAACCGTCACATATAACTATCCATGAGTAAAAACGTGTATTTTTAATACTTTTTATAAATACTCTTTTTAAGAAATATAATGTTACATCACACGTCTAAAAGTTTTTAGTATAATATTAATGTGTTTCTCGTGATGGAGCTTTATCCCGACATTGTAAAGACATAACTATAATATTATTGTCGATGTTATAATATCAAGTGCTTTAAATACATTTTTATTAGCCAATTATATATTTGAATATTTGAAATTGTAAACTAAATTTATTAAAAGCTAAATAATGATTACATCCATCTAAGTATACGCAAATTAGATCGTATAAATATAAGATTCTAACATAGAATATATTATGTCTATACATACGTAAATCACTTAAGTTTAATTTATTATTCAATTAAATATAATTGAAAACACGAGATCTTACTGAATTCAAATATCCATGTAATAATAACTTTTATTTTATGTATCAAGTTATTAGTTAAAAAATAAGAAAACTTAGACAATTAAAATTTTTATATAAAATTTTAAGTTGTATGTGTAGTTACAAAACTCACTATCATGACAGTTGTTTCACTACCTAGTAATTATGTAGAGTTCTAGTTTCTGAAGGATTATTTACTCACAACTAACAATTAATTTTAAAAACTTTATGCCGCTAACCATTAGTTATAGTATACTTTTAATTCTTTTTATCGAAATACCAAGAAATCAGTGATTATATCGACTACATTATGTAGAGGGAATAACTATAAAAAACGAATAAAATATCCAATAACTACTTAGATGTTGATAAAACAATTAAATTATACTAATTTTGTAGAAAACCTCATATTTCGATAAAATTTATATCAAAACGTAGATAAAAATGAGACGATTACAAATATATAATTTTTTTTTTTTCAAAACAAAATATATTTGAAGTTATTAAACATGATTTTCAAACAACTTATAATTAATTACATTAATATACAATTTTCTTAAAACCCCTCACATATTTCAAACTACCCCCTTAACAATTTACATTCAACCCCTTCCAATTAATGTAATTATGTAAAAAGAATCGATTAACCCTTTAAGCCCCATGACGTCATAATCATTTTATTTTCCATTTTTTTAATTTGTTTTTTTAAAATGAAGGGTTGTGATTGGTAGAGATTTTTTAGGGAAGATGAATGATGAGGTAAACATCTTTTTCTTTTAATAAGTATATAAGATATATATATATATATATAGGGTAAGGTTAAATAAAGAACCTCCCTTAAACAAATAACCTAAAGAACCTCCCTAATGATGACATGTGGCACATAGTTTAGGGGGAAAAAAGTAAATAAAAAAAAAAATTCGACGCCATTCAGCCCCAACAAAATTCCCCCAACAAACTTAAAAAAAAACCACCAATTACTTTAAATGATCATAACTCGTTCGTTTTTAACAATTTTAACAAAAAAAATTATACCATTAGATTCAGATTTTCGTCATCTTTCAAACAAGACCGGACTTAATATATTTCAGAAACTTTTTTTTTTTGAAATGCAAAGTTTGCATTTTGAGCTGTGTTCATACTCAAAATGCAAAATCCGTAGTTTGCATTTTGAGCTGGGTTCATTCAAGACCAAAATGCAAAATCCGTAGTTTGCATTTTGAGCTGGGTAATTCAAGCCTAAATGCAAAATCCGTAGTTTGCATTTTGAGCTGGGTAATTCAAGCCTAAATGCAAAATCTGTAGTTTGCATTTTGAGCTGTGTAATCCAAAATGCAAAAAAAAAATTCATTTTCAAATTTATTTTAGAAAAGTATAGGAAAAGTGATCTTGTTTGAAAGAGGATTAAAAAACTAAAAGAATGGTATAATTTTTTTGATTAAATTCACAAAACTTAAAAAGTTATGGCAATTTAAAGTTTTTGAGGGGTTTTTTTTTTAAAATCGTGGGTGTGGGAGAGGGATAATTACATTTTTGCCCTATTCATCCTAAATTAATATATAATAATTACAGTTTTGCCATCGATCAATCCTATCCATTGATATTGATAATCCAAAGGTCCAGATTTGTTATTTAGGTTCTTTGTTTAACATATGGTTCTTTATTGATCCAATTTATATATATATATATATATATATATATATATATATATATATATATATATATATATATATATATATATATATATATATATATAGGGTAAGGATACACATAGAACCCTTCTTAAACACGTGTCCTCCCCCTCTCTTCCAACAAACTTTAAAAAAAAAAACACCTCAATCTTTAAATGATCATAACTCATTCATTTTTAAGAATTTTAACAAAAAAAGTATATCGTTAGATTCAGTTTTTCGTCCTCTTTCAAACAAGATCAGGCTTGATATATTTGTGAAACTTTATTTTTTTTTTTAAAATGCAAATTTTTCAAAATTTTCATTTTCACCTGAGTTTCATTTGAAAATGCAAAAATGCAAAAACCGAAAATGCAAAAATCGAAGATGCAAGTTATGCATATGCTTCCAAAACTACAAATTTTGAAACCTGAAAATGCAAACAAGAACTAACTGAAAATGCAACCCAAAATGCAAAACAAAATTTGGATTTTCATAAATTTTTTTGAAAAATATGGCAAGAGTGGTCTTGATGGAAAGAAGATTAAAAAACTAAAATATTGGTATAATTTTTTTTTTAATTCACAAAACTTAAAAAGTTATGACAATTTAAAGTTTTGGAGGGTATTTTTTTTATTAAAAACGTGGGTTTGTTGGGAGATAATTACAATTATGGCATCCTTAATCTCAACCATTGATTTTGATGATCCAATGGTCCAGATTGGTTCTATGGTTCTATGTTTAAATAATGGTTCTATATTGATCCATTTTCTATATATATATATATATATATAGGTGACGGTTCAAACGAAAACTTGTTTTCGTACGAGAACTGCGAGAACCAATTACAGCCATTGATCAAAGATATGGAGGGTTGAGATTAAAGAGTTGTTAACGGATAACCTTAAACAAATCAAACTTATCCTTAATTAATTAAGGATAGTTTGGACATTTTTGCATTACCCCCGCATTTTTTAAACTAATATATATACATCAAACGGAGAAGTGTTAAATTACGAAAATTATACCAAATTAACGAAAAAATTATGCTCTTTAATTTGAGACCGGTCTTGATATATTTTTTCAAAAGTTTTTTTTTGTGTTTGCTGGGTTTTTTTTTCTGTACAGCTCGAAATTTGCACTAGTGCAAATTTTGCACAAGTGTAAATTTTACTGAGTTTTTTTTTCTGTACAGCTTGGAATTTGCACTAGTGCAAATTTTGCACATATTTACCTGGTTTTTTCAGCACAGATGTAGATATGCACTTGTGCAAATTTTGCACTAGTGCAAATTCCGAGCTGTACTGGAAAAAAAACCCCAACAAACATGAATTTTTTTTCCAACAAAATATAGCAAGATCGGTCTTAATTTTGACAAAAATAAGCGGTTATACATATTTGTCAAAGTATTACATCAAATATATCGGTCTATATTTTTTATAAAAGGAAAACAAGAAAATAAAAAAATTTTACAGCACATGACTGGACAAAAATCTTATATACCTGAATAAAACTTATAAATCCATCATTCACCAAGCTAAAAATACTACACCACCACCTTAATCCGTGAATATTTTAAAGATGCTTTCCACCCATTACAATATAAAAACATCAATAATTCTATTTAATAAACATTATTTTCAAAGCTTTTGGATAATGTCATATGTAATTTTTACCTAGAAATGTCATGATGTCCACGTAACTAAATTTTTATTTAATAAACACTTTTTTCAAGTATCAAAATCATATGCAAGCATAGCAATTACAAACCCAACACACACCAGACTTAAGTTTATTAATAAATAATAATGAAATAGTATAATAAAGAATAAAAAAAAGAAAGTGTTCATTGGGTTTTGGTCTTGGGTCAATATAGATGGCTAAACAATATAATATAATTTAATAACCATATATGGGTACCTGGTCATATTTCAAAAGCAACGGTGAAGGTTTTTCCGGTGGCTCAAAATAGAGAGCTACAAACTTAAATTGAAGAACACTGTTCCTAGTAGTAAAGTTGCTACTGACGATCGGCGCCGACATCGACTCTCTTGATTACTACCGCTATTTCGATTCGATTTAAATTTATTTAGATCAATCTATGTTTGTTGCAACTTCGATACTTTGTAGTAGTGGATCTAAGCAGATCCATAAAAATAACCATTCTCGTAGAGATTGTAGGTCATGATAGTGGGTTTCACATGGTCACCGGAGAATGCAACGATGGTACGTTTGATCTATATATGTTCAGATTGAGCTTGAGAGCTTAGATCTCGCAGCAACAAAGAGAAAGAAGAGAGCGAGAGAAAGACGAAATACATCAATAGAACCGTTGTGAGAGTATTTAGTATCATCAACATTGAATCAACGTCGTCGGAGAAGAGTTGATGTCGCCGACGGTGATGAGAAAGGAAAGCTGGAAGAGAGGTTAGGTGAGGAAAATGTGTTTTCTCAAATGCTTGGGTACAACTAATTTTTATTATTTTTAGGAACAGACCTGTGAGTGTTAAAAGTTACTATAATGCCCTTTCTATTTAAAAATAAATAAAAAAGATAAAGTGAAAATTGATTGGTTCATAATGGTTCTCGTAGTTCTCGTACGAAAAACAGTTCTCGTTTAAACCGCAGCCTATATATATATATATATATATATATATATATATATATATAGGCTGCGGTTTAAACGAGAACTGTTTTTCGTACGAGAACTACGAGAACCATTATGAACCAATCAATATATATATAATATTTAATACTATATATATATATATATATAATATTAAATTGTAATCGGGTATCGGGTAATCGGGGATGGGGATCGGGTAATCGGGGAGGGGATCATCAAAACCGTCCCCGTCCCTATCCCCGTTTAAATAATTGGGTTTTCCCCGTCCCCATCCCTGTTTACCCCGTCACCGCCCCGTTTATGTCGGTTTTCGGTTTTCCCCGTCGGTTTCGTTTTTTTTTTCATCCCTGCTCAATACCATCCACTTCATTCATTATAGGAGTGGTGGGAGTGTTTACATCCCATCATACAACCACATCGTCACGTTAGCTTTTCACTTTCACCACTCAGCTCACCACATATACCCCTAATGGTCACTCCCCACCATATAAAATTTTGGTACCCACCATATACATTAATTTTATATCTAATAATACTCAATAACTAATGTGTTTTATGAAAACTTTAAGTAATTAAAGTTTGTATTTTGTATGATATACTAATTGATAAGCAAAAAGTAAAACAAGTTAAATTTAAAGGAGGTAAAAGTGTAAGCATAATAAACTTCGAGATGCTTTTACAAATTTCCTTTTATATTTACATAAACTTTTAGGGTTAAAAAAGACTTATCCTCCTCTTTCTTTCCTTCTTCTTCCTTTTGCCTTTTCTTTCTTCTCTATTTTTTTACAACTCATTTCTTGTTTTCTCAGCATCATAAAAATTGAGGATAAAAAAAAGCAAGTGGTGCTCTTCTACGTCACTACCACCGCACGGATTATGTCACATCAAGGAAGACACCACGCCATCATGGTGTGGTTTCACCGTCTACCACGGCGCAGTAGGGGTTTTTCACGCCAATTTCGTCTCCCCCTCCGTCTACTCTAAGTGTATAACGAATTTAGATTCACACCCAAACCACATGCAAGACATATACATGTCACACTAAGTTGGTCTACAAGTGAAAGATAGGACGGATAGATGTAATCTCATTAACCACTCCGATTTAGTGAAAATGACAAGATTAAGAAAATTGATATATCCTTCTAATTTTTCCTTTTCACACTCACACTAGATAATATGTAGAGTTCATTATTCTCTTTTCTCATTTTCTCCATTGATTAATCCTCCTTTTTAAACCATTTATCTCGCATGGACCTACTCCTGTTTATTTGGTAGTCCTTCCTTTCATGTTTCATTTGTAGCATATATATTATGAGTGTATAAATTAAATTAAAAGAATAACAAAAAGAATTTTATCTTTTTTATCATCTAATAAAAGTTAAGTCGGACATGAAAGCATAACACATATTAAGGCTATGTGCATCGGCACCTCACCCGCTTGGCGGGTTCAAGCTGGTAAGCAACCGGCCTCATCGCCGCCTAGTGGCTTCCAAACTCTTCCAAGCCTTGCTGGTTTGCAGACCAGCGGCGACTTCTCTCTCTTCTTTTTTTTCTTTTCTCTTTCTCTCTCTTATTAATAAAATATATATCTATTTTTAATAATATTTGATATGGGTTGAAGAGGGTTGGATGTAGGGTTTGTGAATTAGAGAGGGTTGAAGATAGGGATAATGTGGATGTTGATGTTGCAGTGGATTTGAAAAGATAAGATTGAGTTGGATGCTCATGGTCTAATCATCAACGAGGATATTATGTCCGTGCTTTGATATGGAAGTTTGCAAACTCATTTATTTAACGATTTAACGGGATTTTGGCAAGGCTTTTACAAATCCGGTGAGGATTTCTTCAAATTTCTCTCTTTTTCTTCTTTTCTTTTCCCTTAAAAATACATATTTGATGCATCAAGTGCTACCAATTTGCTTATAGGAATTGTTGGATTCATCAAGAACCCCAACGTTTGATTCATCAAGCAATCTCTTTCTAAACATTTAATGGTTCCGGTATAAAGGTTATTTACAAAAATAAAAATAAAAATTGAATGTTGTAGTCTAGTGGTAAACACTTATGTATTTTAGTGTGTTGATATCTATTGACCAAAAATTAAGAGTTAAAATCCCGTTGTGAACAAATTAATGTAGAATTAGGTGTAAGTCAAAAAAAAAATATGCAAATATAAAAACAAATTAAGTATGTCAGTGGTGAAGCTGGTAGTAGCCAGGTGGCAAGCTTAGGCTTTCTTGCATGGGTTCACGGGTACGGCCGGGAAGAAAAAAAACAAAGCATGTAATCCATGTAGGCATGTATATATGTGTGTAAAGTCATTAATATCATGTGGAAGTCATTTCGCAAGCCCAAGGTCGTCGTGGTTAAATACACTAAACGTACCCTAGCAGCCTCATTACCAATCTCACCCATAATTTCTAATTACCTGCAGAAAAGAAATTCAAATGGCCGCCAAATGTAATATCCCGGTGATCGATCTACACGATTTCCCCAATCAATCCTCCAAATTGATCTCCGCTTGTGAAGATTGGGGCTGCTTCAGGCTGCACAACTACCAGGATGTCCTTTCCTCGACGCTCATGTCCGAGATGAAGGCCGTCGCCAGATCACTCATTGATTTACCGCCGGAGATCAAGCGCAGGACAGTCGACGTCATCGGTGGGACTGGCTATCTGGCTCCTTCTCCAAGAAATCCACTCTACGAGTCCCTCGGACTTTGCGACATGGCTTCTCCTCGTGACCTCGACAATTTTTGCTCTCAATTGAACGCCTCACCTCATCAAAGGTCTCTCTCTATCTCTCTTTGAAAATTCCTGATGATGATTATAACAGAAATTTGTATATTATTTGTAACAGAGAGATATTTACCAGATATGCTGAAGCAGCATATGAGCTTAGCGTGAAGATCGGGGAGAAAATAGCCGAAGGTTTAGGGGTTAAAAGTGAAAATATTGGATTTGATAAATGGACATGTCAATTCAGAATAAACAAATACCATTTCACCCCTGAAACCGTTGGATCCTGTGGCGTTGAGACTCACACAGACTCTGGCTTCCTCGCCATCCTTCAAGAAGATGAAGGCGTCGGTGGTTTAGAAGTCATGAAAAAGTCATCCGGCGAGTTCATCCCAATTCATCCATGGCCAGGCACTCTTCTCGTTAACCTCGGTGACATGGCAACGGTGCGCCGCTAACCACTTCTTTAATTTCAAATTCATTAGGTCAAACACGACCAGAGGGATACACGATTTTGAATATTCATGTTTAACCACAACTGATCCCGATCCATTTGATTGATTCTTGACATACATGATTAATGGTAGCGTTTAATTATAATTACTTTAAGGTGTGGAGCAATGGAAGATTTTGCAATGTGAAGCATAGGGTGCAATGCAAAGAAGCTAAGACGCGAGTGTCGTTTGCAGCGTTCCTTTTAGCACCTAAAGAGCCATTGAAACCAGTAGCAGAGCTCGTTGACGATGATCATCCGTGTGTTTATGTCCCAATCACCGTTGAAGAGTACAGGAGTTTGAGGTCCAAGACTAATTTACCGGCAGGAGAAGCTCTTTCACTCTTGTACACACCAACCTTTAAGAGGTGAAGTGATGAACCATGGTTTGTTTTTTTGTCAAATTTGGTTAATTTTCTTTGTTATACAATCTAGTCTCCAATGTTACTTTAAGTTTTGAACAAATCCAATATTGAGTTGTTTCCCTAAGGGTTTAATTCTCCAAAATGTATTAAACTATACCCAAAAATCTATTGTGTGTATTCACCTTTCAAAATATCTATTGTGTGTAATGAACTTTAAATTTGGTGTTATTGTATGTATTTTGATTACATAACAAATCAAAAAAAAGTATAAGTTTAGTACATACAATAGGAAGTTTAATACATACAATAACACCAAATTTAAAAGTTCAATACACACAATAGAATTTTTGAAAGGTGGATACACACAATAGATTTTTGGGTATAGTTTAATACATTTTGGAGAACTGGACCCTTCCCCTAATGCATGGTTGGCTACTTGATGAATAAATCAATAATCTGTTTGAGCTTTTTTTTTATCATAAAGAATCTCGTATTTCTCAATTCTTATATCGGGGTAGCCCGGGATACCTCTCAACTTGGCACACAATACCTCTCAACTTGGCACACAAAGTGTAAAAAGGCATACGAAAATTGTTCATTACCGATCCTACTAGTCCATATCAATGTGGATAGAAATTTTAGACAACATGATGGTGACAACTACTCAAGGAATTATGGACCCATTCTTACACATCAGATTATAACTTCCTTAATGACTTGTTCGCCATGCACAAAAAGATGTACATCATCACTCTTCTTCTCCAACCTACGCAGACACCAAACCCCACCACACCCTCTTGTCTTCTCCGACGAGACCTCCTTTCCGACGTGGTCACCTCCTTCCGGCGACTCACCCTCTGTCTTCCTCCTTCGTTCTCTTCCTCCTCATACCCGTCGACCACCCTTTTCTGGCGACCTAATCCCCGCGACTTCCCTGCACCCAAGAACTACGGCGACCAAGAAATTCCTGCACCATATGTTCTATCTTCATCTTTCTTTGTTTAAGATTGTTTCTTTATTCAAAGTTTGGTTAAGCGATGAAAGTATGTAGATCTTGAGGTAATTTTTTATGAATAGATTGATGAAGTTATCGATTTGGGTTTGTATTTTTTCTTTGTTCAAGATTTCGAAAAAGAACATATGGGTTTTCTGTGGGTTTGCATAAACATGTAGAAGAGGATGATAAACATAATAAAATATTAAATGCTACTCTACTTTAAATTAATAATAAAAATTGAAAAAGGTGTCAGATTGTACGTGGACCCACATGTTTAAAAGCATATATCGCATTTGATAAATGCGATTTATCCGTGTGGTAAGTAATCTTTACCTGTGTGAACAACCCCACCCTTTCAAATTTCTATCCTGACTATGCATCAGTAGGCAGGGGTGATAATCACTCATCTAAATAACATTCCAAGAAAGCTAGTTTTGGTTAAATTGACATTGATATGCAAGACTCCAAGACTAGCATGGTTGGTACAGTTTCTGATTATCACTCGTGTAAAAGTGGGTGCTTTGAATTTGAAAAAAGATTGATTCTTTGTGGGATTTCTGAAAAATGAATTGAATGTAAATGACGGGTTGCCGTTGCAAATTGATAGATAAAGCCAAGGTGATTACTTAAATCTTGGAAGAACACCCACTTTGGTGTTCTTGAACAAGAAAAAGATTACGAGTTTATGATGTTTAAGGAATCACAAAAATTTAAAAGAAGAAACACAAAATATAAAAAAAGAGATGGATTTTTTTTTGAACCGCCAATATTGTATCTTCCATTCATCAAAGCTACAAGTTTAGGTACAAAAAAGAGATGGATCTTGTTCAATAAAGATTATAGGTTAAGGAAATTAGAAATATATAGAGACTCCAAGAAAGAGAACCCTCAAGAAAGAGAACACCTATGTGTAATTTATTTTATTTTATTTTATTTTTAGATTTTGAGGTTTTCTTTTGGCTATGTTTTGGAGGTGATCCAAATGGCACCTGATTCCATAGAGACAGTTAACCCTTTTCCCGTACTCAAATTAGGGTTTTCTTGAGGATTGTGTGGATATGGAAGGTTTGGTTTGTTTTTCTTTATCACGAAAATGTTGATTAGTTTGGAAGTTACGAGATGAAAGTGTGAAACGAACAAACGATATTATAGGTTGTATGCACAGTAAGTTATGGTTGAAATAATTAAAGGTTTTTTATAGAGTTAATTGGTTAAAGCGTACTTTAACTTGTGTCAATTTAGTTATTTAACTTTAAAAGTGCTAAAGACGGTCATTTAAAAAATATGTCTCTTGCCAACCACCACCACTGACACTATTCGCTTTCGGTTATCTCTAACTGATACAGAAGAAATGGTAGCTCCAACCTTGCTATTGAGATTCATTGAAGCAACATTCGGCGAGGTGAGGTGGCGGTCGGCACCGAGGCGACACACCACCCCCTATGCTCGGTACCTAGAATTTTGAACAAGTATCGGTTTTTCAATGTCGAGAGAGAGAGGGGAGGAGAGAGAAAGAGAGAAGAAAAGAAAAGAGGAGAGAGAGAGAGGAATTAGGGAAGAGGTATTAGGTTGTGTTGAATAATGAAAACCCCGTATATATAATGTATTACAATGAACACTATTTATAGAGTACAAGGTACAAGGAAAACCCTAATCTGAAACCCTAATGGGTCAAGTACAACTATACCAAAACCCTAATTACATATTTCTCTAATATTTATAGTTTTCATTGTAGAGAAATATTCAATATAGTCCATATTTAATCTATAGTCCTGAGGGACAAATCATAGCCTTTGGATCAGCCCCATCAATGGTCCAGATCGAATTTTAAAATTTTGGGCGGAGTGGCATTTTCGTAATTAACATGTGATTGAATACTAAAGTTTTAAGACTGTGCTTTTTTATGGACTGTATTGAACACAACTCTTTCATTGTAATTTGTAATATATTATACCTATAGGGTTTTCATTATTCAACAGATTGAAATATGTGAAGCATGTGAAATGTGGGCATTTCGTAGGTTTAAGCAAGCTTCAAACATGGAATGAGTTATGTGGGTATGGCTTGAAGCATCTCTTGCTTAAGCATTGGTACTCCTCAATCCTCATACCCTAAAAGATCATTGAATAATCATCTTTATTAATACTTTCATATCATATTCCAGTAGTTTTGTTCAATGACTAAACACAAACTCATTTTCCATTCCTACATATATACATAGACCTTTTTGTTGACCTCCATCTAAGTATCTAATCATTAAGTTAGAAAACTTCAAGACCAACTAACGCTCCCCCTGATTCAAGATCGCCATTTCAAGTTGCAGTAAAGCTTGTCGTGTTGCTAACACTTTTAAATTGATAGTTTATATATTTTTAACGGTTTATAACTCCATCTAAAAAAAATTAAAAAGATTCGAACACATAAATATTTATATGATATTTAGAACGAAAGTTCAGTTTTCAGAAGGCTCAAAAGCCCAAATATCAAGTAAATATCATAAAGCCCAAAAGGATATCACTTTTCTTTTGCTGTTAGTTAGAGAACGAGGGAAAGTGCTGCGCAAAGATCCATCAGCTTTCAACTCATCGTCGAATCCCACAACCCATTCCCACCAGGCTACAGTGAGCTACACTATATACTAGCCCGCTACGACTTCCACCGCCGGATCCTTAGTTTCCGGCGCTCTACCTCTGATTCTGGTCGTCGACAGTTGTTCCCGAATCCGGTTAATTACTCTCTCACCCCTCCTTTACTCAATTACTGGTAATTAGCTTTGCTTTTATACTTTTGTTTCTGTAACCATATTCATTGCTAAATTTAGTTTAGCTAGGGTTTATTACCACTTTTTTGTGTAATCAATACTTTGTAATTGAAGCTAGGGGAAGAATTATTGTCGCCGAATTCTAGCTAAAGTTCAATTTGATGATGCCAGTTGTGTTACTATTTGCCTAGAAATTGACATGAATTCTATACTCTTTCAGAAGAAAAAAATATCTGATTGAGTTGCCTACGTATTAGCATGTGGAATGCTGTAAATCAGAAATCCAAGTGCCGTAACACTTTTTTCCCGGAACCATCTCCATTATTCATTTTATTGGTTTGTGATAAAATCGGTTCTTAAATTATATCTTGGTTAACTTTGAATTCCGCAATCATAATATGTTGTGCATCATTTTATGTCCGTTAGTGTCTGTAATTGTTCAAAGTAAATGCAAATCAGTTCGTGTTTATACCAAAAAGATTGAATACTTTTGATCGTAGTTTTTCCGTGGACCCTATTATGTGATGCGACCAAGAAGATTGAATAGGAAACAGTATGTGGAACAACTGCCTTTGATTTTAGAGAGTACTTTGTACTTCTGTTGTCTGAGTACCACCCCTCTGTCTTCTGAGCCATGTTTAGATTTCTTCTAAATGCTAATATAGTAGTGAGCAACTGAGCATATTCATTCTGATATTTAAGTAATACATGCACTTTGGCATCCTGTTGATAGATAAATTTGCTGTTGCTAGTCTGAAATTCGATACTTTTGCATTTCCTTTTCAGATTGTAGTATGTGTATCTGACATGCCTAATCTTTTTCTAATTTGTACACTTTTTTTTTTTGAACGGTTCTAATTTGTACACTTGACCACTTGTGTATGCAATAACTGGACAATTATCTCTTGGTGCCATTAGATCTTGAGGCTATGCTCTCTCTGTCTCACACACACATGCTGTTTTGATACTTCTATTTGTTAGTGGCTTTATGGAGGCAGTTGCACTGAATTTTTAAGGAGGCACGCTAATAGCAAGTCGTATAAAATGAAAAAGTGATCCTTTTGAGTTAATTGGATCATGCATGATTACATTAAACATTTTCCTTTATTGTGCCAAGATTGTAATATGCTTTTGTCAGGTTCATAGAGGAGCACAATTCTCTACTAAGTACTAACTATCTACTTCCATTTAACTGTGGTATGTGAATGCTTAAACCTCCCTATGTTTATTAGGAGCCAATGTGTTAAGTGGCTTTGACTAAACACGGGCAACATACTTATGGCTGTATGTGTTAACTCAGCAAGAAAAGCATGATTGTATGGAGATAATAAATACATGCATGAAGTGCAAGGGTATTAGCTGTTGTCTCCCCACTATAAGAAAAGAACTCAGATTTGAAATCTAATCTAAATTCTAAGATGCTTGTCCCTATTTCAAGTTAGAAGATTTTTCATGTGGTCAGTTACTAGTACTTATCGAAGAGCTTAGATTTAAGCCTATGGCTACTGATACTTGTGATACAATACATTGACAGTTTTCCTTCCATTTCTTTCTATTTGGGGAATACAAATGTGATGATTTCCTCATCTTTTATTATCCATATAATATTCACCTAAAATTGATTTGTATTGATTTACAAGGATCCCAAAATGATCTTCATTGAAGGTTAGTTACAAATGCCCTGTAATGGTAAGCTTTATTGTAAGTTTTAATGATCACATATACTTGCCTGGTGATTTATCTATGTAAGAATTTCACAATTTTGCTTCTTATTTTCTAACATTTCTTCCTGCTTACAATGTCTTTGTATGCTGCCTTCTTTTTGCATATCAAGATATCAAATCTGTGGATATTTTAAAAATGCTTTTTGCATGTGCTGATTATGCATGATCTAAAGGAATAGATATGCCAAATTGCCATGTTTGTAAACATGTTTTACTTGTATGGATTGTTCGACTTTGGAAAAAGAAGCATATTGGTTGGATTATGGCTGATTGTTCAGTTTGTTTTTCAAGTTATTTTGTAGTAGTTTGTGTTCCCATGGAGTAGTTGTAGATTTGAATGTTCTACATCTTTCATAATTTATGGAATTGGTCCATATAGTTTTCAAATTATCTTTGGTTTTGTCAGATTGCTACAATAAAAGTTAATATAATGCAAGACCACGGAATGATTCCAGATGAGGAAACATTCGTATCAAAGCCAACAAAACGGAAGCCCGCTGCACGAAAGCTTTCAAAGAATCAGACACAAGAAAACAACATGAAGGTTTCTCATGAAGCAACACACCCTTCCAAAAGAAGCTTTAAACATGAATCACCACCCCAAATCCTCCTCCAACAAGATAAGTCAGCCTCTGATTCTTTACCCAACTCTTCTACTAGTAATGAATATCGCTCCCTGAGACGCAAATATTTGCTGCTGGAGGAGGAAAGCTTCAACTTGGGAAGAGAAACAAAAGAGATGCAAGATGCAGTTAATTCTCTGGAGGAAGAAAAGCTCACACTCTTAGATGAACTTGTTGTGTTGGAAGGTCTAGTTGATCCTTCAGAACTAGACACCAATCGGCATTTACCATAACTTCTCTTTTTCATTATTAAATCTATTAACAGGTTAAGAACTATAAAGACTAATTGTGTATGTAAAGTTTAAACCTTGCAATTTGCTTGAATGTTCTAACTCTTGGGCTTGAATGTAGTTTTCTATTTGATAAAGGCCAAGTAATGCTACATATACAAAGTATTAAATGTTCAATGGATATATATACCATGTTCATGATTAAGTGCACAAAACAGAATAAAGAAAACATGTGTATATTCATTCGCTAGCCGTAAGCTATATTCTCCTCTGAAAAATGCCAGGTTTTTTTGGTCCAGTCATCCTTTGGCTCCTGGTTATACAACTGCACCCAAGTTAGAAGGCGCAACTCGAACAACTAAAGGTGTAGTAACACGTGAATATCTGTTTTTCCACTGTAAGTAACCAAACACGTAACCCTGAGATGGTGCAGATATCTTGAAAGTTACTGTAAACTTCACTTTTTGTCCATGGCGTTTGAAGACTAATTTGCGTGGGTGTACACTGACTTGAATCCCGAGTGGAGTGGATATTACTGCTCTGTAAGTATCTATTTGCCTCTGCTTTCTAACATTAGTCAAAGTTCTAGTAACCGAGAAGTTTGACTTGAGGTTGGGTACTACGATTGCAGGATAGTTGAGGCTGGAAGGCATCGAGAATGGTTGGTTTTTACAAGTGCTGTTGTCTCTGGTTATTGGGTGAAGCAATTTCTCATCATAACCTATCGAGCAAAGAAAAGATTTGTAGTCTGTGGGCTTTGCATCATAAACAAGACCAGGATCAAGGACCGTTGTAGGGTCAAGAAAGCCAGAACCATAGTCAAAGGCATTCCCCCTTCTTCCTTCAGGGTCAACTCTCATCGGTTTCCCGTTCTTGTCAAAAACCGTAGCTGCATTATTGTTATTTATATAATTAAATCAGATTATATTATTTCAAGGCTACTCATAAACATGGTGATAAGTGTAGTCTAAACTTCACCTGTTGTCATGATTGCAGATTTGATAGCAGAAGGAGACCACGTGGGATGAACGGCTTTGATTAAGGCTACAACCCCGGTTACATGTGGGCAGGCCATGGAAGTTCCAGAAAGAATGTTGAAGTTCGTTTTTCCGATTGCTGGTGACCATGCTGCAAGGATATTTAATCCTGGAGCTGCAACATCAGGCTACAAAAAAGGTAAGATAGTTTAATTATGTTAACAGTACTAGGTGGCAAAATGTGTGACAAACATGTTAAATTGTCTTTTTACCTTCAAAATTTCTGGGGTTAAGGCATTAGGACCTTTAGAAGAGAATGATGCTACTCGAGGGGCAGGTTGAGATCCTAATCTGTCATTTGCAGCAAATATCCTTGATGTTGCGTTTCTGTTTGTAGAAGGAAATCCTTGTTAACACTAAAATAACAAATTAATTACTGTATTTTAGTAAGTAAATGCCACAAACCGTGTGTTACTGATGTATGATAGAATCCTGTTTCCCATCCTTTTTCCAACAATGGCAGCCGGGATGACAAATGGAATTGCTACATCCATGTCAGTTTCATCTATTAAAATCATTCCAACTCCACCGGCTGCTTTAACCACCTCGCTCTTGGCAAGCTTTGACTCTGTTGACCGCTCTGCGTGTCGACAT
Source organism: Pulicaria dysenterica (assembly GCA_947179395.2). Taxonomy (NCBI): domain Eukaryota; kingdom Viridiplantae; phylum Streptophyta; class Magnoliopsida; order Asterales; family Asteraceae; genus Pulicaria; species Pulicaria dysenterica. The sequence continues at coordinate 51,988,712 of OX359295.1, forward strand.
AGCAACACCTTCCCTCTAGTCTTTGTATAGTTTAACGAGCTTTCTAAGCAGTAACTACATGATATAAGGAAGATTTTAACACTTCTTTTACACATGAAAAGTGTCTAATTTGTAAATCATAATCAAAGTACCTGTTTCTTCACCTGGATTGATAAGGGGTGAAGAAACCCCTATTCGCTATTGAAGCAGATATGATTCTTGCCGGGGCCCTCATTTGATGTACACTAAGACTTTCTCCCTGTTAAATTTAATCAAACCAAACCAGCACTGAGAATTTATCTAATGTTACATCTTAATTTGAATAAAAATGGTTTGATCACCATAGTTTGATGTTAAACCATTTGAAAAAAACTTTGATGGTTAAACCGAAATTCAAGTGAAATTTTGGTGATTAAACCATTTTTAAACCCTGTTATAAAATCACTATCAGAGTATCATGTACCTTCAATCTAACACCATTTCCCATTTCAAGTTTAGATGTAAACTCTCTGTCTGTTGAACTAGCAGCAACTGAGATGAGCCAAGGAGCTAAATTTGTAGCTGAACCTTTAGTTCCTTCATTACCAACTGAAGAAACAACAGTTATCCCACGGCTAACTGCATGGAACGAGCCGATGGATATGGCATCACTGAAGTAGTCTCCCTGAGGAGCATCAGGCCCGAGCGATAGGGAAATGATGTGGACCCCGTCTCTGACAGCATCATCAAATGCAGCTAAGATATCAGCATCATAGCAACCTGAATCCCAGCAGGTTTTGTATACTGCAACCCTAGCCATTGGTGCACCGCCTCTTGCTCCACCACCAGCCAGCCCGTTATAGTTCATGTTCTCAACATAGCGGCCAGCAGCAGTGGAGGCTGTGTGGCTTCCATGACCGTTGCTATCTCTTGGAGACCTATAAGATACTTTCTTTCTGGGATCATCATCATCATTAACATCTTGTTCCAGTTTATCTTGCATTTCAGCTTCATAGCCACTGTGGTAATACCTTGCTCCTATCACTTTCCTATTTGGAAAAAAAAAATACAAATTAGACTAATAATCTCATCTCAAATCAATAACAAAAATGATTGAAGAAACCTGTTGCAGTTTGTAGTGTTGAATGCTTCCCCTGACTGGCATATTCCTTTCCATCCAGGTGGCACCGGAGGCATGTCTGTGTCGCTAAAACTCGGCGATTCTGGCCAAATTCCTATATTATCACGGATATTTATCATTAATCCCACATCTAAATGACAAAAAAATGAATCAAAATAGTTCACTTTGAATCACAGAGTTATGCCTTATGATTTTAGCAACTTTCAGCTTTATAAAAAGTGACACTCATTACAAATCTTAAGGCAATATCTGCAATGAAGATGGCATTGATTGAAAACTTGAAAGACTACCTCTTCTTTTGTAACTGACCCCACTAGTATTCGCATTATTAAATACAGAATACATATACTTATATGAATATCCACTGATAACCAAACGAATCGAGGGGGAAACAACAACAACAACAAAAAAAACCCACCTGTATCAATGAAACCAATGATGACATTAACTTGGTTGGTGGTGGAAAACCCTGGGATTTCCATGGTTTCTTCCCCAGCAAGACCAATGAAATCCCATGAATGCGTAGTGTGCAATCTTCTCTTTGTATTCTCAAACACTGAAACTACCCCTTCCATTTCTGCAATCATAAGAGAAACAACTCTTTGTATACGTATATACGTACTTGTATCTATAGGTGAGTGTGTGTGCGTTTAGAGAGAGAAACAGAGATAGAGAGATGAAGTCCGAAACTTACTAGCAATTTGAAGTGCTTGATCCTCAGTTAATTTGGCTGCAAACCCTTTAAAACCGTGTTTATAGCTATACAAATGAGAAGCCTTTGCTTCTTCAACACTGTAAAAAACACCCAAAATCAAACCATTGAGATCAGAAAGGGTAAAAACTGCAAGTAACTGAGAAACCCTACTGAGGAGGAAGTAATTAAGTTATTAACCTTCCACTATGAACAGAAGAAAGGATACGATGATTATGAATCAAAATCTGGTGTGGGTCTTCACTCTGTGTGCTACCCATATACACCACATACACCTTTAATCAAACAAAATCAAACATGATTAAGATCAGAGATCAAACAAGTGAAGATGAAGAGTGTACAAGTGAATGAGAGTGAGAGTGAGAGTGAGAGTGACCTTAGCATAAGTGAAGAGATTATTAAGATGTGCAAGAGACAGACATGTAAAAAGACCCAAAAAGAGGAAGTTAGAAGAAGAAGAAGAAGAAGAAGCCATTTCTGCAAGTCAAAAAGTGGGTGTTGAGGAGGAATTCTTAGTTACAGAGACAGCTGCTGCTGCTTAAACAAAGTAAACAGGGGGAGTTGAGTTTGTTTATAATAAGATAGAATTTTTAGGAAAGAGAGAGAGAGAGAGAGGAAAGAGGGAGATTGGTCACATGTATACCGTGGGAGTACAGAAGAGACTAGTTACAGAGTGAGAGTGTATGTATATATGTATGTAATGGAAGCGGTGGGGAACAATGTGTGGGATTAGGATATTGATAGGGTCATGCCACTGCCACACCAAGGAAGAAGATGCCAAATGACTCCCAATAAAGATGAAACTAATTAGGGCTAATTATGTGAATTTTGACATTAAATCTTTTATATATATATATATATATATATTTTATCAATAAAAGTGTAGGTGACTCATACAATATCATTAAACAATGTGTACAACATCATTAAAAATATGAGTTTTTTTATATAAAAATTTGATGGTATACAAATTACCACTTTTTAAAACTACACAAACAACAATTACCTTTTTAGCTTTTTACCATTTACCAACTGATGTTATGGTTAGTGATATAGAAGCATGTTGCTATTTTACCCATAATCCTAATAAATTGTAAATTAAACAACAAATAGTTTAATGACATTTGGTATATCTTCCATAATTATACTAAATGAAATAGTTTTATGATATATATTGATTGATTTTTAGTATCTTTATGGCTTTTATTTTAACTAGCTTTTGTTGGGGTAGAAAGTGTTGCTTACCAAAAATTCATGTAACGAACATTGAAAATGTAGATCGTTAAAAACACGTTACCTAAAGTCTAAAGAAATGGCATGATTAAAATATGTAAATTAGATCACCATTATCGAAGTTACTATCTAAAATTGTAGGGTATTATTTATTTAAAAATTAAAATAATAGGGTATAACTTAAAAAATGTTCATTGTTTTATTATAAAGTGAGAATTAGAGTTTGGAGGAAATAATAAATGTAAACACAAGTCGAGGATCCCAAAAATAAGGAAACCGTGGTTGTCCTCCCTCCACTTGACCCGTTAACTAAGGAGATGTGATCTCAAATGTAAGAAAGAAAGTGCATCATCATTTAATGACATTCTATTCATCTTGTTTAATCTAGTTAAAAAAGGATAAGCAATTAAGCATACTAACATAAAGATATTGGTATAATAGTATTGAAATTTGGAAAAAAGGTACTTCCTAACGTTAAGATTGTAAGTTTAAGTCTCGATAGTAGACATATAATGTATAATTATGTAGGTATGTATATTTAAATGTTAAAAAAAACTAAGCATACTACATTACTACGCCATTATCCTTTCTTAAGAATACCCATATAGGGTGTTGGAAATAAACCGAACCGAATATTAACCGACCGAATCGAAAGCTAATCGGGTTATTTAGTTATCATTTATATAATCATCGTAAATTTGATATGTCGTATCTTAATTCGTTAGTTCAGGAGGATTCATTTGGGTATTCGACTAACCCTGATAACCCGTCTAAGATTTTTTATTTTCTTAGTTAAATAATATTTATAAGATACTCACAATCCCTATGAAACTAGAAAAGAAAACAGTTATAGAAATTTCTAATTTGTATTAGGTAAGTATAGAAAAGATATATTTATCATATGCTTAACATTATAAAATGACACTAATATTTCAAATCACATGTGTTCATATATAACCATTTTAAAACATTTATCATCTTACTTTTTTATCTTCATTTGGATTTTTGTTTTTTGTAAGTTAACTTCAATCGCATTCTGGCTCAGATCCATTTAATTTTCAAGACATACTTTTGCTTAATCAGAATGGTTTTGAAATGATATCTTCTCAATCTTTAATAATTGTCATGTTATATGTGAATTTTAAATATGTCAACATTTGATACAGTACAGCCAGGACAAACAAATAATGCTGAAAAATAATTCAATGACATGCATATTTTATATTTAAAACATTATGTTATATTCTAAAATTATATTTAGTATTATTATCAATGTATGTAACATGGTAGATCACTTGCCTCTTATAAAGGAAATCAACTGTTCGAGTTCTACTAGGGGTTCAATTAACGGTGATCAAAGGGGATGTTTCAGATCAATCACAATAAAATCGGCTTAACCATGTACAACTAAACAAGGACTCAACAGCCTTGCAAATAGTCCTAACCACGAAAAACTTCTTTTTAAATAAGCTAAACAATTAGAGTAACATGGTGTAGAACCTTTATATTCTTTAATAGTTCAAAATAATGGGTAAATTGTTGTTTACTCCATATAAGTTATTAATATTGAGAATCAGATAACCAGTTATTACAAATGTTAAATATAAGTAATTAAAAAAAACTAGATAAGTTCCTTCTTTGAACCTCTACCAATAATAGACATTGGGCTAAAAAAATATAAAATTAGAGTAATGAAGTCGTCCCGCTATTATACTCTACCATATTTTCATTGTTATGATAGCATCATACTTCTACTATACATCACACGATATGGTTACATCAATGGTAAAATTCATTAAAATTTATAAAGAAAAAACTATTAGGGGGTGTTTGGTTCGCGGATTTGGGGGGATTTGGGAGGAATTGGAATTCAAATCCTATGAAATGAGATGTTTGGTATGCAAAAAGGAGGTGGGATTTCAATTCCCAGGATTCTTTGAAATCATATGGATGAGGGATTTCCAAATCCTCCCACCCCCCCTAGTATTTTGAAATCACCCAACTGTGGATTTGCTCCGGCAACCTCCGGCGACCCCTCCGGCTAACATTCCGGCGAACCACAAACCCTAGCCTTCGTCTCGTTTTCGTCACCTTCACCGGCGACCTTCGTCTCCTTCTCCGGCGACCTTCGCCGTCTTCTTCTCCGTCAAACTGAGTCACAAAAACCCTCGTCATCGTCTTCTTCTCCGTCTTCGTCTCCTTCGCAAACCCTAGCTTCGCTTCGTCGTTCCCTTCGCAAACCCTAGCCGCCGCTCGTCGACTGCGTCGCCCAGATCTGAACCCTAGGCACCATTCGTCGAAAACCCTAGCCGCCGTTCGTCGACTGCGTCGCCCAGATCTGAACCCTAGCCACCGTTCGTCGAAAACCCTAGCCGCCGTTCGTCATACCCTTCGTTCGAAAACCCTATCCGCCTTCGTCGTTCCCGTTCGAAAACCCTAGCCGCTTCGTCGACTGTCGTCCAGATCTGAACGAGAAGGGCGTTGGTTGATGGTGCGGTGGTTGGTGGTGCATTGGTTGGTGGTGCGGCTGGTTGGTGGTGCGATGGTTGGTGGTGTGGTTGGTCGCGTCGCCGGCTCCAACTCCGACTGAAATGCGATGGTTGGTGGGTGGTGTTTAGTGGTGTAACAAACAAAGGTGTGGGATTTAAAATCCCACCAAATGAATTCCCATGAAATGCAATTCCCCTTCTAAAATCCAAATCCCCCCAAAATCAAAGAATGAACCAAACACCCCCTTAGAGTATTAGATAATGTAAATTAGAGCTTTAGCATAGTTAGGCTAGAGCCCACTAGAATTTCATATTATAGTTTAACATTATACCTTTATACTTTATAAATACTTATCAATATAATAAAATACACTTACGGATCGAGTTTTCATTATTCGACAAAAACTACATATAAACTTTCTACGAATTTCATCATTTTCTTTTCAATAACCTTTGGAACCGTCGCATGTATAAATTATAGTTTTTCAACATTTTTTTTTCTTGTTGACATACTTCTCCTTCATCAACTTTCATCATGTGCATTTTTTTTAACAAAACAGGTCTCGCCCACATCCTTTTGGAAACCACTTGTTCCCTCTTCGTTGAGCCACTAATGTTTGAGAACAAAACGTGTTGGTGAGATTAATCCTTTAATAAATCAGAGTCAGGTCAGATTAGGCAACTAATTTTATAAATTAAACAATCAATTATATGTGAAAACACACCACTCTACATGCTCTAAAGATATTATCTAAGATACTTGTGATTAATTTAAAATAACTTTAAATTCTGGACAAATTTTAACTATCTTGAGATAGCACAAACACAACTATTAAACAACCACGCTTCTTCGACCGATTGCATTCTTATGACCAATACTTAAACAAAGTCCAAGCAAGGCTACAACACGAAGGATCCAATGTCAAACTGATTAAAATATATTCAACATATCTCAATGGAAAGGATAAGATAGACGTATCATTTACCTTTATGCTCAGTTGTAAAATTAACACTAAAATAGATAACGAGGTAAAATTTTATTTTTTACTTTTAGTTTTTCAATTGAATATTGTAACAAATTTATTAAATTGCATAATTAGATTCATTGAACCTTTTTAATAAAAACCTTTTTTCATATCGGCACGCATCACACTTTTTAAACTTACTTTTAAAAATATACCTTATTCATTATGAGACCAACTCGAGATTTTGGAAATCACTTTAAACACCGAATACCGCTGGAGTATATTATTTATTATTTAATTGATTGACTAATTTACATACATGATTTACATTTAAACAAAGACAAAGATTATAATTTTTGTAGATTTGCAATAGAAATATAATAAGTTTTCATCTATAGTCTACATATAATATCCGTTATTGTTTTTTAATCATCGCCACTTTTTCTGTAACTTCGAGGCATTAATTTAATTCACCTTTTTCTTGACTTCTCGGCATTTTCTTTTGTATCGGCCGTTAAGTTCATTATAATAATGCTCTAAAATTCCACCTTCTACTTTTTGTCGTCTATCATTTCACCTTCTACCCTTTTTTTTTCTTTCGTTTTTAAACAACAATGTAAGTTTTTGGGTTGTAACTTACTACTTAATAACGAGTAAATAACTCAGAACTTCTATCAGATCTCTTCTGTTATAATTCCCTTTTATATTTAGTATATTTTAGTGGCGAATCTAGGATTTAAATATATATGAGGTTCAATATACGAGAAGATGAGTTGGTTGAAAATGTAACGGGTCAAAATAGTTTTTACGGGTCGGTAGTATGAAACAAATCAAGAATGTTATTAATAATGACGTACAAAAGTCAGAAAACTAAAGGGAACAAGTCGACACTACAAATTAACATATTTTGTTGATTTGCTGGAGCATTAGGCTTCCTATTCAAGATAATGAATTCACGACTTCACTTCTGTTCAAATGACACCTTTGGGCTTTCTTGTTCTTTGAGGTTCCTAAACTCGTGAAGGAACAACGGTGGAGGGACGAATGGGAAACAAGTTAACGTGACAAGGAGCTCTGAGGCAATTTACTTTCACTTCTAATATAATTTTAATGCATATCACCATAACAACAATTACATTAATTACTCATTCTCGCTACAGTGGAGTATAATGAAGATATAATGTAGACAATCATACTTCTACCCATACATAGAAAGATTGTTTTCTAAAAAGCAACTAAAATTTACCTAATTAATGAATTTTGAAAAAAAAAACTCAAACGCTCTTATATTGGGGTCTTTTTATAATTTTAAGGTGGTCCAAGAATTTTTTATATTTATAGTTATAAAAAAAACTTATTTTATTAATAGTTACACACACCCCATTGAGGTGTGCTTGGATTCCCCTTTGGTACATTTACTAAGCTTTAAAGCTTACTTGTTATTTCTTATATTTTTAAGGTGATGATAAAGTTAAGAGCAATACTTCAATTTAACCGACATTTATTATTTTAATTAAGTATGATAAAGATAACTTTTGCGCATAAAACCTTTGTACTTTACATTCATTATCATATGAAAATAGTGAGATACTTTCTTTTTTATAAACCTCTACGACTGAAGTTGGGCCAAAAGGAGGTGTTTTTGTACAACTTTTTTTTTCTTTTTTTTCTTTCAAAGTGTGTTTTTTTATACAACTTGACTCGTTAAATGCGAGTTTCACTTATCTTTTATGTTTTGGCTTCCAGTTTGCTTTTTCCTTCCCCAAAAAAAAATGTATACGCTCTATTTTCATATATACAGGGTATGTACAAATGTATTTATATTATCAAAAGTAGCAAACATATTTTTTATATGTGTTTTTGAAGGAACTAGGCTATACCCCCCTTCTATGCATAGATCCATCTATGCAATCAAGGTTGATGTATAACTTTTTTTAGATTTAGATCATTATGTTTACAGGAAAAAGTTTTGTTTCATTATCAAAAAGATTTTAACAGTCATGAGATAACTGTTAGAATCGAAAGCTTTAATACGGAACAACACAATTACAATCTTTAAACATGTTTAGTTCGGTTTTTCAAGCATGTGTTACGTTCAATCTCGATATAAATAATAAGAAAAGCGTTGTTTTACTTTAGTAACTTTAGTCATATATACATACACGTGTACGTACACACACTAACGGATACACGTCCTGAATAGTGGATAATTATTGACTAAACAAACTACTGGAAGAAGATATTTGAGAATCATTTTTAAAGTAAAAACCACGAGAACTATTTGTAAACACAATTAATATGCATTAATGAGTGATTTTCTTGTAAACACTATTTGTAAACACAATTAATACATCTCTTATTAATATGCATTAAGAGATGTATTTTTGGTCATTTACATATTTATACAAACCTAAATTGCATCCGGATGAATGATTTTCTATTTAATAAGACTTAATTTATATAAAATACCCTATTAGTGAGTTATTTATGAGTTATTAATAAAAGTTCATTAACGAGACATTAACATTATAGAGTTCTAATCATTGACTTTTTTTTGAAAGGCAGATTTATAATCATTGACTTAATTTAATCAAAAGCCAAAAATTCTCATAATTTTTACAATAAATATAATTTTCAAATAAACTCATTCTATAAAAAACTTACACAAACTTTTGAGCATATGTTCAAATTACATGTTATTCTTACTTTTCAAATCTATAAAATTATTATAATTATTATTTTATTATACTTAATATATGACCAAATACTTGAATTATTCTTTTTAGTAAAAAATGATTTTTTAATTATGAAATGATTATTTCTTAAATAGAATATGAACATGTAATTAATTAAAAAAGCGTAACATTTTTATTTGGTCAAGGATTTATATTTTATTATGAATCGAGGGGTAAAGTAAAAATATCAGATTACTTCATTGTATTAAATTTATGAGTTTATTTGTTATTTTTGAATATCTAATCTAATGCCTTCAATAACTACATGCATATGTTATTCAGTTGATCCATTTATTACATACATCTGGTTTGTGTATCATTGATTGATATATTTTTTTTAATTTAACAAATTTTTTGATTTTATGCTATTTTAAATTACAAATAAGATAAATTTATCACTTTTGCTGTTTTGCTAATACTTTCTACATTATTCAGGTTAATTATTATTTGATTATACTTACATACACATACATAAGAGTATATATAGACTTCTACAAAATCTTACTCTGTATTAATTATATTTTCTATACAATAGATAGATTCAAACCAATTGTTAATATTATAATTATAATATATAATTTTTGTTAGAAAGTATGAATAGTGTTTTTTTGTCTTTTAGTGCTATTACTAGTATATATATATATAAGAGACGATTAAGTTTAATCAACTTGCTAGGTGGATGGAGTGGAGTTACTTAAACCTATAAGGTCCAGGACTTGAGTTCAAATCATGAATCACACCATTTTTTTATTTGTTTTTTCTACAAAATTTAGGGAGCTTTTTTTTTTCCTTTTTATGTTTAGATTCTCATGAGAGTTTTCTTATTTTTTGTGAAAATCTTCTTTGATTATGAAGATTAATAACTATGTATTATGTTGACGTAATACGAAAAAGTTAATCGGTATGTATATGATATTCAATGTGAATGCAGAATGAATTATTTAAGGAATCATACTAAATGTTTGGTTCCAACTGTTTAGAATTTTAACTACTTTATTTCAAGTATTCACTTTAAAATGTTACTTTTAGTATTATTTATCATTATTTTTCCCGTCGTAACACGCAGGTTACATCAAACTCGTTAAGAAACAAAATAGTGGATTTGAAATCTCGTAATTTAGTAAACAAGAAGATATGTAATAAATAGAGAAAGGATTCAGACAAAGGGATTGAAGCTGAAGATTCCAGTTTCATGGCAGTGCTGGTCTGCTGGAGCAGCAAGCCAAGAAATTTGTTTATTTAATTGATAAGGATTTTGTCTTTGCTCTTCTTTTCTATCTAATTCTAAGGGTAATTCTTCTAAAGTTATTATAGCTCTTTTTTCCACCAAAGTGATCGAAAACAAAGAATATATTTTACAAATTCTTAAAGTTTGTCAACTTTTGGAGAAATTATAGTAAAACGGATAAAGTGAAAAAGAACTTTATTCACATGTAATAAAATCCCTCAAAGGATTGTAAACTTTTGTCTATAAAATTGAGTCTTTTTTTAGTCAAACTAAAAAAAAGAACTTTATTTACATGTAATAAAATCCTTCAAAGGATTAACTATACACCGAGTTTCTTTCTATTATAGATTAACTATACACCGAGTGGCTTTATACGAATAAAGAGAATAAAAACTTTATTTACATGTAATAAAATCCCTCAAAGTATTGTAAACTTTTGCCTATAAAATTGAGTCTTTTTTAGTCAAACTTAAAAAAAAATACATCTAATTCAATAATTCAATTTTAAAAGATTATGTGGTCAGGTTAAACACTTAAACCTAATAAAAATCAAATAAAGGATAAAATTAATAATAATAGTCTTTTTTTTATCTTCAGATTAAATAAAATTCTAAAATCAGTTACAAAAGGCGCTTGTCTAGTATCTGTGTTATATGCTATTTTTTGGAGAGCATGTATTTTATGTGGGATATGCTTTTGATGGGTTTCTCCTTGTAGCCCATCCTTTCCCCTTTCTTTAATAAAATTCCCAGCCTTTCAAAAAAAATGTAATAAAGTAATATTTAATTATAAATTTCCTTCAATTTTTTAATACATAAGTATATTGCGGTTAAAAGAGATGGGATTTGACCGTTGGGAGGGAATGATGACAAGCATGCAACAACGGGAAAAACACATATTTAATGGCAGACATTCTTAACATTCCAAAATTTATTGTCCTTTTTGGTGATTAGAATATATGTGCCACATGTTTGTCACTAAACCCAAAAAGATTACTCTTCGCTAACCTCACTCCTGTCCGTCTATGTATTTATTTTTTGGGTGATTTTATTTTAACCCACTAATAATCTAATCGATTCTTATGATGTGATATACATTAATATATAATTTTAATTAAAAGTTATGATTAATTGATGTGATATACATTAATATATAATTTTAATTAAAAGTTATGATTAATTGATGTGATATATTTGATATTTAAGAAAGAAAAAGTCTAAATAGTACATCTTTATCTTTTCCTAATCCCTTTTTATACGGAATAGGATTTGTACTTAACAAATATTTGTCATCTATAATAGAGAGAATTTGTTTTGACAACAATGAATGTCCTTAAGCAATAATCATGTGTATAAAAATAGTAATTCATAAGTTTATAAAGGTGAAAATGTGTTGTGAATGATAAAAATTTAGTATGCAAAAATCATCTTCCTATTCGTATATATCTCAAAGTATATATAAAATAGCTTATAAGATAAAGTTCATAAAATTTTATTACTTCATGTAATGTAGTGTTGATTAATACGTATGAGTTTCATCTTTTAAATACATATACAGAGCATTCATAAAAAGAACACACTTTTAATAGTAGGAACACGTTCTCACTTCTGCATAAGCTTCTGATAGGGAATGGAAAGTTAGTTTTAGAAGGGGTATAATTGTAATATGATTAGTAGTTAGTTAGAGGGAATTCTATAAATAAGTAAGGTGAGTGTCCAGTCTACCCATAAATAAGTAGGGGTACCAATCGATGCGTCTATGAGAAAGAAGTGTCATTGGGAGAAGATATTGGCAAAGTTTGAATTGAGATTAAGTAAGTGGAAGGCAAGCAACTTATCGTTTGGGGGACGTCTCACTTTAATCAAATCCGTGTTGTCCAGTCTACCCATATACTTCATGTCGGTATTCCGGGCTCCAAGCAATATCCTTTTGTTACTAGATAAATTTAGACGTTCTTTCTTTTGGGGGGGAGGGATGAATATCAAAAAATTGGCTTGGGTTGCTTGGGAAGATGTTATTCAATCTTTGGATAGGGGGTCTTGATATTGTGTCGCTAAGATTTTTAAACTTTAGTCTTTTGGCTAAATGGTGGTGGAGATTTTTGAATGAAAAAAATACGTTTTGGGTTAAAATCATTTCAAGAATTTATGGTGATAATGGGGGGTTAACTTTAAACTACGATGCCAAGAAAGCCAGAATGTGGGGAAATATTATTAAAGTGGGGATCGATCTCCTAAAATTGGGTATCAATTTACCATCCTTATTTAATTGTATAATCAGGAATGACAAAAATACCAAATTTTGGAAAGATCATTGGCTTCATAACACCTCACTTGAGTTAGCATATCCAAGAGCTTTTAAGAAGCTTGATTCTGCAGATAAACTGGTCAGTGAAATGGGCTCGTGGGAAGAGTCGGCTTGGGTGTGGTATCTCGGTAATGAAAGACAACCAGCACGACGGGTGAAAGCGGAGATCGACAGTATTATGAGTGCACTGAAGGATGTTACAATCTCAAAAGAGACCAAAGACAGATGGTCTTGTTCGCTGACTTCGGAAGAGATTTTCACCGTTAAAGAATGTAGAAAACTGATTGATCAAGCTACTTCAAGGGGCGAAAATCTTAACCAAAGCGGTACCTTTTGGTCTAAGTTGATCCCCAAGAAGGTGTGTATCTTTGCGTGGAGAGCGGAACGGCATAGATTACCGGTATATTCGAAGCTAACGAAGAAAGGTATTGATTTACATACTGTTTTATGCACTTGGTGTTCGGAAGAGGTAGAGACGTGTACACATGCTTTATTTCAATGCAAAGCAATCCGATCGGTTTGGGCAAAAATACATGCTTGGTGGGGTATCAACTTCATTGGAGGTGAGTCTTTTAAAGATCTTGAAGACGCGGCAAGGTTATCTATCTCTAGAAGGAATTGGAAGATCTGGGAGCTTGTGATACGAACAGCGGCTTATCTATTTGGAGATTAAGGAACGACAAGATATTCAAATCAAACAACACGACCTTATGGAACACAACTTTTCAGGTAAAGGTTACGTTGTTTCAGTGGCTGAAAGTTAGATGCAAGAAAGGTAGTACATTACTTTGGCACGATTGGCTTACGGGACCGGATTTGGTGAATATAATAGGGGGTTAACTTGATAGTATAGTTCAGTGTTTTGTAGTAATCATACATCGCTAAACGCTTAACGACTTAGGTTCGATGGTTTTGTTAGAGGGTAAATGCCTCATTTAAGTGGGCATTTACGAACTTAACATGGCTGTATTTTTTCCCATTGCTTATGGGATGTAACTATTGTTTATAATATATTGATTGCCTTTCAAAAAAAAGTAAGGTGAGTGTCTTTGTTAGATAGGCAGAAAATAGATGGTTTTGTATTAGGCTCGTAGCTTTGACTACTGAGAGAGGGGAGTTCTCTGGATCAATCTTCCATTGTTGGTTGATTGAGGTTTATCTTACTTGTTCTATTTCAGTTCATATATTTGTTAATTTTAGTGTTCTTCAATATATTGTTATAATCAGTTCCTATTCCTAATTCTATCTGCCATTTATATATTACGTTCTTCATCATTGGTCTGACCTGCCTTGACCTGCCGTTTTGCATAATCGACCTATTCAAAATCTAATTGCTCACTCGATCTATTCTGAAATCAGTACTTAAGTTTCTGATTCCCATTTTTGTTTCAGTTCGTCTCACGTTCTACATCCTTCACATCAATCGTTACTCATCACTGGAAAAAACGATCGACTCATTTTCTAAACTCCCGATTCAATCCGAATTTTTGTTTCAGTTCGTGAATCAAACGATCTGTTCCACATCGAATTGAACATTCGATCCGTCTTGAAATCACGACGTCAATTTTACGATACTACAATTTCAACTGTGATTTGGAAACTACTGATTTGGCAACTTTCGATTTGGAATCTTCAGTTATGGAATTTTCCGATTTGGAAACTATTGTCATTTTGGAAACGATTGCAGATTTGAAAATGATTACAGATATGGAAATTACTGCCAACTTGGAAAGTATTGCTTGATTTGGAAACCATCGTTTTGGAATGTGCTGATTTTTGGAAACTCTCGATTTAGAAGGCTGCCGGGTATCGCTCTTTACCATTCTCGATCTGTTCTCTTTGGCTGTCGATTTGCCATTTTCGATAGGCATTCTGTTCACTGCTCATCACGATCTCTCTTTCCCGATCTGTTTTTTCTTAATCACCGATGGAAATTCATTCTCTACACTAACGTATTGAGCTCCAATAGGAATCAATTCACCATTTGCAATCAGATGTGAAAGAAATCAAGGCTGTTTTGACGATTTTAGAAGCTGACCGAGTGGAGGAGGCTGCATTTCACAAACTCATGATGGAATGGATGAAGAATCAAGGTCTGCAACACGTTTATGGTAAGGAATCTACTCTCGATTCATGTAGGGGTGACTCTGGGGATATTTTCGATTCTGGTGGTGACTCTGGTGATGTTGTTCATCAGAATACTCATGGTGAGGGTGAAATTTCAGTTGCATCTTCAACAGATATTAATTATCAAACAGGAGACTTGTTGGATGTTGATTATCCGGTAAGGGAATTGACAACCATGTTGAGTGAGGAGGAAAATTCAGAGGTTAATTATCACGGGCTAAATAGAAAGGTGATGGTGAAGCCTAAACCATCAATGGGATTGGTAACACCTACTCCATCAATTATGCACGAAACAGTCAACTCAACTTGGCAGCTGGGGACGTTGGTTGAAGATCTCACTGTTTGTGTCATAATTGAGATCGGAAATCATATATTTATGATGAATGGTATTTGTTTAGTTGTGGGGCAGCCTTACGAAGGGGTTTACAAGAGTCAGACTCAAGTTGTTATTCATGGGGACTATTGTTTGTTTGAGGGCATTCGAGTTTCTGATTTACCACCGAGAAAACCACCAGATCTTGGGGTTCGTTTGGAAGCAAGTCTTGAGAACAAGACTTTTTTGAAGACGCGCGGGAGTAATGATAGGGAATAGAGTTAATCTTAGAATGGGTATAATTGTAATATGATTAGTAGTTAGTTAGAGGGAATTCTATAAATAAGTAAGGTGAGTGTCTTTGTTAGATAGGCAGAAAATAGATGGTTTTGTATTAGGCTCATAGCTTTGGCTATTGAGAGCGGAGAGTTCCCTGGATCAATCTTCCATTGTTGGTTGATTGAGGTTTAATGGTTTATCTTACTTGTTCTATTTCAGTTCATATCTTTGTTAATTTCAGTGTTCTTCAATATATTGTTATAATCAGTTCCTATTCCTAATTCTATCTGCCATTTATATTTTACGTTCTTCATCAGCTCCCCTCATCAAAAGTCGAGTGAACAAGCACAAAAGCTTTGACAGGAAATTAAAGTAATTAATAATTCGTTTATTTTAATAATAATAAATCTAGGAAAATATAATAACCTCGATCTTTTAAATAAAATAACACACAAAATTAACTATTAATAGCTAAAAAAAGATATAAGATTTGTGAGAAAAGCAAAGGAATAATTAATTATAACAAGTGTTAAAAGTTGAGAGAATACAAAATTGCTCATACAGTCATACATACCCGTATAGTGGTCTTTGGTTTGGGCATCAGGTTTCACGGGTATCTTCGGGTTCGTTAAACTTATACTACCCCTTCAGGTTCTATTCATCGTTTCCCCTTCGGTTTTCCACATGCGAGACTTTTTATTTATTTATTTTTATGTGTGTATAAGAGAGTGATACCTATCAAACCAAATATGATTCTTAACTTGGCCATACAAAGAAAGGTGAATTATAAATTTAGTTCTTAACCTACCTACAATTTATCATTTTACAGGATTTTAACATGTTTTATGTGATTATTGATTAATTCAGAATTTCGTCTCAAGAGATTATATTTACAAGATCTGGACGTGAATTTGGGTTTCCATTTGCATGTTGTGTTTCAGTTTTGAATTTCAACTTTTTAGTTTTTAGTATAGGTTAGAGGTTTTCAAGGCGTGGATGAAAAGTTGGAGATGTGTATGTATGATTATCGGGTTCAATCGTTCGGACCAATCCTAAGAACTAGATGTTTTAAAATAGAGATAATTTCATCATGTCATTGCGAAAGTAATATATTACACATATACAAGTGCGGATCCAAAATATTTTTTACTATGGTACCATATAACGGTAAAAATAAATTAAAATTAAGGGTGTTGTTTAGGGTTTTTTTTCAGGTTTTCAGTTAATCAGATCAGATTAACGAGGTTTCAGTTGTTGTTCTTGTATTTTAGGGCCAAAATTAATACAAAACACAATTAATATGATGCAATTTTAGTTAAATTGTCATTTTTAAAGTAAACTAAAATATTATAAAAGTAGAAATCGAAGATTAAACTATATTTACCTTTTTTTAAATTATATTTCATTAGATTTTGGTGGTATACAAAAATCGTCGGTGATACCTCAAAATTTGACTGCTGGCACCGGTTAGAAAACATTGAAAATTTTCACTCCGTTTGCAAAACTGACTAGTGTCCCGTGCCATCACCACATAACACTAAGATCCGGCCCTGCACATATATCTACAACATGCTTTAAAAGCAATGTATCTTATGCATTAAATAATGACAAACATCGTACTTATGCAATGTTACGCCGACAAATAGTTTTTGTTTTATAACAAGTCGTTTTTAAGAATGTAATAATATGTTATTCGCACGATTCAATATTATGAAAAAGTTTTCTACAACAAAATGTTAGTTTTTTCAAATTTTCTTTTATTTGCATCTAACTATTTTATTAATTTTAAAAATAAATTCTAAAACTAAGAAAAAGATTTATATTGATGAAATAAAGAGAGAGAAGTTAATAAGATTTTAAAATTTATGTTGATGTGTGTGGATAATTGTGTTAGTGTGAGCGAGTGTGTTAGTATGAGAGTGTATATTCTAAATAAATAAAAAGTTAAAGTAACTTAGGAGAGAATGAAATGGTTAAAAATTGAGTGAATGGGATTAATTTTTATAGAACGAATGATCAAAAGTATCTTGATTCAATTTTAAGAACTCTTAAAATTAAAGAAGTGAGAGAATGTTAAATGATGTATATAACAGTAATATCCGAATTTTATAACTACATATATGAAAATAATGCTTAAAAGTGAGAGAAGTCCTCACACCCTATTACACACACACACATATCGGGACCTACCTAATACTTAATTTATTATTATTAAAAATAAGAAATAAAGAAGAAAATAAGAGAGGTTAGTTGTGAGCAAGGTTCTAAAAAACGCGCCATGGCGGCGCGAAGGCGCGAGGCCGCCGTTAAGAAACAGCCCTTGGCGGTGGGGTTAGGCGTGACGTACGACAAGGCGGGATAAGGCGCGATAAGGCGTGATAAGGCGCGCCAAATGGCGAGTTTTTTAAAGCGTTGCGCGCAGAAATTAATTTTTTTTTTAAAAAATGGTCTTTTTTATATACATTTTACGATCGCGTGTATTGAACTTCTATAAATTTGTAGTTTTTAATTTGTATAAGTTACTTTGCTCCTCATTTGTGTAAATTTGTGTAAATTGTATATTAATAATGATAGATTGGACATATATTATTATAAAATATATACAAAATTGCCGTCTTAAGTGACGCCTTAAAAAACGTCATGGCTTCGTCATAGCTCGTAAAGCTTAAGGCTTGACCTCGCCGCCACGTCACGCCTTACGTTTTTTAAAACCTTGGTTGTGAGAGAAAAGAAAAAAAAATATGGCCCTACCTAACGGTCCACCCTAACGTGTGGTTCTCAACCTTTAAAGCCATCACCACTTGACTATGATGTAGCAAGATGCTTAAGCCTTCTCCACCCCATTGACCATACCGCTTGCTCTAATACACATTTAGTCACTAACGAATAAAAAAATTAAATAAAAGAAATAAAAATAGGAGAGAGCGATGCGGCTAGATACACCTATATCTTCATCACACCACTATTGAACTTGTGATTGCCACCACCTTCTTGTTTTCACCACATTATGATGGTGTGATATCACATCTCACTACCACCCTTACCATCACACACTTATCACATTTCCACTCTCGTTACTCTAAGTAGTTAAATAAAATAATTAAAATATAATTTTGATATAAATACATGAGATATATAAACATATATAGTTCAAAACTTTTAAATTTCATTACTTTCATCATTCAAACATGAAAAAATATTGCAAACATCAACTTTACAAATATAAAATAAGTTTAAATAAAAACAAAGTAAAGAGAAATTACGTCCAAACATGAAATATGGATTCAAACATTCTAAATGAGTAAATTCTACTTAAAATTGTTCCATGGTAGAAAGATAAAACATTTAGTCTCTTATAATTGTTACTATACAATTGCTTCCATCTTCTTGTTGTTCATTTATTTAATTCTTAATTTCTTATTTATACTTATGTGAAATATTTGAGAAGTATTCTCAACTTCTTATTCGGTGTTCACTTATTTAATCTCTTGGTTGAGATTTTAGGCTCAGAGCAGACAAGCCAAACCATTTACATTCCTACATCAAAATATATTTTTAACTAAAGGTCCGCATTTGTAAATATTCACTTCAGTTTCTACATCATATTCACTATCGCCATGTTCTCCGGTTCATTTAGAGAATGGAAAGAGAAGCAACCCTAAGAAAACAACGAAAAATGTTGTTTTTGAGTTTTTTTAAATATTCACTTCAGTTTCTACATCATACTCACTATCGCCATGTTCTCCGGTTCATTTAGAGAATGAAAAGAGAAGCAACCCTAAGAAAACAACGAAAAATGTTGTTTTTGAGTTTTTTTTAAAAAGAAAAGAAAGCAAATAGAAGGGTTAGAACTTAGGAGGGATAAGTCTGTCTATTTTCACCCTCAAAAGTCCAAACCATCGGCCAAATTTTGAACAGATTAAGGAACGCTTTTTGAAATTACTTCTATAATCGTTACTCTTCTTTTTCTCTCTTTTTTTTAATTCATTGAAAAGTTGCTCTTCTTATTTCTTTAATAAAAGAAGAAGAATGATTTCATATTTTTCTATCAAAAATTTTATAAATTTTTTTTACCTAAAATTTTACTTACTAGTTCAAGATTTATGACATATATTAAAATTAAGAGAGCAAATTAGAAAAGACAGGAAATGGTTTTCATATGTGATTATTAGTGTGTTGAAAGACAAATAAGAATGATAAGATAGAAAAAAAAATATTTTTTTCAAAAAGGGTAAATGGCCGAGAAAGGTAACATATATATCAAAATTTGCAAATAAAGGTAACGTGTAATTTTTTGTGCCGAGAAAGGATTATAAATTGTAATTTTTTTATGGAAAATGGATTGTAAATTTCAGTTTTGCATAAAAAGAGATTATAAATTTCAATTTGTTATTAAAAAGAGTATCATGACATGCTAAAAATTGGTCAAGATTCCCTTTTTTGTGAACGTTACCTTTATTGATAAATTTCGATAATTAGGTTACATTTCTCGACAATTTGCCATTTTAAAAAAACATGGTATTTATTCATCTTCATAGACCATGCAGAGGCGGCGTAGACCCCTTATCCAGCTTCATCTTATATATTATTGACCATTTACTTGTTTTTTAAACTAATTTGATTAGGAAACATAAGTTTTGTTGAAAATTTATATATCGTAATAAAAATAATTATTAAAGACAGATAAACATAAGTATATACTAACTACAAACCAAATTTATTTAAGAAAATAATTTATAACCAATCAAGTGCAGTTGATTTTAATTAAAATTTTTAAAAAGGTACATATGAAAAAAAAAATTATGTTTCTTTTCTTACCTTAAGAACATAACTTTCATAACAGAAAATATATTTTTTCCTATCCATCTCCTTTCCACCAATTAAAAATTCAAGAACACAGTCACAGTGCAGTAGTCTTTATGCGGTGATGGGCCCTCACTGGAATTTGATCCATAGGCCCAAAACCAGCCCACTAAATAAAACTCTATTCCCCGATCACCGCCGGCGCCACCTGGAGTCTATCTGTCGTCTCCGGCGTTCACTTCACTCTCCACGCCCATTGCAATTCGTTAGTAGCATCCCGATTCCCGCAGGCCTTACTACATATCCACCACTGGTCTCTGCCTCCGACAAACAGCAACAGCAAGTCACAACCCCTGTAACTTATTCCATCGTTCTCGACAGATCAGCAACGGAAATACAGAAACCTTCGTCTATCTACTCTACTCGATTCCCACCTTCAGTAATTCGAAGCTTTGAGGTAAGTTTATAACCCCAAGACCTAATTTGGTTAAAATTACAAAGAGTATTGACATTATGATTAATTGATTATTACTAGTATTTGTAAGAATTTTGTATTGATTATTTGGTTGAGAGGTTGAGATTGCTTGAAAACCTGAAGCATTATAATTTGTAATCGGATGAAGCTATTGTTTACTAACTTACTCATATTGCCACATCCAGTATGAGATGCCCACACGAAGTTTGTTCACCCAAATCATGGAATACACCTAACAAAAAAACCTCGCAAAAGGCAGAACGCTCCATGCTCATATCATCAAAACTGGTTCCACCCATTGCTCTTACATCGCCAATATCCTCGTTAACTTCTACGCCAAGTGCCATCTCTTACCCGAAGCTCATCTTGCTTTTGACAGGGTAGAAAACAAGGACGTTGTCTCATGGAACTCTTTAACCAATGGATACTCTCAACTAGGAGGTCGCCAGAACTATATCCTTGTCATGCAACTTTTCAAGAAAATGATGAGCCAGGAGAATATGGTGCTACCCGATGCGCGTACTTTTGCGGGTGCTTTTACCGCCACATCAGCTTTAATGGATTCAGTTGGAGGGAGACAAGCTCATACAGTTGCATTTAAGTTGGGAAAGTGTGAGGACATTTTGTTGGTAGTTCTTTGTTGAATATGTGTTGCAAGGTTGGTTTTGGTTGACGATGCTAGGAAGGTTTTTGATGAAATGCCTGAAAGAGATTCTATTTCCTGGGCTACCATGATCTCTGGATATTCGATGCAGTGGATTTGAGGTGATGCTATGGAGCTTTTCAAGGTGTTGGTAGCTCAGCAAGAGGAGCATGTTAACTAATTCGTAATCAGGAGCAAAACTCGGATCACAAATTCATTGTCTTGGACTTAAATATGGATTGCTGTTTCATGTATCTGTTGGTAATGCAATCGTCACAATGTATTCAAAATGCGGAAGCTTGGATGAGGCTGTC
This sequence comes from Pulicaria dysenterica, assembly GCA_947179395.2. Classification (NCBI taxonomy): domain Eukaryota; kingdom Viridiplantae; phylum Streptophyta; class Magnoliopsida; order Asterales; family Asteraceae; genus Pulicaria; species Pulicaria dysenterica. The sequence goes on from OX359295.1 coordinate 52,010,434, forward strand.
AAGGCATTTGACTTGTCGACCAATAAAAACTCTATCACATGGTCTGCAATGATCACCGGTTATGCGCAGGGTGGGGATTGTGAAAAGGCCTTGCAATTGTTTTCAAAAATGCATTCTAATGGATTGGTTGCTAGTGAATTTACACTTGTTGTGGAAATTGGAGAGGGAAAGGAGGCACATGCATACTCGATTAAATAAGGATATCAATATCAAATTTACATAATGACGGCTTTAGTTGATATGTATGCTAAATGTGGTTCCCTAGATGATGCTAGAAAGGGGTTTGATCATTTACAAGAACCGGATATGGTGCTGTGGACGTCGATGATTGGAGGGTATGTTCAAAATGGAGAAAACAAGAGTGCTATGGACTTGTTTTGTAGAATGCAAACAGAAGGTATCTCACCAAATGAACTAGCCATGGCAAGGGTCCTAAAAGCATGCTCAAGTCTTGCTGCTTTAGAACAAGGAAAACAGATCCATGCCACTACTATCAAACATGGATTTGGGCTTGAGGTTCCAATTGGCAGTGCACTCTCAACCATGTATGCCAAGTGTGGAAGCCTTAAAGATGTAGCTCTTATATACACAAAAATACCATCAAGGGATGTCACTTTTGTAAATATTCTCATTGCTTGTAGCCACATAGGACTTGTGGAAAAGGGTTAAGAATATTTCAAAATGATGTCAGATGAATATGGTATCACCCCAAGAATAGACCATTATGCATGCATGGTTGATTGGTTGATCTTTTGAGCCGTGGTAGAAAGCTTAACGAAACTAACGATTTTATTCAAGCTGCACCCATTAATCATGGTCTTTGTTTATGGCGTATACTATTAAGTGCTTGTAGGAATTATCACAACTATGAATTAGGAGCTTATGCTGGAGAGAAATTAATGGAATTGGGGTCACAAGAATCTTCTGCGTATGTGTTATTATCCCGTATTTATAAGGCTCTTGGAAGATCAAAAGATGTCAAACGAGTCAGACAAATGATGAACTTTCGTGGCATGAGTAAGGAGCCGGGGTGTAGCTGGATTGAATTCAAGAGTCATTTTCATGTTTTTGTTGTGGAGAGTTGCATCCACAAATTAAAGAAATTCGTTTGGAGGTACATAGGTTGAGCAAGCTAATGAAAGACGAAGGTTATCATCCTAAATCTGATTCAATTTTTGCGGATTTGGAACTATTAGATTCTATAATATGATTTTTACATCTTATACTTAACAAAAGGGATAAATAGGTAATATGCATATGTGATCTTATATAGATCTTGAATCATTAATGCTTCATATGATGTTTGTTGTATTCTTGAGGATTGAATAGATGACATCAGGTATGTTTTTTTCTTCTTAAACTAATTAAGGTTTCCACATGATACTCTTCTTATGGTCTAGCATTGTTACTTCTTCAATTAATAATATATCAAAGGATAAAAATTCATTGTGAAATAGTACCCAAAATTTAATTCAGCATGATAGTTGAAATTGTGTACTTCCTGCCTGAAGTCAAGCTCAGTTATATCTTGACCTGGGACAGTTCTCCAAGTTAATAAGAATATTTTAAAATCTTAAGTTGTAACAAAACATTATAAATAATTTGTTAGTTAGGACGGCCTCGTCATGTGATCAACGACTTTTCCTTGACGACACCCTATGACGAGGGGGTTGTAGTGGGTTCTACGTGTCATCGACAAGTCCTATGACAATGTCTTCAAGAACCTTTTGATTTTCGTTTTTAAAAACCAATTTTTTTAGAAGCATTCATTTATCTCAATAAAAAGAAAATAAAAAAAAAGAACTTTTCATTTTTCTATTTCAAGTAAGTTTCAAGTTTAGAAACTTGCCCATCTAGGAAAATCTATTTTCCAATGAATCTTGAATAAGCTTGTTTGTTTGTATGTATGTATGAATTTCAATATGTGTTGAGAGATGCTTTTGGGATTGTTTGCCCGCCAATTTTCTCAAATCGATGATGGAGACGAATGACATCCGGCCGGCACATCCGTCGTCGGCAGCAGAACCAACACCCGCGGAGTTTACCGGAAAAAGCGGACCACCAATCCATGAATTCGCAGCAATCATAATGTGGCTTGGCAATCTTCATTTTTTGATTTTTCTCGTTCTGGCTTCCTTCTTATTGCTTCCTCTTTTCAAATTCTTCATGTAAGTATTTGTTCAATTACGACCCCCTTTTTTCATTTCTAAATGTTGAAAGAATCATTAATTCACAGTTATCGCATCTAATATGTATCTTCTTCTTTTAGGGTCTTGGGAATCCTTGTGGCGCTTATTTTTATCCCAATTGATGAGAACAGCCAATGGGGCTTAGCTTTAGCCAGGTTATTTCCCATTCTCCAAATTTAACTTTGTTAATTACATGTTCTCTTGAAATATAATAAGTTATGATGATGTTAATTAGGCAAATTAAGCAACCAGCTGGTTATTATTTTACTTAATTGTGGTAAAATTAATGAGATTAGTAGCAAGCAATTGACATTTCTCTTCAACTTCAGGTACATTTATAAGCATGTTGCTGGTTATTTCCCTGCTACAGTATATGTAGAGGATATCAAAGCTTTCAATCCCAACCAGACTTATGGTAAATGTTTCCTCTTGTTCTTGATTCAGATACTTATTTATGGATGACTTAAAATTTCTTTCTGATCTTGGATACAGAAGGATTATGTCAGTTTGATGTGTTCTGAATATACACTTCAATGATTGTTTCATAACTATTAAAATCGATGGGAATTTTGATATAGCAGAACAATGTACATTTAGAGAATAGAGATAAAGAAGTGTAATTGTCCATGTTAACACAGTTTTTGGGTACGAGCCACATTCGGTTTGGCCACTTGGAGCTGGGATACTATCAGATCTTGCACGTTATATTCCTATACCAAAAATCAAGATTCTTGCAAGTAGTGCCGTAAGACTTGATACTAACCCTTGATACCCATTTGTATTTGATGAAATATGTGTTGATTATGGCTATTGATCAGGTGTTCTACATCCCGATGATGAGACATTATTGGACTTGGATGGGAGTCTCTTCGGTTAATAGGACAAATTTTGTGTCTCTGTTAAAACTTGGTTATAGCTGCATAGTGATACCAGGTGGAGTACAAGAAGCATTTTACATGAAGCATGATTCTGAGGTCCGCTTCTTGCTGCTTTCACTAAGAGCACTCGTAGTCATGACTGGATGACCGTCACATCAACATAACTGGCTCATGACTTAAACACTAGTAATCATGAAATCCCATGACACTGAAATCTAGGACCCATATTTTTTTATTTCTAAGACACAAAAGAATAAAAAGGGACTATACTTGTAAAGTTACATATTTTATTATTATAGGTCGCGTTTGTAAAGGCAAGGAGAGGATTCATACGTCTTGCAATGGAAACCGATTCACCTTTGGTTCCTGTTTTTGCCTTTGGCCAGGTATTCAAGAGAGATAGAAGGGAGGAGTGTATATTAAAATTATTATGTGGCATTGATAATTATAATCAGCTGTAACTATGATTAAAACAAATCATACCCTAAATGTTGCAGTCCTTCGTTTACAAGTGGTGGAAACCAAGAGGGAAGTTCTTCTTGAAACTCTCACGATTCATGAAGTTCACACCCATCATCTACTGGGGTACCTTTTGGTATGCTTATATGATTCTATGTATCAAAATCTACCAGCTTATCATGATCAATCATAATTTCTGCTGCTTTTATTATGTAGGTCTTTTATACCCTTCCGGCGACCAATTCTTATGGTAGTTGGTAAACCAATACATTTCAAGAAAAATTCTACACCTTCAATGGAAGAGGTATGTAATTATGTATTTAAGTCGGTTCAAATCCATGGTTACATAGACTGTTTTTTTACTCTAATAGTATTGGATATTCTTCTAATTTGCTTTTACAATCTTTATAGGTTACAGAGGTACATACACAGTTTGTGGAAGCACTTGAGAATCTATTCAATAGACATAAAACACGAGCTGGTTATCCTGATCTCGAACTACAAATAATGTGATTACGAATCATCATCAATTTATCATCTTGCCTTATGTGGGCTATATATGGAAAGGAAGATTAGCGATTAATCACGAGTTACCGACTATTCAATCTACCAAACGTTGATCATGTTATTTCCATTCTTATGTTGATTAATTAGATCATTAGACGTAGTAATGTGGGTTTGTATATAACAACATTTGCTTATCATTGTTTAGACTTACAATGGAATAGTGAGTCCAAGACATGCAGCTAGATCAACTTAGAAGGGACTTCAAATGGCATAACTAAAAGTTTTGTAGAATCTTAACAAGTATCACCAGTAATTAAAGTAATTATACATAATGATGAACTCGGTATATATACGTATGAGAGAGAGAGAGAGAGCGCCAAGAACAATATGTGAATTGTGAAAGTTTAGTTTATTAGGGTTAGTAGGCATGTTACCCATAAGGTATTTAATAAGCATATTCTGTACTATTGTACTATGACTAATGTCTATGACTAATGTCGATAACAATGTTATAGTAAACTAAAGTATAAATAGACAGGACTATATTCTAACAAGTTTGTAAAAAAGGAGTCAAATGTTTTTTTATGATAGCCGAAGGGCCTAACTGCATTCAATTATGGACTTAAATGTCACTGACGTTGTAAAAACGGGATCAATGTGTAATATTTTTGCAAGATCGCCACGCGTCTATTGGCGGCGGTAACTAGCAAAATCCAGACACGAATCGAAAATTTGAGGGGCCTTCAAAATGGAATGCTAAATTATTAAATGCAGTGATGTGCTGTTTGTTCACCGCCAATTGAGAAATCAAGTTAAGAAGCGAGGGAAACTGGGATGAATTATTTGTGAGCGTTTTAAAGTTTTCTAAGATCAATTTGGGCAGGTAAATCTTTAAATTAATTTGTTATGATTATATTGTTGGTATGTAGAGTATAAAACACAGACGATTATAAAATGCACAAAAGAGGAAGAAGGCTTTAGTATCTTTATTAAAGTAAGCTTTTTGAATACATAAAAAGAAGAGTAAACACAGTGACAATAAATAGGCATCAGGTCACTGAAAAACCTCAACAACCCACAAGACTCGGTCCTTCAAAGAACCGTTATACATTTATTTAAAATAGAAAATAAAGCATGCAAACCATGCACACTGGATACTAAAGCAACTGACTTTGAATTAGTCTTCTTCACCCTCCCTTAATTCGAAGTCCTGCACACCAAGCCTATATCGAAAGTAAACATACTTTTCTTTAGAGAGTGCTTTTGTAAAGATATCAGCTAGCTGCTCATGAGTGCTGCAGTACTCTAGACTCACCAAATTCTGCATCACCTTTTCCCTTATATAATGATACTTCAACTCAATGTGTTTGGATCTGCTATGCATAACAGGATTTTTTGACAAATTAATAGTGGACTTGTTGTCACAATAGATAACTGTAGGCTCATTTTGACAAAATCCAAGATCTTCAAGGGTTCTTCTAAGCCAAATGGCTTGACAGGCTGCACTTGAAGCTGAGATATACTCTGCTTCCGTACTTGAAAGGGCTACAGTAGGTTGTTTCTTTGAGCTCCAAGCAATAGCACCACTTCCCAATGAGAACACATACGCAGATACACTTTTCCTATCATCCACGCAACTAGCCCAGTCACTGTCGCTATGCCCAACTAGCTTAATGGTTTCAGTACGCTTATACCATATACCAAAATTAATTGTACCTGCCACATACTTCAGAATTCTTCGAGCCGCCCCATAGTGAACTTTAGAAGGCCGTTGCATGAACCTTGATACCAAACTTACTGCATAAGTTAGATCTGGCCGTGAGTGAGTTAAATATATGAGACCTCCAACCAAGCTTCTGTAGTGCCATTCATCAATCTTGTCTGAACCATCTTCAAGCTGAAGTTTTTCATTGCTGTTCATAGGGGTGAGTTCCTTCTTGCAACCAGTTACACCATATCTACTCAACATGCTCCTTGCATATTTTTCTTGACAAAGAAAAATTCCATCTTGAGTCTGTTGCACTTCAAGACCCAGGAAGAAATTTAAAAGACCCATATCGGTCATTTCAAAGCATTGTTTCATTCCCTTTTTAAAGTCCTTAACCATGTAATTGCAGGAAGAAGTACAAATAATGTCATCGACATATAAACTTACATAAATGACTTTATCGTAGCTTTCCCGTTTGATATAGAGAGTTGGTTCATTGTGACTCCTTTTGAACCCATTTTCCATAAAATAACCATCAATCTTACCATACCAGGCTCGGGGGGCCTGCTTCAAGCCATACAATGCTTTATGCAACTTATATACCATGTTGGGTTTATCTTTAACAACAAAACCTTCTGGTTGCTCAACGTAGATTTCTTCAGTCAAGTCTCCATGTAGAAATGCCGACTTGACATCAAGTTGGTGCACTGACCACTTCATTTGAGCAGCTACGGCAAGAACAATTTTGATCGTTTCAAACCGAGCAACTGGGGCGAAAGTTTCTTGGAAATCGATACCTTGTTGTTGTGAATAGCCCTTGGCTACAAGTCTAGCCTTATGCTTTAACACCTCTCCATTGACTCCTACTTTGGTTTTGTATAACCACTTAACACCCACTTTGTTTTTTCCTGGTGGAAGGGGAACAAGCTTCCATGTTTGATTTCTTTCTATTGCTTGAATTTCAACTTGCATGGCCTCTTGCCATTTTTATCTTTGATGGCTTCATCAAATGAGCATGGATCAGAAACATTAAGAGCAAACTGACAGTTAATTATTTCTCCTTATTCATCAGAGATACCTTCCCCACTACAAAAATCATTAAGCCATGCTGGTGGTTGAGTCCTTCTTTTGGGTCTATTATTTTGAGGGTTGGTATTTGATTGTGGGGTAACAGAGGGTAAAGGATTTGTTACTGTGGGTTCATGTATAGGATTTGTGGAGTGAACATCATGATGGGACAAGTTATTGTCTAGGGATAGGTGGATTTAATTCATCAGATGGACCAGGGAAGGCATCGACATTTTCACAAGGAAAAGGGTCAGTAAAGTTGTACTTGGTAGAGTAGGTAGCTTTATCTTTTGTCCAATCCCATTTGGAGTCTTCAAGGAACACAACATCTCTTTTAGTAGAGATTTTATTTGTCATGGGATTGTACAACCTATAACCCTTGCTCACTTCAGAGTATCCAATGAGAATTGCTTTTTCTGACTTAGCATCTAACTTCCTTCTTTGCTGAGATGGTATAATACCATACGCAATGCAGCCAAAAATTTTAAAGTGAGCAACATATGGTTTCTTTCCTGTCCATGCCTCAAATGGAGTTTGATTTGTGAGAGCTCGAGAGGGAGATCTGTTAATTACATAAACGGCTGTAGCAACAGCTTCAGCCCAAAGAGTGTTAGGAAGCTCTCGATCTTGCAACATGCTCCTTGTCAAGTTCATGATGGTTCTGTTTTTTCGTTCCACCACCCCATTGTGTTGTGGAGTGTAGGGAATGGTGAGTTCTCTTTTAATACCAACCTGCTCACAGTAGGAGTTAAATGCTTCCGAACAGAATTCACCTCCTCTATCTGAACGGAGGACCTTGATATAGTTGCCTGTTTCTTTCCCGATCATGGCTTTGAACATCTTGAACTTCTCAAAGGCTTCATGCTTATAGGTAAGAAAGTACACCCAACACATGCGAGTTAAATCATCAATAAACAAAAGAAAGTATAAACTCTTACCAAGACCTGTTGTCTGCATGGGGCCACATAAGTCAATATGGATTAGTTCAAGCTTTTGTTTTGCTCTCCATGAAGAAGCTTGAAAAGGGAGTCTTGATTGTTTTCCTGTGATACAAGACTCACAAGTGGCTGCATTCTTGAGTTTTGGTAATCTAACTACCATTTCTTTATTGGACAGAGTCTTCAACCCTTCAAAGTGAAGATGACCGAATCTACAGTGCCAACGTAGAGCTTCCGTATCGACTTTAGTAGGTGAATGAGTAGGAGCCATCTTTTTAGTATCAACAATAACATATTATTATTTGCCAATGGAATTGACATGAGAGTGTTTCCTGTCTTCTTACTTTTGACAACACACATATCATCATCAAAAATTAGTGCGTAGCCCTTTCTCATGAGTTGACCAACACTAAGTAAATTATACTCCAATTTAGGCGCATAGTAAACATTTTCTAATAATTTGTATGTACTGTCACTAGTAAAGACTTTGACAGTTCCTATGCCCTCTACATCAATTTTCTTTTTATCTCCCAATGTAACTCCAAGTTTAAAAGACTCGTTTAACATAACAAAGCTTTCCTTAAATCGAGTCATATGATTTGAACAACCGGAGTCTAGAAACCATAGTCTATTGGAGTTATTGCGGTTACCTGAGTTGGTCATGAGGGTGTATTGATCATCAGCGAAATTAACGGCAACTAACAAGTGTGCCGTCTCAGCTTCTGCCGGTTCTTCTTGAACATCGTTCTCTGCTACATTGACCTGATTCTCTTCATTATACCAACAATCTTTTTTAAGATGGTCATATTTTTTGCATACATGCATTGAGGTACTTTGCTACGATCAAAGCTTCCTCTACCTCGACCAAATCCACGTCCCCTGTAGTTACCTCGACCCCGTCCTCGAGGAGGTCTATTTTGTTCTTGAAAGACTTGCAGAGCCTGTTCTTCTTGCCGATCTGCAGGTCTTCGAACTACTTCGAGGGACATTCTGCTATTGATGCGCTCTTCTTGCGATTGTAAGAGTCCCATAAGTTTGACAGGGGTGATGTCAGACATCTCGAATGCCACTTCGATGGATGGGATAACATAGTCGAACTTAGGGGACAGGCTTCTAAGAATCTTTTCAACAATTTTCTGGTCGGTGAGTTCCTCTCCGTACGATCGCTGCTGACCAACGTTATCCATTACTCTCGAAAAGTAATCTCCAACTGCTTCTTCATCTTTCATTGCCATGTTTTCAAACGATCTCCGTAGTCCTTGTAGTTTAACAGATTGAACTTGGGAGTCACCTTGGAATTCCACACGAAGAATTTCCCATGTTTCTTTGGCCGTATCTGCTGCAGCAATGCGGGAAAATAAGCTGTCGTGTACACCCTGTTGGATTATAGACATTGCATGATCATCCCTTCTTTTGATTTCTCGCATGTCACTGGATCCTTCGTTTATCGCAGTCATACCCAGAAACACCAAATCCCATAGGTCTCGTGATTGTAAGATGGTCTTCATACGTAGGCTCCAGTGCTCGTATCCTTCTCCTTTGAAGATAGGGATGATGATAGATGAGGAGCCTGCAACACTCGATGATTCTGCCATAAAGAACAGCCTGTGCTCTGATACCACAATGTTGGTATGTAGAGTATAAAACACAGACGATTATAAAATGCACAAAAGAGGAAGAAGGCTTTAGTATCTTTATTAAAGTAAGCTTTTTGAATACATAAAAAGAAGAGTAAACACAGTGACAATAAATAGGCATCGGGTCACTGAAAAACCTCAACAACCCACAAGACTCGGTCCCTCAAAGAACCGTTATACATTTATTTAAAATAGAAAATAAAGCATGCAAACCATGCACACTGGATACTAAAGCAACTGACTTTGAATTAGTCTTCTTCATATATATAAGATTCTGAAAAGGCTTATAAAGTGGTTGTTCACCATGGTGGTACCGCTCCTGCCGTCATAGCTGGGAGACGGTGGCTTGACCGCCATTATTGGGCCCTAATCGCAGCTCTATAAGCTACGAACTGATCATCGTCGCCCAACGATCGAACATATATTCCATTGATCGTGGAAGTGTCCTGTGTTCATTCCCAGACGTCCGACCCGATTCTTAAAATTTTGCTTTTTTGAGTTTCTTAAAGCTCTATATGGTTATTGCAAAGTGTATATATAGCATGTTTCTAAAAAGCTTTCTTAGCTTCGTTATGGCTTGATGCCACCACGATAACATACTCTAAGATCCCGCTTAACATGTCTTTACTTTTTATAAGCGTGTCTTTTAACTTTTAAGCGTATTAGAGATACTGAGCCGTATGAACCGAGTATATATAAGTTATTCATTTATAATGAAGGTTGGATATACAGAAAAAAGAAAAAGATTTATGAACTACTTTATAAACCTAGTTTGAATATTTGTTTGTATAACTTCAAATACACAATTATAATATATACAAAATTGCCGACTTAAGTCACGCCTTGTGAAACGTCGTGATCTCACCATGATTTCTAAGACTTGAGGCTTGACATTTCCGCCACGCCACATCTCATGTTATTTAGAACTTTGAGACAGAGAATCATGGTTGTTAAGATCATCTAGCTAAAATTATTCAATCCTTGGTAAGATTGTTTGAAGATATAGGATTTTACGTACGATCCTGATGACAAAAGGAGGGCGATTATCATTCCCTACTAATAGATAAGAGAAGGCTTGGCTATAGTAATGGATTTATTATAGGATCTTCATATGATTCGATCATTTTTAATTGGTATTATATAATGTATAAAATCATACATTATACAATACTAATAGAAGATATGTAAAGTAAACGAGGAAGAGATTAAGCACAAAGTTTTTGAGTTCATCATTATAAAGTCTAAATTTATAATGGTCTAATTATTAATAGAAAACTTCAAAAGTTATATTTTGCTATTACATATACTATCAATTTGTAAAGTAAATAGGTAAAATATCATGATAGTTTTAAGGGTGTTTTAGTAAATTAACAAAATATCATGAGAATTTGGTTTTCTCATGATATTTTCAAATCTTTGAGTTCTTTGATGCTATTACATACTAATTATATCTATCAATTAAGGAAGTAAATTGTTATTTTATCATGATATATTGAAGGGTAGTATAGTAAATTTGTAAAAAAACATGATAAATTATGAGATGAAATGAGATGAGATAATCACTACTGCAATGCTTGGGGAATGTGCAAATTGAAGAGACTAGAGAGAAATTGGTGCCTACTAATCAATGAGTTTTCTTTTCTTTTTATGTTTATATTATTCAAATAGAATAACAATTTAATATTTTCTTTCTTTCTTTTAATAATGACTAATTTAAATATACAAACTTAATATATAAAAAGTATATATTAGTGAACAAGAACTCATTAATTACAAATAAATATCCCAGCTTTAACATTAAATAGATATTTCAAGCTAATTAATAACAAATAAATATCCCAGCTTTAACATTAAATAGATATTTCAAGCTAATTAATATAATTGACTAATAAATTTCAACATAATTAATGTAAGTTATAACCAATAATCAAAGAATTAGAAGTTAATTAATATTAATTTTTCTTAATAAATAATAGATTGGATAACTTTTTTTAGAACAATTTAAAAGATTCTAGCTTATACAATTTAAATTGGGATATTTTAAGAAATGTACGACCCATACACTTTGAGATTACTTGAAACGAGTAAATGCAACCAACTACTATGTTTGTCTTTTAACAAAAACACATTTTAGAATTTGTGAAGAATTCTTAGAGAACAAAATATTTTTTTGAACTTTTAGTAAAAAAATAGTACATGAATAGTCTAAATCAAGCATAATGAAAAAGTAACTTAATCCCGACGCGAAGCGCGGGCTATCGGTTAACTAGTTACTATCATATTTAAACTTAAATCTTAAATTAATTAATCATAAAATTATCATTTGATATAAACATTGCACATATAAAAAAAAACTAGGGCATATGTGGTTTGGTTTTATGATTCCGGATTTTTCAATACCAAAACACTACATAGTAAAATCTTGATTTTAACAATCTTGTATAAAATGTTTAATAGATTTGAGAGTGTTATAAATTTAGATTATTATTATCCTCATCTTGCATAGTAACAAGTGTTTTTTTATCTGTATTCAAATTGTATTTGAGATTAGTCATAAATTAAGATATAAGATATAGATAAATGTAAAACTTATTAAGTATAATCTTATTTTAAGTTATTTAGAGTAGAGAGTATACTAATATGTAATATCAATAAATAATAAACGTTTGAATGAAATTCGAAGTTTTATATATGAAACCTATATAAATTTATGGATTCTTTATATTTTTTACTAATAGAAAAAAAATATTATGTTCGTTATTTGTATTTACTAAATTGTAGATGTTAAAATTTTTTATTTTACACATTAATATGCTCCAAAATACATGAAATGATATATCTTACGTAGGACAAAAGTTCAAACGTGAACTGTTTTTCGTACGAGAACTGCGAAAACCAATATTAGCCATCATATTCCCCCTCTTTTAATGTCATCACACACACATGAATTCCTCACATGCACTCTGTCACACTTGATCCCACCACGCTCTACATCCATGGATTTCACTTATCAAATCAACGGCTAAGATTGATTCTCGCAGTTCTCGTACGAAAAACAGTTCTCGTTTGAAACCTCCCCTCTTATACATATATCTCTACTCCACGTCTCTGCAAGTGGGAATTATTAAATGGGTTACCTCGAAGGGCGCAATGTTCAATTATTTGCCGGTTCTTAAAGTTTTAAATACTAGTCCATTTTGCATTTATAATTTGTGACCATACTAAAATTATTGTCTTTTTTATATAGTTGGTTAAATTTAATTAAATAAGTTATATTAACTTTTTTTTAAAGCAAATGAGATATCCTACTAACACATATGATAAAATATATAGTTTATTAACATTCTTAGTTACACCATAAGTAGCGGGTTATCCAAACCATTTCTAACCTGAATGCTACATCACTTTTTTTCCTATTCTTTTTCCTACCCGAAACCTAAATAATATTTAGCTTAAACGACCCAAATAATTTATTCTTTCCTTAGTCTCTCTTATACACTCACAAAAACATGTGAACTCGAAGGTCGGGTTTGGAAAGTCGACCACTTACCCGGATAGAGGGTGGTAATGGGGTTCCCGATGGATCCAAAGTCAACCCAAACACATCCAAAGACGTTCGGAAGAGGCGTTACGGGTGGCCTTGTATCTCTTTTTTTGAACAGTGAAAAAGTTACTTAACTAGAGCTTCGGCATGACATCACCTCGAGCAAGCAACCACAATATACTAAATAAAAGCCAACAAGGTGGCCTTGTATCTCTTAGCGAGCAAATAATGATAACTATGTGATAGTGGAAATCATCCATAATACTAACATCGATGGTACATTACGGATCATTTTTCCTTTACTTTTTATATTTTTCTTAAGGTTCTATCTTCTATGTATTGCCTCAGTTCAGTTTTGTAACCAGGAAATACAACTCCCAAAGCTTTTGGGACTGTTCACCCGCCATTTTTCTCATGTCGAAGACGGAAGAGACGAACGGAATCCCGGCACCAACACCGTCATCGTCAGAACCCACGCCGGCGGAGTTCACAGGAAAAATGGTCTCACCACTTCATACCTTTCTTGCAATGATAGTGTGGCTAGGCTCTGTTCATTTTATCTTTTTCCTCAACCTGGCTTCGTTTTTATTGCTTCCTCTTCACAAATACTTTCTGTAAGCAATAGTTTCTTCATTGTCTTTCATAATCGTCACTGTAAATGGTATGTTCTATAATTTGATCTAATATTCATCACTTTTTTCAGGGTATTGGGAATGTTTGTAGTGCTTATGTTCATCCCAATTGATGAGAACAGTAAATGGGGCTTAGCTATAGCCAGGTTCATTCCTTTCCCTTTCTCCCTAAAAGATAGATGTATGGAAAAGTTGCTGCATTTGATTCATCTGTTAATTAAAGTAAAATTGTTTCACTATTAGGCAGAAGACCTAGATCACTCATTAAAATAATCTTTTTTAGTGTATATTTCTACGCCCTTACGATATATTTCTGCTAGTTTAGTGTACTTTCTCAGAATCTGTGTAATTTAATGATGGTTGAACATTAGGAATGAAGAACATAAAAAAGTTCTTTAAACAAAACAGATATGTAAAGAAAGTGGAAAAGAGGTTGATAGCGTTTATTCGAGAGGATAGTTAATGGTAAAGATGGTTTTGGGATTTTGTTTAGAATGAATTTCCCTGTTGTTTTGTAATTATTTGTGTTCAAGGCGCGTTTCTTGGCGAAACAAAGTCATTCTGTGTGTATCTGTTAATTCATTATGTTAGTTTCTACACCGTCTAAGAAAGGTAAAAGACTATTCATGTCATTAAGTGATCCTCTTAATTTAATGCTGAGAAGAAGAAGGGATCTTTTTGTTCTTTTTACTTAATAAAATGAGTGGACTAGACTCGGTGTTTCAATTATTTATATGGGTACAGGCAAATACATTGATATGGTATTGAAATTTTTACCAAAGAAGATGATAATGCGAATCCGGCGCTTCCTAATTTGAGAGTATCTGCAATGTTATACAACTGCGAATGATAAAGTTTAATGGCGGTCATAATTTTATCAATTTGAGGTTCGAATAGACCATATCTGTTATCATCATTATCATTACTAGTATTTTGTGGAAAAGGAGTTGTTTTGTGTTCTCTTTAAAGTTGGTGTAAAGTGTAAACTGATATTTACTTAATTCATATTCCATCAGAGCCTGCAGTTGCTTCTAGATTTGCAAGAGGACTCTTTTCTGGACCTAAAAGTTACGTTCATCATTATAAACGTCCGCTTAGTGAGATTTGATAATAATATACCATTTGCAGCTCTTAGAAAATAAGTTTGTGATGTTAGTTAGACAATTTGACCCACTGATAGTAGAAAACTCAAATTAAAGTCTAGCAACATCTACGCAGTAAGTAGCATGTAATTGATATTTCCTATGAATTTCAGGTACATATACAAGCATGTTCGTGGTTTTTTTCCTGCTACTCTATGTGTTGAGGATATTAAAGCTTTCAGTCCTGATCAGGCTTATGGTATTTTTTGCCTTAAATCTTTGTGAACTCTGTCTGCAATTTAGTTTAGCCAATTTCCGTATTTTCTTTCTACTGTGGGGTAGAAATTGACATAAATCTGTGTGATGATAGAGATTAAAAAATTAACTATCATAAGCTTCATAAACGTGTATATCTCGAATGCAGTTTTTGGATATGAGCCCCATTCAGTTTGGCCAATTGGAGCTGGGATATTATCAGATCTTACGGGTTATATGCCTACAGGCAAAGTCAAGATCCTTGCTAGTACTGCTGTAAGATTTATTACTCTTTGGTTCTTCACATTTCTAAGTTTTTAATGATACTGATTTACTTATGAATGAGTTGATTGGTTTATATTTATCTCTAATAGGTCAAACAATTAAATTTAACAAAATAGCTTAAAAGGTTAAACAATTTCACCCGGAGTGTATGTTTAATGCATAAAATCTTATTCTATTGATAACATTAGGCTATTATTGACACACGAGTTCTAATCATTATATAAAAATCACTGAAACGCGAGTTATTTACAAGAAGTGTTTATTGTCGACCCCACATGTTTTGATTTGTTCCAAGTATATTCATTTTGGCCAATTTCCCGGCCTGGCTCACCCACCCATTTTGCCACCTCTATTCCTTTGTATCACGTCCAACAATGTTGAATATCTTTGTTGATCAGGTGTTCTACACACCATTGCTGAGGCATTTATGGACATGGATGGGACTTACAGCAGCAACAAGGAAAAACTTCGCGTCCCTTTTGAAAGCGGGGTGTAGCTGCATAGTGATCCCAGGTGGAGTACAGGAGGCATTTTACATGGAGCATGATTCCGAGGTTTGTTTTTCATAACTTTTACATCCCTTTTATTAGTTTTTCATATGATGGATAATTATAAGGATTTAATTTATATAGGTTGCCTTTTTAAAGGCAAGAAAAGGATTCATACGCCTTGCAATGGAAACAAATTCTCCTTTGGTTCCTGTATTTGCTTTCGGGCAGGTATTTTCTTTGTTAACATTTTTACAGTTGTAATAATTATGATGAGAAGTCAAAACCCTTTTTGAATGCTGCAGTCCTATGTTTATAACTGGTGGAAACCACGGGGGAAGTTCTTCCTGAAACTCTCCCGAGCTATTAAATTCACGCCTATTGTCTTTTGGGGCACATTATGGTATGTTTTATTCCTATAATTTTCAATCCAGCACAAATCTCCTTATAATCATTAATTACTGATGGTATTTGCTTGTTAAATTTTGCAGGTCTCCTGTACCCTTACGACGACCGGTTGTTGTAGTGGTTGGCAAACCTATACACTTCAAGAAGAACTCTACACCCACCATGGAAGAGGTACTCAAGTTATTATCCTTACTTTTAACGGTTAGTATATTCACTGTATGATTATTTTTTTATTTGGCTTTATATCTTTTTTAGGTTTCTGAAGTACACGATCAATTTGTGGAAGCCCTTCAAAATCTATTCGATAGGCATAAAGCGCGAGCAGGTTATCCTGATCTTGAGTTACGAATTATATGATGATATTGTGCATTTACAAATGTAAGTTAATGTCTAGATTTACTCGGCAGCAGGCAAGAAATTTAAAGCTCTTAAGTGTCTATGAGGGAACTAAATTTTGTGGAAATGGCTTGGACCAATAACCTGTGTTCTACATTTTTTTTGTAAAATGATTCGCTTCTTCACCATCTGATTCAGCATAATGTTTAATACAGTATAAAGACACCATATACAGTATTCTATACACATGCTGAAAACTGATCATCTATGATTTAAAAACACAATCACTAGGCACTTTCAGTTAAGTGAAACAAATTAGGCCACGAGCCACATGAAGAAGAACAAGCATAGGGTACACGAGATTGATGCAGCTGAAACAAATTAGGCAACGAGCCACATGAAGAAGGTCGACCATAGGGTAAGCGAGATTGATGCCAAAGCATAAGTCCACAACATAATCACCGAACATTCACTCTCACCAACACCAAATAATTGGATTATCGTACCTGTCATTTTAATAATATTGAAATTCTGATTCGAATGTTAGAAAAACAGTCTTTTAATCTTATATTTTCACCCGAAGCTCTTACCAGTGTTCATGGCTGGTGGAACCGCAAATTGTAGCAGAAGAACAAAAACATAGAGAGGATCTGCATGTACTAAACCCATGTAAACCGCTCCTTTGATCATTAAAATGCCAGCAAGTGGCAAAAAGACGTACCGAACTGCTACAATACCAAATATGAGCTGTAATGAGATACCAGACCCTTTGAGACCTGCAAATCATATCAAGATCAAGAAACCGAATATATGAATGTTAGAATGTAAACTTATGGTCTTTAATTTTACCTCTTAGCAGGTTTCCAGTTTCCACCCACAATTAATGTCATAAGCGGAATGGCTGCATCCCTTGGAAAAAACCAGGAGTAGGGTCCATTAGCTTAGCCTGTTTACAAAAACTTGATCTAGAAAGTTAAGGTCTAAGAGCAACTCCAACCTTCACCTCTATAATTCACACTCTATCTCTATTTATGGTGGGACCATCCACTCTAAACAAAATTACAACTCCAACCATACACTCTATTCATCCCTCCAAAATTAGTGGGACCCATATTCCACTAATAATAAATATTATTTTTAAATACAATAACTATAATTTAATAGGTATTATACATATAATGTTATAAATATTAAAGAAAAAGTAAATAATTTATGTGGGGTCCATTGATAGAGGGTTTATCCTCTCACTTCAAATATAGAGGGAGTTTTTGTTCCCTCCATATATAGAGAGAGTTATAGAGGTTGATTGGATTAGTTTTTCCCTTCAAAATGGTGGGATAGAAGTTGGTTGGAGTTGCTCTAAAGGGTCATACCCTACTAAAGTTGCGGAATCTTGAATCACTCAAAGTGGTGCTGTGGTTCCTATCAGTAGCCTGCGCATTGGTGTGACTGTTCCAATGGCGAACCCCACAATCTTTTAAAATAAAAGAAAAAGAAACAAATAGGATGTCTGAGCTTTTCAGGCTCTATGTTTATAATATAAAGTAAGAGTTCAAAAGCATTATACTGCTGCTATAGTAGATGGTGCGAACACTGCCTTTAAATTGATATGTCTTGTAAAGTTTCTCAAATGTTGCTTCATCACATTTAACATCACCTGATGCAAAGCAAAAATCGAATTTCGAGGTTAGAGGTAACCTCAAATTCAAATAAAACATGGACGATCTCAAGTTTTAAAAACTGAAAAGAGCCTTCACTTTCCCATTGATGTTGATGGAAAATGAAGAAGAGGTGAGCAAAGTGTGAGTCAAATTCTCTTGTACAGTTGTTCCTGTTTCATTGTTGGATATAACTAAGTTGTTACTAGGATTTTGGGCATCACCCGAGAAAACCCGTACTAGGTTGTAAACATATAACCACAGATATACAGCTCCTATCTGATGGAATTTGTCATTGCAAGTGTACAAAAGAAAAGGCAACAATCAATGAAAGTTTATAAGTAAAAACACGTACTGCCAAAGAGAGCGAGGCATAAGCGATGCCATACTTGTAACAAACATCAGGGTCTCCAAAGGGACTGACTTTCTCTTTACATTATTACATACAGCTGGTAATATTATCAAAAGCATGTTTCCCAGGTTTCCTGTGATTCATAGTCAGAAAGTCAAAAGGAAAACCCGAAAAATTTACCTACCTAAGCTGGCTTATCTAGTGCAAATCTTGCACGATATCAGTTACCTGCGGCACAGGTACCAACAATGAGGCCCTTAAGATGTTGGGGTGGTCTAGTGATGAGCAAAAGCACCCATCCAAGTGCTGACCCAATTATGAAAGTGAGAAGGATGTTAACAGGCATAAAGCACCTGCAAATTTTAACACTTGATTGTTAAAAAGTGACATCTAGCATATTATCATCACACAGCAGAATCTAAAACTCAGGAAAGAGAACTTGCATTGAGATTATGCTCTCATAAGTGATTGTACTAGCCAGGTTGCTACCTACAAGTGCTGGGTTGAGCACAAAGAACACAATCTGTTCACATGTTAACAAAAAAAAATATTTTTCAGGAGATCAAAATGAATAACTTCCAAGATTTGGATCCATAAAATATAATATCTTTGATTGTACTTGCATTATTGACTTGCTTCCTTGTACTCTGTCCTAATATATCAATGGAGTCCAAGGCAAGAAATGAGCCAAGTGCGGTGACTAACAACACTTTGAAAACAGGCATAGAAGCAGCAGAAAGCAGATCAATAATTCCCATCTCTAAATGATTGTTATCCAGAAATTTAGGATAGGAACAGAAGCAGATATGATTAGTTTACGTAACCGGTTTTTAATGTGTATTTAAATTACTGTTTAAAGTGCGGATTATAATGCAACGCACTTCATTTTCGTTAAATGTATATTATAATAATTTTGTGCCAGTAGTTTAAGGTAATAAGTACAAGATAACATAGCAGCCAAAAATTGAAACCTTAAAGAAAGATAAAGTAGCCGCCGGCTTATACCAATTAAACAAGAGGTATCGAGATATATTGAATTATAACCTTTTTAATGTGAAGGAAAAAATATATTTACAAATATTTGTATTGATGTGTGTTGGTGTGTGTATGTGTCACAAGGATGATATTTATATGTAATTTATTATATAGAGAGCTTTAAAATATATTTACAAATATGTGTGTTGGTGTGTGTACGTGTGTGTATATATTGAATTATAACCTTTTTAATGTGAAGGAAATAATATATTTACAAATATGTGTATTGATGTGTGTTGGTTTGTGTATGTGTTACAAGGATGATATTTATATGTATTTTATAGAGAGCTTTAATATATATTTACAAATATGTGTGTTGGTGTGTGTATATATTGAATTATAACCTTTTTAATGTGAAGGAAAAAATAGAAGAATATATCATTTTTGTAAAATAATATACACCTAGTAGAAGAAAAGAAAGGCAAGCGTTCAGACTAATTACAGCTTCCGTCATATCTCTAGAATCGTGTGCTAATGCTACGTCTTTCCATCCAACCTAAACACATGTGAATGTCATTTTAAAATCATAAATCACCAAAACATTTTGAAGGTATTCGCCTTTTGCTTTTACTCTGTAAAATCTTATTAAGAAAGTTGAAATATTTACAAAGTTTTAGGTGGGCATACCCACCAAACCCCTATACTAATTGCCTAATTGGAGTCCCAAAACATGCTTTGGAAAAAATACCAAAAAAGATATCATAACTCTAAATCCAAAATTTTGACTATTAAACCAAATACAATTATAATAAAATAAAATGCAAAAACCAAAATTGTCTTCATTCACGGGAGTCTTCAAATAATCTTTACTATTCATCGTGCCTTCATCTTTAAACACGCAAACCTAACCCACTAATGACTAAACTGCTAATATCCAACAGATCAATCCGGTCAACCAATCTAAAACTCGCAAAGCCAAAGGGCAATCACCTGGTGGACTCGAACATAATCGACCTCCGTCTAAACACCGAACTAACAAACTTCCCGAACTAACAAACTATCAAACAAAGGTTACCACATCCAACCAGGTGGTGACAATACGATGTTTCAGATTAAATTAACTGGACCGACCGAAACAGTTGGAATTAACCACGATCCACACGAACCACGAGCTAACCACGAAACACACGAACTAACGACTATCTGAAACAGCAACAAAATCTGATACACGAACTAACCACGAACCACACGAACCCACGAACCACGAACTAACCACGATCCCCAACTCGACAACGATCTGAAAACTCGAACACTCATCAGAGATCTGAACCACGAGCCCCAATCTCAAACCACGAACCATAGATCTGACCATCTGAAAACTCAAACACGAACCAGCGATTTGAACCACAAACCATAGAACTGACCCATGAACCGACGTGAACTTACTCGACCAAAGATTTCGACCGGGAAGGGAAAACGAAAACGAAGGAGAAGAAGGAAGTTCTCCGGACCGCCGGCTAACGCCGATGGCCGGAGGAGAGAGGGCGGCGGCGGTAGACTTCAACTTAGGGTTTTTAGGAAGGAGAAAAGAGAGAGAATTAGTAGAGAATAAAGTTACATTTTATCAAGTTTAAATGATGTAAAATGATGTAGCTAATGTTTAGTATGTTTTCTAATATAAAACGTTTTAAAAAAATTTGCTCTTAACAACTAATTGATATGTGGTAATTTAGTATTTGGATTAGCTTCAAAATTGTAACTAATGATGATTATTTTAACATTATTTATGTTGTTTAATAACATTATTTATTAATACTTGGTAGAAGTCTAGTACATCAAATTATTTATTATATTCGTTTATATAAGTTAAATAAAAATAAAATTCGAATAAAATGGAAACGAACACTAAATTCAGAGTTCAAATCCAATCAAAACAAAAATTAAATATTAAAGTTAGAATTTAAACAAAAATCATATGTGAAATTTGTATCGAAACAATCAAGGAATTAGAAAGACTGAAAATAAAAACTTTATTTGAGAATTGAAAAAATACACGTCGAATATACTTGACTGAAATGATTGACACAAAGAAAAGACCCAAATTCAACCCGAAAACGTGACACAACTTAAGCTGAAACGAAAATTAATTGGTCAAAAATGTTTACACAAAATGTACATAAACCCAATAACCATTGTCTTACACAGAATAGCAATTGTTTGAGTGGTTAAAATATGCAATAAATCGTTTTAATATTCAAAACTTACAATGAAAAACAATACAAAGTTGAATACATATTTATAAACTACAAATTATTATAAACACGCTTAGAAACCAACCTAATCATATACATAAACCCCATTTACTATATTTTCTTTCTCCCAAAAATCAACCATAATTTTTTTAAATGTCTTAGGTCTCATTGCTGCACATATTTGTATGCCTCACATGGTATCTTTTATACCATGATAATTATTTTACACATCACAATTCACAACAATGTTTTGCTTTTATGATTCAACTCTCACTTTAATTTAACTTTAACATAAGTCATCTTTTTTTTTTCTTTTTCTTTGGTTGTGATGTCTTAAATAATTATTGTGGTGTATTAATCATTTTCTACTTAGAAATGGTGACAGCTGAACAATTATCTCGGATCCGGTCAAACGAAACAAATCAAGCAACGAGCCACATGAAGAAGGTGGACCAGAGGGTAAGCGCTATCGATGCCAAACCATAAGCCCACAACATGATCACCGAACATTCACTCTCACCAGCACCAAATAACTGTGTTATCGTACCTGTCATACTAACAAGTGTCACAAATCCAAAAAGATATAGAATAACAGAGAGGCTAATATCACCATTAGGAGTTCATACCAATGTTCATTGCTGGTGGAAGTGCAAATTGTAGCAAGAGAACGAAAAGAAATAGAGGATCTGAATTTACTAATCCCCAATAAAGCGCTCCTTTCACGATTAAAATTCCAAAAAGTGGCAAGAAAATATAGCGAACTGCTGCGATACCAAGTACAATTCGTAACGAGATACCAGAACCTTTAAGACCTGCAAATCATATGATATATAGTAAGATTAATGAACTAAATGCAGAAATGTGAACTTATGGTCTCCAAGTTTACCTTTTAATAGGTTGCCACCCACTATCAACGTCACAGTCGGTACTGCAGCGTCTCTATGATGAAAAAGAAGTTAAGGTTCATTAGTCTACCATGTTTTCATACACAAAAATTTTAAAAGGGTTTCAAAGATTATACCCTACAAAAGATGCAGAATCTTGGATCACCCGAAGAGGAGCTGTGGTTCCTATTAGTAGCTTGCGCATGGGCGCGATTGTACCAATGACAAATCCCACAATCTTTTACAATAAAAAGAAAAAGACATAGTTACATTCACATATTGCACAATGAATATTAAACACCAACATAACCAAGAGTCGGGAAAAGCAGTATACCCCTCCAGTAATAGATGGTGCGAACACTGCCTTCCAGTTGATGAGTTTAGAGAACCTCCCCAAATGTCGCTTCATTACCTAATGCAAACCATAACTCGAGTTATAAGGTGAAACTTATGAGTAAATTCAGTAGAGACATGGATGATTTCAAATTCAATAATCGGAAAACAACCTTCAGTTTTCCCTCGACATTAGACGAACTAGGAAGCAAACTTCGGGTCAATTCTTCTTGCGCGGTTGCTGTGTTGTTTCTAACAGAATCTTGAGACGGAACTGAGAAAACTCGTACTAGATTGTAAACGTAAGACCACAAAAATACAGCTCCAATCTGATAATTCGTCATTAGGATGATAAATATGCCACTGCTAGTTTACCTTAGTCCGGACAAATAATAACATTTTAAAGAAAAATTAAATTAGAAATAGTAGAACACATACTGCCATAGATAATGAAGCATAAACTAAGCCATAGTCATTGCAAACAACAGGATCACCAAAGGGACTGCCTTTCTCATTGCATACAGCTGGTAATATTATCAAAGGCATGTTTCCAAGGTTTCCTGTCATTCATTCAGAAACCGCAAAGTCCATTAATTACATTCTTTTTATGCATCACAATCATACACTACTGTAGGTTCAGGGTATCAAGTATCAATCGTAATTAAAGCAATCAGCACAAATTAGGTGAACTCAATTGTATCCTTGTATGTATGTATGCATACGTGAGAGAGCAAGAATCAAGAATCAATAATCGTATACTCGTGAATAATGAATTGCTAAGATTATTAGGGTTAATTACAAACTATTTATAAGTCAATGGTTTCAACATAATGTACCCTAAACTTTCAATAATATCATATAGGCATTAAACTTCACTATAATAGAATGATCACAATCAAGGATCTAATCATCTAACAAGTACAAGTGAAGTTACCTGCAGAACAGGCACCAAGGATGAGGCCCTTTAAATTTTGAGGTGGTCCAGCAATGAGGATAAGCACCCATCCAAGTAATGACCCAATTATGAATGTTAGAAGAATATTAACAGGCATAAACCACCTGCAATTTTTAATCACTTGAGGTTTTTTATAAAGACACCACTTTTTGAAGCAAGCAAAAGCAAACAGATCATTCAAACAGCATAATTCATAACTCACAAAAAAAAAAAAACTTACATTGAAATTATGCTTTCATAGGTGATTGTTTTAGCCAGGTTGCTGCCTACAAGTGCTGGATTGAACACAAAGTACACAAGCTATTCACAAAGAATAACCATAATTCAAAATAAATAAATAAAAATCAAATCTTTAGTCAATCTTGCAATTATCTGGAATCACCAAAAAGGGAATTGAGATTTGCATCTAATACTCTATACAGAACAACTCTGCAATCCAAGCATATCATCATTCATCAATATCACACTTTCATGATTAACTAGAAGAATAAACAGGAAAAAGCTTACATTGTTGACTTGTTTCCTTGCACTCTGTCCCAGAATATCAATGGAGTCCAAGGCAAGAAAAGAGCCAAGTGCTGTAACTATGAGAACTTTAAGAATAGGCATAGAAGCAGCAGAAAAAAGGTCAAGAAACCCCATTAGGAAACAATCTGTTTCCAGGAATTTGAAGAAGAAATAAGAATGTGATTAGAATTTTATTCAATCAACGCACTGTTATGTATGGAAGATATTGTGGGTTTCGAAAATGTGTACCTACCCACACCGCTAGTGGATTTTTTTTTTAATAAAGTAATGCTGGAAAGCAGCCGAACTCTTCGGTCTTTAAGAATTTTTTATATTAAATTGCGTCAAAGAAATAGTAAATGTGTTACGAGGGTCACGCATATACGTCTTCTTCATAATCTCATGTCTGTCTTCTTCATGGTGAAGCACGTGTGAACCTAATCACCGTTCCTCATTCTTTCAACATTATGAATTACTATTTCCCCTGTATCTGACGTCCTCACTCATAACCTGTCATTATCTGTTTGACTTTTTAAAAATTTGGCTCATTTGCTTTGATCACTTGTCAAGTGAAGTGTAATAGGCTCCGACACGGCCTGGCGTGATACTATGTCACTGCCGGCCATCACGAGTGGCCTCATGCGGTGAAATCACATAACCAAATCATCTAATATAAATAAAAAACAAACCTATATAAATCTCTATCTCTAATCTCTAATATAAATGAAAGAGAAAAATTAGAAAAAAAATTATTAAATAATCTAGACACTTTATTTAATAAAATATTTAATTTAATAATCAGAATTAAAAAATCAATTTTAATTTTTTAGAATTAAAGTATTAAAATTCAAATCAAAATAATTATAACTATAATATTATCCAAATTCGAATACACTTATCAATCTACAACTTAAATACCCTTTTGATGCCCAAATAATGACTAAAAATAATAAACATTATTGAATAAATATGTATTAATTAAAACCAATAGCATATTATGTTTGATTAAATATTTAATACCAATAATGGCATATTACTCGTGGTAAACTAAGTTATATTAAATCTTCTTTCACGCATACAATACAATCTTATATTTACTAAACGAATATAAAATAATAGTTTCACATATATAATTATGTTTACACGGGTAACTAAACTAGTTAAATTATAAAATCTTAACTATTCATTTATTTAAAATCAAATCGTGATCGTTCATTTAGACAAAATTGAAATTGAAATTTGACTTAGTCAAACTTATAACTTAAATCAATTTGCCTTTCAAAAAAAATAACAATTATTCAAATTTAATCTTAATATGAAATAAAGTAAGATAAATAAATTTTACTTTAAAAAAAATAAAAATATACTTAAATTCAAATAATACAAGTACGATATGTAATTTAATAACCTTTTCTTCCTTTTTTTTAATATCAAATTACGAATCTACATATACTTGGTATTAAGAAAAATTCTTTTATTACTTTTTTAAATTCTTTTACATATACCTGTATTAGTATTTCTTCCTTTTTGGCTCTATGTTTGAACAAAGCTGGAAACTTTTATTATCAAAACAAAGGAAGTGGAATTCTGGAACATACCTTATCTTACGACCAATGTTTTTCCCTCTATCTCCTAATCTCTATCATCAAACTTACATTTAAGATTGAGAAATCGTTTAGAAATACTATAACACAGAGAGAGAGAGGGGTAGGGAGAGAGAGAGAGAGTAGAACAGATAAGAGGGAAAGGAGATAAATAACTATAAAAAAAAGAAACAGTAGAAAATATTAAACATGACATGTGACAGTCTCATATGTACATTGATTGAGCGGGAAAACACAAAACTGAGTTGTTAGAAAAAGAACACATGACATAATATTTACTCATTAATATTTACTCATTAGTATACCATACAATTCACAGGAACAAACTTTGTCTTTTTGTGTATTCAAAAAAATTATTTATATTTCTAAACTTCCAAAGAAATATCAAAAAGTAATGTAGATGGGCTGGTAAGGGACATTACATGTGAATGTTGTGTCATGGTTTCAAATCATGGCTACTCTAATTTTTTTGTTTTCCTTAACTTTTTTTGCATTTAGTTTTTTAATTGTTTTTTTTAACTTTTTTAACATTTACTTTTTTAATTTGATGGCTTTTTTTTCTTTTAAAAAAATACGGCACATGCTATTAAGATGCGATGATATAATATAGGCTATTAGTCATGTTTTTTTCTTTTTCTTTTTTGTTTTATAAAATCAACTTTTTATATCTAAAACATAGTAATAAATAATTACAATATACAACAGAAGTTGTTAAGGTTAGAAAGTTTAGAATTCTTTTTGAATTCTTTTAAATTATTTTGTTCTTTGTGTTTTAAATAAGTTTATTCTTTTTAAATTATTTTCGTTTAGAATAAGTTTATTCTTTTTGTTATTTGTGTTTTATAGTTTTCATTTTTTAAGTTGTAATCTAGGATTCATATATATGTAACCATAAAGCGACTCTATTTCCTCTTCTAATATTTTCTTTTGTTATTGGTATGTTTTACTTGTTCTATTTGAATTATAATTCAAAAATATATAGTTAATTATATATATTTTTGTCTGCTTTATAATCAACTTAAAATCTATATTTCATTTTATAGCTCTTTTTTGTTTTGTTAATTAGTAATTGTTAAGATGTTTTCCTTATTAATATATATATTAATAATATATATATATATATATATATATATATATATATATATATATATATATATATATATATATTATTGACTATAGATGTGGCAATCAATCTAATTATTTACTTCATTTTAGTAACAAAAAATTATATGTATAAATCCCGTCGTAGCACATGAATAAAAAAATCTTATCTTTTTAACAATTTACAAAGACATCTTTTTAAGCAACTAATACCAACAAAATCCTTATATGAAATAGTTTTTGTTGACAACTTATAGATCATAAGCCAAAAGGAGATTGTATATATTATTTTACCTCATCTTCTAACTCATTATATTAGCATATGTGTTTCAAATTAAAAAAAGTGGACGAGAAAAAAATACACATCAACATTTTTATCTCGAAAATATTCTTCTCCATCATGTAGATCTACTTCTTATCTTTGTCAACTTCCGTTTTCCAATCATCAAATCATCCAAATAAGAATTTGAGTTCTTTTCATGTAGGTTTCGAGATAAAATGAGGACCTGTAGGATATAATAGGGTCTTATGATGTGGATTTTATTTTTTATGTTAACTTTATGTATTTATTTTATCACACGAGTACTTGTCATTATAAAGAATACATGTCACATTTGTTAGTAGTGAAATAGGCTATCATTGTTTAAATATTTTACTTATCAAGATACACAAAAACTAAATTACTTTTAAAAAATTCAAACAATCCAATTGTTTTATGTTTCATATCTAAATTCAAAATAAGATCTTTGCGTACAAGGTTTAAAATGATTTGTTTTAGGTTTCTTAGTAAATAAATGATCTAATCAAACTCGATCATAAAGTGATTAATCCCCTACGCGAAGCGCGGGTAAGCTAACCACTAGTTATTTTTAAATTCTAAAGCCAAACACAACCAAAAACAAAAGCAAGATTGAAACAAATTTATATTAAAAGTTTATGTAACCCCGTTTCAATTTTTATAAACTTATATTGTTAGTTTATTTTATAAGAAACGAGTTTATTATGATTTAATATAAGAAAATAAATCATATTTTCAAATACAATAATAAAATAAATTTATAAAAAATAAGAAAAGGTTATATACTCGAAAAAAACACCCTGTTACAACGATCAAAGCAGGAAATGTCGATAAGAGGTCATAGAAGCTTCTTTATTATATTTAGAAGATTAGATGTAATATATCAAAAAGTTAAAAGAATTAACAAAAATTAAGAATAAAAAGTTTGGCAAGATTTAAAAAGTGAAAAATAAGATAAAAATTAAAAGAAGCTACCCTTCTATTTCCTATATAAAAAATTAATTAAGATAGTTATAAAGGAAATTTAAAAAGGAAAAAACAAATTAAAAGGTAATAAAAAGGTGGGTCAAAAAGAAAATAAAAAGGGAAGCAGGAGGAAGGTGTCAACCGGTGAGGCTGCTGAGATTTCAAATAATGAATTCATAAGACTAATATATATATATATATATATATATATATATATTGTAAACGAGAACGATGCACATTAAGCCGGTAACTCTACCTCAACTTAAAGTCCTATATTATTTTATTATATAATAATATAATAAAACTACTTTTTTCCGTCGTCCATCTCCTTCTTTCCCATCGCTTTCCATTCCTCCCTTTTAGCCCAATGATTGCTACGACTCAACTCCATACATAAATGATGTTCGTACAGTGAATTCTGTACATTATTAATTTATAATTTATGCATTAATTACTTGTATCTTGTTATAAATCACTAAAAACTGTAATGCAAAACTGTCATGCTCATGAAGAGAAGTCCTCTGAGTTTCGATTTTTTAATTGACGCCACCAACTATACTCAACAAATTGTGACTTTTACATCATATTACAGCCTGTAACATATGAAAGAGACTTTAACAAGAAACTACAATTTAACAACCTAAACTAACACCTCAACAAGTAACCTCACCACATGCCATTTGAACTACCTACTACTCATAATTGATTGCACAAAAATTTCCATTCATCTTCCATTTTCATTACCCAATACAACTATTAATTTCTAACTCACAACGTTAGCCGCTATAAACCCCCCTTTCAATTATTGTACAGGTTTGACCGCTCTACATCACATTTTAAAATCAGAATGTCGATGAGTCAAGTGAAACGAATCAAGCAACGAGCCACATGAAGAATGTTGACCAAAGGGTAAGCGAGATCGATGCCAAACCATATGTCCATAGCATGATTACCGAACAATCACTCTCACCAGCACCAAATAGTTGTGTTATGGTACCTGTCATATCCACCAACTTCAACAATATTGCAAAACTTTTTTTTTTTTAAAAAGGGGGTTAAAATCACCCTCAGGAGCTCGACGTACCAATGTTCATGGCCGGTGGAAGTGCAAACTGCAGCAGCAGAACGAAAAGATAGAGAGGATCTGGATATATAAATCCCAGATAAAGCGCTCCTTTCACGATTAAAATGCCACAAAGTGGCAGGAAAATATACCTAACCGCTGCTATACCAAGTACAATTGGTATCGAGATACCAGACCCTTTCAGACCTGCAAATCACATATATATATATATATATATATATATCAAACTTAAAATCATAATGATCAAGAAACGAATGCACGAATGTGAACTTACTGTAAAAGACTAATTACCTTTTACAAGGTTCCCGCCAACAACCAATGTCACAACAGGAATCGCTGCGTCTCTGAGAGATTTGGGTCGATTAGTATCAACTCTTTTTATAAAAAAAAGAACAATTTAGAAAATAAAGTCTAAGAGATTATACCCTACTAAGGATGCAGAATCTTGAATCACTCGAAGCGGGGCTGTTGTGCCTATTAGTAGCCTGCGCATTGGTCCGATTGTTCCAACAATAAACCCGACAATCTTTTACAATAAATCAGAACATTACTATGTGGACTTACATTTCAGGCTCCATTGATTGATAATATAATTTAAAGTTAGAGAAAGCAGTATACCGCCCCGGTAGTTGATGGTGCAAACACGGCCTTCAAGTTAACCTTTTGAGAAAAGTTCACCCAATGTCGCTTCATCACACCAAACATCACCTAATGCAAACCACATTTTTACTCTTAAGGCCAAACATATGAGAAATGGATACTTTCATTCAAGTTCTAAAAGTAAAAAGGCAACCTTTAACTTTCCCTCGACGTTAGTAGAAGACTCGGCCTCTGACGAAGGAAGCAAAGGTTGGGTCAAATCCTCTTGCACGGGTTCTGTTATGTCGTTATCAGAATCTTTGGAGAAAACACGAACCAGGTTGTATACGTATGACCACAAAAACACAGCTCCAATCTGATTAATTAGGCATTGCACAAATTATGTTTAAAATTTATAACTTACAATTAATATCAATGTAAGCTTCATTTTATTTCTGCTTTTATATAAAAACTGAGAGTAAAAACACATACTGCCATAGATAGAGAAGCATAAGCTGTGCCATACTCAGAGCAAACATCAGAATCTCCAAAAGGAGTGCCTTTCTCTTTGCATACAGCTGGAACTATGATCAAAAGCATGTTTCCCAAGTTCCCTATCATTAAAAAATTAACTCCGTTGGTTAAGTTTGTTCTCTTTATGCATCACAGTTGTCAGTACAAGTGAAGTTAGTTACCTGCTGAACAGGCACCAAGGATGAGGCCCTTTAAATGTGAGGGTGGTCTAGCAATGAGCATAAGCACCCATCCAAGTAGGGACCCAATTATGAATGTTAGAAGAATATTAACAGGCATGAACCACCTGTAATTTTCAATCACTTCAGATATTTAAAGACTCACTCAGGCATGGAGTTAGAAAACCTTTTTCAAAGCTGAAAATGACAGCATTTGTATAAAAAATCAAGAAACTCAGTCCAAATTATACTAAAATTCAGGGAAAAAGAAACAAAGATTATTTTTTAGCGTTGGCAGCAACCAAAAGTAAGCAGATTAATTAATTAAAGGGTTAAAGTCACTAAAGACAAAGACGTTTTCCCCCATGTTTCGATATGGCACATTAACTTTTTTTCTACACATATGGCCATTTAACTTGTAAAAAACGTGTTATTGTAGCCATTTTGGTGATTTTGACCTGCAATAGCATGTCATCTTCTTCCCCAATTTCTTTCACTTCGAATACAAACTTTGAAGCCAAAATTCTCCTCGTACACTTAATGAAAATCAATGATTCTTGACTCTATGGAAAGGTAATCGAGTTGTCTATCAAGTAATATAAAAAACGAATAAAAACGAGTTTAAAATGTGTCAATTCATCGAAATACCGTAAGGGTGTCGAATTGGTATTTACCGACTTTAATTAGCAATAATGTGGCCTTGATGGTTTTTCATGAATTTGGTGTCCATTGAAAGGTAAAAAGATTATCTACGACAATCTATAAAAAGAATGACGTAAAACAA
Organism: Pulicaria dysenterica; assembly: GCA_947179395.2. NCBI lineage: Eukaryota > Viridiplantae > Streptophyta > Magnoliopsida > Asterales > Asteraceae > Pulicaria > Pulicaria dysenterica. The sequence goes on from OX359295.1 coordinate 52,041,872, forward strand.
TCAAGAATCGAGCAAAAAAACACTCTTTTTTTCTGCCCTGTTTTCGGAAAAAAAACCCAAAAAAACGAGACTTTGAGCTCGAAATTCTCTCTCAATACTTGACGAAAATTCATGAATTTTGTGTCATTTGAAAGGTATAATGATAATTACAAGATTCTACAAAAAAATCACAAAAAAGACCAAAAATGGACCCAAAAATCGTAAAAAACGGGCTGAAACCGACTTGACAGGTTGCAGGTTGCGAAATGGGTATATCGAGACGGTTTTTGTAAGTTTAATGGCCAGATGTGTAAAAAAAAAAAGTTAATGTGACCTATCAGAACACTGAGAAAACCACGTTTGTGTTTTGACTTTAACCCTGAATAAAATAACTGAATCCAGAACTCACCAAAGGAAACTTACAATGAAATGAGGCTTTCGTAGGTGATTGTTTTAGCAAGGTTGCTGCCTACAAGTGCTGGATTGAACACAAAGAACACAAGCTGTACACAATGGATAGAGATATTTAAGACCATAATTAAAAGAAAAATCGAATCTTTAATCATTATTGAAGTTTTCTAATAATCGGCAAAGAGTGAATCGAGATTGGATCAAAGTAGCATTAAAAAACAGAATCTTGAATCAAATTAACAATTTTTTTCTTTGCAGAGCTAAATTCAAGACATACATTTGATGGTTAATCGAACTAAATCATGCAGCAGGGCGACAAGAAACTAATCGTAAATGCATCAAATGCTTTACAGTTTGATTCTTAATAAGAAGAACTGACATTAAAGAAGAAGAAAAAAACTTACTTCATTGACTTGCTTCCTTGTGCTTTGTCCAAGAATATTAATGGAGTCCAAGGCAAGAAATGAGCCAAGTGCAGTAACTATGAGCACCTTAAGAACAGGCATAGAAGCAGCAGAAAAAAGATCAAGAAACCCCATTTTTCTTTTCTAAAGTTTCCAGGAATTACAGAAGACAAATAATAAAATCTTAATAAAATACGATAAAAAGATGGCATCGGTATATATAGAAAGATTTGAGTTGTGTGAAAATGTCTACCTACTACCCACCTCTGGTTGAAAGTCGAGCCAACTGACTCACATACATTTATATCTATCCCCGAATACTCCATACCAAACACTATTTTCCATAAAAGCTATTACATACCGGTTTATCTTTTTTATTTTAGGGAGATGATTTGTATATAACAAAAATTAGTTATATATAACAATCATGATTTTTATGTTCTCACCTACTCACTAACTTTTATTATCATTCATAAATCCAGGGATATAATAGTCCAAACAATCACTTTTTGTTGTGTATGACTAATTTTTGTTATGTACAAATCACTTTCCTTTATTTTATAACGAGAGTAAGACATATCTATTTTTTCCCCTATTTATTCTCCTTCTTATAAGATCAGTATAGATGTTAAAATTAATGAAAACATAAATAAAAAAAATTAGTAGAATCTCCATCTTGTAATGACTCGCAGGATTAGGTATGAGAAAAAAATAAAAATAAATATATTATTTGCTTTTGTAATTATACTAGATATATGTTATGTAATACACGTGGTGGGTTTAAAAAAATAAATAAATACTAAACACTAACAAACAAATATCAAAATAATTATAAAATACAAAAGATACGAGAATTAAAAAAAACTGACGACAAATGTCATGAACACCAGATTAACAGTGAAAGCATCGATGCAAGGTAGAGGGTAGGGTTAAACTTGAAAAGTGGAATCATGGTACAGTGAGATATAAGTGTGTTTCTTGTACAAGTAATTGATCATTATTGTTACAATTAGTGTAAGTAGATTAGGTCTTTACTCTTTATTACTAAAAAGAGCTTAAAATGATTATAAAATATTTTAATTGACAAAATTGAGAATTTGTTTAAATATAATATTTTTAAATATTATAAAAAGTAAATACAATATATTTTGAATTAATATGGACAATGATATTTTAATATTTTTGAATGTATACAATTCTCCTAATATTTTATAATTCAATTTTGACTAAAAAAGACAAAATTAAAATTCTTATTAACTAGATGGTTAAGATTGAGTAATTCTATTAATTTATTAAATTAAAGGTTAAAAGATCCAATAAATGTAGATTAGTTTTTATTTTTTATTAGAAGATTTTAAAATAAATAGAATAGTAGACATTTCTATTTTTTTATTTATATGTTAAAAAATATAATATAAATGAAAATTAAATAAAAACAATTGTTTTACAAATTTTTTATTAAAATATTAAAAATTTATAGTTTTTATTATTCTAACACCCAGAATCTTTAACTTTAAGCAAAATAATAATTTTTATATAAAAGGGCAAAATTGTCAAAAAAAAAGTAACATAAATATCAAAATTTACCGTCACCATCGTACCACCGCCACCGTCGTGTCCCCGCAGTAGCTCCACCGTCATTATTGCCCCACTTCTACCATCTAGATCAAGTTTGAATCGAGTGTTCCAGATTTTGGTGAGTGTGTTTCACATTTTAAGTTTCAATCGAATTTGCACACCGTCGCTCGCACACACCGTTGCTCCATACCACAGCTGGGTGTGTTTCAGATTTTTGTTAGGGTTGTCCAAATCTGTGTCACCATCACTTCACCGTAACAGTCATGTCCAGATCTGAGTTTGGATCGAGTTTTTCTGAGATATGTCTAAGATCTTTCTGTTTCTGTTCTTCGAGTTCCAGATTTCTTTCTCTTTCTCTTTCTGTTCTTTGTGTTCCAGATCTATAGGTTGTAAGTGTTATTGAATTGTGTTCGTGTGTATGTGTGAGTACTGCGTTCATCTGGATGAGATGATGGTTCACGATGGTCCGGTAATGGTTCACGATGGGTCCAACGTATGGCAATGGTTCACGACGATCTAAAGATTGTTCACGATGATCAAACGAATAAGAGTGAGATATATGGAACAAAGACAATTAAAAAGTATATTTAGTTAAATATCATAATAATAAACCAAACACAAAAATAATAACTTTGTAGATATTAACCTAAGTTTATTAATGATAGTATTAATCTTAATTAATGAATAACTTATTAAAAAAAATGATATGTAAGAGGTGGCAGTAATGTGAGATACAATGTCAACAATGCTAGTGATGTGGTGCTTAAGTGGAGTGTCATGTTGACAAGACAGTCAAAAGGTAACCTATTGACAATACAGTCAAAAGGTCAATCAGGTAATCACTACCTTTTTTGTTAGAAATCAAATTTATTATTATTTCTTGATAAAAAAATTAACGTTGCTTTTATTGATAATTTCGATATTTATATTACATTTCTATTTTTGTATAAAATATATATTAAGATCTTCGATCAACGGGGTATAGCCATACGTGACACTTTTATTTATTTTCTTTTACTTTTATTTTTTGCTTCTAATGAATTAATTTTACATATTCGTATTTACGTTTTTAATATTAACACTTATTTATTTATCTATATCTATACTACTATATAAACCATTTAACACCATCTCTCCTTCTAAATTTTAAGAACTTCTTAAAATTATGTCAATCTCTAATCTCCACCATTATTTTTATTTAAATTAATCTCATTCACTCAATTTTTAACCATTTCTCTTCCTAATAAACTTTAACTTTTTATTTATTTAAAATATATTCTCCCACAGACACACTCTCTTACACAAACATAATTATCCACCCACATCAATATAATTTTCAAAATTTTATTAACTTCTCTTTTCTTATTTCATAAATATAAATCTTTTTTAATTTTTTAATGTTATTTTAGAACTTATTATTAAAATTTATAAAATAAATGATACAAATATAAGAAAATTTTAAGACAACGCTTAAAATTTTACACACTTTTTATGAAATATTGTTGCTATTCATAACAATCAAAATTACATTTTCTTATTTTTAATGACAACTCTTAAGGCTTTGTGCCTTTGTTTATCACTTTTTATTTATTTATTCTTATTTCTTATTATTTTATATGACGTTATTATAGTTTTCTTTTTTGATAATTATTTTATAAACTGTATTTTTACTTTATTGTTGATTTTCTTTTTTATGTTTATCTAATTGTATTACCTAGTTCTTTTTAGTGAGGATTTAGGTTAAACTTTAAAGCTATTAAATTGTAGTTAAGTTTTAGCATGTTCCGTTATGACAAATCTATTTTTCTTTTACACATATAGCAACTAATTTATAAAAAAAACGTATTATTGTGTATCTTTTATTAATTTTAATCTATTTTAGCAAGTCATCTCTCCTCGTCTTCTTTACCTATAGCATGCACGAAATTAAGACTTTGAACTTGAAATTTTCTATGAATACTTGATGAATGGTAATGATTCTTGAATCTATTGAAAGGTAATGAGATTATCTATGAACTAATAAAGAAAACAACTAAAAGGGAGTTTAAAACTAGTCAAATCATCAAAAAATCGTAAAGGTCTTGAATGAGTTTGGTTTATACTTTGTGTGATAGGCGACTTTAATTAAAAATTTCTTAGCCTACACTCGATAAAATTCATGATTTTGTTATCTTTTGAAAGTGAAAAAAACTACCTACAGCAATCTATAATTTTTTTTATGTAAAACGATAGAGAATTGAGCATAAAACGTGTTCTTTTGTTCTACCGTATATGTTTTTGAAAGTGATAGCCAACAAAGTCCCGACACTTTATCTTGAGATTTTCCACAAATACTTGATGAAAAGTTATTATTCTTAATCTTATAGAAAAGTAATCAAGTTATCTATAAACTAATACAAAATTAATAACTTTAATGACGTGCAAGGATATCTATCTATATACTAAACATGGTTACCCAACACTAAAGCCTTGTTTGTTTCACCGTAATGTGAAAGAATGAAAATGATTTTAATTACATTCATGTTAGTTACGTAATGACATTCCTCTATCTAAAGTAATATTAACACTTCGAAGAACTTAATTTCTTTCAAAATAATGTTACCAAACGCAATATACAACGGAATTTAATTTCAATTTCATTACATTCCTTCACATTACGGTGAAACAAACTAGACCTAAATTCTAGGCATCGCCTACATGCATGCATGTGGCACAAAACATCACAAATTCACAACTATTTTACATCTTTTCAATAGCAGAAACCTTTTAACAGTGTTAGTCATCTTCGATCCCCAAATGTCTAACAGATTAACTAAGAGTAACTTCAACAAACCGGTAAACACTTGTTTCCCAAAATTTTCTTCTTAGGAAACTACCTCTTAATCTCTACCCGCTCTTTCAATGGCTGAACGTACCTATTACTAAATCCTCATAATAGCAATAAGATCAACATGAGAGCTCAAACTCCGCAACTAAACTTTTTGTTTTCCCCGATTTTTTTATTATTGCTCTAAATTTAAGAGCCTTGTGCGTTTGATAGTATTTTCAAAACAATATATTATATAGCGTATACTAGTGAATAACCGGAACCAAATAAACGAATTATTATATGGTACATTTGATATTTTGATTATCGATTATATTTATTATGAAAAGGAATATAAAAATACCCCGAGCTGATTAACCCAAACACCCAATCACTATTAACCATGGATGATGTGTATACCAGTGAGGATTCTAATTAAATGCTTGTACTCAATAATTTTCTTGAAATTGAAATCACATCACATAATTTAATAGATATTGTTTAGTAATGGAAAAAGGGTTAACTTTTTCATTAATTCATTTCCATAAAAGAAAATGTTGGTATAATTTCACGCTTTCGATCGCTTGATGATCGATCGCATTCAATTAGTTCAGCTTCATATAGTACGTACTGTTTATATTTGTTACAAATTTTATTATCTATATATCTTCATGATCAATTTTCTTAATTTTGTGTAAAAGAGATCACACATGTATATGAATACGTACATAGAAAATAAATATGACAAAGATGTTAGGATCGAGACACCTAAAACCGGCGTTAGAATAACGCAGAAACAGAAAATAAACGAACACGAGATATAACGTGGTTCGGTCCAAACACGACCTACATCCACGGGCAGGAACAAAGACTTCTTTATTATGACTCCAGAAATATTTCGATGTACATATGACTTGACCCCTAACCTTGATATTTATAGGCAACCAACTAGAATATTAAACTAACCCAAATTACATTAGATAAACATAAACCTTGAAGTCTTGGGCCGTACATTTGAATTTAAATTTCAAACTTTTAATACAAGATAATCACAAGATAAACTCCATTTAAATTCAAGCCAATCCACGATGTATATCTCATCATCTTGTCGTGCGCATTATTAGGAATTAACTCAAACACCATGCAAACTTAATTCCCATGAGTACATATTTAATTTCATCCCATGCAAGAACTAATTCCATGGAAGCCCATGCAAATATAATTCACACCATGCACATCGTTTTCCAAAACCGAAACCGTTTATCGTCAATCAATCATTCTAGTCTCAAATACTAAACCGCTAATCAAGTCATACCTAACAAAAGATGATCGAGGTTATCAATATTGTGTAAGCGCCTTGGGGCTTGGGGTAAGGTGCCCGGTTGTTCTCCTTGAGCTCATTCGTTCGATCATTCCTTAGGTAAATACTTTGATGGTGGTATATTTATTCATCGTAAATGCTTGGTGCGTGAGTCCAGTAAGAGAGACTTTGCTGAATTATGCTTGGGTTTAAGTTTGACCCCTTGCTCAGGTAGCCAAGACAGGTGATTATTGGACGGATCCTTGGGGAAGGGTGGGTTTGGATCCATAAAATCAAGCGCAAGGTTGGCTTGACATAAACAACATTTTACTAAATATTGTGTATGTGTCTTGATCCTAACAATTAGTATCAGAGCACGTCATGGGTTCGACTGGTATCACTATAAAAAATATGTCATTTATTCACGTTTCATAAAAAACGTGTAAAATTTTAAGTGTTGTCACAATTATAATTATGAAAAATAGTTTAAAAATAAAGATTTGCTAGAAAAAGAAAAAAACCTAACATTTATAGACGTGTACATTTGATTTTAAAAGTCCACGCTTTTAAATTTGTGAATTTAGTAATATATAGATGATTATAAAAGTTCACACTAAAAAACGTGGACCTTTGTAACTCTAGAATTATTTTCAAGTTTTCCACGCCTATAAGTGCAAAAGTTTAGATAATTTTGTCCACACTAATAAATATGATAATTGACTTCAATTTTCATACTTTGAAATATAAATATTTGGTAGAGATTAGTAACACCCAATTATTTCACGCTTGAACGTATTTATTCACGGTTTTAAGTGCATTAATATTGATAAAAAAATGTGGATAATCGACATGTTTTTTGTAGTGTATGCGTATAAATTGCTATGAATGGGCTAAAAGCATTTACGGCATTTGGGGGAGGGGGTTGTTGGATATTGTATTGTCAACATAACCGCTAATTAAAGCTACCCCATAAAAATTGAACTCTTAGAAAAAAATTAAACTTTTAGATGGGTAGGCTACTCAATATCTAAGAAAAAGATATGCCTTGACTACAAGGAATTTCTTTTCGTGTAATGATAAATATCTTGATCTTAGTATATTGTTTTTAATTCTAGGTTTGGTCGGGTAAATCGACTAAAATATACCAGTCAAAAAACCAATCGCCCTTCGTACACTTTAGTATTTGGTTGTCAATTTATTCGTTTTCCAGATTTTAATTATGTCGAGACTTCGGTCTACGAGCAGCGTAATCTTTTCCACAAAGTGTATGGTATGGTTGCTACTTACCATATAAAAGTTCTAAAATCATAAACTACATTACCACCAACCAAAGTATAAAGACAAATAGAAGTGAGAAAAAATAGAAACGTAAAGTATATATCTATCAATCGGGCCTCTTGTGGCGGGGACGTGACCATCACCACGTACATTGTACACTTACAGATTTGATTTTTGGTTCATGCGCATGTTAGATTCCAAAAGTTCTCATAATTTTTAAGAAAATAAATAAATAAATAAAATCAATTAGTACAACTAATTCAATTCTTTAATCAATGAATAAAAAAAACTTATGTACGTTGTAATTAATAAACACGTTAAAAAACAGTGAAAGCTTAATTGGGTTCATGCCACTTTAATTTATGTATCGTTTTCAAGTTACGTCTTCAAGTCTTCAACTTTAAATGATTATGACAACAATTTTAATTTGCAGCATCATATTTATAAGATATATAAATATGATGGAGAGCTTGGAGGGATAAGGTGTGACATGGTGCATGTGAGGAATTCATGAGTGGGTAATGACTTTAAAGGAGGGAAAATTGGACGGCTTAGATTGGTTATCGCGCTAACAACGGTTCTCGCATGAACTTTTGTCTATATATATATATATATATATATATATATATATATATATATATATATATATAGAGGCATGATCAAATGAGAACACCTTTTATTTGGAGAACGATGAGAACAATTTATAACCCTTGGATTATCTTAATTTAATGGTTGATATTAAATTTGTGTAATTAAGGAATGTTGAATTTTAATTATTTGGTTTAATTAAGTAAGGAATATAAACTCAATATACCTTAATTAAACCAAATGATTGGCCTAAAAGTGTTCTCACCGTTCTCCAAATAAAACGTGTTCTCACAGGATCTCTCCTCTCTCTCTCTCTCTCTCTCTCTCTCTATATATATATATATATATATATATATATATATATATATATATATATATATATATATATATATATATATATATTGACAAAGACATAAATTCAGATTTATAAGATATTAAAATTACAGGGTACAAAATGAAACTGACATATTATTTGAGAACATTAAATTTTGCATTTCACTTTCATACATATAATTCTATATATAGTTTAATGTATACCCATATAGTTATTAATACGTAAAGAAATTTATATAACATAACATATATAAAAAAGCCAAAATACGTCATTTTTGATAAAAAAAAATTGTAATTAATAATGATGTATTAACCCTGTATAGTTTTACTAACAAATCATTTTAATGAAATACATCCACTAAAAACACATTTTCCTTGTACAGTAATCTTTTCCACGAACAGCAAAACTAGGCCTGCTCTTCGACTTATATGAAGGCAAAAAAACAGGAACCAGATCATGACTAACGACTATCTATTGTTTGCGGAAAACGCGACCAATCTGAAAACTTTAAGCCTTTCCTTCCCACGATCCAATTAAAATTCTTCAACTGGAATTCATAAAACAAGTCCTCAACCCATTTTTTAGAAGCTCGAAATATTACTTGATTTCTATATGTCCAAATCAGATAAGTGAAACTCCAAGTGCAGGCTTGCCAAATTGAGTTTTCTGAAGAGATATAATTTGACATCCACACCAAATCTTGAGGCTGCTTCATCCACCATCTAACACATTTTCCTTGTACAGTATGTTTGTTCATAATTTGAATGGGTACAAATGTACAATACTAAATAATACACACTCATTTACTGATCTACACTCACATGAGTTGCACGTTATTCATACCATTTGAATCTGCATTTTTATTTAGGATACATCTATAGTTATATAACGAAACATGTTGTAATTTATCATGCCTATGTAGGTTTGCTTGTAATAATGTATTATGATTGTTAATACTCTTTCAAATGCATTGGTTCACTTAATTGAGTTTATCCAGGTTCTTCATTATAAAACGTGCTTATATGACACTTGCTACAATAAATTTATAGAAAGTATATATTAAATACATTCTAAAATTAATTAAATTATAAATTATTAGATGATCTGTAACTTCCATTTAGTAAAAGATTTAATCTAGTCGTTCATTTCTTTAATTTTAAAATTTTGATTTTGACTTTTTATAGTTAAACTCATGTGACTAACCAATGTAAATTTAGATAAATATGACCCTTAATCAAATCAATGATAAGTAAAATAAATTAAATAAACTCACAGATAAAAGAATTATAAACAAACTGACGAATTAAGTACGCGATTGCATAAATCCAATAAAGGATACATATATTATAATCTCGTTGGCAAAACTGATAAAAAATAATAAATAATATATATAAAAGAAATTATTATCAGATTATTTATTATAATTATTCATGATTTTTATAAACTTTTAACATTATATAATTAATAAACATAATATGAACAAACTAAATGATTTAATTATATATTAATTAAACAAACTTACGTCGACGCTTCTACCGCTAGTTTTGGTGTTGACGTCATCTGTCATCATTTTTTTAAATCTATTTTTCCGTGTTTTATAATCATTTAACATTTTTATTAATTTTTAACATTTTTTATTTTTTAAATCATTAATCTGTGTATCACACGGGTATTTAATCTAGTAAACACCAACACTATTATTATATAGATATGGGCGGAGTCAGGCACTGTCAGGGTAACATTATTAGGTGGTCATACAATATTTTACTAGATTAAATTTCAAGGTGATATATGAGTTTGTTTAAAACTAGTAAATATTAGAGCTAATTGTCCAAATTGTCCTTTAGCTTAGTGAAAACTGCCGATTTGGTCTTTTAACTTCAAAAGTGGTGTGGTTGGTTCTTTGTGAATCATTTTGTAGCGGGTTTAGTCCTTTCTAACAGTAGTCGTTAATCAATTCTGTTAAGTTAGGGGTAGTTTGGACTTTTTACAATCATTTCTAATTTTTAATAACTAAAAGAATATTTAATTTTTTTAAATAAAAAATATACTTCCTTCCTCCTCCTTTGTGTGTGTGTCTTTGTTTAGATCTGAAAGATTGTATTTGTTTAGATCGAAAATGTATGTTTGTTTAGATTTGAAAGATTGTATGTTCGAAATTGAGAGTGTGTGTGTGTGTGTGCGCGCGCGTGTGTGTGTGTGTGTGCGTGTTTCTTTCCATCTGAAATGTGTGTGTGTGTGTGTTTTTGTTTGTTTGAAGACGATGAAGATTTGAAAATTAAAAATGGTGGAGGTTGGCCGGAGATGGTTGAAGGTGTGGGGTGGTGGGTATGTGAATCTGGGTTGATTGTGGTGTCCGTGGGATGGAGAGAGAGATAAATGAGGTTAGAGAGTGGGGATACTATTATTATATTATACATATAATTTTTAATTAATAAATAAAGGATTAAATAAATAAAAGTTAAAAATAAACGAATAGATAAAAACAGATGGGTAAAATTGTCATTTTATCTTGATTTAACGGAGTTGACTAACGATCAACGTTAGAAATGATTAAACCTACTACAAAATGATTCACAAAGGACCAACCACACCACTTTTGAAGTTAAAGGACAAAGTCGGCAGTTTTCCCTAAGTTAAAGGACAATTTGGACAATTAACTCTAAATACTATTATAAAACATAAAATAAATAAGAGCTTAAGAAAATGGTAATAGATAGTATTAATACTCAAACTAGCAATGAAATTATTAATCCGGGAAGGAGGGCGGACGTGATGGTAGGAACATATCATAATACAAAAAGAAGCGATTATATTTTTTTGTATAAACTATCGATCATTATTGTTACAATTAGAAGCAATAATATTACATATTTATTGGTTTTAAATAAAGAGAATTTAGGCGGATTATACAATATTTGATAATGATAAAACTAAGATATATGATGTTTTGAAATGTTAAAGTGTATATATAATATTTATGAATTAAGATGACAAAATAAGATATATTAAGGGTTAGAAAAAGTGGCATATATTAAATTATTTCTGGTAATTTTAGTTGAAGTTAAAAAAAATTACTCTTAAAATCAAAATCGAGTTAAAATTTTAATTTAAGTAAACGATTGAAATTTCAATTTTATCAAAACCAAGTGATAAAATTGTTATGAACCAAGTTAATTATTTATTTATATTCAAAGATTGTTTTGGAATAATAGGAATCACGAGACTTTAGTATATCTCCGTCAACCCATAACATAAGAAAAGATATATTTTTCTATTGGGCCCTATGAATAGAGGTGCACATCTTTGGATTTTAATCCTATTTGGATCGGATAAAATCCGGACCGGATTTTATCGGTAATTTTTTGACCGGATTTTCGGATTGTAACCGGATTTTCTCGGACAGAGTTCTAACCGGTTTCGTCGGATTAAAACCATATTTTCTCGAACAAAAGTGTAACCGGTTTGGAATCGGATTAAAACCAGATCGGATCGGATAAAACCGGTTAAATCCACTCCGGTTTGAAAAAAACCGGTTTTATAAAAAACCAGTTCGGATAGTTTTTGCACAAAATTGAATATTCGGATTTTTTGTGTACCTCTCTCTACCTATCAATATAAAGTTAACACATGTAATGGAATACAGTATAATATTTATGTATGGGTAGGTAGTAATAGGTACCCGCCTCACCCTCACATATATATATAGACGCACCTACCTACCTCCTCTCACCTCATGAGCCTCTCTCTACCTACCACATTTCATTACGACTATTCTTCAACTAAACTCCCCACATATTCTTCAGTCTTGTCTTACATTGTATCTTTCCAAATCAAAATTTAATTCTTGAATCTTTTCTCAGATTCTATCATTCCAAAACAAATTATAATCGACGCAAGCCAGCTATACTGACCTATAACTAAATATCTGATATAAGATACTATAATTTTAATATTAATTTGAATACATGGTTAAAGGATACACACCTTCCTATATACACGATTGTTCATTGTTTTATTAGATAATATGAATGAGAGATCTAGTTAAACACGATAAGAAAGTATAGAATTTAATTAGTAAAATAGATGTAATTAACAACAGCCGTGTCTTTATTCTTATAATTTTTTTTAACGGCAAAAGAGATACGCAGGGGAGTGCTTCGGCATTGCCATCACACTGCCTAGCATATCTCGGATATATTAATCATAAAGAAGGCAACAGAAAGTTGCCAAAATGTACAGGTACAAAACAAAACAGGAGGCTACTACAATTATGAACTAAAACAGAAGGAAGGATTAAGACACCAATCACTCCAACTATAAAAAGGAATATGTTCTCCTGAACGATGATTTAGCCAAAAGAAAGCGTAAGCCTGTATCTCACCAAAGATTGTCGCCGATCTGCACGGGTTTGCTGTGGAGAATACCCTTTCATTCCTACATTTCCATACCCACCAAATATAAGTGTAGAGAACTCCCAGAAAAGCTTTTTGTTTATTGCTTCTCCAACATAAGTGTCTTTATTCTTATTATTTATCTTATATATTAATTCTTAATTAAAAAAAGTATACATCATATTCACATGACCCATCAAAAATTAAATCCATCGGGTAGGCGTAGGCCGAAACTTTAAACCAAGGCAGCCAAGCAGTACCCTTCTTAAGTTAAGGCATTATTATCTTGGGCTAATATGGGCCCTTCATTAATCTATTGGTTATTTTGGACTCATACATTTCCGTTGTGTTGAATGGCCTAACCAGTCTTAAAAATTGAATGACATGTTTTTTTTATTTAAATGATTTTACAAAATTTAATAATGTTATAAAAGTGGAAAGGGTGGCGATGCATTTACTATGTCTAAGTAGGTGACAAGGTGTTTTTCTATCTTGGAGTTCCTATTAACGCTACCATAAAAAGAATTTCACGTCGCGATAAACTGATTGAGAAATTTAGTTCAATTGGAAGAGGGGATTGATCTCATTTGGCGGTCGTTTAACACTACTAAAATTTGTCTTATCCAGTCTACCATTGTACTATTTCTCAGTGTTCTTGAGAGTATGAGAAAAAATTTCTTTTGGAGGGCGGGATCTAAAAAATAAAAAATTGCTAGGGTCAAATAATATGAGATACTAAATTAATGAGTTTTTTTAGGGGGTGTATAGGGTGGGCTCGGGTTTATGGGCTAATATCATATAGGCAAGCAATGAGCTTGGTTCATTGATCCACTATTATATATTTTTTTTCAGAAAACAAAGTGGGTAATGGGTAAATGGGCTATCAACTCTATTTTGGTTGGATCCATGGTTGGGTTGGGTTGGGTAATTTCAAAATGAAAAGAAGTGTATCGAAGAATTTACAACAAATTATAAATAAACATATTGTGTTCTAAGTGCGAACAAGAGTCAGAAACGGTAAACCATGCATTGATTGAGTGCTCCAATATGGTAAGTGTGTGGAAAGTATTTTTCAAATGGCGGGGTTATCCATTTAAACACGGTGAGAGGTTAAGCGACACGTACGCAACCAACCTCAACTCGTGGTCGTCAAAACAGCGTGACATTTAGGACGTGGTTGCAAGGACATTCACGTATGGTATTTTGGAATAACCAAAACGATATGATTTTCACGAAAAAGAGTAGGAAGAATGAAAGACGTTTCATTTTGATACATAATTATTACTGCTTCACGTTAAGGTGGAGAAGTAAGAAACAAAAGGCGATATCGTGGACCGACTGGGTTAACATTCTTCGAAAAAGTGGCTAAAGTAGTATTGTAATTCATTTTCCTAGCTAAGTATCATACGGTCGATGTAATGGTTGGTGTATGTTCCCAATTGTATCAAGTATCAATGGTTATTAAAGCAAATACATAATGATGTTGTATGATCTTAGTATGAACAGTTGAGAGAGAACTAAAAACACATACTTTGATCTAAAATATTGAAATGCTTAAATGAATTAGGGTTAATTACATTGTGATATACCTATCAGGTATTTTCACACTATACTCTATACTTCTAAGAAATACGACTAGAAACAAAACTATTATAAAATTATAAAATAAACACAACTTGAGTCTAACAGTTGGATTCAACGAGTTTTTAAATTCACTCGTAGGTCTGTTGAAGGATGTACTTTGTTGATATTAGTTAATAAAAACGTTGCTTAAAACATGTTTATTTTATTTTTTAAATAACTATTTAACATCTTTACATAGTTAAAAGAATATTCAAGATTTTGTCTATATGGACTGAATACAAGTCCCTTACGGAGTTACACTCATGTCGAGCCAACATGCCCTCTATATCGTCACACACGAACGTTTATAGTTTTTTTCTACTTTCTGGTTCATGCGATTGTATTATATTTCTATGAACATTAATTAAAGCTTTATGGCTGAAACACATTATATAACTCTAAAAACTTTCCTTTACGCCTACAAAGAAAAGTCAACAAAGTCTCATATAAACATAATAGTCTATGATTTTACCTTTAATTCACAGACTCTTGTCTATACAGCTTCGTTACACCAGTTAAGAGAGACCTTTGGGACCATTTCCAATTACTTTTAATCAAGACTAGCATTGCACCAGCGCAATGCAGCGGCGATGACAATAGTTTGTGCTCGATAACATGTTTGATTTAAAAAGGTAGGGTATGGTATGTGAAATGCGATGTTAGTTAAACTATCCATGATTTTCTACCTTTTCTGATTTCTTTACTTTTTTTTTTACAATCAACCATTTTATTAGTTGTTAAAATAGTTTTTGAAAAACAACTAAAAAAAAATTATTATTGAATAATTAGAGAAAAAGATATTATAGCCTTAAAATTGTATTGATATAAGTAATTTAGCCATAATGAGATAAATTAAATAATTTTTGTGATGTTTAATGATTTATTAAAGTAATAATTGCGTTAAATTAGTTGAGATAATCAAGGGATTGATTGGTTAGCTATTGCGTGTTTGTATCTTAAGCAAAAAAATTTGTACTACTTAAAATAAAGTAGTCTTAAAATTTTTAAGAGAAAGAAAGTTAAATACTTAATAATGTAGTATAGATTATCGGATTTAACTCTATATTACACCCTCTTTGACCAGAATGGAACAAAAACACAAAATTATTCTTGTAGTTCTCGAATCTTATTTCTTTTTCAACAGTTGACTTTTAAAAGGTCAACTAGCCACATTTAGACAACTAAATTGTTGTTAACCATCTTGCTATTAATTAATCCAATCCACTTAACCACTTAATCCATGATATAATAAGTAGATAAAGTAGTACCACAAAACAACTTTTTAATACTAATTAAACCACAGAACAACTCAAGCCACAAGCCACATGAAGAACATTGACCACAAGGTAAGTGAGAAAGTTGCCAAACTGTAAGCCCACAACATAATCACCGAACATTCGCTCTCACCAGCTCCAAACAATTGTGTCATTGTACCTATCAATCATATAAACAAATTTCACAAGATTATCACAAAAATCCAGAAAAAATAGAGAGTTAAACTAATTAGAAATCGGAACCTGTACCAATGTTGATGGCCGGTGGAAGCGCAAACTGCAGTAGAAGAACAAAAAGATAAAGAGGATCCACATGCACTAAGCCGAAGTATAGTGCTCCTTTGACGATTAAAATGCCAAAAAGTGGCAAGAAAACAAAACGCGCTGCTAATATCCCAAAGATAAGTGGGAACGAGACACCAGATACTTTGAGACCTGCAAATTTATTATGTTTATAACATATCAAGTAAGTTAATAGACTTCTAAATGACATCTTTTTCTACACATCTGGAGTAAGACATAAGACATCTTATGTCTACAAAAACAAACATTACCTACATGTCCATTTATGATCTAAGTTTACCTTTTAAAAGGTTACCACCCAGAATCAATGTCATAGTCGGGATTGATGCCTCCCTGATACAAATGATTCATTAGTTTTATACTTTGTTACTATAATTTTATTTTGTGGATCGCTTGTGACCCACAAAATGAAAATTAAAATCCAGTCTAAAAGGACTATACCCTATTAAGGATGTAGAATCTTGGATCACCCGAAGAGGAGCCGTGGTGCCTATTAGTAGCCTGCGCATTGGTGTTATTGTTCCAATCATAAAGCCCACAATCTTTATAAAAAAAATACAAATTGTTAGAATGCCTATATGTTCATGTTCCATCAACTCAACTTTTACCATTAAAAAGATAATTCACTACAGGTTACAAAAGAAACATACCGCTCCAATGATTGATGGTGCAAACACTGCCTTCAAGTTAAACCGCCTTGAAAAGTTTCCTAAGTGTTGCTTCATTGACTCTAATTTCACCTGATTGATGCACATTAGATTTTGACTTTTTATATCTTCTTTATAAAGTATGTTCAATTTGACTTTGAGAGGAAACGCATAACCTTCACTTTTCCTTTCATGTTAACAGTAGATGAAGATGATGGAAGCAAACTTTCTGTTAAATCACCTCCCATGATTTGTGTCTCTTTAACAGACACGACCACATTGTTACCAGAATCTTGTGAATGACCCGAAAAAACTCGTAACAGGTTGTAAACATAAGACCACAAATATACGGATCCAATCTGATGAATATATTGTTAGGATGATTGGATTGTCAGCTCAACAAGTTTAGTAGAGTAAACATCTGAAAATCTGCAAGTAAGATTGTATTTTAGAACTTACTGCCATAGATAGTGAAGCATAAGCCATGCCATACTCATGACAAACATCAGGATCACCAAAGGGGCTGCCTTTCTCTTTGCATACAGCTGGTATTATAATAAGAGGCAAGCTTCCGAGGTTTCCTGTAACTCAAAATCACAACCTGAAACCGTTGTCTACAGCCTACAGGGATTTGTATTCATTTTATTCATCAGTGCATACTTTATGTTACAACTTACAAGAATTTACCTGCTGCACAGGCACCTAAAATGAGGCCCTTTAGATGTTGAGGTGGTCTAGTGATGATCAAAAGCACCCATCCAAGTGCTGACCCGATTATATAAGTTAGCAGAATATTGACTGGCATAAACCACCTGCAGTTTTGAAAGTAAATCTTCAAACAGTGACATCATTACTAAAGCAACAACAACAAACAAATTAATCAAACTTACATAGAAATGATGCTTTCAAGTGTGATTGTTCTAGCAAGATTGCTTCCCACAAGTGATGGACTGAACACATAGAACACAAGCTGATTACATAGGAAGGAGTTTTATAAGTTCCATAATTAGAAAAATCTAATCTTCAATGAAATTAGCAATTTTCTTGAATCTTCAAACATGAAGCACTAGAAGGTTAAGATATAGGCCCACGAAAATACAACCTGGACTACTCCTAGAGTGCAATGAGCTTTGTACATTACAAATCAATAATGCACACCCTGACTTGAATTGTCTTGTATACTTGTGTATTTACACTTTCTTGATTAACTGAAGGAAAATCAAGAACTCACATGATTGACTTGCTTCCTTGTACTTGGTCCCAAGATATCAATAGAATCCAATGCAAGAAATGAGCCAAGTGTAGTAATTATGAGTACTTTCAGTACAGGCATAGAAGCAACTGAAAACAGATCTAAAAATCCCATCTTGAAGGATAACTGTGTCCAAAATTCCAGATAGTAAAACAAACAAAATCAGTTAGAATTGTGAAGCCAAAGTACTGTTGATACAGAAAAATCAACAAGAAACAGGGGACCCTTTTGAACTGCCATATTTGGATTAAGATTATTAAAAGAAAACAATATTAACTCATAACAGGAGATACCCACATTTTCTAATGTAAATGTCAACCACTAGCTACTAAACATCAAAGAAATATAAACAAATTCTAAAAAGATTCAAGCTTTACTTATGCCATTGGCAATATTCAAAGCATTAGAACAGAGAAAACAGATTCTCACATGAAGATGGTGCTGATGGCCAGGATTTCTATGTAAATATGTAACTACTTAAGTAATTTTGAAACCAAATCTGCATGAAAACTTGAAATATACCTTGTTATTAGAAGGTTGTCAATATGGAATCAAGAATAATTTTCTTCTTTGATTTCTTGATCATAAGCTCCTCAGCCTAAAAGCAGAGATAAACCAAAGTCAGCTTTTCATTATTTTACGAAAGTGGAAATGTACTTTACTTTATAACTTTAGTTGGCTTAAAAGATAGAAAAATCAGATTCTTTAATAGAAAACAAAAGAAGTAGAATCTAGAGGTGCTGAAACTAATTTATTTAGCTTATTCAGACATTAAAGTTCATCTTTAGTTGGGATAAAATTATGGTATTCGGGTTAAATAATGCTGAAATCTGAATTACTAACCCGGCGACCCGTAGACATTAAATTTCTCCTTCTACGGTCGTAACGATTGATATGATGCGTCTTTGTTTATTACCACCATTGATTTCAATCGACGAAGGCTTCAGTTTGAAGTGGTTCTTCCTTTTTTTCTTCGAGGCGAAGCTGCTTCTTCCAGGCTGATTCGATTCTTTCATTGCTAGGGCTTCCTCTGCCGCTTTCATAGTTATAGGCGTGTCACTTCTTGCTTTCTTGCCCAATCCTTGATTTAAAGTAATATCATTGAATTGCCAGTGATATAATTAAACTAGGTCTTAACTGTTTCTGTAAAATGTTGCTTAGTAGTCATGCGAATGTGCTTGGGTCTTTGGCTGGTAGTAATTTAATCACTTGCATCTCACTTATTGGTACTGCATGAACATGTTTGGTGGTGGTTGTCATTTGCGAAACAAAGCTATTTTCAATCTTCAACTTGATCTCTGTCCACATTCTTGTTTTAAATTTCTATTAAATTGAGCTATACAATCTAGTGCTCTGTTAAGTTATATTAAACAAATTTTGAAGTGTATCAGACACTGTCTATTTTAAAATTGAAGAATTTGATGTCTTAGTTTTAATATATGAATCATTGTTTTGACATGTTGATCATTTTTCTTAATTTGTACTCTGTCTAATGAGTGATATCTTGATAATTTGTTTAATTTATGTTGTAATTTTAGTTTATTTCTACAACATGACAGTATTCTTTGTTTACACTTGCTGGTCTGCATGTTCGAGTTTCGGTTGTAAGTTTGTAACTTGAAATTGCTTTTAAACATTGGATGGTAGTAATACTTCATCTAATACTAGTCTTGGTTATAAATTCTAGTGTTGTAACAGAAGAAAAGGCACCATTAATATCTTCTGTTGTTCTTCCAAAGGGGACACCAATAATTCTTCCATATCAGGACAAAAATCTGGAAAACCTTGACACAAACCAACTGTATAACAATGTTAAAATCATATACCTCCATCACTATAAGCAATATATATAGCTTCATCATACACACTATTGCCCAAAAGTAAAGAAAAAAAAAATAGTAATCATAAGCGTTTAATCGTTCATTGTTCAAGATCGAACCATATAATCATCAAGACACTAAGGACATGAAAAGGGTCGACCACAGTGTGAGAGCGATGGCTGATACCGCATAAGTCCACAACATTATAACAGAACACTCACTTTCACCCACCTCAAACAATTGTGTTATCGTACCTGTCAATAATTCACAAGTTAATCATATTTAATTAAGAGTAAGCCTAAAAAATAAGCTAATCCAAACACCCGACCCTTTAATCATACCAATAGCCATTGCGGGTGGAAGCGAGTATTGGATCATAAGAACAAACTGATATAGCGGATCTGATCCAACGAACCCAACATGGTGTGCGGCTTTCACAATGCCAATCCCCACAATCGGCATAGCCACATAACGAACTACTAGAATTCCTACCACAAGCCACAATCCTACACCTGATTTCTTCAAACCTACATTCATAATTAATCAAAACTAATGTTACTTTCGATGGGTAGAGTTAGTTTATGAAATAATTATGAGTGAAAATTAAAATTAAATACCCTTATAAAGGTTAGCTCCAACTATCAATGTCATGGCTGGAACTGATGCCTCACTATTAATTAGTTTGATCAAAGATTGAAGAAAAAATGAACATATATAACTTGATGATGTAAGAATAATTAAGTGATTTATTTGTGTACCCGAGAAGACTTGCAGAACTATCGATAACACGAAGAGGGGCATTATCACCGATCATTAGCTTTCTAATTGGAGAGATCACTCCTATCGAAAGCCCAACGATCTAACAACAAAACATCCAAATTAAACCCATTATTGTTTATTAATTAGCTAGAGTCCGTTAGGGTTTCATTTCTTTTTGTTTTTACTTGTTGTTCTATTCACAGTTGCTCATCAAATATAAAAGAACAGTTGCAGGATCATACCGTGGCAATGGTGGAAGGCGTAAACCACATCTTGAGATTGATTTTATCGAATATGGTATCGATATGCTGTTTAATATTCGTTAAAATTGTCACCTGTTTGATTAAATTCATCATATCATAAGAACAGATTAACAGAACATCATGTAAAAACATAATCTTGATGATGCTTTTTATTTATTAATAAAAAAAATCAACCTTTTTCGGCCCATCGCCTTCCAAACTGGTGTTATGTTCTTCCACTTCGGTATATCCATCATCAGGAACTTCACAATCTTCAAAACTTGAGCGTCGAGATTGTAGTAATGATTCGGTATAATTTTCATTAAACATATCCAAAGTTTTACCCGACCCATCAATGCTTATAGTCGATGCTTTTGCAATATCTTTGCCACTTATGTTCCCATACGCCCGTATAATGTTGTAAACATATGTCCAAATATAAACAGCACCAACCTAAAACCACACCTTGAAATCAAGACTCGAAGTCAAAGATGTTGGTGATTTTAGTGTCACCAGTTCATTTAGTGTAATGGAATTTATACGTGTGTTTCAAGGGGATTGAACTTTACCGCCAAAGATAGTGAAACCAAACCTTGCCCATTAGTTGAGCAAGTTAATTTGTCCCCAAATGGACTGTTACTCTCCCCACAAACCGCGGGAATGATGATCAGAAGCAAGTTCCCGAGGTTTCCTACGTAGAATTAACGCTAAACCTTAAAAGATATATCAGATTTTATACTAAAATAATATAGAATTGAATTAAATAAAAGAGGTAGCACCTGCTGCACATGAACCAATTACTAGACCATGCAGATCTTCTGGGGTTCTGGTGATTTTAACAAGCATCCATCCAAGTGCTGATCCAATTACAAATGTAAGAAGGATGTTCACCGGCATGAACCATCTACATTAAAATGGCGTTTGGACATAATCAAAAGTGATTCTTTAAGCGTAAATTATACAAAATTACAATGAATTTTTCATGAAACAAATAATAGTGGGTGTTGGGTCCAATTTGGATGTTAATTTTTGGTCAATTTGGACTCACAGAGAAACTATGCTCGTGGCTGTGACGGTGTCGGCGAGGCTGCCGCCGACAAGTGACGGCGTGAAGACATAAAACGCAACCTGTTTAAGAAACATCAGCGATTAACAATAACCAGTGAGTGATTATAAGGTAAAATCTGTATGTTCACTTTGACTTACGTTGTTAAGGTGATGGCGAGCGGCGTCGCCCAATATATTAACACGGGGTACGGCGAGGAGTAAGCCGACGGCGGTGATCAGAAGGGTCTTGAGAACCGGAAATAATGCTACAACAAACAATTCTAGAAATGCCATCTATCTTCCACCGGTTGGGTTTGTGTTTTTGGTTTTGAAAAATGATGAATTTTTAGATGAAAAATAATAGTAAACAGAGATTCTGATTTTGAAACCAAGTACTTCACTAATTTGTCAGAAAAAAGAAATTGGAAAGGGGAGTGAGAGAGAGTGAGGAAGAAGAAGATAGAGAAGAAAGGGAAAAGATAAAAACAAAAAGGAGGAAGGTTCCTCTAGAATTGTTGGGGATGCAAAGAACTAAATAAGCATGTGTTGTGCAAGTATGAATCAATGAGCATGCATTTAAAGCCACAAAATTGGAAGTGAACGTGTATGTATACAAATGGGTACCAGAAGTCCCATAACCAAAATAAATAAAATAATAATAACATAGTGAATTAACATGATAAAAAAAATTTCAGTTATTTTAAAATAGGTCCATTTATTATATTTACTTTTTTCTAAAAGAAAAAATAGTCAATTACAATTTTTTATCATATGGTTTATTAGAATTTATGTGTTTTTGTTTCGGGACACATAAATTTATGGTGTTCTTAGATCTTGAAAAAGCTTATGATAGTGTCTCTAGGGAGCTTATTTAGATGACTTCAAACGATATGAACAACCCAAGGAGATATATTAGGGTCTTGGAAGACATGTATGAGAGATCTTTGTGCTGTGTCAGCACTCCGGTAGGAGTTAGCGAGTACTTTTCAGGTTTTACGTGGCCTTCACCAAGGGTCTGCACTTAGTCCTTTCATCTTCGCAATCATTCTCGACCAGCTAATGAGAGGGATTCAAAGAGACATCCCATGGTATATTCGCAGATGATATTGTCTTAGTTTCTGATTCAAAGGAGTAGATAAGCAGAAGATTAGAACAATGGAGGGCTGCGTTAGAGGACTCAGGACTTAGGATTAGTAGAGGTAAGATTGAGTATCTGTTTTGCCATTTTAGCAAGACCGATATCGACGAGAGCCAAGATATCTGCATAGGGGAGCACGCGTTGAGACCCCAGGAGTCTTTCAAGTACTTAGGATCCATTTTACACAGAACGGGAGGATATAGGAAGATGTCTCCAACCGTATTCAGGCAGGGTGGCGGAAGTGGAGAGCGGCGTCAGGAGTGTTTTGTGACAAGAAAGTACCGCCTAGGCTTAAAGGGACATTCTACAGACTAGCTGTTAGACCTGCCATGTTATATGGATCAGAGTGTTGGCCCCTGAAAAAGGCGCAAGCGGAGAAGTTAGAAGTGGCGGAGATGAGGATGCTCAAATGGATGTGTAGGAAGACGTTGTTAGATAAAGTTCCGATTGGGGTTTTTAGAAACGAATTACGAGTGACATCTATTGTCTACAAGTTGAGAGAAGGGAGATTGAGGTGATTCGGTCACGTTAAAAGGAGGATTCCTACATCACCAGTTAGGAGAGCAGAATCGCTTACAGTGGAGGGCACTAGAAGGCATGGTCGACATTTTCTGAGGTGGGAAGATAGAGTTAGAGCGGACTTGCGGGAGCTTTCTCTCTCGGTAGACATGATCTCAGATACGCGCTCATGGAGAAGGAAGATTAGGATCCAGGATTAGGTAGAAGAGAGACTGCACTTTACATAATAGGGCTATAGATTTTGGTTCGACTTTCTTTTCTTATGTTAATAGCTAACATAGGTATTGAACCTAAGGCTGTTTAGGTCCAGGTTTTTTTATTATCTTTCTTTATAGGGGTGGGTTGTGCCCATATTGTAGGTTGTTTATCTGTTTATTTATTTTTTATTCATTATTATTTTTAACTTTTTTTTTCTTATACTTTTATTGTTTTATGTTGCTACACAGCCGGAGGTCTTTGTTCAAGAAGCAATCTCTCTACTTACGGATAGAGGTACGATTGTTTACATCTCACCTCCCCCATACCTCGCTTTAGCGGGATTGGGTAACGTTGTTGTTGTTGTAGTTGTGTTTCGGGACACGATCATTTACGAGTTTGGCTCCTCCTGAATCGGTTTATTTACGTTTTTATCCCTCTTAAACTTGAAACGACTGAAATATCATTATCTTTATTATTTTTTTCTTTTTCTTTATTTTTGGTTTGATTTAAATTATTAAATAATATCTAAATCATATTTAAAAAGATCTATCTCTCTCTATTTTATCTCTCCTCTTTCTACTTTCTCTGTACTCTTCCATCACCAAAAAGGCATAAACTAGCTCCACCGCCCTATGAACGAACACAGATGGCAGCTGTTATTCTCCGGTGACTGGTATCCGGCATGTAGCCCTGCAAACCTTCAAGTTTCTCTAATCTTGTTCTCGTATTTACTCTGCCATTACTACCATTTCTCTCTATCTTTACCCAAAATCCGTGGTGAGTTTTCAAGTTAGTGAGTGTAGCTTTTAGATTTTTTGTTTACGTGTGTGTTTGATTAATAGCCGAAAAACTAATTCATGGTCATGGTTTTGGGCTGTTCGACGGCGTATTAGTTTTGGAAATTGATTTGGGGTTTTATATTGGTGATTGTTTGAAGAACTCTGGCTAGGATTTAGAAATCAATTTGGAAATCGGTTGTCTACAGCTTATTCGATTTGGTTTGGAGGTGTTCGATTAGGGTTTTATATTGGTGGTTGTTTTGTTGATGAAGGGAGTTCTTGCTGGTTAAAAATGAAGGAGATGGTAGTGGTGGTTAAAGATGACGGAGGTGGTGATAGGTTGAAGATGAAGGTGGTGGTGACAGTGACAGTGACAGTGGTGGTTGAAGATAAAGGAGGACATGATTGGGAGAAAATGACGATGGTGGCTTTTGAAATACATGAAGTTGACCAATTGCATTAGTTTTCTAGATAACTAATATGGTTCGATACCTGGTTCTTATGTTGGAGCACTTTTTATTTATTTTTGTTTTTTGTTTAAGTTTCTTTTCAGTTAGGTTTTGAAACCAAACTCATCATCCAGTAGAGAACAAATTAAGAAATATGATGATAAAATTTAATTAGTTCAATTCAAGATACTACCTATATATATCGTGGTCGGCCAATTCGATGTGATAAACTAGTTGGGTTGATGTCCCTTTTTCTATTCGAGAGAGAGATATTAAACAACTACAAAGAACAAATTAAGAATTTTAATCTTAATTTTATTGTTTAATTCAAGAAAACACCTATGTATGACGCGGGATGTCATGAACTAGATATATGACTTCATATCTGAATTTTTCGAAAAATATTATGGAAGGATTGGGTATATCATAGATACAAATTAAAAAAAAAATACTCATCTTTTCTCTAAATATATGAATGTGATTTAGAATCAAATTACAATTATGGTTATGTTTTTTCTATGATAGGATCTTTATAACTCTAACGCTGTGTTCCACAGTTATATGTGGAAAGAAAATAGAAAGATAGAAAATTAGGGAGAGAAAAGAAATTAAGAGGGAGGGAAATGTTTTTGTCATTACGTGTTCCCGAGTTTGAAAGAAAATTAGAGGAGATGTGAAAATTGAAGTGTTATTTTGTTTCCTTTCAAAATCTTCCCTACTTTGGGAGGAAAATCAGGAAAGAAAATAAGAAACAATTTTCTTTCCAAAATCTTTTCTTTTCTCCTCTAGAAAACTTAGGAACACAACTAAAATTCATTTTACTTCCTAAATCTTTTCTTTTCTCCCCTAATTTCAACTCGGGAACACAGCGTAAGAGATTAAATATAGAGAAAATTTTATGAGAGTTCTTAAGTGTGTTTATAGTTAAATGTCTACATATATATATATTATAATCTAAGTTTTTAGTGAATTATTTTACTTACGAATAAGCTTGAAAGTTTGCATATGATTATGGGCAAACTGCATCATAATATAACGAACTTTTGTTAAGTTACCAATGTAAACAACGAACTTTAAAATTTTTACAAAAATATAACTAACTTACTTTTTTCTCACATTGTATGCAAAAGGTAACCCGGATCAGTGGTAGCCGGTAATTCTTAATTTTTTTAATATTTTTTAATTTTAAATTTGATTGTTCTTCAAGATAATAATTGTGTTGGTTTTTTTTATATTTTTTATATAATCGAGGTGCTGATGGTGGGTTTGGACGGTGCGGCGACGACAACGACAATAGTAGGCATCGGTTGTGGTGGTTTTGACACAACAATGGTGGTGGTTCTTTGAAGCCCTAATCGACAACGGCGAAGCCCTAATCGAGGTGCTGATGGTGGGTTTTGACACAGTAGAAGGTGACGGATCTGAGTATCTTGAAGCCCTAATTGACGGTGGTTCTTTGAGGCGGCGACCGTCTTCAAGGGTTGCGACCGGAGTATCTTGAAGGGTGGTGGCGACGGTGGGTTTGGTTTGAAGGGGTACGGTGTTGAATGTATGAGTGCAGAACTACAGATGGATTATTCAATTTATTCCACTTATTCAATTAAATATATTAATTAAATTAAATTAATTTTTTAGGCACAAAAATAAAATAGAAAAATGGTAACCGGTTGACACTTGTAAAATCACCTGTTATAATAGGTCATTTACATACAATGGGAAGGATAACTAAGTTTGTTATATTTTTATTAAAAACTTAAAATTCGTTGTATATATTGTTAGCTTAGTAAAAGTTCATTGCATATAGTTTGACAGATGTATGTTATTATTAGCCGTGATTGTTTGATTTGATCTTGTGGTTGTCGACGGAACCGTCGACTGCATTTGAAACAGTAGCATGTGTAGTGTACATTTGAAAGTTCAATAAATTTTTTAGTCCCTAGCTACCTAACCCTCCAATGATTCCGGAATTGTACAGCACAACTTTTTTTTTTTCTTTTTGGAAAGCAATTGCGGACAACTATTCAACATGTGCCTCTTACACTTCTCACCCGACGTCGACGGCTATTTTGTGAAACTATTTTTCTAATGAGTATCAGTATGGATCATTGCATTCTATAGTGTTTGTGAGGAAGTTTACCTATTGAAATCATATGTTTATATGAAACCGAGAGGAGCACATCCAAAAATGAGTTTTGTTCAATAAAGTACATATAAAAAACATAGTCCTGAAATTTTAATATTAAATCACATGTGATTTAGTATACAATCATATGTGATTGTAAAATCATCATATGTGAATTACGAAAATGCCACCAGGCCCAAATTTTTAAAAATCAATCTAGACCATTGATGACGCTAATCCAAAGGCCAATATTAGTCCCTCAGAACTATGCATTAAGTATAGACTATATTGAACATTTCTCTACTTTTTTAATATAAAAAACATATAAAGATATATTTTGAGTAAGAAACAATCGAATAATGGAAAATATAAACCAAAATCTCAAATTTAGAGATACATGAGACTTTATATGTTTGATTTGGTTGTGACGGAAGGAAATAAGGGAAAAGATTAAAAGATGGCTTAAGTTAAACCTTCGGCTGCTACACAAAATTGTAATAAGTACCAAAACTAATCTTCATTGTAACCGGAAAAAACGACAATCAAAACATGAAATTTGAGACTGTATATCAATAAAAAAAATTATTTGACATGTGTAATAAGTAGAAATATTCAGTAGAAGAATATAGAACTTCTCATATAATATTTTGTGTGGTTTGAAGTAGAAAGGGTTTTAACTAGATTAATGAAGAATTATTTTTAACAACATAATACGTGCATATTTTAAGGGTGAATTTATTTAGACCTTAATAATAGTCTAATTTAACCCCGATGATGTAAACTGTAATTGATTGATGTGAGATGTCTAGTATACGAGATGAAGGAGTCCAAATAGTAGCATTCTACTTTAAACATACTCTTAATCTACACAATTTATTTAGACGCTACTATTTTGACTCTCTTCCTCTTACATTTCAGACATGTTACATTAATCAATTAAAATTTACAATACAAATTATACAATTACATATGTCATATTATAAGTGTCAAATTATAAGAGTATCTATAAAATCACCGTTTGTTTAAGGTAGCAAAAAATCTATAACCATAAAAAAAATACTTGATAGAGCTAAACTACAAAATTTTCTAATAGACTAATGAGTAATGATGTTATATCATTATTGTTGTATTATATTATTTTGTTTATTTGTGCCTTTATGGTATAGAAAGTTAGAAACTGCCAAACATTGGAATGCTCACGCATGCATAATGAAAGGTAGCAAGAAACACGTTGCATTTTTTGTTTTTTAAATATTAAAACATATTTATTAAACATATTTCTAAATCGACTAAATTGTCTATCATGGTGTTTAAATCTTAACCTTTTAAACAAAGAAGCATCTTTACTAACACTGGTATTATTGCGTTACAAACGCTTTAATTTTTTTAAATGGCGAAAAAGGAAAATTAGGGAGAGATCTAACATGTATTAAAAGATATAACTTGACGATCACTCTTAAATAAACAAAGGAATATTATTATTTGGTTTTTCTCCTCTCACATATCATATGTTAGATCATTTAGTTATATCTTTTAATACATGTTATATATTCACGTATATATTTCATATCAAATAACACCATCAATCTACAATATTAATAGAAACTTATTAGAATCACAATTAAAAAAAGTAACACAGTTACATGCATCAAAGTATAGATATTGTATGCTAATTTTGTGTGCCGTTTATACTACTATCTTCGTCCTAATTTTATTGTCCAGTTTTGACTTTTTAAGTCTTTTTTTTTCAACTTTGACCTTAAATTTTTTTATTTGTGTTATATATTACTTAATAAAAATTATACAAAATGAATATACATTTAAAACACAATCCATTCATATATTTTACATCAAGTACTATATAACATAACCAAAAATACTTAAGTTCAAAGTTAAAAAATAAAGACTTAAAAAGTCAAAACTGGACAATTAAATTGGGACGGAGGGAGTATTTTACTACACACACACACACACACACACACACACATATATATATATATATATATATATATATATATATATATATATATATATATATATATATATATATATATATATATATATATATATATATATATATATATACAGGGGTGTATTTGAGGGGTACAAGATGTGCGACTGCACGGGGCCCATGGTTTAGAGGGGGCCCAAAATTTTATATACTATATTATATATAGATATAACGTTATGATTTTTAAAAGTCCACTTAGTAAAATAGAAATAGTAGGAAGTTCATATTTCAAATAATTATTTTGTAAGCCTAAAATTATATATTAAGAATTTAATGATCAAGATCCTAAATCATAGTTGTAGTCAATGTTGAACTTGCACTTAAGTATTATGATCTTGATGCAAATGAACTTTAATGAAGTTAAAGTTGTTTGACACGTTTTAACCCGATGAAACTATCAAACTAATGTTGCTTTAAAGTATTCTAAACAAGACAATTGTTTTCTCAATACAATTATTACATATATAGTCTTGTTGACTGTTACAATAATGTTAACATCTACATAAACAAATTTCTCAAAACTTAAATATTGAAGTCATACTTACAGTGCAAAATATCATAAGAAAAACTTAATAGATTTACAATAATAAATACCGGGAATCATATCCTTGGAAGTATTGATTTATAAAATTAATTCATAACTTTGCTTCCAATAATGCTGAGAGAATATCATGATTCATGTGACTATGTAAGACAAACCATTTATAATAGCATTATTTTGTTTTTATTTATTGATATAACAAGTATTATAGTATCAGTAAATCTTTACATTTATATATGTATGTGTGTGTGCGTGTTTACGTGTGTGCAGGGATGGACCAAGGGTTTTGTTGACCATTGACATTATATAATAGCATGCAAAATCATTAATATTGAGGGTGGCACCCAACTAGTCAATTTTGAGTACGAGGTGGAAAATTTCAGTCTTATTTAGCCACTTTCACCGATCAAATTATTTGGTGCCTCTAATGATTTTTTGATGCCAACAAAATCTAATAAAAATGAAGTTCATAAAAATATGATAAGTTGTAGTTCAATATTTGATTTATATCTTTAAAATATTTTAGTTTATCTTAAAATCAATAATCTAATTAACAGAGCTTTATCTAAGTTGTGTTTTTGTTTTAGATTTTGGTCCTAAGATACCAAAACAACATTTGAAACCTCATCAACCCGACCCGATTAAGTGAAAATCCAAAAAAGAAAACATAAGTCTGCCCCTATGTGGGTTTATAAAAGGGCCCATATTTCTTCTTTGCACATGACCCATAGAATTCACGAGATGCCCCTGTATATATATAGGCAAAAGTTTAAACGAGAACTATTTTTCGTACGAGAACCTATCTGAGACGTCTAATTCCCTCTCATTTAATGTCATTGCCCACCCATGAATTCATCACATGCACCCTGCGACACTTGATCTCCTGACGCTCCACATCCATGAGTTCCACTTTATCAAATTAACGGCTAAGATTGGTTCTCGTTGTTCTCGTACGAAAAACAGTTTTCGTTTGAACGGTCCCATATATATATATATATATATATATATATATATATATATATATATATATCCTATATATATATATATAATATACATATATATAAACTATCTATAGTGATATATAAAGATCTAATATTCTTCCTTCTCTAATTTTTAAAACTATTTAAATTTTTAGGTATATATCTCTCTTACAAATAATAAAAATAATAATACAATCAATCATCTTTTTAAATTTATGATAATGTTGTTTAACAACTCATTGACCAAATTATTTAACTTTTTTCTTATTTTATGTCAAAAATTACGTTAAAACCCAATAAAAGAGTTAATAAAAAATTAAGAAAATTAAAAAAGGAGATAGAAAATAGATTTGTTGCCGAAAAAAACCATAAGGTGCACTATATTCTACAAATACTATACCTTTATATTCTGGAAACCAAACATCTTGTCAAACACATAATATTTTCCGTCGTCGCATTACACAAGTACCATGCTAGCATATATAAAGGGGTCATGATGTATGCTTCTATTAGCACGTATCTTAGGTGTTTCTACACTTACAAATAATTAAAATGAAGGGTATATTAGTAATTTTATAATTTACTCATTTAAGTACGTATGATATTATATATGAATATAGAAACATCTAAGATAATTAAGTGCTAATAGCTATACACGTTCTTTTCACATATACATAATAACATAAAAGCTTCGTGTTGTGGGTAACGATACATAACGGGTTTCCACATTAACATGGTAGCGAGTCACGTCTGAAGACGTTTCCCGATTATGCATTGTCATCGCTCCTTACTCCTTAGGAGTCATAGTCATCGTCTGATTCATCTCATCCCACATCGTGACACATATGTCTCCTTAATTCATCCTACCTAGAATTGCACACAATGTCAGATATTTGAAGCAAGTGCAAACAACACAAAAGTACAAAACAAATACCAAAACAATCAAACAACACATGAATTTATGTAGTTCTCTATATTTAGGGTCACAATCGTGTCGCGTTACAGATTCACGTATCAGAAATACATGATCTGCAAACACACACATATTAGGATTAAAATCGAGATTACTTTCATACAGCTAACCATTCAACGGAAATAAAGAGTTTCTATTTTTCCATAACCACTAAAGATACGATAATTGAAGGCATTTGAAGCAACCACCACAGTGATATGAGATTTAACTTTGATCTTTGAGATTAACCGTTGTAGAATCCTAATTGAGTAACTGTATATATGTACGTGTCATTGCAATTGAAGCAAACATCACAATGTTATTGATGTATGAACGTGAAATTAAGAGGAATGATATAACCGCAAATGTTAATGCTTAGCTTATTAGGGTTTGTAAACATGTATATATATCATAGTTCTAAAAAGCTCGCCTTGGCTTCAACGTGACTCCGCCAAGACTTGAGGCTTGGCATTGCCGCCACGCCAAGGTCCAAGGCGGCAATGCCAAGCCTTGGACGTAAGGTTGGCGGATGCTAAGGCCCAACTTGACGTGCATTTACCCGTTATAATCCTTGTTTTTTAGACATAATAAAAGTATTGAGTCATATAAGCTGAATATATATATATATATAGTTATTCAGTTATAAGGATAATATAATATACTAAAATGAACAAAAAGATAGATAAACTATATTCTAAATCTGTAATTAGGTGTTTTATTTGTATAATTGTATACTTATAATCAACATTATATACAAAATTGTCGCCTTAACTCACGCTTTAAGAAACGACGTGGCCTCGCCATGGCTTCCAAGGCTTGAGGCTTGACCATGCCGCCACGTCGCGCCTCACGTTATTTAGAACCTTAATATATACTCATAAAGTATTTACTAAACATATGTTTTACCGAATTGCAACACTCAATCAGTCGCGTTGCAACACGTGGTTACCAACATCTCGCTTGGACCAATTGGTTGACCAAGATAAATAATTGGCAAATTTTCACATCCACGTCCAAATAGTTGTAGCCTGTTGTTTCACTTTCTCATCAATAACATCAATAATTTACATTTTGACTGGTTCAAGACTTCACAAAATCTAAATGATAAATTCCGCATCAATTATACTTATGCTAAATTCGAATCACTTCTTTAGGCGCCACTCATTCATCATTATCCTCATAAAAAGCTCCGGCTCCATCATTGCGTCCAAATATACCTCTGTCATAATACTCCTGCACCAACCATATCTCTCATAATCTTCAATTCAAAATGTGTGCCATCCCGATCTGATGTCGATCGTAGCAAAAACAACTCATAGTCCAAGTTGAACCCATACCAAACCCTCTCCCTCCCTGATTGTCACAATATAATACACAAAATTCTAAGGCTTGAAAGACGGATTTGCATTGGCTAAACAAAGATGGCCTAGGAAACCAAACAGGGATTGAAATGCCCCATTATCACACCGTGGCTTCAAAGAATAGTGCAACCTCCTGTACAATAAGAGAACCCCAAGACTAGCCTATAATCATGGCTAAAAGATGCCAGGAAGAAACAATGTTGTAAAACTCGCTAGGCGCTACTCGAGCGGCCGACCGGGGAGTAGCGAGTACTCGGCCTAGGCGGGGATTACTCGGGGAGTACTCGGATTGGGATATTTATGTATAAATTCAAAAATTCACATGTAATATGTTCGTAAATACTCATATATATATATATATATATATATATATATATATATATATATATATATATATATATATATATATATATAATTGTTCATAGGGCCCAAGAAATATGTTAGAAACATAAACAAAATTGTTAAAAATTTCATATTGTGTCGCATAGTCGACAATATTAAGAAAAAATGGAAGAGTTGATTTCGTAGTCGTGATAAATAGCGGAAGAGAGGAAATAGATAAGGTTAAAAAATATAGTTACTTGCGTGCCTTGTGCCTTTGAAAAATTCAAAAAATAATTTTTTGACTTCGGTTGACCGAGTAGGCCGAGTAGGGCCGAGTAGGTCCGAGTAATGCCGAGTAGGACCGAGTTTGACCGAATCCGAGTAATATGGCCGAGTAGCCCCGACTCGCCTCGGCAGTTGGCCGATTTCCGAGTACTCCCCGAGTACTCGGCCGCCTAGGCCGAGTTTTACAACACTGGGAAGAAATGTGAAGTGTGTGCAACAAAATAGTGCCACCTTTTCCACCAGTTACAAAAGGAGCTTAGCCATAGCCTCTATACCTACCATCATAGTCTTATATCCACGACCCAACCCACCACCTCGACTATGTAAAAGCACATTAATTAAGGTAGTATTACAAACCATATAAAAGCACAATCGATCGTAGTGGGAACCATGTAGGGTCCCTTCCCCATCCAACCTTCATGACAATACCACGAATCTCTGAGGATTGAAAGAGGGATTTGCATAAGCTTAAGAAAGATGGCCTAGCAAATCGAACAAGGATTGATATGCCCCCCTTATTACACCATGGCTACAAAGGTAAGGTGCAAAACTCTTGCACACATAAGAGAACCCCACAACTATCCTATGACCGTGGCTAATGGAGGAAGGAAAACGATGTGCAGTGTGTGCCAAAAGATAGTGTCACCATTATACTCCAATTCAAGAAAGTTTAGCCACAGCCTCTATTATACCATCACCACCTTTATATCAACAACCCAAACCCACCATCCGTATCACAGCGAGGACAACTCCCATCCATAGTTTTCCTTACCAACATAGGTGTTCTAACCTGCAAAATTGTATGCATTTATTTCACCCCAGTGTTACTCGAGTAGCCACGTTCCACTAGGTCACGATCTAGGTATATCTGGAAGACTCCTTACTAGCCTCGGAACTCTAGAGCAATACCTGCACAAAACAAGCAAAAACAAACCGAACAAGAATTTTATAAATTACTTATGTCCAAACCATCCATAATGATGGTCTTGAGATCCCAATTTTTGCTAATAAGTCAGCTTCCTCATTTTGAGTCCGGTCCACATGTTTAATATCCACCTTGTCGAACCGCTTCCTCAACATAGCAATCCTGTCTGTCATTTCAAGACACTCTGATGGTGCATCCTGTTCATTCAGCATAATCTTTACAGCCTGTAAAGAGTCTGACTCCAATACTATCTGTTTGACATACCTTTTCCCCCATCCTATGATAGCAAGTAATGCAAAGTAGATAGCTTCTAACTCACATTCTAGCACACCTGACACCTTCATTGGTCTAGAGAAAGCTCCCACAATATTTCCTTTGTGGACTCTCCAAACCCCTCCAATACCTCCCTTTCTCGAATGGTGACACACTGCCCTATCCACCTTACACCGGAAAACATCATCATTGAGTCCAGTGGTAATTCCACCACTTGGGCCTACCCTTGATATTGACTTTATCAGTCTCCAAGGGTTTACCACGAGATCAAGTGGGGAGAAAACTTCTCCGGCCACTTTGCATTTGCCTAGAATTATAATGTAATTTGCACAATGTAAGTGTGACAATATATTTTTTCTTTCCTTTACAATTTTGACTCCCAAAAAGATGTTTTCTTTTCTTTCACAGTGATTTATCTGATGATAAGATTCGACGATCTTACATATTGTGTTTTCAAGTTAATCATAAATTGAAAAGATATAATACAAAAAGGAGAAGATAAAAGAATAAAGATATTTGCTTAATGAAGCAGCATTGACTATATTATGGATCTCATTAGATGTAAAGAAGGTCCATAAGTTGAGCTTGCTTGAAGCTGGTCTTCTGGTGGTATTGTATATAAAATCACACGTGTGCTTTTAGAAGCTATCTGTTCATCCAACTCGAAATATCGTATGTAAGAGAGGAAGAATCTTCCCCCCAAAATTCCCATTTTTTTCTTAGCTAGACCAACAGGAAAAATCAGTCTTCCTAAATTGGAAGAACAAGAACAAGTCTCTCTATTTTTTTAGAGAGTAGAGTAGTTAAAGAATGAAACAGATCAAATTATTGTTCTAGAATGACTATCTCACAATTGCTCCCTGTAATGTAGTAGAACCATGACAATTAGGATCTCAAGACGTAGCAACACCAATGCAAGGAATTAAAAATAGAATTATTTAGTATAGTCTTATATTAAACTTTAAAATATCATAAGGCTAATTTTAAATGTATATATCCCTAACAAATCTCAAAATCTCATATATACCCTTTATAACCTCTTAAAATTTCATATTCACGAAATCACCATTTTATCATTCTTTAATCATTTTAAATCTTTAAATCAATTTGAAAATTCAAACTCTGATCTGGAGAGTCGAAAGCGATTTGTGATACAAAACATCATGTCAATTTTAAGTTGTTTGTTGTCTATTGTGGCCTACAAATTCACATTATTAGTCTCAAGGAGAGTAACATGGTCCCGAATGGGTGACATTATTAATTTTCCTATGCGCGAAAAATCAAATCAATCAAATTGTTTTGTTCTCATGGAAATAGAATTCCTTAAAATATATGCATAGAAATTAATGTATTAATATGTGAAGGGCATGAAGCTACAATTTTATCATGTATAGTAAAGGCCTTAAGGATAACTATATAGGCCTTTATGTTACAACTTGCATGTAAATTGCGAACCAAAAGTTAAAGAACAAATGATAGGATTTGATAACTAAAGATTATATATTCACAATCGCTTAGATTGGTATCACAAGACCATAAAATATAGGTGAGGACTATGGTATCACGGCGTTATTAAATTGATATAATATGTCAAGTTGAATAAGATTCTATCAGAGTAAACAATAAATAATAAACAAATAATTAGCGGTCCAACATTTTCGGTTATTATTAGTTTGTTTTTTGTTGTTTTTAATGCTCATTTTCTTAAATTCGAACCTCTAAAAAAGATATCTCGTAGAATAATAATTGTACCACACAATGATGTTAGCATTTTGGGTCTTTGAAACATTATTGTGGAGACCTTTTGTACCATTGTGAAACCATAATGAAAGATTCCTCATGGTTATTCACACACAGACGAGAAATTAAACTTTCAAAACAACATAATTGTTTTGTGTCACCTTTACAACAAAAGCAGAAGTAACGGTAAATGTGGGTAAACTTGTCTTTGTATATAATGAGTCAATTGTTTAAAACTGAATAAAAAAAAACTTGCAAGTAAACAATTAACTAAAATGTAATGAAAACGCATAAAACAACATTCCAAAGTCTTTTTTTTTAATAGCAAAAAGAATATTATAAACGCAATAGAGGTGAGTGTGGGTATTGAAAATACCGAATCATACCGAAACCAGTACCTCCACCAAGTTAATAGACTATTCGGCTCGATTCGGTGCTTGAAAAATTACTAAATCAGTACTCGAGATTCGGCATTCAAGGCTAGTACCGAATCAACTATGTAAAATAGGTACCAGGGAATACTCAATAATCTATCTATAAGTTTATATGTATCTACAAATTTATTTGTATCTATAAGCAGAGTTTATATGTATCTATTAATTTATTTAAGCCGCTTTAAAATAAAATAGTTATCGGACTAATGAGCTAAATAAAAGACCAAGGCAACGTATTAGGGGAATGAATTACGAAAACTCTATATTATCATTGTTTTGGGAAAATGATTTATAACCGCCCAACGTTACACATAAAATTAACATACCAATCTACATTTGCAATTTTGCAGGGGAAGTTCATGAACACTTAACCCCCATATACTAACCAAACACTATGCAATCAAAATCACATACAAAAAACAACCCAACAAACAGGAGATGATTCATGACGAAATTACAGGAGATGATGATTCAGGATGCCTCCACCATCATCGTTAGATCTAGTTCTTCATCAGAATCGATCACGTCTTCAAAATCATAGTAGGGATTCACCTGTGTAACCGCAATATTTTATCAAGGTTTGCTGACTCCTTTTTTATTATTCAGAAATCTTGAAACTTTATGAAGGTTTTCTTTGAAAAACAATCAGATGGACATCATACTACTTGTGATTACTCTTTGTTTCATCAAACTTGAAACTTTGACTACAGTTGAAATAAAACGTATATGGTAGACAGGTCATAATTGGTAAAAAGTTCATAGAAAAATCTTACAATTTCATTAGGATTGACCCAGAAAGGAGAAGAAAAGGAAGAAAAAAAAAGATCATACCTTGGGTCTTGGTACAACGGCTTGAAAACTGTGAAAGACGGGGGTATCAAAATTAGGGGATTTCAGGACAATGTATGCTCCTTTATTTTTGTACCGCTCCTCCGTTGCCTAATAAGTGAAAAGGATGATGCAATAAAATGTTAATTTCTAAAACACATATGGGGACGGCTTTTGGTTGTTTAACATGACAATATTATTAAATCTAAAAGGTTTTGATGATGCCATGTGCATCAGAACCACAACTATTCATGTAACTAGGCCTAAGAAATTTATGTAAAATTTAGACTTGTTGAAAAAGATTTGAGAGCTCTTCTAATTTTTTAGGGGTTGAACCTGTGGATATAAGTTTATAATCATGTATATGATGTGGCATTCTCTTTCTCCTATGTATTGCAAACTGCATGCTTAGAAAGAAAAAATAGTATGCATATTTGTATACAAATACGATCATTGCATGCACAAATTACATATACAGTATCAATTTATGAAAGTTATAGCAGAACTTAAATATCTATATTTAAAACAAAGAATAGTAAGTAGCTGCCAGTTTTTTTAAATATTAAGCTAATTTTAACAAACTCATATCAATTAATAAGTTTACAGCATATACAACGTTTAATTTAATATAATGATATATAAATCAACATATCATTATTTAAAAGGGCATTGATGAAGAAACAGTAATATTCAATTTGATATGTAAACTCATCATACCATTTACTACTATTGGACAGTAACCCACCATACAGAATCCATATAACCAGTTTTTTTCTGTTCAATCTATGCCTTTAGTAAACTAGAACAAATTTATATAACCAATTTTTTATTTTCAGCATGCCTTTAGTAAACCAGAACATGAACAAATTTAACTGGCTATTGTCCTGGTTGTTATATTAAACCAACGGACTTCCAATTTCTCCAAGCATGACATTGAATAAAAGGAAGCTAATGATTATGTTTAGAATGCCAGTCAATCTCTATTATATATGGGAGATGGGATGAATGAAGTGAGACACACCACATGAGGAGAAGCATAGCGTCTAGGGGACTTGTTGCGTGCTCATCCTAATATATTCTTATAAAACTAAAGATGCTATGTCAATAGCCAAAGTAAACTATCATGGAATAGTTTTAGTAGAAAACCTCCCTCACCTGTTTATTAACAAGAAAATAACTTTTGGTATTCTAAGCACTTAATTAGCAAGAATAGTAGTCAGGTAGGAATTTAGCATTAGGTTACTTACATATCGTAAGATATCTTTATGCTACATGTTATTGGCTTAGGATGATAGTTACAAGAAAAGTTAATAATGTTTTTTTTTCTTATA
Source organism: Pulicaria dysenterica (assembly GCA_947179395.2). Lineage (NCBI taxonomy): Eukaryota > Viridiplantae > Streptophyta > Magnoliopsida > Asterales > Asteraceae > Pulicaria > Pulicaria dysenterica. The sequence continues at coordinate 52,081,101 of OX359295.1, forward strand.
AGCATTTAGCTCTTCTAATTTGTAAGCAATCTACACCCGTGGGTTCTAATGATCCCCTCTTAACTTCCATTTTAGTGCTCACTTTAGGATATTCACTTCCCACACAAGGATATATAGACTCAACTTGTGAAAATATAAATAAAAAAGTTTACAACATAACTTATAGCACCAATAATGAACATCAGTTGCAGCATTAAGTAGAGAAATAAAGAATGGCAGTAGAGAGACACCTGAAACTGTGGATAGTCTGGAGCACTGAAGACAGTAATCAGTTTCCCAGAAGGCACTACATGATCTATTGTGTACCCTTCATCCATTCTTTCAAGACCAGGCCGTTTTTCCCTTGCATCAGGACCTTCATGAGATCTAATAATCAACTGCAATAATAATGATGTTATATAACTAAAATGTTAAAAAGAAACTTGTCATGAAAACAAATCTAAAACATTCATAGCATCACCTTAAGACTGAACTTCTTTAAGAAGTCTTCGGTGCAGTCTGGACCCCATAAAAGGCCAATACCTCTTTCTTTGTTTGGAGAAAGTCCAGGTTTCATTGAAGGGTCAGACCACAAAACATCCCCGGGAATCAGATTTTGGCCTTCCCATGGAGGGTCTAGTACAGATCGTCTAGCTTTAGATAATTCCTCCATAGAACCAAGAGATAAAGGAAGCGGTTCTGGGTTCTGTATAACTTTACGGTTCTTTTTTCCTTTAGCTCGTTTTGATGGAGTAGCAGGAATATTACGAAAAACCCCTCCATGAGCTGTATAAACACGCCCTGCTATAATTGAAGCAAGAGGAAGTCCTTCAAAACATCCAAGACACTTACGATAGACATGTTTTCCTTCCCTATTATCACCATATTTGCCCAAAACTTCCTTTTCAAATCCATAAACTGAGGTACAGTATTTGGATTCATGATTCCCGCGAAGTAGGAAGACTCTTTGTGGCATAAGGACCTAGAAAACATGTCATATAAGTATGAGAACCATAACCTCTTACACCCCATAAGTTCTTGTGTCCTTTCTTTATTCCAAAACATTCACATTGAATATGAACATTGGTATCAACCACATTATATTTAACTGCTCAAAAATATGTGCTCTAGAAGACTAGAAGGAGGCATGTAACATGTTACTATTTATGGGTTCATTAGACTAACTAAACAAGTTACGCATGAGATTTGCATTAAATTAACTATCTGTCATACATGCTCATGACGCATAACGTATTGTCAAATATGGGATTTGCATCCAAGTTAGAAGGGTAGGAACATCTTTTCACTTTTGGAATTAGCATTCTCTTTTTCGGTTAGTAGTTAGTATAGCAGAAGTCAGGTCAGGCTGTTAGGATTAGAGTGAAGTGCAGGATGTAATCAAGAATCAAAAAAGTTCTGGTTTATTAACCCAAGAACTTCATGTAGCTCTGATATCTCTCTTATTTGTTTCTAATTAGGGGTACAGATATACTTCTGTTAATAGATCAAAATGACAACACATATCATCCAAATTTAACAAAAAGAAACGAAACAAATTGCACATTTCAAACAATACCTACAAAAATTTGGACTTATTCTTCTTGCAAGAAACTTATAATATCTTAACGTATCTTGATCGAAGCAATTAAAAAGTTGTTTCTTGAACACGAAATTGATATGAATGAAAAGACTGCTTAAGAAGAACAATTCTCAATTCTCATATGCATTGCTGCAAGAAAATCGAGATCCATTGAGTATTACTTACTTTCCAAGCCAGTAGTAGAACAAATGTCTCAAGACCCCAAGCTCCTCTATCAACATAATCACCATTAAACACAAAGAACCTATTTTCAGATGGAAGCCCTGCATCTTTCAACAAAAATAACACATCATGCAGCTGCCCATGCACATCTCCTACAACCACCACACTCGATCCCGTCATACCATCCTTATCAGGTTCAATCGAAACACAATTGGGCTCTTTATGTAAAATTTTGGACCCGGTGAGCACGAGAGCGTCAAAAACTTCCACAGGAAACACCGTAGGAAGCTCCGACGGCCGGAGGTTCCTCGATGACCAATCGAAGGTTGACATGAGGTTTGTTACCCAATCTAGGGTTAGAGTGCCACCTGACGGCCATGTAATGGGGATCTGAGGACGGATTTGGGAAGGATCAGGGGAGGGTTTTCTGTTCACTTCGGATAAGGAGGAGGGGGATGCAGAGGCGAGAGAGGTCGAAGAGAAGAAGTCGGAGGAGGAGGTCGACGGAGGTGGTTCGTCGACGGCGACTTCGATAAAGTCGGATTCCGGTGATCCAAGTGGTAAAGATTCAGCAGAATCCGATTGAGATAGCATTTGATGGCCGATTAAGAAACGAAATTGCGTAAAGTAAGTAGAAATTGTTGTGAATTGTGATCATGTATCGTCTTATTTTACAAAAACAATTGAAAAGAATGTGTCAGAGCCTCGTCAAGTGCCAACTTGACGATCTTCTTTTCCCTCGAAACCCGATCAATATTTGACCGGCCCGATTCTATAATTGTAAGTGTGTCTGACTTAATATTTGACCGGCCCGTTATAGTTATTTTTTTTAACGGCTGAAATATTATTAAATCTAGCAAGATGCTATAATCAAAAGATATAAAGTATTAATAATAGGCAAATGGAAAATTACACGAGTCAGACCACCTATATTTCAATAAGGTTTCTCCCGATCGATGACTAATAAAAAAAAAGGACAACGCCTGCACTTCTGAGAAGATAACATCAACTGCAGCATCCGACTTGGACAAGAAATTAATGTCGTTCCTGAATTTCCACAAAACTTGTAAATACATATGCAATTTGTGATTTGTAATATAGAAATTAAATATAGCTGTACATATAGAGTGGGAATTAACATAAATTATAAAATACAAATTTATAGAAATTCAACATACACATTCATAAGGTGGTTAACTCACGTTTTCATTCGTTTTTTTAATGGAACGTTTTATGCTTCAGAGTCTGTGTATTATACTTATGGCAAGTTAGATGTGTCTGTAAGTTAGATGTTTGTGATTTTAGACAGGTGCTTTACTGGATGTACATCAAATGATGACGATCTGCTCAAAATACAACAAAAGGAGCTTGTGTCTAGTGATGAAAGATTGGCATGGGGAACCATACAAGAAGATATCAAAGTATGAAACAAAAGCAACAGAAAGATTAATAGTGTTACTGTCTTGACATTTTAAAAATCTCAATCAAGTAGGAGCGTTAGTCAGAAAAATAAGTCAACAGTGAATTCATAAAGTGTTGTTGGAAAATTAGGAGACATTGGTATGAGCTATTCGCGAGGAAAGTTTTAAGACCGAAGTGATCACGTAAAGCAATATGAATTGGTTATGAAGAATCAAAGTAGTGAAGCCGATTGAGAAAAAGAAGAAAGGTTGAGTCTTATATTGTAAATAAATTTAAAAAACTATGGGTAATAGCCTAGAAGAAAGTGTGCAGAGTTAATTTAACATATTCTAGATGGTGATCGTATTGAGTGCTATGAGCTGTGATGTAAAGTTTGTGTATAAAATTTTATAAAATATTTTTTGATGTTAAATTAAACATACACAATCATAAATCTAATAAAATAAATTCAATCTTTTTCAAAAAGAATTTTACGTGCGTCACACCTTAAAAAACGTTATAAAATCGCTGTTTGACAAGTCTTAGACATATGCCACACCTAATCCTTTTCTCGAAGGAATTGTGCCTTGTCAATTTCATAACACTAATTAACAAGATGCAGCTAACAACACTAATTATAAGGTATAGTGTTAGATTTAAAAATCCAATAATTACTTCCATTAAAAAATTTCATATAAACATCTGTTCTTGGTCAAGGAAAGTGTGCACAATGAAATCGCATAACACTATATACATACACATATACATATATAAATAAAAGAGTATGGAATCACGTTGCTTTATAAAAATAAGTATGCTAATTATTGTTTTTAGAAGACAATTTACATGCAACACTCGGACCACTCCCTAAAAAATATAATTAACTAAAAATTATTATTCAATGATAAAGTGTTAGTTTTATGGGTTAAAGCCATAAAATAACGGTCTACTTTTCCCATTTTACCATTGTGGTACGTCATGTTTTTTTTTACACTTTTGGCCAGCTAACTTATAAAAAACGTGTTAATGTGCCCATTTTGTTTATTTTGACCTGCTATAGCAGGTCACCTTTCCCCATTTTCTTCTTCATCTTAAAATTGAAATTTTAAACCCGAATTTCTCCATTTATACTTGATGAAAATTAATAATTCTTGAGTCTATGGAAAGGTAATCGAGTTTTCTATCAAGTAGTGCAAAAAAAAACGAATAAAAACGAGTTTAAAATGTGTCAATTCATCAAAAATACCGTAAGGGTGCTTAATGGGTAATACCCGACTTTATTTAACAATTTCTTGGCCTATACTTGATGAAAATTCATGAATTTGGTGTCCATTGAAATGTAAAAAAATTATCTATAATAATTTGTAAAAAGAATTATGTAAAACGAGTAAGAATTGAGCGAAAAATGGGTTTTTTTCTCTGCTCTGTTTTTTAACTAAATTCAAACAACATTCCAACACTTTAATCTCAAAATTCTCCATTAATACATCATGAAAATTTATGATTCTTGATCCTATGGAAAGGTAATCAATTTATCTATAAAGTAGTACAAAAAAATGGCCAAAAACGAGTTTAAAGTGATTCAATTCTTTAAAAAACAGTAAGATGGTCATAACCGACTTTAATTAGCAAATTCTTGGCGTACACTTGATGAAAATTCATGAATTTGGGGTCCTTTGAAAGGTAAAATGACTATTTACAAGGTTATGCAAAAAGAACTAGTGAAAACGATAAAAAAATTAGTGAAAACGATGAGAAACCGGCTGGAAAAGTTGCAGGTCGTTTTTTGGCACATTGACACGTTTTTAATGAGTTGACTGGCCAAATGTGTAAAAAAAAACATGACGTGCCACAATGGTAAAATGGGGAAAGTAGACCGTTATTTTATGGCTTTAACCCTAGTTTTATTGAAATAAAATGATTTAGTTTAAATTATAAACGTATATAATAAATATTAGTGTTTTACAATGGACATCACAGATTTATTAAAATAGTATATTATATTTAATGTAACCTCTTATAACATGTTGCTGATAGAGTTAGGTTTAAAAGTCATCGGAGTTACGATTAAAGGTTGACACTTGACAAAGTTAATTTGAACTCTGAAGGTCCATATCGGGTGCTAGGGGTGTTCAGAATTTCGTTAAATTAAAAGTTTCTAAAAACATAGGAATGATTCTAAAATTTAGATTAATCAAACCAAATCTGTTACAATTTTAATTAAGTTAAGTCTATATTTTTTTTAAAAGGTGTGATTGTTTTATTTAATGCATTATTAGTGGTTGAAATAAGATATTGTAAAACAAAACATTTATATAAATGACACATACCCTATTTAAGGTGTATTGTTTTATTTAATGCTACCACCAGGGCATACGCCTCGTGCAAATGAAGAAGCAATAGAGTAGACAGTTTAGCAAAATAAGAGTTTATATTTATGTGACGTCGAGCATTTCGAACATCATCCTAATACTCATAAATGAATAATTCAAATTTTGTTTGATTTTAGAGGATTTTTGTGGATATACATGAAAAAGTAGTAAGAACTGACGTTTCTAATTGAAGTTGTAATTTTCATTTTTTTACAGATGTTTTACTACGTGGAGCCGTAGTTGTAGTTGAAAATTATATAAAGCCCCATATGGATAAAAGTAAAGACTTAAATTATAAATTCAATTAAAAAATTAATACTTAAAGGTTTGTATAATTTTGTACATTGAAAGCTCTTAAAAACTTATCCAACTAGTTTTATGTTTTAAAGACTTTTTGAAAAATATGAGCTTTCAAATCTAACGTCTTAAAAAACTCAGTCAAAAATGTTAGATTTGACTATCCTAATCGTTTACATATGTGTAATAGTAAAAAAAGAATGTGGCTACTCCACACATAAGTCTTACGCTGTATTCCCAAGTAAAAATATGGGAAAAATAAATGATTTAGGAGAGAAAAGAAAATATTTTGGTAGAAAAGTATCTCTTATTTTATTTCCTGATTTTTCTTTCAAAGTAAAAAATGTTTTGAGAGGAAACCAAAAAACACTTCAATTTTCACTTTTCCTCTCATTTTTTTTTCAAACTCGGGAACACCTAATGACAAAAAAAATTTCATTTCTCTTTTTTTCTTTTCTCCATTAATTTTCTATCATTCTATTTTCTTTCCACATATAACTCAGGAACACAATGTTAAGAAACCAAAAGAAGCATATCGTATAGGGTCTTATAATGATACGTTTTATATCTTTTTAACCGATTTAAGAGTTAATATTAGTACAACTATAAGAAGTAATAATAAAAAATGTATTAAGGGGATTGAAAGTCTATCATCTCAATTGAGATGTGTATATTCTTTTGACTTGTTATCCATTATAATCCATTCAATATTTTGCCAATTTATCCTTCTTTCATATAGAGCTTATATAGGATCTTATACATTGTTTTGATAAAAGTAATATTTAATTATTTAGGTAAGAGTACTATTGTTATATGCTTTTACTTCTACTCATTTATTTTGATACAAATGTCAAAATTAAAAATAACGATAAAAAATTAATAAAGAATAAATTAGTAAACCTCCAAATAAATTATCATGACATGTAAATTAACCCAAAAACAAATCTTTAATCTTTAAATTATAATAAACATCTAACTATATGTCATATGACATGTTTTTAAGGCCTTCTTTTTGTGTTTTCCCGCTCATTTTATACATACTCTACATATGACACGTGTCCTCATTTTTGAATCCCTGTTCTTATTCTTCTAACCGCGTATCTTCTCCTCTACACTAATCGACTTTCTCTCTACACTAATCGACATAAGCACATGCAGATCTGTTACTCTCTCTCCATTCTGCAACACTAAAAAATGGGGATTCAGGTTTCGATTACAAGGGTCATAAGACTACTGCTCTCTCTCCATTCTGCGACACTAAAAAATGGGGATTCAGGTTTCGATTAAAAGGGTCATAAGGCTATTACGTTTCTCATAGATTGATTTCTTGATTCTTTGCATCTGATAGTAAGGTAAGAATATCACGTCATTGATTTTGTTATTTCTTGATTCTCGATTCTCTGCATTAATCGAATCTCCTCTCTTCAATCTCAAGTTTTTTGTATTTTGATTCCAGTATATGATTTCCTAATCTTATTCTTCTCGATTATGTTAGATTTGGGGCTAATTAGGTTCTTTTTTGTTGTTTATACTTGATAGGTTTGAAGATACACACCAACTGTTTGATGAAATGCTTGAATGAACTTGTAATTCGATTGAAGTTATTAAATTTCTTTCTTGATTACCCCTGTACTATCGAGGTATTATGTTCCTAATTTGAACTATGTGCTTAATGAATTCATTTCAGGTCAATGTACTAATTTGTGAAAAAGAGGTTCTTTTTACTCTTTTCCAAATTGCCATTTCTTAAAAAGAGTTAAGATATTTGTAGTTCTTCTGAGTAAAAATTTCAGACTAGATGTTGGCTAATTATTCAAATGAAAAATTGCCATCACTATTTTTCATAGTGGTTCTACTTCAATTACTATATTGAGTCTCAAAAAATTTGTAGCGTTACTTATTCGTGATCTACCTAATCTTAGCAGATTTTGGTTTTCTTATGTATGATGTTGGCTATTCTATTAAATCATAACTGAAATAATCCATGGTATATTTGTAAAATGACAGAAAAGAGATAAAGAGAGAAAAAGAAGTGTGAATCTTCACAGTGTCAATTGCCACTGTTTCCACATAACCATAGTTGGCTCTTAAAGTTTCATTACATGAGTATGAAATCCGAATTTTCACTCGGACATTTCGTCAAACACTTTATATGCATTGTTTTTGAGCTAATTTGGCAATGACAAAGACTTGACTTATTTTATTCTATACTTCCTAACAGATTAGCTATTGATATATGTAAGCACAGAGATAGCGAATTACAAGCACATAGATCATTCGAGTATTCTATACCGAAAGTGAAGTCTATAAATCCGATCATAACAACAGGGTTAGCGAATAAAATAATCAAGTATAAATCGTAAATCCCATCCTAAATCACAATTTAATGCTATTAACAAAACACTCTTGAATCATCTCTTAAACCCAACAAAATTTAGTTCCATTGAATTATAATTCACTCCACCTAACCAAAAAGAAAATTGCAAATTAAAAAAAAAAACACTCATGGATACATATGAATCACTAATCTCTATTTCTCAGTGGGTAATCGCAAATGAGATCAAAATGCTTCAATGAAAGTTTATAACCTGTCTGTTCTATACTCCAGTCAACAACAACCCTCTCAACAGCCACCCTATAAACCTTCGATTCTTAGCCAAAAAGACACAATCCCTACCTCATAGTTCTTATAAATCATTTAGATATATACCCCTAATGTCAGTTTACGGATTAGATATCAAAACCCCACTTGATTCAGACCCCAATTTCTGATTCTCGAAACCTATTTGAGACCCTGTTCTTGTTCAGATTTACCACAGCAAAGCAAAACTTCGATCACAGAAAAGATCCATGTTTTTCGAGTTCTAATATTACTTAAAATCATTTTGTATGTCAAGCTATAATCATCAATCTCAAGCATAATTTAAAACAGAAAAGATCCATGTTTCTGATATAACTTCTATTGATTGATAAGAATTGCTGAACTTCTCACAGTCTCCTTTCAGCACAAGTTTGTATAACCAAACAAATAACATGTTTCTTATGATCTGGTCCAAAATAATAGAATGCACAACATGTTCAGTAATATTATTTCTTTCAAACATTTCAACAGAAGGATGGTATGCATGAAAAAGAAGCTTCCTAAACAATTCTTGTAACTGATTGTGGTTAGCGAACTTAGGAAAAATAATGGTTAGAGAATGTGTATCTTGCTGTATTATGATCTCATGTTACATTACAAAGGAAAGCATCATCTATATATATATATATATATATATATATATATATATATATATATATATATATATATATATATATATATATATATATATATATATATATATATATATATATATATATATATATATATATATATATATATATATATATATATATATAGATGAGCTAGAGCTAACTAACTCTAACTAAGAAGACATGTGGCACAACTAACTTCATGATGACATGGCATACACTATCAATAACCCTTGAAAAATTCAAAAGATTTTGATAGTGTGATTATGAAACCTAGAATTTCCTACTTGATAATGACCAGAGTATTGTTAATCTTGATATTCTGTTTAGTTGCTTCATAGTAAAGGAATTATGATGGAAGTGGAAGGCATATAATTTAGGGATATGGGCGGGAGTATAGTGAACTGTGCGAGTATATTCATGATTTATTAGCAAATGGGGCAGAAATTGGAAAATCGAACAGTTCAGGTATGCATCTGACTTTAGGCTATTTTCTTTAAATTTGTGCTGTTCTTCAAAGACGATTGTTGTGTTCTTTTGGTTAATCTTTAATTTTATACAAACGTTGTGTGACTCTTGATTGATACGCTGTCAGCTTGATACTTATTTTGAAGTTTACTGATTAAGGGATGTAGTTTTGGTTAATAATTTGATGGTTACAATTTCACTATTTTAGTCTTTAAATACTACTATATAATCTGTTCTTCTTCATCTGAATACGTTTCCCTTAATTTGAATTTGTTTTGGACCGGATTATACTTTGATTTTCTGTTTGAATTTGTGGTGACAAACACTTTGCTTTTACTTATGTATTCCTTGCATTTGTTTCGGTATTTTGAGTGTACATTCGCAGAAAATGAAATAAAATTTCCAATTTGGCTATTTAGTATTTGATTAGACTTGCGGTAATTGTTTTCATCCAGTTATCAAACTTGATTGATTGATCTTTAAGTTGAACTGAATATGGATTTTAGTGATTCAACTGATTTTACAAGTTTATTACACTAAAAAATTGGAATGAAAATGTAACTAACTACATAAACACTTAATCTACTAACTAACTTAGAAGCATGATAATGACAGCTACATGTAATTATAGTGCCATATTTACAACATTTTAGTTTGTAAAATCATGTTCATCTATAATAATTCTCTGTTTTCATTTTGTATTAAAGGTTATCTGGAGAATGTTATGAGGCTTTGAGCTATTACGAAAAGATGACAATCCTGGTATAGGGTGTTCTGCAGAGAGATTCCTATCTACTTCCAAGTCATAATACGAACTGTCCGTACAGAATTGAGGTCCTTTCAATGCAGACCAGAGTTTAAATGGAGAATTTACATGGTAATTATTAAACCAATTATCCTCTCAATCTATAAAAAGAATTTTTCTTCCTACTACTTCAGTACAGTTTATTAGTAGTATTGAGTTTTTTTTGTGTACTTGACCAAAGACATATTTGGCACGAAAATGTCAGCATATTCACAAGTGCTAATGTTTTGTATAATGAATTATTGTTACATGATTAGTAAATTGTTACACGATTTAGTTCTTATAGCATCTGCTTCTGATTGAAATTCTGTTCCACTATCAAAAATTCCGATTTTTCTACTTCAAATGTGATAAACTTTATGGATAAAAAATCTTTTTATGAAATTAGATATTCTTTTCCTTATAAAAAGGAAATATAGTTAAGAATGTGATAAATTTTAGAGAATTTTGAATTCTCCTGTTTCTTCTCTTTATCCCTAATTTATAGGCTTAAATATAGTGTTTTCTTAAATTGAAAAAATCAGAGAATTTTTTATAAATATAGTTAATTTTTGATAATTTGTGATAAATATAGTTAAGAATGTGATAAATTTAAGAGAATTTTGAATCTTCTGTTTCTTCTCTTTATCCCTAATTTATAGGCTTAAATATAGTATTTCCTTAAATTGAAAAAATCGAATTATCTCCTTATTTTTTTTTAATATTGGAATATTCAAATAATTATCTCCTATATATATACCTATAATACGATTCAACCTTCATAGGCAAACAAACTCAGCATCTTCTTCGAAAAGCACCATGGAAAACTCAGCTTCTTCGATTATCGCCCTGGAAAACTCAAAGGTATAATGCTGTTTTTCACTTTCAGTTACTTATTTATATGTTTTTTAATTGTTAGCAACTACACATCACATGAATCATCTTTTTTGTCCCTTTCTTCTTTTAGTTGGATGAACAAGTAACTCTGATTAGTAACCTCGATCTCATTAAAGATGATTGGGTTATCAAAGTCTGTGTTATACGTCTTTGGGGACTACCAGACTTTAAAAACCCATCACAGACCTATCAACTTGAACTCGTGTTGGTAAATGAAAAGGTATGTTTTTTAATCCCTTATGTATGCTTTTTTATTCCTTTATGTATTATACGTATTAAAGTTAGTTTTATAAACCAGTTTGTTTATCAATGTTATTACTAACATAACCAGATCTGATTCATTTAAATTTTCTGAAACACATTTGATTTCATATTTAAGTTTCTGAATCACATTTAAGTTTCTGAATCAATGTTATTAGTAACATAACCAAATCTGATTCACTTTCAGTTTGTATTTGATCACACTGAAAGCTTTCTGAATCACATTTAAGTTTCTCTATCAACTTTGATTTCATATATCAAATAACATTAGTAATTTTAGTTTCTTGATTCATTTACTGATATATAAAAAGAAGTTTAAAACAACTTTGTTATACTGGTAAAACAAAGATTGATAGTAATTATATAAGTAAATTGGTACAAAGTTTGATAGTAATTATATAAGTACTTTAAGATACTGGCACCAAAACATGAGGCTGTTCAAGAAATAAATGATCATTTGCTATCAATGTTTCCAGGAGAAGAGAAAGAATACTTAAGCTCTGATAAAACTTTGTCAAACCGAAGATCTACGCAGTGAGTTTAATGAAGGTCTATACTCTCCAGATATTCTAAATGGTCTTAAGCTTTCTGGTTTACCAAACCATCGATTAGTACTTAAAGTCAGTGTTCCGGTCATGTTATTATGTAATATCGATCACCAAAAAGGCTTATGTAATGGAACTAGGCTACGAGTCACATCGATGGATAGGCGTGTAATCGAAGTAGAAGATATAAATGAAACTAATATTGGTGAACGACATTTAATTCCAAGGATGTGTATGACTACTTCCGATAAGAGGATTCCTTTCAAAGTTCAAAGAAGACAATTTCCACTTGCAGTATGTTTTGCAATGACGATAAACAAAAGCCAAGGGCAATCGTTATCAAGAGTGGGTTTGTAACTGACGTACCCTATTTTTCTCTCATGGTCAATTATATGTTGCTTTTTCTAGAGTTAAAAGTAGAGAAGGATTAAAGATATTAATCTTAGATAAGGAAGGTAAAGTTAGTAACAAGACAACTAATGTTGTGTACAAAGAAATATTTTCCAATTTATGATTTATATCTGATTTTGTATTTCATTTCCGTTGTAATTTTTATATGTATTTTTTAATATTTATAAGTTATCTATAACCAACCCGTGTAATACACGGGTCTCTAAACTAGTTTATCTATAAATACATAATTTGCAAGTCTACTAATTGCATTCAATAGAAAAGGGAAATAGGCACCCAACTCATAAAACCATAATCAAATGAATAATGACATTTCACTTTTTCTAGGTCCCTTCCATCCTTTCTCACCAGATAATAAAATTTTCATAATTAGTTCTTTTCACTTTACCAAAAAGTCAAAGCTTCTATAATATAATCTTCTTCATTCTATATATATAATTGTCACAAACAATATACGACTGTTTGTTCTTCTTCTGCTCTGAGAAAAACTAAATGGGTCATCTGAGCTATAACAGAGTTCGTCGGAGATGTTGCCGAACAAAAGGATTCCGGCTAAACTTTAAAAGGTTTTCTGTCCGACTACTACGTGTGAAAGTCTTTAATTTCTTCAGGATGGGTATGAGAACTTGGAGGTCACGTAGGTATTTGAAGAGGACGAGAATGGATTGCAGTAAGTTAAGTTATGACAATAGCTGCAGAGACTTGGAAACCGCAGAGAATTCGGCTCGGTTTGATGTTTGTAGGATTACGTCGTTCTCACGATCAGATTCTGTTCATTCTGAAGACGCCATTGCAGATTGTCTAGAGTTTATAAGACGTGCATCTGTTTCTTTTGATGATAAGCCTCATGCATACGTTTTAAATGAGTAAGATGAAAGCTTGAAAGGTGAGATTTTGTTTTTAGTGTATAGTGAAAAAAAAAAAAAAAATTCGACTAAGTTGATTTGAAATTGGTTTTTGGTTTTCAAAATGGTTATGGACCGGTTCGAATTTTTGAGTAGGTCTATATTTCGAATTTCGAATCTCAAAAATTTTATACTATCTGGCTCGAAATACGAATTTATAAAATGTATGTATAAATAAATTTAAAAAATATAACATGTACTATAGCTATTTGATACTTTAATTATTTTGTCTAGAGTAAAAATAATCTCTAAATTTTTTAATAATAACATTTTGATTTTTCTCTTTTAATTCAGTTTGAGTTTTGGTTTATGATATTATGGGAGTTGTAAATGCCTCAACGATAGCTGGAAGTCTGAGCGAGTCTTTGGATGGGGTGCTCGGAAGCCCTGTTGGCTAGAGCACTAATTAACAGCAATCCACAAGGCATGCTAATATGCCTTAGAGATAGATCGGGAGATATGAACCTTTTTTAGGAAAAGTTACTTGTTGTTTATCAATGTGTTTAATTTTATCTAATATAATGTCTAGACAAATGACCTTATGTCATGAACTCATGATATTCAACTATGGCTAATATTTGCGATGTGAGATGGACTTTCGATTCATAGTTGTTAGTTATTACCATGATTTGATACCAAGGTGGATTTTTATTGAATAAAAAAGAAACCGGAGAACTTATGTATATGTTATTTCTAAAATCCACTAGAGTTTTTGTTTTTCAGTGGCTACCCGCTAGCCCTCCATCTATATAAGTACAACTTTAATTCTCTATATAGAGGTGAGCATGGTTCGATTTTTCTTGGTGGTGACCGGTGGGCCAAAACCGAACCGTAATGAACATTTCTATTATGTGGATTTGGAAACAAAGCCATGAATGTTAAAGGCGGTTCTCTTTTTCTAGTTAATGTGCTTTGGGGAATGTTCAAATGAGAATGAGAGACTCAATCTCAACCGTTTATTTTGTAAGTGGAATTCATGGATAAAGAGCGTGGAGGGATAGAATGTGGCAGGATGCATGCGAGAAATTCATGAGTAGGCAATGACATTAAATGAGGGGAAATTGGACGGCTGTGATTGGGTCTCATTCTCAATTAATTTAAGGTTCTCATTTGAATCTCCCACTAGTACGGTAACCGACCACTTGAAAGAGAACAAGTTAAGCTTGATGAGGACTTGAGAGCACTGCTATCCTCATTTGATCATTGCCGGCAATTTTACTAAGGGGATATTTTTATGCTTAGATTTGATTCACTTTTGTTTAGAAAGATCCATAAATACCATGAGTAGTTCAAAATTTCTAGAGGCAACACTCAGATTTTCATATCCACCCTAAGGTTTCATGACCAACATCGATGTGATTAATCAAGTAATTAACCCATGGTTAAGGGACCCGTGCTAGGTTTGATCTATGGACTTTCACTATATATAGATTCTATATATGTCCCTACCAGCTAAGCTACCATTGCAAAGTCACTTGATCAGTTTGGATATAGATGATTCGGTTTTCTGGTTTACAACCAAACTGAACCCAAATTCTGTGTTAACAAAAAACTTGTAACCAAATCCACGTTTTTCTCGGTCGGCTAAATCTATTAATTTTGGTTATGGAGTGTGTTTTTCCATTTCTCTACTGAGCCTATCTTCATATATATATATATATATATATATATATATATATATATATATATATATATATATATATATATAGACAAAAGTTCATGCGAGAACCGTTGTTAGCGCGAGAACCGCGAGAACCAATCTTAGCCGTTCAATTCCCCCTAATTCAATGTCATTGCCCACCCATGAATTCCTCACATGCACCCTGCCACACTCTATCCCTCCACGCTCACCATCCATGAAACTTCCCATATCCATGGAACGGCCGAGATTGGTTCTCGCGGTTCTCGCACTAACAACGGTTCTCGCATGAACCCTCCCCTATATATATATATATATATATATATATATATATATATATATATATATATATATATATATATATATATATATATATATATAGAATCAGGTTCAAGTAAAAAAAGATTTATAATACAAAGAGTAAGGAGAATCCTGAGCCTGACAAGTGTCCTTTTAAAATAAAATTCGTGGAGGGGCATTTAGGACATTTAACCCCCCACTTTCACCCTCTTCCCTTGATATTCTGCCCCACTACCCGATTCATATTCCCGTTTCACTTCCATTTCCGTGAAACCCTAGTTGCCGCCGTGTATGCACAAACCCACGATCTCAAAACGTAGTCTCCCATCCCTACGCTGCCGGAGATATCACAGACGCCTCCTTCCCTCTCCGCCACTCCCTGTCCTCTCTGCCGTAGAGTTCTCCGGCCCCCGCTCATCGAGCGACGATTCGTCTCCGCTTCTGTCTCCACATTTCTATCTACCAATCACGAGCGCCGATCTGCGTGAACCCTAAGAGGGTTTTGCTCCATTTTCTTTTTCCTGCGGGGCCCTCCTTTGCAAGTGACGCCAATCTCCGCTTATGTGACGTTAACGACCACCACCGCCTATGTGACATCGCCACATCTAATGATCCTGCAAAGGTTGTTGTGTGCATCGGCCCACCATCTAGGGTTTCGGTTTTCTCGATCACCCATCGCCGCCGCTGTCTGTGTGCATCTTCCACCGCACCTATGGATTCGCCGCCGTAGATGCATCCAGGAAACCCTAATCCTCCAGTGCTCCTTGTGTGTCGCCGCCTTGTCTGTGAGACAGACGATCGCCGAAGGTAAGGTTAACTCCAATCCTTGCATACATCATCTGTGCATCTCCATCTCTAATCGAAGGCACTATCGAGATTGATTTGATTTTTCACAAAGGCACCGTATATGCGTTTGTGCATCCACACCATCTGTTGATCTGTTGTAGCATGGGTTTAATAAGCTTTGTAAGTATCAATTTCGAATGTATTAGATTCGTAATTATCAGGGGATTGATCAAATTTGTAAGTATTAGTTTCAAAATTGTTCTATCAATTTCGTATGTATCTGTTTCAAATTTATTTATCTATTTTTTGCATCAGTTCTTGAATTCTTTTGTGTTGTGTATATCAGTATTGATGATTGTTAATCAAATTTTATTTTCTACGCATCAGTGTATTGATGATTGTTAATCACTTTTATGCATCAGTGCTTGAATTCTTTTTTGAATTGTGCTTCAAAGTTTCAGTGCTTGAATTCTTTTTGAATTGTGCATCAATGTATTTTGCATCAAATCTGTTGATCTGTTGGATATAAAATTTGTAATTTTGAATAGTTAATCTTAGGTATTGATTGGTTATTACGTGATTGTAGGTGATGGTAAATAGTTAAAAAGACTATTATACCCTTTTTGTAATTTTTTTTAATTAAAACAAAAAGAAAAAAGCCAATTTTATAGGAGCGGTTACAGGAAAAATGAATGACTGATATTTCTCCTTACACTTTGTACCTTAATTCTCTTTTTACAAGATCCCTACCCTATATATATATATATATATATATATATATATATATATATATATATATATATATATATATATGCTGCATGGTGCATGCTGATAGCTAAACTCATGAATTCTCACCAATTTTCTTAAGTATTAGAAGCCCGAACAAGTGATGTTGTAACAAATTGTCTTAATTAATTGCTTTTCTAGCCTCCCAAACATCTTTTAGAGGTTCCAACAATACTTGAGAAGGTTTTGATGGCATATTTGAAGGAAAGGATATGATACTCTCATCCCAAAGTTTGATTTTTGAATTATAACCTCGAAGAAGACAATTGACCACCTCAGTTTGGCCATCCCTATGTGGGTTCAATTTCATGTACGTACATCTTGGATAAAAAAGGAGACCAACAAAGTATCTCTATCAGACATGCATATAAGACTTCTAAAGGTTAAATATCTTCCAGACATGTTTAAAGAAAAGCCTTGCTGCATCTTGATTCTTGACCAATTATTGATTTCTTGCATGGAACCAGGACCACAATACAACTACCAATTTTCTAAAAAATATATATATATATCTATAAAGTGTTGTTAATTCTACTAATATAATTCAAACATTTTTTATTTAGCGGATAAGTCACATTTTGCTTCATTGTTGGTATTTATTTAAACGAGTAATTTAATAATATATACTTGAAGATATAGTTTACCTTCATATATTGTTTTAGTTTAATAAAAACCGCCAAAACTTAAACCTTGATCGCTTCATTTGGTGCCGAATTCAATTTGATTTGGAAAAATACGAAACCAAAAGCTTCAAGATTTTGAGCTCCTACCAACGGAAACATGGAATATATGCATTGCACATATGATGATTACATTTTAACACATCATATATAGAATTTACATACTCCACAATCCAACGGTAAAAAAAATCAACAAAAAGTAGAAAGAGGAATAAAAAAAGCACCATGTGAAAAAAGCAACCGTGATTCACATCACTTGGCGTGACGGGGTTGGTAGAAACATGTACTCACCAGTCACCACAAGGTTAAAAACTGATAACCACCGCATGAAGTCCGAATGGAAAGGCAGCAGTAAAAATGCTCTAATACACATTCATAGTTCCATACAAGGGTTAAATTAACAGAAGTAAAGAAAGAAAACTAGTAAACTTTAGATGTTTTGTTATCTATACTATATTATAAAACATTCACACATTTTTACTTAACTCTTAAATTTTAAGTGTTTTGAAATGACTAATCTAACTCTCATATATATTTTAGTAAGTTAAGTAGGCATGTAAACGAACCGAACGAACACGAACGAGGGCATGTTCATGTTCGTTCGTTTAATTTTAACCGAACACGAACACGAACACGAACGGTTAACCGAACGAAAATTCCTGTTCGTGTTCGTTCGTCTAAGAAATGAGGATGTTCGTGTTTGTTTGTGTTCGTTCATTTAAATGCTAAACGAACATAAACGAACGTAAACGAACATAAACGAACGGTTCACGAACGTGAACAAACATGAACTCATAACTGAACATAAATGAACATAAACGAACATAACTGAACATAAACAAACACAAACGAACAGAAATTCAGAACTTAAAACAAACGATTCTACACAATAATACAATCAAGTAGCAAAACACATGTCCAAATATTAAATTAAAATGCATTTAACATAGTTCTTCAAATTGGACTTGATACAACTTCCATCTTTTTCCCATTTGTTTCCCGATCCAAGCTTCCATCCTAAAATTAGTAAAAAACTAGATAACTTCATAATTCAAAGATAATAAATAACAACAATTTAATTGAAACTAAAGAACAAGAAACTAAAGTATTAATCAACAAGAAATCAGCAAGATAAACTCTAACAGTGTAGCTATGAAATCAACAAGATAATCAACAAGAAATCAGTAAGAAATCAACATGAAGAACATAATCAATAATCATTTATCACCAAAAAATTAACTAAATCAACAACTAACCTGATGGAAGCAGGTGCGACGGCTGCTATGGTCTGAAGCAGGGCTGGAGGTCGGCTGTGGTGCGACGGTGAAGCAGGTTAACGGCGGCTGTGGTCTGAAGATGGTTAACGACGGCTCTAGAGGTGGAGGACGACAGCGGCTGTGGTATGAAGATGGTTAACGACGGCTCTAGAGGTGGAGGACGACGGTTGGCTGTGGTGCGACGTTTGAAGCAGGGCTGGACAACGAGAGAAGGAGAGGAGGCGGTGACGAGAGGGTCGACGAGAGAAGGAGAGGAGGCGGCGACCGTGAAGCAAGTTAACGGTGGTTGTGGCTCTGGAGGTGGAGGAAGACGGTCGGAGGAACCTATGGTGGCGGAAGACAACGAGAGAAGGAGAGGAGGCGGCGACGAGAGAGCTGAGAGAGAGGTGAGGGCTTTAGGGTTTCCAATTCAAACCCTTGTTTTTATTAGTTTACTTATTTACTTTTTATAAATACAACTTAATTTAAATGAAATATAATCTTAATTATCTAATTACAGATTATAAATTATAAATATATATGTATTATATAAATATACGAACGAACGACCATAAACGAACGGTTCACGAACATAAACGAACAGATAATCGAACGGTTCATGAACGTAAATGAACGAACGAGAGCCTTGTTCATGTTCGTTCGTTTAACTAAACAAACGAAAAATCTTGTTCGTGTTCGTTCGTTTAATAAACAAACAAACATAAACGAACTTCCCGTCGAACATTTTCACGAACGGTTCATGAACGTTCGGTTCGTTTACAGCCCTAAAGTTAAGCTTACATGGTTATTTTTTTTTATCAAAATCAATGAAAAATGTTTAAAAAAAATCGGCAGAATGAATTTGCAATCAATTTGGAAATGATATAGATCACATCAAATTGTAAATGGAAATTTTGGTAAATTGAATTGATACATGTTACTAAACTAGTGGTAGCTTACCCTCGTTTCGCGTCGGGGATTAATAGGTTTTAATAATAAGAATTGAAGTATAAAATATATGTCTATTAATATTATTATTATTATTATTATTTTATTATTATTATTATTTAAGAGTTTTGATTAAGGTTAAAAATAGTTTAAACTCTATTTCGACTAAACTCCTAAACTTTTTAAAATAACCATTACCTTTATTCTTGAATTGTTTAAGCATTAAAGTTTAAGTTTATTTTTATTAACCATTAAACTTAATTTTTGTGAAGGATTTTATGTATGTATATATCGTATTATAGATCCTTAGGTCAGGATATAAATATATCGTTATAGAACAAACGACATGTGAATCCTTTTTTAGTAAAAAAATATAACTTTTTCTAGAACAAAAAGACAAATATTAGATGAAGTATAAAATATATGTCTATTTAATAATAATATTATAATAATTATTATTATAATATCTAATAATAATAATAATATCTTAACTAAGAGACAAAAAAATTTAAATCACGAAAAATTCTTGAATTGTTTAAGCATTAAAGTTTAAGTTTATTTCTATTAACCATTAAACTTAATTTTTGTGATGGATTTTATGTAGGTATATATAATATTATAGATTATTAGGTCAGGATTAAATATATCAATATATCATTACAGAAAAAACCACATATTTGACGTTACAACCTGTAACATCCTGAAATTGGGCCTAGTTGCGTAGGTTTGTACCTTATATTTAAATAGTTGTACATTGATTTTAAGTGATTTGAATTAGTGTGTTTTAAGTTATTAACGTGTGTTATGCGTTAATTAGAGTGATTAGGTGAAAAGTGTCAAACGTGTTTAAAAGTGATAAATTATTAAACGGTTTCGTGTAATGATTCCGTAGATATCCCCGTTAGTTGAAACGGGATGTCGTGTGTTAAGTTGTAAGTTGAAAAGGGGAACAAAATACCCCGTGTCTAATTTAAACACCCTAGGTCAGTTAAGTTGTTCCTTATCCTCTGTTGAGGTAAGAACTCACACACAAACATACATGTACGCATACTACACACACACAAGCCTTTGTTCCTTGGAGTTTTGAAGAGCAAGTCAAGAATCAATCTGTGTCAAGTGAAATCAGTAGCCAAAAGAGTGTTCAATCTGCTGTGTTCTATCTTCTTTGTAAGTATTCAAGCAAAAAACTTAGTTCTTGGGTATTTGAAAGAATTACACCATTTTGATGGTGTAAATGGTGTTATTGTGATGGGTTTTGATGTCTAAAGTGTTCATAAGCTTCAAGTGATGTCTAGTGAAGTGTATGTATGATTGAAACTGAGAATCGGGTCGTTTATGTGTTGAAAACGTGATTTTTGGGTGCTGTACACGAACAGAGTCGAAGAACACTGTAATTGGGGTCCATGCGGTCGCATGTCATGTGCATGCGGTCGCATGGGGGTACATGCGGTCGCATGGCATGCGCATGCGGTCGCATGGGGTTTCTGGTATCCATACGGTCGCATGGCATGTGCTTGCGATCGTAAGGGTGGTTGTGAATTTCCGCGCCGCGGAAGTTTTTGATGTCGCGTCGCGTAAATGTATGATGTGATCGCATGTGATAGTCTTTTGACTGTAAGTCTTGTATTTGTGTTATGCGATCGCATGGTAGGTCTATGCGATCGTATGGGTCTGTTTTGTGGTGTTTACCGCTTACGAGCGAAGGAAATAAGGTTTGCGACCATAAGTATGTAACTTGTGATCGTAACCAACCCTGGAACCATGTTTGCGGGTGTAAGGGATTTCCCTTGCGATCGGAAACATGTGTTTGTGATAGAAAGCCTCTTGCAATCGCAAGGAGTACCTTGCGATCGTAAGGGATATTGTTTGAGGGCCTTTGTGACCATAAGGATAATGCTTGCGATAGCAAGCAGTGGTCCAGCCTTGATAGTTGTTTAACTTGCGTTTCGACCTATGTGTGCTATGTGTATGTGATAACCAAGCCTAAACCTAATGTGTTAGGTGTACCTGAGGAACCGGAAGACACGAGTGGCGTATTTGTTTAACAAAGACTCCAGGTGAGTACCGGTTTTCCCATGAGACTCAATAAGTAGGGCTATCTGTAGTGTGATGAAACGTGCTATTGTAATAGTGACGTGTTGTGATATAACACGTGTAATATGATTATGATAGTGACGATAGATAAGTGATAGTGACGTGTTGTGATATAACACGTGTAATGTGATTATAGTAGTGACGATAGATAAGTGAAGTGATACGAGATAGACCAAGTAGGGTTATGACTTATGTGATAACTGAACGCGATGCTTTAAGTGTAAGTTGTATTCTGCTCATCAAGAATGAGCAGAAGCTAATGTGATATAGTGATACAGTGATATTGTGATACAGTGATATGTGTGATGCCATGTGATATAAAATGTGATATGTGATACGCATGCGTACTGTGGACCCTATGGGTCAAAAGTGTTTATGATTCCTGTCCGGACAGACGCAGTGGTTTTCTGGGGTAAAGGTTCTGCAGGCCGCCGTTCCTCGACATACAGTGAGGATCTTGGTCTATGATCAGATCCAAACGGAGTCCTAGTGGCTCAAACGTGATGGTGGGCTGCTCTTCGCTCCCCCACCGATGCGGATGGTTGTGACTGATTCCCCAGCTTGAATCGTTGAGCCAGGCTAGCTACCTCGCAAGATATGATTCCGCTGACATGTCGGCACACCGCTATGTGATAGTTTAGCTTTGTGTGCCTTATTGTGTTATGATAGCATGCTTATTGATGCTTATGTGTAAACTGGTGCTCACTAGCTAGTTGTAGCTAACGGTGCAAGATTTCCTTTTTTCGCAGGTTAGTGACTGATGGCCTGGCGAGCTTGGGTTACTCGTGGGTAATTGTAGTGTTTATATTTGTGGAACACTATTTGTTGTTAATAGGCATGTGATCCGATGGTCGGTTGTTAGTTGTGGTAACACCTGTTATTTGAAATGTAAATAGTCAGATAATCTTCTGATGATTTGTAAATGGTGGTTTTATCCGCTGCTAGCTTTTGATAAATAAGCTGTAAAAGTTTAAATTAGCACTAATTTTAAGCTCGTGAAACACGGTGTTACACAACCTCTTCCTTTTTGAGTAAAAAAATATAATTTTTTGTAGCACAAAAACACAAAAATTAGATGAAGTATAATGTAATAATAATAATAATAATAATATTTTAACTAAAAGAAAAAAAAATTTAATCACAAAAGGACAAAGATTTCTCTTGTGTTTTGTATGTATTTAGAATGATATATTTTGTTTCTAAATATTTTATTTGCTTTTTTTTT
Source organism: Pulicaria dysenterica (assembly GCA_947179395.2). Classification (NCBI taxonomy): domain Eukaryota; kingdom Viridiplantae; phylum Streptophyta; class Magnoliopsida; order Asterales; family Asteraceae; genus Pulicaria; species Pulicaria dysenterica. The sequence goes on from OX359295.1 coordinate 52,104,149, forward strand.
CGCAAAGTTTTTTAGATTTTATCTATGTAGATTACCAAGTCAACATGTAATAGATACATGTTACAATTTTATTTTTATTATTAGGATTTTAATAACTTTAACCATAATAGTTGTGGATAAGAACTTAAAAAAATTAATTATTTTTAAAAATGATAATTTTGTTTTATGTACGTAAAGTGAAAAACTAATTAAAATTTAACTATGAAAAGTATAGAAAGTTAATTATGAAGATATGAGCTGTTATTACCATTTAAAAAAAAATGATATTACCTTTTTTATTTTTATCCACAACTCTAAGAGCTATGATTATCATCCTCCTTATTTTAATAACCATTTTGAAAAATAATGTGCATTTACGAATTTATTAAAATATGAGAATTGAAAGCTCTTAAAAGGCATACGTAATGTCCATTGGGATGGGTGGAAAAAGTCCAAAGGGGCCAACGGGAACACCACTTCCACACATCCAAGATGCCAATTCTCTAGCCCACGGCGTCATGCCAATGAAATGTGCATTGTGTGTTTAAAAGTGTATTTTTATAATACAGAAAATTGTTAGCGGGATAGTAGAATAGAAAGATGGTCCTTAGCATAGTTTCAATTAGGATAGAAAGATGAAAAAGATAGACAGAGAAATACTGATGTGCTAATGTGACAAATGGAGTAAATGGGTGGAAAGACACTCACTTCCACCACCACTAAATTTTTTTTTTGTGATTTCTTGTGTTATTAGTTGAATAATGTTCTTAAAATTGTACGCCTTTATTGATTCCGTCAAATTTGAAATCCTCTAATAAAAGATCAACTTGTTTGATATTAATTTAAATTGATTTTAGTGCATCTTTTTCATGTTAGTAGTGGAAACAATTTAAGGAGGGTTAAAAGTGGTAGGATTTAAGGAATTTCAAAAATTATATTGCCTCTTTTTTCTTTCTTCAACACATTATCTCTTAATATGAGATTAACAAACATGTTCTTACAAAAAGAGAAAACACAAATATGATCAATCCATATCTTTTATTAGTAGTGAAATATTCGTTTGAATGTTTTATAAGAGGTAGCAATATACACTTTCTTGCTTTTGAATTTACTGGTTAGTGAAACAAATAAATAATATATCTATACTATCTTATAAATAATTTGACTGTTTTGTCTTAATCTCTTAAATTTAAGTAATTTAAAATTACTAATTTACTCTTAATATTAAACTAATAAATGAAATATTATTAAATAAAGTAACTATTTGATTGAGTTAATGTCAATCTTATATACTATTTTAATAAATAAAGCTTCCAAAATAAAGAATATTTAAAAAATCAAATCAATACAAATTAACATAACAATTAAAAAATTAATTATTAAACCTTTCATATTAAATATTCTATCATATATATATATATATATATATATATATATATATATATATATATATATATATATATATATATATATATATATATATATAGACAAAAGTTCATGCGATAATCGTTGTTAGCGCGAGAACCGCGAGAACCAATCTAAGCCGTCCAATTCTCCCTCCTTCAATGTCATTGTCCACCCATGAATTCCTCACATGCACCCTGCCACACCCTATCCCTCCACGCTCTCCATCCATGATACTTCACATATCCAAGGAACGACTGAGATTGGTTCTCGCGGTTCTCGCACTAACAACGGTTCTCGCATGAACCTTCCCCTATATATATATATATATATATATATATATATATATATATATATATATATATATATATATATATATATATATATATATATATATATATATATTAACTTAACTATTATAAATTACATATAACTAAAAGTATTAAATTTAAATAACATGTTACCTACATTTATAATTTTTTTTAGATTTTAATGCGTTATATAATTAAAATATTATATAGTTATAATATCAACACATTTGTTATATTTTATCATACATGTGAAATTTTATTTGTATTATAATTAAGACAAAATACACACAACCTCTGTTTTAAAAACGGACAAGTATTCACGAAAAAATAGTCGTTCCCACTGCATTGCGCGGGTATATTGCTAGTTTTATAATAAGTAGAAAAAAAAGAAGTAAAAAAAGATGGAAAGAAATATTATTTTTAATAAAAAATGAAAGTAGAAATGGAAAGCGGAGGTGGGTGGATAATGGTTTTGCCAGTTGTAATGGTCAGGAGTAACCGAGGAATTGCACGTGGTATACAGCGTGATGTGGGGCATGTGTTACCAAGTTAATTTTGCTGCTAGTGGATCAGATTTCCACATATGCTCTTGTTTCCTTTTTGTTTTATATATCCATTTCAATTTCAATTAATTATATAAGTAAATAAACATAACAAACAGATGATAAAAATACAAGAAATTTGTGTTATCCACTTTCTATTTAGAAAATGCTTTATAATGAGAAATATTAGTTTATGTATACTTCTTAGCATAACACAAAAAAAGTAATTATTTTTAATAATATCAGAAAAATTTAAGTTGATTACAATCACATACAACCCACAACGCATACTCTAGTTATTGTCGTTGTGACAATTGCCATCACATCCAAAGAGTACTCTAATTGCCACTTCAAACTCTAGTTTTAAATAACATTGCTTCTTAAACCTAGTCATTGCTGTAAATTCTTAGTCGCTATAGCCTCTAGAACTCAAAGTATAAAAAAGAGATAAGAGGAACACAATATTATCATCCATGAGACTATGACAATTGATCATACTTATCGAATTGGAGGTCGTCTATGCTTGAATTAGAGGTTGTAACTTTTCAGTTTCGATTCAATATTTAATGGATAAACTTCTTTTTAAATTATATGTATAACTAGAATCATCTGTGAACTTTTTAGTTAACTTCTTATAATCAAAACCCTAGTTGAAGTTTTAACAATTAAATATTGGTTTTTTAAAATTGTCCATACTTTTTATTGAAGCAATACATAATATGATAAAAAATAGTTTATGAAAAAAGAAGAGATGCTATCAAATAAGACCGACCGCATCCATCACGGATGCGGGCATCTGAGGCATGTTCACGAGCAAAAACGAAGGTGAGGTGCATCGCGGAGGTTCGTGATGGACGGCTCACGGTCACGGATGTGACCCCAGTCGCGAGCGTGAACGGAGAGAGATAGAGGGGGCGCTAAATTTAAATTTTTTTAATGTGAAGCATGTGATGGATGCAGAGGTTTGTGTGATGGGATGAGAGAATGGTGGAGAATGAATTGGCGCTGATGTGGCGCTAATGTGGCTGTGTGAAACATGTGATGAATGCTGGTGGTCTAAGAGTAAAAGGCTTTTAATATATGTAATTCTAGTTTTTGTTTTTCTAACAAAATTCCTGATGTGAAATGATTAATATATGTTAAAAAATCAATAACATATTTGAAAACAAATTAAATATATTTATAAGAGAGAATTCATATCCATTCTTGCAAAAGTCAGATACAAAGGTATGTTTGGTGAAAAAAATTCGAAACTTGCTAGAGCTTTTAGTTTTTAAAAAATAAGTTTCATTATTCTGTTTGTTTGTAGGATCTTGAACTTTTATTTAAAAAAAATAAGCTAATAAAAACTCCAAAATAAAAACCTTATTCAAGTAACTTTTAAGAGTTGGTGTGAGCTTTTAAAAATCAAATTACATAAATAACTCTTGATTAATTTTGTTTCTTATATAAATGTTTATTTTTGTGTTTTTTACGTCTTTTTTTACATTTTAAGTTACAACTGTAACTATTTCGTTAAACACTTTCATACAAATAAAGCTCTAGCTTTCAGTTCTTAATAAATGCTCCAACTCTAGCAACTAAAAGCTTCAGCTTCAGCTAATTATACCAAACATATAGATTAAATTGTGAAGGATGAATCTAATGTATATCTTTGTAAAATTGAGATAATATGTATAATTCCAATATTCCAACATTCAATCCACAAGATAAAATGGTTATAAAGTATTATTTTAATATATATGAAATATCTAATATTATAAGAACATAAATGAAATGTATATTCAAATAGATATACAACTGGTTGTAATAATTATAGTAATATACAATTCACAGGAAAGAAAAACACTTGGCAAATAAATATTAAAGATAGCAGTTGTACACAAAATTTGACATTGCTTGGATGTTTAGGAAGCTTGTGTTTTACAGGATATTTAGGTCCCACCCTGTATTTCTCTCTTTCTTTTTATCTTTTTTTTCTTCCAATTTTTTATATAGAACCCTAAATAATTTGTTCTCTTTTAACTCAACCCTTAATTTTACAATAAAGTTTTAAAAATACTTTAAAATCAACAATAAATTGTTTATTTATATAATGATAAAAAAATTATTAATATATATTTTGAAAAGTATTTTTTATAATTTGAAATAATAAATTTGTAACATGTATATAAGATATAATTTTTTTCTAGATAGAACTTTTTTAAAATTAAATATGTAGGTTTCCAGAGAAAATGAAGATCTTAAATGTTGAATATAATAGGTTCTCAAGGCGTGGATTTTATTTATATGTTAAATCCATGTAGTTCTATTATTATACGAGTACTTGTCATTAGACATAATACAACTCACATTTGTTCGTAATGAAATAGACTCTTAATGTTTAAATATTTTGCGTAGTTTCAAGATACATCGAGGCTAAATTACTATCAAAAAATTCAAACAATTAATTTGTTTTAAGTTTATATCTAAATTCAATATACCATTTATGCGTAAGTGGTTTAAAATTATTTTTTTTAATTTTTTAGTAAAAGAATAATAGATGAATAATCTAATCTAACTCGATTAAAAAGTAATTAGTCCCCGACGTGAAGCGCGGGTAAGCTAACCACTAGTTTACTACAAAACAAAAAACTTCTATGTAAAAGTTAAGTATGACTAAATAAAAGTAAAACAAGATATATATGTTTAAAAGTTAATTGTAACTAAATAACTATGAGTTCAAGTTCATATAATAGGATAGATTCAGTATCTATTAAGTACAATAATCAACTTCAAAAGAATAAAAACATACTAGTATTGTACTCACGTAATGCGGCGGCGATGATAACGTTTTGTGCTCGATAACATGTTTGATTTAAAAAGTAGGGTATGGTATGTGGTGAAATGCGGTGTTAGTCAACCTACCCATATTTTTTTTTATTTTTTCCTGATTTCTTTACCTTTCTTACAATCAATAATTTTATTAGTTGTTAAAATAGTTTTTAAAAATCAATTAAAAATATTATTAATAAAAAATTAGATAAAAAGATACTATAGGCTTAAAATTGTATTGATGTAAATAATTGAGTCAAAATTAAATAAATTAAATAGCTGTTGTGATGTTTAGTGATTATTAGAGTAAAAATTGCCTTATTAGTTGAGATAATTAAGGGGATGATTGGTTAGGCTATTGCTTTAATTTTTGTATCTTAAGCACAAAAACTTGTATTACTTAAAATTAAATAGTCTTAAAATTTTTAAGAAGAAAAAAGTTAAATGTTTTATAATATAACTAGCAGTGTACCCGCGCAATGCTGCGGCGGTAAATAGTTCTGTTTTGCAACATGTCGTTTTCAAGGATGTAACACGTAATTCATTGTCACGGAAAAAATTCAGCAACATGTCTGGTTTTTTTTCAACTTTTCTTAAATTTTTATCAACTATTTTATTAATTTTAAAAATAAATTTTAAAAAACATTAGAAATTAAAAACAATTTATATTTATGAAATATAAGAAAAGAGAAGTTAATAAGATTTTGAAAATTATATTGATGTGGGTGGATAATTGTATTTATGTAAGAGAGTGTGTTAATGGAAAAATATATTTTAAATAAAAAAAGGTTAAAATTTATTAGGAGAGAGAAATAGTTAAAAATTGAGTGGATGAGATTAACTTAGATAAAAAGAATGGTGGAGATTAGAGATTGACATAATTTTAAGAAGTTCTTAAAGTTTGAAAGAGAAAGAGTGTTAAATGATTTATATAGTAGTATAGATATAGATAGAATAACTATCCAAAACTTCTATTCGTATTGAGAAAATTTAGATTTCGTATTACTCGTATTTAAGTTCCATCTTAAACAAACGGTATATAATTAGAAGTCATTAAAAATATATATCTAATATAACTAGCTAGAAATAAACAACCTGGATGCTGGTATTTGCTTCTTGCTCACACACTGACACCTTAGCACGCAGTAGCCGCCGTCCCTCCATGTCCATTCTAGGAATTTAAAATAAAATCATTTTCATTCTTTATTAGCTGATCCCTATTCTAGTGAGAGAAGATTCAAAGGTCAATTTATATCCACAACTTCTTCATGCTTTGATTTCTTCTTCTTCGATTTCAATTTGCTTTCGAATTATCAGAATTCCTGAAATGATTCGCTAATTCCTTTTTTTTTTCTTCAACTTTTTCAAAGAAAAAATCTATAAAATATCCGGGATCTGTGGGCGGCGCTGTTTGATTTCGATTTCACACTTTTTAAATCATTTTGTTTCCTTCAAGTATGTGTTGAGTTGATTAGATTCGAATGCAATTATTATTTTGTTTAGTAGAAGCAAAATGGAAATTTGTCAACGACGACGGTTCTAGAAGCCATCCGACGGCGATTCTGATTCGTTTTGTTTCTACACGAAAAGCTCAACGTTGCGAGGATTGCTGAGAAGTATTCAAGTCCGACAATTTATATTTGGTACATTTTGCTTTTTCTCTGCTATTGTTTCTTAAATTCCTATAAAATCCGGTAAGGAATTCGATATTTGATATCATTTGATTAGATTCTAACACTAATTATTGTTTCTGGTCAATAATAGAGTCAAATTTGTGTAAGAAATGGAATCAGCTGCTAAATCTGTAGACGAAGTGTTGGAAGAGATAATGAGGCTTCATAGGTCGCTTCCTTCACGTCCTGGAATTGATGATGTTGAAGGTGCGAGAATACTGATGCGAAACTTGGAGACCGAGGAACAAGCGAAAGTCGAGGCCATAGCTAGGCAAAAGAAGCAAAAAGATGTTCCTGAAGAACTGTTCATAGTTTTGGTAGAGATGCAGAAGAATTTAGTCCATTTCCAGATTGAAGAACAGAAGAGGGAAGCGATTAAATTGCTGGATCTTGAAAATTACCACCAACTGTTCGACGAAATGATTCTGAGAGCTTCTAATTGTTGTGGTCCGAAGGACAGTAGCTCCCAATCAGTTGCATCAACTTCAAACAGTTCTTTTAGTTACTCTTCACCGAGTATGGTGAGTGTGACTGCAAAGCCCATTTCGAGCTTGTACTTTGATAAAGAGCCTGTGAAAACATCTGAGTTGTACACTAGAGATGATAGCTATGTGAGCAAGTCCAAGTCAGTATTCAATGGAGATGGGATAAGAGCAGGGCCTCAATCAAGTGATGTTATTAGGCCCCAAATTGTGGATTCCACTCTAAAATCTGCTATTACTTCTGGTGAGTTTTGATCTGGTTTACTATATTATCTTGTTTTGTTTTCTTATAATAATGGATAGCTTTCTTCAGTAATGCTGATATTCCTTTCTGGTAAGTAACAATTGAAGTTTAATGGAAATGATGGTTTGATTTGTAGGCCAAGATGAAGCAAAGTTGAATCTTATGAAGCTTGCTAGTCTGTTTGAAGTATATTCAAAGAAAGGAAATAAAGATCTCAATCTCAGGAATAAACTGATGGATCAAATTGAATGGCTTCCTGATTCAATAGGAAAGTTATCCACCTTGATTACACTGGATCTGTCAGAAAATCGACTTGCTACATTACCATCTTCCATCACAGGTCTTTCATCTCTGACAAAACTAGATTTGCATTCTAACAAAATCGTTGAACTCCCAGAATCTTTTGGGGATCTTCTTAGTTTGGTCTTTCTTGATCTACGGGCGAACCAGTTGACATCTCTTCCTGCTAGCTTGAGTAGATTGATCCATCTTCAAGAGCTTGATTTGAGCTCAAACAACCTCTCTGTGCTTCCTGAGTCAATTGGTTCACTTGTCAAACTACAAAAACTGAACATCGAGACCAATAACATCGAAGAAATCCCACATATTATTGGTCATTGTGTATCGCTCAAAGAGCTTCTTGCAGACTACAACAAACTTAAAGCGCTACCAGAAGCTGTGGGAAAACTTGAGTCTTTGGAAATTATTTCTGTTCGTTACAATAACATTAGCAGGCTGCCAACCACCATGTCATCCCTCACAAGTTTAAAGGAGCTTGATGTAAGTTTTAATGAACTGGCATCAGTGCCTGAGAGCTTATGTTTCGCTACTGCCCTTGTGAAAATCAACATCAGCAACAACTTTGCTGACTTAACATCCCTACCAAGGTCCATTGGGAACCTTGAGAATTTGGAAGAGTTGGATATGAGCAACAACCAAATAAGATTCTTTCCAGATTCATTTAGGATGTTATCAAAGTTACGAGTCTTGAGAACCGAAGGGAACCCTTTAGAAGAACCACCACACGATGTTCTTGACAAAGGAGCTCAGGTAAATTTCCATCTTCATATTTTGGACAATTAAAATTTTCAATAACTTCAGCTTCCTGGCTAATTTTTATATGCTTTCTGGTCATCAGGCTGTTGTGTTGTACATGAATGAACTTCATCAGAAGAAGGAAGAGAAGGTTCAACCAGTCAAAAAGAAGAAATCCTGGACTCACATTTTCTTTTCAATGTCTAATAAACGTAAACGGATCAAATTGACTTCATGAACATATAATATGCACCATCTTCAGCAAGTTTCCATGTAAGTCAATACGTCCAGTTCTTATTGTTTTGGGCAAAACAGATAGACATATTTTACTTTCTTATAGTAGTTATTGTTTAGAAAAAAATGAACTTTGGATCTAACCCTTTTCTGAGAAATAAATTTTGTATTCATTATGTAAGAATTTTAAAAGACTGTCATTCTTATTATTGATATAGGTAAAAGATCTAGGCAGGAAAAGGGATGGAAGGTGATGAACATGTGGGATTCCGAACAATATTAGGCTGTATCATAAATAACTATGTTGGAGCTACTACAGATGGATCCTCACATCACATGCTATTGCTTTTATCTAAATCCAGGAGATACTGAGCTGGCCTGGGCTGGAACAACCTAAGTTCTTCAAGACCAGCTCATTCTTCAAGTATGCTTCTCCTCATTTTCTTTAGTACACATTTTTTTAAATACTTTATTATTTCTTTTTTTCAAATCATGTAAAACGAGGTTAGGTGATTAACGAGTCACTGAATAAAGTTTCTACAACAAAACGCAATTACACATGAATACATACGTTGTTGAATTACCGAAGTGATCATTTACTCACTTTCCTCCCTTTATTAATTTCATTTATTTGTTGTAAATCTGTAACAATGTATTTATTTAAACCTGAATGCAACTCCCTTTCACTGTTGCTGTATTCGTTATATTTCCAGGGTAAAAAGGGGAAATTATAGCAGATTTAGCGTGTTTATTTTATTTAATTTTTGGCTTGATTTTTATAACTGGAATTTTATGTTGACTAAAATGTTTTCAATCACATGTCCAAATTAAGCTGATAAGTTTTTTTCTTTTTTTTTAAATGTGAAAAAAAAAACACAAGGTGACAACAATGTGTGATTAACACGTTTGAAATGAGAATTTGTTAGGGGACATAGGAAATTGTTACTCCAACTTTTATTGGCTGCTCAGTTGTATACATACCCATGTGTTGATCACGACGGGTTGGCCCATGTCTATGAATATGTGTTACCCGTGATAATTATATCATGGCAAGAATTTATATCTGAATCTGACTTCTGCCAAGTCAACAAATTGTTCGGTTGCTGTAAGCATCAGGACGTCCTGTTTAGTAGACGTGTTTGTGCCTGTCTTTTTTTTATTAGAGAAAAGAAGAATCTGATTTAATGGTAGGGTAGTAATATTATACGAGGTAACCTTTTATATTTACAGATTAGAAAAAACTCATTACTTTCATCAAGGAGCTTTTAGCTAGCGGTATCAAAGATTACAAGAATTACGGGTTTAACTTTCAAAAGTAACAATAGTCATGTATTAGTACTTCTAGGTTTATTGAACATAACTATATCTGGTGGAATGAGCATTCTATATGATTACCGAGAACCCAAATCTATCAAGGAATTATTATACATAGACCAAGATAAAAACATATTTCGTAGGGTGATAAAATCGAGCAAAACAATTGGTTCTTGGACCCCATTGAACCATGTTTATGCAGAAAGAACATGAGCCATGGCCTCCCTTGAAAGACGATGGTGTAACTTTTTCACGTACGAGCTTTAATTACTATTGATACTTGATACAATCAGGATACTACAATCGGTAACAAGAGTTTTGTTAAGCGAGTTGAATCTTTGACTTCATTGCTAATGTACATACTTGTTGATCTGCAAGAACTTACACCCAAAATCTAGTTAGTTTCAGTGTTTCACATTGGTAGGCAGAGAAGAAAATGAAATTCAAGTTTCCACTTGTTAATGATCAAACACTTTACTGATGTCATAGAGTAGTCACTGTAAAATCACAACGCGGTTGAACTTGAAATAATAGTATAATACTCCCTATAGGTCCAGCTGCGGTGCTGCATATCCAGCTAAACACGCACCACCAAGTTGTTGTGTGATGAAGCAATCTTCTTTTTTTTTAAATCAATTTAATATTAAAAACCTAATCTATAAATCAAAATACCATGTGATGTAGGGGTGTTATTCGGGTTTTGGGTATTTCAGGTATTTTTATATTAAAATTTTATCCGATAATCGAACCGAATAAGATTTCGGATATTTGGTTTTCGAGTTATTCGGTTAGTGTATAATTTATTGGGCTGCACTAAATACTGGCCGTAAATCATATTGGGCTGTACCATATTGGACAGTAAATAAATAAAAACAGGCTTTATGTGGGCTGTAAATAGAGGTGCACATCTTCGGATTTTAATCTGATCCGGATCGGATAAAATCCGGACCAGATTTTTTCGGTTTTTTTGTGACCGGATTTTCTCGGGCAAAAGTGTAACCGGTTTCGTACGGATTAAAACCGGATTTTCTCGGACAAAAGTGTAACCGGTTTAACCGGTTTCGGATCGGATCGGATAAAACCGGTTAAATCCGCTCCGGTTTGAAAAAAATCCGGTTTTATAAAAAAATCGGTTCGGATAGTTTTTGCACAAAATTGGATATTCGGATTTTTTTTGCACCTCTAGCTATAAATTAGTACCATATTGGGCTGCAATAGAAAGTTGTACCATATATATTCAGATGGCATTAAAAGTTGTACGATATGGTGTGGACTTGTACTACTCAAAGTCCCAAACACAATGAGTAGGGTTGCAATGTTAAACGTATCACATGATTTCTACAACATTTAACAAAAGATAATTATAAAGAAACAAATCTACATGTTCACCAACTTAGATCATAAAAGACCAAAAGACTTCTAAACATAAACTTTGTTTAGAAACAAGTTGTACAAACTTTACACACCGCATGATTTTTAATGTTTCCTTCTTCATTCTTCAAGCATATACAAAATTCTTCATTCTTCTAGTCTTTACTAGAAGTGTCAACTTCTCCCAATTTTACATTAACAAATAAAATATAATTAGTACTAAATATAATGTGTATGAATTAAAACAATAATTAATAAATAATTACCTTTATCAATTTTTTGAATTGCTTCCCAATCTTCTTCACACCCTATGTTGATGGATGCTTACACCTCCACAAAGCCAATATTGCTTGTAAGTTAATCATTCAACAATCTTAGGAGTTAAAGAACTCCTAAAAGGGTCTAAAACCCTCTCGTTTTTACTAGGAATGTTCACTTTCCATCATTCCAAAATATTGAAGTTTGAGCAATCTTCTTCAACACTTTCTTGTAAGAACTTTTTCAGCTCACCAATGGATTCAACTATATATGTTTTCACCTTTTCTCTAAGCTTATTTCTCAAGGATGGTGGTGGTGCCGTATCATCCGGGTTTGAACGTTTGCCCAATAGCCACGTTGAAGTGGAAGACTTGATCATTATATAATTTATGCATTGAATCCATTACAGTTTTCATTTTCTTTTTCACCATGTTTTACCATAGTGGTGCTCGAGTATTATCTCCAAATACTTTACTTTGTTTCTTGGGTCAAGAATTAAAGCAAAATAAAACAGTAAATTCATTTTCTCTAAAAGAAGTGATTTGTACACAATACAAATTAGTCATACACAACAAAAATTGACTGTTTGGATTATTATACCCTTGAAATTGTGGATAAGAATAAAAGATAGTGGGTTGGTAAGCTGGGCAGTCAATAGCGGCGGGATAGCGTTTAGCGGCCTTAGGAGAAATAGCGTTTTCATATAGCGGTGGGAAATAGCAGAGGCGCTATTAGCGGCGCTATTTCCGCTATTTGAGGCAAAATAGCGGTCAAATAGCGGTGGGATAGCGGTTTTCACATTTTTTTATTTTTTTTTTGCAAATTATACTTGTTTTCGGTTTACATTCCACGGTCGATTCCCGTATTACTCTTTACTATATTAGTGTACTAAGTTTTATACAATGAATTTAATAAATGTTTTATGATTTTAATTATATATATACATATATAAATATATATTCTACGTAATATTAAAAACCGCTATCCCACCACGATAACCGCTATCCCAAATCCAGGGCCTTGACCGCTATTTGATTTCCCACCGCGATAACTGCATAGTTGGTAAGGGCATAAAAGTCATGATTATTGTTGTGTATGACTAATTTGTGTTGTGTACAAATCATTTCCCTTTCTCTAATATCACAGCATTGATTTTCGAGTTATTCTGGAAGAATGATGCAGAAAACCGAATGCAAAAAACGCAGAGAAGGGAGAGAGCAGGAGCAGATTTTCGTAGGTGTAATCTGGAGGAGCTGCTGAGTTCGAATATATATAGCAGACCCAGCTCCAGGTCGGTTACGATTTTCAGGGCTGTTCCTGAAATCGTGGGCTGACTCCCCACGTTTTGGAACTGATCAGAGAACAGGTCATGCCCGACCCGTCTGCTGAACGAACCGAATACCCGAGACCCTACTCACGGGCTGTTCCTGAAATCGTGGGCTGACTCCCCACGTTTAAGAACTGATCAGAGAACAGGTCCTGCCCGACCCGTCTGCTGAACAAACCGAATACCCGAGACCCGACTCACTTTTCTGAAAAAGAAAAGCTCCTTAGCTCCTAGCGACGATGCGAAGTGCGCCACTCACGGGCACGCGGCTCCGGCTCGGCGCGCTTGTGGGGTTATCCCTACTAGACCCCCACCATTTGGTTTGAATACTAAGGGAGTGAAATCCCTTATAAACCCACCAAAACTTGTTCTCCCCTCCTATGTGGAACACAAAACTTGACAACATTCAAGTTGTGTTTTACACATAAATTCCAACAGATACATAACCATCTACATCACAAACACAATCACAGGAAGAGATCAAAATTGAACGACGGAAAGCTGTACCAGAAGCACATGAACCTGATGAATCGAATGATGAAGGTGGAATGCATTTTGAACTTGAAGACAGGAACAGTTGACGTATGAGATTTGAAGTATGAGTGAAAGCTTGCGATTGATGCCTTATTTCTAGAGAAGGGGAATGGCTGCAAATTTAGCGATGAAAATGACTTCAGTGTTTGGAGACAGACAGTAACAATGATTTGATTAAGGATAAATTGGTCAGTAAATGTTGCCAGAGATTAGATAAACTTTTGGTGATTAAGTATGGTTGCTTACTTTCTTGCCATTAATAAGGTCTTATCACAAAACAACACTCGTGTATATGCCTTCTCTTTTCTCATTATGTCCAATGGCAATTAGAGACATGACTGGAAAATTTGTAAACTAGATTGGTCTCCTTAAATGATCATGTGCACAATTGAGTTACTTAATTTTCACAGAATTGAATCTTTGAATTTTTAAATGATTAAGTGCACAATGATCATGTAAACTAGATTAGTCTCCTTAAATGATCAAGTCATACAGTCACATATGTCTAATCAAAAAGGTCAATTTAGATTATTAAGGGGGCTAAATAGAATCACCCTTTTTAGAATATATATCTCACGTAGTTGGTTAAAATGTTAAATAATATGGCTATCACTAGTGGTATAATGATCATGTGGCCTCTTGGCGCATGCAAGTTCTTTTTGGTTACATAGTATGGTGTGACTGAAAGTGCAAGCAACTATGCAAGGAAGGAGGTAAATTGTAATGAAATAATTTCATATAAACTTGTTTCACCTTTTATTTTATTTTTGTAGAAAAATATAATTCTTAAAATTCAAATTCTTTGGGTTAGAAATAATTATCATTATCATTTTGTTAAACGTTATATTATTATGACATTATTATTATTATTATTATGTAATGGTTAGAAATAAGTGTTACACACATAAAGTGTGTGCGTGTGTTGGTTTTGGAGGGAAAAACCGCCACCAAAGTGGCGGAAAATAAACTGCCGGCAACCACCCTCAAACTACCGTCGACCACCACTATATATAAATATGTATGTACTTGCAAGTTTGTAATAAGAATCCAAGTTTGTATATACCCGATTCATATTTACATAAATTTGTATTTTTATCTTGTTTGTCATGTTGCCTACATTGAAGAAAGGTCATGTTGCTATGGATCAAGTTTGGTCTGGTAAAAAACGAACACTTTGTAGTACTGTTTTGAAGAATGTAGCATGAAGAAGGTGCAACTTGCAAGTAGTCAGTTTTACTTGACGACTAATTTGGATTTAATTGAATAATTTGAAGCAATGGTGTGCTCTTACTCAATTGTGGAATTCAAATCTTGGATGATGTTAAGTAGATCATGTTACTCCCTAATTACTTAAGTACTCACTTAGACCAATTAACTTGTAAAGGAGAGAATCTATATATGTCATACTTTAATTTCAATGTATATGTATACAAACTGCCATGAAGGCACATAAAATTCACAACCTGGTTAAAAATAAATCGGGTTAAAATAGTTAAAGACGGGATGTAAAGTCATTTAATATTTAAAAAAGAGTAAATTACACCGTTAGTCCCTGTGGTTTACCACTAATTTCACCCATAGTCCCTGTGGTTCATTAATTACACTGGACGTCCCTGTGGTTTAGGTTTTGTAACGTCCATGGTCCCTGATCCACTTAAAAAGACTAAAATGCCTTTTTCTTTTTAATTTAAAATTTTCTTTTACATTTTTACTTATTTCTTAATTAATAATGAATTTATTATTATTATTAGTATTATTATTATTATTATTATAATATAATTAGATAATTAAACCTCCCCCCTCATTCAATCTCTGGCCGTCGCTCTTCCTTCTCCCCTTCCCTGCTCTCCGGCAACCTCACCGGCCACCTCACCGGCGACCACCACCGCCACCATGGCACACCACCGCCGTCTCTCTCTCCCCCCTCCGTCTCTCTGTTAAAAAAACCCACTACCACCGTCAATGAGCCAACCACCACCACCTGCAACTATCTTCGTCTTTCTCCGTCGATAAGCCAACCACCACCACCTGCAACTCCGGCGAGATCTGTAACACATCCACCGCCGTACACCAAGAACAACTCCGGCGTGATCTGTAACCCTAATCTGAAAACCCACCAAGATCTGTTGATTCTAACCAGATCTGTCATCATCTCATCATCATCATCTTCTCATAATCATCAAACCAGATCTGTAACCCACCAAGAACAACTCCGGCGAGATTTATCATCATCTCATCGTCATCAAACCAGATCTGTTGATTCTAACCCACTGCCACATTCATGGATCTGTTGATCGAGAATTTAACACACAACACACCAGATCTGTAATACACACACACACCAGATTTGTAAACCCACACACACACACACACCACACACCACACACCACACACCAGATCTGTAAATACACACACACACAGAGATATGTTGATCGAGAAACTAGCACACACACACACACCACACACCAGATCGGCGATTCAGGGTTTTCTCAAAACGCAACCATAAGAAGAGAGAGAGAGGAGGTGGTTGGCGTTGCTGTGTTCTTCAAACGGTGAAGGCCAGTGAGGTCTTCACGATGGTGGTCTTCTCATGGCGGTGACACTTTTCCGGCAAGGTAGGGGCGGTGGCTGGGGAAATACGGTGGTGGCATGAGTTTCAAAGGGGAAGGGGAAGGGTTCAAAGGTTTTAATTCTGTAATAATATTAATAAAAATAAAAATAATCTTATATTAATTAAGAAAAGCTATAAGAATTTTAAACAAATGTTAAATTAAAGGGTTAGGGGCATTTTAGTCTTTTTAAGTGGACCAGGGATCATGGACGTTACAAAACCTAAACCACAGGGACGTCCAGTGTAATTAATGAACCACAGGGACTATGGGTGAAATTAGTGATAAACCACAAGGACTAACAGTGTAATTTACTCTTTAAAAAAATACAACAAATGTGAAATGTAGTTAAGCGTGTTTAAAATGGAGCAGAACCATGGGTGACTCATTGAGACGCCCTTGACTGCTCGCAGGAAGCAAATTCATATATCCGTGACAAAACAAACATCTAATACTATATCGTGATAGATTGGGTATTACATTATATATGTAACCTCTGCAATATCTTTAGATTGGTTACGAGATTATTTATCCACTATAATGGAAAAGAGAACACACTTTCAACTTCTTGATCATGATACAAGGACCCATAGGAAACACTTATGTAACTATGTTGCTATTTATTTAATTTTTCTATCGCAACATTCTTTTTATTTCTTGAGCAAATAGCATAGCAATATTTAGTGTTTAAAATAATCTTTTAGGTTTCGAGTTTAAGTTTTATGGTAGAGAAGATACAAAACTTAAAGTTGGTTTAGAGAAAATATAATCTAGGGTAATATTAAAACAAAAAATTGTCTATTCCATCCTTGTTACCGAAACCATCGTTATCGGTTTTTAATATAAAGTGCAAAATAAAACTTTAAAAAGTGGAAATAAAATCCTAATCCTTGGATTCGGGTAATGATATTTTTCATGACTTTTAACCTAGTAAGTGGGCTAAAAGTATATATGATACATAAGTAGACCCTTTTGTGTGGGCATGTTGCATGTTAAGGGACTTTGCTTACGTTAAAGTATCTTTAAATTTTTATCTAACCAAGACTTTCTGCCTCTCTTTTCTTTATTTAAAAGTTTAGTGTTAAAGATCACAATTAGAGAACCGACCAACGATATTGTCTATTATGTGTTGTCTCTTACAGCTTTAAAACGCGTCATATGGTAGGAGTAAGATATTTCCTCCTTATAAGGAGGAAGAATCCTCATTGTATCACCAATGTGAGATGCTCCTGCATTACTACAGGAGCGGTGGGTTTAAGAGTCACGGATTTGACCGGCTCGAGAAAACGATGTTCCCATAAACCCAACATTTAGACATTCGTAACATAACTTTTATTTTTCTTACTAACTTAATTATATCTCAAGACATGTCATACAAGTAACAAGTTACAGTATCCGGTATGGTTGAATAATCATAATTTACCATATTACAATGTTAACATCACATTTTCACCACATATATGATGTACCTATATTCCATCATACCAGATTCTAAAACCCACTATATAACTCCGCACTGGACATTCTTAGAACCCCACTCTCAAACCTAGCTCACTAATTGAAGCCAAAGAGAGGCTATATCATTTAATTTTTTAATAAATGATACCCATCTATTTGTTATGTTTGCTTAATGTTTTAAAAAAAGTGACCATGACGCATAAGAAAAAAGAAGTGTAATACATGCATCTCATAATCTTCGTAGGAACCTAAGTAATAAGTATGATGATATATATAGCATTACTCAGTACTTATTAGACTAGATGTGTATATAGTATTATATATAAATAAGTTATAGCTAGATAAAGTGTTTTCATATTTTTACCCTAAGTAAATTTTGCAAATAAACCCTTACTAGTTAATCCACCTTCAATTACTACAAGCCAAGCTCAAGTGGAATCCTACCTCAAGTTCCCATTAAAGCGTGTGATCTTATCAAATATTGTAGTAAGTTTTTAATTAAAGTGTTATTTAAAACAATGTTCATGCATGCATGGTAGTCATTTTCATATTAACCATCACCCCACTTGCTTATGTACGACTTAATGTAAGGTCGATCATGAATTATGGGTCCGTAATTAATTAATTATTAATGTCTATGTTAAATGAATCAAATTCTATATGTCAGTTCTATCATAAGTTAGTAAGCCGAAGCTTAAAGATAAATAATTGCGAATGTAAAGACTATTGAAAAGAAACCACGATTTAATTAAAGGTATATAGATCAATCGATGTAATCAAAGATAAGACGTCAAAAAGGTTTAAGGATAATTTATCTCCTTAATTTCCAAAGGCAAGTATTGAAAGACCATAGAAAAACAAATGCCATCAAATTCCAGCTGAGTTTGACAATCAAGAGTCAAGGGAATCATGTTAATTATTGGCTTCTATTTTTGATAATTAATGTTGTAATGCACTAATGCATGCTAATATTATTTACTATCAAAACTGTGTTTCTGATGTATACTCAAAAGGAAAATAATTACACATGATCGATCCTAACTCATAGTAAAGCATTAATTAATTAGTTAGGGTTTAGTTAATAAAAGTGTATCCAAGTATACACCTTTTGCTATTGTATGTACTGAACTTTCAAACTTACTATTTGATTTACTGAACTTTTGAAAATTAACTTATTTATGTATCAGTTAATCTATTAAGTAGGTAGCAGGTCATTTTATTATTATTATTATTTTTTTATTATCATGAATTGCCACATCAACAATTTATGTATCAGTCAATACATCTTCATCTTCAAGATGTAGATGAAGCATGAAGCAGATGAACATGAAGCAGTAATAGATCCCAAAAAAAACCCAAATAGATTGAACATAAATCATATGAAGATGAAGCCTTTTCTTATTTCTCAAACAAACTTGAACAAAAGATGAACACATGATTAGGTATTAGATCGTATGAGCAAAATCTGTAACCGAAATCAAAACTTATCAAGGAACCTAATTAAATCAAGATGAAATATAAACTAAAATGCGCTAAACATTCATTCATCATCATCATCTTCATTGGCGAAATCAAATCTGAAACTATGAAAAAGCCAAGTCAAATGTCATGTCATCAGCCACTTAAGCGAAACCTGTGCCACGTCAGCTTGTAACTTGCTATAGCAGGTTTGATACACAAAATAGTAAGTTTTCAAAACTTGAGAACATCAAACAGTAAGTTTGAAAGTCCAGTACATACAATAACAAAAGGTGTAAAATTAGATAAATTTTTATGAACTGTACCCAATTAGTTATTATAAACTTAACAAAAAAAATGCTTGGTGCGTATATGGTTATTTAAAACAAATTAATATAATTTAATGCGTGACTCAAATCACTCATTTTACAATACTCTTTAGTGATATATATAAAGCCTTAAAGATCGATCGATATTAATTAAATATTAATAAAGTAATGAACTTTAATTAAATTTAATTACTGCCCGGCCAACACTAGCTTTCCATCTTCCTTCTTTAGTTTAACAAGAAGAACGAAGTTATCCGTCACTAAACATTAATCTTTATACCTAAAATCTATCACTTATGGCATTATCCAATTTTTAGTAGACAGATTGTTCCGTCTCATACATACTCTTGTCTTTTACAGGGTCAAATCATATATGCCTACTAATTAATCTGTAGTTATATATCTTTTATCAGATCTCTGTGAAATTATCTAGAAAACTTTTATCAGTAATTATATATATTTTTGAGAATTTTTATGGTTTTATAATGAAGTAGGTCCGTAGCCCATATATAGGAAATAAAAATCTTATGAAAATGAAAAAAAAGGAGATAGTGCACAACGTACTGCACATGTAGTTAAAGATGCATGTTACAAGGATTATGGCCTTTTTGAATCATCTAAACTTTTAGCCTACGTTGCACTTTCATCTTGTTCATTTTAGTTGTACTACTATTAGATATTTGTTAAGGGACAATTATTGATTGAGACTTTTACAATATCACATACATACAAATTTCTAAACTTTATTTGTTATGCAATTCTTTAGCTACTTAATTAAATAGTTTCCTTAGTAAAATAAATATTGAATCACGTAAAAACAAATAAATAATAGATAGTAAAAACACCAATATTTAACGTGAAAAACCTTGATAGAAAAAACTACGGACACAACCGATAATATGTGATATGAGAAAAATTACGGGGAATCAAAACGTAACATAATTAGAGTTATATATAATCCAATTCATGAAGCATATTGGTCAAGGGCGACTTGGTCAAATTCAGATTATATCCAACACAAATGAAATTTTGAGAAATATCCTTATACTATATCCTTCTACTTATCATTATACTCACAAAATGAAAACAAGTGTTAAAATCAACGAAGAAAATAAGAAGGAGATTTAATGGATTTTACATGTTATCTTCTGATTAGTAGAAAGATAAATTAAAAATAAATATTACGATAAAATATCATTTTTCATAAAATTTAACGAAAAACAAGCAATTATCATTAAATGGAAAAATGATGTGATATTTGGATTTATTTATGTATAGACAGTTACTAATAATTACTATAAATTATTACTATTAATTATACTCGATCAGAAGTTGGTTATATGGGTAATTCTCAAACAGGTCCTACCCTGCCAACTTGCTCTCTAGCCCTCATGTGTGTCAGGAAATATACATGTCTTTTAATCTCTTAGTAAATTCTTTTTTTTTTTTTTTACCATTTTCTTATTTGTGAATTGTTAAAGAACCTATCTCATTCGTCAACTCTATGTAATTTAATATTTCTCTCATTAAGTTGGTATCATACAACACTTGGTGAGTGTAGTACGTGATAGGGTTATGTTTCACGTAACTAAGCAATCATATCTGTTGTTTTGGTACATCTTGTATATATGGTGACAGAAAGCCTAGAAATATGTGAAGGCAATCGTTATTATATGTAACAAATTGCCTAGAAATATGTGAAGGGCGTACTGTAAGCTTGGTGTCGAAGCTTGATGAAATTATTGACAGTGCTTACATCATAGGGGGTAGTACCTATGTGATATGTGATTATCAACATGTGCATGATAGTGTGCATAGCTTATGTTTTGTGTTATTTTTGTACTAAGTAAGATTTTGCTTGGGGTTTTGAATTTTTGTGATTGATAAACTAAAAGTATTGCAAATGGTTCAGATTCTAGTTTTTGGAAAGGACTCTTCGTTGGGGCTTGGGACAACTCTAATTTTTGTTTTCCTCGATTGTTTGTGGCTGAAAGTAACCCTGAAGAGCGTTGGCATATTATAAATGGTCTTTGGCAAGGTTCATGCAGGTGAAGATCAAGTTTGCGTGGTAGAACAGGAGAGGAGTTTCAGAATCTGGATGCTTTTTTGTCAAGCGGAATACAAAGAAGAAGGTTCAGATACTTGGAAATGGCTATGGGATTTAAAAGGTGACTTCTCTATTAAAAAGTTAACAAGTATTATTTATAGATCTTCTATCGATGGGATGACTATAGCAAAACAGAATTTCATGTGGTCCACATCAGTTCCACTAAATATAAATTTATTTGTGTGGCGGTTGATATATGAAGAGAGGTATGTCGTGTCTTGATGGGCGATACGTATTCTGTAATGGGTATGAAAAAGATGTCAACCACTGTTTTTTTCTTGTGAGGCTATTGATAAAGTTTGGAGAAAGATTTAAGCATGGTGGGGCAAGAAAAGTGTTAGACCATCATCCTTAGTCTCTCTCAAAAATATTCTATCATTAAGTGCAAGTCTGAAAAAAGTTCATATAGGTATGTGCAGTGACCTTATGATCCATTTGGAATTTGAGGAATGACATTTTCCATGTAGATCAAGATGAGGCGGTTAAAATAAAACAAGAGTATATGTTCCCTAGAACTTAACGTAACTTAATATATTGGATTCAAAACATGCGGTGTAATTTGAAGATAAATATAGATGTTTGGTGCTCTAATCCTATTTCAGCCTTGGGTCCAGTTGCATAAAAGCTTTGGTGCTTTTAATCTTGAAATTGTACGGATTTTTTAATTCCTCGCGGTATTTTTGGGCTTTGAGTTGTTTGTTATAACCTTACTTGTAAATCATCTAGCAACTTGCTAGAAGCTTTTAATAAAATTAAGTTCTCTAGGCAAGGATAATAATCGAGCAGAAGCTCTTTGCCTAGGATGCTTTCTTTGTTGTTAAAAAAAATTATGTTTAATTTTTTAGGGGAGGCCACTGGGATGGTTCTATTCAATGGTTGACGGCTATATATATCCATAATTCTTAGACGTGTTACGGCTAGCTATAGTTTTTAAACCGCTGTTTTTTTATTTTTTTATTTTTTTGACCGGCAAATGGGGACACTTCTCGCTTCTCCGGTGTGGGTTTGAATTGCTTGGTGGCGGATTTTCAACCCCCCCTCGTTATTTGGTTTAACCAAGGTTCAAACACACTCCATGGAGGAAACCCTTAAGAAAAAACCCCTAACCCACTACATGCAGCGAGATTTGATATCTCAACCTCTTGCGAGAAAGGAGAGCATCTTACCAAATGGGCTAAACCCCATTGTCTTTAAAGCGTTATTGATATAATTTGAATAAGTTTAATGTTTAAATGTTTTCAAGCTTTAGTTATGGATGATGCAATTTTCTTTGAAAGTAAATAATTGTTGATGTTTGACTGTAAATAGTTGGTTTTATAGTAAATAATACTGATGTTTGCTAGCAAATAATTGTTTTTGTTATGTTCGCCAATTTCTATTTACTTAACTATAATGATAATTGACTACTTTATCTGTTTAGTTTCAGTTGCTAGTGATTGTTGATGTTTAATTACTAGTGAATAGTTGTTTTTGTTTGTTAGTAAATCTTTCTACTAATTTATTTATGTTTAGTTAATTACTTTTATTACGTAGTACTTTCATATATCTTTTAGTAAATAACTGAGTACTTGTTTCAATTTAGTTTATTTATTAATTACGAAGTAGTAGTTTATTATTTTTATGCATGTTTATTGTTATCGAAATGTTCTAATCAGATGTATGATTTTATTTACTGTTGTTTTACTGCATGCAGCATCCCCACAACGAAGTTCTTCATTTAGGTATTTTTTTCTTTTTATTTTTACAATATTTTTTTTTCTTTAGCTTAGAAATTGTATTTAGTTTTTTTTTAAGTTACAATTTACGGTGAACATAGTTTTTTTATACTTCTAAGGACTCAAAGTGTTTGGTAAAAATGATCTTATGTTTTATTTATTAGTGTTTATTCAGTATTTGATAAAAAGTCCAACTTACCCAAATGTGTTCAATGTTATATGGTCTACCAAAGAAGTCAAAGATGTAATACTAAGATGTTTCGTAATAAAAAACGTAAATTTATGTTTTTGACGTGTAATTTTCACCAAAAATTCTTCTATCGATTTATGTTACATATATAACTACTTTTACTTAACTTATGTCGTTATATATGTTAACCCCTCAGGCATCCTCGCTTCCACAACGCGGGGCTAAAAAACCTTGTTGTAAACATAAATATAAATTAGAACAAGTGTCATGTGTTTATAGTTAAAATTTAAAAATAGTATTTTTAATACTTTTGTATCAAGAAAAGCTAAAAGAATCATTTTTAATGATTTTTTTCTTTTTACATTTGTTTTTTTAGATAAACGTAATGTTAAAATTTTGTGAATAAAATTTCTCGTGGAAAGTCTTAATAAGATACAATTGTAAATTTTTTAATAAGTGTATAATCACTACATAAAATATGTCATTTATTAACGCTTTATAAAAAGCGTGTAAAAATTTTAATCGTTGTCATGCCTATAGCCGTGAAAAATAGTTGAGAAATAAAGTTTTTAGAAAAAGATAAAACTTAACATTTATAGACGTATACAATTTGCTATTGAAAGTCCACGCTTTTAAATGTGTGAATTTAGTAATAAATACATGATTATATAAGTTCACACTTAAAAGCGTGGACTTCTGTAACTCTAAAATTATTTTTAAATTTTTCATGCTTAGAAGTATGAACATTTAGATAATTTGTCCACACTAATAAATGTGAACTTTGACTTCAATTTTCACACTTTCAAATGTAAAGAATTGGTATAAATTAGTAACACTCATTTTTTTCACGCTTGATCGTAATTTTTCACCGCCTTAAGTGTATTAATATTAGTAAAAATGTGATAAATAATCGACATCTTCTTTGAAGTGAATGTTTAGATTATATAAAAAAATATACTGACAACCAACAAGGTGACCTAGTGGTTCTAGTACATGTCCTCCTTGAGCTCATACGTTTTACCCTAGGTAAACACCTTGGAGTTGGTATATTTCCTCACCGTCAATGCTTGGTGGGTCCGGTAAGAGAAACTTTGTATAAATAGTATAGGGTTATTCTCGACCCCTTACTCGAGCAACCAAGATAGATGATCATTGCCTGTGTGCCGATCCTTGGAGAAAAGTTAGTTCATATCTAAAGAATATCTAACTCATGGTTAACTCGGCGTAAACAACCTTTTATACATATAAAATTTTTATTGTTTTGTTCATATATGTTTTCATATTTTAGGTGCTTATTTCTATTTTCACATACCCTAACCCTTGAAGGTGTTCGGACCACCTCGTCGAGAGTCAATGATAGTATTATCTCATCCATCACGACTAGAGTTGTTTAAACAAAGATTTGATCAAATGATTCCAAAATGAAAGAATATGCAAGCACAATATTGTAGAATAGGAATGTGATTACTCATTTGACGAATAAACGCTTTTTTTTATCGTACAATTTACATGTCATACGGGGTATATTATTATTTCTATCTCTTCAACCTAATTTCGAGAATTTCTATCTTGAAATCAAACATGCAAAGAATCACCCAATGAATCCATTGGCTAAAGAGTAAAGATGCATATTCTCATGAATTCTTGAAATAAACATAATCTTTGTGTGAAATACCAAACTCAATCATTTGACAATGAGAAAGTTGAAGCAATCGGGTATCCAAAGCTTTTGCATCACCATGCAAAAGGCCGGTTTTTATATATCTTACCTACTTTAACAATTAACATACAATTTCTTATATAAACTAGTTTGAGCCCGTGCTTCGCACGGGTGTGGGAGTGATAAAATCTGATCGTGGCTGAAAACGTAAACCCGGTTTGTGAAAAGAGTGCACGGGTCTTGGGTTGACCGACCCTACCCATTCTAAACCCGGCTCTTATCCGACCCAAAAAAAAAGAATAAAAAACCGACCCGGTCCCACAAGAGCACGATAAAAAAATTATAATTCAAAACTGAAAACGTAAACTCGGTTTGTGAAAAGAGTGCACAGGTCTTGGGTTGACCGACCCTACCCATTCTAACCCCCGCTCTTATCCGACCCAAAAAAAAGAATAAAAAACCGACCCCGTACCACAAGAGCACGATAAAAAAAATTATAATTCAAAACCTAAACCCGTAACCGACCCCCGTAACCGGCCCGCCAAAAAAATAAAATTATTTTAAAAAGAAAAAAAAAACAATTGGTTCGGACCCAAAATAAATTTGGCCCAATATATGCCCGGACCAAAACAAAATTCGAAAAAAAACAAAGAGCCCAATAATGAAATCCGGCCCAAACCCGATTTCTCACCCAAACCCGGATCCGGGCACGGTTCCATAGGCACCCACGCTTTTTAATTAGTTATATAAATTATAACTCTTGGCTAGAAAAGCATGACATTGAAACACACACATAAGAAATTAATAAAGAAATTTGTATTACGTAAGGAGTTGCGTTTGTAATCTTCTGATATAAATAAAACACTAACATTCATCAAACTTATTGAATAATCTTAACACTTCTTTTAATAAAATAAATTTAAATGTTTTATTTTAACCATTTATTTAATTAAAATTTAATTTTGACTATTCTTGGTCAAGTATGAATCACAATAATTTAGAAAATTTTCATATACACTCTTCTTAATCTTAAAAATATTATATTTGTCCACCATAATTTACTTATCATATTCACACTTTTTTCAACGCCACCATTTTACAACGCTTCTTGTCACCATCATCGTGTTCAACTGACATCGCCAAAGACTGACTGACTAAGCCACCATCGTGACCATGATCGCCAACTACACATAGGTCTCTATGTGTGTGTTAAGATTTAGGGTTTATGTGTTTCGTTTTTTAGTGTTTTTAACAATTTAGAGTTTCGGTTTGGGCAGTGGTTTTAGTTGTTGGGTTTGATTCAGGTGGTGTTAGGCGGCGGTTGGTGATTTCAGGAGGTGATGACAGTGTTCTTAGGTGGTAGGTTTCGATTTAGGAGTTGTATTTGATGTGGGTGTATAAGTTTTAATTGTTCTTGGTGATCTTTTGAATTTATAGTTGTGGTTGGAGGTGATTGGTGGTTTCAGGTGGTGGTTATATACAGTGATGGTTTGTGGTTACATATTGTGTTCTTGGTGGTTTTCCTCATGACAATGGAATGAGGTGGGTGGTGGTAAAAGGTGTTGCTGGTATATGGTGGTGGTGGGTGGTGGTGTCCGACGGGTTATGGGTACGTGGTGGACTAAATATGATATGTTGTTTAATTCCTTCCAAGTATACGTGCTTACAATTTTTGATTGTTTTAATCATTTAAAGAGAATAAATGTTGTCAAATTATCAACTCAACTAAAGTAGACTAAATAAAGTAAAAAGATCCGACTATCCTTATGTGCAATGGAAAAACGGATGAGATAAATAAAAAATTGTTACAAAAGACTATTTATTTAATTAAATGATAATTAAAGGATATGGTTTGCATATTAAAAAAAAAGAGTAAAGTTGCAATTCATGGATAACTAAAGGAACATTTATGAAACTAACTTGTTAAAGTAATACAAGTTAACGAGAAGGCTTATAATTAAACTATATATATGGTATATATTAGATGTGTTTTCAAGATTGCGGATGTAAAAATTAAATAAAAATAGTTTATATGAGAATTAATTTTTCAAGAAAATTGTTTGTAACATTATTAATGACTTGTTAACATGGTAATTTTGATGATTTATAAATTTATTCAACCATGAATTATGTACGTATAAACTGTTATTGATGAGTAATACTTGAATTCTCAAAATGTCTCTCATTAATGCGTTATGAATGAGCTCTTACCATTAATAGTCATTGTTTTATTTTAATCAATGACTAAGATTGGTTTTCGCCTGAAAACAATTCTCGTTTGAATAGTCTTCTACTATATATATATATATATATATATATATATATATATATATATATATATGTGTGTGTGTGTGTGTGTGTGTGTGTGTGAAAAGAGGTTTATTTAAGAACCGTAAAAACTAACATTAACCCTTTTTAATTAAATCAATAGCTATGATGATAATTACTCATTTACAAACACTCTTATATACACTATTTTCTGAATGATATCACTACACTTATTTATGAAGTATTCTCTAGATAATATTATTTTACAACAATTATTCATCCGCGTAAGAGCATACAGAGTGGTATCGGTATAGGCATGCGGCATCCTAGGTGGAGAAGTGGTACCGAGGGGAACACCACCCCCTCCTTTCGGTACCGAAAAAACATAGTGGTTCTCGGCATTTAGTCACCGATGGAGAGAGGAGAGAGGGAGGAGAGAGAAAGAGAGAAAAGGAGGAGAGAGGAGAGAGGATAGAGGGTATTTTTTTAATAAAATATTTTGAAGCATACGAAGCATGGGTAGTACGGGAGGTTAAGCATGAGTGAAACATTAGTGATGTGGCGCATACGTGACGCGAAGCATGAGATGCTTCTCGGCATGTACTCCCCATGCTCTAATGAGTGCATATTTTGAAGAGTTATACTTTTGCTTGTATTCGAATTAATGGGAGTTTTGTCCTAGGGATAGAAAAAGCAAAGCAAGATTTAACATTTCTTTAAGTTGAATATAGGTCCGGTTTTAGCATTTAGGGGCCCAAGACAAGCGTATTTATCTAACGAGTTTATTGCAATCTAACCATTTTTATGGGATCACATCGCATCAATTACCAAATCTGATTTTATTGGTCATGTAAAATCGAGAAAAAAAACATCTTCGTGTTATTTTGTATGTTGGTAACGTCTCAGATTTTAGACACTTAACCGAATAACTTTCATGTCAATTTTTGACATTTCAAGCTCAAAACAGTAAATTAATTGTTAACTTCTACATCAATTAATATCATTGATAAAATCATTTAGTGACATTTAACCAAATACCTAAGGAACAATATATATATATATATATATATATATATATATATATATATATATATATATATATATATATATATATATAATCAAAAGTTTAAACGATAACTGTTTTCTTACAACAACTGGCCGAACTATTTTACACACCATTAATGACTCGTTAATAGAGGTATTTGGTAATTTATATTTATACCCAAGCGTGAATTGCGTCCGGATGAAGCGTCATTAATCTACGAGGCTTAATTTTCCCAAAATAACCCAATTAATGTGTGATTAATGAGCCATCAATGAGTCATTAATGAAACATTAATGAGACATTAATGAGCCGCCAAAAAATCTTAGCCATTGGTTAATATTAATCATGAGCTAATACTGGTTCTCGCAGTTCTCGTTTGAACCGTCCCATACATATATATATATATATATATATATATATATATATATATATATATATATATATATATGATGGTCTACATATCTTCCTTCTAATATTCATTACTAAACAATAAATTGCGACAGCCATGGCTTACAAATGATAAATTACGACCATTATATCTAATAGATCAAGATCTAATTGATGGCTATAATTTGTTTTTGCATTCTCACCTACATATATATTCTCACAAAAACTCTCCCATATATATAGGGGAGGGTTCCATTGAGAACCGATTTTAGTGCGAAAACCGCGATAAACAATCTTAGCCGTTAATTTGATAAGTGGAATTCATGGATAGAGATCATGGGGGAATCAAGTGTGGTAGGGTGTATGTGAGGAATTCATGGGTGGGCAACGACATTGAAAGAGGGATCATACGAGAACCAATTATAGCCATTAATCAAAAGAGATTGAGGGTTGAGATTAAAGAGTTGTTAATGGATATGTTTGGACATTTTTACATTTCTCCATATTTTTTAAACTAATATATACATTAAACGAAGAGGTGTTAAATTACGAAAATTATACCAAATTAACGAGATTATTATGTTTTTAATTTGAGAACGGACTTGAAATATTTTTTTTCCAAATTTTTTTTGTGTTTACCGCTTTTTTTCTTTCAGCACAGCTCGACATGTGCACAAGTACAAATTTTGCACATGTGCAAAATTTGCACTTGTGCATATGCACATATTCACGTAGTTTTTTAGCACATATGTAGATATGTACATGTGTAAAATTTGCACAAGTACAATACACTTTCCTATTTAAAGTAAATAAAAAAGACAGAAAATTAATTGTTGGTCAGAAATTGTTCCCGTAGTTCTTGTGTGTAATTGATACAAGACTAAAGGTCAACCTAGTATGTAACATGGTAACTCGATAGCTTGTGTCAACCCTAAACTTTCGAAACGCGATGCTGATTTCTGACTTAAATTTTTTATACAAGTGCTACCCTTGTTTGAAACTTTTATGTTTGTGCAAATTGTGAGTGATATTTTATTCCAAAACACTATGGAAGACACTGTTATAAAGTTTCTATTAACACTTTTCGAATTGGGTGTTCGACCCTATTGTCTAGAATATCACGAAATCATATTTAGGATAATCCAACAATATATATGGATTTCAGGAATTATCCTAGATTTCATAAACACGGAACACCTTGTTTCGTTTGTGTGTAATCTCAAACAAATCCGACAGAATGACAATGCCAAAGAAGAAGATCTCATTGCAATAACCAAATATTGCTTTATATAGCAGTTATATGTTGTAGATTCTTACAGATGATTTACAAACAGATCAAAGAAACATATACCGATCTTCCAGTAATCACTAAATACGGCTCAGCCCTTTGGACCACGCTAGGGGTGCTACCTCTTGGAACGCAACCAAGGGGCTGCCCAGAACTCCTGTTGTCCGAGATCAACTTTTTTTTTTTTTGAAAGTGATAAATAGAAAAATAAATTAGAAAAAGATTAAAATTTGAAATAACAACTAAAAATTATTAAGAACACACATACTGGTTCCTTTTTGCTCGTCATGCACCAAAACCACCGTACGTCATGATTTTGTTATCTTATACGGACTATTCGCCTTCATGATTTTGTTATCTACAAACGTTTTTTTATGGCGGAAATGGAATATTATGAATAAATAAAAAAAAGATAAATTGAAGAGCGACACCTGTTTCTAACTTTCCAGCAACCCGCAAACAAACGGTAGGGGAATCGTACCAAAAAAATATTTTAAATAAATAAAAAAAGGTTAAAATGCCTACAGAAAATTTACAATAAAATTTGTTTAAGAATATAAACTCCCCGGCCGGTCAAATACTCGATCATCAAAAATACGAGCTAATAATACACGATTCATAAATTATAATTAATAGAATTGTTCATATACCGCAATTATATGTCTTGTTAACCTCTATTCTATGTAATTGTTTACTGCTTGTATCCTTTTATGTATTGACAAAATCTGTTGCCAACAATTGTACAAATTAGCTCCATAGCTAATAGTTTACAGTAAAGCCAAGCTCAATGGAAGTTGGAAATGATAACCAAATTTACAAAGTGTTCCATAACTTTCTATGAAATTTGAAATTCAGAGACTACAGACTAAAAGTCCTGATCAACAGTTGAAAAGAATTAAATACAAACTAACATACATTGACAATGAGAAAACAGAACTGCAGCTAGAACCAGAGTGCTGTTAAATTGGCAATGTAATTGCAACAAGAGGATGAAGATAGAAGAAATAAACAGAGAATTTATCCTGAAAAATTAAAGAAAACTAGAAAAATAGTGCCCAATTTCTAGATTCTATACCACATGTTTTGGGATTCTGCCACTAAGTAAAGTGCCCATCGTTCACCTCTTTATAGCTACCAGACAAAATCCCGAAGACCACAACCGTCCGCCATTTACACTGCTTTATTCCGTATTACGGATCATTGGACAACTTATCCGATTGATTAATCAAATTTCACTGCAAAAGCAAGTTTGCTGGTGTTGCCAATTTCTGCAGTTATCACGGTAAATAATCACCTGAACACGAGCTGTTATCGTGTTGTCTTCCTTTATGTTCC
Organism: Pulicaria dysenterica; assembly: GCA_947179395.2. Classification (NCBI taxonomy): domain Eukaryota; kingdom Viridiplantae; phylum Streptophyta; class Magnoliopsida; order Asterales; family Asteraceae; genus Pulicaria; species Pulicaria dysenterica. The sequence goes on from OX359295.1 coordinate 52,135,520, forward strand.
ACCTCCGTCGAAGCTTGTCCGGCAGAAACTGTCGGAATCTCACCACACTTCCTGCACCTCGCTACTACCAGGATCTGTCTACACGACGGACACGAGGAATGCGAACCGAGCCACATATCAATACATCCGACGTGGAATCCATGTCCACACTGCGGTAGAACACGTATCTCGTCTCCGTCCGCGTACTCCGCCAGACAGATAGCACAATCGCCGGACGGCAACTTCGCTGCGTTTTCGCCGCCATCCTTTTCCTTATCCGAATTATAAACAAACTTCGGGAGCGTCTCAACTATTTTCTTCTTAATTCCTTTATTTGCAGCCAGCTGGCTAGGATTCCGGCGAACGTTGGAGGTAGATCCGCGACGAAGCCAAGCGCAGCGAGCTACAGCCATCAGTCCGAGGACACAAATCAGAGCACAGAGGAGAGCGGCGAGGATGACAATAAAATCGGATTCAACTGCAACTGCCTCAGGCGGTTCGGCCGCCATCTGATCAAATGATGAAGATGAGTTACCGGTGGACGACAGGAATCTGTAAGAACGAGCCATTGTTCATTCAAGTGTAGGTGAAAGTGTGTGTGTGTGTGTGTGAGAGAGAGAGAGCGCAAAAAATGAGGGTTTCTAGAGAGAGAAAGTGAGTGGATAGATATTATGAGAAGATGAAAGAGTATTATATATATGTGGTGTGTGGGGACTGGAGGGGGGGCACAGCTGCAGCTGGACTTGCACATGTAGCTTTGTAACTGACACAGGGTTTTATCCGGTGCTTCTCGACTATAGTATGGTCCACGTACCTCTTTTCTATTTCATTGAATTTGCTTTTCAATTGAACAAGTTTTTGATTCAGAAAACTCTACTTTCCTTTATTAAATCTTCATAATTTTTTTTAACCTAGTTAATGATTAACATGTATGATGTATTAAACTTTTTTAATCTCATCTTTTAGTTTTAATAATTTTTAATCTTATAAATAGAAATATAAGTAAATAACAGAGTTAGAAAATATAAAACTTATCACTTTTCTTTATTAGATTTCAACATTTAGTTACACACATGACTAATTGACTGAGGATGATATGTTCTAATCGCACACCAGTCGTATTATTTATACAAAATTAAATTTTTTACCCTACATTTAAGGAATAAATTATCTTCTTCCTCATCTCCATTATTACATAATGAACAAGAAGGAAAAAAAAATGGCAGCCATTAGTGCATTTTAAGAAACCAATTAGAGGAATCAAATTAGTTTTTGTAGGCAACCTATGATAAACTCTCCAAGCAAGAATTTAAGGAATCCAATTAGACAAAAAATGACAACCAACAGTGCATTTTAAGAAAAAAAACCTGTTAAATGCATATCCAATGGATGACACCGATAAAGCACCTCTCGAGTCTAACACACATCTAACTTATAGGAAGATACCAACAAGATGAGAAGATCTCTCGAACCAACTGGTTAATGAAATATTTGCCTTTTGAAACTCCACTTGAACCTTGATTGTATTACACCAAGGCCCCGAGAAGTTACCAATCGATTTTCGATGGTCTGAGCCACCATTGCTGCCATGCAGAGAACATATCGCATTTTGTATTTTAAAAACGCAGCACTATTTTGCGAGAAGCGCTATGTTTTAAGCCCTGAGACTACAAATCCCCAAATCCCTCAATATCTTAATGTCAAATCATATCCCAATTTGTCCATAGTTTTCTCCTACCTTTTTTTAGATCCCAAAAATATTTTTGATCTAATGCTCTCTGTGATTAAATAACTTTTGATGAGGCTTTAAAAATAGAAGATTTATAAATGCCAAAACTATCCGAAACTAACTTAATAAGAGAGCACAATCTCGGTTGTAATTTATCGTACCCAATATGCAACAATTATCTTGTAGTATTTAAATCACGAAACATATTAATATTACATCATATGATATATACACATAAACAATAGGAATGTGATTATCACTCTCACGTAATTTTTTTTTTCATATAATAATCTAAAAAGGAATATGACCAGCATTGTTTTGTTCATTTCTTTTCATGGAAGTTAGAGTACTTAAGCAATCAAAGTATCAAAACATATTAGTCGTTTGTGAGTTTGAATGGTATAGTAGGGAGGTACACTACGAGACATACAGTGTGTGTTTGGAAGGAGGTGTTGTTTTTTAAGAATTAAAAATCTTTTTATGCTTCCATCACATGATCTTTTTGAATACATCTTTATTCCATTAAATCAAATGAAGCCTAGCCCTAGGGGATGAGGAGGGTTGAAATCGTCGACGATGAGGAAACGAGGATGATTGTGGATGTGATAAGCATATGCAAAGTTATTGATATAAGGTATTTTGATTTACTTAATAGCTTTTTACGTATTTATCTATAATCCTTATTTAAATGGTCTACTTTGTAATTAGTGCACGAGAAAACCAAAACTTATAAGACGGCCATATAATTACATAGAAAGTAATGTACGGTATATTCTTGTTGCTCTAGTTGGGATATACGATGGCAATGTCGAAGTTCTCTTCTAGTGTAATTTTTGCCGGTAGAAAAAAGTAATGTACAATATATGAATTATCTACCTAAATTTTATATATCTAATATTTACAATCGTTAATTAAGCTTTGACGAATGTGTTTTTTCCTCTAAATAGTTAAGATAAACTAATGATAATCTGGATTAAAGAAAAACACTTTTACTTTAATATTTCAAGTTAGTCCAAGTGGCATGATCATGAATAGAAAATTATATTACATAATTTAATAATTATTATTTTATATATTAATAAAGATTTGAACAAACTTAACGACTTTACCGGTGATAGTGGTTTTAATATTCTGGCTCCAATGACATTGACACAAGCTTGTTATCCATCCTCATTAATTAATGCCTGGAAGTAAAAAGAGGGAGAGAGTACCTTGCTCACCAGTCACCACCATTCTGGTCTGGCCTTTGACCTGCTCACCGATATTATCGCCGCGCTGCTTACTACCATCACCGCCTTGCCAATTTAGGGGTGGCAATTATCGACACGACACGAAACACGACACGAACCCGACACGCAAATAAACGGGTTTGGATTAAACATAAACGGGTTCGGTCATTTTCGGGTTGACCCGCCAACCCGTATAAATAAACGGGTCGTGTTCGGGTTGGCTTGCGGGTTCGCGGGTCGACCCGTCAACCCGTATATATTTTTTTGGTATTTTTTATTTTTTATTTATCCTTATATATTTCATATTTCCTATTTGGTTTTTGGGCTTTTATCTTACTCCTTAGTCATCCTAAACATAATACGAAACAATTCTATTGTCTCCTTTTGTTCATTCGCCGTTTTAATTTTATTGTATCCTTTTGGTCATTCACGGTTTTGAAACTACCAAAAGTTGACCTTATCACTTGTAGTTTAATTGTTCTTAAAATCATCAAATTTTTGTATTTGGATTAAACTATTTAGGTAGGGTTGAACTTTATTTAATGATTTGCATTTAAATTTTGTATTTTGATAAACAAGGGACACTAACTCGCCAACCAAAATTAGTAAAACTAGACCCACTAACTCGCCAACCAATTAATGACCTGCCAACCCGTTTATGACCCGCCGACTCGTGAATGACCCACGAACCCGCCAACCCGTATATTTAAACGGGTTACACGGGTCGTGTCGGGTTTCTACTTATACGGGTTGTGTCACGCATCTTGACACGAATAATTATACGGGTCGTGTTCGGGTCAAGACCCACCGACCCGCCAACCCGAACACGACACGATCATGGGCGGACCCTTATAGAGTTTGATGGTGGCACAGGCCACCAGCCAATTTTTCAAACAAAGTGGAAGTTTTTAACGTTTTCAAGCCGGTACCACTAGTTAAATGTTGAGGTGCCACCAGTGATAATTTAGAGTCACAAAAAACTATAAAAAATGAAATATTTTCGAAAAATTGATAAAATTATAGTTTAATATTCGATTTATACCTTTAAAATACTTTAGTTTACCTTCAAATAACACTTCAATTAACATGACTTTATATAAATTGTGATTTATTTTAAATTTGAGCCCTAAAATACTGGGACAATAACTGAAACCTCATTAATCTGATCCGATTAACTGGAAAATCAACCAAACAACACCCCAATTTTAATTAATTTTATGTTTGTCATTATCTAGTGTCTCTAGTCAACAGAAATCCTGAGTCTGTCCCTGTTCACCATCCTTTCCTCTTTTTCTTTTTCTTTTTATATGCGTTCTAGATCTGGATCTAGTAGCCGTGTAGATGGTGGTGTCCCGCACCGTCTCCTCCATCAAGGACGCCGTCTCCGCCTTCAAAGACGCTAATGGTGGTTTTTTCAGGTGTTGTGCGATTGTGTCGATAGATTGGTCCATGAACCCTAAATCTTCTCTACTCTCTCTCTCTCTCTCTCTATATATATATATATATATATATATATATATATATGGGAGGGTTCAAACGAGAACTGTTTTTCGTACAAGAACTGCGAGAACCAATCTCAGCCGTTCATGGATGGAGAGCGTGGAGGGGATCAAGTGTGACAGGGTGTATGTGAAGAATTCATGGGTGAGCAATTACATTGAAGAAGGGGAAATTGAACGGCTCAGATTGGTCATCGCGGTTCTCGTAGGAAAAACAGTTCTCGTTTTAACTTTTACCTATATATATATATATATATCTTTTTGTGGCCGGCGTTGAATTCTGAGTCGCCTCCCTCATAGCCGCCATCACCGCCCTCTCGTCGCCGTCCGTCCCCGCCCTCAAACTTACTTTTGATGTGTTTTTGTTTGTTGTTGAATCCGAATAGTTTTCTACTTTTCTACATGTTTATCATTGAAAAAAATTTATAAGTTGTTTATAAAGATTATTCATACTTGTTTATCTCTATTGGCTCTTTGAGAGTTTTGATATATGGGAGATTTTATATCATTCTACTCATATCTACTTAGGGGTGGCAATTCTCGACACGATACGAAACATGACACAGACCCGACACGAAAATAGACGGGTTTGGGTTTCCGTAAACGGGTTCGGGTCAATTTCGGTTTAACCCGGGAACCCGTATAATTAAACGGGTCGCGTTCGGGTTGGTATACGGTTTCGCGGGTTGACCCACCAACCCGTTTATTTTTTGACTTTTTATAAAATTTAAAATTTTATTTTACACATTTTAGCCATAATGGTTCTTAGATCTTCCTCATGCTCAAGATATTTAAATAATAATGTTACAGAAAAATCACAAATTTGATTATAATTTTTTGCTTCTTTTTTGCATCATAGATTCACATATTTAGCTTCTTTCATGTGTAAATTACATCATAGATTTATATTTTATTAAAGATTTATTTAATTGCATTATAGATTTATATGAACTTGAAGTTGAACTACATTTGGTATTTTAAATTTGTGTTAAAAAGGATAAAAAGCTAGCAAGCGACCCGCGAACCCGAAAATGACCCGTGAACCCGAAAATGACCCGCGAACCCGTGAACCTGTATAATTAAACGGATTTGTGTCGTGTCGTGTTTAGTGTTTAGTGTGAATCGTGTTCGTGTCGAATAACCTGACCCGTATAATTAAACGGGCCGTGTTCGTGTCAACCCTTCATGACCCGCCAACCCGAACCCGACACGATTGCCACCCCTATCTACTAGATCTAGACATTTGTCAAAATTAAAGAAAAATATAAGGATATAGAATTAGTAAATTGAATATGTAACAATTTAGTAAACTTGATAATAAAATAGTAGGATTTAGTATAAATAGGTATAACTTTTTCTTATGCATATTATATATTTTTATTTATGGTAACATGTCCTAGTTGGAGGTAGGCCGTGAGTTCCACAATCTGGAAAGGATCTAAAATCTTTCAACAAAATAGGAGAAATATTTGATTATAAGATAAGATCAATATGGCACTTTTTAACTTTTTCATTTTTAAATGCCAAGCAAATGATGAAAATGAGAATAAAGACAAGAAAAAGAAAGGATATTTTGATTTCAAAAAACAATGTGCTACTTCTATGGTTTTCTAGTTCCACAGATATTTTCAGATCATTCAGAGATACCTCCATCAAGTCCCTACAAAACAACTCTCTGTAGCTACGAGACAAAGTTCCATGTATCGTTAAACTAACTAACCTTCATATATCATCGATCAGTTGATGATAGAATTAGCGATTGAAAGTGTGGAGTTGTAATATGTGCCGAAACTAGGATTTTAGTATTAAAAATAAAATTATTATATTGTTTGTAGAAAAAATATCAACAATCTTACTCTTTCAATATAGGAAACTACACTGCTTTACAGATATTCATCATTCATACTATTACAAAATCTTGTTTTTACAATTTTCATTGCTAAGAAAACTATTTCAAAAATCAGAATCGCAACTTCGATTCTTCCTTTTGCTATTTATGTTTTAAACTATATTTGTGCTACTAATCAACTATAATTGGGAGGGTTAATAAATATGTGATGTACTTAAAAGAAATGGGAAGAAATGAAAATGAAAATAGGAGAGAAATGGAAATGTGCGGAGAATTAGAATTGACTCCCTTGTTTGGTATCATTAAAGAAATAAAACAGAGAAATGGTGGCCGAGATCACTAGACGACAGTTGCGATGTTGGCCGCCTCGGCGGACGTCGATAATGATGAGAAAAACACCGGAAACACAGTACAACCGTACATTAACGATGATAAGTAAACATTAGATGTCATTTCTCTCCATTTCTCCACACAATCTGAAGAAAAATGAAAATACAAAGGAAGGGGAGAAATGGAAATGGGTGGAGAAACCGTTTCTCCTTCCAAAACCATAACCATTTCTTCTAAACAAGAAAAACCAATTCTCCTCTATTTCTTTTTTCTCTATCAAACACATCCTAAGAGTTTTTTGCCTATTGAAACTAGCACCTTTCAACCCCTCTAATCTATCGAGCTAAAATGAGACGAATTAATTTTTATGATTTTTTAAGTGAAAAAATCAAGTTAATCTTATTAACAAATTTCGACACTTAGTAATTTCAAATTATTTAATCAATGTTGGTTCTAGAATTCTTTTTCTTTCGTTTATATCGGCGAAAAGCTGAAAAGTATAAGCAATTAAACACTAGGCCGCCAACGAGTCCATCTAAAATAGTCCACCAATATACTTTACGGTCCGTTATCATATAATCATTTATTTGTTTCCGTTCAGACTACATAAGTACATAGTTTCATTAGCCATTACTACAACAGTAAAATTATCGGTAATATACGTGTCCAAATTATCGGTAATATACGTGTCCAAAATTATTTCGAACCTACCAATAGATTAAAAATTAATGTCGACACGTATACCCTATGCTTTATCCTACGATGAGTGTGTTCAGTAACATGTTTATGGGATTTATAGGGGTTTAAGATTCTAGTTTTCATAATCCTTAATCCTCTAGCCTTGTTCGGGTGTTAAAATCTTGAGGAAATTATTAAAAACATAATTTCCTATAAGCCCCCAAAATAAAAGTCTTTTCAAGTAGCTTATGACTTGGTTTGAGATTATTAATTAATAAGACCGAGCTCCAGCCCCAGCCCCAGCTAGTTTCCCTAAACACACCCAATTTTAAACGGTACGCTTTTTGGGTTGTTTTGCTTAAACGCTTTGGTTTATTCAGTATTTTTTTATCAATGGTGAAGCATTTAAATTTGTGAGTTGTGTTCAATACATTACATAAAAAAAAACATAGTCATGAAATTCTAATATTCAATCACATGTGATTGTAAAATTATCACATGTTAATTACAAAAATGCCACTTCACCCAAATTTGAAAAAATTCCCTCAGGACTATTGATTAAGTATGGACTATATTGAACATTTCTCTTAAATTTGTACCATAACTAGATTAAAAACCAAATTTCAATTTGATTCGGTTTTGGTTTTAACTGTTTAAACCGAACTCAAAATATCTATTCATTTAATTCAAGCCTAAATTAATAGTTAATAATTTGGCATCCCACTCTTTGATAGCCATAATATGGAAGCTATACAAAATAATAAGTTACCAATAATATAAAATCATTTAGACCACGTAACGAGCTTATTATGGGAGTCTCATGACCTCATCTTAGTAAAAAAAGGTCGTTGCCCACTATGCCGCCTTCGTTGTGTAGCTTGTTATAGTGTTGCTCGTCATACAAATGACGAGCTAAATGGAAGGGAAAGGTGTTTTTCTTTTGGTTTTGAAGATGTGGATCTCAGTGATTAGTGATGACATGATGCTAATGATAGCAATTATGACTAAAGTTATTTAGTTAACGAAATTGTAGCTGAATAAACTAATATAACAATCAGTCATGATAATAGTTAATAGTTAGGGTTTAAGGTTTAAGGTTGTATAATATTCAAAGTTTAATATTGAAGCCACAATTTGGTGTTATATATAGTAAATTAATCCATTGCCCCAAACGATAGTTTGGTTATATATAATTTTCAAGACAACTTCATATTCTTTTTTTAAAATAAAATTAAAATCCACAGTTCTTCAAGTTTGATGGAAACCAATTTAAGGAACAATGATTTACAATTACTGTGTACGTAATAGCTTAGCATCCCTACTACCTGTTAATGATTTCTATTTTGTTACAAATTTTTAGAAATTAATGGTCATGTTTAACCTCTTGAGCTAGAGCTACTACTATGCTGTCCCCCTTTCCCTTCCGCCACCGACGGAACGTAACCGGTGGAAATCGCCGGGATCTCACCGCACGTTTTGCACCTCGGGGCTACCAGCACTTGTCTACACGACGGACACGACGAGTGCGAGCTCAGCCAAGTATCGATGCATCGAACATGAAATCCATGGCCGCACTGCGGCAGCACACGGATCTCATCTCCGCCAGCGTATTCCGCCAAGCAGATCGCACAATCACTCGAACATAACTTTCCACAGCCCTTACCGTCGGCGTCTAAATTATATGTGAACTTGGGAAGTACCTCAATTACTTTCTTCTTGATTCCTTTATTTGCAGACTCAGAAGTGCCGCTATCGACAGATCCTCGACGGAGCCATGCGCATCGAGCCACCACGATTAGACCTAAAACACAAATTACACCACAGAGGAGAGCGGCGAGGATGACAACCAAATCTGACTCGACAGCGACCACCGAAGGCGGTTCTGCCACCACCGCCTTATCGACGGTGGAGAGAATTCTGTAGGATCGAGTCATTTCAACTCTTGAATTAGTAAGTTTTCTGTGTGAGAGAGAAAGAGCTCCCCAATAGTTAGTGTAGAGAGAAGGTGGGATGGATTTTGATTGCAGATGAAAAGACGAATATATATAGCGGGTGGTGGGACCAATGCTGCAACTGGATCTACTACACATGTGGCTTAGTAACAGACATGGGATTTTATGAGTTTGCTCAGTTAAAGGATTAGCCACGTCATACTTATTTTTTAAATTTAATTTTCTTTTTAAATTTAAACTAATTGGTAATTACCGGACTTATCTAGCTAATAAGCTAATACTCGTGGATTGTGTTGGATTGTTTGACAATCACTAGCGAATGTGTCTGATATATGTAAGTTTATAAGATTTTTTCAAAATGAATTAGTAATCGACCGTTTAGTTTAGCAATCTACAAGGCTCTAAAACATTTTTTTTTGTCTGAACCCAGAGTTTGGTGGTTTTTTGTATAAAACATTTTAATCTTAAGTAAGTTGTCTCTAATCTTAAGTAAGTTGTGTGACTAATTGCTTTTCGATCTTTCATGAATTCATTCCATCATTCCCATTGTCCCATGCTTTGTTTTTAATCTAAATAATCGGCCTATTATGTATCATATTGAACCTGAAATTGTTGCTCCCTAAGCCTACTTGATGATGCCTTGAACAACCAAAACCCAAACCGCCTTCTTTAGGCCGGCCCAAATAAACAAGAAGTCTACTATAGAACTAGTAAGAAAAAAGTTGCAAATAGAGTATAATTCTTCGAAAAGTAATAGAAAAGGCATTAGAATTGGCAAGTATGTGTTCAGTTCGATTTTTTTTTTTTTTTTTTTTTTGCATATCCTTTAATGTATGGTGTTCATCTCCATCCACTAATACAAAAGTCGCTTTACAAATGACACTAGAAGTTGAAGTTACCTAACAAACAATGGATGGTTTGGGTTTATAGCATTGTCGATAAAATTGTTCGGTCACAACCCAATAGCAAGAGCGAGATCCGAGGAGTCGTTGTCGAACGCCTGGCCCCATACTCGAAATGGTGTTTAGTGTCATGGTTTACAAGCTTCCTAGAGCGAAGCCTTCACATACCTACCAACAACTCCTTTGTCTAGCAAACTCTTTATACATATCTTCCTAACTTCTTGTCGTTAAGAGTAAACATCTGCTTTCAATTAAAGGGGGGCATGTGTGGTTTGTTTTGAACCAATCATAATGTTATGTGGTGTAAACTAGTGATAGGTTTATAGTGTGCAATATTTGGGAGTGAGGTAATCTCTATTGCATGCCTTTAAGTGCCTTTCTTCTAGTACCAAAAGATGACATGAGTTCTTAACTTAATGAGTGATCATTCAAAGCCTAACCTTTAAGGAAAGCAAATGCTAAAGATGGTTTTGCTTTAATTCACATTTAGAATAGTGGCATACTATAAGTTTTAAGTTAATACGTACTAGTAAAAAAATAAGAACTAGTTTGAATATTAACACTCGAAAAAGCTATTATCACAATAAGGTTTAAGTTCTATAAAGTATGAGAATTATATGTAGCACATAAGTTCTATATTAATTCTTTGATGCAATTTAATTTTATGAAATTTTTTATTGTTGGCCTTAACTTCATCCTTCTAGTCACATAATTGTAACGGGTGAAATCCACTTATTCTTTTTCCTTATCCATTTTCTTGATTTTGACACTTGTATATCTCTAGTAAGTAGAAGGATGATTATTAGACCGAGCGTTAAGGTAGACTCGATGGCTTTGGGTGTCATCGAGTATCCCCGGGAACACCATTACAAATATTTCGGGTACCCCGATTGCATAGGGTCTTCAGACCTGGGAACTCGATGGAAATTTAACATCCCAACCCCACCTCCCTCAAACGGCTTTTTTTTAAAATGTACCGTTTTTCTTTATTTATTTTTTTAATAACTTACAAATCTCACCTATATATACAACCTATTCCATTAATCATTTGCACATCCATTTTCATCATCATCTACATATTCACTTTACCTACTCTCTCTCTCTCTCTCTCTTTTTTATAAAATACACATCTACATAATGTTTGTATGGCTTCACCAAACGGTTCATAAACTTCGACTAACAATTATTTCAAGAGAAATAACAGGATTATGCTTGCAATTACGTGAGAAACATCACAAATAATTTTTTATGACGACGAAGAAATATCAAGTCGACAAACTAGAAGGCCGGCGAGAAATAGAAATCGACTAGTTGGACACGAGATGCTCATTCGCAACTATTTTGACGAGACCCCGATATATGATGATGATATGTTTAGGCAACTATTTTACCCAACAACGGAGGCGACTAGTTTTTAGTTTTTATTATTATTATTGTTTTTACGTAATTTTAATTAAATTTAAGAATTTATGTAATTTATTTATTATTATTTAAATTTTAAGTTTTGAGAATTTTATATGAAATTTGAAATTGATATTTTATTTATTAATGAAAAATATAATTCAGTTTAATAATTTTGTTTAAATAACTAAAAAGAATAAAAAAAAGTAAGGAAAGTTTGGGTAATAAAAAGGAATGTATGACACTTGATTTGGGTAGAAGAAGGTAATGAAAGAGAGAATGATATGACGCTGGTGTGACATTGAGTAAGTGAAAGAAGAATGGTGGGTATAACTATTTGCCTTAAGGTTTAATATGAGAATATAGAACTTCTCATAACATATTTTATGGTTCAACAAAGTCATTTTTGTCTATTTTTATAAAATTTTCTAGCACAATAATTAGTGAAGGGCGACAATGAAAGGTTTGTGTACTCTCTTCCAACTCATATATACATATCATATCAATAAATCAATCGTTTTACATACATTATAGTGTGGGGAATGGGGAATATATGATCCAGAACACCTGAACTAAAACATCTCATAATCCAGCCCAAGATCACATTGAACCGACTTCTGCAATTTTGCAAACGAATAATTACATATTTTAGTCATTTTTTAAAATATCAAACTATATAGTCAATGCAATAAACTCATACATTTCCTCGTAAACAATTTCTAAAGTGTAATTCCTTAATCTTGTTTTAGCTTGATTACAAGGAGTTTCCAAACCTGTTTTTGTTATCAAATACAAATTTTTTTCTTGCCATATTAAATTGTGATATTTCTGCTCAAAAAAATAAAATTGTGATATTAGATAGGAGGATGATAACCAGTGTTGTGGATAATAATTAAAAATCTAATTTCAGTTTTTAAAAATGATAATCATAGTTCATGTCTTCATAATTAACTTTTCATACATAAAACACTATTACTATTTATAAAACTAAAAATTAATTCATTATATTTTTATCCATAACCTTAACTCCTTAAGGCTATGGTTATCAAAATCCTATTAAATATACAATGGTAAAGCTAAAGAGTGAAATAAATATCATTTTTGACACTAAAATTATGGTATTCACAATTTTCCATAGTTGCTTTATTGAAGCAACATGAAATAAAATATAATGTAACTATAATAAATAAAGAAGTTCTCTATCTTTCTATTAAATCTTTCTTTTTATTAGATTTATATTTATTAGATTTATACAAGTGTTAGAATAAAAAATCAAACAGTATAAAAAATTAATAAAAAACTAGAAAACTTCTCTAAAACTTTATTCTAATTGTATACAACTATACATGATAGTTACAATTACAAACTTACAATGCTAAGTTACTCACGCTACTTTATCCGTTTTCAGAAATCAGTTTAATTGATACTTGGGCCGGATTATGGAATTTGCGAGTTTACTGCTATTGACTATTGAGACTTGAGTTCCACTTAATAAAGCCCAACATTGTTTGGGTTTTGACTTTTTATTTTTATTTTTATTAATTTATTTATTAATTATTTAATTTATTATAATTATTATTATTATTATACATTCTAACATTTTGCAGGAAAGATAAATAGTAACAATTATGTAAAACACTATTTGATATATATATATCTATCTACAACTAAATCATAAAAAGATGTTTTGGATGGAGTGGTAAAGCTTCTTTTTTACACCCCTTCACCAAGGTTCAAATCCAATAAGAAAATTTACTATCTTTTCACCTTCTTTTGCTCAGAGCTATCAAATAACAGAAATGTCATTAAATTTTATTAAGAAACATATTTTCCACCTAAATCGCACACTTGTGCAAGTCGGATCACCTCTTATGTCGCACGAGTATATAAGTTGGACCATCACTTGGTCACACAACCACTCAAATCGGACAGGGCAAAGTCGGACCAAGTCGTCTTGGTCGTACCTCTCATTGTTCATATTAGTCGACCAAAGCAGAAATCAGAACCACTCAAAACTTAACCCAATTGATTCATTCCAGTTGCAAATCACTCCTAACATCTTTTAAAACAAATCCTTTCAGATACATTTGTGTTTCATTGAGTTTTAAACCCAAAAACCCCTACATTCTCTCTCGGCATACACATATACTCATGAACACACATATAGGGCACTCACAAACCTTAAAAACATGCTTAAACCCATAGAAAATTACATCCACATGCTCACAAAGAAGTAAGGAACATTACCTGATGATTTTCCTCCCAATTCCTTGTGAAAAATGGAGATTTTAATCCTTCTCTTCCTTGGTTCCTCGTGAGAGCACACATATTACACACACACACAAATACACACTGTTATGTTCTTTTTCTTTGCAATAGTAGTAGCTACATTAGGTTAAGAAGGAAGGTTAGGCTCTAAGCCCATCTCTTCTACATGAATCCATGCTATCCTAAGCCTACAACAAGAAAATCCATTATCTAATACCACCATTGTCTAAATGAACAATTAAGCCCAATAGGCTCAAACTTAGTCCATTAATTCATGCTTGGTCCATCGACAGACAATAACAATATTAAAAAAATTCTTTTATTATTCTCGAAAGTCAGGTATTACAACTATTATTATTATTATTATTATTATTATTATTATTATTATTATTATTATTATTATTATTATTTAATTACTTTTATTTTTATTATTATTATTATTTAATTATTTTTATTTTTATTATTATTATTATTATTTAATTATTTTTATTTTGAGAATTACATGTCAACAATGTCACGTCATCAAAACCGGTGACACATATGCGGACAATCTCCTATACCAAGTTAGATACATAAATTGGTAGTTATAAGAAGTTCAGTACATTGACTGATAGTTTTAAAAATTGAGTATACATAATATTAGGTCAATATTAGGTCAAAATTAAAACTCAACTTTAAATTTAAATCAAATTATTATTTAAATTCAAATGTATTACATAATGTTTAGTTTATTTATCTTATCTATTATGAGACAAAGTAGGAGTTAAAAAGATATGTACTTACAAAAAGTTAATTACTATTCAAATTTCTATATACTATTCTAAAGACAAATTATTTATAAAAAAATATTTATTTGAATAACCATTCAATACATATATTACTAAATAAATAACTATATAATAAACAATTATATATTGACATATCATGCGTATCTAAATAAATGTCTTTTATAAATAATTATATAGTTATTTGTATATAAATATGAATAGAGTACAAAATATTATAAAGTCTTTAATCATATCGTCATTGAGACAACCTTTAAATTAAGTTTTTTATCTTACTTTACAATATCTATATACGTTGTAATCTCAAATTTGTTTAAACTAAATGAGTCATACAAGCATCTGTATTGTTATGATTTACTGATGTTTATTTATCTTCTTTAATGTATAATTAAGTTAAAAGTTATATAATATATATAATTAATAGTTACAATGAAGTACTATATATAAACTAATTAATTTTAACAATAATAAAAATATTAATTTTTTTTCTTAAATTCTTTAGGATTTTACATCAAAATTTTCCGCCACCCGTATAGTATATGAGTTGCTTAGTTAGTTAATACTATTGCAGTATTGGTATGTTTGGCATAGCTAGCTGAAACTGAAGCTAGAGTTGTAGCTTTTATTAAGAGCTAAAAGTTGAAGCTTTATTTGTATGAAAATGTATGACAAAACTAGTTGTAGCTTAAAAATATAAAAAGACACAAAAATAAATATTTAAATAAGAAACAAAATTATTCGAGGGTTATTTATGTAATTTGGGTTTTTAAAAGTTTCTAGAAGGTCCTAAAAGCTACTTGATCAAGTATGTAGTTTATTAATTAGGAGCTTTATTAGCTTATTAAAAGAAAAAGCTTAAGCTCTTGTAACTAAACAGACTAGTAAAACTTGTTTTCTAAAAACTAAAAGTTCGAGCTCTTAAAAGCTTCGAAAAACTTCCCTCAAACATACAAACGTACAGCTCGAATTTAACCAATACATATTTCATATTAAATCTTCCTAATTAATCCGGCCCATTGAATCTAAAAAATGAACTAATAATTAAACTAACTAAATTTACGCTAAAAAAAAAAGAATCAAAATTTTTAATATGCACACTTTGGTTGGTGATTAATAGGCAAGCTACAACCATGCATGAGAGCATATATATGCCAGTGCATATATATATAGGGGAGGGTTCATTTGAGAACCGTTGTTAATGCGAGAACCGCAAGAACCAATCTTAGCCGTTCCTAGGATATGGGAAGTTTCATGGATGGAGAGCGTGGAGGGATAGAGTGTGGCAGGGTACATGTGAGGAATTCATGGGTGGGCAATGACATTAAAGGAGGGGGAATTGGACGGCTTAGATTGGTTCTCGCGGTTCTCTCGCTAACAACGGTTCTCGCATGAACTTTTGTCTCTCTCTCTCTCTCTCTCTCTCTCTCTCTCTCTCTCTCTCTATATATATATATATATATATATATATATATATATATATATATATATATATATATATATATATATATATATATATATATATATATATATATATATCTTCAAGATTCTTGGTTGAGGTGGGTGGCTCTACTTACTGATTATCAATTTAGTTGAATTAGGTGGCACTTTTTCTCAACTCAGAAACTGGATTCTAGGCCCTATTCTTTATAATGACTTTTATTTTTAAATATATAAAAGATAATAAATAGTCAATAGCTACCATGTCCATCAAAAGTCACAACTAATTAATATTAGATTTGATAGGATCAGAAACAGCTAAAACTAATTACCAAAAATTCTATTCAGATCACCCCACCACCTAAATGTTACTGACTTGTGGTTGTACTTATTTTGCAGATCTTTTACTAACCACCTAACTGGCTAACTACCCCTTTCCCCCCAAAATAAAACCACCATATATATATGCACAAACACAAAGAAAGGCACATAATGGCCTCAACTGATCTCCATCACAATTCTTACAAGGAACATGCAATTTCTAGCAAAGATCAGAATGTTGCAGATATGAAAAAGGAGAGATTCAAAGAAGAAGATGATGATGGTGATGAGGAGGATCTTTTTGAGATAGATTTAGAAGCTGTTGACAACCTTCCACCACCATATTACTGGGAAAGTACTATGACTGCAACCACAAACACCCTTTTTGCCAACTGTTTGGTTCCAAGAGCCAATGTTTCCTCTGCTGTACCCATGGCTAACCCAAAGAATGCAAAGTATACATGGCTGGGATTGGACTCGAGATCAGGCTGCAGGGTTATATGGGTACGAGGTGCTGAGCCATTTCATACTTTTTCCCGTGTTTCTTCTCCAGGTGCTTTGAGTAACTTGTTACAGAAGACGCTGATTGTTTCATCGTCTTTCGACCAAGGGAAATGAAGACAGATTCTTATGGCCTGGTGGGTCCCTACGGTTATACTGCATGTGTAGTTGAATTTCTGTGATATCAAGGAATGAAGGAAGTGATCATGTAGTTGTAAAGAAATTTATACATGAAACTGGTTAAAAACTTAAAATAATAAAGAAAACCACTTTTTGTTATAAACACTACAATAATTCGATTAGCTCTTCCCATGTTTTTTTTTGTCACACTTGAATCTTTAACAATATAAAGATTTATGAATAGGTGACAAATAAATTTGGTGCGAGTTATAAAACACATTTTACATTCAAAAATGTGAAAAACATAGTTAAAATAGTTGCTAGGTCACTAATGTTGTTATCAATATATTATAGTGAAGTTTGTTATTACTTATGAGTTATGACAAATAGTCTAAGTATATGATAGATATTGGAAATACTCAGAGGGTGTTATTAACCCTAAATCAAATAAGCATTCATAATTGAATGTAAATGTCTAGTTCTCTCGACTCTCTCTATCGACGAATCTACATCGAGAGTTCATAACATTCTTATTGATTGCTTTCATTGTTAATTGATATATGATACATTGGACCTATTATTATTGGTATCAAGCAGGTCCTGGGTTTGACCCTTGTCATATGCGTAAATTGCTAGATATTGGCTAAGTACATTTGCGACATATTGGGGAAAATGTTGGATATCGGATTGCCAACATAACCGCTAAAGCTACTAGAACCCTTAGGCGGCTAGGCTACTCAATATATAAAAAAAATAGTATCTTGGTCAAAAGGAATTTTTTTGGCTTAGTGGTAAGTGTCTTTATCCTAACAATTAGGTATCATAACCTCCTATGAATCAAAGGTTAGTTTTTTGACAAACAAATATCTTACATGTCGTTTTTTATTGTTCATCGTGACCTAATTTTTCATCTTTTTGATTAAAATCACTATTATTTGAGGTTAGAAGTTAACATTGGCTGTTAGGATTTAATTATATTATGTTTTTATAGAGTTTAGAATAAAAATCAGAAGTTTTATTATAAATTTTTGCTTACATTTTAAAGAGGAGATAGCTGAGATCCTTAATTATAAAAAGAAGAGACAAGAACAGTTGATAAAGTTTTAAAGAAGAGGATACATATGTTCACAAAATTAAGGGGGGTGCGATTATTTGAAAAAGTTTTAAATCAATGTTAAAGATCAAGAGCTACTTTTGAGTTTGAGTAGAACTTTGTTCGAAGGAAATTAAAAAAAAATGCTAAAACAATATACTTCCTTCTCTAGACTTGAAAATTTTGTTTTAATGCTTAAGATTTAGTGCTTCCGTGAAGACAAAATATATGATTATGGTTGCATATTCTGAAAGTCTGAGGTTTCTATTGAAAAATCAAAATTTTCAACCTGATCATCGAGGACGAGTTTTGCAGATCTCTTGAAGATTCAGAACTTTAAATAACGATCTCCTAGCATTGCTAAATGTAAAAAGAAAATGAATCTTTGCATGTTTTGAACAAGAAGATCGTTTTGATACTTAAATAGATAATCTTCAGTATTATGCTTTATTTGTAAATTAAAACACAAAGGGTAAGAATATTAGGTCCCTAATGTTATGTTCAACATATTCTAGTGATGTATGTTATTACTTATGACATTATTCTGAGTATAGAGTAGATGTTGTAAATACTTAAAGGGTATAAATAATATGTTATTAACCATAAATCAAATAAGCATTCAGAATTGAACGTAATTGTCTAGTTCTCTCGGCTCTCTGCATCGACTAAGGTACATCGAGAATTCATACCATTCTTGCTGATTGCTCAATTGTTAATTGATATTTGATACTCTGGACCTACAAGAGTATTAATTAACTATTTAAGTAGTACTATTGTTTGAATTATGTGTTAAATTTACAATCCAGATTATGATAATAAAATGCCAATTTTATAATTTTGTTTTTGAAAACAATTTATTAATAAAGATGTTTAGAAATATAGAGGTAGGCTTATGCGAGAAGCTTTTTTAATTCGAGAAGTATTTTTAACCGTTGGGTGATAAAATTAGTGTTTAAGATAAATAATGGCACAATTGTAATTATACCGAATTATTAGGAAATTTAAATAAAATCATAACATAGATGTGTTTTAATTCCTACCCTAAAACCAATTAAAGCTACAACCCATCGTTTCTTATTCAAAATCCGCCTATACAAAATTAGCAGCAACCACCAATGATCTCTTAGCCTAGTGGTTAAGAGTGAGGGGGAGACAAAGCCTTCTAGGAGGTCCAGGGTTCAAATCTTGACAATGGAATTTAATTCTAACTTGGGATTTACTAACTTACTAACAACTAACTTTGCCGTTAAAAAAAAAACAAAATTAGCAGCAACCACCAGACCACCATTAACAGCCGCCTCTACAAACCTAAAAGACACCATCGCCCTACCACCGGTCTGTGACCACCGTCACCACCACGACCGCCGGCCATGGCTGCCTCACCACCGTTCGCCGCCATTCCGGAATGCCTCTTTGACGGGTTATGTCCCTGTCGCATCTCCAAGCCGCCATAGAATCTCAGATCTCCATCTAAAAACTTACGACAAAGAAAAGGTTCTCCCATGGCAGCCACCGTCGGTCGGAGAGAACCGGTGCTTCCCGTTTCAGATTTGCCACATATGTCTTCAAATCTCACGATCAATTTTCCTCATGTCATTACCCGCACCATCGATTGATTTACGGTGAGCACAAAAATCAACACTTCAGACCTTATCAATCGAGATTTTAAGCCTTTAATCCTTGTTCCACACATCATGGCGCGTCGAAGAGTTCCTAACACTAGCAGAATCGGGATTTTTCTTTTATGCGGTGACGTAACCTTAAAACTAGCAGAATCTTGATTTTGCTTTGATTCCAGTGAAATCCAATGGTGGTCTTGCTTTTATTTTTAACAGCCAATAGTGGTCTTGCTTTGGTCAATGATTATAGTCAACATTCCTCTCTCTTTTATTTTAATTTTGGATTCTAGTTTGTGTTCAGATCATGGGCATGAAAACTTTTATCTTTCTAAGTTCTGCAATTAGCTTATAAAGATGAAAAGGTTATGTTTATTGGTTCATAGATGAATGAATATATAGGCTGCAGACAACTTCGATTTTCTATTCACCACTGAAGTATATAAGCTACATACATCCTTGTTTATTTTTTATTCACATATGTTTCGTAAGATTTTATTTTGTTTATAGCATTTGTTGGTGAACACCATTAATTAGAAGCATATATAAAAGGTAGGTATTTTTTTATACTATTTTGTGATCAATGAAATTTTTAGTTTTTTAATGTTGAAAACTGAACGCATACAAGAAAAAGAAATTTAAAATATTTATGTTGATAAATGCACTACATATTTGTTCTTTAAAATGTCCAATACTAATTACATTAAATTATACACTGTTCACTAATAAACATATCCAATCAATATGTTTTTTTGACATTGTTAAGTTGTTTATGCATGTTTATTAGTGAACAACAAATAGGAAAATGCAGAGGTACAAATTATAAATTAGTAATAATTCATTTTTCGTTTACTAGTGAACACAACGAAAAATATAAAAATAGTAAGTTGGTTCGGTAGTGAACAACATATATTAATAATAAAGTAAAAGAAAATTCTAAAAATCTGAAAAAATTAATTAATTAGAGAGAGAAAAAATTAATTAGAGAGGAGAGAGAAAATATTGTTTGTTTACTAATATACTCCCTCCGTCCCATTTTATTGTCCACTTTTGACTTTTTAAAGTATTTCTTTTTCAACTTTGACCTTAAATATTTTTGTTAGTGTTAAATAATATTTGATACAAAATATATGAATGCATTGTGTTTTAAATGTATTTTTATTGATATAATTTTTATCAAATATTATATAGCATAAACAAAAATATTTAAGGTCAAAGTTGAAAAAGAAAGACTTTAAAAAGTCAAAAGTGGACAATAAAAATGGGACGGAGGTAGTACCATTTTAAATTAAATAAAAATATTAATTATGATTAATATGAACCACAAGATAAAAAACTAATTAATAGCTGAAATTATTTCTCGCACTTCTCGCAATTAAAACACTTCTCGCATGAACTTTTCCCTATAAATATAACTTGTGTTTTTGAGTTAGGAAGAAAGGAAATAAAGGAGAATTTATTTGTGTTTTTGAGTTAGGAAGAAACGAAATAAAGTAGAATTTATTTCCTTTCTAATCATCCTAATTTTGAGAGAAAGGATTTTCAACAAAATAGTCACTCATTCATCCTTCCTTTCCATTTCTCCCCCTCCTTAAAAAAACTCAAATACACATAATTTTAATTGTTTTCTTTCTTTATCCTCGATCTTTTTCCTTTACAAACATAATTTGAGAATAAAACGTTAACATAAAAGACAACTTACTTATGATAATATGTTCTATCTATAATCACTCAAGTATTCGTTATTTTTGAACTTAATAACTAGGATACCCGATCGTAACAGAACCGGTATAGATACCGCTACTAAATTAGAGTTTTCGGTCTGGTACTCGACACCTAAAATATTGCTAAATTGGTATAAGCTGCTTCATGTATATATTCTAAGAGCAAAGAATGGATTAAAGACGCAGTTGTGGTGAGTCACTTTCCCAATTTCATGGATGACAGCAACAGGAGGGGTCAAATTACACCACAGAAAGGCGGCCACCAAAGTCCACCAAGTCTGCATCAGTCTTTCTGATTTTTTAACGGAACAGGAATCCAAAAGCAAATTGCTTTTGATAATATGTTCTTCTGTCGTTTCTTCTTCTTCTTCCTTGTTTTTTTTAATTATTATAACAATCAACATCAATTTACAGTTTCAAATTCAACTCTATCGATCTCTCATCAAATAATTATTTCAGTTGAATTTTAAATGAATTTGAATCCGATTTTGCTTTTGGTCGTCAAACACTAGCTTGCTACGATCTTTCTTCAATCACCTGCAACTTATATATACAGTGTGGACGACGACACACAACTTAATCAAAGAAAGAAGAAGGAGAAGTTGTAACCCAAAATGGGGTTTTGGTCGCTGTTGGAGGTGGCATCAATGCCGATAGTACAGGTGCTGTTAATGAGCGCAATTGGAGCTCTCATGGCTACCGATTACTTCAATCTTCTTTCCACCGTCACCCGCAAGTCCCTCAATAAGGTCCCTCCGTACTACCTCTCTTATATATTAACCTATATGTATAGGATTATTCTCTGTTACTAAATATACATGTTTATCAGTTATTTTGAAGTACTTATCAGTAATTAGCACGAAGAAAGATGTATGAAAAATGACAACTTTCTTGCAGATAGTGTTTGTGGCATTTACTCCCTCGCTTATTTTCGCTAGTCTTGCAAAGACTGTCACTCTTGAAGACATTATCTCATGGTAACTTATTATTATATACTTCATATTGCATGCATGTCTAACTAGCTAACACACGTATAAAGGTGCGGACCCAATATTAAAATTTTAATTTTGACCAACATCTAATTTTGTTGTGTATAAAGATAAAAATAATATAATATATATTATTTTAATGCTAACCGGAGAAAATTTTCTGGATCTGTCTCTGCGTGTAAAAAGCTATTGAATTGTGTTGAGGATAATGATTTTATATATTAATTAATAATATATGTATATATAATTGTAAATTTTGCAGGTGGTTCATGCCAATAAACATTGGAATAACTTTTGTATGTGGAGGAGTGTTGGGTTGGATAGCAGCAAAACTAATTAAACCAAAGCCACATTTGGAGGGCCTGCTGATTGCTATGTGTTCCACAGGTTCTTATATTTTCTCATTTTGTTTGACATAATGACATCCTTGTTTTCTTAAAACTGTAATTTTTATTCATGACATTTTAATTTTGTGTTCTTTGTTCATGATAGGAAATTTGGGAAATATATTGTTGATAATCGTCCCTGCCATTTGCACCGAGGGTGGTAGCCCTTTTGGAGAACATAGTATCTGCAAATCCAAGGGGCTCTCTTATTCATCCTTCTCCATGGCAGTAAGTTGACTTCTTACTGTTCATTGTAACAGCTCAAGCTAGCCTCATTCTGTATACACAATATCAATTATTATGCTTTGGTTTCTATGTGTAGTTGGGCAGTTTGTACATTTGGACATACACATTCCAATTATTGAAAAGCTCGAGTTTAAAGTACACCACAATGAAAGACTCAGAGGATTCACCACATGAACCCAATAAAGACTTGGATGCAAATGCAAAAACACATCTTTTAAATGGAGAAACCCAAGAATGTATCGACGTTGTTGTCCCTGTATCATACTCGACTAGTGATAACACACTTGAACCCGTAAGCCCCTACCCAAATTTCTTGGATTTTCTTGTACATTATATCTGCAGCAGTGATAACTGTACTTACAAACAGATGATGTTATAGTCTAATGATTTGTACAGAGTTTAATGGTGAGCAAAGATGAGAAAAAAGATGGATCTTTCACAAGTAAACTTGTAGATATACTCTACAAAGTGTTGGAGGAACTATTGGCTCCTCCAACACTTGGTTCAGTAAGTTCTAAACTTATCAGTTATATCATAATATTTACATATTCATCAACTGATCCTTTACCAAATTTGTTTTCAGATTTTAGGATTGATCTTTGGGGCAACCCCATGGCTAAAAAACCTTGTGATTGGTGATGACGCTCCATTACGAGTTATCCAAGATTCCGTCACATTACTTGGGTACGATTTAATTTGTTTAAATTGGGGTTGCAACTAATTAAGTTCAAATTAGTAGTGACTAAGAGAACCTGAATTGCTGAATCTATCATTCATATGATGTCATTTTCAAAGAATTTAATTATTTAATGTAGTAATTATTCATAATTAACAACATTTACATTGTTATCCAGGGATGGAACCATACCTTGCATTACTCTTATACTAGGAGGCAATCTGATTCAAGGTAAACAACAATAAAATGGAGATTACACTTCTTGTATCATGATCGCTTATTACTTTTTGTTGAAAACTAATAAGCGTTAGCCCACCAAGAGCCATAGTTAGTTGCTGTTTCCATTTGGTAGTTTTTTTATCGTTGTTGATACCGGCAAGACCCAGCCAGATGATGTCTGCTGGTTGGTTTATGTCAAGTTCATGAATAAGAACATAGCTTGCAAGAATGAATGTTTTTGGAGAATTTTTCATAAACTATATTTGCCATGTGATTGTTGGAACTCATGAATTTTGATTTGATTTTTGTGCAGGTTTGCGGAGGGCAAGCATCAGACCGATTCTGATAATGACAATCATATGTGTACGATATGTGATTCTTCCCCTGGTAGGAATTCTGGTGATCAAAACAGCAGCTAATTTGGGATTACTTCCCTCTGATCCACTCTTCAGTTTTGTGCTATTGATTCAGTATACAGTGCCCCCTGCCATGAACATCAGTAAGCAATACTTGTTATATTCTGGGAATTGATATTTTATATGTTTGAGTTTATTACTTAATTACTTGATTACTGTATGTTGGTAAAACTTATACCTGTGTTTCTAGTGTATAATATTCAAATACTTTTAAAGTTTTAAAAGTTGGTGAAATTGGAAATGCAGGTACTATGACACAGTTGTTTGGGGTGGGTCAAGAAGAGTGTTCTGTGCTTACCATGTGGAGTTACTTGGCTGCAGTATTTGCACTTACTGGATGGTCAACGGTCTTCATGTGGATTTTGACATGATAATTTAACAACTTGATATTAATTAGTATAAAGTTTAAATATAGTAGTTTGGATTTATTATTCTTTTTACCATTTTATGTATCATCATTCTTATGCGCCAAACAGGGCATCAAGGATTGTATTTACTTGAATGTTTACTTATTTATAATTAATTTTTCAAAATTTATTTATCAATAAATAGGATTGAATTTGTAACAAATTGGATGAACTTGTCTGCAATTTATGCACACAACTGAAGATATGGACATATTTTAGAAAGAATAATCAACAATCGTTCTTAAGAAAACATTCACAACTACTAAACATATGTATTTGTATCGTATTTCTAGTGCAATTTTACAGAAGCCGAAGAACATATAAAACATAACCAGTGTGGATTTTTGGTTTCTAAATAAGAGTGAGTTGAAGTTTAGGGCGGTTGGGTTGGGGTTCAACGACCTCCATGTGGATCTGTACGGTCTGAAGAACACCATAAGAAACCGACCCGTTAATCTTTTTAATCTTCTGCTGCTGCTCGTCCACAACCCATTCTCCCCCTCCTTTCTCACCTCTCATTGTCAAATACACTGGCCCTTCGATACCATACCTGTTATGAGAAAAATAAGATCAGTAAAAATCCCTTTTCAATAGAAAATTTTTATGTGTATGTTGTAAAATTTAATGTAGTTACATAATTTTCTCAAAATCTTCAAGAACTTGAACAAATATTGACGTTAAATACACAAGATTCATGTACAATATCATTTACAGTTCTTATCATCTTATTCTTTGATGGAACAAGGGAAAAGGGCGATGGACACTTGACAGTTAATAGTCATAACTCAATGGTACAGAGAGGGTAAACATGTTAACAAGTGACAGTTACTATAATTATAGTTAATTTGACTTCAAAAGTTAAAGTGTAGCAACATATCATGTAGAATACAGATTTGCACGACATATCATAAGATGAGAAAGAAATAGGACACGAGTTACAAGTCAGAAAGGCATACTTAGGCACGAAAACAATAAATCCGTTTGCTCTTATCTTCACAATTCTGGCTTCAGTGTCCGTAGGCCTGCAATACCACATAAAAATATGATGATCTGATGATATGATAGAGGAAAAGAGAAGATAAGAAGGCCTCTGCTGAATACCTTTTCCTGAAAAATATAATAGTATGAAGCTCTATGGAGGAGCGGCTTGCCATTTGAGCATTCCTATGCCGATAATTTAAATCTGAAAAGATAAAACGAGCAATAAACATTTATGATTATGTTTCACAAAACCTCACTTTGCTATTTAACTCGATGACGAGTGTTAACCCGATTATGCTTGCTCTCATCAGAACCATATTCAAACTTGAAATTTACCAATGATTTATGTTAACACAAAGCATATGTGGAATCGATGCATATCTCAGCCGAGAAAAAAATGTTTTTAATGCATAATTTATATTTAGGTATCTTACTGTCAGCAATGCTGGTAAGTTGTGGTCTGTCCTGGAATATGGGGGGCAGCTTGTATATCCCTAAAGATGCAGCAAGCAACCTGTGCACTATCACATCTGCAAGCAATTTAAGCTACATCTCAGACAAAAAGGGTATTTATTAAAAATAATTTATTTATTATTATTAATATTATTTTGGAAGGGGGGGATGTTTGAATGTGAAAACAGATGGTGGAGGCAGTTACCTGCGTATCTTCTGATTGGTGAAGTGAAATGTGTATATAGAGGTGAAGCAAGCCCATAATGGTGAAACTCCGGAGGGCTAAGGTCCCCGCTACAGAAGTAAACAGCCTGAAGCAGAATGGAAAGTTATATAAATATCTAAACTGGTAGAAGTTCCCAGAGGACCCAGACAAATTAAAAAAGAGATGAACCAATTATGTGTACCAACCTGTGTCATACATCTTGTCGCCAGAATACGGATCAACTTATTGAAGTATGGATCATCACCCTATATATAACATTAAACTTATTAAAATTAGTACATAAGCTAGCTTTTATATTGATTGACCAATGAAGCTAAATAGTTGAGTGATTTGTTAATCAGCATCAAAATTTACGGTAGATAGAACTAACCACGGCACGGTCAAGTGAATCAGCAAGTGCTTTGGATGATGAAACATCCAAGTCAAGGCCAACAGAAGCGGCAGTACGTAACAAAGGTTCAAGCATCTCTTTGGTTGGACTAGGATGGCGCCTGTAAATAGATTTTTATATGTATATTACATTTTATGTTGTAACTATTCACTATAACAAGCAATACGCCATACAAATCAGCAACTAACCTCAATAATGAACAAAGAGGGAAGCTCTTAAGAATTTGTTCAGCAACTGAAACATTAGCAGCAAGCATAAACTCCTCAACCATTTGGTTTGCTTCTCGGATTTGATACATGCCTGAAGAGAAAATTATATCATAATATGAACGAGAAAAAACAAGTGTAATGATACACTTGACAACTACTATATGTAAAATATACAGTTATGTAATAACTTTGATGATTATCTCCCCAAATCACAATATTCTCTATAAAGAAAATATTTAGAATTGTCATAAATATGTTTATTACAAGAGAATACAAATTTTACCAATATCAAGAGGATCATGAGTCTCGGTGTCAACTTGGAATTTGACTTCTGCAGAAGCAAGAGTTATGGCTCCTCTTTCTATACGCCTTTGCCTCATTATCTACAATCCAGATGCATTAAGAGCAGTGGGTTAAGAAATTTTAATGGCACAAAGTCAGAAAAGCTGATAAAAAATGACGAATAAGTTTATAACATAACCTAAAGACATTTCAATAAACGTTATGTCACATCATTATCATAACCATTATTATTAGCTACTTGTAATGATCCTAGCACAATCTAAAACTGTTGGTAAAGAAGATAGCATCAATTACATACCTTTGCTAAAGTATTCATATTCCGCAAATCCACAGTTACTGGATCCATCAGGCGGCTGGAAAAATAAATTTGAAATCATGAGTAAACGATTGAGGCAATAAAAATTAATCAACTTTTAATGCACCTGTCATCCATCCTTGATTGAGCTTCCACATAAGATAAAGCAGCACATGACTTTATGACACTCTTTGTATATCTGGTAGATATAACATGTGCTTCAGGAGTCATTTCCTAGAAATAGATACAAATAATATTATTATCATGGCCCGTAACAGTAGATCCATTTGATGC
The DNA here is from genome assembly GCA_947179395.2 of Pulicaria dysenterica. Classification (NCBI taxonomy): domain Eukaryota; kingdom Viridiplantae; phylum Streptophyta; class Magnoliopsida; order Asterales; family Asteraceae; genus Pulicaria; species Pulicaria dysenterica. The sequence continues at coordinate 52,163,424 of OX359295.1, forward strand.
ACACCAACACAAATTTCGTAAAGAATGAATGTGACATTTTACTTTAAAGAAGGAACAACTCTTATTAGAAAAATCTTATTATTTCCAAATGGATTAAAAAATACCCAAATAACAGAAAAGGCTAGCCTCTCCACATCAGCCCGAAGAGAACATATATCTGCAAAATAGATTGATAAACAAATTATCCAGCAAAGTTCATCACGTGTAAAATATACTTAAATACCCACAGATATACCTTCTGTAAGAGGTTTAGGAAGCATGTCAATACGGCGGTCAACAAGGTAGGTAGAAGTTCCTCTTTGTGTAGCTTCACTGTCAAGAGGTGTTCCAGGGTGAACAAAATTTGTGACATCAGCAATATCTTATCGAGTATAGTAAAGGACACATAAAATATTTAAACATCGATAATCTTCTAACATATTCTCAGTTATCAATGTCTCAAAAATCTACAAGTGACAATGCTTGAGGATACGAACTCCAACTTCAAAGTTCCCATTTGGAAGTGAAGTGCAGTGTAATGCATCATCAATGTCCTTACATCCTGCACTAGCCAAAAAGCTTATTTCATATGCAAAAGACTTTTATAACCATAGCTTCATTCATATGAACATTGAACAATCTAAGTGAGATTTGAGTACACACCTGGTGGGTCCACACTAAATATGCGTAAATGGCGCAAGTCCTGCCTGATAGGATTTGACAGATCTTCAGAGGACACTGACCAAGGTAACGGTGGCAGGCAAGCTAAGACTTGAGACGAAAATGGTCTTGCGTCTATATCATTCTCTATTAATACAACCTGCAGCATTTTCCCATATTATCAGAATTATAAAATGATTTTTATAAAATTTGAAAAAAATACCAACCAAAATCTATATATAATAAGAAAAATGTTATAAAGATCATACCTCAGTTTCAGTTTCTCGGTCTCCGATATCTCCTATAGTGCGAACATAATGACCAGAAGGGTATCTTGATTGGCAATCCCAAGTATCAACAGCAACAATAATTCTTTTGTCCAGAAGATTCCCAAGCTGCCGAGTTTGAATCCGTATTTTAGGAAATCTGCGGTCCTTGGATACAAATAGAGCATGGGCAATACCAGCATTACCTGCTGGCATAGGCATTGGCTCCAAAGATCCACAATAACTGTGAAAAATGAGGTCAGCATAGATCAGAAAGAGGATTCCCAATCACTTAAAATTTAAACCGAACTTACGCATGCCAGTTCCGCTTTATAATGCCAACAACACGCCCAGTAGGATGAGAAGGAGCAATATTCACATTTTCAGCAGATCCTTGTGCCGGAGTTTTTGCAATTCTTGGAGCATCATCAGCACTGTTTGGTGCTAAATGAACACCTTCATCTTCTTCTTCATCTGAACCACAATTGAAAATGAAAAATGAACGAGCATAAAAACGGAAGCTGGATTAATTCTGCAAAAGAACATACATAACCATGGAAGCAGTGTGCTGTTAAAATACCTTCCTCAGCTATATGAAGAGACTTTTCATTATGCCATTGGTCTTGAGGCAAAAGTTCAACAGCAACTATATCACCATCAAAAGCTCTATTCATGTTCCCACGGCCCACTATTATTATTTCATCTCCAATACTTTCACTTCCAACATATGCTTCAAATGGATTATAACGATTAACACGAAGCTTTCCTTGATGATATATTCCACAACGCATCCCAGAGGTAATCTCTGACATGGGTTTATGCTGGATCAAAACAGATATTTCAAGAAATTATGTTAAGCAGATACAATCATTAATCTAAGACATGTAATCTTGAGCATTAATACCTCAGTATATATAACTTTCTTCTTTGAAGGCCTTAAATCTTCAATTTCCATATCCTCAGATGAGTGAGGTTGCACAAGCAGATCAAGAAGAGCGGGCTGACCAAGTGATTTAACATATGACTCCACTGAAACAAAATAAACAGAAATCTCAAGACTGAAATGGATGAAACACAAGCATGGTACAGAGATTGGTAATCAAAGTTAATATAATTCTCCAAAAAACTGTTTTCGAAGGGCAAACCCAGTGCCTGGGATCCTTTGGATCCGAAGTTGGTATAAATACTTGGTTAGGCGGTACCTGTATCTGCAGAAATTCCCTCTTCAGTGGCCTTTCTCTTATTTTCCCTGTCATTTGTGACCATTATGATTCTTGTGCCACCACCAAGATGTTTCTGGTACCACTGGGCTGCCACCCTAATAGCTGAAAAGGAATCAATGTGTTAATTCTAGGCATAATATTTTGGTTTCTGAGTTACTTTTCAAATCACACTTAACAAGATCTGATATTAAGAACTCCTATAATTCATCCATTGTCATCAAAGAGTATGCTTGATGCCCAATAGGATTCTATGCCACTAAGTTATACTTGTATCACAAAGTACTTAGGTATCAAACCTCTGTCATTGCGATCATTTGGACTCTCGCCTGTCATAGCCTTCACATATGTGTCCCTTCACGTACAATGTAAGATCATTAACATAAAAATGATAGTAACACACTATAACGAATTGCCAGCTTTAATACAATATAGGAAAAACTACAGAAAGTAAATCTAAAATGTGATACAAATACCATCAAAAAGAACAAAAGCAATTGTTCTCTCAGACAGAGAAAAAGAAGTTAAAAGCCTACTGATGATCCTTAGCTTCACTTGAAATTGGATCAACACATTGTGAATTAAACTACAGGTTCAATAGTAGAAGGCGTAATATATATAAAATGTCAAACATTAAGATGTTCAGTGTCATCTGCAAAATGAGCTACATGTGAATTTAAACAATATATAGAGCAGTATTGCGAAATTAAGCAGCTTACTTGTGGTGTTCATTAGAAAAAACAAAGAATCTTCTTAAGGAGTTGCTACACAAGGCCCTTAGTCTGTTGTAAACTCCAAGATTCTTGTTCTTGACCTCATCCAGCACCACAGACAGCACCACAACATCGTCAATTGCTGGATTCTCAAGCAAATCTATCTAAAATATAAAAAAAATTGTATAACAGTATAAGCATGTGTAAACAACTAAACATGTATAAAAGCTAAAAATATACATCTGAGGTATGTTTCTTAATTTGACAGGAATTGTAGAGTGCATGAAAATTTTACGATAAGTCTGTCTTAAGGTTGATAAATAATTATATACTAATGGATACTCGCTGCCATATCACATGATTGTGATTGCAAAAAGGTAATACTGAATACAACCCACATATTATAGTTCCTGTTTAGTTACTTTGATTATAGATATGCTTTCTAAAGTAAACGTAGAAACGCCCTAGGGCTTCCATGGTTCAATGTACTAAATTGTTCAACTTCAAACTAATATTGAATTTGTTTACCTCCTAAGACAACAATTACACCTCTAAAAATAGTTTAGAAAGGCTACATAATTGTATTCATATTGGCTTCTCGGATATCTTTGATTTACATTAAAAAGTATCTTCAATTTAGCAATACAGAGATTAACCCAATCACTCAAGCAGCTATCAGATACGAGAAGAAGAGTTATTGAATAAAAGGTCATGAATTTTACCTGATTCAGAACAACATTTGTATCAACAACAAGGATTGTTGAGTCAGGGGAAGTGAAACGAGCACCTTTCGTATCACAAACTTGGCAAAAGGAGGCACCACAGTATATATCATCTCTAAGATAATGTTCTCTAACCACCTGTGTTCAAAAAGTAGATTAATTTTCCCACACACTGTTGCTAGGGTACTCAAAGTTAGGGTTTTTTGAGGGAGTGCCAAAGAGGAGAACTTACCTTAACAACTTTGCCTTGTTTCGTTTTTCGGACGAACGACTTGCTTTGCAACATGTTATTTTGCTGACTAATATCGTAATCCAGCAATCAGAATGGAAGGAATTTTGAGGTTTTGAGCTTCAATCCTGCTACAATGGCGGCGTTTTATTGATTTCAACTTTGTTGAAGCTTTTCGAATCGTCTGGTTTCTAAGTTTTGTTTTGCTCTTGTTTCTCGACAAGGTACAACGTAGGGTTAAATCAACGATTACCCAAATTTATATAAATGAATAATTTATCAGAAAACTAATAAATACCAATAATTCCCTGAAAATCGTTAATTGAAAATTGATTATCAAATCTAAATAATCTATTTTATGGTTATCAAAATCGCGATCTTGATCGTATGATCGTACGATCCTACGATTCTACCAACCGAAAATGCGTCGGATCGTATTTAGGATCGTTAGGTAGGATCGTAGTCAGGATCGTAACATCGTACATGAGATCGTAGGATCGTTTACGATCTTACGATCCCACCTTTATTTTTTGTTTTTTTTTTACATTTCTTAATACTACTATTATTTTACATGTTTATTTTTTACATTTTATTATTATAACTTTTATTTTACTTTATATTTATTAATTTTTAAGTGGTCAACCTTGTGTTAAAAATAATTGTTCGAAGTTTTGTACTTTACATACGACATAGTTTATTTTTCTTTATTATAAGAAATAGAATTTCACGATAAGAAGATATTTTATAAAATAAAGAATTAATGTTGTGCATATTGTGCTTTAGATTTGTTGATTTTGTTTAAGAGTCACCTAAGTTTTATTATGATATCTAAATCAATAATTGTGGTGAGTTTTCATCTATTCTCTTAATATTTAGAATTTGGACGGATTAATGTGTGCTATTTTAAAATTTAATGATTAATTCTCTCGTAAAAATGTTATATAATTGGTTTTTGATAAAAATTAAACATATAAAAAAAACTAAAAAAAATCTAGTGACTTGTGGTAGGAACTTAAGATCTCGATCTCGATCTTACGATCCGATCTTGCAAAGAAAAAAACGATCTTAGGTAAAATCCCGATCTTGATAACCTTGATCTATTTTAATAAAAAAATTAAAATCCAATTTCTAATTGTTTTTCTTTCAAAAATTTGATTCAATATATATATATATATATATATATATATATATATGTGTGTGTTTTAATCTTAAAATAAGGTATTTGACAACTCTAATTTACAAATATTATATTTATCATTTATAACATTTTAAAATGTCATATTTAATCGAATTTTTAGTTTTATCATTTCAAAATACTTTATAATCATTATAGTTTTTTATTATAGCAAATAAAAACTTAACTACATCGCTATAATTGTACCAATAATGATCAGATTATTTATGAAATGTAAAATAAAAACAATACATCTCTTTAAAATCATGATCTACATTTATGCCTTCATGTTTGTCCTTCAACTCGAGTCGACGCTTCCACAGTTCCACTGATGCTTTAGTGTTGATGATATCTGTATTCAGTATTTAAGATCTATTTTTTTCACGTTTAATGATTATTTCATATATTTTTATTAATATTTTATCATTTTAATGCAACATGTATGTCACGCAAGTATTTGATTTACTCTTTTAACAAACAAGCATATAAACTTCTCTCCAGATTTCTAAATATCGTGATATAAAATTAGAAAACTTCAAAAGGATTATAAAGTTATAAATTCTAAACAACTAAACGAAAATGAATATTTAGAAGTAAAAAAAAAATTAATCATAAAGTTTATATAAAATTGAAATCTTTAAAAGTATTGAAAATATCTAAAGATTCAAATTTAAGAAAACAAAACTATTAGGTTAAAAGTTTTAAAATAAAAAGTTTATGAAAAATAACACAACTACCATAAGCCACGGGCATAAAAACCAAACTTAAAATGTTGTTCAAAAAAAAAAACTGGACTCAAAAAGATAAAATCTACAAAAGAAAACGCATATTAAAACTAGCACTTTAGTAAAAAAAATGTGGAAAAAATGACTGTTTCAATTTGGTATTGATTTTGATCCACAATCGATCCTTATATATAAAAAAAACCATGCATCCATCTCATCTCATCACATAGTTTAAAAAAAAACCAAAACTCACAAACATCTCGCGACCGTGAGGGAGCCCTCACCAATGGCAGCGATGGTCTTCGCGACCGTGAGCGAGTCTCACGACCCTCCTGTGCGACGGATGCGGGCAGTCTAAGTACTTTTAGGTTTTTTTTTTGTAACTATAAATGTGTTGGTGGTGGGGGGGAGTTGAAAGGATATTGCAATATTAGTAATGACCAATGATAATAACGATGAGATGTTTGTAATGCGTAGTGTTAAGAGGCTAAACGATGATATATTCGCCCTTTTGCAAGATTCCTTGAAAATGGAATTTGATTTCATCAATTAGACTTTAACAAATATATATTCTAAAACTAAAGTAATGTTTGAATTCCTTTACAATTAAATTTTTTTAAACGAAAGGTCACCCATTATCCAAACAACACCTTAGTCGTACAATTTCTTGAATTTTAAACTCTTGTTGATCTTCAGGGTTATATCTCATAGGTTTGACTCTTATTTCTTTGTCTTTAAATCTCATAATTATAATAGACATAGGAGATGCATATTCATTATTCTAATTTGACTACAAATCAAATTCCCTAACTAACTTCTTTTATATAGGATAAACCTTTAATTATATCTTGATTTAGAAAAATACTAAATTAAGTAAACCCTTTTAGGTATTTGAGTCAAATACTAACAGAATAATATTCTCTATATATCTATACTACTATATAAATCATACAACATTCTCTCTCATCATAAATTTTAAGACTTCTTAATTTTCAATTAATACTACATCCTAACCATCCATTTAATCTAGATTAATCACATCTATCCAATTAGTAGTAACCTTCTAAACTAAATTAAATTTTCTAATAAATGAAGCTAATTTTCTATTTGGTATGCACATTATTCTAAAAGTATATGTAAATATATTTTAAATTTGTTATGCACAATTATAGTTATCAACTATAAAACCCCCATTTCTTCATATTTCAATATACAACCCAATTAACTTCATGCTTAAAAATATAAAATTTCATAACTTATTAAAACTTTTAAAACAAATTATCATCTTACAGAATCAATATAATAATTACTAAAGACGATTTAAAAAAGTTTTTGATAAGATCATATGTACAACACCGATTTTAATGTAAACATATAATATGGTAATTAAATCTATGTTTGTTGGAGACACAGAGGGGATTGTATATGAAACAAAATCTAAACAATAAGGATTTCAGTATAAGAAATGAAATTCAAAACTATGAATGTAATTGTTAAAGGGAAAGCTTTTATCCAAGTTTTTAAGAGCAAAAACTTATTATCTTTGAATTTCAACATTTAAAAGTCGTTTATTTGTACGATCTCATATTACTTTAAGTTAATGTGCATACATAATATTACTACATTATTAAATTTAAAGTTTTATATAACGTGATGGAATAGTAACACCTATATTACTTCAAATTCGTTGTAACATTATTTATTATCGTCAGACACCATTTGTAACCGTCATTATTTCAATCGTCCTTTCCATTGCTACCCACCACAAAAAAACTCGTCATCATACAATTTCACTATCGTCTCTTTTTAAACACCGCCGTATTGCGCGGGCACCTTGCTAGTATATATATATATATATATATATATAACTTGACATTAATCTAAAAGTGGTAAATTAGGTTAACATGCTATTTGCTACGGTTAGTTGGAATAACTGTCTAAACCGAATACTAACATTTCACTCAGAATACAACACTTTTCTTTATCATTCTTAGGTGTTTAATGACAAATCTCTTTCGCTGCATCTATAGATATCATTCGACTCCTTATCTGCATCCGTCGTGATTGAACTTCCCTCTGTATATTTTCTCTTTGAACGCGCTTTTACTGACTCTTCTTTTTCATCAACAAATGAGAAGAATGTTTGAAGACGTCCCGATTGGATGCTTCTCCCACTCGACTGGGAAAGGGATGGATAGAGTTTGGCAAACTGTCGTATCGTTAGTGCAAGATATACAATGAGAGCAAAAAAACAAACTAATCCACATATAAAGAAGAGGCCACGAAAGCTTGTTAAGTCAAGCTGGTCTACTTCAAACTTTGTTGCTTGTGAGCTGCATGGACTTCTCATTAACCATTTGTCATGGATCCTTTGTAGCTCACCATTTTCTGATAGCTTTAAAACTGCTGTTGACATATCAGCTGCTAAAGGAGAGTCCCTTGGGAAGGCCTGTGACAAAATAAGTGAGGAAATAGTCAAGATTGACTTTACATGTCAAATATTTCTGCAAAAAGAAAAAAAAAGTAATTGCTTGAATATTATGTATCAGTAAAAACATTGCACTTACAAATCCCCATCCATTTTTGGTAAACTCTTGACCAACAATGCTGAAATCACAACGGGTTGAAAGAAACAGTTCAATGTATGCACGTTCGTCAACCACTGCAGCAACACCACCATTGTCAGGACCATCTCTCAAGGCTTTTTCAAAATCTTCAGGCAGTGAAAGAGGAATTAATCGAGCTTCACTAATACCATATTCGGCTACAAGATAGCTACGCACAAATGAATTCTCCTGATATCCAATAGGATCTTTGCTTGCCATCAAACTATCAATTCCTTTAATAGGCGAATAAAGTTTCTGAACGGTCAAGATTGAGGTCAAACTAGCAGTATAGCTCGAGTTTATTATCAAAACCACAAATAACCATAGAAGTACAACCATACGACCAAGAGTGCTTAGTGTGTTTTCTCCTGCATTAAGCATGATCAAGTAAGATTACTAAAGTCAATATTGTCTGATATAACTAAAAGAAGAACTTACTATGGGAAGAAAACAAAGTTGAAAAGCTAAACCTGCCAAAAAAAAAGATCCAAATGTGAGATGAAGATGTGCAGTTTGAAACAGATTAAAGATTGCAAAACAGATTATATGACCCTTAAATATTCAGAGAATAAGAAGCATTTGGAGATTCAAGAGAGAAAAAACAGATTTTATATAGTGTTGGTGTACTCTTTAGAAGAACAACAGAAAGACTATTACCATAAAACTGTGACAAACTGTTTTTTAGGAGGACCACGGAATTCATCATTTACGCGGTGTTCTAGAATCCATACAACAGCTCCTACAACTAAGAAAAAGATTCCTGAAACAAACCACATTAACGGTGAAAAGGGTCTAAGAAAAGCCCAAGTACTAGAGCTTGTCCTCCTAACTGGTGCCACTACAACAAGCCCAGATTCAATAAATGGTTGTGAAAAATCTGCTAGTCGTGTCCGCTTAGTAGTGATAGCAATGTCGCCCACCACCGCATCAAAAACCTACATTCAATTTGTTAAATGTCAAGAAAATTCAACAGAAATCTACCCAGAACGATGTTGGCTTACATCAATTCAACTCTTCTTAATTTGATCAAAAGAGAGTAGTTTTTCACTTTTTTATCGGTCCAAAACATTGTAATTCTTTTTAAAAATATAACCTGAATCGAACAAAAGATAAGCAAATGTGTAGAAATTTCATCTCTACTTCTGTACTGTACTATAGAAGGAACTAGAAAGAAACTCACACCGGCATTTATCAAGCTCACGAGCTTGGTGTTGCTAGGGTTCTTGACACCATCTCCAAATGAAACAAACCTATATGGCACAGCATATGGAAGTAACTTTACAGCAGCTGTAAACACATCAATGCAGTATCCTTTAAATGCATCAGTGCCCTTTGATTGTCCCACAAATTCCTTAAAACTGACTCGATTTGGAACACCAATTTCCAACTGCTTCCCATTCTCAGGGAAGACCCATCCGCGTGGTTTTTTAACTGTTTGACCAGGCCAAATCACAGAGTGTAATACCTCTGAAGAACTTGATTCTTGAGGTGGCTTCTTGTAGATTGTCTCTGGAGTAATAGCCGACAAACCCGACACGTTTGACCAATACCCGATTTTCCTAACACCAGTACCAATCACATTAAGAACTTCAAATGCAGGAAAAACCATGTCTTTATCAGAAGTAAACTCAATAACTCCTGTTAATCCTTCCATTTTAATCTTTAAGATGTCTTGAAGCAATAAATTCCCTCCATCAAAGATACTTAAAGATTCAAGATTCAAGTTGTCTCCTTTTACCGCATTTAATTTATCATCTTTTGAGAATGAAATGTTTCCACCCTGATCAAAGAAAGCATCAAGGGCACGAGCAAGCAGCCAAACAGTGTCATAAGCGTATAAACAATAAGTACTTAATCCATATTTGGTTAAGTTTCGCCACTGAGAAGCAAAGTTTCTTGTGAGATTTGAATCTGGTGTGTATGATTTTAAAGTAATAAACCCTTGCATAACATCAATCGTCTTTACAGGAAGTGGAGAGCTGATGTCTATGACCGTAGAGAGCCAGTTTGTAGCAATCCAAACGTACCCACTATCCAACATTTCAAGACTTTTAGCAACTTCAAGAATACCTAGTCCAAAATCAGCATAAGTGTGGACAACAATAATTCTTGACTCCATTAATGCAACTTGCACCAAAACATCACTTATTTCTGTTTTTGTGGCTAGTGGCCTAATAGGGGCTTTATAGGAGATCTTACATCCTCTAGCTGCTAATTGATCTCCTAATGAAGTTATTCCATTTCTTCCATGATCATCATCTATATAAATTGCTATAATTTGTCTCCATTCATAGTATCTGACTATGTCTGCTATAGCAGCCATTTGGTAAAGATCACTGTGAGTTGTGCGCACAAAGAATGGATATTGAAGTGAAGATAATGTTGGATCAGTGGCTGTGAAAGATAATAGAGGAACTTGGAGCTCGTTTGCCACATGGGAAATCACATGAGCTAAAACCGAACTTTGAGGACCAATTAAGGCCACAGCATCTGTCTCCATCACTTGTAAAGCTGTTATAACAAATAAAAGCTAAAAGATTATAAATTTATAATTAAGCTTTGGGATAATGAAGCATAAGCCACCAAAGTACTCTAAAAGGTTATATTAAGCCTACAAGCCCATCTGAAGGTTCATGATATTCAGTATATTTAAGGGCACCTTTGTTGTTTGACAACTTTAGATGTAGGAAGGTTTAAAGTTATATATATCTTGTTATTTTACAATTTTAGCAAGTTTGCAGGCAGAGTTGGTATAGATGAAACCAAATCGAGCTTGAATCGGTCAACTTTGAACCATTGATCATTTTAAATTTATTGCCATTGGCTCTTCTTCTATAAAATCATAGACAGATTAAAACTACACAGAAAAACTAAGTGAATGCTTTAGAGATCTACCTGCCATCATGCTTAGAAATCCACTGTAATTCGAGTCATGAAGAGTGATTTTCAGCTTGGTTCCATTAAGAACAGTTGGATCAGAGTTTACATCTTCAACTGCAGCCTGTAAAGCAATTTTTGACACTTTCCCAATGATGGAATCAAATGTCAAGATAGACGCAATATTTACGACATCCGGCCTTGTAGATACAGTGGTATTATTAATCCCTTCAGTGAAACATCCACTGAAATTAACCACCAACACCACCAATGCCCACCCTAAATTCTTAGTCATTTCTCTTACAACAGGCCGGTTTCGTACACCCTGATATGCAAAAGACACACAAAAAAATTAGTTTGACTGTTCTTCATTGATTAATTCCTAAAAATTATTTCTTTTTGAAGCAATGATAATGTTTTTGTTGTGTAAATACACACACAGAAGTACGTACGTATGAGCATGGTTTAATACTTTAATATGAGCAAGCAGTTAAAACGTTGAAGTAAACTTTTGACTGAAATTGTGAGTAAATATTTTAGTAATTTAAGTTCTAAAAGTTGATAGTTTAGAGGCTGGAGTCTTGACCAACTAGCACAAGAGTTTGAGTGTGAAAAAGAACATAATTCTCTTTTAGACAAAATATCAAACATGTTGTGCTCAACTCTTTAAAATAGTATTCACACATAATGCATCAAAGTGCCTTAATTTCAAAAAATATAAAATAATAAAGCATCAAAGTAACCCTCAACTCACAACCCACAATTGGCAGATGAAAGATTCGTGAACAGAAGATTTCAAAACTTTAAGAACACACATCAAGAAAGTACTCTCCCAGAATGTTAATTTTTTTTTACATGTATCTGAGTGTATATATGTATGTGTGTGTGTATATATATATATATACAGAGAGAGAGAGAGATTACAGGTAATAGTAGATCAAGCAGCCATCCAGGGTGATGCAAAGAAGAGCAATGAACAAGGAAGTGTAGTATAGCTAAAAAACAGCAAGAGTGAGGGTTTCATGTATGGTTTAGAAATGTTTTGGTTGTGAAGATAATTGTCAAAGGGATTCTTGAATGAAGTAAGGAAATATGTCCATTTTTGTTGGTTTCTTCACATGTCCTATGAATGGCTGATCAAGAAAAATCTCCCACTTTCTGGTGATAATTGTCACCGTAAACATGTGTGATATAGACCAATGCGGTTGGGAGTTTTTGGTCACATCTTTCATCATTTCATCCTATTTTTTTATTAATATAATATAAAAAGAATTTGAAAAAAATAAAACACTTACGCTGTGTTTCCGAGTTAAAATCAGGAGAGAAAAGAACAGATTTATAAAGGAAAATGAACTTCAGTTGTGTTCCCACGTTTTTTAAGAGAGAAAAGAAAAGATTTTGGAAGAAAAATCCTCTCTTATTTTCTTTCCAGATTTTCCTCCCAAAGTAGGGAAGATTTTGGAAGTAACAAAATAACACTTAAAATTCCACTTTTCCTCTAATTTTCTTTCGAACTCAGGAACACGCAATGACAATTTAATTACCTCTCCTAATTTACTTTTAACTTTTTATTCGTTTAATATATACCCTCTCACACTAATACACTCTTTCACACAATATATATATATATATATATATATATATATATATATATATATATATATATATATATATCTTAAAAAAATATTTTTTAAAAATGATATACTCTTTTATTTTTTCTTTCAACTTCATTAATACAGCAAGGTACGGAAGATGTACAGTTGAGTTGCGCATGCATCTGTAAAGTGCAGATCTTCACGGCTTTTTGACTTTACTCCACTCAGACTTGGGACCAACTCACTCTTCGTGTACAAAGCTAAATTAATTACAAATGATATTTTTTACACTTTCAATCATTTTCATTATATAAGAATAATAACCAAAGGCTACAATCCTCCCTTACGCTCAATGGTAATACCATTTAACCTCTTTCTCTAATTCTCTATTCTCTCCCATCTAATAATTTTCTTTCTTTAGTTTCTTTATTTAATTTAACACTTATATTGATCTTGCAGATAATAAATTAGTGTTTTAAAAGTTGTGTTCAATAAAATCAATATAAAAAACAAAGTCCTGATATTTTAATAATCAATCACATGTGATTCAGTATATAATCACATATGATTGTAAAAACTTCACATGTGAATTACGAAATTGACACTCAGCCCAAAATTTTAAAATTCAATCTGGACCATTGATGAAGCTAAATCCAAAGGCTAAAATTAGTCCCTCCGGACTATATATTAAGTATGAACTATATTGAACATCTCTCAGTGTTTTAATTTATGTGGATTTTTCTCATTTTCTAATGTATATAAAAGACTAATATTTATAAATCTAATTAGAAGATCTTGACCATTTATTTAATTACAATTAAGTCGTAACAATTTATTTGATTAAAATTAAAAGTCTAATTTTGACATTAAAAGTCTAATTTTGACTTTAAATAGTCAAAATTGAAAACCCAAAATCTAAAATTTAATTCTTATAGAATATAAGATAGTTAAAAAAAATATTATTTAAACACTAAAATAAAGTATATATATTCGTTAGACAATACCTTTACGTTAATTCAAATTGATTAAATACACTATTATATGCCTCAAATATAAACTTTATCTAGATTAGATTAGATTTAAGATATTAATTTATATAATACGTGTAATATTACACTTATTTAGTTTAACTTATATATATATTAAAATTCTAAAATACCAATTAAAATAAGAATAATGATAACCACAATTCTAAGGGCTATGAATAATAGTAAAAAAGGTAATTTTAATTTTTAATAAAATAACAACTATAACTTATGTTTAATTATTAACATTTCATATCTGCAAGAAATTCACACTAACTATCGTTTAAATAATATTCAAACTTTTCATACATGATATATAGTTACTATATTTAAAAATTACTCGTGTGTAATCATTATACATAGTATTAATTTATTTTTAATTCTCTTTCTTTTTTAAATATCGAATCATAGTAATTTACATATATTTGCATGACTATATGTATATATATACGTTGTTATTTATAAATTTAAAATATATTTTTGTCGCTATATATTTATTTTGTTAGATTTTACTATATTTTTTTATTAATATTTAATATTTATAATTTTTCAAAACTAACACGTGTATCACACGAATATTTAATCTAGTATTATATTTTAAGAAAATAGCATGTGTGTTTATCTGTATGGTTATCATCTTTCACCTTCTAATAATATAGTTTGTGAGAACCTAATCTATTAATATATATGATTCTTCTTAAGTTGTTATTAATATAGAACATTGTTGTAAAATATATATTGGCATCACGTACCGTTCTTTTATTTTATCCAAACAATTGAACATCATAGATCAGGATAAAGATAGTGTGTTGTGTTGTGGTTCTCGCGGTTCTCGCATCAACAATGGTTCTCGCATGAACTTTTGTCTCTCTCTCTCTCTATATATATATATATATATATAGACAAAAGTTCATGCGAGAACCATTGTTGATGCGAGAACCGCGAAAACCAATCTGAGCCGTCCAATTCCCCCTACTTAAATGTCATTGCCCACCCATGAATTCCTCACATGCACCCTGCCACACTTTATCCCTGCACGTTCTCCATCCATGAAACTTCCCATATCCAAGGAACGACTGAGATTGGTTCTCGCATTAACAACGGTTCTCGCATGAACCCTCCCCTATATATATATATATATATATATATATATATATATATATATATATATATATATATATATATATATATATATATATAGACCATACAATGTTTTCTATTGGCGTTATGATTCCATGACACCTTTTTTGTCTTTTGACACTGACGTTTATGTCGTAACCACTAACGAGTTATTTGTAATTTTGGCTTATAATTGCTTCGAAAAATATATATAAGGACCACTTAAAATGCCAATATTCAGATGTAATCAGAGAACGACTAGAAAAACAAGTGTCATGTTGTAAGTTGGTTCTATTTTAAGGCTTTTGTAGTTTTGTGAACATGTATATATATTACATGTCTTAATTAATTATTTAAAGAAGGTAGTCCATTCATTATCCTCACCTTTAGAAGGTGACGGATGGCCGGTTTTTGTTTATGGGTGTATGGCTATTAATGCACTACATGCTATATATGAGCTAGCCTGTCTTTTAAGTTTATTAGATAAATCAAGCTCGGTTTTAGGTTCCACCAATATATAAAAACTCGTGCTTAAACAAAATCCTGACCAAAAGTTATTAAACTTAACATCTATATGCATTTGAAATATTAAATTTTGCCCTAAAAGCTCCTTTGGCCCATTTAAATGGGTCTAAACCAAATGTCACTAGTTTCACCATTCTTGCTACTGATTTGAACATGTATCAATCTCTAAAAGTTGTAGAAACAATTTGGTAACATGAAGAACACTCTTTTGATGCAATGTTAACATTTGACCCACTAAACCCACTTGAATCTCTAGAACAAGATGAACTATGGAAGAACACTTACAAATTTGAGCCCTAGAATGCAAGAATATATCATTGAAGACTGGTGAAGGAATCAATTTGCAGATTTAGGCTTGGTCAAGGATTACTTCTCTTCAAAGGACTCTTCCCAGTCAACAGCAACAAAGAAAACCTGAGTATGTGTGCTTTAGGCATATAAAATGAAAGTGAGAGAACCGACCTAATAGGGGTTTATCTTTAAAAATGTCTATCTCGTTCCCCTATCTAACATACAACTCTCTATCTCATTACTTGAAATAATTAATGAGGATGTATTTGAAAATTAGAATCATTATTTTAAACTATTTAATTTTTTATTATTTTAATTCATTTTTCATCATTTTCACTCGATGTCTTATTTAATCAAAATGACATTTAGTATATTATTAAACTTGAAATTTTATTAAGTTACAAAGAATAAAATGTTACAAGTACATGGTACATCCAGACCCATTTTTTCGTGTTACAACAAGTGCATTGTAACCGCTATTGTAGGTCTTGATCAGCTTAGTACATGGGCTTGATCATTGTTTTCTATTGATGTTAGGGGTTTTTATTTGGTTTTTCTATAGTATTGAGTTAACCCTAGAAGATATGTATTACATTCCTTTAGCAGGTATTCTTGCTTGTAAATGTTGTTCTAATCTACAACTTGAGTTGTGATGTATTGAAATTTTGCTACACAAGTGCTTATTTCTTGTGTTTGCACATAATGTGTATGTGGTTTTGCTTGTGACAAAAGTAGTACATTTCTAATCCCTATCCACTAATCATTAACTTACTATTAGAATCAGTTTATAATTAAACTAGACCCTTACATCTAAAAAATGATTGAAAAAAATGCCAAAAACTAATTTGTCGGTGATTTTCAATTATTTTATAGAAAAAAGTAAGTCCGCATAATGACATGCTTTCGACCAAATTTCTTAAAGAGTTAATTACATTTTTGGTCCCAGTGGTTTACACAAAATCACAGATTTAGTCCTTGTGCTTCATTAATTACGAATTTAGTCCTTGTACATTACCATTTGTTTCAATGTTGGTCCCTGGCTCACATAAAAAGACTAAACTACCCCTTTGTCCTTTATTTATTCTTTTGTCTTTAAGTGTTAATCATTTTAATATTATTAAAAAAATGATTATTAAAAAATAAAACAATATAAACAATATACCCTGCCCCACTGTAATTCCCCCACAACCAGTTTTATCTCCATCCTTTCTTTCTCTCTACACCACCACGGCACCACCACTGCCACCATCTCCGCCCAGCCACCAACATCTCCGTCCAGCCACCGCCACCTCTGACATCACCATCTCCGGCGACATTCATCCCCCTCTCTCTCTCATTATACCCCTACCCCCTGCTAGTATCCACAACAATCGAAGAAATGGACTCAATATGAGCAGAAGCACGGATATGGAATAAGAAAATCAAGTATTAATCGGATGGAATATGTATTCATCTGTGGGTTTTACCCACTTAGATCTCTCTGTGGCTTTTATCCACTTCGGTTTCATGGTCGCCATAGATCTCTCAAAGACGACGCCATCATCGCCGCCGGAGTCTAGGGTTTCATGTGTCTAATGACACCATCATCGTCGCCAACCTTCCATCGCCAACATTCTTGACCATCATCACCGGAGAAGACCTTAATCGTCGTCACCGTTGGCTGCCCCATCGCCACCATCCTCGAACACAGATCTTGGATTAGGACTCAAACGTAAACACACACATACACACAGAAAAAACAGAAACCCTAGCCCGAAAAATTGATTTCGGCGGCGGTGGATCTAGACTAAGAAAAAAAAAGAAGAGAGAGAGACGGTGGTTACAGATCTACTATGGGGGCGGCGGTGGCAGATCTAAACTAAGAAGAAAAAGAAGAGAGTGGCGGCGGTGGTAGATCTATAAGGCGGTGGTGGTTGCAGGTCTATTGCGGTGGTGGTGGTCTAGATCTAGGAGGGGCGGGGAGGTCTATGGCGGGGGTATGGTGGAGGAAGTGGGAGGTCGGCTGGACATGGTGGTTAGTCTATGGCGGAGGTATGGTGGAGAAAGGCGGAGGTATGGTGGACATTGTGGTGGCGGTGCAACGTATTAGAGAGAGAGAGAGAGAGAGGAGGGAGGGAGGTAAATGGATCAGAGAGAGAGGGAAGGTTGTTTATTATTGTTAAACATAATTATTATTTGATTAATTACATTTTTAAAAATAATTATTATTTAAATGAATAAAACTTAAAAATAAAAGAATAAATAAAGAGATGAGGGGTAGTTTAGTCTTTTTATGTGAGTCAGGGACCAACATTGAAACAAATGGTAATGTACAAGGACTAAATTCGTAATTAATGAAGCACAAGGACTAAATCTGTGATTTTGTGTAAACCACAGGGACCAAAAATGTAATTAACTCTTTCTTAAACTATCAACCAAAATCAATTCCAATGCTTTCAATTTTAAATTTTGAACAAATCATAATGTAAAATTTGTAATGTACTAAAAATTTAATGAAATAAAATCACAAACCCTCTACTAAAACTATCCCTAAGGAATGTTTGGTTCAAGTATTATTTTTGAGGGAATTTGTATTTATAATTAGATTTTGATTTGGTGGGATTTAAAATCTCATCTTGTATTTGGTTCATATTTCTTAACTGAGATTTCCACCACTACTAAACCACATCAACACCACCTTCAACCACCAGATCTGCTCCTACCATGGCACGACGGCGACGCGAACGCACAAGGGGTTGACGGTGACGACGACGACAACGAAGGTGAACGACGGCGAAGGTTTTCTGACGGCGGACGACTAAGGTTTATGGCGACGGCGAAGGGGCGACGGCGACTAGGGGCTGTGGCAAAGGCGAAGGGATGACGGCGATGGCCTTGCCACAATTGTGATGGTCGATGGCAAAATCGGTGATGGTTCACCGGAGCATTGCCAGAGTGAATAACTCATCTGAGGATTTTCAAAATATCTGGGGGTGGAAGGATTTAGAAATCCATCTTCCATGAAATTTTATAAAATCCTAGGATTTGGAATTTCTTTCCATTTTTGCAAACCAAACATCACATTTGGAGTGATTTGAAATCTCAATCTTATGAAATCCTCTCAAATGACACCAACCAAACACCCCTAAGTCTATTTCACTGTCTATACCGGATTTAAACTCACAATCATCAAATACCACTACAAGCTATTTAGTAAATAAAATCACAAATGACATGTCTCTTTAATTGGTCTCTATAGAGCACGTATAGTGGTTTACAGTCCAATGAGCAATGTGATGCTTTAACGCCAAATCAATATTTCTCATCATTACCATACCAAGAATTTCGTAGTTGTTAATGGTCACCCAGACCACCTTTTTTTAATTTCCCATATTCTAGAAATATAAAAAGAAAAGATAAAAAGTTTGCATCATGAATCCTAAACCATGACCAGGAACATGGCGGTGATGTAGTGGATGTCGAATGATGCCCACACTCCATGTCATGCACACCAGTTGATGTTGATCGCAACTACATTACTCTAAATAAACAATAAATGTAGTGCCATGGTTCCCTACTCTCGCGAATTCCTAGAAATCCGATCATCCATCGATTAAAATGGATCGAATATTTGTTCTTTACACGCATTCACATACGCAAAAAACTTCTCAATGGTCCTCCTTCTCCTACTACATTGCTTCCGTAATTGAATCACCTCTACGTTTCTCCTTTTCATTTTCTTTTAGAATTTTGAAACTTTGCCTCTTTCCGTTGTTGGGTTGTTCATCTTTTTCATCGATACATCTGGGCTTGCCTTTCTATCGTTGAATAAAAAAGATTAATATCTACCAAGAGTTCGACGATTTTTGGCATGTGGGTGTGCCTGATTCTTTACGAATTCCGGGAAATGGTATGCTACGGCTTAAGTTTACGTAAAAATAATTGGATGCCAGGGCTAGTTGTTTGGTTTATGGATTAAAGGGCTAATTGGATAAAGGAAATTTTACATGATTTAGAGACCAAATCGAGTTGTTCATGATCTGCTTCGTTGAATAGAGGAAGAATTTATTTTCGATGCTTACAATGTGTTCGATGATTTGACTGAGAGAAGGGGAAATGGGTCCTGGGACTGATGTATGGCCTCATTGTACCTCATTGGATCACAGGTATTCAAAGGAATGTATGCCTGCTATGATAGAAGATGAGGAGCCTGAGGATTTGGATAATGTGAGCCAAACAAAGTTTAATAAGCCTCCTAGAAACGGTCCACCGGTACGCCATAGTATCAGTGAGGCATTATTGGTTGACACCTCTAATTTGGTAAGTAAATATACCCAATTGCCATTATTGGTGCTTGAATTCATAGTTCATTACCTCTTCCAATTTAGTTGCGTCTTTTGTTTGAGTGTATATGGCATAAAACATCGAGAAGAATGATTTGTCTTGAATTTCCATCAATTCATCTATGATTTTTATACCATGAAACATTAGAATTAGTTTTGGCTTCTACATGTCATGTAAGTTGCCATAAGCGTCTTCATGAGGCATTTTGGGGGGTAGTTTCAACATTTTTGTGCCTATGATTGTATGATTCTTTTGTTCTAAAGAGTTTTCTTGAGCTGAAATGTGGATCACTCATCTTTGATAGTCTCTAATAATTCTTATTTGGTCATTTTGCAGAATTTAAAACAACATTCTGCTCCGCAGTCACCACAAAGTGTAAGTTGTGCATTTTTACCTGCATTTCGCTCGGGAAGCTGCTCTGAAATGGGTCCAAAGCCATTTATGGAGGATGAGTTCATCTGTATTGATGATCTTCAAGAACATTTAGATGCAAAAGCAGAATACCCTTTAACTGGAGCCTTTTATGGGGTAACTTATTTACTTTATTTGAACTCTCTACTCTTGTTTTACACGAATGCTACCGACACTTTCTACTTGCAGAAACTAAAAAGGAGTTTTAACACAAACCTTACTCTAATATTTTTATGTTTGATATGCTGTATGATATTTGATATTTAAGAATTTCTACAAGTTTAAAACAAAATCCATGTGCCATAATCTATTTCAGGTGTTTGATGGACATGGGGGCGTCGATGCTGCATCATTCACAAAAAGAAACATTCTTGAGTTTATTGTTGAGGACTCTAATTTCCCAAATGGGGTGAAAAAAGCTGTGAATAATGCTTTTGCCAAAGCTGATCATGCATTAGCAGATACTAGTTCCCTGGATAACTCATCTGGAACCACTGCTTTGACTGTTCTTATACTAGGAAGGTAAGAAATTAGATTCATTTTCTCAATTACTTATTACATTGTCAACAATGATTTGTGGGGTGTTCCTAAAACTGATTATCCGATTATTGCTAGTTGTACTTGCAATACTAGTTTTAATGACTACGGCTAATGACAGAAACATGATAATTGCAAATGCTGGCGACTCAAGGGCTGTACTTGGGAAACGTGGTCGAGCAATCGAGCTTTCAGTTGACCATAAACCAAGCTGCACATCCGAGAAAATAAGGATAGAAAAACTAGGAGGAGTGATATATGATGGGTATCTCAATGGTCAACTATCAGTGGCACGCGCACTAGGAGACTGGCACATGAAGGGCCCCAAAGGTTCAGATGGCCCGTTAAGTGCCGAACCAGAGTTAAAAGAGGTAACTCTAACCGAAGAAGATGAGTTTTTGATAATTGGTTGTGATGGTTTATGGGATGTGATGAGTAGCCAATATGCTGTGACAATTGTAAGGAAAGAACTTATGGTTCATAATGATCCTGGAAAATGCTGTAGAGAACTTGTTAGTGAGGCTCTTAAGAGGAACAGTTGTGATAATCTAACGGTTGTCGTTGTTTGTTTCTCGTTGGACCCACCGCCAAAGATCGAAGTACCGAGATCTTACAAGCGAAGGACCATATCAGTTGAAGGATTGGATGTTCTTAAGGGTGTTTTGCATCATGTCTAAATCATAGCTCACATTCTACTAGCTTCAGAAAGATCATGTTTCTTCAAAATGATACAGATGTCTCAAATTGAGTGAGAAATTAAACATTTGTGTTATGATTAATAAATCAGATTGATTTGTTTAAGATAATTCAAAGAAAGAATCTTCTACATGAATGTCTAATATTCCTCCAACAAATGGAGGATCTATTGTTATGTTTGCTATATGTATAAATCTAAACTAAATAAAAGTTCTCTTTTACATTTTAATCACAAAGAATGAATTCCTTCAATATAATGTCATTATATATATATAACATTTGTTGCCAATTATCTTGCACCATATTACTGTTCACAAGTGGGTTTTGCTAATGTGCACATTCTTTTATTTCTTGCACCGGGTTGTAACCGGCGGCTTCGGCCACGGCTTCTGGAAACCACTCTTTTTTTTTTTTTTTGCTTTTTGGGTGGATGGGGTGTGGAACTCCACTTGATGGTAGGGAAGGAGTATGAGAGAGAAAAAACTGATATGACGCAGATGTAACAGCAGGGTTCAGAGGGTGTGCTACTCATGATCTTACTGTTCACAAGTGGGTTTTGCTAATATGCACCTTCTTTTATCTATGTTATATATCAAATGTACAAGGCTATTTCATATAAGGAAAAATAGCTCAATAGCCCAAGTAATTAGCACCCTTAACTATAGTCTATAACCAACAGGTAAGGGTTTTGATTCCCTTACACCCACTCTTTTTTTAAAGGGAGAATTTCGTTTATATCCTTCCAAACTTCGCTTATTACGTATATATCCTTGTAAACTTCAAAACTACGTATATATCCTTACAAAACCTACACATTTACATATATACCCAAACACTTAATTTAATAATTATTAATCTTTTTAAAAACTAAAAATCAATATTTTAAATTGATTTGTTTATATTAAAAAAATAATATATGTATATATTACAAAATTACCCCTTTGTTAAATCAAAACACAATACACAACATTCATTCATTCACCATCGATGTACAGAGATTCATATTCAATAATCGATACCCATACAGTGGCGGATCCAGGAAATTCGTTCAATGGGGGCACCAACCAATAAGACTTGGAATAAGAAATTGAAAAAAGCATATCTGTTATACACATTAAAACGGGTCGGGTTTTTATTATCCGGCGAAGTTTTTTCTCAATTCTCATTCTATATATTTTCTAAATCTATATGGGTATCGAACAACTTACAATAAATCCTACATACTATTAATCTTATGTACTATTTAACAATTAACAAATGCCACAATTATATAATTAGCAACTCAATACAATAACCTTATAACCTTGATTATATAGAATATAATTATATATGTATATAAATGTCAGGAAGCAGAGATATAAATTACAAATAGAAAATATTACTTACCTAACCTCATCAATCATTTAAATATTGCTCCTTACCTAATCCCAAAGCACATGTCTCAAATAGAAAAATAAAAGATAGAAAACACCTACTTCACAAAACGGAGCCATGGAGGGGTCTGGTGAGTCGGTGAGAGGGATAATTGTGGTATTTTATTTGTGAGGTTAGTAGATGGGGATATCAAATAAATAAGGAGATCGAGAATTAAAATTAAAATGGAAGGGTTGGCGTTCAATCCAGGGTTCAGGTAAGTGAGACTACCGCCTGCCGGCTGCTTTTGCTTCTGCAGATCTACGATTCTCGACTGTGGAGAGGTGGGGGGGGGGGGGGGGGGGGGGGGGGGGGGGGTTGCGTTTGCTTCTGCGTTTGCTTCAATCACGTTCACACTGCCCTTGAGTGCCGATGACATTTCCCCTTGTTAAACAATGCTCTTGAGTGTCGCCAGCCAACAGGGTTCGGGAAATCGGGGGCATGGGTAAAAGGAGACGGGGCCTCAAGGTATATGGATAATATATTAAGCTCTCCGTTTCATGTTTTTGCACTACAGATATGAAGTTTGTCCGGATCTATTGGGGGCCCAGGACCCCATCGCTAACACACTGGATCCGCCAGTGTACCCATACCCAGATCTTCATACGAACTGCCACTTCATATTCTTACAAAAACTGAGAGTGCGGATTCATATTCAATAATCGATTGAAGATTGCAGATTATTATCTTGTACAATTAATCGATTTGGTGACTGCAGATTGTAAGGAATGAACCCATATACCCAGATCTTGTTCAGTCGATCAATTAATCGATCAATATACGGGACTGATAGTAATCTTAAGTTTACTATAATCACTGATTTTGCTGCATACTATATTTAAATCCAATGTGATGTTATCATTTGAATTTTTGGAAGATGATATTGGCAGCTACTTATCCAAGTATCGGTGATTTCAATTGCTTATATTTCAATTGTTAGAAGCTTAATCTAAGACTCTATATGTCAATTGCTTCTTATAATTAAATTCAATTTGCTGTTTATATTTCAATTGAAACCCAATACAGACAAGAATTTTGTTAAACATATTCCAAATACATTTCAATGGAACCGTATAAATCCAGACATGATTTGCAATTACACCATAACAAAACCCAAATCAAACCATTTAAGACATCATACCTATTCGAATCACACAGATTGCAATCGGCCATCATATGTTCGAAATTAGGGTTCTGAACATTTTCAAAATTGAATGAATTCCTGTACCTAACCTTGTAATTGATCGAGTGCCTTTATTCCTGTAATCAATCGAGTGCTTTATTCAACCTTGAAGCAAAGAATCAAGCTCTGTTCAATCGATCACTTCATCGACCCAGACCTTCTAATCGATCGAGCGACTCCTTGAAGCAGTGAATCGTTCGTGGTAATGGTAGACGATGGTGAAGGCAGACGATGGTGAAGGCAGACAATGGTGAAGACAGTCGATGGTGAAGGCAGTCGATGGTGAAGGGATGAAGGGTATATACATCGATGCTGAAGGGATGAAGGCTGTGTATTGTGTTTTGATTTAACAAAGGGATAAGTTATTTACATTTATTATTTTTTTAATATAATCAAATCAATTTAAAATAATAGTTTTTAGTTTTTAAAAAGATTAATAATTATTAAATTAAGTGTTTGGGTATATATGTAAATATGTAGGTTTTGTAAGGATATATATATAGTTTTAAAGTTTACAAGGATATATACGTAATAAGCAAAGTTTGTAAGGATATAAATGAAATTCTCCCTTTTTTAAATTATGAAGCAGCCTTTTTTAATACATGTAATTTTAAGAATATGATTTATGATTTTTTAGCTTATTGATTTTATACATTCTTAGTATATTTTATAGTACTTTGATTTTATAAAATATACATGTAAAGTTCAATCTTAAAAGAAAATATTACGTCTAAAACACTTTTGTTACGAATAAAGTTGTAAACTTTTTGGTATACATATAATTAAGAATATTCTGATCTCCTAATACTTTAAAAAGTAAAAATTACTTATATTTTATTTTGAATGTCCGATAGTTAAGAATATAATGTTTAAACTTGCAACTTTTTAATGTTTTTCCTTAATCAAATGTTTTATCCAAATGTTTAAAAAGTTAAATGAAAAGTAAGTTTTTTGTCATTTTTCTATAATATATTTAAGTGCTTAACCTAATGCTCATTTATATTAACATCAGTCATAAAAGTTATGGTTTAAAATACTGAAGTTTTTTAAATTATTATTTTTAGAGTTAGTTGAATCCATTAAAAAAAATTTAAAGTAAATAAATTAAACTCAAAGAAGATAAAATAGTAATTTCATCTCGTCACGAAAAGCGAGTAAACTCGCTCATTTTTGTCCAATTATCAGAAGCATTTGAAGCACGTTCAAGATCACCATCTTGATAAATAATGTAATTTTATTGTTATTTTTTATCATAAGTTCTTTCCTATAAAAAAAATCAAAGGATGAGCGTTCAAGGCTTCAATTCCTCGGTTTTCAAATGGTTAAGAATAGTAGTTACATAAATATTTAATATTTGCAAGTTTAAAATTTTTGAATAAATCAACTTAAATATAAGTTTAATGCATAGTTTATATTTTTTTTTCATAATTAATATTTCTCTTGATTTTGTTATACAACTCGATTTTAGTTTGTAACTTTTCCTTTTTCTTTGTGTTATATGGTACGAAATATCTAATAATATTTTCATATTCTATCTATCTATCTATCTATATATAAGACATGTAAATTTTTCAAAAATAATCATAAATTGAGTCTTAATTAACCAATCACAACCTTCAATTTCAAAATTAATCCATTCTCAAAACAATTTTGGAAAGATTAAAAATAGTGAATATGAGTAATTTGAATTCAAATTTTAAATCTATTAGGAGGGGGTTGGATGAAAATTGTAAGGGGGTTTTATAAAACATATGAGGGGGTTTTAAGAAAATATGAGGGGGTTTTATAAAGATTGTATACTAATGTAATTAATTATAAGTTGTTTATAAATAATGTTTAGTAACTTGTGATATATTTTGTTTAGAGAAAAAATAATTATATATTTACGACTGTCTCATTTTTATCTACGTTTTGGTATAAATTTTATTGTAATGTAATATGACACTTTTTTGAAATTCGTATATTCTCATCACAAAGGTGATATTTCATTTACTACATTATTTTATTTAAAAATTTTAATATCTCAAATACACTTCTGAAATGTCCGTGCGTGCGTGCACGGGTCAATAAACTAGTAAGTTATTATTACATGTAATTTTCTCTTTTTAAACACAAAAAATAACCTCTTACTATCACACAATGCAATATTTGTCTAATTATCTATTTTCATGCTTCTTATTTGTATAAATATAAATTAAATGAATTTTCTCTTTTATGTCCTAAACACAAAAATGAATCTTCTGCCAATAAAGGTCATATTCCTTGATCTATTTTCATTTTTTGCTATATGTATGAATCTAAATTAAATGAAACTTTTTTCTTTACGTCCTAAATGCAAAGAATGGATCTCTTACGAATAAAGAATGTAATTTTCGTTCAATTATCTATTTTCATGCATGATGCGTATATAGATTGAGCTAAAGAAAACTTTTCTCTTTCATGTTCTAAACACAAAATAATAAATCTTTTATTAACTGCAGTTTATTCTTTCAAGTTTTAAACATAAACATGAGACTTGTACCAAATGGAGAAAGTCATATTGGTCCAGTTTCCTACTTTCATCCTGTTTGTATAAATTTAGACCGTATGAAAGAATTCCTACCGATTGTAAGAATGAATCCCTACCGGCGTACAATGTCATATCATTGTTAATAGCCTTCCATGTACAACTCACACAACGTCGGTGGTCATCGTCGTTGACCATGTACTTTTCAATAAGCTTTTGACATTTGGTGAATGTTCAAGAACACCACCTTTGATAATTTGATTATTATTATTTAATTATCATAGGTTATTTCCTATATATAAGAAAATCAAAGGATTAGCCTTTGATCCAACGGTTTTCAACTGGTCGAGTAATGCTTCCTCTTTCCCAAATTAATTGCCAACAGATAAAAAAGTACATGCTTTAATGTTGTGTAATTCAGTAATTGATACAATGTTTAATTAATAAAAATGACATTTTTTAGCTTTACGTTTAATATTGTTTTGACTTATAAAAAGTTATAACAATAATAACTAATAGAGATCAAAATGTAGGTATGTTGTTATATAATAATCTTTATCCTAACGAAATTTACATATAATATATGTGGGATGATTGTTTCAATCCTATATTTTGATGAAATCAATCTCTCTTACCATCTTCACAAGTACTTTATCACTAATCTCATTTAAACAATTTATAAATCTGAAAATGATCATAAAACTATAAATAGTAACCAATACTAACCCGACAACTTTCGTCTAACCCGTTTGAACAAAAACCTTTAAAAGCGCTCCATGTAATGGTTGACAGTTGACACTTTTATAAATTGGTTCATTTACGAGCAACATTAATTAATTTCATCATGGTGACTAACATTTCTTCATTTTCCTTACTTATTTATAGTAACCATTATTCGCACAATTTTTAACTAATAAGCCCAAGCCTAAACAATAAGAAAAGAAATTGATATTGTTAAAGCTATTATTGGCTCCAAGATTCTTTATTTCCAAAAATTAATTGTTCCACTTATTTTGGTGATGTTCTTTCATCTTTAATTTTGAAACCCCATCAAAGAAAGCCTTTGAAGACCCAAACAGTAAAGCATCCTTCTAATTATTTTGGTGCATGATTCTTATGTTGATGAAACCAGTCGGCTAAACTTTGAATGGTCTTGACTTTGAACATTCATAATTTCATATTTCATAAAAACCTTTCATTAGTCTTGTTTGAATGAATAATGAATTTGTAAAAGGTTAGAAAGCAGTAAATAATATATAACCCTGACATATTTACAGCATGACTAATCTGCCGGCCTGGCTAACATGTTTAAACGTAAACCTTAAAGGACTTATTTCAACATACACACTTGAACTTAGACCTTGAGAAGTAAGATAAGACCGTAATTAATATGATATTATCAATCACATTTATTTGACTTTAGAGTAGATTTCTGAATCAGTTGATCATAAAACCGTAAATAATAGGTAATTATCATTATCATTGTCATTTTGCTTTTTGAGTTGAAACCCACGTTTGCTTAATAAGGCTGCTTTTTCGAGTTAGGTACTGTGTCGTTCGTTATACAAGACATCGACAAACACCTTGAGTTTATGAAACCAAACACATGACATTAATAATCTATAACATATTTAAGGGCAGCAAAAGTGGCTTCCTAGTCTGAAACCATTGTTAATGTCTTTTCCCTGCTTGATATTATATTAGAAAACTTTAAGGAGACGTGTATGATTTCTAGTGCTCGCTAAGATATATACAGATATACAGATATGAGATATCCAACCTCCGCACCTTGAGATCTCAAAACACCATTGTTAAAGATTCTGCTGAACAATCTCCCCACTGTTTCTACCCCATCATTGATCATTCAACCTCATTCACTACTTAATTCTGTAATTCTGTGTTTGAAACCCAAAAAGAATCATGGGGTTTGATGAAAACAAGAATTCAGAAGCAAGTTCATCATCCCATGTGTTGAATCTCCCAAGAGAAACTACCCCACTTCTCAAGTCGAAATCCCAACATCTATCCTCCCAATTCAAGACTTTCGCCAACGTTTTCATCGCCATCGTCGGCGCCGGCGTCCTCGGCCTCCCGTACACCTTCAAACGCACCGGATTCGCCACCGGGACCCTCACCGTATTCGCCGTTGCTTACTTCACCAACCACTGTATGATGCTGCTCGTCAAAACTCGCCGTAAACTCGAATCCATCAACGGGTTTTCAAAAATCAACTCCTTCGGAGACCTTGGCTTCGTCGTCGCCGGTCCCGTCGGCAGATCATCCGTTGACATCATGATTGTTCTTTCCCAGGCTGGATTCTGCGTAAGTTACCTCATTTTCGTCTCCAATACCTTGGTCAACATATTCAACTTATCATCAACATCAGCATCAAATCCTGCAAACCCTAGTATTCTAGGGTTATCAGCAAAAACATTCTACATCTGGGCATGTTTTCCGTTTCAGTTAGGGTTGAATTCAATTCCAACATTGACCCATTTAGCCCCTTTAAGCATATTTGCAGACATAGTAGATATTGGGGCCATGGGTGTGGTTATGGTGGAAGAAGTGATGATATACTTGAACTCTAGGCCAGTTTTACAAGCATTTGGTGGGTTTTCTGTCTTCTTTTACGGGATAGGTGTGGCGGTTTATGCATTCGAAGGGATCGGTATGGTATTGCCATTAGAATCAGAGATGGAAAAGAAGAACAAGTTTGGTAGAGTCTTGAGCATCACAATAGCTTTCATTGCTTTGATGTTTGCATCTTTCGGTGTGCTTGGTTACTTTGCATTTGGTGATGAAACCAAAGATATAATCACTACAAATTTAGGGCAAGGATGGTTGAGCAGTATGGTTCAATTGGGTCTTTGCTTGAATCTTTTTGTCACTTTTCCTTTGATGATGAACCCTGTTTTTGAAGTTTTTGAGAGGATGTTTTGTGAAGGGAGGTATAGTTTATGGGTGAGATGGGGTATGGTTTTAGTGGTGAGTTTAGTGGCTCTTTTGGTGCCTAATTTTGCTGATTTCTTGTCTTTGGTGGGAAGTAGTGTGTGCATTGTGTTAGGGTTTGTGCTGCCTGCTTTGTTTCACTTGATGGTGCATAAAGATGAGGTGGGAGTGCTTGGGTGGATCAAAGATGGAGCCTTTATCGTTTTTGGCGTGCTTTTAGCTATTACTGGCACATTGACTTCCTTGCAAGAGATTCTTGCATCCAAAGCTTAAAGGACAAAGTGATGGTTTCACCAAGGGCAAAAGACAAGGATTTTGACATGATCCAAGTAGAGATTCAAGTGTATTTTTGTGAATGTTGGTTGCACACAATAATGTACCTTCGGTTCAGTCTTGGTTCATGATTGTGAATCATTTGAGCATGCTCAAGGGACGCCACGTTATAGAAATGATTGAATTCAACAAATTGAATGTATGAAGGTGAAGTTTGTATTTGTGATTAGTCTTGTTTGTTTGTACTATCGGCTACTTGTACTATTGAAGGTGTTTCAAGTAAAATTTGATGTAAAATACATATACTTAGTGATTTGTAGTCATATCCTTGAGGTAGAGATGCTATTGATTTTGACTCTGGGGCTAATGGCAACTATCAGTATTCACCCATATTTTGCAGTTTATGAGGCAGCAATATGAGTACTATTATAACCCTGTTAAGATAAAATGTAGAAATATGATTAAAGCTTGCAAAATTATTGCCCAAATTTACATATGTATATCTATATTTAGAAAGAAAAAAAAGAATTATGACCTCGAATTCATTCTGGCACGCATTCAAAATCTAACAGCTATGTATGCTTATTCAATATGATTAATGTCTAAAAACTAAAATGCCTTCCGACATCTGCTGAATATCTTTTTGATGTTTCACTCTCAACCGAAGTCTTAAAAGGTTCATGTGCTCTAAAAGAATCTGCATCATCAAAAGACGGAGATCCATGGTTAAAATCAGAGGAATCACTGGTGCTTTGCAAGGAATCAGACCTCGAGAAAGATTTACGAGGCTGGAAAAGCGAATGACCAAAATCAGAATCAGCAGCACTGTTCATGGAATCAAATCTAGTGAGGTTTTTAGAGGGGAGGATCCCATGCTACGGAATGAACCGAATCTAGAAATGTTGTCACTGGAAGTGCTGCTGCGGAAGGAATCAAATCTGGAAAAATTGTTAAATGAAGGATCTTCTGGACCATCGGTTGCAAACATGGGTATGCTGAGAACTGAATCAGCAAAAGTTAAAGCATTTGGGGGGAGAGGAGAACCAGCGTTACTGTAAGCAGGTGTGCTTGAAACTGAATCTGCAAAAGATGAAGCAGATGGGCCATGGTTATGGAACAAGTTGTTTTCAGGTGGGGATCTGACATAACTATAAGTAGGAGTGCTTCTTTAGGATCTCTGTTCTAATGGGGTTAACTATAGGAAGAGTCAGAACAACGAATTTCCATGAAGACTCTGTTGATCTGCATAGGTCTGATTTGCCATTTGGCACTTGAGATAAAACTTAGTGGCACTAAAACTCACACACCTCTGGGTCTTCACAGCTAGAATCTTGGACTATCTTAGATGGGCTATCTGTTGCCTTGATTGTAATATGGCTATCTGGTTGAGTTTTTACAGAGGTATCTTTATGTTGCACGATGGGAACATAAACTAGAGAGTCTTGACCAATTTGAAATTTATCATCAGTATGCAAGGATGAACGTGTAGTCAAATTCTCAGCTTTGAAAGTAGAATTCATTCCAACTGGCGAAGAATTCTGTTTGGGTGGGGAGCTATAATGTTTTGCACATCAAGTGTGAGCTCTTTAATGGATGTTAATTCTGCAAGTTCCATAGATTCATCAGGAATTCAGGATGTATAAATGGTCATAAATTCCACCAAGGATTCTCAAGATTGAGAGGCAGAGCACATAAGACAGTTATTCACAATGCAATGATTCAGCATGCAGGCTAACAAATTAAATTGCCACATAGTGCTCCACAAATATAAGTAATACGCATGACCACTAGACCTGCAGTTATGAACAAAATGTTCGGAATTGTATGTGGTGAACATGAGATTACCAAAGGGCAGCTCAACCAGCACAGCAATGTTGGTTTCCCACGTAATCCAATCCAATCCAATCCATACATTTTGCAGCCATCATTTAAGGCTTTTACTTGTTCCTCAAGATCCGCTTAAATGGAATCAACTCGAGCCTGGAAATCAAATAACATGGCTTCATATCTATCCACAACCAAGTGGACTCCTCAATAGTCAATTTAGAAGCTACATCTCCAGCCTAGCTGCTTGTATTTGTCTTTATATTTCTTTGACAGTTATTCAATCTGGAAAACAAG
The DNA here is from genome assembly GCA_947179395.2 of Pulicaria dysenterica. Lineage (NCBI taxonomy): Eukaryota > Viridiplantae > Streptophyta > Magnoliopsida > Asterales > Asteraceae > Pulicaria > Pulicaria dysenterica. Next base: position 52,195,562 of record OX359295.1, read on the forward strand.
TCGCTCAGTCTCCGCTAACCATCTAATATTACATGGAAGATTAGAGCATAAACTATATAATCGCTTTTAAATTATTTATTATTTGAGAACTCTGACTATGTAACATGTACAATGATTTGTATGTGTAACTGGGTTTCTCTTGTCATCATGTTTACATTGACATCTATACAATACTAGATTATTGAATGAGTGTTATGTTTTATTGAACCTTAATAGTCTTTACTACACCAAATCATTGGTGACTATCATGGCTTAATTAGATCCATCTTGAGTATTACTATACAAGCTAACCAGAACCATAAATGTTTTATCACTATAAAAAATAACTAATTGTATGTGAGTTAAAAAAATTTCATAAATATATCAAAACTTTTCATTTTTTATAATGAAATGATACTCTAATATTAGTTTTATCCGGTCAACCTGAATTTTAATATCTAAGGATATATTATAGAGTAATAAGGGTTAGTAGGCAATACATGAATGTTATGCTTATGCTATTAATCATATTCTAACAAAAGTAACCAACATTTCTAGAAAAGGTCATAATAGAATTGGAAATTTAGATTAGCATGTAGCTTAGCGGTATTATGATGTTGAAAGGTGGTCGTCAGGGCCTATGGTTGGGTTTAAGTCTCGTTATGGATAAAAATGTATAAATTAAAAAGTAAATTAGTATGTACGTATGTTCTGCTATTAAAAAACCTGAAAATTTAGAAAAACAAAACAAGTTTAGAATACATGTATAAGAGTCAGTAATGAGAAGTATAGTTTTACTTTATGAAATTAATTATACAAGAAAATTGGGACTCTATATTTTATTTCTAAACTTACATATATCATTTTAAGCAAATATGCCCACTCTTGGTACCACATACAACACTTTCTATCCCTATGCCATACATGATATGCTATTGACTTGATGATATTCCCTTCAACAACATATGTTGGTTAGTTGGTATAATCAAATATATATTTGTTTCAACTTTCAACAATAACTCACTTAATTGCTTCTACTATCGAAATGAACGTCATATGTTGATTTTACTTCATTTTTTTCTCAAATTTATTAGAATACGATTGAATATTAGACACTAACGAAATATGGTCACCGTCTTCTACGTCAATGAAATTAGCGGTGACAAAGTGTTTGATGCCAAAATCTAGCTTGAAATGTAATTTCACGTATTATCACACAATTGATTAAAATATATGTAAAACGTAATAATGTTTACTTGTCTTTACTTTTATTTGTACCCTATCACATGTAACAATATGATGATATATAAAACATGCTCAATTTACCACCACTCTCTTGTACATGATCACGATTGATGATATTATTTATTGTCGCTGATACGAATTAAAAAGTCACTAACAGAGTTTGCTTAACCTCAACCATCATACAATTATTTTATCTTCCATTAAACAAGTAGGGCAACTATTTGATTGAAGGATATAACAACTTTAATGTGACCATGTAAATGATGACCCACAATGTGATTCGACAGAATGTACCAAGAAATTAAGCCCAATCCACCATATCTAAAAGATATGGAAAAAAGTAAGTTTTCTTAAATTATAAATATTTTATTAAATACCGGTCCATATTTAAGGTTTGTTCTTTACGTAGCAAGGTGTGGTTGGCCTTAGCGACTAGTCACTAATTATTCAAGTATCATGATCATGATTACAACGAGATAACTAACTATTTATTATATATAGATAGAAGATTAATTAGTCATTTAACCTTTATTAAGATAATATTTTTCACGGTGAATTCTTAGTAACTACTTAATTTAACGTGAAGCAAATATGCAATATTAAACCTTAAAAACAATAATATATGTTAGAGTAAATATCCTCTCATGTTTTAGTCAAACATGATTTATCATGTTTTCTCATATATATAAGGTTGAGTCCTATATAATTTAAGTGACTAATTGGTTTCTTTATAGGTTTTAATTTCATCTTTATGTGAAATATGAGAAGATCTTAACCTAACCTTATATATCATGTCTTACAATTTATTTAGGATTTTAATTTATGGATGCCTTGATCAACTCCTACTAACTTTCTCCACCACTATGCCTCAATCGAACGTTACGAGCGTACCACCATCACTAATTTACGTGTTGGTTGATATGTATGATAAGAAAAAGCATGGAATATTTTTTTGTTTTCTTTAACAATATGTTAAAATAATAATTCATTTACATTGTGTTAATTAAACAGAAAAATAATAAAGTTAGGTTCAGTAACAATCCCAGGTTACTAATTTTAAGAAATCTAGAAAGTGTTTAGTTTAGTTTTGGTTTAACAATTAAAGTTTTTTGAAATGGTTTTAACATAAAATTCGAATTTATTATAAATTAATCTTAAAGTTACACATTATTTTTCGTTTAAATCTATTTTTTCTTTGAATGATTTAACCCTTAAACTTTTGTTAGAAAATGGTTTGACCCCTTAAATTTTGTTAAGTTACTTGAAAAACTAACATACATAATCAAGTACAGTGTGTAAAATCGAAAGCCATACAAAACTTAATGGATTAACAAGTTTTTAAAGAAAACTTTAAGGTTTAAACTATTTGAAAAAACTTTGAGGTTTACATTATAACAAAAAACGTTATGGTAAAATCATTATAATAAAAAACTTTGATGATTAAGTCAAAATTGAACTTAAACTTTGATTATTAAACTATTATTGTTATAAAATTATATAAACTTAATATTTAAGATCGTTTGTTGTTAGAAAATTATAATTCAAAACTCTATAGTAAAATTGTTCATTATTAGAAAATAAACTTTAACTTTTTATTTATTTAAAATATTTTCTCTCGCTAACACACTCCATTACACAATCACAATTATCCACATACTTCAATATAATTTTAAAAATCTTATTAACTTCTCTCTCCTTATTTCATAAATAAAAGTCTTTTTAAAATTTTTTAATGTTTTAATACAAATGTTAGAAAAATTAAAGAAAAAACAGACATGTTGCTGAATTTTTTTTCGTGACATTGAATTGCGCGTTACATCTTTAAAAACGACATATTGCAAAACAAAAACTATTTATTTTCACAGCATTAATAAAAGTCAAGAAGTAAGAACTAATACAATATTTTTTTCCAATATTATATTATTGTGAATTTGATGTGATTAGATGGGTGATGCTTACTAAAAAAACGTAATTAATTAACGTAACAAATGTTTAGAGGGTCTAAGTTTGTAAAGGTAATTCAACCCCATCATCAACCAAACTTCAAAAAGCCAAGACCTTTCTTTGAGAGAACCAAAGAATTTAAACAACGAGCAAAAAGTGGAGAAAGATTTGGATTGAAGGCCACTACTTTCCCAAATTTTCTCCTAATTCAGCTTCAATCATTTGAATAATTGCTTCTAAAACAACATACCATCACCAGATCATTCATTCAATCAATCAAATCAAACCTACTGATTCGTTCCATCAATCAATTCATCATGTCGTGTTCATCTTCGTCGGCGTCTGAGGAAGACGAGGACTTGGATTCCTACAGGAAAGGAGGCTACCACGCGGTCAGAGTCGGTGATTCGTTCGCCGCTGGTCGGTTCATCGCTCAAAGGAAGCTCGGCTGGGGCCAATTTTCCACCGTCTGGCTTGCTTACGATACACAAACATCAGTAAGTTTGTTTTATTTCCAATTTCATTGTTTTTCTAGGTTTGATCACTTCTGTTTTCAACTTCCAATTGGTGAGATCCGTGATCTAGATGTAATTTCTGACCTAAATGTCGTATTCAGCAACAAATAAAGTCATTTATTGATGAAAAATATATTTTATGTTATCATTGGTAACGAATGTAGATCGTTTCTTCGTAATGTAGATCATTTCCTTAAATTTGCACATCTCTAATTAGTTGTTACGGAAGCTATACACACAATCAGATCGTTTTTGTTAGGATTTACTTATTTCCATTTTAGATTGGCTGCATTTAGTTGAAATAACAGCAATTAGGGACAATTAAACCAATATATCCAGACTGACTCCAAGATGCATGTTCATAGTTACAGTTTTGGATCCATTGATTTTGCACGATGTATTTAATCTGTATATTGATCCATGAAAATATATGTTGTTTTTTAAGTTCGCAATCTCACAAAGTTCACCATGTTAGAATCTACTTATGCTCGGATTAGGATTGATAATCATACAAAGGTAACCACTGCATAAAGCATAAAAATGATAAGGGGACTATTTGCACGGTTTGGTAATTTGCCAGCATTCATGATACTTATGTTGTTAAATTTGTTGCCCCATTGCTAGAAATATGTTGCACTCAAGATCCAGAAAAGTGCACCAGAATTTGTACAAGCCGCCCTTCATGAAATTGAGGTCCTTTCTGCTATTACTGAAAATGACCCTGGAAACGAAAAATGTTGTGTACAATTAGTGGATCATTTCAAACACAGGGGTCCAAATGGGCAGCATTTATGCATGGTTCTCGAGTTTCTTGGTGATAGCATACTGCACCTCATCAGATATAACCGTTATAAAGGCCTTAACTTGAATATAGTTAGGGAGATATGCCGTTGCATACTAACCGGACTTGATTATTTGCATAGAGAACTTCGTATTGTACACACAGACCTAAAACCCGAAAATATACTTCTTGTTTCCACTGTAAATCCATCAAAAGACCCAATAAAGTCAAAAACAGCCCCCATTCTTGAACGGCCGGAGGGAAGTTTGACCGGTGGAGCAGCGGTCAGTGTGATTGAGAAAAAGCTGAAGCAGAGGGCTAGAAGAGCCGTTGCTAAAATTGCAGCTGAAAGACGAGGCGTGTTAGGAGGTGGTGCACCAGCTGAAAAACCTGAAAGATGCCTTGATGGTATTGACTTTAGGTGCAAGATTGTGGATTTGGGAAATGCATGTTGGGCAGATAAACCAATTGCAGAGGAAATTCAAACAAGACAATACCGAGCTCCTGAAGTGATATTACAGTCAGGCTACTCTTTCCCAGTTGATATGTGGTCATTTGCTTGCACTGCTTTTGAACTTGCTACTGGTGAAATGATGTTTGCTCCCAAGCCTGGACCAGGTTTCAGTGAAGATGAGGTATTTTTCGTTTTTTCTTAAGGTGGCAAAACGAGTGGGTCAGGCCTGCTAGGTAGCAGGTCAAAACATGTAATTTTGGTACAACTAAAACGGGTTGGATTGACCCGAAACCCTAAACCCTAAACCCGAAACGCTTTTCATCCATTATTTTTGAAAATCTCCAAATACAATTAGGCAGTGTTTGGTATAAAGGATTGAGAGAAGGAATGGAATAACTCATTCATGCGTAATGAAAAAAACTTGTTTGTTAATCATATTGGAATATAATGACCCATGCACAAGTAATGTGATTCATTCCATTTCAATCCATAGGGGAGAGACGTTTTTTCCTCATTCCATCATGGAATGGAATGGACTTTATTAATTAATCCAATTTTCTAAAGTTTCTTTTACTAACATTAATAAAATTATATTTTAAATAGTTATAAAATTTATTAAAAAAGATATTTTCTATAAAGATCTTAGCTAAGTTTTTCTATGCTTAATCTTTCTATATAATTAGTTATTGATCTACATACTGTTATTAAATTATTAACTAATTAAAAGTAATATTATTATTTTGAAATGTTTTTATAAAATATGAAAATTTGATAAAGAAAGTATTGTTTTCAATAAAAATGTGTAAATTAAAAGAAAAAATATTCTCTCTTTTTTTAAAATGTCGTATGTAAAGATTATTTTAATAAAAAAATTATTATATATAAAGAAAACGTAATTGAATGACTTATTTCATTCCGTATGTAAAACAAACATGATAATGGAATGCAATAGATCATTCAATTCCATCACTCATTCCATTACCTTGTCCATTCCATTCCTTCGTCATTCAATTCCGTCTAACCAAACATTAGTATTTGTTCTTTAAAAATACACTTTAGGTGACTTTCAATCCGTTCCCTTTTAGCTACTGTGACTGGTTCTACCTGTTTGTCCTGAACCCTTTCCTTTGTAGATAACACGTTTGACCTGTTATAGATAAAGCCACAACCCGAATTGACACATTACAAGTAGATAGACCGAAATTGCCACCTGTAGATTTCGTTTCTTTGTTATGAGGATACGGTCCAAGTTTCATGGACCACCCCCTAAAATTTAGCGGTTCACGATTTGCTTACATGGCATGATCTGATGCAGGACCACCTTGCTCTAATGATGGAACTTCTAGGAAAGATGCCACGGAAGGTAACATACTCCCTCTCCTTCTGTCCCTCGATACCTGTTTAAATAGAAATATTTAATAAGTTTCAGGTTATTATTAATTTTATATTTGTGAACTGAAACAGGTAGCTGTTGGAGGGGGTCGATCCAAAGATTACTTTGATAGACATGGTGATCTAAAAAGGATCCGTAGACTCAAACACTCATCAGTGAGCCGTTTACTCGTTGACAAATTCAAGTTTCCTGAAACCGATGCTCGTGAGTTTGCAGAATTCTTGAATCCGATTCTTGACTTTGCACCAGAGAAACGACCAACGGCACAGCAGTGTTTGCAACACCCGTGGCTCCGCCAAGACAGTGGGCTGAAAATATAATCTGGTGTCTGACATGGTTGAGTTTGGTATGATGATTAAGGTGGGTAGTGGGTAGCCAAAGAAGGGATTAGAAGGTGTTTTTTGTTGCAGCTTATTTTTCCTATCTTTCCCACCTTTAATTTTTTTACATATTTTGTTGAATCGAAATAATATATGTTATGTTTTGAATTAACTTTAACTACGATGTAATATAGACGTATATAGTTTTACATAATTTTGATAGTGATTCGGGTTGTGTTAACCACTACAGCAATTGAAATCAAGAACCTCTTGCTTGTTTTGATCATATTGGTCCATGACACATTGACCCAACAATTGATTTGATGATAAGTTTTCTGTGTGGAATCATGATCTATAAATTCTGATTGATTAAATTTTTGGGATTTCTGTTTATTTAAATGAGGTTAAAAGTTAATATTAAAATTTAGAATGGTAATTCATCTTGAATCTTTAATTCTTTATACTCGTCTTCTTTCTTATTTGATCAAGACGAGTGTAAATAAAAAAAATAAGACGAGAAAAAAGAATTAGTGCATTTCACATGTTAATTATTTAGTAGATAGAAAATAAAGTAGGATATAGGAAAACAATCGTGGATTCCACCTAAATGGTACAAGAAGAGTATTGTATAGTATGCTACAAACAAATCGAACCGAGCTCGAGTTCGACTCGATCGAGTATTTTATGCTAAGCTCGAGTTCGGTACGATAGGTCGACGGGCCTTCATAAATCATAATGCATGCTCGAGCTCGACTTGAGAGTGATTTAAAATTGGCTTGAACTTGACTCTAAAAGCTTGAATATTTGTTTAAAAATCATTTTTAAGTGAAACGGGAACGAACTTATTGTCTAGTACATAAAAAACTATATTAAATAGCAAATATAATTCTAATTGTGTATAAACATAAGTCAAAAATAATATTACATTTGGCTAATCCCAATAAAATTCTATCAAAAATAACGTTTGTAATTAAATAACATTCAAAAGCTATGTAGGAGCTCAAGCCTAGCCCTTATAAGATTGAGCTCGGCTCCAGACCAACCATATAATTTCAAAACATTTTAAACATCTTCAAGATACAAGTACAGTCAGTCTTACTAGGGTTCTAAAGAAGACATCATTAACTCCTCAAAAAATATAATGTCGGAATCAAATGCAAGTGCTGTTTCTTTCTAGCGAAAACTCCATCGGTTTCAGTCATATCGATATCAGTAGGGTTTAACCCATAAGGGAGTTCCCAATCATAAAAGTAAAGCATATTAGCAAGAAAAAGCTCCACTGATCTTAAACCAAAAGTCATGCCTGGACACATCCTCCTTCCCGCTCCAAACGGAATGAACTCATAATCATTACCCATAAAATCAACCGATGTCTTCTCAAATCTTTCAGGTATAAAGCTCTCGGCGTTCTCCCAGTATTCAGGATCGGTAGCACAAGCCCATGCATTAATAATCACCTTTTGCTTTACATGTAGATCATAACCACCAATGGTGCATGGCTCCCTACATTCACGAGGAAGTAATAAGGGGACCGGGGGGTGAAGCCTTAAAGTTTCTTTTATTACTAATTGCAAATAACTCAGAGATTGTAAATCTGTCTCTGTGATCATCGTCTTTCCGGTGAAGACTTCTCTCACTTCAGTTTGTAGCTTCTTCATTACAATGGGTTTTCTTATAATTTCTGTCATTGCCCATTCAATTGTCATCGACGACGTATCAGTGCCTGCTGCAAATATATCCTGCATACAGTAGTGTTAGATTAATATCACTTTCATTACTTCATCAAATATATATATTTATAATATATTATTTAGAAGGGAAAAGATCAAACGAGAACTGTTTCTTGTACAATAACTGCGAGAACCGTTTTAAACGTCATTGATGACTCATTAATAGAAGTATTTCCGGTAATTAATTTATTTACTCAACCATGAATTGCGTCCGGATGAGCCGTCATTAATTTGCGAGGCTTATTTTCCTGAAATAACCTTCCTTAATGCATCATTCATAAGACATTAATTAATCATTAATGAACCGTTAAAAAGTCTTAACCATTGACTAATTTTAATTAAAGGCATTGGTTTTCACACGAAAAATAGTTTCGTTTAAATCCTCCCCCTATTTACAAAATATTCAAAATCAAGTTAAATAAAGGAGTCGAGCTACTGAAATAAACTTTTAAATTTAACTTGAATCTAAACTTTATCTAGCTTTGTATCCAAACCAAACCAAGTGATTAAAAATTTACCCAAACTACCACTATTTTATACCCACTAGCTATTTATAATCAACTTCGCTTGATTAATAAATTCACAACTTCAAAAAATAATTTTTTTCTTTTATGGGACGAGAACGGATTATTTAAAGCGAGTCTTTCTATAGGTTATAATATCATATGTTTGAACGTGGGTAGTTTACAAAGTAAAGTTTATCTACTCTAGAAGAAGAATAGATAGTCCGTAATTAATAAAGGGGGTATGTGAAAACACAACTTACTTAAATGTGATTAGTTAGTCATGCATGGAATTAGAAAAATCATTATCAACTTTAGGAATTAGGTAAGAACTTAATTAAAATAAGTTTTTTTTAACAGTTAAAAACACATCATAAACTTACTTTTAAATCTACACATTTAGTTCGAAATAAGATTAGAACTCATACTCATAAAAAAACATTTTTCTAATATATTTGATACCATAATGTTAAAAGCACGTTGGTTATATATAAAAGTCGATGTTGTTTTTCACACACATCTTAATTAAACAAGTTAATACATATTACTAATTTAATACTTCGTGTATAAGCAAGTGAATGATTAATAGGTTATCTTAGGAGGTGTATGATAAAACTACTGTTAGTCAAATATTTTAAAGGTTTAATTGTTTGAATGATGAATATATTTTTAAAAGTAAAATAATGACATCACCGAACTTAATTTTTTATTTTAATCAAAACTCTCAATTCTAAAAGCAGGTGGAGTTGCCTGTTTCTTTATTAGACCATCCGCATCGGCGTGTGAGGGAGGTGTGTGAGGGGCCTTCACGCGGAGGAACACCATCGCTGGCCTAGGTGAGCGGTCGCTCACGCTCGCGCGGGTGAGGCTGGTCGCGGAGGCGAAGAGGAGAGGGAGAGAGCCGTTGGGGGAGAAAGAGCCGTTGGGTTTTTTTTTTTTTTTAATCCATTTATCTCCTATAAATACACATTATATTCAACCATTTTTTTCACACAAAATTTTACTCATCTCATATATTCTCATCTTTTCTCTCATCAAAAATATATATTCATCTTTTCAAATATATATCTCAAATGGACAAGGCCAAACAATCGTTCAAAACCCCACGACGGGTTTCAAAGACGGGAAAAGGCACGAGCTCGCAACCGACCCCACCGGATAACATGTTCGGGATGTCTTCTCCACCACCGAATTACCTCCAAAATATACAACAATTTCCGATGTATTCACCTACTCCGATTCCCAGTGGTTTTCATAGTGGAGTTTACCGGCCACAACCCCAGATGTTCAATCAATTCCAAATGGGTTTTTCGGATTTTCAAAACATGGGTCAAGGTGGCTTTACAACCCTCCTTCAAAGCCAAACGTATCAGGGTGACGATGAGACTGAGCTGGAGGAAGATGAGGACGAGGAGGCTATTCCCGACACCCCACGCGAGGAGGTGGTACCCGAAACACAACCCGATCCAGTGCAAAAAGGAAAAAGAAAGGCGGTGTCGTGGAGTGCCGGTGAAGAGGTTTTGTTGGCTACGGCATGGGTTACAATACCCGAGAATTGTGTGACCGGCAACAACCAAAAAGCAAGTAAGTATATATATATATTATTACGTAAATATATTTATGTATTTATTTAAATGTATATATTATTATTTAAATGTATATATTATTATTTAAATGTATATATTATTATTTAATATATTTATGTATTATTATTTGTAGTAAATTTTTGGGCGAAGGTGCGTGATTTTTACAACGAAAAGAGAAAGGAGTTCATTGAACGCACCAAAGACCAACTCACTGGCAAGTGGAACGATATGTGGAAAAAAATAACTATGTTCAATGGCTTGTACAATAATTTCGCCAACAACCCTCAATCCGGATGGAGTGATGTGGACATCCTCAAGAAAGCCAACAAACAATATCGGCAAGAAAATAAAAATCAAGTGTTTGCTCACGAGGAGGCATGGAGGAAATTGAAAGACCATCCTAAATGGTCAAATGTGCCCCAAATGACGGTTGAAACCCCGAGACCATCTAAAAGGAGCAAGTCTTCGGACCCGTCAACCCCGCAGACTGCGTCTTCCAATGCCGGGGTGAACATTGATCTTAACTTAGAAGACATCGGCGAGGATGACGATGATGTTCAAGTTCACGAGCCGATACGTCCACCGGGCCGGGACAAATCTAAACGTATTAGCAAAGAAATAAACACGGGAAGAAGCTCGGGCTCGGGTATCATGGACGTGATGGCGGAATTCAAGGATTATGTTGACAAGTTCGCATCCGGGAACGAAGAAGTGGTTAGAGCCGAGCATCTAAAAATAAACGCAATGAATAACGTAGCCGAGTCGATAAAAGAGAAAAACCGTCTACTGAAAGAAAGACAAGAAAGCAAAGATTTCGATTTTGTCTATGGCCGGCACGATCATCTCACGGGGGAAGCGTTGGATGCGGTGAACAAACGAAAGGAAATTATCAAGAAAAAATACGGGTGGTAGATTTTTCTTTTTTTAAAAATTATGTAATTTTTATTTTTATTTTTTTAAGTTATGTACTTTTTAATTTTTAATATTTGAATTTATATTATTATTTAGTGTTTTTTATAATTATTGTGTTTTAATTATATTGTTTTAAAAATTAAATAATGTTTAAAAAAAGAAAAAGAAAAGAAAAAGAAAAATGATGTGAAGGGTGTGATGGATGCAGGGGTTTGTGTGATGTGATGAGAAAATGGTAGGAAGCTGATGTGGCGCTGATGTGGCTGTGTGAGGAGTGTGATGGATGTGGATGGTCTTAATGTGGTGACCTACTATGGTGTTGGTAATTTGTATTACCAATATTATTTAAGTGTAATGAGATGAACTTGTTGACTAATTGAATGTTGAAAAATATCAAACAAGTAAGGGTGGTGTGGAGTGCATACTTATTTGAAATTATTTTGATTCAAAATACAATGTCATTTAGGGGCGAAGCCCCTAAATGACGGAGGTTCGTGGGCAGCGGCCCTGGTAGCGGGGTCCAATCCAAGGGGCAGAGTCCCTGGTTGAAGTCTAGTTGAAAATCCGAAATTTGACCCATTGACCCGGTTTTTTGATCCACCCGGTTTTGACTCGTTTTAATGTAGTTTCTTAATTGCCTATGGCAGTTTTTCGTAGGAATTTGGTCATCTTCATATTTTGATACATAAGATCATAACATACGAATTTCTAATTCTTTGTTCAAATCTATACCGAGTTTTATCCAATTGAGATTTTGATTGTACTATCGAAATACTTCAATTTAAAAATATATCATCACGACTCTCGAAAATTCCAAATCATCAAAATTCCAAATTTCTAACATACGATTTCTTTAACTTTTTTATCACATCAATAATAAGAGGGAGTTGATTATTTCACTTATATAAATTTAATTCATCCATTAAATGTATAATATCTTTAAAGCTATGTTATAAATTAGTAAAATATGAGTTTGTAGTAGATAAATTAACTTTATAAGTGAAAACTGATATTATAAAATTAAATTTCGTGCCGAGTGCTGAGGAAAAAAAATGACATGAGGGTTTGATAAGTATGGGTGAGAGTGACCATTCCACATTTCCACCTAATCTAAAAGGTTGAAGATTTAAATAATATCTATAAAAGATCACATACCGCCAAGATTGCTTTAATGTTGTTGTCTGTTAGTGCAAACTCAAGACCACCATGCTCTTTGATTCTCAAAAGAACTTCAAGAAGATCTCCGTCACCGGAGTCCTGATCGTCGACGCTTCCCCTCCGGCGACAACGCTCCTCCAAAATCTCATCCAATATCTCGTCAAACTTTTGCCGCAGCTTCAACAGCCTCGATTTCCTTCCCAAAATCACCGACACAAACTCATAATCCGGAAACAAATCCGCCACGTAAAACCCACTCATCTCTTTACCAAACCCATCAATAATTTCCAGCAGTTTTCTTCTTTGCCTGCAATTATTCCCAAATGACGATATACAGACAACATTATTAACCATTTCAGTCACCTTTTCATGAACATTTACTGGTTCCCCTGATGGTAATAATCTGATGAAATTCATAAAACTGTTAAACTCCTGCTGTCTGATCGTACCAAATGAGCGTACTTTGTTGGCGCTAAGAAGCTGCAAGGAGCAAATCTTTCGCAACTGTCGCCAGTAGTCACCGTAAGGAGCGAAGGCAATGTTTGTGTTCCCGTAAAACAGAGTACGAGATGCTAAAGATGAGGGACGGCTGGCTAGTGAGAGATCATGGGTTTTGAGCACTTCTTTTGCTAATCGAGGGGATGATATGACAATGATTGAGATTTGGGCGAGTTGAATTTGCATGATGGGGCCATGGGTTTTGGCCAGGTGACGCAAAATATGGTGCTGAAGTGCTCCGGCGAGTTGGTGTAGGTTTCCGATTAACGGTAGCTTTGGTGGGCCTGGTGGCAAGTTTAGAGGTTGTCTGGTGTTGGATTTCAGAAAGAAAAAGGATAGAACCAGAGACGAAAGAAGGAGGAAGAAGATGAGTGTGGCATCCATAGCTAGGCCGGTAGTCGGAGAAGATATTATATATGTATTTATTTTATAGATGGCTGTTATCTTAATATTAAGGTGATGTCGTTATCCTTAATATGTTCATGGCTGTTTCATTATAATGTTCTTAATTTGATTATTTTATATGATAACATGTTTTACTAGAAGTTGTATGGAATCTAATATTGGTTTTGTCGTCTTTGGTTACTTGTTTATGTTTTAAACCATTTGGAATTATGTTTTGTTAAATTTATGTTCAATTCTGAAATTTCTAGACATTAAACCTTAAACTTTTTTTAAATCGTTCAAACCTTCTTGTTTATTTGAAAGTGATTTAAAACTCCAAATTTATTTTGGTTTAAACCTTAAAGATTCTATTTTATTTTGATTTAAACCTTAATTTTTTTCTTCAAATAGTTTAAGTCAGACAATTTATCTAAAAATGATTTAAAACTCCAATTTACACTTTATTTTGGTTTAAAGCTTTAAGTTTATACTAATTTTTTTTATTAAAAAAACACTTTAATCCCTTAAGTTTTTGTTTGTTTTTCAATTCTACCCTCTTCACTAGGGATGTAAACGAGCCGAACTTGACCCTTATCGAGTCAGGCTCGTTTAGGATTTTTTAAGATCGAGCTCGAGCTCGGCTCGTTTAGAGCTTATGATGTTGAGCTTGAGCTCGGCTCGTTTAAGCTAGACTCGTTTAGGCTCGGGTATTATTTTGATATTTTTATTAAAACTATATATATAATTATTAAAAATATAAAATATAAAATATAAAAATATATTATATATGGAGCTCGTTGAGGCTCGTTTAAGCTCACGAACCCACTCTTTGAAGCTCGAGCTCGGCTCGTTTATTAAAAGAGCTTTAATCTAGGCTCGAGCTCGTTTAGGCTCGGCTCGTTTCGAGCTTTTAACGATCCGAGCTCGAATAGCTCGCGAGTAGCTTGGCTCATTTACATCCCTACTCTTCACTTGATTGAAATAAAATTTTGGACATGAGGAGACTATGAAAATAACGATTTGTTATTAATTAATTTTTATTAATGTTTATATTTAACTGGAAAAAATTTGGGACCAAATCATCCCGAGTTGGGGCCGAGTTTAATCGAGTCAGGGGCGAGTTAAGGTGAATCTGAGTTAAATACAAACTCGGTCCTTGAACTTTAATATAAACTCCTCAACTTCATAGTCTTCTCATTTCAAAAATTTTATATAAATCAAGTGAAGAGGATAAAATTAGAAAAGCAAACAAAACTTAAGGGATTAAAATGTTTTTTTAATAAAAAATTTAGTGTAAACTTACAGCTTAAACCAAAATAAAGTGTAAATTTAAAATAAAGTGTAAATTTGTTGGTTTATATCATTTTTAGATAAATGATAGGGTTTAAACCATTTGTAAAAAAAATTAAGGTTTAAATAAATAAATGCAAACTTTGAGGTTTAAACCAAAACAAATTAGGTTTAAATCACTTTCAGATAAACTAGAGGTTTAAACCATTTTAAAAAAAACTTTAAGGTTTAAATTAAAATAAAATGCAAACTTTAAGGTTTAAATCAAAACAAATTGTAACTTTGAGGTTTAAAGCATTCAAATATAAACTTTAAGGTTTAAACCAAAAGTATATCAAAGTTTAAGGATTTTTCTATTATTAACCCCGGTAAAAAATATATAATTATATTTACTATAAAAATTATCAAAATTTATAAAAAAAACTCTAGAATTAATAGACTAATAGCAAAAGAAACCAAATTTACAAAAATTATCTCAAAATATTACAAAAACTATCTTAATAAATTTACAATAACATCCCCTGATTACATTTTGAATCATGTAACATTTTGTGCGTGTAAGCAAGTGTTTGTTAGTAAGAACGAACAGGTACATGAAGAGCAGTCGATTGGAGAGGAGATGAATTGGATGTTTAGTCTCCCATTGCGGTGGTTAACCCCGAGCGAGGAAATGGTGTCCAAACCGGGGGTGACGTGTGGATCTTGCGGTGTATGAACCTATAGTCTCTAGAAAGAGATGAAAGGCATGAGGATGATCATATGATTCCTTTATAAGGAGATAGAGAAAGTATGTGTAAATGGAGATATCTCCGTATGTAGGTGCTGATGGAAGAGAGGAGATTATATGTTGGAATGTTATTGGTTCATGTTCTTTATTTATAGTCATGAGAGATCATACCTGAGCCGTTGGATGATTATCCAGGTGTCAAGGGATGAAGGAATGTCATGGTTAGGGTTCTGTCGGGTCTGCTGAATAATGGTATGTCAATATCATTAATCCGTACAAAAGGTCTGATGAATGTACTTTAGTGTCAGATCTGTTGTACTTATCATTAAATGCAAATAGATATGCAAATCTTAGTCTTGGGAATATGAAATCTGCTTGTCTATGGTCCAGGGGTTCGATCCCCCTGTAGGGAATCGTAGCTCCAGGACACAAGCAAGGCATAGGCTCCAGGACGTTAGTAAGGCATAGGTTCCAGGACAGATGTGGATCCCAGAGTACCGCACTTGGGGCCCTACACCATTAGCAAGCAGCAAAGAAGTGATTGTCTTCTTGCTCATTTTAGGTTGGCTAGTTAGGTTGGATGTATGATAAGATATTTAATATGGTAATTAATTTTATAATTTTGGACCCTATAGAGTGTGACCCTTTTCAAGAACACTCTTAGAACTTGTCTATGGTCAGCATTGGTGATTCAACCATTCACCAAACAATATATGGAGTATATATAATAGAATAGACACTTTTGATACTCGCTTGAAGATCACATAATTAGTGATTTCAAGTATTATCTAAGTCATCTCTAAAGATACTTCTGGAGCATGAGATAGGTGGACTGGAGTTTTCATGACTAGATTAAAACGGCTTAGCTACTTGTATGAAAGCGGAAACATAATAGGAATTACAAACATTCGATAACAGTTTTGCATTTGTTTAAATATTTCATTTGTTAAGTGAACTAATTTCTTTCGTTAGAATTAATTTGTTTTAGTTTAGTGATTCATGGTATAATACTATTACCTAATTAATATGTTCATCAAATGGTGATGGATAACTTTAAAAAATAAAGATAATTTCTTTCGCAACCAAAAGATATTTCACAACAAAAAAACATTGATATAGGAAATCACGTGCGACATGAAACAACATTATTACTTCAATGATATAAATATCGTGTCAAGAAATAGAAGCCTAACTCCTGGATATCTTGTTGGTCGGGTCTCTTAGGTGTTACATATTTATTTGGGTGATATTCCTATCCAGTTACTGTATTAATCTATCTATCTATATATATATATATATATATATATATATATATATATATATATATATATATAGGTGAGGGTTCCATCGAGAACAAAAAAAAATGCGAGAACTGCGAGAACTGATCCTCATCTTTTTAAAACTAAAATATCTACCAAACGGAAAGATATTAAATTATGAAAATTATACCAAATTAACGACAAAAATATGCTCTTTAATATGACATCCATATTGTTATATTTTTTTCAACAAAAAAAAATTCGTTACATATATGTAACATACCTTATAGTACTGATTACAAATATGTTAAGTACTGATTACATATATGTAACATACCTTATAGTGATAGAAAAAAAACCCCGACAAAAACGAAATTTTTTTGTTGAAAAAAATATAGCAATATGAATGTCATGTTAAAGAGCATATTTGGTATAATTTTCATAATTTAATATCTTGGCGTTTGGTAGATATTTTACGGTTTAAATCGGTTCTCGCAGTTCTTGCATTTTTTTTGGTTCTCGATGGAACTTCCCTATATATATATATATATATATATATATATATATATATATATATATATATATATATATATATATATATATAAATTGGATCAATAAAAACCTCCCTTAAACAAAAACCTCAAAGTCCAATTCCTGGCCGTTAGATCGATCAAATCAATGGTTAAGATCTACAATGACATTATTGTAAATAACTAAATAATTATAAGATTTAATTAGAGAATGAGGGGTATTATGGCCAAAGCCCCATTTTTTTTATTTTTTTACCCCTTTGATCTTTAAATTACCATAACTATTTCATTTTTTTGAATTTGAGCAAAAAAATTATACAAATCTTCTCATTTTTTAATCCTATTTCAAACAAGACCACTCTTCCTATATTTCTGGAAAAAAAATTTCGACGAAATGACGAAAATGATGAAAATGACGAAATTTATCATTTTCGTCGTCTGCTGTTATATCATGTAATAGCAGGTCCCGAAAATGATAAATTTTGTCATTTTCGTCACCTGCTGTTACATGATATATAAGAGGACACGAAAATGATTAAAATAACAAAATTTTTATCATTTTCGTGCCCCTTGTATAACATCTAAGAGCAGGTGACGAAAATGATAAAAATTTTGTCATTTTTATCATTTTTGTATCACTTATATACCACTAAAACAGTAGGTCCAAAAATAATAAAAATGACAAAATTTTTATCATTTTCGGACCTGCTGTTTAAGTGGTATATAAGGAGATATGAAAATGATAAAAATGACAAATTTTTTATCATTTTCGGACCTGCTGTTTAAGTGGTATATAAGAGGATATGAAAATGATAAAAATGACAAAATTTTTATTATTTTCGGACCTGCTTTTTAAGTGGTATATAAAGGGATATGAAAATGACGAAATTTTTATCATTTTCGGACCTGCTTTTTAAGTGGTATATAAAGGGATATGAAAATGATGAAAATGACGAAATTTATATCATTTTCGTCACCTGCTCTTATATGTTATACAAGGGGGCACGAAAATGATAAAAATTTCATAATTTTCATCATTTTCGTATCCCCTTATATACCACTTAGACAGCAGGTCCGAAAATGATAAAAATGAAGAAATTTTTATCATTTTCGTCACCTGCTCTTATATGTATACAAGAGGGTACGAAAATGATAAAAATTTCGTCAATTTCATCATTTTCGTATCCCCTTATATACACTTAAACAGCAGGTACGAAAATTATAAAAATGACAAAATTTTTATCATTTTCGTCACCTGCTCTTATATATATACAAGAGGGCACGAAAATGATAATTTTTTTTATCATTTTTGTCATTTTTGTAAAAAAAAAAATTCAGAAATATAGTAAGAGTGGTCTTGTTTGAAAGAGGATTAAAAAATAAGAAGATTGGTATAATTTTTTTGCTCAAATTCAAAAAATTGAAATAGTTATAGTCATTTATTAATTTTTTCAATTTTGACCAAGAAACTCAATTTTGACTACTACATTTAGAAAGATCTAATTTGTAGCATTTAATTTGATATTTAAACTCATTTACTTTATACATGTATCTTTTAACCCACATACAATTTGTTCTTTATTTTAATACTTATTTTAAATTATTTTTAATAACATGTATTATTTTTGGTTTATTTTAATACATATAATTATTGTTATGCTTATAATCGTTATAAATGAATATAACAAGCATGTTATGTTTTTTATAAAAATTATATTATAATATGTTTAACTATGAAACATAAATATTTTTCATATTCATGATTATGCAAAAACACTTTAATAAAGCGTAGTTAATATATTGATATTTTTTTCATCAAAAAAGTCACAAACCATAATATAAATAATCAATCAAGAACAGATAACATGTTTTTCATAAAATATATTATTTTTACAATATATATGATTTTTTTTTTCAAATTATATTACCAAGGAATTCTATAACATATTATAAAATCCTATTATGTGTTTTTTATAATGAAAATGATAATTATTAAGCATGTGATATAATATTTTTTATTAAATGTTGTTCCTAACATGTCTATTATAGATTTCAATTTTATAATTCTATAATAACATTCATATTTATTAGTTATGATTTTATTTAATAATTGTTTAATACGTATCATTCTATCATGCTTTCATTTCAATTTTAATAATAAACTATAATTTATTTTATTTCCGATTCCACAATATTAAAGTAAGTATAAAGATACCTATATATAGTATCCTAAAATAACAGTATTAATATAATGATTTTTTTATTCCATAATTCTCTCTTACTTTCTCAAATGAAGTCATGTGTTGTAGAATCCTTAAGTTATATATATATATATATATATATATATATATATATATAGGAAATAGATCAAATAAAAAGGATTTTATTATAAAAAGGGTAAAATGAAATCTTGGTTAGCCATGTGTATCTTTGGACTAAAGGATATTTTAGGAATTTTAAGAGTTTCTTATTGTTTTTCTCTCTGGATCGTGACCGACATCCCCAAAATTTTTGGTTCGTAACCTTAATCCCAAACCAGCCTAGCGATTGTTCTGCTACAGATAAATCCGACTTCTCCGATTGTTTTGTTGCGGATCTACCCGCCGGCAACCTTCTTGGCTGCTCCGATTGCCCTGTGAGAGTTCCACCCACCGGCAACCTTATTCCGTCATCCCCTGAAATTCCTCTCGATGTCGCTTATCATCAATTCACTTTCTCCCTGTTTTGTTTTGGCGTTTAACGATGACTGGAGAGTTGTGAATGTTATTGCGAAGTCTCGATTCGTTATAGAAGTTGGATTAACAGACATCTGGTGCTTTTTCCTAAAGGTTAGTATTGTATTTTTTATTTTTTTCTAAACACGTCTTCTTCCAGTAATAAAAATAACGTGTTGATTCCTTTTGTTTTTCCTATATTCATGGTAACCGTTCCCCCTCGTTCTTCCATCGAAAGTTAACTAAAATTTGTTTTTATTATTGTTTTGCTTCATTATTGTGTATTTAGCCTTCTATAATGTTAGAGGATACTTCCATGGATATCGAAGGCAAGCAATTAAAAAATTCATTGTTTTCTGCTAATTATTTTATGGTTGTTTGTCTTTTAGATAATAATCAGTGGTTACTATGCGTATATCTGTACATCTTTTTTAGGATTTCATTTTTTTAAATGCTCTAATAAGTGTTTGATTTTGACAAAAACTTATGTTATTTTTGTTGTTTGTTTTAATCAGAGAATCAAGATGTCGTGTGTGTATATATATATATATATATATATATATATATATATATATATATATACACACACACTCCATTGTATTACTATGAGCAAACTAATATCGATTTTGGAGGAGGCAGAATGTTGATCACTAAAGCCATTGCAACATATGAAGATGACAGATTTCCAAAATAAATTGAATTATAAAACAATATGCACAGTATCAAAGTAAAGATTATTTGAAATGGAAAGCCTATATATTATATCAACAACCTAGATTTGGAAGTCAGTCTTGACATGATTTAGGAAGATATACTAATTTGGTTCTGCATGGGTTAAAGGAAAAGGGTAGGTACAACACATAGCCTTAAAAGGGAATTAATGGTGTGTTTGGGAGGCTTTTTTTTGAACGGCAAACATACACACCCTCTAAACCTACTACTAAATTTACTCCACTGTCCATGTCAGGACTTGAATCTACAACCTCTTGGGAAGGGACACCACCTTACACACCAGATACCGCTGGACTACAAGCCCTTTGGTGGTGTGTTTGGGAGGCTTAAGACCAAAGTTGTATTTAATATATATATATATATATATATATATATGTATATGTATGTGTGTGTGTTTGATAAATTAGTTGAAAGTTTAAGTTGAATAATGTAAAATGATAAAAGATTATAAAAATGTAATTTTATATATAAAAAAGCTTTCAATTAGTGTTAGAAATTATTTTTAAAAATCTTTTGAAAGTTTGAACTTACACGTTTGAATTAACCTTATTATTAGGATATATTTTATGTATATGTATTTGGCGTTCATTTCGAATCTTTATGAGAATGTTGAAGTTGAAGTTCAAATATTTAAATCAAATGTTAATTTTTGGTCTTTATTTGGAATGATAATGTTCACCTCTTGTTTCTTGTTTTGATGTGTAATGTTTGAACATTTTAATTAATTGATTGGGTTTTAAATGTTGTTTATAAGTTTTTTAAATGTTTGAAGTGTTTTTAAACTTTAATACAATTTTTTGGTATTTTTTTAAGTATTTATAACATCAACGTCATTCAGTTCTTCAAAATGATCCGACAGGTTAAGCTGTAAAAACTTTCAAAGATAATGTGATGAGGCAGCACTAGCCTCCAAGCAAAAATGGAGGATCAAATTGGCAGAAGGCGTCATCCTTGTGGGAAGGTATATACCGGAGAAGAAGGACGAAGGTGACGAAGATTGACGGAAAATCCATTCGAAAGTATCACATAAAGTAGAAGCAAAGCTGACCTATATATGCAGCTTGCATATATGTAGCAGCAAACTTTGTAATTAGTATTAAAAATAAATAAAGTAATATTACTAGAGATGAATATTTGTTTATGGGTTTAGTGATGACAGTGACACATGTTATAACTATAGGTGGTTAATGATTAGCTAATGAATTTGACATAGCGGTTAATGATAAACGTTATGCTAGTTATAACAACAGATGGTCTCAAAAATATAAAAACTTTGATTCCGCATTTTTATAAATAACTAAAAAGAAATTAAATATAAACGAATTTTCGTTATAGTACAAGTTGTGATGTTGAGATCATCTTTTAGCAGATATAACTGTTTATAGTCACTACAAGTTGTAATGTTGAGATTTTAAATTGTCTACATACCTAATTACTATTCCATACAATTTCAAGGAAAAATAATATTTTTATAATATATAATAAATTTCATATTCGTCATCAAAATTAACAAAAGTTCTTTTAGACCAGTTGGTTAAGGTGCGTGTCTATACACAGGAGGTAGGTCGCAAGTTCGATTCTTAACTAAGTCAAAAAAAAATTACATTTATATTCACCAAAAATTTTAATAGTAACCCTCTCTCTTTTCATATTCCAATTGTGAGCTCTATGTTCGTTTTCCTTACATTTATTTCACCAAAATTTTCAATACTAACCCTCTCTCATTTCATATTCCAATTATAACCTTAAATTATTTAGAAATTATAATAAAAACCTCTAACTTTACTATAATTTATAAAAAAAACTTTAGATAGTATAGTTATTTTTTGAAAATAAATATCTTAGTACTATTAATTAAGTAATTTTACATGATTTTATTTTCACATTACATGTATATATATACATATACATATATTACGATACCTTAATGGTTTCTTTTTTGAAAATATTCAATAAAAATGTTAATTCTAAACTGTGTGTACATCTAATACACCCATATTAGCTTACATAATATGTCTTATGTACTCGAGCGAATTATAACTTTCTCTTTATAACAAAAATAAAACAAATTCTAAAATTATGAACCTTTTAAAATATAACTAAACATGAAAATTGAAATTCAAAACTTTTTATATCTAAATAGTACAATATGTATTTGAATAATTCACAACATTCTATAAAACTGTAAAACTAGATTTCATGCTATATACGATCAATAAATAAATAACTTTGTATTAAAAAACTTTTATTATTTTGCCATAGATACATATATGAAGTAATTTTTATTAACAACTTTTAGATCATAAGACAAACAGAGGTTGTATATATATATATGTATATATTCTCATCTTTTAACTCATTATATATTTTACGTAGTTTCAAGATACACGAAAGCTAAATTACTTTTAAAAAATTCAAGCAATTCATCTGTTTTAAGTTTCATATATAAATTCAATTTACCACTTTTATCTAAGTGGTTTAAATTTTTTATTTTTATTTTTTAGTAAAAAGTAGTAGCAAGATGAATAATATAATCAAATTCGATTAAAAAATAATTAAACCCCTGCGAAGCGCGGGTAAGATAATAACTAGTATATACACATAAATGAGGTTCAGGACCCACAACATGTTCATGACCAATAAGGTTATTACAATGTTTTGTATTACTATTTCTTTAAATGTGTCACCCGTTTGTGGTTTCTTTGTTTGTATTCTTGCTATTTCAAGATTTAAATTAGTAGATGTTTTTTAAGTCAATTAAAGCCATATTTTTTTAAAGGAAACATATTTATCAATGAAAATAATTATTCAAGTACAAATCAAACTTTAGATATCAGTTGTCTCATCAAAAAACTTATAGTCTGACAGTATCCGGTTTGTAATTAAGGTGTCCATAATGTTATAGGTTTAAATCTTGTGGTGATTATAAATTTGTAGATTTAAGATTATATTTAGAGAGTGTATATCTTATTTAACTAGTTCTCTTTTAGCGAATATATTCAATTGGTTTGAAATTAAAAAAATATGACTAATTTTATTGTAAATGAAAGAGATACATGTATTTGTAGCTTATTAGTTGATAAAATAATTGAAATCAAATCTAGAACAACAACTACGTATTAATATTAACTGCAGACCAATTTAAGTTCATAATCATTTTATTGAACACCTAATGAACACACACATATAAATGTTTGAAACCAAATGTTAATAAAATTTTCTTTCACTAGAGATTAAACAATAAAATGGTTGATGGAAAACAATATAAGATAAATGTTATACCAAATTAATAGAAGAAATGTGATATTTTCTCTTACTAATCTTCCCACTCGTTAGAAAATCGAGAAATTTTTTTTTTTTTATACAAAAATAAAATGATCTTAAATAAAAAATATAACTTTATAGGAAATTAGGAAAAGTTAAAAATACCAATTACCTATATTTTATATATTGAATTGTATATTAAAAGAGTTAACAAGTTGGAGCTTGATTGAAAGGCTCATTGTGGAAGAAGAGGGGACAGGAAGTGTCCACCAAGATAAGTAGGGTTTCCTTGAAACTGATATCTATTTGTAAACATGACAAATGCATAGAAATAAATGATAAAAGAGAGTAGTTTTACTCAACTTGAAGAACCATTTGTTAGGTCTGAATTTTTTATTTTCTTATTTTTTATTTCGTAATTATGGAAGACGTAAATTTATTTCTCAGAGTGTAATTAATAACAATAGAGATGCCTAATAAATGTCTCATAGTACTTTTTCCCCAAAAAAAGCAACACTTTAATCACCAACTTATCATTAAAACGAGTTATAAGATGTATCATCACCTCATTGGATCCATACGTAATTATCTATTGTAAATTTTGTTGGTTGTAAAAGAAACTAATAACGAGTTTCTAAACTAGTTGTTAGTATAAATCTAAAGTTGTGGCCTTGATATTTGTTTTTTCCAACATATATGTAGTTGGTAGGCTTTTCTAAAGCCTACTTGGGCTTTCTGTATAACTAAATTATTATATATAGTACGGAGTATTTGATGTTTGGCATATTTGGAAAATAGCTAGTTTGCTTTTATTTACATGTAACGTGGGATAGCACTTAGACGATTAGTATCACCCAACTTATCCAATCAAAAGCAGCGACACATTAGCATCCATATCATTCTCCACCTCTAACCCTTTTTAACCGTACAACCTCTACATCCAATCCAATACAACTCTTTCTATTTTTTATTAAAAAAAAACAACCAGAGGGGTACCCCATCGGGTTTGGGGACTAGTTGGGTTGGGAGCCCACCACCACCCAAAGAGGTGCGATGGTGTTCCCGATGGGTTGAAGACTCCTCTTCCCTCCGATGTGCCATGTGTTAGCATTTTAGGGAACAGATAAAGGGAATATATTAACAAAGACCTATAAAACTTCCCTTCTTAGACAATTCGTGTCCCGAATGTGTATTTGGCTAAAAATTTGTTTAATGGATCAGACACTTAAAGCTTAGACATTTGGGTCGTTTTTTTATGTATAAAAATTCGAGTATACTTGAATATATATTTTAAATCAATACCTGACCCGAAAACATATGGTTAACCCGATAATTGAATTATCCGACGTGAATTAACTGAATTGACAACGTCACGAGTATCAGTTATTTTTTACACCCTAATAAGTTCTACTTTAACTTCCCCATCTAATTACAGCAGTCCAAACTCCAAAGTCTGTTGACAAACTTTAACTCAGGCAATTTGTTTTTATTTCATATCAAAATGCTTCTCAAGTTGTAAGCACACACAAATTATAACCTCATTAAGAATACTAACATTTACTAACTTTATTGTTACCATTCGTAAGGGCATTGTTCATCGACAACAACTTCAGTTTTTTTTACTCTTAATATACCATTTATCTAAACTAAGGGGTATAAATCTACATAAATGTAGGGCTTCTTACCAAAAAAAACTTATAAGATACTACCCTTACGCATATATTACTCTATTTTTTAAGAAAGAGCTTCTATTAAACCATGACACAATATGTGAGTAGATTCTAGTTATACATGTAAGCAAAATATTAAAATTAATTTCTTAACCTTTAATTATCTAAATAACCTAAATTGACACAAAATAATAATAGCACTTATAATTATAATAATACATATATAATAACATATGAAATTCCTGCCATAAAAGTACAAAACCATACAAAAGAGTCCGGATTTTTCTGTAAACTAAATAAAGAAGGATTTTCCTATAAACTAAATAAATAAAGAATAAAAAAGGATGATCCTATTAGATATTTTAAAATTTCAAATTGATCTAATATAATATGATGTATATGAATGTATTGTCTATATTGAAAATTATAATAAAGTAATTTGACATAATAAGTACATAAGAAGAAGATATTCTAAATAATAACACTCATAAATACATAAAAACTTTAACAATGATGTTTTAAACGCATGTAGTTGGACAACATCTCTCGTATCAAAGAGCCTAATTGACAATTCATTCAAATCACTCTATTCACTTGTAAAAGGAAAAAGATATTATTTTTATTTTGTGTTACTGACTTGAAAATAAAGAGAAAAACACGAGTTATATTACAATAAAATCTTTTTTCTTTTTAAAATTATTAGTTATCATTAAATGTAATATATATAACTAGTTTATTGCCCCGTGCATTCTCGGGTATTTCGGAAACGTATTTGAGATATTAAAATTTTTAAATAAAAATATTGTAATAAATCATCTTATTTTAAACCATATTTTATGAAAGGTTTCATACATCATTTATTAAGCTTGAAAATGTTTTAAAATCAATAACTAAACAATTTAAATAACATATTCAAGTTGACCACTCAACTCATCACCATAATCCCAAAAAAACCACTCAGCTAAACAAAAAATTACTTATCTACTACTATTAGTAACAAAAAATTAAGAATATACTAATTCCAAAAAAGTGTCATATTACAATTAAGTTTATATCAAAACGTAGATAAAAATGAGACGATTGTAAATATATAATTATTTTTTCTCTAAACAAAATATATCACAAGTTACTAAACATAATTTATAAACATCTTATAATTAATTACATTAATATACCATTTTTATAAAACTCCCTCACATTTTTTTAAAAGCCCCTCACATGTTTTATAAAACCCCCTCGTAATTTTCATCTAGCCCCCTCCCAAATCCAAAATCGAATTCAAATTACAGTGTATAATCTTTCCAAAATTGTTTTTAAGAATTGGATGATTTTAAAATTGAAGCTTGTGATTGGTTGATTGAAGTTTAATTTATAATTATTTTAGAAAAATTTGCTTGTCTTTTATATATAAATATAGAATAGATAGATAGATAATAAAAAATCATAAAACCTTTCCTTTTATATTCATCCAAAACTTCTTATCTTTAAATAAAAATTAGAAAATGGTTAATAGAATTTTCATTTGAAATATTTTTCTTTCTCTCTTTAAAAGATCTCATAAACATATATATTTTTCTAATTCATCATCTTCACATTCCACCCTTCAAATTATTTCTTCTGTTCAAAATAAAACCGTAAATGGAAAATGATCCGTAATGTTAACATCACATAACTTAGGTGATGTTACACTCACAAACCATTTAAATAAGTAAATACTGAAATGACTAAACTATCCTTCATTAAAGTAGATTGTGAGTGTAACATCACTTAAGTTGCGTAATATTATCATTACGGATGATTTCCCTACTCTAAAACATGTAAATTTACTAATTTCTGTACAAGGCAACTTACCTGGCAAACCGATAAACAAACCGGCGCATATTAGCACCATTCGCTACTGTAGAGCTCATCTCATGGTTGGCGGTGTTCGACAGCGTAAATCACCGACCGCCAAATTTCGTATTCTTGAGAAATCATAAATAGCTTCCATCTTCTTCCGTCTGATTTTGTATCTGTTTCACAGCGGATCACAGTCCCACCTCCGATTTCCGCCACCACCCACCTCTTCGGTAATCACCTATGTACACTATAGATACACCAATTATATGATCATTACATATATACCATTGGGTATATCTCACAAAATCTATACGTATTTAGCGATCTTATACAATTGTATAGATATGCCCGTGTAATGCTCGCGCTTTTATTTTCATTCTACATGTAGCGTCCTCCATACTTTTAGATTTTCACCAACAATCTCACTCATGGAGCGGCTATTTTCATTCTGGTAAGATGGGTTTGAAGAGAGAATCAACTTTAGGGTTATGCCGGAAGTAATAACTAGGGAAACATGTAATCAAGTTTCTACTTATGAATATTATATATACTGCATGATGGCTTTTGTTTCTGTTAAGAAAGAGCTAATTGATTAATGAACCATTGGCATCCTCGGAATGGGTAAATGGGTTTAAAGAGGATTTATTCTACGTTTTCTTTTTGATGAACTGATGGTAATGTAAGTATGTTGTGAATTTTTTGCCCCCCCCCAAAAAGCAGATATTGTGAGCTTTTACAATGAAATATCAACTGTGTTGTGATTCGTTTGTGTTCAACAGAGCAGTGAACTGATATTGCCTTGATCTACTAATTGGGTGAAATCAATGAGGAGCATCAAGGTTTTGCCAGAATCTGTTCGCAGTTTAATGCGTTCTGGCATTATTTTGTTTGACTTGACAAGGGTTGTAGAAGAGCTGGTCTTCAACAGCCTTGATGCTGGTGCAACAAAGGTAACTACAAGTTCACGGAAACCTTTTATGCAAAATTTGAACCTAACTTGATCGAGCTACGAAAATGCATTCTTAGGTGACACTGTGACAGTTCTTATGATTTCTGATTTTCTGATATGCTTTTTATGTATCAGTGAGTTAGTAGTGATGTAGTACTGAAATCATGAAGCCAGAGTATATGCAGTTGTTGCATAGAATCTTTTCATTAAGTGGCAAGACTTATGCATTTTTGTACATCAGATTCATTATGTGAAATGTATAAGGTGGTGTTTGGATGAAGGAATGGAAAGATGGAATGGGTTTGATCCCTATGTGGGTGTTTGCTTGATACCTGATAGTTATGAGACGTAAAATCAGTAATAAATCCACAAAGTCGGGCTTGCCTCAATCCCACCAAGGGGTAACGTATTGAAGACCCATCCTACCTTGTTATCACATTCATATCCATAGTGACTTTAAGGCAAACCAAACACTACCTTAGTATTCATGTGTCAAATTTACGGGAAGTGATCCGTACACAACAGTTTTTAGCAATGCACAACAAGGTATAAGCTGTTAATGCATATGTTGCAAGTTGATGATGCATATAGTTGTTGTGTATGGTCATTTTTGTTGTGTACGAATCAACTCCCCAAATTTACCTTTATTGGCTTGTTATGTAACTGCAGTTGGAAATCCCTTACTAAGATAGGGAAAATAATCAGACGTGAAGTGTATAATTTATTCCGAATTCAACTATATCTGGATTAAACTATGTAAATATGTTATTGCATACCATTACTGGCAATCTGCAATGAGGTAGTCGTATTTATGCCCGAAAAGTGATGTTTGGAATCTTTCAAGAGATATATGGCTTTCGTTGACAATGACACGATCGGCCTGTTTTGTTTTTCTGCTAAATTAAATTTTACTCTTTTCTGTTGTACAAGTATAACTACAATTTTTGAAGCCATGAATTCTTCTATCAGGTGATTGTAGCTGTAAACGTTGGGACTCACTACATTAAAGTTACAGACAATGGTGATCAACCTCAATTCTGCCACAGTGCTATTTGATCTAACTTCCATTTATGTTTTGCTCTTTTTATTCTAAAATATATAGTTTTACAGGTTGCGGTATTGCACGAGATGGATTGGTGTTGTTGGGAGAAAGATATGGTAATCATAAACTGCTTTCATAAAATATTTCATTTCCATCCATACGATGCATATGTTTGTTCATCAGATTGATGCCTCATGCATTATTTTGTGCTAAGAACTTCTAAGTACCTGGACCTAATCGAATGCTAGGATGGGGGCTGATTTATATCAAATCTTCATCCTTACCTTCCTTCACTTTTACAGCCTTGACTAATTGAGTTCTCTGATGTAAGTGGATTTGGCATTATAGATCGAACCAAATGAAGATCTTTGATAAGCCTTCTTAAATGAACCATCTTAATAGCAAAGAATTGCCGGTTTAACCCTCTAACCTATTTCAAATTAAGTGTTGTTTGATAATGCAGAGTGATACATGCTGAATAGCTATATCACATACAATTTAATTTCAATTGAAGATGATAAAGAAGTTTTCGTATGGCATGGACTACAAATTCTTGAATGTTGGTATATATAGTGTTTCAAACTAACCTAGGTGTGTATCTAAGGTAACAATATCTTGAATTTGATTTAGTCAACTTGCCTGTGACTGCTGATAGCATATTAACACAAGAGCATAAATATCTGTGCATAGCTTTGACGCTTTGTAATATTCACCTTATTTGTAATGATATAAAAATGGTTGCTCTTATACTCTTATATGTGTCTATGTTTCTGTAGTGTGATGATGATAAAAGTGACTGTTTTAGGAAACAGAATCCCATAAGACAATGCATATTCAGTTCAAAATAGCTCATATGTAGATACTTCTTATAGTTTATTTTCAAGTCATATGATTGTAATAATGTTTGCATTATTTAAAGCTACTTCAAAGTTTGAGCAGCTGGCTGGTATGAACACTGTTCCAGAAAGCTTTGGCTTTCGGGGGGAAGCACTAAGCTCAATTTCTGATGTTTCTTTGTTAGAAGTTGTTACAAAGGCACACGGAATGCCAAACGGCTACCGCAAGGTCATAAAGGTGTAAACTCTTTTTTATAGAAGTATCTCTATCAAAAAATCAATACCTAATATCCTGCAATAAACAGTTCATGGAAGTTTACTTTTCTTGATTCTTTCAATCTTTTTCTTATATTTCAGGGTTGCAAATGCTTGTATCTAGGAATTGATGATGAAAGACAAGATGTTGGCACAACAGGTAATGTATTCTCCAGTGTTCCCAAGAATGTGTCTTTACATTAAAGATTTAACCATTTATTAGCACATTGATGCAGTTGTTGTTCGTGATTTGTTTTATAACCAGCCAGTTAAAAGGAGGCATATACAGTCCAGGTTCTTCTTTGCTAATAAATGTACACCCCTAATTAATGACTGTAGGGAACTGCTAACTTTCTTTATGCTGATATGATATGGTTATGGTTTCATACATATTTGAAGCCCCAAAAAGGTTCTGCACTCATTGAAAGAATGCATACTGAGAATTGCTCTTGTCCACTTGCAAACCTGCTTCAAAGTAATTGATATTGAGAGGTGCTCCTTTCCACAGCTGCAGCTTATGTTTTTCGGTTTCTATATAAGAAGTTAAAATACAGACAAAATAAATATATCATTTTTGTGCAGCGGCGATGAGCTTCTTAGCTTGTATCCTTCATCTTCCCCTTTGCCCATATTAATGAGTGGTTTTGGAAACGACGTTTCTCATTCTATGCATAAGTTGGATGAATGTGATGGAACTTTCAAGCTTTCTGGATACATATCTGGACCTTATGAAACTTTCTCTGTGAAGGTATTCTCTCTTTTCTTTTGTTTTTGTTTTATTTCATTTCTTATTCTAGATTGTTCATTTTGCAGGCCTTCCAATATTTCTGTATCCATGTTCTTGCATTGCTTGTATGTTCCATTGGTCATGGGTTTATAAGTAGATAATGGGTATATAACAGATTACCACATTTTGTTCTTGTTGACCTTTGAACAAAGATATCAATTCAAGATATATATACAAAGGCCCAATACATAAATTTCTGAATCAGTTGGCTGCCATGCATAGCTGTTCAGATATGTTGAAGGCTGAAATTAGGCCTGAATGTGGAAAGAGGAGCAGGTGTCAGGTTTCACCAGCCTACATATTGAACTTGACTTGCCCACGAGCTCATTATGATTTGAGTTTTGAACCCTCAAAGACTTGTGTTGCATTCAAGGTAATATCTTTTAAACTTTGACTTACTATTATGTTAACTTCATCATTCACTTCTTGAGTGGCTTAATGACTGTGTTTCTTTCTCTATCGAAATAGAATTATTCAAACAGTTTGACATGTGCACATGTGTGGCTTAATGACAGTGTTTTTTTCTCTATTGAAAAAGAATTATTCAAACAGTTTGACATGTGCACATGTTTCCATTGTTAGATTATTCCATATGTCATCAATGTTAGATCTTTATCGTAACTGTATAAATCGACCTCTACTATAATAGCTGGGACCAATCATATCAATCTGCCATTTTTCAAGTGGGGTTTTTCTGTTGAGGTATCTAAGTTCTAAGACTAAAACCTTGAATGTGCCGCATTCTTTTCGAAAGTGTTCAGTGGTCTGAGGACATTTAAGATTTATCAAGGGAGGTTGACATTGAATTTATAACTTTTTACACCATGAAAGAGGGAAGTTCATTCTCTCTCACTCTCTCGAAGTTGGCTTGTTAGTTTTCAGTCATGAAAATCACATTTATATGGGAATTTTGCAAGAATCCTTACAATAATCTGTTGTAAATGCACACATAATGTGCAGGAAAATGAATAGAATTACCATTGACACGAATTTTTTGATTCATTTATGATTCATAAACACGTGTGCGCTTATGATTTGGTGTTTTTACTTTGTCCATTGAGCTTATTCGATTAGCTCATACTAGGGAAACATTTTGGAATTCAGATTCCAGTTTTGACATTGAACTATATACGTTGTTTCAGGATTGGGATCCTGTATTTACTTTCATTAAGAAAGCTGTTTCATCTTTTTGGAATGAAGGTATGCCTTGTGGTTAACTCAGTCATTATTTGTACCAAATTGAGGTGATGAATTAGTAGTTCAGTATCTGTATTGAACCTCTGATGTACACTGATATGTCAAGGTACTCGTATGTCTGAAAAGGATACATGGAATGAAGACAATGCTTCCTTAAACAGAGATGGTAGTAGCACTTTCTTCTCTTTTCTTTAATATCATTATTTCAAACATCAAGTATATATTGTTTTTTAGTTGTATCGATTCTTCTGTTGCTAAACCGTATAACCCAGATCTCCTGAATACTCCTGGACTTCCAAAGAAGAGGTGCATGACAAAATTTCATCAAGATTCTGATATTCTTTCCTCCCCTCAACTAGAGATGCCAAGATATTCATGTAACCGATCTCAAATAAACGAGCATATGGACCATTTTTCAGACTTCAAATGGACTCCAAAGTATCTGCATACTGGCTATAGTACAAAGAACAGTTTAGTTGTGAAAGAACCATCTGCTGCTTCTTTTCATTTTGGTGATGATGGAGAGAACATTGATGATGATTTCAATGAACCCTTTTTGAAAAGTTGTTCCGCTCGCATGGATGTGTTACCAGCTGTTGGAAGAACAGAAGGTGATGATGAATTCGGATTTGAAGCTGATAAATTTAAGAAATGGCTTTACATGGATGATAGAGTCGATTATGAAGAAAAAGAGGCCGATTATATTAATCAGGGTTCTGGACCATGGTTCGACGAAGCTGCAACCGTTTGGTCACCTCGTAGGATCACCACTACCTGCAACTTGGGTACAGACTCTCGTCTTTTATCAAAAGCGCCTTTAGATTCAATTTTGAGTGGTGGAGATTGCTTAGTAGAGGATAACAGTCATTGGATCAGTCCAGTTGCAAAAATTCAGTATTCTAACTCAAGCAATACATCCTCTAAATGTGATTGGTCTACATTTAGTGATTTAATGCATGTTGAATCTGTTACTGATGTTGTGTCCAAGAGACACTTCAAACATGGCCGAAATGACGTATTTGACCTTTTTGCATTTGAAGAAGGGGGAAGGGATATATTTAACTTTGATTACGTGAGATCAATCTCTTCTTGGGACGATTCTGAAAAGAGTATTAGGAACTCTCAAAATGACAGTATTTTGTTCCCACAGCATTGTGATTCTTTGTATGAAACAGAGCGGACATTTTCTCCTGTAGCTGCATCACACCATGTGTCCTTGTCATCTTATGTTGATGCCGGAAAGACAGGTCAATGTAGATTTCAGTATAAGCAGCGAAGAAGAAGCTGTTCGGCCCCACCATTTTACAGAGAGAAGAAAAAAGTCTTAGCTTTAAGTAGTTGGATGACCATTAATTCAGGGAAGTCCCACCAGGAAACAAATCCTAGTGCTCCTACTTTGCAAGGTAATTATTATAGTTCTCTATGTGACATGTTATGAAGCAAACTCTCATAACACCTTTGTTTTTTTTTCTTTTTATTTAATGTGCAGAAAATAGCCATCTAAAGCACATACAAAAACCATTAGGTGTAGATCATTTGGCAGTAATGGAAGGTTCTGCACATAACTTGCGGTCTAAGGCTAGGTAATATCACAATATATGATGAACACTGTGTATTAAATCTGCAGATTTGGTTTCATGCAGTTGTTTTTTCTTCTTTCTAGACATGATAAGAAGAAAACTCTTGACAAAGCTGAGATTTCAGATTCTGCAGCAGAGGCGTCCCACTGCCTTGATGTATATCTACCAAGCGTTGTAGGTACATATTGTCCCCACTTATTTAAAAACACAAGAAACTAATCAAAAGAGGAAAATAACAAGAATTGTAAAGATGGCAAGGATGGGTTTCCATTGAAAAAAAAATTATTTCGTTCGCATAACATGATGACATAGATCTTACATTACACATCTCATATTTCAGATTCCCCCTCAATGGAAAATCACGGTGGGCTAGACTTCTGGGGGAAATGGCGGGATGGCTGTCATTGGACTACAGTTGAGTACCTTCTGCCCTTGCATATATTATATATTCGGGTTTACTCCTTTAAAATTGAGAAGTATGTTTCCCGTTTGTGATTTTACTTTCTTTGTTTTTTGACAGAGTACAAAGAAGCCTGATGAAATTGTGAATGAAGACAGTATACTTGACATTACTTCTGGGATATTGCAGCTCTCTGGTGATTCTGTGTTACCTAAGTCTATAAGTAAGAAATGCCTGGAGGATTGTAGAGTTCTTCAACAAGTTGACAGGAAATTCATTCCAGTTATTGGTGGCGGAATACTGTCTATTATTGACCAAGTATATCAATTATTTTCAATCTTTCAAGATCATTTGCACTCATTTTTGTAGTCAAACATTAGCGTTTGACTAGAAAAGTTGATCACTGGTATGGTTGTGTTTGCAGCACGCAGCTGATGAAAGAATAAGGCTAGAAGATTTAAGAGAAAAGGTAAAAAGTTAATTCTCGAGCTTTCAAAAGCTATGTGATATGGCCTAAATGACAAGCATTATCTGTAGGTGCTTTCTGGAGAAGCAAAGACTATCACCTATCTGGATGCAGAGCAAGAACTGGTATGTGCTAATCTTATTCTGCAAAATTCCATGAATTATATCATTTAAGAGAGATCTTTTTTAAAGTTATTATTATTATTATTATTTGTAATTGATTCTTTGACACAGGTTTTACCTGAGATTGGTTATCAGTTACTTAACAACTATTCTGAACAAATCCAGAAATGGGGTTGGATCTGTAACTGTCATGCTCAGAGTTCAGTGTCATTTAAAAAGTAAACAAATTCTCGTACTTCTTTACGGGACAGATTTAAATGTTTATTCATGTTTCTGAAAGGTTTCCTTTCCTTCTTGCACAGGAATTTGAATTTTCTGCACAACCAGCCGTCTGTTGCTACACTCATTGCGGTAAATTGAGTTCTTAACTTGCTAGTAATTTATTTGCTCTATTCATGTGGTATAGTTGTATGTTTTTTTACTCAAGCATGTATTTTTAGTGGAAGAGACTAGTGTAAAATGACCATATTTATTTGGCATGCAGGTGCCATGTATCTTGGGTGTCAATTTAACCGATGTGGATCTCCTAGAATTTCTACAACAGGTTTGAAATGCAGCAAGAAGCATGCTTACTATATTCAGATCTTTTATTTTTATTTTATTTTGAAAAACCAAAATTATCTTAACTAAATGATAGTCTCAAAGATTGAGTCACGAAGATAAAAAAGGCCCTACCTTAGTAATCCAAGTACAAAGCCAAAATCTAAACAAGATACTAAGCTTTGTAAACTGATATCCCAACACCCAACTTATAAACAATATCAAAGAATAACCCAGATACCCATATTGAACTTTGAACCAAGACGAAATAAATGAGAATCCCCATCTCAGTTTTATCATGTAATCAAATAGAGTTATAGAGGTACAGTTTGCATATATTTGAATTCTCTTTGAATTGCTTGACAACCAAAGGACAATGGCCCCCACTACTGTATACGTTCCAACTTAGCTCTTGGATCACCAAAATGCTAGCACTGGTGTGTGACCATCTCAGTAGTATAAGAGCCAACTTCATCCACAAACAAGACCTTCCAACAGCCCATTTCTAGGAGACTTTATATGAGCATGTAAAACATAATAGTCCACCCAACTCCCATATCGAACCCCAAATCCCAGCATCAATCTGGAGACAAAAATGATCTCTGCTAACTTTTATATCGTCTTGACCAATAAAATTTTGTCGATTGCCATTCCAGACTTTTACTATATTTTCTGAATGCTTCCCATATCAAGATTAATGCCTCATTTCCAGTTGAAGGACTATCCGGACCATCTGTACAGAGAAAAGAGGCCAACCAAAACCTTTCATTATCTTTAAAACACTTTGATCTGTCCATCCTTGATTACTTAGGTAGCAATCCAGTAAAGGAATCAAAGTGAATATAACTCCAAAGTGAACAGACTTTTAATTTTATCTTTGATAAATTGGTAATTGTTTCTCATTTTACAATCTGTTATTAATTCTAACCTATCTATCAGCTTGCTGAGACCGATGGATCTTCAGCAATTCCACCAGCTGTTCTCCGGGTTCTAAATCTCAAAGCTTGCAGGGGTACAGTCTTCTACATCTCAAGAATATTTTTAAAACCATAATTTCTCATCTACATGTATTAGAGTGTGTAACCTCTTTACTTACAACATACCAGATTGCCTGCTAAATATTGTTACTCCGTCAGTCCCATGAAATTTGCAG
Organism: Pulicaria dysenterica; assembly: GCA_947179395.2. Lineage (NCBI taxonomy): Eukaryota > Viridiplantae > Streptophyta > Magnoliopsida > Asterales > Asteraceae > Pulicaria > Pulicaria dysenterica. The sequence goes on from OX359295.1 coordinate 52,232,316, forward strand.
CTTTTAACTTCACATGGTTTACAGAAATGCTTTGTTATCTATAAAATGCCTAACTACCCTCCAATAATGAAGATATATCGGAAGCTTATGAACCACAGTGAGTAGCATCAGTAGGGTTAAATGACTAGAGCAAATAGGAAAACCGCTAGCTTAAAATTTTGCCAAAACAAGCAACTTTCTGCAGTTTTCTGACAATGCATGAGGCATCTACTCAAAAGGAAAAAAAAAAGAATAAAAAAGGCAACCTTTTATTCTCAGGATGGACATCTAGTGCTGTAGGCTTATCTCCTACTCTTTGTGCAGTAGACTAGAATGATAAAATTTTGTGGCATGGAGGGGATGTGGGTTGGATAACCATTCGAAATGGGGTGACTTGGTTTATTTTTACATGTTGGAAAAGGGTGGGACAGGTTGACCCACGCAGAAACCTTGTTTTGTCTAAATTTATGAATAGTAGATATGTTAATTATGATTACAAAAACAATATTATTAAGAATGCCGAATTTAATGCTTGAATAAAAACTAGTAGGAGGTTGTGGTACGCATTAACAATGAACTTTGGGTGACATTCAACCCTTTTGACCTGTTTCTCTTTATGCTGAACTTTACTAATCAACCCATTAGAGATAAAAGCAAGTCAATTGACTGGCTCTTAAATAGACGGTCTGATATGCCACCTCTTATATATAACAGGTGCAATCATGTTTGGAGATGCTCTTCTCCCTTCAGAATGTTCTCTTATTGTTGAAGAGCTTAAGCAGACTTCAATGTGTTTTCAGGTGAGTTGATAAGTAAAAAGTTGCATAATTTTCATTTTAAAAGTGCAGCTTATTATTCTTTACCTCTTTTTGGTTGCCGTATTTTTTAGCTCACTGGAAAATGTGATTTTGTTTGTGGTCCAGTGTGCTCACGGGCGGCCAACAACTGTGCCCCTAGTGAACCTAGTGCTATTGCATAAACAGATTGCTAAGCTTGAAAATCGGAGCCCTGGTTCATGTGGGCCCTGGCATGGACTAAGCCGGCATAGACCAAGTCTCGAGCGTGCAGCTCAACGGTTAGGTTCAGAAGGAGGGCAATGCTAGATCATATCTGTCTTTTCCTACACCTGTATGTCTTGAGAAACGTATACTATATGTTTGTGTTGTATGTACTCAAGAAAGATGATATTACGTATTAGAGAGGAGCAGACATCGAGAGCAAAAGTTGACCTGTTATTTTTTTATTCGAGATATATTGCTCCAGCATATACGACCCATATATAAAGCAAAAATCCTAAATACAAATTACAAGGAATATGACTCTTTTGCCCCTGCTCTAATTAAATCAAAGATACCAATAATGAATGACGTATTTCTTCACTCCCCTCAAGCTAGGTATGTATGTTCAACATATCTAGCTTGCTCTTCATATCATCAAATTTCTTCTTTGGAAGAGGCTTGGTTAAAATGTCTGCAATCTGAATGTGAGTAGGAACATAAGACAGCTCTAAAATACCAGCCTCCAATTTTTCTTTGATAAAATGACGATCAATCTCCACATGTTTAGTTCGATCATGATGAACTGGGTTCCTAGCTATCTGAATGCTAGTTTTGTTGCACAAAACAGATTCATCTTCTCATTATCTGAAATTTTGAGTTCGTTAAGCATCCTTCATAACCATATTCCTTCACAAATCCCTTGACACATTGCTCGAAACTCAGCCTCAGCACTACTTCTAGCAACAACTGCTTGCTTCTTGCTTCGCCATGTTACAAGATTACCCCATACAAAGGTGCAATAACCTGTTGTTGAACGCCCATCTATTGCCGATCCTCCCCAGTCTGTATCAGTGTAAATATTGATGTCTCTCTCGCTCGTTTTACTAAAAAATAATCCTTCTCCTGGATTTTTCTTTAGGTAACGAAGTATTTGAAACACAGCTTCCATGTGCCGAGTTGTAGGAGCATTCATAAATCTACTAACCATCCCCACAACAAATCCAATATCTGGTCTAGTGTGAGCAAGATATATCAACTTTCCAACTAACCTTTGATATCTTCCTTTGTCTACTAACTCGTCTTCTGCTTCTGCATGGAATTTGGACCCTGGCTCCATGGGAACACTGGCCGGTTTGCATCCTAACAACCCTGTTTCTTCCAGAAGGTCAAGAGTATATTTTCTTTGTGAGATTGAGATACCCTTTTTTGATCGAGCGATTTCCATTCCAAGAAAGTATCTTAACTGGCCAAGATCTTTGATTTCAAATTCTCTTCCTAAGACAAGTTTTAGTTCACTCATCTGCTCCGTGTAATTGCCGGTTAGGATAATATCATCGACATAGACAATCATGATAGCAACTCTCCCATCAAGTGAGTGTTTAAAAAACATTGTATGATCTGATTGTCCTTGAGTAAACCCATAACCTTTTACCACCTGTGTTAGTCTCTCAAACCATGCTCGCGGTGATTGCTTCAGTCCGTAGAGAGACCTTTTTAGTTTACATACCTTCCCGGTAATCTCTTGCGACTCAAGTCCAAGTGGGATATCCATATAAACTTCCTCTTCCAACTCTCCATTCAAAAAAGCGTTTTTAACATCAAGTTGATGTAGTGGCCAATCTTGATTTGCTGCAAGCGAGAGTAAGACACAAATGGAATTAAGTTTAGCCACTGGTGCATAGGTTTCCGCATAATCAATTCCGTAGGATTGTGTAAAACCTTTCGCCACCAATCTAGCTTTGAATCGGTTTACACTCCCATCAGAATTATACTTGACTGTGAACACCCATTTACAACCCACCGTTTTCTTGCCAGGAGGCAGGTCTGTATATTCCCATGTGTTATTTTTTTAATAGCCTCAACCTCCTCGAACACCGCATCGGCCCATTCCTTTTTAGCAAGAGCTTCCTGAATGCTTCTCGGAACTTGTATTTCTGAAAGTGAAAGAGCAAAAGCTTTGTATTTAGGTGAGAGTTTGTCATATGAGATGAAGTTACTTATCGGATGCATAGTGCAACTTCTCTTCCCTTTTCTTAATGCTATTGGGACATCCAAATCAATCGACTCATCCAAATTTTGAACAACAGATTGCACATTATCTGTATGTGAAGTCGTTTGTGAGCTTGGCAAAGAATCATGGTTAAGTGTTGGAATCATGACGGGCTCTTTCTTCTCGTTTTCTTGTTTCCTCAGGCGTCTCGTATAGACAATGTAATCCCGTTGAGTATCTTTATTTAATGTTTCCTCGGGCATCGAATTTGGAAGGTCATCAGTTGTTTCAAGACTTTGAGACTGTTCCAAAGTAGACTCATGATGGTTTGACTTAGACTGACCAATTTCAGAATGTAAATCTGGATAGACCAAAAACTGATATTCCTGGAAATTCTCCCCCTGAATATTAGTATTGGAGAAGAAGAATTGATCTTAAAAGAATGTGACATCCATGGAATGGTAGAATTTTTTTGTAGATGGAAAGTAACATTTATAGCCTCTCTGATTTGGAGAGTATCCCAAAAATACACACTTAAACGATCTAGGATCTAGTTTGCTACGATTTGGTTGACAGTTATGAACAAACGCAATACAACCAAATATTTTAAGTGGTACCTGAGATAAAGTCCGAATATGAGGAAAGCTAGATTGCAACAACTGATGTGTGGTTTTGAAATCAATGACACGAGATGGCATTCGATTAATTAGGTATACAGCGGTTAGGATGGCTTCACCCCAAAAATGATTAGGAACAGAACTAGACAAGAGTAAGGATCTGGATACCTCAAGAAGATGCCTATTTTTCCTCTCAGCTACCCCATTTTGTTGTGGGGTATCTACACAAGAGCTAAGATGAATGATTCCTTCTTGATTTAGATAATTTCCTAGTTCAGAATTGAAGTATTCTTTTGCATTGTCAGATATGAGAACTTGAATTTTTGTTGCAAATTGATTTTGAATCATACGATGAAATTGTTTGAAAATAGGACCAACTTCAGACTTTTCTTTCATCAAAAACACCCATGTAGCTCGAGTATGGTCGTCAATGAAGGTAACAAACCATCTCGCTCCAGAAATATTTTTGACTCTAGCTGGTTCCCAAACATCACTGTGAATAAGATAAAAAGGATGAGAGGGTTTGTACGGAAGTGGAGAGTAAGAATGTCTTATGTGTTTCGATATTTGGCACACTTCACATTTGAAAAAAATCGGATTTTTATTGAATAAACTAGGAAAAAACCTGTTTAAATATGAGAAATTTGGATGACCTAATCTACGATGCCATAACATCACATTATTTTGACTAGAAACATTAAATAAAGATCTCTCCGGAAATTTTCCCGAGTGCTCAGCTTCAAGAAGAAAGAGATCGCCACGGACTCTAGCACTGCCAATCATCTTCCCCGAACTCGACACCTGAAATTCACATACAAAGGGAGTTAATTTTGTAACACAATTTAGATCCCTCATGAGTTTAATGGTAGACAACAGATTGTAGTCAATATCAGTAACAAATAATACACATTTTAGCACTATATTCCTGGTAATAACAACTGTACCAATCCCTGTAACAGGTGCATCAAACCCAGTTGCTACTCGAACAATTTCTCCATCTGATTTGGGTTGGAATTCAGTAAACACACTCCTGTCTCCAGTCATGTGATCAGTGGCACCGGAGTCAACTATCCATGGCTTTGTTCCTGATGCAGTGGTAGTGAAAGCAGTAGGTGAACCACTTTGTTGAGCAACAACAGCTGTTCCTTTGTTTGTAACGGTTTTTTGTAAGATTTTTCGAATAGCCTCGACTTGTTCTTTGCTAAAGGGTTCCTGGTTATCACTTGTTGCTATATTTCCACGAGGTCTTGGCTTCCAATCTGCTGGTTTGCCATGGATTTTCCAGCATGTTTCTTTGGTATGTCCAGGTCGCTTGCATTCATCACACCAGGGGCGACCGTTCTTCTTTTTAGAGTATCCCGGGCTGTAAAAGCAGATCCCTCAATTTGATTGTCGTTGGTTCCTAGCATTACTTTTCTTCGGCTCTCCTCCCTTCTGACTTCAGAGAAGACTTCCCGGAGATTGGGCATAGGCTTGATGCTGAGTATTCTTCCTCTTACCTCATCAAGTTCTCTGTTAAGGCCAATAAGAAATTTGTAGATCCTATCAGTCTCTACAATCTTTCTGTATTGAGTTCCATCTTGTGAGCATTTCCACGTAGTGGTATCAAGTGCATCGAGTTGCTGCCAATATCGATTCAGGGTTGTAAAATAGCTTGTGACCGTAGAATCTCCTTGTCGAAGGTCATTAAGTATACCTTTAATCTCAAATAAGGCAGAAGTGTTGTCCCGATTAGAAAACGTATCCCATGCGGCTTCCCAAATCTCTGCCGCTGTCTTAAAATACAAAAAATGCTCCCCAATATCAGTCGTCATTGAATTTATAAGCCAGGACATGACCAGTAATCGGAAGAAGACTATAATCAACATTAGGGTTCGATGAAGGTGGAGGTGGATTTTCATGAGTCGTACGAGAACTTGTCTCACTGACAAGGGCATAATTGAATTGACCAAAATTGATGTTGTCCATAAGAACGAGAATAAAGCAGACTCAGAAGGAAGAAGATAAAGAATTGAATATCACCTGATAATCTTGAATGAAGAAAAATCGAACATAATATTACTCAGTTGAAGATCGATTCTGCTCTGATACCATCAAGAAAGATGATATTACGTAGTAGAGAGGAGCAGACATCGAGAGCAAAAGTTGACCTGTTATTTTTTTATTCGAGATATATTGCTCCAGCATATACGACCCATATATAAAGCAAAAACCCTAAATACAAATTACAAGGAATATGACTCTTTTGCCCCTGCTCTAATTAAATCAAAGATACCAATAATGAATGACGTATTTCTTCATGTACTTTTATAGTAAAATCATGCTTCATATGAACATCTAAATTTTGTTAGGCAATTTTGATTTTCCGTTAACTTGTACATAACATTGTTAACCATAGATCTTAGAAGAATTTCTTCTGTGATAGGGAATTTGTAGTTAACCGTGTATGCTTACTTCAACACTTGTAGCATTTCCTATTTGTAATAGGATTTGTTTTCTTGAAATAAACTGGTCTTCTTGGCTTGTAAAAAGTGGAGTAGTAGACTGAGAAAGGGAAATTTTAAAATTAAAAAAGAAGCAGCGTGAAATAGGGGTTCGAACACAGGATTTGCAGCATGTAGGTGAACAACTTTACCATTTCATCTATACATAAACTTAGTAAACTTCTGAAGTCTGTTGTTTATATATATAAAATTTCATAAAAAGATAAAATAGTTACTTTTCATTATTCTTAGCAATTGTTATATCTACCTATTATATACAAAGACCACATACCCTCAAAATTAAACACGTGGCTTCTAAATAGAAACATCCTGTACTCAGACAAAAAAAAGAAAATCCATCCTCTGTTGCTTTCTTCCTCTTCCGTTTACCTAATTTCTCACGTTACCTCTCCTACCTGTACATTTCACCTTCTCTCCACCGCCCCATTCACCTCCATTGATATGCTGCTCTATCATCTATCGTCTGCTCCAACATTAAACTTAATCATATGCTTTATGCTGCTTTCTCCCCAAAATTGCTTCTTTCAGACTTCATCACTTATGAGAAGCACCTAAAAATTCTTGCTTCTTCTTGTATCTACAAACACCCAGCCTCAGATTGAAACTTTAACTATCTTTCTTCCCTGTTGATCGTACCTCATTCACTGCGACACCACCTCACCTACGCCGATTGACCGACCACAGGAGATTCACCGGAGACGAATCCTCACCGTTTCTCTCAACAACTAATCCACCACCGTCGCATACGTGACACCTGTTGCTGCAAGCCTGCAAACACCATTACACAGGCATTACATCAGCGCTTCTGTTTTCCTTTGCAGCCTTCTATTCCCATCCAAAGATACTCCAATAGCTACAGGTTTTAATCGGTTCTTGATTTGTAGGTTAAAGCTTCACATTCTTCAGTAGTAGCTTACAAATTCACAGCCTGTTGAAATTGTTTCTTTGGTTATGAATTACCCCCTTTTGAAGTATTGGTTCTGAACATGGGCATCCATTTAAAGTAATAATAGCCACACACTTGACATGCTACTATGCACATCAGGTGTTTGATAAAATGTGCCAACCAAAAAAACATACTTTAGTCTAGGACCATGCTACTGATTCTTTTATTTCCCTACATATAACTTTTTTCTTTGCTTTTAAGAAACCAAATTATAGTATAGGGTACTAATATTTGTAGTTTAAGGCATAAGGTATATGGAACTCACATGTTAACACTTTAAATGTAATGCACTCATTATGAGGAAAATTAGAAAAAATTACAGTAGCAGGTTAATGATAGGTGGAATATAATATGTTTAGAATGACTAAAAAGTTATTATAAGAATCCAAATTCTGATTATAATTGGATAGACATGTTTGAACATTATATACTTAGGTAGAGAATTGTTTGTATGAGAACTTCAATTACAATGTCATATCAATCTTACATTCGAAAAGTAGTTTATTTGACTTTGGCATGAAAGATTAAAGCACCCATGTCTTTGGAACAAAGAGAGTCATGAAAGCTTCCTGTTTTGCTTATGAGTCAAAATATGGAGTTGCTTCCTCCATCTTAAATAGGTACTTTTTGGTCAAAGTAACTAATTATTAAGTTCCACAATGATAAGGTATTTCATAATTTTCAATCTTAATTTTATAGCAACACTTAAACTTCATATAGTTAGAAAGAGAATTGTTGATGATAACATTCACTACAACTGTCCTGTCAATTTTAGTCTGAATTGTAGTTTGTTTTACTTAGACTAAAGAGTCAAATATTCTAGATGGAGCTTTAAAAGCTTTGGGTTACATTAATGGGTCTAAAAGTGAACATAGGTTGTGTCAGTATTCAACTTTAATTGTTTCTACTAATAATTACTATAGTTTAATGAGATGTTTGGATATATATGCTCAAAGTGATTATCTATAATTCCAACTTGAAGTTGCAGTAGTTTGTTTTGTCGTTGAAAGGCATTTAATATTTTTCTTTGATAATCACGAATAATGAATTCCTAAATAACACCTAAAAATTCTTGCTTCTTCTTGTATCTACAAACACCCAGACTGAGATTGAAACTTTTAACTATCTTTCTTCCCTGTTGATCGTACCTCATTCACTACGACACCACCTCACCTACGCCGATTGACTGACCACAGGAGATTCACCTGAGACGAATCCTCACCTACGCCAACTACAAAAAAAGTTCTTGAGGAAATTGGCACTGCAGTTTGTTCCAAACCTGTAAAAAGATCACTACCATTTGCTAAGGAAGATGTCAAAACTGAGAAAACCCCATCAATCAACAAACCTCAACATACCCTTGTTGTTATAAAGAAAGAGGTTGGAGCTCAAGTATAAGATGAAAGCCCTACTAAGAAAACAAAAGAATCTTGAATGTAATTATCTACTTATGTGCATCGGAAGACTTACCTTTTCAAAGTAGTCCAATGCCCATGATGTTTACCCTTTTGAAACCAACCTATAAGGTTTCCTTTTGGCTACATACATACATAATAATCTATGTATAGACAACTTTTGTAGCATCTCCTTTGGTTGGTTAAACTATGTAATTGGGTTATTATATATAATAAAATATTAAACTACAAATGTCATATTTTCCGGATCGCTCTTACAGAATAATATATCTTTTCTTCGTGAATGAACATAAAACGTCGTGCGCACAGCCGAAAGGTCTCACTAGTATATATATATAATGCCAGGGTTCCAAACATGCTGGTTTCATGTAAGAGTACCCGAGAGATTTAAAAGTGAAGTTTCAACCTTTTCTAGAAAAATAGGAGGAAAAGTTGTTTCAAGGTCTTTTGTCTCAAAAAATAAACGGTTTATTTAACTTATGTTGTCTATGTGCTTGTATAAATGGTGAAAAGACATTTAATAGACATCTCTAAGATAAGCGAGTCTTTAGTGCATAACATTACACAGGGGTGGATCTGCCCTTTTAAGTGACAGTGGCATGGGACTAGCCAATTTTATATGTGTGGTGTAAGTTTTGATTTTTTCAAGTTGGTACTACCACTTATTTCAAATGGTACCACCATACATTTTAATGATGTGTTCTCAAGTTATTGTTTGGAAGGAAATGGAGTGGAAGGGAAGAAAACAATTAGTGATGTGTGTTCTCAAGTTATTATTATTTTTTTGAACAGCAAAGGATGTATGTTCTCAAGTTATTTTAAGGATTGAAATAGAAGGGAAGGGAGAGACTATTTGGTTAAAAAATCATCATCTCAAATATGAGATGATTTGGAAGGAAAAGATTTCCCCTCATTTTCTTTCTTTTCCTTTCGACTCAAGAATATAACTTAATCATCTTTAGTCCTTTCCTTTTTTTTCCCATCACTTTCATTTAGCATAACTTAATCATCTTTTGTCATTTTCTTTTTTTCCCTTCACTTTCATTGTCTCCCTTTTCTTTCGTTAACAAACTCGAGAACGGAGCGTAAATATTGGGTCCGTCCATCACATTACTTCCATCAAAACTCTTTTCGTATGTTCATACTTAACTTGGTTTATTTTGAGATTTCACCAATTTTATAATAACATATATAAATTTCAAATAAAGAAGCAATCATCTTCACCGACCACACTTTAAATGACAAATTTTGGCCTTACTCCTTACGTGTCCCCGTTTACAACAAAAGGCAAGGGCTTCCCTAGACCAGATCTTGAATAAAAAAGAAAGAGGTGGGACCAACTTCAGATCCGACGGTTCAGGTCAAGGTCCCAATGTGTGAGAGTCACGCGAGCATTTCTTTTTTTGTTTATTGATTGGATTTTATTTTGTCGGTTTCCAACCAAATGAGACCATGGAACCTGGTTTCCTTTCTTGCAATCTCCGGATCAGCCTAATTATTTGCCACATGTCTTCACATCATTGTCGTTAAATATGGCTCCCTGTTTTTATCCTTTTAGTCCCTCTACCTTTGTTATTCCCATGGCGGCATTTAAAAAATATGTTCACATTCTGTAACAAGACTTTGTGAAGCATTTCAATTTATTATTGCTTAAATTTTATAATAATAAAAACAACTGTTACAAGGGATCAAGAAAAGAAAAGGAAACAAATTTCGCTAAATAAAAACAGGAACAGAAAAGGAAAAAGAAACCGATTTCGTTAAAGACGTAATTATTACTAGATGAAAAACGTTACATGATAATAATAATAAAAATCAATGCTCATTCAATAATGAATAGTGATCCCCCTAAGAATCTAAGGTTTCAAGTAATACTTTTGTGAATACGATAATAGATCCTTTGAAGTGCGTTTATACGAGGGCCAAATTACAATCCACCTCACATCTGCTAAGTTTCTTACAAATATGATTGTTACAAGCAACTCTCACGTAAGATGGAGGTCCTTATTTTGGGGTATGGTTTGTGCCAAATGAATGTGATCGGACACATTATTTGGAGGAGAAGGCAAATGTGTACGTACATGGCAAATATGTCCCTATAAAGAGTTTTTACTCGAGCCCTAGGCAGGCATGTATTCACATCTTTGTAATGATATCTACAAAAACTATAGCTCTTCAAAATTTCAATTTAGGTTTATGGGCGATAGTCGAATCTTTAGTCTCTACACAACGCCTATGTGGGTCTTGATAATGCCTCAAGGCTAAATTGCGAAAGTCTTACAGGTTTAAACATACGCACCAGTGCAATTGATATATTAAAGTTCGCTAAACCGATCCGGGGTCATATTGTGCCTTGGCTCTATTGCTTCATGTCACATTTGAAATTTTGGATGTATGTTTTTAAGTGTTCACATGAAACCGATCTTTAAAGATCGTAAATTAGTCATAATTGGTTTTGCTAAGTTTGTACTAGTCAAGAATGTTTTAGTCTATAATAAATACTTCTATATAAACAATTTAACATTCTCTCTCCTCCTTGATTTTAAGAGTTCTTAAAATTTAATAACGACAAAATCCTAACCTTTCATTCTATTTGAATTAATCTCACACACTCAATCTTTAACCTCACCCTATCTCCTAATTTAATTTAACTTTTTATTTATTTTCAATATACTCTCTCACTAGCACACTCTCGTTATATTATAAATATAAATCTTTTTTTTCTTAATTTAATGTCTTTTAGAATTAAATTTTGAAATTAATAAAAAAGTTGATGCGAATAAAAGGAAAAACGAAAAAAACGGATATATTGTTGTAAAAAACTTTTTTCTGACATTAAATCACGTTAATAACATATCATTACATTCTTGAAAAAGACATGTTGTAAAACAAAATCTATTTGCCTCTGCAACATCACGCATGTACGATGCTAGTTGTTAAAAACAGGTTTTGAGTAAATGCTCAAGATATGAATGAACCCACGCAGTTTAAAAACTCAAAAACGTAGTTTAGTACTTAAACAATTTTAAAATATGCAGAATGTCACAACTCGTAGTCGTATGTGAATACATCAGTAACATGAAATTAAACGATAACAACGAAAAACTTTCACCATCTCAAAAGAGGAAAAAGAAAATATGTTCAAACTAGGAAGATGAATAACGTATTATATAATTTGCAGTTTTCCTAACTTGTTAGTTATAACTAAATAAACACTTTTTAGACAGCTTATAGAATTATAATCAGTCGTCAACATTTGGTAATCACCAATAACATTTAGTTAACAAAATGAACTAATATGTTAATTACTCAAACAATTAATACTTATATTAACAACCTAAAATTAGACATATTATCTTTTATAGATGGATAAAAGTAATAATTACTCGTGTTATTAACCTTGTATATCTAAAATTCATTAAAGTTGGAAGACCATATCAAGCACAATTTATCTATATTTTTGCAAAAGATTACAAATTGTGTGTATGTTCAAACTAGGCTAAAGTTGATGAACTGCAACAATGTTTTTCTTTTGTACCAATATGATACCTTAAACTTTACACACATATAGTTAGTTGCTAATGTTTAACTTCATCTTCCAATTTGGTACTTCTAGTAATGAGTTTTTTATGACCTTTGCAACTTAGCATCTATTGTTAGCTTCTCCCATGAGTTTTCAAGTAAGCAACATACTGATAGCCTTTTTTCATTTAAATTGTCTTTTTTCTGAAGATTTTTTATTTTTCCAACTAGGTTCTTCCAGAGAGTAGGTTCTATCTACTTTAAAGTGGAAGCCAAATATATTTTAACAAATTACCATTAATTCAAATGACTCGTCACTATTTTTGATAAGTTCAATTTACGAAAATATATATCTTTAATATTATACCAAAGTCCTGGTCATCTCACAATCACCCCTTTCAACCTAAACAATATTTATTGTACTTAACCCAACAAAATTTTACAGATTCTAGCGAGTTAATGATAACAATATCACTAATAACATATTGATAGATAAATGGAAACTTAATGAGAATATGTATAAAAAAACTTTGGGTATCATACTTATACATGAAAAAGCATTGTAACCAGAGGCGGACCTACGTGTAGTTGAGGGGGGTCACGAGACACCGGTATTTTGACGGTTCGTAGTGTTAATTTTCGATTTTTTAAGACGGTGCTACCGGTAAATTTTTGGGGTGCTACCTGTGATGCCACCAAAATCAAAAGAAAAATAATTAAAAAAAAATAATAAGAAATAGTTTAATCTTTCAATTTATACCTTTAAAATACTTTAGTTTACCTTTAAAATAGCATTTTAGTTAACATAGTTTCATATAAATTGTGTTTTGTTTAAATTTTGGCCCTAAAATACCAGAACATCAACTGAAAATCTCGTTAATCCGACCCGATTAACCGGAAACCCGAGAAAAAACCCGAACCACACCCTCAATTTTATTTAATTTTATTTTTAAATTATATAATGCTACCGGTTAAAAAAATTCCTGGGTCCGCCCCTGATTGTAACATTTCGTTAATTTAAACTAGTTCAAAGTAAGCATTATACTATAACTAGCGTTAAAATGTTAGAGCTTTTAAGGGAGTTTATTAGCATATGTTTAATCTTAAGGGGGTAATTTGAAAATTTTAATTAAATAAATACCGAATATCTCTGAAGCTGTCTTTATCTCATATAAATTATCATAAAATCCGAGAAAAGAAAATTAGAAAACCCGTAAACAAGCATTTTAGGACTACTTCACGGCGGTTTTCACCAAGTAAGCACACACTCTTCAACTCTCTCCTCCCGCCGGTCATCCTAAAATTCCCCTGCTAGATCCTCCTCAAGTGCTTTGAATCGAGATTATTGTTGCTGATTTGAGAAATGTTTGTCAAAAAGCTAGTCGAAAAGGCTTCGTTGAAGAAGGTAAAGTTTTGATCTCTGTTCCTTTTAGTTTGTTTGAAATTTAATCGTAAATGATCAATCGTGTAGTGTTGTATCGACCGCTGCAATCTTTGGTTTATACAGCCGATCAGTGATTACAAAATGAGTTTTGAAGCTTTAGATTAGCAATATTGGGTTTAAACAGAGATCCAGACCTCTACTTTTCTTCTCCCATGCCGATCGATTCGGTTTCATTATGTTTGAATTTATTACTTATTTATTTTTATTTTGAGTTATGAAAGAGCATGAAACATCCGAGTTTTAATCGGGGGGAACTGTACTCGAATGGATGAGATAATTGGATGAAATTAGAACGTAATGACGATTAAAGACACATTTTTGGGGACAAGTGTTAATCTGCTTCATCTCGTCCTTTTTTTCCTTCAACTTCTCATGTAATTAGCGAGGAATTTTAGTTTCAACAGTTTGCAGAACTTCAATTTTCAAACATTTTGGTTTAACACAATATAGTTTTGCATATATGTGTGTGTGTGTGTATATATAAACTTTTTAAAACAGAACGTAGTTTGTTTAAGTATTATTTGTCATTATATAATTGGCAAAAATCTGACCTATTAACTTAAAAAGCGAGAAGAATAATTCTGTTTATTAACTATTAACCTTCTTAGTGTAAAACACTGATTAGCCATCTTTACTTTATTATCCATAACAGTCAAAACATGTCTCTTTCTTATTTCTTTTTTTCTTCCTGTGGAAAGAAATATTAATGATCTTTAATTTATTCTCACTTGATCCGCAATTTTCGTACGAGAAAAAAGTAAATTCTTGCGATTGGATATTTTAATTTATTGTTTTTGCCAATAATTGAGCTTGCGTGGTAAGATCCAACAGTCAATTAAAAATCGTCTATTTCTTTTTCTAGGATGATATATTGTTTTGTTCAACTGATCTATCAAACATATAAAAAGCGTTTTTCTAACATAAATATAATTCTTTTATTTATATTTAATAATAAAGCCCAATTTTAAAAGTTTATCTGTATGATGAATCGTTACCTCCAGGCTTTCTTTGTGTATAGAAGAAGTAGGATTGACTTAATAGATGGCGCTGGTCTGATAGATTGCTAAATAGTCAACTCGATATTTTTTATATAACTTTCATGTTTTGATATAATTCCTGATCTGTTGATCAATTCGTAGATTGTATACTAAATAACATACAAAAAGAAAAAGATTAAACCTTTTCTTTTTGTATTGACTGTGTCGGTTCATATTAGCACATTACAAGTCACACCCCGAATATGTCTATGGGTTCACCTTGTTCCCTGATTTCCCTGTTTTTATGATAAGAATAGGAAACTTTGGAATGTTTAATATATAATAAGATCATACACTGGTTTGTAACTGATATGAACTTTTGAAATATGATCAAGCTTATCACTATCCTTAAGTCGTTGAGGTATTTTGTTTTTCTAATTTTCAAGGCAAAATGCCGTTGAAATTTCAATGTAGTTCCTTTCTACTAAGTTTACATGCTGTTGCATTTCCTAGTGCATAACACTGAAAACGTTTGTTAGTTCTCGTTTAACTCGACTTGCACCGTTTTTATGATAATCAAATGTTCATATAATGTCTTGAATCATCTTGTTTGATATCAGTTCGGTGTCTCTTTTATTTTGGTGGTTAGAAGCATCGATAGTGCTGTTTTGACTCATAATCACTAGTATCAATGCTTTTGTTGCAGCCTGGAGGAAATGTAGATGGTTTGAAGTCTGACGAAGTAAATCCCCGCACTATCTTTCATTATGGCCTCCCATCAGGATGTGTGTTGTTGGCTCATGACCCTATTCAGAAGATTCTTGCTGTTTCAACCATGTAAGCTTCTGTTACTCTCAATCTTAATTACTGTACTTCCTGCTGCTACTTATGGTATACTGATGCTGTTCTTGTTGCTATTAAGGTGGAATTATGTATTTGTGGTTCCTTATATTTATTCAAAAGCAAACGTTAAATTAACACAAAATTAATGAAATTGAAATCATTCAAGTATTCAACATTTAAGGTGCCTGTGAGAATATCAAATCAAATAAAGCTCCTGCCAAAGCTTGATAAGTTCCCACGATACACGGGGTTTATAGAAGCATGCTTCAAGACACACTATCGTAGAAGTACTTAAGTTGTATGTGGAGTGTTCTTAATCCAATATCTGATTAAGTAGGATTTTTTATTTTATTAGAGATGGCCGGATTAAGTTATTTGGACGAGATAACACTCAAGCTGTAATGGAATCTCCTGAGGCAGTACCGAGCAAATTTTTGCAGGTATGTGATTAAAAGATCTCCACTGTAAGCTATAGTAATTTCCCCCTGCATATATTCATGTGATATGTAATGAGGATTCATTTAGCAACTTATCATAAACTAACTTTACTGTATTACTCTTTTTTGCAGTTCATTCATAACCAACAGTTTCTAATAAACATTAATGCCAAAAATCATATCGAGGTAAGCCCTTTTGATCCTCATAGTAACGATTAACTGAGGCATGCTTTCTGTTAATATGCTAAATTCACCAGCTAATGCGAGATTACATCATTATTGTATATACATAGGTTTGGGACATAGACTTGAAGTCCTTAGTTCATGTGCATGTATATAAGCAAGAAATTACATCTTTTACAGTCCTTCAACATACCTTTTACATGTAAGTATCTTTTTGAAGCACACAAGGGTGTTTAACGAGTATACAGATACAAGTTTTTAAGGTTATGGTGTTTATATATGCCCTTAACAGGTATGTTGGAGACTCTTTTGGTAATGTTTCGGTTCTGAAGTTTGAGAAAGAACCGTGTAATATAGTACAAATGAAATACCGAATTCCTTTTTCCGCATCTCATGGTGAGCCACATTTCTTTTTTGCAAGACTTAAATCTTTCTACATGCAATTATTGATTACTTAAAAAATCTGAGTATGACCTAGGTCTGATGGCACAGGCAGATCACAAGCATACTTCTATTGAAGTTCTTTATTATCCATCTTGTTACTAAACACTACTTTCTTTCATGGTTTCCAGTGGCTTGTCCTTTCTTCCTTTTCTTTCTGCTGATGAGCTTTATCTTTTACCTAGTTACGCGTCTTTCTCTTCACTTTCAACCAACCAAATTATAATATTATAGTATGCAGCTCAACCAACCAAGTTTCAGACAATAAGTACATAAAAAAATAAGCACAGATGTCCCGTATATTTATTTAAAACCTCAATTGTAATTCAGAGGCTAGCATAAAATATAGATAAAGATGCAAACTGTCTATCATATTTTCCTTGTGACTCGGCTATTAATGTTGAAGTAGCCTAATGACGAAGGTACTAAAAAAGAAATCCCACCATATCTTGAGCAGAGGGCAGTAAGACAGACTGACAGAGTAATTGACAGGGAATCAGGAGAAGAATTCTTGATTAGGCAGATTCTATATTTTTCTTGGTAATAATAATTAATCAACCTATTTGTTATGGTAATGTTAAGTTGATCAAGTTCTTTTGCGAAACGCAATTACAATGCTGTGGAATATCAACATTTTTAGTACTGCCTCATGATCCAGCTCTATATGCCACTACACTAGCTTATATATTAATCATTCGATAAATATAGTCTTGGCTTGGGGAAATGTTTAAGACCTGCCAAAGACACTATGACGATTTCACTCTCACAAAACATCCTCGTAATGTAATCAAATTACTTGGACAAAATAAAGTTAATACCAACCAATAGATGTAAAATTATAAATGGAAAGTGTTATTTAAAGTATTTGTTCTCGTGTGTGTGTTGTCAGCTTTTATTTGTATATATTGCTTTCTTTGATTTGAGCAGTTAACCAAAATAGGTAATTCAACAGAGGATCTCAGTGAAGCTGTGGTCATGTATACACTGCCTCAACCAGCAGCTGAAAGTAAAAGGTGATGCTAATATCAGTTTTCCTTCTAAGGGTTGGTTAGTTGGATTGTTTTACTGCTACAAAGCCTTGTGCTTTCTGTACCTTGGTAGGTCTCATTCTTACATCATGTGTCATTTATCAATTCAGGATTCTTATAATTTATAGAGATGGCCTTGTTGTATTATGGTCAATTCAAGATAGCAAAACCATCTTTACAACTGGAGGAACTTTGATGCACTCGCTAAATCATGACACCAAAAAAGTAACAGCTGCATGCTGGGCTTGTCCTGTTGGAAGCAAAGTAGTTATTGGATACAACAATGGAGAACTATTGATGTGGAGTGTTCCTCACTCCAGGGACTCAAATGCTGAACTTACAACTGATAAAGAGTTAAGTGGGACCCAAAGTGGTCCTCTGTTTAAACTAAATCTAGGCTATAAGTTGGATAAAGTACCAATAGCCAGATTAAAATGGGTTTATGCCGATGGGAAAGCAAGTCGACTTTATGTCCTTGGTGCTTCTGACTTTTCATCTCTAAACTTGTTACAGGTACTTATTCACATATGCTTCTATGTTGATTGATTTAAGGAGTTTATTTGGTTATGAAACTGTTTGATTCTGTGTTGCAGGTTATTATAATAAATGAACAGATTGAAACTCGCACTACTAAACTCGGAATTGCTTCATCTGAGCCATGTGTTGACATGGAGATTGTTTCATCGTACAGCGATCAAAACAAACATAAAGATGATTGCTTCCTTGTGGTTGGCAAGTCAGGCCATGTTTATTTATATGATGATTTTTCTATTGAAAAATACTTGGTTCAGTCTCTAACTAGGTCTCCACCATCACTTCCAAAAGAGATAAAGGTGAGACTACCATATGCTGACCCGAGCATCACTGTAGCAAAGTTCATCACTGACAATCCATGCATGTTATCTTCTGCTGATGAGGTAATATGAACTTTTCAAATTTTGTTAATTTCCTTCATTTAATCAAAGCACATTTTTCTGATAAAAAGGGAAACAAAATTATATGTGTATACACTGTTGGGTTTCACAGGACTACATATCGCTATCAAAAAAGATTCCTGCATTTCTTTCATTTGAGGCTAAGCAAAAAGATGGATCTTCAGCAACCGGTTTTAGCAGTTTCTCAAATTTCAAAAACATATACATAACAGGACACAGCAATGGAGCCATAAACTTTTGGGATGCATCATCTCCACTTCTGATTCCAATTGTATCATTCAATCAGCAGGTAACTTCATATATTTAATAGATTTTATCATAATGCATGGAACCCTTATTCATGAAATAATTTGGACTAAAATACCACAGATGAAACATTAAAGTTATCTTATCATCCTCTTTGCTTTTGTTTCTTATTGTACACTTCTTTCCAACAATGCAGAGTGAGGATGATCAGTCTTCAAGTGGTGTACCCCTGACTTCACTGTGTTATGATATGGAAGCACGGCTTCTCATATCTGGAGATCAAAGCGGGACAGTAAGTGTAGTGTATTCATTGCTATAAATCTTTAATATAGGAGCATGCTACATTTCAATCTTAAACAGATGGTTTAATGTAAGATATGTTATTCTACAGGTTAGAATTTTCAAATTAAAGCCTGAGCCATATTCAACAGAGAGCAGCTTTTTATCCTTACAAGGTACTAACTTTCGTATTGATACCTCATATACGGTATTCTGCTCTGATGATGTTATGTCATTTTAAATTGTGACTATTGCTACCAGGAAGTTCAAAAAAAGGAAGCAATATCATTCAAAATGTTAAACTTGTGAAGGTTAATGGAGCAGTGCATTCAATAATTACAAGTCATGACTTTAAACATATTGCTGTTGGGACAGATCAAGGATATGTAATATCATTTTTCTTCTTCTTCTTTTCTCCCATTCCGACAACTACTCTTCCAGAGAGATAATGTAGCAATTGTTAATGCAGGTTTCAGTAATCGACATTGCGGGACCAGCTTTACTATATGAGAGACACATAGTGAGTGAATTGTCGACAGCTGTCGTCTCACTGCAGTTTGGGATGTGCAGCGTGCATGGCTTTGAGAAGAGTGTTCTAACGGCAGCAACAAAGGATTCATCAGCTTGGGCCCTTGAAAGCGAAACAGGAAATATACTCAACAGTGCAGCGGTCCATCCGAAAAAACCTTCTAAAGCTTTATTAATCCAGATTTTGGGTACTAAAGCATACTTTCTGTTTAAGGTTTTTTGTATAATAATACCCCCATGCGTTAGTGTTACAAATGAAAATATAACATAGTGATATATATCACTTTGCAGATGAACAGGGGACATCTGGCAAAGGATCTAATGTATCTAGGGGTGTAGACTTGCACAAAGGTAATTCTTTTGATGATGGGATAGTGAAGGACTTATTGCTAATATGTTCGGAGAAAGCTGCTTACATGTATTCACTTCCACATGTGGTTCAGGTTAGAAGAAGCACCTTTTTTATAGGGCAAATTGCATAAAAAGGTGACAAAATTTGTTCGGTTTTCTAATTTGTGGAACAAATTTTTTTACACCCAAAAAAAACCTAAAAACTTTCATAAATTTCGATTTACAGAAATACAAGCAAAATGAAGACTTTGTAGCTGGGCTAAATTGCCCTTTTTATATAAGTTGCCCTTTTTATATCAGTAAATCAGTAAACCTCACAGTAAATATACATACTCTTTACCCATCAGTTTACTTTTTGTCCAGGGTGTCAAGAAGGTTTGCTACAAAAAGAAGTTCAATTCCTCAATATGTTGCTGGGCTTCAACATGTTGTTCTGATACTGGCCTTGTACTTGTTTTTACTAATGGGAAAATTGAAATTAGGTGATTTTCTTGAGATTTAAATATATTAATCAAACATTTTAGTTTTTGTGTCAGAACTTAGTTGCCTATATTATGGAAATTGCAGATCCCTACCAGAATTATCACTTTTAAAGGCAGCGTCAATAAGAGGCCTTGCACTTTCAACTTCAAAACCGAATTCCTTACCTGATAGTTCAATTTGTGCGTCACAAAATGGTGATATCATCATGGTAATACACTTTTGACTTCATAACTATCTGTCAACTAAACAACTACTATGAAAAAGTAGCATAACCGCTGCTTTATATTTCAATATTTTCATGGCACAGGTGAATGGTGATCAGGAAGTTTTTATTGCCTCGGTTTTATTCCAAAGGGAAATCTTCAGGTAATGCACAAAATCAGCTTATTCTAATGCATTTTTGAATGATAAGCTATATGATTTCTTGTTCTTTCATGACAATATTTTTTACTTTTATTTTAGGCATTTAGACTCGGCTACCCAAGTTTATGACAAGGACTTGATAGTTCCACAGAGAATTCAGTCTGATCATGTCATCCAAAAAGAAAAGAAAAAGGTTATAAATATAATAAACTCTTTGCTCCACCATGATCTAATTAGACTAATGCTTTCTTTTAACTGTGTGCACGCACATACAGGGAATATTTAGTTCCATGATCAAAGGAAGCAAACCAAAACAAGAGCAGGAAACAGAACCGGAATCTGTGAGAGAAAGCTTTGAAGAACTTTCAACAACATTTTCAGTGGCTAACTTTACATTGGAGAGTGAAAGCCGAGAAAACCTCCCCATAGATGAATATGAGCTTGAACTGGATATAGGTTTGACCTTTAAACATTCATCAACATATTATTTTCCATTTTAGTTAAAACATTATATGTTTTATATTGAACAACATTTTACATCTTTACATATTTCTTCTAGATGATATTGATATCGACTGTCCAGAAGAGAAAGAGAAGCCAAAAGGAAATACAGTGATGGCAGCACTTAACAAGCAGAAGCTTACGAGTAAATTTAATGCATTTAAAGGTTGGCTCAACTTATCTTAAGCATCATTCCACATGTAGTTAGTGTAAAAATTCTGGAGATACACAATAATTTTTTTAAGCTAATATATATTGCAACTATGCTTTTAGAGATAATTTTTGTATATTTACAGGTAAATTGAAAGAGATGAATGTTAAAAAGGAGAAAGTGCAAGTGAAGGAAGAGCCACGAGATGAGAAGACTGGTTCTGTAGATCAAATAAAGAAAAAATATGGATTTAGTTTAACTGGCGTAAGTATCCGTTTTAACCAACTTCTATGGTGTTATTTTTTACCCTTGTTGCACATGACACAGCACTAGATGTACAAAATTTTACCTTGTTTTTGGCAACATTGCAGGAAGCAAGTGCTGCCAAAATGGCACAGAACAAGTTGAGTGACAACATACAAAAACTAAAGGTAGTTTATAATTCCCCAAAGCTTTATATTGACGTTAATAGTAATTTTTCCTCTAATGTTTTTGCTATACAACAATTATTTCCTGAGAAACAACCTATTTAACTCATAAAAGTAAAAAAGGAGACAGTAATCATCATTGAAAATTTTCCTAAATGGGCAGGGAATCAGCTTGCGAACAGCAGAAATGCAAGACAATGCGCAAACATTTTCGTCAATGGCAAAACAGGTGTTGCGAACAGCTGAAAATGATCGGCGAACCTCATGATCTTCATGTTTGTGTTTATAGTCTCTTTTACAGTTTTGTGTTTGATTTTTTTTTCTTGAGATTTACCCTGAATGAGTTGAAACATAAATACTTTGGTTGAGTTATATTTGGAGGTTAATCTGTATAGAGATCACATTATTTTCCTTTCTGTTGCGCACTTGCGCCATCTGATTGTAATTTGAGAAATTTGTAACTACAATGTATATTGCTTACAGTTCTATTTTAAAAACTAGTGTGTACATGATAGCGTAATTACTAATTATTCCGTAAAACCATTGGTTTATTAAATCAAAATGCAACAAACTTTTATGATTTTGTCATTTAATGTAAAAAATCTTATTTTCCTATATCACTTCATGTAAAAGTCTATTATATCGTTGTCAACTAATTCAATTGATCTGTTATAATGAAAGCGCGTTAGAACATCATCTTTTTCTCGGTTATAGCATGTTAAAAACTGAAGCCACATTATATTTTTGTTGTATGGCCGGTAATTGCATCAAATGGAAACATAACAAGAATTTTTTTTACACCAAATAATAAATAAAACATAGTTCATTATGTACTATAACAAAAGAGTACAAGTTCTATGATTAACCCACCAAATTACCAAAAGTAAGTTTTTACTATTAATATAGATTTTTTTTATATTTACTACACTTCATTTTCTAAATGGATAATTGCTTATAATAACAAGATACTTATTATATTTTACCGATTGTAGCAATGCAGTACAAAATTTGCAATCAAAGTTAGAAAAAGAAATTGTATATTATATTACCGCAAGGTGGAATAAGTATCTTGCTATTTTAAACAATTAACCATGTTCTGCAATGCCTTACAAAAAATCGTCCAAAATCGTTGCAGACGGAACTTATATGCCCTCACTAATGCATCTCATTTAAGTCTAAACTTCAAAAAACCCAAGGAGATAATAATGGTGCCAAAGGCGTTTATCTTAACGTGTTCAAGATAACGTAAAAGCTCGTAAGGCAGATCCTATAATTGTGTACCATACAGTATGACACAACATAGTAAGTATGTTAAACCAGCTTATCTGTCAACTGGGAATATATTTGATCTTTCATGGCATCCCTGTTGCTTGTTGTTAATGTAAAAACAGTCACTCCTGGATGATTCTTCAACCTCGCAACTGCATAATGACGCCAATAGAACAGTTGATGAACAAAAGCATTTCCAGGTTTGACTTTCACAGTCAACACAATATTCGACTTCATCAAAGTTGCAATACTTGCTTTTTCGGTAAAATCCACAACATTTCTTTTGTTATTCTTTATTGAAGGATGTTTTGGGGGAACAAGAAACACATTTTGCTTATTCATATACTTTTTTTAATAAATGGTATGTACCTGCAGGTATATCTCGACCAGCTTTTGGAACTGGGATGGTAGCTAAAAGTGGTTTGTTAGACTCCAGAACTCGCAACACTGCAGGGAAGAACAACGAACTAAACAGCTCCATCTTACCAACTTCATCGATCACAAAGAGATCAGTGTCTTCTTTGACCTGACGATAAATCGAAGATCAAAAGTCAAAACTAAGATAGATATATACCTGAAAGTCAGAATTTGATATGTGTTTTCCATTAATTTATACTATCTGATTCCTGTTCTAAATTTTGTGGCATTTATTCTTGCACCATATATAAGGGACCCATGACTTGCTATTTGCCGCACACATTTATAATTAAGACACGAATTTAATATGTATGCTAACAGTGTTTCAGTTTATATTGTTATAAGAGACGTTTCCTAGATGTGTTTGCTCAACCTTGGTTCATGATTAACTCCGCCATTTCATTTTAGCCATCCTTATAGAAAACTCTAATAAGATGGTTATTGCATCTCTCATGAACATAAAAATAATTCTCCTATGTTCCCAAATAACAACTAAAACAACCACAAGAACAATACCCAATTCCGCAAGGCTGCTTCCGAGAGACCTCCAGATCACCACACGAAGTGTTATAAAAATCTGGAATAACTTATATTTTTATATTTTTAAAATATTGGGTTAGATATGTGTGTGTGTGTGTGTGTTCCCAAACAACTTCTAAAGTCAGACGTGTTATTATGCATATTTAAGTTGGTTTGGATCAAGTTACGAGTCACTATTAGAATTTATAATTCGTGGTAGTTGTTATTTAGTTTTGTGGTATGTGTAAGTTCTTGCTTAGATTCTTGACGACTTCAAATGTGCCTCCTTTTTTGGGAATGAGAGTGATAATCAACATATATATCCCTCATATTTTCTGTTTCACGATAAGAATAAGCACCTATGTTCAAGATTGTCAACTTGCAGCCGGTCCTGGTATACATTCAATTAGGTACAAACTTTCACCTAAACAAAATTAACAAGAAGAACGAACCTGTAACTCAGGCAAAGCCAAAGACTCAAATGATGCTACATCCACTCTGTATCTCCCTACAGTAGGCCATCTAATGGACTCTGCACTGCCAGTGACAAACCAACTCATCAACAAGGCCTTAGATTATAATAATATTAATTTTAATAGCTTTAAGACCAACAAGATATCATGAGCAAGGAAGTTAAACATCATTGCAGCAAATTTCCATGTTAAAAAAATCAACTTTCTTATTTTCAAAAGGGATGATAGATTATTGCCTAGAAGTGTTGATAGAAGCAAGTGGAGCAGTACGACCATCTAACGTAACCACCTCAAACCCTACTCGCTCGCCTCCTTGTCTGATCTCACCTGTGCATTCCAAATTTCATCGCAGATAATCATAATTGATCGGTAAACATATACAAAACCCTTATTCAAAACCTCAACGTATGATTAATGAGATAAAGTTGCAGAGCGTTACGAGTGAAGAAACCCTGAATCTTTAAATTAGGGTTGGAAGATTTGAGACTCTCCAAAACTCTAGCAATTAGAGTTGTTTTACCCACGCCCTGAGGAATGAAATTAGAAAACCAAGTTGAAATTCAGGGTTTGAATTTGAATCAAAATGATGTCGGAAGGAACATAGACTGTGAGACAGACTTACAGGAGAGCCAGTGACGAGAAAGCACTTCGCTGCAATTGCCATCACTCTTCTGTTTCCTCAACTGTCTTCTGCTCGCTTATCAGTCAATGGCGAAAAACAATTTGGGCAGATGCAACTATTTCATTGGTGGAGATGACCTGTTCAACTCTTCTTCATAAGTAGATATATAGAAATGGATGAAGTAAATGGCATCATAATCCGCTGTAGCACAACTGAACAAACATATTGATGTCTCGGCTCCTCTGACCAAGGAGTCCCAGGTTCGAGTCCTGGCAGCGGAAAATAAGTTTTTTTCTAATTTTTTTTCCTCGTAATTTTGAATTCCTTATCTCTACTCATATATAATTGGTTTAGGTTTCTCTCTCCTATTATTTTTAAGAATACTTAAAATTAAGTAGTACATGAGTTTATGCATTATGTACAAGTATATACAAGATAAATTACTTATAAATAAGTAGTACATGAGTTTATGCACTATGTACAAGTTTATAGTTTGGAAATGACTATTTAATGCAAACGGCAGTTATACACCAATAAAACACCAAGCGTATGAATATGGCTACCTTCTTGGATACATAATTAAATAAAAAATATTAAAAACATACCATTCCTTTACTATTAGCATAATCTCAGGAATATGAGGAACAATCTACATGTGAAGCAGGAACTTTATATTGCCTAATTTCAGGAACTTTAACACATACACGTACAATTCAATTAATTTTTTCCTAATATCAGGAACTTTAATTTCGTAAATTACAACCCATTTATGGTTCTATTCTCCTTCTATCAATACTCACCCATTTCACCCAGATTCGAGCAACCCTCCTTCTATTCTCCTTGTATATGGAAAGTGAACTGACAACCCTACAGCTCCATTTCACGTCAATTCGAGCAACCAAAATCAGATAATAATCTCATCAACAGCAAATAGTATATGCAGTATTGTGATGTTTTTTACCCTTGCATATTATGTAAACATTACACAATAGTACATTATTTTACCTGTATGGCATTGATTTGTTTAAAATACTATGTATAATGTAAACAATAAACAATAAGTCATGAGTTTGCAAATTTATGAACAATTCAAAATACTAACATGTCATTTATTTTGAAAAACGTTAACAGAAAATGGAGAGCGTTGCTACAAATGTGCCGATGATTGCGGTTGAAAATCATATTGTTGAGGTATATATGCAAAAACTTTAGCATTTTCTATAAAAAAAATTATGTTTTAACATTTTTTCTTCTTGTATAGTTGTTTATAACCGCCTAAAATACATATCTTAAAAAACAGCAGCAATATCTTAATAACATATCTTAAAAACACAAAAAAAAATTAGTTTGAATCATATATTTAAAAGACAAAAACAGCAACAATATTTTAAAAAACAGCAACAAAAATAATAGTAGCAACATATTTCCAACAATCTAAAATTTAAATCATATCTACAATTTACAACTCGAATCAAAATGATACATGTATTTAAAACTTAGTTTCGAAATGAAGTAGTTCTAGCAGAAAAGCAGATGCAAAATAATTACACCATACCTCATCATTTTGCCCTTCTCTTCATCCTCGTCATTCACCTCATACTTTGATTTGTCAGAATCATCTTCATCATAATTTGAGAAAGGGTGATGAAACTTGCAAAATCTAACTAGAAAATAAACATTTCAAACATAACTAAAATCATGAAAATTTATTCTTGTTTACTTATTACCGTTATTTCCCTATCAAACCCTCAAAGTATTCCATCAAATCGGATTTTCAGAATGATGCTTCTATTCATACCACCTAGCAGATGGATAAGATTATCAAAGTCAAGATTTTGATGCAAGAAGACTTAGCTAATATTCAATCTCAAAATATTCAACCAATTTTTCAAACAAAAGCAATCAAATTTAGTATGTATCAAGCAAAAACACATGTTTTAAGGAACATACTCCGTCGCTCTCAAAAGACAAGTCCACTTTACGATTTAAAGACTATTCCTTTTAACAATTTAACCCTTAATGTACAAGCAGATAGGTATGCATTCCTACTTAAAGTCTTAAAGTTCAACAAAAGAATTTCCTACCAACTTTGTCAAATATGTAAAGTGGCTAAAGTACTTCTGAGTCTCCAGAAACAAGTAAAGTTTATGGTTTAGAAACAGAGATTGAAAACAGATACCTACTAAAAAACAGAAACATATTTCTATTGATTTAACCTTATCCAAACACATAAAGCATTCATCTATTTTGTAATTTGCAATAAAGAATGAATACAAAGGTTATCTAAACTTACTAATCTAAATAGCAAGTCAACAAATTGCAAGAAGCATCAAATACTAAAACAGCAAGAAGAATCAATTTGCAACAGAGAATGAAAATAAAGGTTATCTACTATAATTATCTAAAAATAGCAAACAAATGACAAGAAATCAAACATTCTATTTATGTTTCTAACATAACCGAGAAATAGAATAAACAGGAATATGTTAATCAAAATAGATATAGAAGAAACATGTTTCATAAGTAACAACCTCGATTGAGACCCCAAACTCGGCAAGACCTCGATTGATCTGATGTGAGTCGGTGACCGGTTGGATTCTTCACTCGCTTCCCTATCGACCTGCTGCAGTGGTTTCTGCCGGCGATTGAGACTAGAGGTTGCTGCAATCAAGAATATTTGTCGCCTCGTCGTCGAGTGGAGCAGTGGAGGTTGATGTGATCGATACTAGCAGTTGGCCGATTGCTGCAATTCGGAGACGTTAGTTGTAGGTGGTGTCGTGGCGTGACTGTAGAGACGTGGAGGGCACGAGTGAAGGTGTGGAGGCTATGGAATGGACCGACGGAGGGGTGGAGGCGGATGGTAAAGAAAGAATTGCAACAGTTCAAGAAGAAACCTAAACCTAGATTCTAATTATATTATTGTGCATGAATTTAGATTTAATTAGATGAAACTCTTATCTATTGTCATTCAGTAGTTCATATATGATAGTTGTATTATTTTGAAATTTAAATTAATGAAAAGAAAAAATTGACCAATAAATCTTTTACTTAGTCATATCCAATTCGAAAACAGAGCATCTTCCAATACATGGCTTCTTTTGTTTCTTTTTTGTTTTTCATTAAATCGTTTTTGTAGTGTAAAAATCCAAACATCTATAAGTTGTGAGAGATGATTTGCACACAACAAATATTTGCCATACACAACAAAATATATGTGATTGGACACTAATACTCTTAAACATGTGGATGATAAAAAAAAGTTCACAACTTTATAAGAGAGAAAATGTCATGATTGTTGTGTATGGCAAATTTTTGTTGTGTCTAAGTCATCTCCCATAAGTTATTTCTCAATTCCAATAACGTTACGGGTTGTTCAAGATCAAAGTTGTGATAATTTATTTCATCTATTTGTTTTAAGACATTCATTTCCAATATATATATTATAACCACTATATACATTTTTTGTAGGAATGTAGGATATATCAACATATGGATGCTTTAGACTATGTTTTATCATATTCCTCGATAAACGTCTTGATTACATTGGATTGTAATTTCTAATGGTAGTAAACACACATTTTAATTTTGCAATAATAAGCTACTCTTATTTTTCGTTATTGGTTAACAATCAGAACAATTTATTATCTTATATTCCTTGTAAATTAACATGTATTATTGTTTGTATTCTCTTCTTCCTCCTCTTGATTCATACCTACAACAAAAATCTTGTCACAACCTTTCTTTATTCGCCGCCGCTGCATCGCGCTGGTACCCTGCTAGTATATTCAAATAAACGTAAAATGATAAACTACTCACATACATGCAATCCTCCTACTTAAACGAAGTTTCCTTTTTAATGTATTTTTACTTCATTTTTCGTAAATTTTCTATTTAATTATCGGTTACTGTTTAATTTCCGAGAAGAAAAAACAGAACTAATTAAGAAATGTGAAGGTGTTGTTTGTTTTTAAGAGATAAATGTTTTATTTTGTTTTCATGTATGCAAAAAAATATATGGATCATATGAGTGTGCAGTTTGTACTAAAACGACTGTTTGTTTTTTGAACTTAAGAAACTATTTACAAGAACGTCATGTTACAATGTTTAATTTTTTTAACATACACTTGAGAAAAATCATAGATTTTAATACAATTATTTTAAGGCTTCTTTATTATTATTTTTTTGTTTTTTATATGAAATTGAGTGAATAAGGGTATAAAATAGGTATGAGATATTAACATCATATCCACAAAATTAACAAAAGCTGTAACTTGATATATACATACATAAGATTGGATCTCGTAATAAAAATGGTTCTCAAATAAACTTCTGCAATCATATATATATATATATATAGGGGAAGGTTCATGCGAGAACCGTTGTTATTGCGAGAACCGCGAGAACCAATCTCGGCCGTTCCTTGGATATGGGAAGTTTCATGGATGGTGAGTGTTAAAGATAGAGTATGGCAGGGTGCATGTGAGGAATTCATAGGTGGGCAATGACATTGAAAGATGGGGAATTGGACGGCTCAGATTGGTTCTCGCGGTTCTCGCACTAAAAGTGGTTCTCGCATGAACTTTTTCTATATATATATATATATATATATATATATATATATATATATATATATATATATATATATAGGGGAGGGTTCAAACGAGAACTGTTTTTCGTACGAGAACTGCGAGAACCAATCTCAATCGTTCCTTGAATATGGGAAGTTCATGGATGGAGAGCGTGGAGGGGATCAAGTGTGGCAGGGTGCATGTGAGGAATTCATAGGTGGACAATGACATTAAAAGAGGGGGAATTGGACGGCTGAGATTGGTTCTCGCAGTTCTCGTACGAAAAACAGTTCTCGTTTGAACTTTTACCTATATATATATATATAGGGGAGTGTTCATTCGAGAACCGTTGTTAGTGCGAGAACCAATCTCAGTCATTCCTTGGATATGGGAAGTTCATGGATAGAGAGTGTGGATGGTAGAGTGCGGCAGGGTGCATGTAAGGAATTCATGGGTGGGCAATGACATTGAAGAAGGGGGAATTGGACGGCTCAGATTGGTTCTCGCACTAAGAATGGTTCTCAAATGAACTTTATATATATATATATATATATATGTGTGTGTGTGTGTGTGTGTGTGTGTGTGTGTGTGTGCACGTACATACATATGCATACATACATGCATTCATATATCTATGTATGTACATATGTGTGTGTATATATGTGTGTGTGCACACATGCATATAACAAGGTTGAACGGATCGAACAATAATTTGCTTGCCACACCCGGTCAACTAGATATCCGGATGTTAAAATATTAGGGTTATGAAGTTAGAATCAAGAACGAGGGTGAGTTTCAAATATAATGTGAGAATCTTTTTTTAAAAATAAAGATAATACAGCTCCGTTAGAAATATTTAGAAAGATCTGCAAATTTCTGATTGCATAAACAAACAGTTTATTCTTCAAATGTCTGCGTATCCGCATATTTAGAAGAAAACAAATATATTTTAAAAAAACAAACAACACCTAAAACTAAAACAAAGAGACATCTTAAGCCGTTCTTTAATGGGAAAAATAGTCTCCAAAATAAGTTTGATCACTTACGTTCAAATATTATTATTTAGTCATATCTTTACTACACGAAAGGTGGACCAATTTTTGGATTTGAAATTACTCTTCTTTTTGAGTTTTTGTTTGCAGACCTAAACTACTTGGAAACATTTAAAAGAAAACCTTAAAAATCTCATATGTGGGCTATTGCAACACACACACTTGAAGCCATGGGAAATTTGCAAACATGTTGTAAATTTGTTACATGCCCACTTTAAGCCATGAGATTATTTCATGTGGGTGGAAAATAAATTAACAAGTTGAAATTTACAATAGGTTGGGAAACTTTACATACCTACTGTAAATTGTTACATATCTTTCATTGTAAAGTGTAAACCCACACGTACAGCCATGGGAAAATTTACAGCATACTGAAATATGAAAAAGTTGCAACCAACAATTTCTGACACACATAAAACGAATGACACTACGTTTGTGATTTGGTTATATATTTTGATAATACATCGTAATATCATCCGATTGAATAATTAAACGGATTAACACGTGTAACGACAAGGGTGGAATCGGAACAGAAACTAAACAAACACATTGCATAATGTTTGCCCAGTAAAAGGAAGTCTAATGTCGATAAATACACCATAATATGTGATATAATCATCTCTCATCAACAATATCAAGAAATACAATAAGAATAACACCACATTGCCAAAATCTAGAAGAAACAAACACCAACCCTGTGTAGCTAACCCGACCCACACCCACATGAACCATGGTTTTATTATTATCACTGCCTAGATCTAGACTCGGCCCGCCTTGCTTCATCTGGAGTCGAAGGAAACAACTCCACATAACGTGACCCGATCATCATCTTATCTTTTGTCATTGCTTGCTTTGCAACCTCAGCTGACTCAAATGTAACGTATGCCTCTCCTGTTGCCTTCCCATCTGGCCTACAAGCAATGTGTACTTTCTCATCTGCAACCCTGAAATCTTTGAAAAACTCAACAATGTCTTGTTTCTTGACTGTAAATGGGAGCCCTCTTAACTTCAGTATCTCAGTGTACTCCATTTGATCCTTGTCTTTGGCTTTCTTTGACCGAGACCGGGGTGGGCTCTCATGGTAATCACTATCATATATACCTTCATACTTGACCTCAGCAGCCACAGCATTGTAATACTCTTGTTTCTTACACTTGAAAACTTCCACATACCTCCGTCCCATGTTTTGGCGGTTTTTCTGAAGAGCAATGTCGGCCTGCACGGGTCGTGCGAAGACCACAAAAGCCTCACCAGTAGACCGACCATTCTTGTTGACCAGCAGCATGTCTACAATCTCAAGCCCGGAAAAAAATTTGAAGATATCAACGTCTGTGCAGTTGAACGGGAGGCCTCGGAGACGAACCACCGGAAATGTTGAAGGCGGGAATCCACCAGTGTGGTCGTACGGATTGTAGCCACCGCCACTTGAACCGCTGCTCACTGCCAAGTAGGGATTGGATTCCATCATTCTTGGTCTCTTTGAGCCGATCTCGTACCCATCTGATAACCCCCCGCTCCCATACATTGCCCTTCAATTATTCATACCCAAGGAAAAAAGTCCCCACACAACCTTGTTAATAAAACCAAGCCCAACCCATGTTTTTCCTTTAACTAGCTTTTTTATTATCTTATGAATTATAGAAACACATTCTCAGAAGTCCAATCCTTAATGATCAAACACGATACACATGGTAATTTGATTCTTTAAATTAAGCATTTTTAACAGCATAAGAGCATATAAGCATGCACAATTCAAATAACAACTCTTATAACGACAAGTATCTAACCACATTGGTAATACCAAGTTTTAAACACCTTGAAAAAGTTCACAGACCACACAACATAGGAAGTTCCCTATGATCTCTCTCACTGCAAGAGTTATTCCATGTTGTTACAGTAAAACATTACCATTTACTTTGCTCATTAAGCATTTGTTTCCTAGAAGCAACAATCATTTTAATCAAAGAAGAAGCAGTCAAGTAGGAACCAAATGCCATATGGAAGGCTAAGTTCCATGTAATGATCATTCACCATTGATGTCTCGACTGTAATTTTTGATAACTCTAAATCGCATCTCAAATAATACTGAATTACCACACCTAGCTGTATATTAAATTAAATGCTCAAAACCTTTGGTGTTTGGGATTGCTAATCGAATTGTTTATCAACTTAATGTGGTTTGGAGTAAACAGTATGGAATATGCATCTTCAAACTGTCTATCGAAAATCAACTGATGTCAGAAAAAAATTTCAGCTAAACAGTTTGGATAACCGGATAAGCAATCCCAAACAACCTAAAAACTAATTGGTGCTGTAAAACACAATAAGAAGATAGTCGATTTTAATTAGCGAATCCATATGCCTGATGAGCAATTTCATGGCCCTTAGACCTTTTGGTGGACATAGCCTAAGTCAAATGTGATGTCAGACCAAGGTTGTTCTAGATACATAACTTCAAAACAGGTTAGATCTTGCTTCTCTCAAGTTCGTTCCTACTCACATCTTTTTGACTTAGTCATGATGAAATGATGAATCCTTAAAAGCCCTGACTGATTAGGAGAGACAAAAAAGGAGGAAACCTTAAGATCAAATTCTCGAATTTCTCCCTTTAGTTTCCAAATTGTTTATACTGAACTTCAAGTTTATGAATATGGAACCAATACAAAATATAAAATTCAGGAAACGCGCAACTCAAAACGAAAAGAACATCTACAGCTAGAAACAATAATGGAAACGCGCCAACAATCCGATTCAGTAACAGAAGATATTCAATGAAACAAGCTTAACACATAAGCGCATGTAAAATTAGGTCAAAACAAGAAAGGACAAATTTTGTTTAAGATAACTTACCCCCTCGATCCGTACATGTCTGTCCAGGGATTATGAGACGATGTTGAATCGAAGAACAGAGAGATAAAAGTTAAACCTAAATCGTAGTTGATCGGCCGAGGAAAACCCTAGCCCTATGTAGGGTTAGAAACGACCAACGGAGGTTTGAGTTGGGTCTTTTGTTGTATACCGTAAGTAATGTGTAAATGAGGCGGTAAGCTTTGTATATATATACTAGTAAAGCATTTAGGTCGTGCTACGCACGGCCCACGACGATTTATAGCATGAATATGTAGTTTTGTAAAAACACTACATAAGGTCCGATACTTTTAGTCTAATAAACCACCACTATACCCAAATCTGCATAGGCAAGATATTAGAGAAGTAATATGGAGACAGTTTGGGGTTGAAAGCCTTATCCATAACATAGTAAGATTTGCTTTGTTTGTATATTGAAGCTGAAAAATGAATTTTGTCACATATTTCATAGTAAAATTTGCTTTCTTCATATATTGAAGCTGTGAAAACACTTGTTTATAAAAGAAATAACACCACTTTATGATAAATAGAGAGAGGGGAGAAAGAAGGAATGAAACCCAAATTCATAATTTATCTTCTTTTAAGAATTTTAAGAAACATGGTTAAGTCCGCAACTCTAGGTCCATAACTCTAGAATCTAGATCTTCATTTTTTTCTAGCAATAAAAAAATAAAAAATTTAAGGTAGTGTGTTGTTAACCAGAGTTTAAAGATAACTTTGTATACAATGGGAGAGAAAAAGTAGGTTGGTTGTATTTTATATTTCTTAATGTTTGTTGTATACAATGACAGCTTAGACAAAGTTTTTTGTATTTTGATGCACTTTACCTTTTTTTTCCTGTCAATGTATTTTAGGGGTGTCGAAAAAACCGAACCAGAACAAAGTGAACCAAAGTAAATTCCGGTTATTCAATTTGGTTTATCCGGTTATCGGGTTTCTTGTTCGGGTAATTTGGATAAACCGAAAGTAATTCAGTTCGAATAGCGGGTATATAATTCGGGTATATCCGAATAAGATTTTTACTTTTTTAAATATTTTATTTTGTAAACTATATGTTATTATAAGAAGATAAACAATAATAGTTAATAAATTAGTCATTATGTATCTTTTATATCATATATATTAATAAATTAAATATTTAATGATTCACCTTTTACCTTCGTTTGATCTCGTAATGGCATTTGAAATTAGGGTATCTTAAGTTAAAGCTTTAGTATTTATGACATATTTGTTTTAGAATTAGGATCTACGAATTTAAGTTTTTGTGAACATCATATTTGGTTTTTGTAAATAACATATATGGTTTCGCATCATATTTGGTTTTTGTAAACACAATATTTTGTTCCACGTTTTATAATAGAAAGTTGGCAAGTATAGTACAAATACCCACTTAATGAAACATTGACATTTACCAAGTAACTTTGTTTGTTTCATTTAATCAAATACCTAATAATTATTTTTTATTAGAATCTTCTATGAAGACTCATGATCATTTTAGATACATAATTATATTTATTTGTTAGGAATATACAAGTGGTATATGTAAAGGATTGCAAGGTAGAACTATGTAGAATGTAGAGGGAATCTCATTTACACCATAGAAAACATATAGTTCTTATTAAAGTAATATGACAATTGTTAGTTACAATACAATAGTCATATGCTTATATACTCCCCTGAGTATATTTACAATAAGCACCCCCTCATATAATATTAACTTCTATCTATTACAATAATATAACCCTAACATTATTAAATACTTATATTTATCTCCGTTAGTCTATTAACCGAACACAATAGAATAACTCAAAAAAATGAAATGAAAAAAGTTCTTATTCGGTTAAACCCGAATAAGGATTTATCCGAACGAACCCGAATAACTCGAAATTGAATAAGCGAATTCTTATACGGTCTCGTTAACAAAAAATTTTCAAAAATAAAAAACCCGAATAATCCGAACTAATTAACCCGAAAATCGAATAAAATAACTGAACAACTTATAATTTTAGAAAATATTAATGTAAAACTCTAAAATCTTAATAAGTTAGTACTAAAACTATATAAATGGCACAATTAAGATGATATAAAATAAATCAAATAAATCAAATAGTTTGTTACTATTTTATGTACATGTGTCAAAAAAAGGGATCATGTGCTCTTTTTATAATATAGGTAGATATTTCTTGAACCGTGGATTGTTTAAAGCCAAGGTGACTATTATAAACTAGAGGATTAGAGTCATTATATATAAACGTATTTTTTCCATATTTTGATATGATAAATTAATTTTTTTTTACACATCTGATCATTTAACTTACAAAAAACGTGTTGATATGTTCATTTCATGACCTGCAACTTGTTCACCTGGTTTCAATCATTTTTTGTATTTTTTGGTCTATTCTTGATCGTTTGCGTGATTTTTTTTATGTATAATATTGTAAATTATCGTTATACCTTTCAAATAACACCAAATTCATGAATTTTCGTCAAGTATTCATGAAGAATTTCGAGATCAAAGTCTCGACTTTTTTTTAGCTTTTGGTTCGAAAACAGGACTGAAAAAAATCGTTTTTCTCAATATTTGATATGTATAAAATTTTACCAAAAAGATAAAAATTTCATAATCATCTTAGTTAGTTTCTTTTATTTTCTCAATGTTTGATATTCAAATATGAGTAAATTTTTATGTACTTTCAGTCTTAACTAATTTAATTACTAACGCATCTATCATTACTAGTTATAAGAAGTACAACTAACTTACAAGTGTGAAGCCCTTTGCAAGTGACTTTTACAGGCACCTTCACCTCTTATGTTTTATTTATCCTTTTCAGTCTAGAAATTTACATTTACGATAGTAAGGAATCATCTTAACACTAGTACTTATACTCCACGACCACTAGTAGTTGTGTGTTGTCATAATCTAACTAATAATAATTGTTCTAACTAAATACACTGACACGTGATAATAATTTTAAGCATATTTTCTCAAAATATGACATTCAAGCTAATAGACAAAAGAGACTAGCTTTTAACCTTGATTTCCAGAGTTGATTCCTTAGTTCGAAGATTGAACTATGAAATTAGTTGCCTATACTTTAAAGCCAATATGCAATGGAAATTTTTACAATTGAATTTCTCTTTAAAGGGATCTATCTTTTTATCTTGCTACAAATCAGCATGAACACTAAAACTCATACCCTAACCCAAGAACCCCCTCTTAACACGCAATCACCCCGCCTGCTCCCATCTCTTTATCCCATATTTCTATTTTTTCTTGCGTTATATACCTCTCCCCTCTCTCTTTCACTTACAAAAAATATATAAAATTAGTGTAGAAAAGATTGTTAAGGAAAGAAAAGGTAAAATTGTGGTTATAGGAACGAGAAACAAAAGTAACATGACGTTGACGTGACAAGAAGGAAGAAATATTAATGTTGGTCTAATACATCTTTTACCCACTCAATATTTACTAACGCTAGCATATAAAATCTAAAGTCAACTAGCTTTTATTATCTTAATTTCGACCCAAAAGCTTATTTTTATCATTTTATCTTATTTCAAAGTATAATAAATCTATATAGGTGAGAGTTTTATAAATTTGAGATATTACAACTAGTGAACTAACTATTATGTCAAACATGGATAAACAAAACCATAAATAAAAGTTTCAATTTTCAACTTTAGTAATAAATTCCAGCCCTAACTCCGGCTATCAGATTCCGGCTCTGGTACATAGCTATTTCGGTCACATACAACCGGATATATGACATTGTAATCAAGTATTATTTTATTTAAATAAACTAGCACTATACTCGCGCAATGTGACAGCGATAACAATTGTTTATGTTCGACAACATATTCAATTTCAAAAATGTATGGTATGATATGTGTGAAATGCAAGTGTCAGAAAAATCGGTTAGGCCATGCGTACTGCCAATCTTGAAGGCTTCGGGTTGGCTCAGGAACACTGCTACGCTTACCCCTTTGGGTTGGCATTCGGTTTCCCAACCCAAGGAACCCGTTCACTTTCTATTTTTTTTTCTTTTTTGTTTCTGTTGTATAAGAGGAAGGAGAGAGAGAAAATATTTGAATTTGAATTGTTTAGGTTATGCTATAATTGGGTTTAGGGTAAGAGAGATAGAAGAAGAGAAAAATAATGTGACGCTGATGTGACATTCGGGTAAGAGATATGAGAAAGATGGGTGATACTTATGGTCTTAGACAACGTATCCATTTTATATCTTTTTTTCTGCTTTCTTTATTTCTCTCTTTTCCAATCAACTCCTTTACCCATTATTTAAATGGTTTTTGATAGACTTTAAAATAAAAAAATTATTATTATTAAATATTTAGAGAGAGACAATCTAGTATCAAAAGGTATATTAATGTAAGTAATTTAACCAAAATTAATTAAATAGTTGTTTCATGTTTAATGATTTATTGAATCAACATATGCCATAAATTAGTTGTTACAATTAAGAAAATGATTAATTAGACTATTGCTTAAGTTTTTAATTTTTTATATCTTATGCATAAAATTATATCCTATTTAAAATTAAGTAGTCTTAAAAAATTTAATAGAAAAAAGTTAAATAACTTATAATACTTAATATTGAGTACTATTAAAAATATTTATAAAAAAAATTAAATAATTTATAATATAGTATAAAAATATAGATACGATTAAAATGAAACCTATTTTTTACAATAGATTCCAAACTCGTGATCCATATGTAAATGGTTTATTTATCAACAACAACAAAGTAAAAGGGTGGAAAAGTGAAATAAAACGGACACAAAACCATAGAATTAACTCTCACACACTTGAAACTCTGTGTGTCTGTGAGAAAGCCTTCATCTTTCTCTCTCTTGTCTTGGAAGTGACACAAAACGGACCGCATGCAAAGGCAAAACCCCTTCTCCCCCTTCATAAAACCCTCATGAAGTTATGCATTCAGCTCTTCAATGGCGTCTTCCTCGCAACACTCTTCCCCTCCATCTCACTCCTTGAAAGCTCTCGTCGCCTTCCGTAACCTCATCTGTCCAGGTACCACCCATAATGCCCTTCAAACTTTCAGATTCAATTGTTTCGCAAAACGCTTGAAACTGGTTTCTATACGTCTCAACTTCTTCTTCTCAGTACGTTTTGTGCATTTTAACACGAACAAGTCGACAAAAACAATCGATTTTCGTCGACCAATGTTAGATGCAATTTCAATTTTCAAACCCTCGACTCGAGGGTTGTCGAGCTATTTGTTAATTACATTCTAATTTAAGCTTTATTATTTAATTTGATGCAATCTGTGTTGAATTTTGTTGATTACAGAGCTGATTAGGACGGTGCATCTGTACCGACCGGAAGGAGGAGGGGAAGAAGTGGAGGTGGAAAGAGAATTTGTTTTTAATAAGGAGACGGATTATGAGGAGATTAGCTTCAGTAAAGTTTTCACCTTGCAGAAGTTTGAAGTTTCTTCACATTTCGAAGGGCTTGTGAATGGTGTTTGGCTCTGCATTTTTGTCTTCGACGCCGACTGTTGGTCGGCTGCTGATATCGACCGGCTTCCTACTGTTCTTACAATTTCTAGGTAAACTCATTTGTGCTAATATTACTCACACCTTACAAAAATCGAAGTTTTTTAAATAATCTTATATATTTTTTTACCTTTGCACAGGTAAATTAGTTATGGTTATTGTTCGAGCATTCACTTGCTGAGTTTTAAATAAACATAAACAAAAACGAGTTTATAAAAGAGAAGCGTTAATTATAGTACATAAAACTACCAAGAAGACAACAGAAAGCTTCAAGTTAAGTTACCAAAAATACCAATGAAAAATTTGAGCTTTGAAAACACCAGGTTTTTAAAGGGATTTCTGGCAGGTTCATTGGGAAGTCAAACTGTGCTTTGACGTCTTATTGAGAATCTCTCTTGTCATTTGTTCTGTAGTCTTCTGTGTTGTTTTGGTTTGTCGGACTTTTGCTCTTGTTTATTCTGTTTGGTATTTTGACCGTTCTTATTGAAAAGATCCCAATCTTCTATATTGAATTATGTCAGGGTTACAAGGAAGTGTGTGCGTGTGTGTATACATACTGGTTATAACATATTTTTGACTAAATGTGTTTTTGTTTATACATTTGCAAGTTGAGAATAGGTTGTGTTAGTAACACACTAACACATGGATTCAGTGTCTCTGCTAACCTTATGTTAGTATGAAGAAAATTGTATCTTTGGTAGAGATAGTATTGTGGTTATTGGTGCCAGTCAGCATGAAGTTGGAGATTTGAGCATGTAAACGAGGTTATTAATAACTGTATAAACTAATAAAAGTGGAACTAATGTTGAATATGACACTAAGTTGATTTGAACAATAAAAATAGATGGATGTTCTCTTTCTTTCTTTTTTGTTTTGTTTGGGGATGGGGGTTTGTGGCAATGTTGACAGTGCTTATTTTAAGTGTCTTGCTGATTGCTACATATTTAGGTGTAAAAGGTGGACATCTGTGTGGCTTGACATAGCTTTGAAATTATATTTTTAGATATTGGTAATGTCATCCAGGAACTTGCATTTAGGATGACCAAGTGCCAGCAAGCAGGCGTTGCTGCAATGCTGCATGCCTCTTGTCTTTATTATCTAGTCTGTTGTTATAGAAGCATGTAGAATGCTTGAGATCATAATGGGAAAAAGCCAAACCCTTTGAGCCTTGTAAGAAGTGTGTACCTGCCTACCTGGACATATGAAAGATAAAGATGTACGTAGGACTTCAGTAGAAATCTTACTTTGAGTCCTTAATACAAGCTAAACGCAATATATGCACAAACAGGCACACGCCTTTTGATGTTATACTACTGTTTTTTCCTTCATGAGCACATGATGTCTTGATTAATATTGTATCATTATTCCTGATTATCAGGAACCGCAAGTTGGAGAAGATCCCAACATTGTCTGATGACCTTCAAACTATTACTCAGTTGAGCTCTGAAGTTAAAAAGGTTGAACAATGTAATAGTGAATCTGAGGAGGCAAGTAAGTGGAAGGAAGACAAAGATAATCGGTATAAGAATCATCACAGGTGTGACGTGGATCTTAACTCTCTTCCTTATGGTTTATCAGAAAACGAAGGAAGCGATCAAAGTGCCACAGGTTTGTCCTAACGAAGTAGTTTATCTTGTAATGTAACATTGTAACTACTTATTTCTTATGCATGTTTCAAAAAGTTAATTATTAGGAGCATCAATCTTCTCAATAATGTTCCAGGGAACCTTGTTAGCAACATGAATTATACAGTACACTTAAAATCGAATTTCTTTTGGAAATGAGACTGAGAAAAGAAAGAAGGCTGCAATGTTATATTAAGTTTAGGCACCACTTTACCTGACTTACTTAATGGTCGATGACACAAATAGGAGTAAA
This sequence comes from Pulicaria dysenterica, assembly GCA_947179395.2. Lineage (NCBI taxonomy): Eukaryota > Viridiplantae > Streptophyta > Magnoliopsida > Asterales > Asteraceae > Pulicaria > Pulicaria dysenterica. The sequence continues at coordinate 52,273,103 of OX359295.1, forward strand.
TGGTTAATAAGGATACAGTTTCGTTCTAAAGTATGTATACACATGTTTTCTACTAGTCTTTAAGTACTCCTTTGCACTACTTACTATCTTTAATCTTTATTAAACAATCTCTCAAACTTATCTTTCTACTCTTCTCTTGCCTCCTTATCTTTTGACTAAAAGGTCACCAGTTCCAACACTAGATGCATTTGACGTGACTATATTTCTTGTTTCCCTTAATCTTATGTTAGCCTATTTGCACATGTTCCATGTGGAATTCTTTGTATGCTTTGCTTCTATTTTCTCATATAGTAGTGAACTTAGCTTCTCTATAGGCTAACTTTTACTCTGTTTGTTGTAGTCTTTTAACTTCCTCATTGCATAATTATGTAATACGTGTTTTTAGTTTGACATTTTCTTCTTCTACTTTGTCTGTTCATATGCAGATATCATCTTTCCTTGCATCTATTTAGCTTCTCTTTCAAATGCCTTAATTCGTCTGTAATTATTCACCCAATAAACATACTTGAATTACATATTTATAGACACCACCACCTAATTCGACAGTGCTTAGCAACACCATTACCCCATCTAACACCATGTCTAATGCAGACTGAAATCCCGTGTTGCATCATCAGAGTCCACAAGATAAAATGATAAATTCACATTTTTTTGCTTCAAAATCCTCCACTTCTTTTGTGCCGGACTAAACCTATCTTATTATTTACCAATAAATTGCTTCTTATGCAAGTCACATCTCATATAGAGATTACGACAAACAACCATAATATTTGAGAGTTCTTCTATTGCTTGACTCTAGTTATACCCAAAACCTCCGCAAGTTCGTTCAAAGCTTCTCCTCTTTCTACATGATCATTAAGCTCGGTAATTTAGACTATGAAGCTAGTTTAAGTAGCAAGCTTGTAGGGGCCAAGCTTGAACACTCTCTATTAATCACTTTAAGAAAGAATAAGGAACTAAGGTTAGAGGGATCACAGGGTCAAGCCCTCTAATGTCAATCTGACACTCAAGTCAATTGTAATTTTAATGCTTGTGTATGAAGGAGTTAAGTAGAGAGGTAGGGTACCTGTGCTACTTCCACTTATTGGGGATTTGTTTCCTATTTATCTCTTTCTTCATGATTAACAACTATGTTGTTCATTTATATTATAATATATGCTTCTGACTTGGCAGACCTTTTGAAGGTGTTTACTGTGAAATGTATTTTATCAAGTGACTTTACATTCTACAAGTATGTTCTAGAAATTATAGATGCAGGTCAAGCTTGTCATAGCTTATATCTGTCTGATTGGATAATTTAATCGTTGACCTTGAAATTCTAATTACTCAAGAGACATTCATCATGCTCCGGATTTGATTTAGCTCAGATGCGATGTTACTCCCTCTCATGGCATATGTCACACCCTGGAGTTGGCTTAGTTTCAGAGGCCTTTGTCACGCTCCCACATTATTGATCCTTAGGTGTTTATAGTTAATTTTAATTCTTTTCTTGTCCGGATGTGCACCTACTAATGTATTGTGTTTGACTTGCAAGAATTTTTTGGTAGGAGAGCTTAGTGATTATCTCTGGGACTTTAAACATTAGAGGTGAAGGCCATACATTTTTTTCTATGCACAAGGTGTGTGAGCTAGGTGTTTTTGTAGTTCGACAGATAATTGACAGTTTTGATGATTTAGTGTTGGTTCCAATTTGTCTTTCCTCGTGTTCAGTTGTAATTAAGGCTTCCTGCCAACACTATGTTATACAGCATTACAGTCCCCAATAACAGAGAATCATTTCAAAATTCCATTTTCTTCTCTTCTTTCGCTTCCAATTTTGTCATTGTTGCTTCCAACAAGCTTTTATTGAACATCTACTAGCGAGTCTTCCACACCTTTAGAGTCTGAGTCTGCAATTATGTTCTAGAAACTGTAGATGTGTCAGGAGGTCATGCATGCATGCTGGGCATGCCGTAATATATATTCATCTAACCTATGAGTAGGGGCATATGCACTGTCACTAATGGCTGCAACTCTCCATTTTGTCACTGCTCTGGTATCAAATATCAATTTGACAGAAAATATGCAGTGTGAATTTGTGGAACAAGTACTCAGCAGAGGCAATACTATTTGGTTGGTAAACGTGCTAGAAACTATTCCCAGACATGAGTGTTTCATATCTTATACCATTAGACTGTACATTCTAATTAATTACTCACTATCTACAACATTAGTAACAAAGTTCTCCTAGTGATTGCTAACGATTTTCCCATCCTCTGTCATGCAACCCCGTAAGATGAATAACTAGAATCACTCACATAATAACCATAGAAGAATATTAAAGAAAACGAACAAAACACATATGATAACTTATTTGTTTGGTTTAATCTTCTAGTATGTGTTGACTGAAGTCAGCTTTTGGTTTAATTGTCTGACGATGGTTTGGTAACTCTTTTTATAACTAACATGGTGCAGCAGATGCTTCTGGGAAGAAGAAAAGGAGGGCAGCAACTAAAGACATAGCTAGCCTCGGGCTAGAAGATCTAGCCAAGTATTTTGATCTTCCTATCATTGAAGCTTCAAAAAACCTGAAGGTTGGACTCACGGTTCTCAAGAAGAAGTGCCGAGAATTTGGCATTCCCCGTTGGCCACATAGGAAGATCAAGTCACTAGATGGTCTCATTTCTGATCTCCAGGTTCATTAACTCTCCTGTTTCCATCACTCACCGTTCCAATCGATCATCCATCTCTAGAATCATATATGCTTTTCATCATTATCATCATCATCATCATCAACATATCTTTTTATAGAAAATGGCAACCTACTTCTGTCTTTTTACAGAAAATAACTACACACTTCTAGTAAATTGTGAAAAATGGAAGAAATCAGAAGCAAGTTTGGGAAATTGAATATGCATTTTCACTGGCCAAAAGATGATTTAACATAACTTATATCTATAATTCTATATAGGCTGTAGTCATGATAAAATGTCCATGATGTGTAGGAAGAGGTAAAACGACAGCAAGAGGAGGACAAGGGTGCGGCCATGGTGGTGGCACAGAGACAAAAAATGATAGAAAGTGAAAAGGAAAGAATAGAGAAGAAGCCATTCATGGATATCCAGAGAGAGACCAAGAAATTCAGGCAAGATATATTTAAGAAAAGGCATAGAGCTAGAGTTCTTGAAAACCAATGCCGAACCTTGCCATTGTTTTAGGGCTTTTAATGATCATAATCATGCATCTAGATGAGACTATGCAAAATCCAAATTTGCATGCATCTATGGTTCCCTCTTAACTAAACTCTCTACATTGTTTTCCTTTTATTTGATTTTTGATTTGATTTTTTTTCCTTTCATAGAGGTAGCAAAATGTCCGGGGCATGCATGTTGAGTAATGACTTGGTATCGGTTCATGTCATAGCGGGTTAGGTTGGCTCGGCATGAAACAAATTTTGTCCAATTTAAAGTAAAAAGTTAGTGATTTAAATAGCTATATCATTAGTTATTACAACAAATGAATAATAATATGACGCTTATGTCAACAACAACAACAACAATATCCAATCCCGCTATAGCGGGGTATGGGGATGTAAAAAGTAGACAATCATACCTCTACTCGTAGGTAGAGAGATTGTTTTCTGAGATAGACCTCCGGCGGAGCAAAAAAAATAAAGAAAAAAAGGACAATAAAAAGATATGACGCTTATGTAATAATGAAAAGATATGAGATAATTTAAGATGGATGCAGATAGATACTAAAAAAGTGGAAACTTGGAAAATGCGAAAGTGAGCGACATAAGTGGGCTTACAGGTCATTTTAGCCATTTGGATTTTGGGCTGTATGGGATAGGCCTTGTGGATTTTGATCGTCATGAATTCATGATTCATGACCTTTTCTGGTTTTAATTCCTTGATAATTTTCCACTCATTTATTCATATTTTTTTCAATCGCATCACTTTTGTTGTTTAATCACTCCAGTCTTTTAATTGTTTTACTTCCCAGATTTTAATTTTTTTTATTACACCTCGTCAACATGCAAGAAAAGAAAACCACGGGACATGGTGGTCCACGCATAGGCACCTCACACGATATCCTCTATCACTCGTGGGTGAAGGGCTGAAGGCTATACACTCGTGGTCGGGGCAAGGCCAATGTAGTAAAACTCGCTAGGCACTACTCGAGCGGCCGACCGGGGAGTAGCGAGTACTCGGCTTAGGCGGGGAGCACTCGGATTGGGATTTTTAATGAAATTGTTTGAAAATTTTACATATAGCATGTTCATAAGTCATAAATAATTAAATTTAATCAACCGCAACAGACTGCAATCCTCAATTTTCTTATTTTGTAACATTAATTATCAAATTAATTGAGTATTCAATTAATATATAACTATGTATGTGTAAGATTACAATATAATACACTAATACTATCAAACAAAGGCCGGTTTTGCTTAGTGATGAAGAAATCGAGCACCAATGGAAGAAGGATCCACGATTTGGTCTTCAATCGGGCATCAATATCGTGGCCATTATTCAATCGAAAGCAAAAAGGAAGGAGACGGCAGTTGTGCGTGTGAAAATGGAAGAGAAAAGGGAGCTGGCTTCATTAAAACCTAATTTTTTTTATTGACTGAGTTGGCTGAGTTTGACCGAGTACCAAGTTACCTAAACTCGCCTTAGTTAGGGTTCGAGTACCGAGTACTCGGTCGAGTTGCCCGAGTTTTGCAACACTGGGCAAGGCTGCTAGTTGCCACCGGCCTTAGGTGGACCAGTAGGGTCCATCTAGAATGCTAGTTGATGTAAAGGGTTTATAGGTTGTTCGATAAATCAAAATATTTAAACCCTAAATGGTTAAGGGTTGGAAAGGAAACTAGCTTTGATGAATGTGACAAGTTATTTGATGAGAATTTTGAATGAAAATTACCATTTTTACTTTCGTAATAAGTTCTTACATTACAGAATAAGATATGAGTGTTTGATGATTTATGATGTATTTTAAGGTAGAATGATTCAACAATATTTTCATGTTTCATTCAACGTAGTCGTCATTTATTGACGCTGATCAAACACGCTGAATGTTAAACTATATAATATTTAATGCCGAATAGTTCCATTTAGCTGCAATCAAACAGACCCTTAATACATGAATTGTGATAGTTATCAAATATAATGTACTGATTTTGTTAGATAAGTAAAATTATCACCATACTCAAGTCTGTGTTTTTCAAATACTAGACATATTGATAAATTTGAGACAAATAAAAGAAAAGTGGGGAAAAGATTGAAATTATAGGTAAACCTAAAGTTGAAAGTACAATGAAGTTAAGTAGTTGACCCATAAATCATCTGAAAAAGGAGGTAATGATACAAAGGAAGGTCGAACGCTACCCTACCCCCGCATTATGATCGAGGACCACAATAAAGATGAAATAATGTGAAATATTAAATCAATGAGTGTTTTTTATCAATAACAAAATTAAATAAAATAATAAAAAGTATAAAATAAATTGAAAGTATATATATAAGTAGTCTTGGTTAAATTTAATAAAATATATCAAATTTTACATATATTATTATATTATACATACACCGACTTTAAAATTGAATTTTCAATGTACTCATGTTATTACACATGAAACACGTGTGCCTGATGTGTGTACGTGTGTGTATATATACTATTGTGTATATGTGTGTGTGTATGAATTTATTTTACGACTACACTTAACACATCTAAATCTAAGTATTCTTTTCTTTATATTTAACTATTTAAGTACTCTAGCTACGTGTAGTCGTGTACACTTAACATAAGATGGATTGCTATATCCCGAGTCCTGACACATATTCTAGTTCTCTTTTTCTTCTTCTTTTTTGGAAAAAAACAAAGAAGGATTATTGTTAATTTAGGCACAATTCCAATCTATTACTCAAATTGGTTAGTTGACACGTAAAAGCTGATAAAATGGACCTTTGGTACCTTTTCGCGCCACGACCAGTGTCCTTGCACCATAAATGGTTGCAACCAATACTTTAAAATCGGGGGTTTTAGTTGACCAGGTGTAACGTGCAGTCGTGCAGGTAATGGGTCAACTATTCAACCCGGTTATACACACATATTTAAGTTTGAGCTTTTGTGAGTTTAAAACATACATATCTGATACTTATAAGTTAATTTTATAATATTCGTGAAAATTATGGAGTTTTACACTTGACGTGTTTTAAAAGACATTAATTCATGACATAGCTAAGGTACATGTCAATAAATCATGACTGAAATGTGTAGAGAGTTGTTGATAATATTGTTATTTATTAATTCTATATAAGGAGCTTCGGGTTTCGTATAATCAACACCCCGTCTAGCAAATTTAAAAGAATTTCATTGATAATAGAAGTCATGCTAGGCAAGTACATCAAGAATAAGAAAACATATATAAATAAGTTTTACAAAGACATCTATATTTAATCAAAAAAAAAAAAAAATGAAAAAGCTTGTAAGGATGATGTTTTGGTAAAGGTATGGTGAAGTATTATTGTTCAAAACAACTATAGGAAACTCTGAAATGAGTTATAAATAAAAGATACTAATAAAGAAGAAAGTGATGAAAGTATGAAACATGTGAAAGGAGAATAAATCATGGAAAACATTGCACACAAGAAGGTTTTACATTTATTTATTGCTTATGATAAATTCTAGTAATGTGAAAGATAACATGTCAGATAACTATAAATATCTCAAATTTTACATACATTAAAGAAAATATGTATTATTATCTTTTGATGAGTTTTCGTTATAACTTACATACATTATGGTGAGAAGGAAACCAAGCACTTTTTCTCATATGTATGTTATATCAAAATTACATCACAAATTTTTTATATTAATCCTTTAAAGTGTTATATTAAAAGAGTGTTTTGTGAAGTAATATATATATATATATATATATATATATATATATATATATATATATACTGACTTTCACAATGAATATAGGTTTGTTCAATGCAACTATTTTTTTCAAGGCAGCGAAATTTTATAAAGCTCAAGATTGCCATTATCTATTAACCAAGGCCTAGTAACCTAAGACTTCCATGAAAGATTTAAAGATTTAGAGACTGTTTGTTTGTTGCTTAATGGAACTATTCAGCGCTAAATGTTGAATCGTTTAGTATTCAGCGTGTTTAATTGTTGCCTCTAAATGAAGACTGTGTTGAATGATACAGAAGAACGCTGCTGAAGCTATCTACCTTAAAGTACATTCTGAATCATTAAACACCAAGTATTTACCCTAATACTCCTTCTTTCACACGTTGTCTTGTTAAACAATCATATCTTATAATATAATATATCATTATTAAGGTTAAAATGGTAATTTGTATCATTCAGATTGTTTATTCAGAACATTTATTAAACATGTCATATTCAGGGGCAAATTCATTCAAAGCCTTTGAATTATTCAGACCACAGAATCATTCAGTGCTTAATAATTCTGTTTTAACAAACATCCCCTTACTCCTATTTCTAAACTAGGGAAAGATGTTGCATTCTTGAAAAAACATCTTAGAATCCGAACCTTATCGGTAGTCAAATGAGAGAAGACGAGTACATTTCTCTAGTTCTATATAGAGTTTAGTTCGCGAAAATATATTCAACTTGACATGTTTTGTTGTTATAAATACTGAACTTCCGAACTTCCCATTTAATATACTGAACTTTTCAAACTTATCATTTTTATATTGATTTACCTACTAATTAAGTGTTATTTTTCATATACAACAATCATAACTTTTATGTCTTTATAAATTCATTATAAATTATTTTCAACTTCATATTCAAAGATATTATAATTAAAACATGCATTATTTATTGTGTATATGTATGTCAAATAAGTATTGTGCACAAATCTCTCCTTACTTTAGTAGCAATTTTTAAAAATCTAAAGGGTCAAGATCCTTTCATGTTTTGTCAAATATGATTCATCATGTTCTCTTATAAATATGAGAATTAGGCGTACAAAAGAACCTATTATTAAATTAAAATTTAAAATAGTAAACCCACTCTTATAATTGTAAAATAACATAATGAGTGATGCTTGACCATGATATAACATCATCCTAACTCGAATCGAAATAATACACTTGCATACATTTTATAAGATAAACTTAAGGCATAGGTGGAAATAGCTAGATCCTTTTGAATGACTGTAAAAGAAGACAAAACCTCTAATAATATTATCATATGTATCGATCACAAGTTCACACCGTCTATGGCGTCTTCAAGTCTACTGTTCTTGATCAAAAATCTCCTCCACTAAATTTTCTCTCAGTCCCTTCCACTCGCTCAATTTAAATTCTAGGAAAGGGTGACAGTCGATATCAGGAACAACCTATCTTACTCTCTTCAAATCTGGTATTCTGTTTCATGCATTTCTACTTCATTCATTGTCTCTCTACCCTTTCGGTGCTTATTAGTTCTAGTGTGATCGATCTTAGTGTTTTGATGAGCAGATTTAGCGGGCTCTTTTGTTGAATCAAGATGGAAGTGCATCCGATTATTGAAACCGATAATTCTCTGTAAGTCTTGAAATTTTTTGTTGCAAAAACGTGTTTCTTATTTTAGCTTACAAAATCGTGTTGAAATGATCTTAACTGTGTTCTGGAGAGGATTGTATCATAGGTGCTCGATGAAATGCCTCAGTCACCTCTTCAGGGATACTTTCCTTCATTTAAAAGAACTTTATCTGCCAAATCTGGTTGCGTTGGTTGAAGTTTCATTAATTCAGAAACTGAAAACTTTAATTGCAAATGCTTATGTAGTAACCTTACTTCATATTCATTAATTTCATTGTTCATGATCTAATTGTTAATTACAGATTAATCACTTATCACTGTCCGTTTTCTTAAGGCAAAAAGCTACTGATTCTTTAACAAAGTTGTTAATCGTTTATTATTTTCCTCTAAGCACTTCCTCTTTGAACAAAGAACGCAGTTCATTTTTGATTTTCCAGCCTTAATTTTGTAATCTGAATTTAAAAGAAATTACTTTTTTTTAAAAGCATTTCTAGGGCCTACTATAAAGGGAGCTGATTTGGCATAAAAGAGATACATAAACAACAAACAACATGTGATGTTCTATGTCAAAGTAATTTTGTTTCATACAAAACATTTCCATCTATCAAACGTCTTTTTTCAAAAAGCAACATACGAATCTAAAACAGAGTACAGCTTTACTTCTCCTACAATGAACTATTCAGAAAATCTCTATACCATTAGTATTTGGCAATTGACAAGTAGGTAAGTTTTAAATTACATCTTCCAAATAAAACACATTAATTTTTTCTGTGACAAACCAAGTTTTAAATTAAATCTTCCAAGAATAATATTATTTTGTTTGTGTTGTTAAAAAATACTGTATTTTCATTTTTGGTAATTCTCCAGGCTACTGTATTATTATGTTCCGCGGTAACTTATTTTTTTGTCAACAAACTTGCACACCTTTTCACTCTTGTCCGAGTTGGTTTTATTCTATAAAAGTACACAATACAACTTGCTAAAGATGATTAACCAACTCTTTGCATATAATCCATTCTCAAGCACTTTATATTTTTTGCTTCTCTTGTCTGTCTAAAACCGAACAAGTAGAAGGAAAACAAAGAGAGGAAAAGGCAAAAATGTAGATAATGGAAGCAACGACTCAAAGCCGTTGCTAAGAAGCCAAAGTTTATTAATTATTGTTGTTAAAAGCAGGATTTAGCAAGAAAATTGGTCGTTGCAACTTCTGCTAGTAATTGCATGTTTAACTGATAAATGGCAGGAAAGAAATGGAAAAAGATATATCAGAAGGTATAATGTCCAAGTTCTTAGGAGGCTTAAACTGCACCATGAGAAAATTCCTTTTTCGTGTCATTTCTTATGGTCCGATCCCACAACACATTGCCTTCATCATGGATGGAAACCGAAGATTTGCCAAAAAATGGAAACTTACAGAAGGTGGAGGCCACAAATCCGGTTTTCTATCACTCATGTCGGTTCTGAAATACTGCTATGAGGTAGGCGTTAAGTATGTAACAGTCTATGCATTCAGTCTAGATAATTTCAACAGACGCCCAGATGAAGTTCAATACGTAATGGACTTGATGCAAGAAAAGATTGAAGGGTTTTTGAAAGAACTAACAATTGTGAACAATTATGGTATAAGAGTCTTGTTCATTGGTGATCTGAAACGGTTATATGAGCCAGTAAGAGTTGCTGCAGAGAAGGCAACGGAAGCCACTGCTCGTAACACAAAAACATATCTTTTAGTCTGTGTTGCTTATACTTCTTCCCATGAAATCCCAAGAGCCATTTATGAATCTTGTCAAGAAAAGAATGGTGGGAGTCAAGTTATGAATGGGAATGGAAGTATGAATGGGGATTATATTGGTGATAAAGATGAAGTGGGGATCAAAGTGGTGGATCTTGAGAAACAAATGTACATGGGGGTGGCACCTGATCCTGATATTTTGGTGAGGAGCTCGGGTGAGACACGGCTGAGCAACTTCCTGCTGTGGCAAACCACCAACAGTTTGCTGTATTCGCCGAAAGCATTGTGGCCAGAGATGGGATTGTGGGAGGTGGCTTGGGGGATCTTGAAGTTTCAGAGGAATTACAAGTATTTGGAGAAGAAGAAGAAGCAAACATAATGATGTGTTGTTGTATTAGGTAACTTGGGTTAGAATAATGTTGATTTTGATGCTTAATAGATTGTAGTTTATAATGGTAAACTTTTAGGTTAGTAAACGGATGCTTATCGAATCAAAATCAAATCTAGTTATATCAGACTCAAGTTCAAATTCCTGGATATGAAAGCTCGATGCTGATATTCGAATTCATCGATATTAATTGAACTTGAATAATACAAATATCAATTTATTCACTCTTATTTTTTTCTGTCACGTTAATATGATATCATTTTTACGTACTAATGCATCAAGTCATATGTGAGTTGTTGGTTCTCATATCAAAATCAGCTAAAAAGTATAGGTCATAATTTGTAATATTTTACATCTCAAATGTGAAAGTGTTGACCGATGGAAGTTGGTTGTACAAATTATTGGAATCATGGTATTGTGAAAGTGGAAAGTAAAAAGTAGAGTTTAATGGTGACACCTACCAACTAACGAATAAATGAGTTACCAACTCCAACAAAAATGCATCATGTTACCAAAAAATAATTTTATTTTTTATTTCTACTTTATTTTTTCTCACCAAGTTAGGTGATTTACCTCATTTATATTGTGGTACTGATTGATAAAGTTTCTTAAAATGTGGATCACTTTTTTATTTAATTTATTCTTTTTACAAGAAGATAATCACGTACGATATCTTTTTTTTATATATATTTTCCTTTAAAGTTTTTAAAAGTTTTTAAGTTTTTCTTTTTGAGAGACTAATTTAATTTTAAAAAAATCATAACGAAACTTCTTAACAAAGTTTAAGCCTTTTTATCTAACTGTTCGTATTTATAGATCAGATTGAAAATTGCAATATTTGTTTCCGTTCTTTGCAATACCTTTAGGTTCAGTTTCATTCGCACAATTTGAGTAAATGAAATTGAATTTTTGAATGAATTAAATTCCTTTAAAATTGAATTTTAAGAAATAAGATTCCGTTTATTCGTTAGAAAAGGGAATAAATTAAATCTATTCAAATCATATTTTCTTTTTGCCTTTTTAGTTTATAAATTTGCCGAAAAAAAACTGAAATAGAATTTCTATTATAGAATAATGTCAAATTACCAAAAATCTTCTATTACTTTTTACATAAAACTTCATTATTGCATACACACATGTATATACACACACATATGTATACATGTGCATCTACACACACACAAGAAATCTTTGACGGCCGCCGTGGCAATTGGTGGTAGCAGCGACAAGTGTTGTCGGTGACGACTAGCAGCATGCAATGATCAGTGTCGGAGAACAGTTGAGGCGGTGTTATAAGGAGGTGTGCGTGTTGGCAACATCATTGACCGGTGGAGGTGAGTAGTATTGAGTAGATTTGGTGGTTGTGAAGATTGGTAGCAGGGATCAGCCCCCACCTCGTTGACTGTAACATCCTAAATTAGGGCCTAGTAGTACTGTGTTGTACTAGGTGCTTGTATACTTGTACATTGGTTTTAATCAATGTATTTTGTTGCTAAATGTATTATTTGTTAATTGTACGTGATAGAAAGGTGTTATGTAAAATAGTAATATTAATAAGTAAGATTGGTATATTAGTAGCTGGTTTTAGATAAGGGTTCCGAATATATCTCCGTTAGGTGAAACAGGTAAACGGGTATTAAGTTGTAAGTTGAAAAGGGGAACAAAATACCCGTGATCTAATTTATAGACCACAAAGTCGGTCTATGCTTCTCCCTTATCCCCTGGAGAAACTCACTACGCACACAAACACATCCTCACGTACGTACATACACAAACCTCAACTCTTTCAAAAAAAAAAATCAAACAAGAAATCAAAGAAGGGATCAAAGGGAGTGGTTGGTTTGTGATTTAAGTATCAAATTCAAGTTCCATCTACAGCTCTTCCACTTATTTGTAAGTATTTTGGATCAAAATCTTGTTCTTGAGTCTTGTGAAGAAGATGGTCAATTTTGATGAATTAAGTTATGTTTTGGTGTTGTTCTTTGGTGTTAAATGAGTCCATAAGTACCATATGATCATAAGGAACCTGTAGAAACTGTTGAATCTGAGATTTGGCCGATTGGTATGTCAAAAATGGGATTTTCGGGGCTGTTTCACGAACAGGGACGAAGCTTACTGTAACAGGGGTTCCTACGGGCGCAGGAAGAGTTTCCTACGGCCGTAGGAGGTTGTCGGTGTCACTACGGCCGTAGGCAGGGTTCTCTGCGGCCGTAGTAATGTGTTTTGCATGGTTTACCACCTACGGGTGATGGAAAGAAGCCTGCGGGCGTAGGTACATAACCTACGACCGTTGGTACCCAAAGAATCACTCCTACGGGCGTAGGGTATGGTCCCTTCGGCCGTAGGATATGACTTTTAGGAAAGGAACTCCGGCGGGCGTAGGATGTAATCCTACGGCCGTAGGAGGTGTTTTGGAAGGTGTCCTACGGCCGTAGGACATGTCTACTGCGGCCGTAGCAGCTTTTCCAGGTTGCCTGTTTTCTTGTTGTTTGTTGTACGTTTACGTAGAAGCATTGGTAGTACTTATAGCTGCTGACTGAACCTACACATGATGTGTTAGGTGATTCGGACGATTCTGTGTGCTCCTGGGATTCCCGGATTCATATTTGCCTCATGTGATCTCGAGGTGAGTACCGGTTAACCTTAGGTTTCGTGATAAACATGTTATAACCATGTTTAAGGTAAGTTATGGTTTATGTGTTGTTAATTTGCTATGGTATACGTTGCTATGCACTTATGTTAGGCTTGAGTAGGCCAATCATGTTATAAGCTCGGTGTATGCTGGTATTATGGCTTTATGTAGGCCAATAGTTATGTTATGGCTTTTGTAGGCCAATATGATATGCTATGGCTTGAGTAGGCCAGTTATGTTTATGATGCGGCCAGAGTCGGCCAATATGTGTTCGTGCCGGCACTTTGTTATTGTTGAGGTACGGTGATTCGCGGCCGCGGATCGGGTTCTTGCAAAACCCCGTGCCTCAACCGGGGGCTCTCATTGGATTTCCCCGCTCGTTAAAGGGGCTCTCATTGGACTTCCCCGCTCGTTAACGCAATGGTGGACTGCTACTCGCTCCCCCACCAGCGCGATATTATGGATGTGTTCGGTTTCCCCCAGTTTGGATCATTGAGCCGGGCTCACAACCCTGCAAGACGTGACTCCTCCTGGGCACCGGAACATCACTAGCTGTTTGGATAGACTTGTTTGATACTTTGTGATACCTTCTGCATGCTATAACATTTTTGTAACGATACTTATGTTTAATCGTTACTCACTAGCTATTTATAGCTAACCCCTCCATGTTTATGTCCAATATTCAGGTAATTAGCTGCTAGTGAGACGGGGTGCCATGTTTTGGTTTTTACTGCCGAAGTTTTTGGGGAACACTACTTTCTGGTTGTTTTCGTTAACTCTGACTTACTGGGTAATGGTCGGCAGATATTTGGTAACTCCGCTAGCGTTTTTGTTTAAACACTGATACAGTTTATGTAAATAACTAAATTTAGCTTCCGCTGTGTTTTGTAAATATATCTTTTGGTTAAACGCTTAACTTTATTTTGTAAAAGTAAGCTTGTGAAACGGCGGCGTTACATTGACGACTGGGCAACTACAGGGTTGGCCGGTGTAGTTAATGAAATTGTTTAATATATGTAACATTCTAAATTAGGGCCTAGTTGTACCGTGTTGTACTATGTGCTTGTATACTTGTACATTGATTTTAATCAATGTATTTTGTTGCTAAATGTGTTAATTGTTATTTATACGTGATAAAAAGGTGTTATGTAAAATAGTTATGTTAATAAGTAAAATTGATAAGATAGTAACCGGTTTTAGGTAATGGTTCTAAATATATCTCCGCTAGGTGGAACGGGTAAACGAGTATTAAATTGTAGGTTGAAAAGGGGAACAAAATACTACACTTTTAATTATTTGACCACAAAGGTCGGTCTAAGGGATTCTTATCCCCTGGGAGCTACTCAAAACCACACAAAACACACATCACACACACATGTACGTACGTAAACACACACCCACACCTCAAACTCTTCAAGTTCAAAGAAGATAATCAAGAAGGAAGTTGGAGTTCAAGTTGTTATTGGATTCCTTGCTGAAAATCAGTAGTTGCACCTTGGGTTGTCTCCAATTTGTAAGTGATTTTATGATAATAACCTAACTTGAGTTCATAAACAAGAAACACCAATTTGATGGTGTATTGGTGTGTATTTGTGTTGTTAGTAGTGTGTAATGTGTTCATAAGGTCCTTGTGATGTTGTAGTGTGGATACAAACGATTGAATCTGGTTTCAATCGAGTTTTTGATGTTAAAAATGGTGTTTTCAGGACTGTCCAGAAAGCAGAGACGAAGCTTACCGTAACAGGGGTTACTAAGGGCGTAGGAAGTATTTCCTACGGCCGTAGTAGGTTGTCATTGTCACTACGGCCGTAGGCAGGGTTCTCTGCAGCCGTAGTAATGTGTTTTGCATGGTTTACCACCTACGGGTGATGGAATGAAGCCTTCGGGCGTAGGTACATAACCTACGACCGTTGGTACCCAAAGAATCAATCATACGGGCGTAGGGTATGGTTCCTTCGGCCGTAGGATATGGTTTTTAGGAAAGGAACTCTGGCGGGCGTAGGATGTATTCCTACGGCCGTAGGAGGTGTTTTGGAAGGTGTCCTACGGCCGTAGGACACATCTGATACGGCCGTAGTAGCTCTTCCGGGTTGCCTGTTTCTTGTTGTTCGTTTCACGTTTACATAGAAGCATTGATAGTACTTTTAGATGTTGACTGAACCTACACATGATGTGTTAGGTGATTCGGACGATTCTGTGTGCTCCTGGGATTCCCGGATTCATATTTGCCTCATGTGATCTCGAGGTGAGTACCGGTTAACCTTAGGTTTCGTGATAAACATGTTGTAACAAGCTTAAGGTAAGTTATGGTTTATGTGTTGTTAATTTGCTATGGTATACGCTGCTATGCACTTATGTTAGGCTTGAGTAGGCCAATCATGTTATAAACTTGGTATATGCGGGTGTTATGGCTTTTGTAGGCCAATATGATATATTATGGCTTGAGTAGGCCAGTTATGTTTATGATGCGGCCAGAGTCGGCCAATACGTGTTCGTGCCGACACTTTGTTATTGTTGAGGTACGGTGATTCCCGGCCGCGGATCGGGTTCTTGCAAAACCCCTTGCCTCAACCAGGGGCTCTCATTGGACTTCCCCACTCGTTAAAGGGGCTCTCATCGGACTTCCCCGCTCGTTAATGCAATGGTGGACTGCTACCCGCTCCCCCACCAGCGCGATATTATGGATGTGTTCGGTTTCCCCCAGTTTGGATCATTGAGCCGGGCTCACAACCCTGCAAGACGTGACTCCTCCTGGGCACCGGAACATCACTAGCTGTTTGGATAGACTTGTTTGATACTTTGTGATACCTTCTGCATGCTATAACATTTTTGTAACGATACTTATGTTTAATCGTTACTCACTAGCTATTTATAGCTAACCCCTCCATGTTTATATCCAATGTTCAGGTAATTAGCTGCTGGTGAGACGGGGTGCCATGTTTTGGTTTGTACTGCCGAAGTTTTTGGGGAACACTACTTTCTGGTTGTTTTTGTTAGCTCTGATTTACTGGGTAATGGTCGGCAGATATTTGGTAACTCCGCTGGTGGTTTTGTTTAAACACTGATACAGTTTATGTAATAACTAAATTTAGCTTCCGCTGTGTTTTGTAAATATATCTTTTGGTTAAACGCATAACTATATTTTATAAAAGTAAGCTTGTGAAACGGCGGCGTTACAATATAATATGAGAATAATTGACCAATAGTGAGTTGAGAGCGGCATGAAAGTGCTAATAATAATGTAAGGTAAAAAGTTGTTGTGCAGATATCATCACCCATTTCAAAAGGTTGTTTATGTCCGACCAACCTTGCACATGAGATCTTTTGGATCGGAACTGACCCTTCCTTAAGGGCCGATCCACACACAATGTCCAGATATCTTGACAGCTCATAAGAATAGATGAGATCTCCAGATTTATTTGTTCTAAATTAATCCTCTCTAAACTCACCAAGCGTTTATGGTAAGGGACTACACCACCGAGCCAAAGCCTCGGTAGAGTGAAAATCGGTAATCTATTACGTACACTGTGATCTTGGACAAGAATACTTTTTATTCCCCTGAAAACATGAAAAATACCCATTTTGAAATAACAACTATGCCTATGAACTCCCATGGTAATCTCACATGAATATTATTAATTTTGTCAAATTATAAAGTATTTCACACTTTATATTATAAGTAAACATAGTTTGATGGAATATATGATCACATAAACCTTTACTGTAACAAATTAGGACTTGTCATAGTAGTACCTGGGTTTTACAACATCCTCAAAGTCTTGGATTCAAGTATTAGAGATAATGGTTTCTTTAAGAAATGGTGAAAGTATTATTCCTTATAATGGTGGTTTCTGGATATAACAGAGGAGGGTTTAATCCCTCATGATGAGTGGTTTGAGGTTCACATACTGCCCGTATAGATATTAAGGCGGACCCGACCCACTAAATTTCGTTGTTCAAAAAAAACATAAACCTTATTATAGCGCTTTTTGAAACAAAAAAATGTATAATTTATTAAAGATGACATGTACACAACATTAACTTATCATACATGATATTTATAAATTCATGTTATGGCTCAACAAACTATTTTCTGTTATGTACAACAAAATAATGTTCTGCACAAACTTATCCCACAAATTATTTATCTAGTTTAAATAAATATTTCTTTTTATTAGAACAGTGCACTTTTACATTCTTTCGTGTTTGAATAAACAAACTATAAAAGTCCAGAAAAAATCATTAGGTACGAGAAAGACATAACCAACAACGTAGTCTAATTTGGCATCATCGACTTACTTCAAACATATAGACTTGAATTATTCTTTTTCCATCCTAGGCTACCATAGTCTTCACGTTTGCAGTTTGACATGACTTCTTGTCTTCCTCCTTCGTGCATTTGATTTTGAGTAAAATTATTTGGAGGGATATAAATAGTAGCTAGCATCGTTAATTTCATTAATTTGTATTAGTTTAATACTATTTGAACCCTCTTGATTGTTTAATTTGAGCATGTTATTGTGACGTGTGTGGGTATATGACATGTATTGAAAACTATAATTGATTGATATAACATGTCTGGTATGTAGTGTGAGGTTCAAATAGTAGCACCCTTTGAATTATTTCTTAGCTTTTTATTTTTATGAAAAAATATATATATTTGACATTTCCATTTCTAGAATTACAAAATATGCCCATTAACACTTATTATCAAATATCGGTAACATTATCTTTGGTACATCAGTTTTTTTAGTTATCATCTTACCTGGAATATATTACCATGTCAAACATTTTTTTTTTTTTTTGTGTGTGAAAGGCATAGCAATGTTAAACATTATAGTCTTATTTAGAACAAATAAAGTAAGTTAATTTGTACCGTAAATACTCTCTTTTTTAGTCTCAAAATTATTTTAATCTCTTTCAAAATAATTAACTTTTATGATTATATCTTTTATAAGTCAATGATGAATTAAACGTAAACATTGCATTCGTTACACATCTCTTAGAATATGTGGGTTTTTAAATTTGCGTACAGTATTTTTAGGACAAGGAAGTATTTTAGTGTATCGATACAATGCTTCTTCAATCTTCACCGGGCCATCTTTTTCATGTTTGAATAAACAAATTAAAGAATTAGAAAAGTCATGAGGCACGAGAAAGACCACGAGAAAGACGCAGCAGTCCGTACAGTGCCTATATATTTTCTATTTTCCTTTTCCTTATAGTCTTCATCTCCTCATTATATATGTTCTAATTCTGCAATAGCCTTCACATCTGCATTTGCAATGACTTCCTTCATGCATTTCCTCTCATTTCTTACCATTTTAATCTTCTTCCTCAATCCAATTGAGGCCAACACTCACCACCACCACCACCACCATCATCATGGACTTAAATCTCTCCACTTTGCACTCTACCAACATGAAACAATAAATAAAACTGGTTACATCATTGTTAATGGAGTAGCTGGCCCACCTGTTGGCCAGACCACTACTCCGTTTGGGACCCTGTTTGTCTTTCAGGATCCCTTAACTCTTAAACCAAACTATAATTCCAAACTTGTTGGAACAGCGGAAGGAACTTCAATCACTTCTGGAATAGACGGGCTTCAAAGCATCTCGATTGCTAAGATCACTTTGAATGTGAAAGAACACAAAGGCTCGATCTCCATTGTTGGTGGCACACATAACATTAAGCCTTCAAACCACCCGGTGGTAGGTGGCACCGGCGATTTTTTGTTTGTACAAGGTTATGTAACATCATCTCCGGTTAATCTGGTTGGAGTAACTGTTACCTACAAGATCGAGTTTCATCTTTATTGGCCTCCTTATGCGTCTTCTAAACCATAAACCTTCTTCGCCTGTTGGTGTAATTGGAGACTAGTTACAATATATCATGTTATTATAATGTTGTATATATATCTTATTGATTGGTTATGCTTATACCTTGTTATAATTTGTAATCTTCTATATTTAGATATAAGAAAAAAGACATGTTCAGCTAGAAGCACTTATGATAAGCACACAAGAAGCATGTTCAACAACCATGATTGTCTGTATGATTATGAATCATCTTTACTTTATGTGATGATAACTATATATAACTGGAACTACAAAAGACAAAAGAAAGCTAAATGAAGAAAATTGATACAATAAGTAAAATCACCCATTGGATCATAGTACATATGAACAAAGATTCAAAGAAAATAATAAAATCAAGTCGTATATCTATTTTATCATAGAAGTCAAAAGAAAGTAGTTTGACATCTCAGCTTAAAACTAATAATATCATTTTCATAAACTCCAATTAGGGATTGGATTCAAAGAATGCAACAGTTTGGAATAAACCAAAGGTACATAGTTACACATGACGTCTAACACGAGCAATGCACAACATGTTACTGCAAAGAATGACCTTAAAGGAATGATTACTTTAGCAAGAAGTGAAAATAACCTAAGTAACAAGTTTCACCATACACGCTTCACAGCCAGTCAGCGGGGAGGTTTGTGCAAGCGGGGTCTATTACAGAAAACTCGACCATGGGTTCTCACGAATGTTGCTACAGCTATACTTAGTCCAGCCCAGAAAAGAGAAAACAATAATTGCCAAAGGTCGTTTCGAACTGCATAAAAGATATATGGTTCAGTAAGTACACCAAACAAAGTTTTGATAACCAACACTTTTTTTATATATCTACCATTTTAAATGCAATTTTCCATTTAGATATGTATTAAAAAAGGTGCAACATTTCCTTTCTTGGAAACTTTTTAAGCTAAAACGCCAACTCACCTCGCATGAGCGATAACATGGTGAAAAAGAATCCCATTGTGATCAGTGCTAAAGCAAGCGGAAAAGACTGCAAATAACAGGACAATGAAGTAGATTCAGAGCAAAAAAAAAAAAAAAAAAAAAAAGAAAGAAAAACTTCATCAAAATCAGGCGGTAAACAGAAATCTGTAATCAAAATTTGTAAATTTTATTAGTAACAAACTGAGAGATCCCTTTTGTGCTTATATTTCTTCTATTTGTTGCAAAAGTTTTTGATGAGAAACGTAAACTTCTGATAGAACAATTGATTACAATCGATTCTTAGAACAGATTGAATATGAACGATTACAATAGGATTGTAGATAGACCCCAATCACTCCTCAATCGGAGGATTGGTCCAGGGCACAGCCCTCTCCCGAGCCAAAGGCTACGAGCTGACTCAAAGAGCCAAAACGTAATACTATTTTTCTGCCTGACTAACACCATCGACTCCCTACCTTATTTATATGTTTATATTTCTAACTAACTACTAATTATATTACTATTATGCCCCTTCTAGAATATACTATCAATTCCCCTATCAGTTTCTTACTTTCTCAAATGAAAACAGAAAGCTTGAAAAAGGTATCATGGGCAATTATGGCATTTCATTAGATTTTACTTACAGCAATGGCCTCGATCCCTCCTTTTGGTGCTGTAGGAGCCATATCACGAGATACAGAAACAATGTAATGACCTTGCAGCAGATCAATGGAATCCTACATGTGTAAAGAACAAATAGCAGACTAATGAATTACAAAAAATCATGTAGCTGAATTCTGAAACTTCTCTCATGGTTATGTTTGACTTTGACTTAAATGTCAAACAAACTGCTTTTAGTTTCAAAACCAGTAGGGATACATTTATCTTCAGAGAAATTATTACTGTAACTACATCAAAAGTGTTCAACAAAAACTACATCAAAAGCACAGCCTAGTTTTGTTCAAATGCTGACCTGTTTTGTCCCATCAACAAAATTGTTCAAATAATAGCGCATTAAAGCATTCCAACCATCTTTAAGAATCCCTTGAACTGTCCTCTTACCAAATCTAAAAAAGAAGGCCAAAAAAACTACATTTCATTTATACATGCAAGATGCAATACTTTGGCCTATGGAAAGAAAGCTGAAATGTCTAAAATACCCTTAACTAACGACAATTATAAGAATGTGGCGAACCCAAATCAGTACCATAGACATACTGTTAGTGATGATAGGGATGGGCAAATATATAATATACTTGGAATCTTTTCAGAAAAGAGAACTTCACAAATTTACCTGACGAAATCTCCTTTCAAAGCATGTGTGCCGGAATACTGGATACTTATGTCGTCCCCGTGATTAGCCCATACTGTTATAGAAATATAAAAATGAAAATAAAATTAACAGAAATTTTAAAAAAATGTACTGTGGGACGATTATTGGAAATAAAATATGTACATATTTTGAAGCAGTCATCAAAGTTAGGATGTGTGCTAATGTTTTCTTCAGCATCAAAAACACCAAGCCTTCGAAGTTGATATTCCAACATTTTTCGCCCAATCATGCTCTGCACGCACACCTCACTGATACTTCAATAGTTTCACCACTCTTTTGCACTTAACATGTTACATAAAGTAAATATACCTGTGTGACATTTGTACGGTCTAAGCAATCAACACAATTTGTCCTCACAATTCCAACTTGTCCTTCAACATTTTCACCCTTTTCGCTTAACAAATAGTACCTACCGTTTCAAAAATATTAAAATAGATTCTTTAAACCAAAGAATGGGATATATTAATTTTATAATAAAGTGAAAAGAAAACATACCTATTTTTTATCAGAAAATCTTCAATTTGTTCGTAAAGGATAGATAGACGCTCAAAATGAACATGCCCACAAATGCGATGGAAGTCAAAGTGCAAGTATCTAAGGAAGTCATTAAAATTAGCACATGAGCAGATAAAATACATGCAAACAAATTGGAACTATGATAAAGGATTGTACCTCACATCATCACTAAGAATATCCTGCACTGAAGTGGCAAACTGCTGAGTCAATCGTCCCTCACCACCATGCTAAAACATAGAATATGCTACTTCATTGAAACATAATTCCTTTATATTGCTAAACTGATTAAACAACCAGATGAAAAAGGAACCCAAGTTGCATAGCAGTCGGAAATCATAACATGAGAAAGGTAATTATACCGTATTAACAAGATCTACAGCGAAAACATTTCCATATTTCTTTCTTAAATCCAGAAAGTGGCGCTCAGCAACTCGAGGCTGCAGAAATTATCATATAAAAGCATCAGCCAGTAGAGAAATAGAGGAACAAGAAGTATTCTTGAAAACTAGGGGTGTCGATTTCAACCCATTTACTTATCAATGGGTCGATTTGGGTAGTGTTTCATATCAAATGGCTCAAATAAAACAAGTTAAATTTAAACTGGAAGGATTGAAAGTCACCCAATATCTATTTTACAACCTCCTAAACCGTTTTGTTTAAAAAATTGGTAAACATTGAAAAGTGCAGAAAGAGTTAAGCATGGTACACATACCGCTTCCTCAGGTCTCAAAATATCAAACTTAGGCTTGTATGTTAAATCAACAATTTGATCCCATAGAAAGGGTATTGAACCTCTGACCTACAAAACCAACAATAAGTTAGATACTATATGTAATGCTGTCATTGAAATCCAGTTATGATAGGATGGCATTTGATATAATTTATACATACATTCATATGTTACAATGTAAAGTTACAAAAGATATATCTAACATAGCATGTAGATGATTATAAGCGTAGAAGTTATTACCAACAAGATCACATAATAGTTTGAGCCACTGGTGCAGTAATATATCCTACAACCTAAGCTAGTAAAGTTCAAATACCATTTAAAGGTGTTATAATGATGGAACACATTTCAGAATCTAATCTAATCGCACTTTGTAAATGACTTATTGGGAAAAAAATCGAATTTTATTCATTTTAAGAGGAAAAGATGTATCTAATATATAAACCTGCACAAATGAAGCCGTAAACCCCTTTAACTGTATGATTTGTTCACTTTCCACAAAGTTTGCTACATAGCCATCAGAATCAGCTCCTCTTCTCCACATCCTAGTCCCTGCCAAAATGCAACTTCACACTCAAGAAGCAGTGATGTCAAAACTTATAACAGTTTTGCTAATGGGTAAGAAGCTTAAGTATTAATGCAATCTGTATTTAGAAGTCATTAGGAAGATATCGACTTCACAATCCGACTAGAGGTGCCAGCTTTGACCCATATACTAATAAGGGTTGATTTTGGTAGTGTTGTATATCAAACCTCTCAAATGGGTCAATTCAAAAAATTGTAGCTGAAAGAGCAATAGGAGTGGAACATGCCAAAGGGGTTGAAAGCTACCCAAAGTCTATTTCTAATGCACACAACCTCCTAATTTATTTTATTCAAAGATTCACACCGTCCCATTTGATCCATAATTTAAAAAAAGACCCCTTTCACCCGTTTGCCAACTCGCCCATATTGACACCTATAAACTTAACTGACTTTATGATCCAAACAAAAATGAGTATAAGATAGAACAATACCGGTTCTCCTAGTGCACCTCCGTGCAATCAAGGTGACATCTATAATATCCAAACCAATGGCCGACTGAAAGGAATGGAAAGCTGGTAAATAAGTCGAGGAGAAAACTTATGCACAAGTGGAGGCTAATCAACTAATGGAATCAAGGAGATGCATTAATTATCAAGCACCAAAAGGCAAAAAGCAAATAGTAATGAAAAAAGGATACACCCTTGAATAACAGGAAGCATGTATGGATCAAGCTGCAAACACATGATGGCAAAGTCAGCAATATATTCTGATATTTATAAAGTTGTGAACCAAAATCAAGTGAAAAATTAAACCTTGTTATCTATGAAAACCTCCAACATATAGTTGTTCCATAGGAACCGCGGCTCTGCCTGTTTTAGGAGAACCATAAGTGCATAAAACATTTGAAAAAGTAATGTCAAAATGGCATTTTTAAGACACCAAATTGAAAAACACTTGCCTGTCTCCAAAGAGGAAGCAACCTTGATTCATCACCTAAATCATTCAAACGTTGGGCGCTGCAAGATGATCGAAACCACTAAAAACAATTCACTACTGTAGTTACCAAAGATATCCATCTACTAATGAGCTAATGAGCTAAATGTAAATAAAGTGAAGGACCTCAGTGTTATATTGACATCATATGAAAAATACAGGCCATGAGTCTTTTCAGCAACTCGTAACAGATTTGAAAACTCGGATTCCATTCTTTTCTGTCACAAACAGGATTTGTTAAAATTTAACCAGCTTATTACAAAAGTATAAACAGTAAGCTATGACCATTTCACCTGTTCTTCTGGAGAATTTTTCAAGGAATGGTCACAAGGGAAGACTTTAAGTGATAAAACTTTGAAGATTGGATGCCCCAAATAAGTTCCAACAGATTCACGATCAGTAATAACTAATAAATACGATCCTAAAAGCATAAAAAAAAATAGTTCAATGTTCATCAAAACATTTCAATACTGGGAACTCAAGATAAGTTGCAAAGTAATCATATCATCTGACCTGCTAATAGTTTTAGCATTCCAATAACACCGAAAACAGTCTGAATCTTGGGAACACGAAGCGCGGAACAATGCGGGACTTCATCTGCATAAGAAATGTGATCATCAAATATCGTGGAACCCCAATAAGAAAATGTTAAGATTCGTGAATTGGAATAAGAAGATCAAGAACAAACCAACAAGAGTCATGGAGCCATTAACACGACTGACAGCTAAACAAGAACCAGAAGAGCCATCAGTTGGTTCAACGATGTATTGATCAGGGAACTCCCATAACCTCATACGCGTGTAGAGTTTTTGGGAAGGAAGTGCTTTCACCATCATCGTTGTCGATTAAATGTTTATTTTCGTACGTAATTAAGAATCAAACAATTAGAAGTGAATTGGGTTTTTTCTTGATTGTATACAGAAAAGTATTGTTGAAGAAGAAAGGAGGATTAGAGTGAGGAATATTGAAATGGGGTGGTTTGAAGATTGATAGCAAAGGAATAGCGCCATGACGTGCTTACATCTCGGAATTAAAGCTTGTATATATATTTACATTAACATCCCCCTACTATGGTATATTTACAAAATCGTAAAGCGAATATCATTATAGGGGTAAGCATGGTATCAGGCCAGTACCGATTAATACTGGTTATCAAATATCGAATTTGGTTCAAAATGACACCCCTTCATCTATATCAACTTTGTTTGTGGTTTCTGACCATTTGTGACTAACCCTTCTTCTCACTATATCATTATCGTTTGTAGGTTCACTGTTTGTAAGTTAGACTGTTCCTTTTTTTCTGATGTGTTCATGGTCTCTGATCATTCCTTCTTAATGGTTTATTAGTCAATGGTCTTTGATCATTCCTTACCAATAGGTTTTAGCTCAGGGTCACCTTTTTATATTGTATTGGAATGTTCAAAAATACTATATCTTCTTAAAAGACGCTAAAAAGACAAGACATATTACCTGTTAATCACTTAAGTGGTTAAAAAACTTATTATTTTAACACTTTAAGCCTAAATCCTAATTAGTAACAAAAATTAATTACTTATAAGAGATCGAGTGCTTAAGTATGTCTATATAATATCGATATTCTATTGTCAAGAATTAGATCTATTTTATTGTCAACACCCCGTCAAAACATTATGTTGCTATCTTGATTTATAAGAGGGAAATATTGGTATATTGGTTCAATATCATACTCCATATTTATAGTTTTTGTTTTACACTCCTGTGTTTTCAAGATGATATAATGACATTGTTTTGTAAAAGGAATTTTTCCATATTTAAACTCATTCTACGGAGTCAAATCTTTGGCTGAGATGTACACAGTTTAATTGGTGCTACCCGCAGCCGTTTACAAAGCAATCAGGTGGCCATCATTGAAAACCCCGGGATTCAAACCTTTAACATTACCTATGAAGGACAAGAAAACTAAAATACAATGTAAGCTTGTTTCACAAAAAAAAAAAAATGTATCAAAATACAATTAATTTTGTATAAATTATCGTTTTATAGAACAAACTATGAATCATTCATCTTCGTCTTAGATTTAAACAAGAATCTAATTATCTAAGCTAACACAATAGGCCAAATATTTAACACAAAACAATCACAAGCCCACATTGAAGAAAATGACGATGAAGTTGATTTTGCAAACCAAAATGGAGACCCTAAGTTAACACATAGGGGATGGGGGATACCTCCCTCCGCCCCTTTGTGAGAAGAGGAAAAAACAACACCGAGAGGGAACACCACTCCTAGCTGATCGCATTCGATGAAAGGGGTGAGATTTTGAGAGAATGATGCCAAGACGGGAGTATACGAGATAAGAGAGATTGTTGGTGAGAGAAATAGGAAAGAAAAGGCTGCAAGTCTTAGCTTTTTGGAATGGGTAGTTTTTATGTTTTAAAAGAAGCTTTTTATATATAAAATTACCTAAATACCCTCTTTAATTGTTTTATAATTCTTCCTATTTTATGATGTCTTTTTTTTGTACTATTTCGCTCCAGCTACCAGCTATTTTGCCAAACACATATACAAATATATGATATGACTTCTAGCTTTAGCTATCAGCTACCAATTACAACTACCAGCTATTTCCGCCAACAAAACCAAAGAGGAAAAGATAGGAGGATGAGTATCTTCTTGGTTAGTGAGATGAGAGTGAGAAGATGATGTGATGCTACCATGACAAGCGAGATTAATTGAGAAGCACCAATGCACACACGAGATGAAAAAAATCATGGAGTCGATTTGTGAGTCTCAAGAACATGTTCATGAAGTCGATTTTGCAACAAGAATATGATTGGACACCATATCAAACAAAATGATGATGAAGCCCACTGTGCAAACCAAAATTAGAAATTAATGTTAGCCCTCGATATTTTACTCTAATCGTAAATAGAAATCGAAAAGAGAATCCACAAATCAATTTCTACATAAATTCGTTGAATAATCATAACCATGCCTAGTGGGGTTATTATTATTATTAATATCTTAAATTTGAACACGGCTTCATATTGAAAATAAAAATTAATCAGGTGACGAGTTTGTGATGAAATATTTATATGTACTATCTAATAACAAATAAATATATGTATAACAAAAATCAAAGCTGAACCGAAAACCACACAAACCCATAAAACTGAACCATTATAGGAAGTTAAGAACTGATGGTTTTGGTTTTCAAGCTGTTCTTTTTTCCCTGTTTGGTTCAATTTCATGTTGTAAAAACTACAACAATCCGAATGCCATTCGACGAGGGTTTCTTAAAAGGGTGAATTTGTAAACTCATATAGTTGCCTTTCGATTTCCAGGTGGATTTAATCAACTGTGGCAATTGAAAACTATCCATGTACCAATTACTTGTTTTATTGACCAAAATTTTACATTAACTGCTGTTAAAAATCATAAAAACGCACCAGCATGGGGTCAATTTTAATTTCACTGCGCGCAACAAATCTGCTAACATAATCATTATTGTTTAGAATTACAATTAAGAAAAACAGGGAAGACAATTTCTAAAATCATCCAGAAACAGTATTCATGCACCGAATTACAAGAACATCTTTCAATGCAATCTCAGATCCAAACAGACCAGTTTCCCATGTGTTCACTGATATTGTATATATATATATGTATTATATCTTAAAATATATATGTAACGGCTCACAAATTCTTATTGACCAAGATTTCCCAATAGCCGCTCAACTGCGGCATGAACATTGCCTGCTGTAGCCGTCAGTGCTTGAAGATTCTCACGGGTGTCAAAAAATCCCATTTCTTGAAGTTGCGCTAGTTGAGTGGCATACAGTTCTTCTGGTGGCACTGTTATTTAAAAAAGAAGAAAAACTATGAGGTGAAATGAAGAAAAACAGAAGGCCTAAGGATAATGGGTCAAACTTTCACCCATGGTGTATTTTCAAAGCATAAAAGCTCATAAACCATTTCATTCAAAGGTGTATCAACAATACAACCATCTTGACCCAGTACCCAACATATTTGACACACCCAATTAGACACCTATAGTAGATACGTTACCGTTTGAATTATTTGGTGGTGTAAAGCCGCCGGTTCCAAGAGCACCAAACATGTTCATAAGCATATCCAAATTCATGTTATTAGGAGCACCTGCTAATGACGACAAGTGAAAAGAAAACGAATGAAAACCAGCTGCACAATGGTTTAAATGTTACAGCTGTAGGAGAAGTTTCCTTCTAGAATGTCCAAAAACGCAATATTTCCCTTTTTGGAGAATTTCCAACTAAAAGTCACCAATACACCTACTAATAATAGTTAATAATTTTTTGTTGGCAATGACAAGAACATGAACATAACATACCTGTTCCTCCTCCGGTTTGACCTGCATCCCTGCATAACAGCAATCGAAATTCATATTAAACAAAGATTCACATGACCAACTGATAGGCATATACTAACCCAGTATAAGCAATCATTTCAAAAAAAAAAAAAAAGAACAAAAGGAAATAGAAGACATCTTTAAACTTGAAAGAGTAAGTTACAAGAGCAAAGACTTGCAGTCCAGTTTATGCAATCTTTTATAACTTGCATGTAGTTACAGATATATAATTTCATTTGTTGCTTTACTTGTAACTGAATTCCTTCACAACAATCTTTCCATTTTACATTTATTCTAAGTTCACAATCAAGCATTATTGATCAACCAAATAAGAACAAATGATTTAGGTGATTTACCGGGTGGTTTGTTGCCGACCAAGTCCTGAGAAAAGAGATTGCTGTAATGTCATCATTTGCTGTAAACATGATAGAGTTAAATTAAACTACAATAACAAGAGAAATAAAAGCTTGAATGATCTGCATTTCAATTTGAGATGCATATCACTTGCATCGTATATAGAAAGACACGAGACTCAAAAGGAAGTCTCACCATGTGAATTAAAACACATAAATGAAGCAAGAAGTCACAAACTTCGCTGCATAGGTTAAGGATTACCATACAAAAAACATAACTTCTACTACTGTAGTTTTCAATCCACAGAAAGTATATAAAAAATGAACATTGATTATCAAACATAAATGATGTTTTGACCAACGACGTCAAAAAAGGACTCTTTTAAAACAGTAATACGTAAAAAAAAGTCCAATTTGTTTGGGAACTTAACACTTTCTTTTTGCACCTTCACAAATGGTGGCAGAGATGAACATGTGATTGTAGGCTTTTTTTTTACTTGTTAACAGACCTAGAGATGGGACTCACAAAGCAACTGCATAGTACGGGAGCATGATGTAAATAACAAAACCTGAACAAGTTGAATCTTACAAATGGATTACATTGTATGTGGACGTCTCTGATTGTTATAACTTCTTCACCTCATTTGTTATCATCTTATTTAAAAAAATTGATTTTTTGCACAATGTGACTAAGTCGTCGTATATCTGATAAAAAAACCAATT
This sequence comes from Pulicaria dysenterica, assembly GCA_947179395.2. Classification (NCBI taxonomy): domain Eukaryota; kingdom Viridiplantae; phylum Streptophyta; class Magnoliopsida; order Asterales; family Asteraceae; genus Pulicaria; species Pulicaria dysenterica. Next base: position 52,302,729 of record OX359295.1, read on the forward strand.
GCATCGTAGAAGCCTAATTCTACCATGTTGTATAAGCCATGCTCAGACAAACTCCATATCACATGCATTGATTAGCATCCAGGTAACCTTAGTCATCGTACATGCACCAAGAACATAGAATTTTGACAACCCAGTCTTAGATGTCACACTTCCATATATCATACACTTTCTAAGAATGTTTATATGCAAAATATTTGTTGTTGGAGTGAATGAGTGATCAATAAGATGTGTTGTTATCATTCAAGTGATTATATAAGGCAACTTCACTAGATTCTCTTTTCCTTTTCTGCACTTCTAAGATAAATTACTCCCTATATTTCTTCTCCATGACTTTTCATATGAGCATCTTCTTTCTATATATTATGGACTGGAAATGGTCACTTTTATTTATATACACTCAATGTTATAACTTAAAAAACTACCATTCAAATTAAATATCATTGTTATATTTCTTTAACATTTTAGTGTTGCATAAATGTGTTCAAGTTCATGAACTGGTTTACCTGCATGGTCTCTGGAGAAGTTAATTGACGAATGAAGTCAGGATTTTGCATCATCTCTCTCAATTGAGGATTTGCCTCGAGCATGCTTCGCATTTGTGGATTGAGACCAAGTATCTAAACAATGCAAAATTTTAGCAAGTACACAGGCTAACAAACAAGAAAATCTGAAAGATGCAGGAGCAAAACAAATACCTGATTCATATATTGAGGGTTTGAAAGGACACTTTGCATCATCTGTGAAACAGCTGGATTCTGCATAAGTTGGCTCATTGAGTTGGGATCAGGAGGAGTGCCACCAAACAATCCCTCAAGACCTGGAACACCAAGTCCACCTAAACCACCAACTGGCGGTGACCTACCAATTCCACCAGGATTTGTTGCAGCCGCATTTGTTTGGTTAGCTCCACCTGCAAACTCATGTTAAGTTTATTATAAATACATAAATGAGCAAATACATCAGAACATACGAGCAAATGAAATTGAGAAAATGTTTGGAAGCTTACCACCACCACCAGCCCAAGGATTGGGAAGCGGATTGGTATTTGGAGCAGGAGAACCAGTAGTTGTGTCGGCACCAGTAGTTGTAGGGTTAGCCGCCTGATCACGGGGTGCGGTCCCAGGTGCTCCCCCCTGACCACCAAGAAGAGCTGCAAAAGGATTCGAGTTCAAATCATTCGTTGTATCACCACCACCACCACCACCACCCATTGTGGTTGCGTTCAGAAAAGGCTCCTGAACGTTTTCATACATTCTCCTCAGCATGTTAAATCCTTCTGGAGAAGATTCAATGTTACTCATTGCTCTGTCAGTGTTACGCATCATTTCGCGCATGAGTTCAGGGTTTCTCGCAGCCTCCATTGTTTGACGAAGAATTGCCGGATCATTGAGCATATGAGCAAGCTCTGGATTCCGATCAATGATTTCACGCATTTGAGGATTATTCATCATCATGTTGCGCATAACATCTGGGTTATTTAGGAGATTTTGAACAAGAGGCAGATCCATGATTTCCCGCATCATGTTAGGGTTCTGAGTCAACTGTTGCTGCATTTGTTCCAACTCTGGAAGTCCAGCTCCAAACATGCCACTGTTGCCTCCCAAGTCAAGTCCAGGAAATAGTGAACCACCAAGACCAGTCCCACCTAGATTCCCACCTTCAACTGAGCCAACTTCCCCTGCAACAGGTGGAGTAGTATTTGCCCTAGCAGGGGCCCCAGCTGCTGGGGTAGATGTAGTAGGCACAAAACCACGCACTAAGTGAACAGTGTGATCTGCCTCCATGCCTAAAGCACATAAATATATGGCACGGTAAGTTTATAAAGTTTACTAATATGATATGAAATACATTATGTTACCACCAAGTGATTCAACAGTAACATCATATACATTAGCATGATAGAACAAGGAATGATTAGTTCAACAAAATAGTAAACTATGTAAGCTCGATTAACAAATAACAATTATTTGAGTTTTCTATTTTTCCATTAAAGACAAAATAGATTATACTTCGATGTTTAGGAAAATAATATGTATTTAAGGAAAGTATTTTCAGATGCCTGAGGTTAACTCAATTCACTACCATTGTTGTCCTCTAATTACGGAAGTTGACCACATACAATTTTGTTTTCTAATTAATTTCTCTAAGAACCATGTTTTATCGATAGCATGGATTCGTTATCGCATTAGTCTTTATGCGTCACTCTTCCTGTAATGTTAATTTTCGACTTTATGTATGCACACCATTTGCAGAAACTGTTGCTACTTCTTCATATGAAATTAAAGGCTACTTCTAGTCTTCTACCATCTCGCTGCTTCATGAGTCTCAAAACAGCACAGCAAGATGAAATCATGTACGAGTTCATATTTGGATAATTCTAAATAATTATCCTAATAGTTATTAGATAAAAAAATATTAGTACCTATACTAACACAGATTACAAGATGAATTCGCCATGTGGACTTGTAGCATTAGCTAAGCAAAGCAAATATCATATCATACATCACACAAGGATATTACCACGAATTTACTGATTGTATATGCTTTATTACATTACTACCCTTTGTCCCACTTTCTTCGTACATGGAGTCAGGAAGAATGAAACTTGGTTTCTTTATTTTATACACAGGCATGCTGGATCATATATATATCCACATGTTGGGATTTAGATAAAACTATTACTACTTATCCTAATACAGATTACCAGATGATTTCCTCATGTGAACTTATAGCATCAGCTAAAACGAACCAAATATCATATCACTTTCCCATGTCCCAAATCACAATTCTAGTTTTATTTTACAAGTAAAACAACTTTTGTTTTCTTTCTCTTGCTTCATATGTTATAATATTATTCTGGTCAAGCATACACCTCAGCATGAAAAAGAATGAGCATATAGAACTATAAAAATTAAATGTACCCAGAATAGGCATACACCAATAAATCTAAATATTTAACAGGCACCAAAGTGGCCTATGTTTCCACCTCGACACATATATTCAACAAGAAAATTTCTTTTACATTACAAAGCAAATTTCACCATTTATATGCAACCTTCTCATTCTGTGATCAATTAATGCATTGAGATGTCTCATTTACAAAGACGAACACGTTAGCGTTGTATGTATCTTTTTAAAGAGGATTCTTAGCCATCAAATGAACTAAAGGAACTCGTAACATTGATATAGGTAGTCATCAGGACACTAGATAAACCTCTATCGACAAATCACATGTTTTTCGCTTCTCTCATCATGACATGTCAGGTGTGATAGCTACTTTTGAAGATAATTCTTTTTTTATAATACGCTGCCACACACTTGCAAAGAATAGGTAGATTATCCCATACATGCCAATTCAGTTGAGGCTCTCCTAAGACCAGGACTTCTTATCCCCTTCCACTACCCTATAGCCTCATTAATAGCTTTAGCAGTTCTAACTATGCTCTTCTTCCATTTTGACCCCTTGGTCCGTTACAACCTGTAACATCCTAAATCAAGAAGCTTTACAACAAAACACCCCTCCAGCTGACAAAAGGGAGAGAAAAACAGCAAACAGAATTTAACTTTCTATCTTAATTGTCAAAAATTTTATCGAACTTGGTATCGCTTTTGTAGTGAAGTTTAACACCAACAGTATCTTTTTCTAGTAATTTGTTTCTAACTTAGTGCATTAAAACTTATCAACAATCAAATGAATAACTCCCCGGTTTGACATCTGAAAATATGAGTTCTAGCAAATATAATCACATTGCTGTCATCAATAATCATATGTATAATAATAGCTAAATAATTGAAAGCTGTAGGACTGTATCACTGTGTGAACAAAGATATAGAGCCAAAATAAGTCGCAATAACACTAAACCTAAGGTTTCGATGATAATCGGCGAGCATATAAACAATCATGAAATAGATGGTATAATAAAATACCATAGCTCTTAAGAGTCTGATCGTCCTTAAGGATGCGTCCTTTATAAATTAATCGCTGCTGTCCCGCGGGGATGTCGCAGTTCTGTTCAAGAACTTGCTTAAACGACTCAACGGACGACTCAAGGCTCGCCTGAACGGAGAACTTCGTGCCGTTAGAACACCGTACGTTAACGGTAACGGCGTCTCCGCCTTCGGTTTTGTTCGATTCAACACCCTCGCTTACAGCACCATCACCGCTTCCGCCGCCCATCCTATGCACCTGTAATTTGGGGGTTATTTAGCAACCAAAGCAAAGAACGACGAGAATCCTTGTGTGTATCGAATTGAAGGAGCTAACTGATCGATCGATGAACTGATTTGGAAATATAATCGAATGCTTAGAAACTTGGAGAGGGAGGAAACTCTTTTGTGAGCAGTAATTTCCGAAACGTAGACCCGGTGAGATAGAAGACCCTTGGCTTTTTATTTATACTCGCACCGTATGAATACAATATTTCAAGTACCTTTGAATAAAAATAAAAATATAAATATTCCAAATAAGCATATATGTCGCATCTTAAATAAGTTTATTTACTATATGGCTGACCTTTTCATGTTGTAGTCAAATATAATTCATCATGTTTTCTTATAAACATGGGGTGGGACCTACAAAAGGGACCCATTCTTAATTAATATAAAGGACACACTCTAATGTTTGTAAGAGAACATGATGGGTCATGTTTGACTCAAACATGAGAAGATCTTAACTCTTACTCTATACATCCCAATTACAATTTTAACACCATATACGACTCGGCATGCAATGTTAAATAAGCACCTTTCAACTTTTCACTTCAAATCACACCATATCGGTTCAACAACCAACTTACCTAGTTTAACCCGTCTTATTTTGACCGAACATATATCCATCTGTAAGCTTTAAGTTGGTAGTCAAAAAATAAGTCTAAAAGTTATTATTACACATTTTAAAACGAGTTGATTCCTGCTCTTCCATATCAGGTAAACAAAACAGGTAACACTTACTTTTCATCTCCCCTTGATCTTCGTTATTACCCATGGATAGTTGATTGCTTCCCACATCCCTTCCAATGTCAATGTAACTTAGGTCTCGGTCTACCACCGATGCGGTAGCTCCGTCCAAAACTTTGCCACTGATGGTAGCAAGAGTAACACATGTTCCACCGTCTCAACTGCCTCCTCACACCTAGGACACAAGGATAAATGAAGGTTCACCCCTCTTTAATCTAGTTGTTTGTATTTGACAATTTTCTACTCTGATTCAAAAATTGATATGAATTTGTATTACGACTAGTATCATGGATTTGAATAAATGTTCGAATTTTGTTGGAATTTGGTTTGAATCCAAATAAAACAAAATTTTCTAACTAGGTAGATCTATTCCCAATAATGTTTAAACCTTCAATCGATAAACTTTGTAACAAATCTTTTACTTTGAACAAACATAAATATATGTATGAACAGGCATGTGTCACCGGGTGTATATATTTGAATTTTAAATCGGGTGATAGAACTTTTATATATATTCAAATTCTAATTTGAAAACTATTATAAAATTTCAGATGGAGTTCAAAATTGAAATTCAAATCAGTTTATCTAAACCAATTCAAAAGGAAGAGTAAATTATTATAAATCGGAAATTCATACATAAATTTTGTAGAACCTTTTTATTTGAAACATTCATCCTTTTATTTGTATGCTAACATTTTTCACACAAATAATAATTTTTAAACTATTTTTATTTTTACTTGAGAAACCACAACATATGACTGTTCATGAACATGACGTCTTAGAAACAATCAAACATTAAATAACGATTGACATTGGACTTTTTAAATTTCGTCATTGAAAAACAGAGCATCAAAGGGAACCATCTTCGTTGATAGTTTACATGTATAAATAAGGAAACGCTTAACATAACTTTAAGCATATACATGTGGATGCTTAAAGTCAAGTTTAAACTTTTTAGGTTATTAAGAGTAGTAACATGTAAAAAAATGTAATTTTAAAATATACATAGTAATATATAACGTATTCTAAACATTATTGTCTTATGTTAGGCCTACAATAATTACGATCCTCCAGTTAATAAACATCCATTTGAAAAATAGTTTCAAAATGAAATAATGGACGGCTAGTATTTCAACTCATACGGTGGTGGATTTAAATATTTTCATCCATTTGAAAAGTAGTTTCAAAATGAAATAATGGACGGCTAGTATTTCAACTCATACGGTGGTGGATTTAAATATTTTCAATTGTTTTCAAACTAAACATGTTTTAGCTAATAGATAATTCCGTTGAAAATTTTCTAAGCTTAATGTCACTATTAACATATATATGGTAGGATAATAAACATATATTGTTTTTATATTATATGTTTACCAAAACTAATTATCTAGAATTATGATAACTTTGAAAATAAAAAATTAATATCAAAAATTAGTTTCGATTTTAAATAATCAGCATTGATATAATTAGATAGTATATATTAGAAATAGGAGGTTGTGATTGGTAAATTATCAGGGGAGGTTTAAGAAAATCTATATCTATCTATCTATATCTATATATAAAAGGCTTGCAAAATTTTCTTTTATAATTATTAAATCAAATCTATTAACCAATCAAAACCTCCCATTTCAAAATCCTTCAATTTTACAAAACAATTTTAGAAAGATGCCTATGATCGATTTCAATTTTATCTTAATTTGGAGGGTGCTACATGAAAATTGTAAGGGGCTTTTATAAAATATGTGGAGTGTTTTTAAGAAAATGTTAGGGGGTTTATAAAATATTATATTAATGTAATTAATTATAAGTTGTTTATAAATTATGTATAGTAACTTTTGATATATTTTGTTTAGATAAAAAATAATCATATATTTACGACCGTCTTATTTTTATCTACGTTTTGGTATAAATTTTATTATAATATAACACTTTTTTAGAATTCGTATATTCGTAACTTTTTGTTATCTATTAATAGTAATTGTTAGATAATTTTTTGTTTAGCTGAGTGGTTATTTTGAGATTATGGTGATGAGCCGAGAGGTCAACTTGAGTTTTTTTTTATTCAAAGTGTTTAGTTATTGATTTTAAAGAATTTTCAGTGTTATTAGAAAGATGTATGAAACATCTATTAAAAATATAGTTTAAATAAAATGTATCATTAAAAGATGGTATATTATATATTTAAAAATCTAGATTTAGAGATCTTTTATGATGGTGGAAAAAATTATATTGGCAATATATGTGTTTAGAAATTTGAGTCGGTTTTCAGTTCGAAATTATTATTTTATTGACTTCAATATTTGAATTTATTAAAAATGACATCAGATAATACATGTTTTTTCAAATTAGATTATTGTTGTTTTGGGTTTAATGAATTATATGTAAGTTTTTTGTGATATTTCATTTATTGTATTATTTTTATTTGAAAATTTTAATATCTCAAATACACTTTCGAAATACCCGTACGTGCACGGGTCAATAAACTAGTTTGTGAAATAAAATGTTGTAGTTGATAAAAATATTTTTATAAATAAGGATGATGATGTAATAATTTTTTTTAATAAGGTTATTAGATTATCTTCTAGACTAAATGGAGAGTTAAATGTCATTAATAGCAAGTCTTTAAATGTCCGACCCTACCGAATGATGTTTTGTTCTTCTTCCTCGGTGTTTTTAATTAACCTTTTTGTTTTTATCATCGTGCTTACGTTAAAACAATCAACTTTTATTTTATTTGTTTTTCTAATATAACGTTTTACTTTTATTGTCTTTACTACTTTATAAAGTATTTAACTCTTTTTTTTAAGACAATTTTTTAAGTTAAGTAGCACAAGTAATATAACATGTTTTACAATAACTTTGAGCAACAATTTTAACACTTTTAAAATAGTACAACTGTTATTAAATTCAGGACATTAATTGTAATTAATTTTTTGACAGTTTTAAAGCATTCTTTATGTATTTAAATTCTGACAGTTTTATATAATTAAAGTATTTAAAGTGTTTAAGATCATTGCTGAAACATATTGTAAATAATGCTATTAGAGTTGTACTATTTTATGTAATCGGTTTTGGTTTTTAAACCGAATTTGAAAACGGTTTCAGTTTTATGTAATTAAAGTATTTATGGTAATCGGTTTCGGTTTTTAAACCGAATTTGAAAACGGTTTCTTTTTCGGTTACGGGGCGATTCGGATTATGGTTAAAACGGTTTATATCCGAATTTTGAACACCCCTATGTCGACAAATAAAACTATTTTACCCCGCCGTATCGCGCGGGTAAAATACTAGTTTTCTATAAATATAAATAGGCAAAAGTTTAAACAATAACTGTTTTTCGTACGAGAACCAATCTGAGTCATCCAATTCTTCCTCCTTTAATGTCATCACCCACTCATAAATTCCTCACATGCATCCTGCAACATTTAATTCTCGCACGCTCTATATCCAGAAATTCCACTTATCAAATTAGCAGCTAATATTGGTTTTCGCTGTTCTCGTACGAAAACAGTTTTCGTTTGAACCTTCCCATATATATAGTGTGTGTGTCTGTTTCATTTTTATTTTATTTTATTACAAATTTTAATATAATATGATACTTATATAAAAATATATTTTTCAAACTCGTGATATAATATTTATCGTAATATAATATTTATAAAAAAATGCATTACTCTTACAATCTTCAAAGACTAATTTGGCAAGAGAATATTAATAACAATCAATGCATAATAAATGGGAAAATACATTGATAATTTATAACATTAACTCGTATCTTATCTTACTATACTAATAAAAGACTAATTATTTGCCACATGTCGTCGTTATGAAGTCCCAAATTTTCTACGTGGCAGGCTCCTGCGCTAGGAAAATTTGTTTTCCCGCCCATCCAATCCCCCAAGATATTTGTTTTCCCGCCCACCCAGGAGATATTTTCCAACTTTTATATTCCATTTTATTTTTCATCTTATTTATATCTTAAAAAATTTCGAAATTTTTTATATAAAATTTTACGATTTATTCATTTTTTATATCAATCCGTGTAATACACGGGTTTTAACCTAGTATGATAATATATGATGATTAGGTAGAAGTAGAACTATACTTGTCAATTGCTAACAACTGTAATTAAATAGATTAATAAACTTTGTGTCAAACATACCTTAACCCAACAATCTAAAAGTTCTTTGATATTTATTGTAATAAGTAATATATATAAATTAGCAAAGATAATGTCACATCAGAGAAACTAATTAATAATGAACTTTGAAATAAATTCTTAATTCATGTTTATAATGGTGGTTGCACATTTTTATGATTCCAGGTGATATTGTACAAACACGACCAAGATGAATGCCATTTTTTGGGAGCTTTTATTTAAAAAAAAACACGCTTTTAATTTTTAATGACTATTATTATTATTATTGTTATATATTAATAATATATATATATATATATATATATGATTATATGTATCGTTCCACATTCAAACTTCAAAAAGTGTGGGCTCATTGCGTTAGTTTGGACTTTAGACATGTATATGGTTAAACAATGCCTTCAACAACCTAGTTTTGTATTACACGAAAAGGACAAAATCTTTGGACTAGTTTTCGTTATACCAGAAATGCCTAGGGTTAATTCTGAGTGAATTTAACGGTTCAATTACAATTAATTAAATATAACAATTTTATAGCTCGTTAATTGATGACGTACCTATGATCTGGCCTGGCCCAGGCCCAATAGTACACTCATGGATCTGACCACAATAACACTTGAGGATATTTATCAGTTGTGCAATAATAAGTGGAGCAACCCATCCAGGCCTGTCTCCAGGCCTGACTTCCTCACAAGGTCCATCCACAGGCCTGGTGTACCCACTAGTCCAGCCAATGGACTCCCGAGCATAACAGACTTAACCCCTCAAGGAGTTAAGCTATCAGTACAACATCAGGCATGGAACATTCAATGATACGTGTCTTCACACTGGTGGTTGAGACAGGCGTGCCATGTTTGAATTCTGACACACGTAAGCTCTCCACGATTGGCTGACACTGATAGTGGGAAGCAAATGCTCAACAGTAAAAAGTACCACCAACTCCTCATAATTGGCTGACATCGGTAATGGGGAGCAAATCCCATTCAGAGTAGAAAGGTACAACCTTTTTTGTTCCTCTCAAGAGATCACGCCACCAGTCATCATCTGGACGGTCCCTTCAAGGGCCTCCTCAACTTTAAATAGGAGATCATCATCTCCCACCAAGGTATGCACCTTTCATAGCCCTAAAACTCATCTAGGTTCTTTACCATTTCAACAATGGCTAACTTGAGCGTCGGAGTGGCTTATGGAGCCATGTCCCTATAAGTCCTCTAGCGTAGAGCTTCTCTGTTTTGCAGGATAATACCCTCATTCGATACATTCCTTGAAGATCACAATACACCATTATTCCTCTATATTGCACTTGTTCATCTCAACGAACAAACATTAATCATTTTCAATTGATTTGTAAATGTTAGTTAAAAGAAGTAGTAAGTTATAAATTTGATCAATGTTATTAGATATCACCTATTAATCTAGTATCTAGATCATAACTGAGTATGAATTTAGTCTTTTTTTTTGTTTTGATTTTTTTACACCTTTAGCCCTCCACATAATATGATCAAAATGTTCTTAATTTAGGTTTATTTATTTTATTTAATCTTTAACTGAGTGCAGAGTAAATTACAAATTTACTGAAGACGGTTTGATTAAAATTACAAATCAATCTGGTTTCTTTTGTCTTTATGAGTCTAGTGTTCTCGTTTTATTTTTTCCCGCTACTGGTCTCCCCTTTGTATGGTGTGACCAAAATATATACTTTTGTACAAATAAATTAGTCGCTTCTTTAAAATTTAATTTTAAAATATTAAATCTTAAAATTAAATCTTGTCTATGTTAAGTAATAAATTGTTTTACTTATTGTTGTAATTATTAAATCATTTTAGGAGGAAAACACCTAGAACTGCAAATGATTGTTTTTTAAAGTATGAATCGTAAAGACATAAAGTGAAAAATGAACTTAAGAGGGAGCATAAAATGTAGGAATGACTCTCATTTGTAAAAAAAGAATATTCTTTTTTTAATTAAAAATAACTTTTAATAACACAAATTTAAAAGGAAACTTGGTTATGTATCTTTTATAAAAATAAAAAATTTGTTGCCTTTTTCAAAAAAATGGAAACTTGTCCATCACAATAAGTTTTGATATAATTTCATACTGCTAACAAGCAAAGAATATCGATTAAGGCTAGATATATGTTTATACTTTACTGTAGCCATGGAAATTAAACAAGAAATTGCATTAACCTTACTAGCTACAATATGTATCCAATCATGTCAACAATCATCACATATCAATAGAGTAACAAAGATTACGTAAATACTCCAAATATGAGTGTTGATAGAGACACCATAGTCTACAATACCCTAGACTACTATAGATAATTATATATCAATAATATTGTAATGATTAATAAACTTTATTCTTTTTAATTTATTACATACATCATATCATATTACTTTAATTATATCCTAATGATTAATTTATACTTTTCTAGGCAACAAGCTATTCCACAAGGGAGGTGATCCTCACACAACAAATTTTAGTCATGCACAACAATGTACAAGCAGTTACTACACATAGTACAGGTTGATGCTGCATAACATTGTTGTGCATGTACCACTTTTGTTGTGTGAGGATCACCACCCATTCCACAAAGTTTCGTGCCCCAACATGTAATTCAAAAGTAGTTTTCATCGACTAGAGTAGCCTAGAACTTAAAATAAAAAAAACTCAAATATGTAAACTCCGGTGTTTATTAATTGGTTCATGATTTCATTAAAAAATTCACTTGATTCATTAAGTTTGGGTTTATTGGTTATTGGATTTGGATCAATTATTTGAATACATGTAAATAATTAATTAAATTATGGTTTGGATTTTGATTTTAAGTTTTTTTAGGCTCGACATAAGCCTGAATAAATAAAGGGAATGCAATCTAATTTTTATGATATATACGTATATATTATCATACAAGCATTGTACCCGCGCAATGTAGTGGTGACGAATATTTTTATTGATAATTTGTCTGCTTTTAAAACAGGGATGATGTGTTGTTATTTTATAAATTATAACCAGTTAATAAAATTTTACATGTATGGTAAACTCCTTTGAGTGTTAACATTATAGCTTTATTATATATTTTAATTATATTACTCATTTAAAAAATTCAGTAATTTATATAAATCTATTTTAAATTTTATTTAGATTTAATACTTCTAGTTATACATACTTTAATAGTTAAATTAAAATATTAATTATATGATATAATATTTAATATAAAAAGTTTAATTATTGATTATTTTACTAATAAGTTAATTTGTATGGATTTGATTTTTTATTTTGGAATATGTAGTTATTAAAATGGTATATAAAATTTTCATTAAATTCACAAAATAGTTGCTATATTTAATAGTTTTATTTAGTTTAATATTAAGGATAGATTAGTAATTTTAAATTACTTAAAATTAAGAGATTGAGACAAAAGCTTAAATGGTATAGATAATTTTTTTTAAATAATTTATTTTTGTATGAGTTTCTTTATGAATTATTGAATATGGTATTAATTCCTTAAAAGCTTTTGTGGGTAAACAAAACTTAAGGGGGTGTTTGGTTGATGCCTTGATGGTATTTGGGGAGAATTCATAGGAATGTGATTTCAAATCCCCCCAAATGCTTTGTTTGGTTTGCAAATGTAGTGAAGGATTCTAATTCCCAGGAATGTTTAGAATCCCTCATCTAAAGGATTTAGAAATCCTCCCCACACCCTTGGTATTTTGAAATCCCACAACCAAGGCATTTGCTCCGGCGACCTCCGGCTATTACTCCGGCGACCTCCAACAACCAAGTCACCTTCGTTTTGTCGGGGACCTTCGTTTGTTGCTTCGCCGTTCGAAAAAACCCTAGCCAACGTTCGTCGTGGTCCGTTCGAGAAAACCCTAGCCGCCGTCGTTCTCCTCTTCGCCACGCAGATCTGGTTCGTCGTTCTCCTCTTCGTTGTGGTCCGCTCGTGGCCTGCTCAGATCTGGTCCGTTCGAGAAAACCCTAGCCGCCGTCGTTCTCCTCTTCGTAGTGGTCCGCTCGTGGCCTGCTCAAATATGGTCCGTTCGAGAAAACCCTAGCCGCCGTCGTTCTCCTCTTCGTCTGCGCAGATCTGGTCCGTTCGAGAAAACCCTAGCCGCCGTCGTTCTCCTCTTCGTCGTGGTCCGTTCGTGGCCTGCGCAGATCGGTGAGGTGGTTTAGTGGTGGCGGTGAGGTGGTTTAGAGGTGGTTGGTGGTGAAAACCCTAGTCTTTGGCGGCGGTGAGGTGGTGGCCAGCGTTGAAGTGGCTGTGGTTGGTGTCTTGGTGAACCAAACAGAGGATTGGGATTTAAATCCCACCAAATGCATTCCTACCAATTCCCATTCCCATGTATAAATCACATTCCCCTCAAAGTCAATACTTGAACCAAACGCCCCCTAAGTATCTATGTTTTTGAAAATTATAATGATATAACGGTTTTGACGGATTGCTTGATTACTTTGTATCTAATATGGTAATTGTAACATCCTCAATTGTGCCTAGTTGTCTATACCCTCGGTACGTTCCGAATCTCGAGTTTATTAATAAATATTAAAATTAATAAAATTAATATATTAGTTAACGGTTTTGAATAAGGTTTCCGGAAACATCCCCGTTAGTTGAAACGGATATTAATTGTAAGTTGAAAAGGGGAACAAAATACCTTTAGTGGGTATTAGTGAGACTTGATAAGTCTCTTTTCTTCCTTTCTCTTCTCAGACACGTCAAACACCATACCTCTCATTTCTTTTCTTTGATCTTTGGATCGTGAAGGAGAAATCACAGAGAGATCATCAAGATAAATTCCAACTACAAATCCAAGCTATAATCTGTTCATAAACCGAGAATCATCAGCTATTTTCTCTTTGTAAGTTCATCTTCTTCATCTTCTTGTGTTCTTGAGTTTTGGGTCAAAAATGGCTAAAAATCAAATTAGCTATCCATAATTGAATTTGTGTGTTCCAATATGTTTCTACATGATTTCTAAGCATATAGGAATCATAATATTGAATTAACATGATGATTTGAGTTAGATTTCATAGAAATCACCAAATGGGTCAAAATGGAAGAATTTGATCCTATACCTTCAATCTTTGGTTTGATGTTGTTATATGTATGTTTTTGGATTCATTTGGATGTCTAAAATCATATGGAAACACTGGAAATTGGATTGGGATTGTTGGAATTGGGTTTAGATTGCAAATGGGCTGAACAGGGGGCTGTTTCTCGCACACTGACTGTAAATTGGTTACTACGGCCGTAGTAAGTTTTCCCTACGGCCGTAGGAGGGTATTCTATAAAAATGGTCCTACGGCCGTAGGACATTTTTACTACGGCCGTAGGGACTGTCTGTTATGAACAGTGCACTGTTGTGCTGTTTTTCGACGTTTTGTCGTACGGGATGCTCGTTTAGGATTCTATTTAGTCTAATGGCATCATTAGGGGAATCATATTAGTTTATTAGTTAATGTACTTGTGTGAAGTGACTAAACACGAGTATTATCTTATAGGTAAGCTGTACGACCCGGAAGAAGAGCGCGACGATCACGATTATTGTTTGCTTTAGTCTCTAGCCTCACAGGTGAGTATAGGATAACATACTAATTAATATAATCGTATTACATGTTATTTGTATGTGCAAGTAATTCCATGAAATGTACTTAACACTGTTGAATGCTTGAAATGCGTACTGTATGCTATATTTATGCATGACACACGTAACCATTGAATCATGATTATGATATGATATGTATGCGCGCTATGAGGCCCTGAATGGGTCAATTATGTGTTTGTGATCGGATCCGAGATATGGGGGCTATTTGTAGTCCTTGAACGAGGCCAGACTGCGGTCTGGGATGCCTTGAGGCCTGCGGGTCGATGATAGCGTCAACGGTACCTAGATAGGTATTTAGGGTTTGGCTAGCCCAATGTTCCTCGTGCGATGAGGGGGATCAGCTGATTGTTGTACCCCATGGAGTCTATGGCTCCATAACGCAACGGTGGACCGCTACCCGCTCACCCACCCGCGCGGTTGATGTGTCTGGTTTCCCCAGTTAGGAGTGTTGAGCCGGGCTCGCTACCCTGCAAGATTATGCTTCCTTCTGGCTGTGCCAGCTCATCGCGAGATGCTAGGATAGCACTGTTTGATATATTGATGATATGTGATATGTTTATATTACTGAATATGCTATCTTATGCTCACTAGCTTTAATTAGCTAACAGATACTCTTCCCATGACTGCAGGTAACATTTAGGCGTGTGAGCTTTGGGTACCTGCTGGATGTTAATTATCTTTTGGAGGAACACTTGTCTTAGTTATTTTTAATTACTGTTTATGTTTGTATACACTTGTTTGTGTGGTCGGTGAACAGTTTAGTAACACCAACTGATCTTTTGTATATCGTGGCTGATTTTGGGTTGTAATTATAGCCACTTTTATAATTCCGCTGCTGTTAATGAGTTTTGAAAAACAGGTTTGGCTTAAGTTCTGTTTATAAACGGATCCATGCAGTTGGATTCTTGAATTTCTATTATTAAAATGAAAAATCTGGTTTTCAAAAGCGAGGTGTTACAGTAATGAGCATAGTGTTGAACTCTTTCAGTAAGCACCCCTTCCAAAATAGTTCCTCTCTAGGCCGCTCTACTCTAATCAAAGTCAACTGACTCAAATGGAATAAGAAGCTCGTCGCTTGAGTCTATGGGCTACCTCTTCTTTGTACTTTTCTACAAGGTTTAGATCAAGGACCCTCACGCCGTCGTTTCAGTGAGTCATAGGGCTTCCCCTCCACTCACGTAAAGTAATGGCTTTTGTGCAACGTCGAAAGGAACGTGATGTAGTGGGATTGTTTGGATTGTTACAACCTCCAACAGATTGTTATAAATTGATTATAAAAGAACCTATGAGTTATTTGAATATGATGATCTTGTGGTCAAGTGCCAAATGGTAAGTCTTGTATGTGTTTTTCTTGGCAAATATCTTACTTGGTTTTACGGGACATGAACCAACTAACCCCATGGTTATTTGGTTGATTAGTTTGGTTTAGTATACTCCTAGTTTGGATTATAACCTGTTAATTTTAATCCTAAAATTCAATTAAAATAAATTGATTAAATTCATAAAACCAACAACCGACCAGTTAAACATCCCTTGACTTGAGAGTTACTAGTGTAAAACATTAGCATTAATAGAAGCATTGTTTAGTTTAGTGATTAGGGTCCTGTCTCATCCTCGGTCCTTCCCTTCAAATCTTGTCTCTAATCCCAATTTTTTTTTCAAAATTCATGTCAAAAGAGAGTTGGGTCTCCTTTACCAACATTTTTGTAGAAAGAGTCTAATTGTTTACTTTTGAACTCGTAAACTCTTTTTGAAAGACAAGTTTCTATTAAAAAATTAGCAATATGCGTGCTAGAAGATTAATAAATAAAACTAAACGGGTAAACTGAGAGGTTTTTCCTGTTCAGATTACTCGGGAGGGCGAGTCTTTGACTTAGATGAAACGGCCTAACCGGGATATCTTTGTGACCGTTTCCTAACCTTTCCTTGGTCATCCTCAAGATGTTTACCTAGGAAGGTTTGAACCCATAACCTCTTTGAAAACGGGACGTCTTACCACTAGACCAAGTTGAACTCTCCAATGAAGGATCACTAAACCAATATTCATTCACTCAACAAAAAATGATTTGTGTGTGATATTTTCAAATTACCACAATGTCTTGTCAAAAGAGAGTTGAATCTCTCTTAGCAACCTTTGTCTATAATACGGGACGTCTTACCACTAGACCAAGCTGAACTCTCCAATGAAGGATCACTAAACCAATATTCATTCACTCAACAAAAAATGATTTGTGTGTGATATTTTCAAATTACCACAATGTCTTGTCAAAAGAGAGTTGAATCTCTCTTAGCAACCTTTGTCTAGAATAGAAAGAATCTAACAAAGGTACACTAATTTCAACTATCTTCATGGATCATTTAATAATATAGCAACAGACACATTGTTTTGTACAAGAACAAGTATTTTAAGGAGAAATTTTTATTTACAACAGTGGATAACTTGGTGAGCAACAAGAGAAAACTGTGTTGTATTAGTATATATTTTCCTCAATCTAGATCTCAGAAAGAAGAGATTTGGGCTGGTTTTTTTTACATATCATAAGTCTTTATTCGTGTATTTATATTCTTGCGATCAAGAGACTTGGTTCTATTTTTGATGTGGTGAAAGCTCTTAAATTTAATTCATGTACCTCCACACTGGTATTCTCGAATTTCAGTTCGGAAAAACCAGATTATTTGCAAGAATACACGTAAAATGTCACATGAAAAAGAGACGAGCAAAAGGAGACTCACATCCTTGTGAGATTAGTATAACCTTGATTAACTGTTAACACAAAGATAGAAATCATGAGACCAAACAATAAGAACATGTTCATACTTCATACAAACAACAACTCAGATCCTTTGTATAATATGTATAATCTTTTTGATAATTGTCAACACAAACAAGGAATCATTAGACCAGACAATTAGAAAATTATGTTCAACATGAACATTTACATGTTCATAACTAAAACAATGAAGAATCAAAGTCAAACTCACAAAGCCCAAAAAAGAAAAAGTCAAACACACAAGACCCCCACCCAAGACTCAAAAGGGCAACAAGGGAAGTTGCTAAATCAGATACAAGGTTACCCCATTTATCTTTGCATCTGAAACAAGTTATGTAAAGTTGTTATTCTGGATTTTAAGAATTATTGCCATGTAAAAAGCTGTCTGTCTCCTCTACAAGAAACTTTGCTGGCTCAGATTTTGCTGCATATTCAAACTTTGATGTGTTGTACTTCCTATAAACACCAGTCAATCTTCCACTTGCTGCCTTTTGGTGATACCCCACAATCATTCTTGAACATTGCCTAAATAGAAAGTCAAACCAAACAAAATTAGAAAATCAAATCATCACATACACATGAATCTTAGTTTTAAATTATAAACTTTAATTACTTACAGAAGCTGGTCTTCAGAGTAGTTAGTATGATATTCACAAGTCTTGGACCATTGTTTTAGCCCATAAAGACTACACTGAGCCGTGTAGACCGAGGCAGCAGCCAAGAAAGATGGTGGGAATTTAAGCATCTCATATTCCACAAGGCAAAGCTCGATCAAGAAAAACGACATTTGGTCAAGGTTTGAATCTGATTGAGCCGCCTTGAGGAATCTTTTCATAAAAACGTATGGGGTTGGCAGCGACATGTTAAATTCTAATGTGTTCAACATTAGTTTTTCCTGAAACAAGGTCAAGATTTACTAATTATACGAGGTTTGAATGCGTAAATAAGATCAAGATCAACGAAAGTTGTCAACTTTTTTTGTACCATTTCAAGAATCTGACTTCTTGAGTAAGCTTTGTCCGAGATAAAAACCAAATCATCGATAACCGGGACCGAAACTTCTTCATATTTACAAGCCAAAAGCATGGCAACCAGACCAACTAATTGTAAATTCTTTCTAATCACAGATTGTTTAGCAAGAAATCTGTCTATAAGGTTGACCATCAAAAACAGTGTCTCGGGTTGAAGATCAAACTTGTGGTGAACCTGTTAAATTGTCATTTGTTAGCTACAAAAACAGAAAATCCTTTATGGGTATGATTGGATATTGTGATTTTAATCAAATTCAAACTCTAAAGATAATTAGTTTGTGATTCGATTGACCAAAGAAAATTACCTCTATGAGCCAGTCAATTAGTATAGCTCTCATTTTCTCATTGATGTCAAATTGTTGTGTCATATAGTTTGGTGAGACCAAGCTACAACTCTGCAAAGAACGCAAAATTAGATGATTTTAATTTGATTTCGAACAAATGGGAAATAAATCTGGAAGTTTAAAGCTTTCACTTTTGGCATCAAGTAATAAGACCAAAATAAAACTGAAGAACACTAGAAGTAAAATTCAATCACATAAGTTTGACCATTTTTTTCATAAAAGATACAAACTTGTTGTCATATCACATGATACACTCAAGCTAAAATTTCACAAAAAGCTGAAAATGATTAATTAACTTAATCCAAAATTCCTTTTTGGCATCAAGTGACTCAAGTACTATTTATGGTCTGACTTTTCAAGGTCAAGGGAGCTATATATACAACTAATTATACATACCTCCATTCTTCTATAATTAGCATAAAGATCTTCAACATACTCGACCGCAGCAAGCTGATTTCGTTGGTCACAAAAGTCGATATCTATAACGGATTCCTCAAAAATATCCTCCATCTCAATCTCCTCCTATCGGTTTTCATACAAAGTCAAACTAATGATCTCAAAAGAATTTTTAGTCAAGCACATTGATAGAGTCATATACCGTATGATGATCCCTTTGATCCAACATTGTTTCTGATGTTTCCAAAAACATTGGCATAGGTTGATCTTCATCTTGATCATCCCATACTCCAAACTGATTTGCTGCATTTGTCTTCTTAATCACCTAGTCAAAACCAAAAGTCAAAACCTTTAAGCAAATTAAACCAATTCAGGTCCGCATTGTTGAGAACTTGAAATTAATGTTACCTCAGGGAAACACTGTTTCTTGTTAGCATTTTCTGCAGCAAGCTTCCTTTTTATCAGAAAGAAAATCAAATGCAATTGTTAGTAATAATATATAAGATCTCAAAATCTAGATTGCTTAAACATTATTCTTAAACTAGAACAATGTTATGATTTTTATAGTAAAAATGATTGTTTTCTCACATAAAAATCCTTAATAAATTCTTTTTTTTTCACATAGATGCAATTTAATTTTAAACTCAAATAGATCAATACTAACTTTGAATTGAATGTGAATTTAATAAGTTTGAATTTAATTTAACAAATAAATGAATTAAAAGTTTAATTAATAAATAAGCATACTGTGACAAAGCTCTCTTGTTAACCACACAACGGTGAGGTTGAACTCCTGCACATCCACCACCACCACCGCCGCCGGCCAAGTTCTGATTAATCTCACTCAAAGCTCTCCGATTATCTCCTTTACCTATATCATTAACAATAACCAGATTATAAAAATTAAATTTTAACAATAACCCAGATCATTAACAAACTCAGATTCTAAATCCAAATCTGCAGATTTCAATTCAAATTCAAACATATGAGCTGCCGAAAAATCTGGATCTTGCTTAAGTCAACGACGTTGAAGTATACCTTGCTTAATATTCGTGGGTTTCATCAAAGCTGGAATATTATTGTTCTCCATTGAAATATCCATTGATGAATCACAAACCCAGCTAATTTGAAGATCTTTATTGATGATATATATATATGAAAAGATTCAAGAAACCCACAAATCAACCAATTACAGATCAATGCAAACTAAGATCAAGCATTTAATCTTGAAAAACAGTCATGAAAATGTTTCAGAAACTGATAAAAAAGAAAGATCGAAGAGAAGAAGTGAAGAAGATGACATAAGTGTGTATGAAGGTGGTCATTATATTTGAAATCAACGGCTATAAAATCAGTCCGTTGGATTTAAGATTAACAATCTTATTATTACAATATTCGTCAGCGTAATAGGAAGTATACGTTTTACTTTTGACAGAGCGAAAGTTATAAAACTAGAAGAAAAAATCAATATAAATTTGTAATACATGCCTTGAAAGTTGTACGTTACTCTGAAGTTAGTATGTTGTGGTCTGGAGAAAGACAGGCGCTTTTTAAGGGCTTTGTACAGCAACGGTCACCTTTGAGGTTTTGGCCACGTGTCATTTACGCGTTTCTTCGGATATTTACTCAATAAAAATAAATATGTGAGTAATTAATGATCGTGACAATAGACTATTCCTTCCACAGAAAAAGACAATTTTTTTATTTTAAATTGTGTTAATAAATTGTTGGTTTTTTATTTACAAAAATATTATTATATCTAAAATAAAAAGATGGTGTCTAATAAAACATAAAAAAGACTATTAATAGCATGACGAGTAATATTGACAAAGCTCTTGAGTTTGGATTAATTAATTAATACATTTTCAATAATAATTTTCTACCATTTATCATTCTCCGTAACTATATGCAACATAATTAACTTTTATATTCCTAAAACAAACACCCATTTTCGTTCATTATAAAACCTATATTTTTCTTTTATTAGAAGTAATTCTATATAACGTTAGTGCTTTTAAAAAAAATCTATATTTAGTTGTTACTGAAAACTGTTTTATAGAATTTTTTGTATAAAATAAGTTAAATAATCAAACAATAATTGAATTCATAATTAATCACATTAATGAAAATCTTATATTTGTGACGAAAATATAGAGTAATATAATAATGGTAGGGCTTTACACTTATTGGATGAGAAGATAGAGAAGGCGCTCTCGCCCACTTGGGATTTAGTTTTTCTTTTTTCTTTTTAAGACAATGGTAACTAATTGTCTTTTACGAACCAGCTCCTCAGCCTTATAGTTTGGGCTCATTTTAACGCTCTTTTAACACATGATTTGTATCACATTTCAATTTATTATACATAATTTAGTGGTAAAGAAAAAAAAATAAAGTTATTATTTTTATAAAACCACTTTCAAAAACTCTTTAAATTAAACTACTTATGAGTTGTGAGGTTTCATAGTGTGTTCCAGCGAGAAACATAAATTTAATGTATGATGTTCAATATAATCTATATATATTGTATTCAGCTTATTTCTATTTATAGTTCAAATATAATTTTTTACGTAACATGATAACCATCCAAGAGAAAAATAAGCATAAGGTTTAAAACCCACACATTAAAAAGAAATAAGAAAAAAACAAAATGTTTATGTTGAGTATGTCTTCTAGGAGGGAGAAATGAAAAACAACAAATGAGTAACTTGTAGTAAGAGAAAAAAAAACCAATTACTTAACATGGGATTAAAGTATTAAACACTTGACCTCCAACTTTCAAAAACCATGGCTTTACCAGTCTATCTAAACCAGATTTGTTATAATTTTCTAAAATCCATATTTTATATGATTATCAATAGAGTTACTCTTCAGTTGTCACATCCCAAATCCTGATAATGTATAATATATATAATTTGAACAATATTCTAGTCAAATCCAATCACCAAAGAAGCACTCACCACAATTTTGACTACCTTACGAAGTTACGGTCAATCACCAAGAGCCCTACCATTTTCTATGCCTTTTATGAAGCTCAAAGTTCCAAAATGGTTTAAATTGTGTATGTTCAT
Source organism: Pulicaria dysenterica (assembly GCA_947179395.2). Lineage (NCBI taxonomy): Eukaryota > Viridiplantae > Streptophyta > Magnoliopsida > Asterales > Asteraceae > Pulicaria > Pulicaria dysenterica. Next base: position 52,325,067 of record OX359295.1, read on the forward strand.
TTGTCGTTTGGCTTAAAAAACAACCCGGTTGGTCCTTTATGACTGAAAGTTTCTATAAACCCGCGTCATAAAGAGTGACAACTTTTGTGACATAAGGACATTGAACACATTATGCTCAAACCTAATCCATGTTCTAGTAAGAAGATATTTGGTTTCTTTTCCTGATAATCCAATTGAAATGAGTTTTAGTATCAGTTCAACATTTAAAGATATCCTAAGAGATTAACATGATGTAGCAAGCCATTTGTTCATGGCATTCAAGAAGTTTATTGCTTTAGACATGTTTTAAATAAATATAAAAAGGAGAGAAAGAGAATGACAAATGACACTTAGACCATGCGCATTGGGGCCTCAACCAGCGCTGGTTGAAGCTTTCTAGCACTAGCACACCATCGCCCCAGGAGGGGTTACCGGGTTGGAGCTGGTTGGGGTACCCTGTTGGTAGGAGAAGTCGTAGTGGGTTTGATTTTTTCTTTTTTCTCCTTTAAACCCTTCTCTCTATTTAATATATAATATTTTATAATTAAATAATGGGTCTGAGTTGAAGAAGGTTGGATGTGGGGGTTGAGGGTTAGAGAGAATTGAAGATAAGAGATGATACGAATACTGATGTGACAGTGGATTTGAAAGAGTAAGTATGTGTCTCACTCATGAACTGAAAGCAAAATCGTCAAAATGAGAAAATTGTAAAGTGGCCTTGGCGAAATGACGACACATGTCGACTTGTCGAGTGAAGTGGACAACGAGAACTTGCATTTTTAATACAATTTATTTGAGGTATTTTTTACGAAAATCTTGCCAAAACGATAATTTTTATAAAGAAAGTTACTCAAATGATTAAGTACCTTAAAATCTTGCTCAATATGATGATTTTTCACATTTAAAATCTAATATGTATAATATTAAAAAAAAATATCAATGAAGTGTTGAAGGTATAATATAGACCATCAGTCATTAACGACTTTTTAATTTTTTTCTTCCTATAAAGTCATCATATAAGACCACCAGCATCCATCACATGCTTGACACAGTCACATCAGCGCCACATCATTCTCCACTATTTTTCCACCCCATCACACAAACCCTCACATCACTATTAAAAAAAAGGAAAAAAAAAAGAAAAAGAAACAAAGGCTACTCACGAGTGTGATGGTGGTCGCGAGCGTGAGCGTGAGAGCCCCCTCACGATGAGGGGCGATGGTGTTCCCACCGTGAACAACCTTCGTGAGAGCTACTCAAGGCTCCAATCCCGGTCTAAATTTGTTTCTTTAATCAATGACTTAGATACGTTGGAGATAAAAATTTATGTGAGTTGTGAAAGAAGCCAATGGTATTCATATTAAGTTAACTATATTCTATACTGATGAGCGTTAGTTCACTATTTGAATTACTTATAAAACAAAAGCTTCTTCTAAAACTATATCTATGTTTATATCAAAAAGAAATTTCAATTAAAATGTAGATTATTATAAGATTTAAATAGAAACCAAACCACCACACTATTGCTTAGATCATGAATATTTATTCCCAGTGGCGACCTGCCTATAAATTGTACTTTCAAAGGAAAAATGATACTTTTTAGAAAAAATGATAAAAAATAGGTTAATCTTTCAATTTATATCTTTAAAATAGCATTTTAGTTAACATGACTTCATATAAATTGTGTTTTGTTTTAAATTTTGGCCCTAAAATACCAGAATAGCCGCCGAAATCGCGTTAATTCGACCCGAAAACCCGAGAAAAAACCCGAACCACACTCTCAATTATATTTAATTTTATTTCCGCATTATATGGTGCAACCGGTTAAAAAAATTTCTGGGTCCGCCCCTGTTTATTCCCCTTCTTCTTATCAGTTTTCTTTTCCATTCCCCTTTATCCCACTAACCTTTTTCCTCCTCTTAAGCACACACTCGATCTCATGCAGCGTCACAAAATTCCTTATCACCATCTTTGTTTCCATTTACCTTTTCTTTTGATATTCGGTTTCAAATGTGGGTATAATTAGTGGTTTAATGGATTTTTTTGTTCAACCACTTTGTTTTAGTTTTGGGCAAACTTCTTTAGATTGTATCTACTTTTAACTGTTTTGCTAGTGAATGCTTCAAACTTAAGAACTTATGTATACATATTAAACGTTTAATTTGTTACTTTGATATGTAATCGAAAACCCATTCAACATGAAAGCGGTAACGTTAAGCATTATGATTTATTTTTATACAACAATAATAACATTGAGATTGTTGCGGTTGTTGTTATTAGTACTATTATTAACTTCTAACATTGTTAATGAAAATGTAGAAACATGTAGGATTACTGTAAAAGATAATTCAAACTTCATAAATGAATCGAATAAAAGTGCATTGATAGGTGTTAATATTATCAATATATTATGTCCTAATTATCTACTTTATTATAAAGGAAGTGTGTCAAATCATCAATCATGTGTTCATTTTGTATATAAATTCCTGTTAAATATATATTATATAAATTTCACAAAAGCTAATAATAATAAATAATAAAAATAAAGCATGGTTGTTTTTGAAAACAAGAGACTGACACCTGACAGTATGGAGGCCGATCTTTTTCCTCAATTGAATATATTGTCAGAAGACCACCCAATTTCCAGTTGGCCTCCTGTTCTTGTCTTTTTACACCGCATCCTGCTTCAACAACTTGTACAGTACAATTAAGTAAAGCATATCGCAATAAAGCCTTCGGTTCTAGCATACATGAACATGTGGTTGTATTTAGCAAAAGTAGCTGTAACTTGGAAACGGCCTGTTCTAATATTCTTATATTCTTCTATATAAATTTATGGGTTCAAATCTTGATAGCTGAGTGTGTGAGTTGTTAGATTGGTAAAAGATATCACCGAAACAACAACAGAAATACCAGTTAGTCTCATATATCTGAGCTAAAGGCTCTAGTATTCCGGATAACCGTTTACTAATTTTGTTGTAACAAATAACAATTCATAATTAGACTGAAGATTGCTATATGATTTTTGAATTTTGTTTAATACAACAATTCTTGATTACATAAGATCTAGTTAAATTAACACTTATTTTAAGTAAGGATTGCTATATGATTTTTAAATTTTGTTTAATACGGGGGGTCGGCAAAGTATAGATAAATAAACATTCACTAATCACTTGTATACAATAATCTTTTAAAACATTGAAGGAAGAATCTCACTGTCAGAAATTTTATGAAAGACTGAACCTGGTCAAACATTATAATCTTCATGAAATAAAAAATTGGAAATGTAAATTCACAACGAATTTAATCTAAAGGGACTATGGTTATTTTTTTGAACAACACTAAGAGCCTAAAACTGAAGTTTGGTCATGTTACATCTCAAATCACAATAAAGTTTCATTGCGAACGATAAATAGAACAACAATTGAAAGTGACTCGTACCTTTTATCGATTTGTGGTGTAATCACTTGAAAAGAGACGATAGCATCGAACCTTGTTTCCTTTTGTGCTCTCTGTGTAGACTTTGTTCTTTGGTTGTTGACTTTTGTTCTTCGACTGTTGACTGATCTACTTGCACTTCTGCACTAAAATCAAGCCTTTCTTTGGATTTTTTGGCTACTAATTGAGATGGAAGCTTTGCATCTTCTATTATGGTTTCCAATGTGCAAATAATTTCCTGCAATGATGATTGAGACACGGTTACCTCTTTTGGTTTCTCCATAGTGCAATCCTGCAAGTTGTTAACGGATAAGCCCTAATTTCTAATTTCATTGAAAGATGAGACTTGTGCATGAAAAGGAATAAATTTCCTATTTTGGCAAGTTTTAAAGATAGAATCAAATGTTTGTAGGTTATGGGCAATGCTAGTTATTGATGCTACATTGTCTTCTTGGAGGATATTAGAATATTTGTCTAGTCAAATGATGTGTCGAGGAAGTATCGTTTGACTTCTAAAAGTTGGATGAACTTAATTTAAACTTTGGAATTAAAGAACATTTAAGAGAAGGAAAATTGAGAAATAATAGGAACTTCATCAGTTCATTTCAACAGATGTCTCACCCATAAAGTTGTAATAGTTTCCATCCGAAAAGGTCCCAAGCAAATTGCAATATTTTGCTTCCTGAAATGTTCATGTTCAAAATACCCTGTTTTTTGTCTATCATTACAACTACAACCAATGGCGTTGTCATGGCTAAACAAATCTTCTTTTTGTTTTTACTGAATCACATTAAATTTAAATATATGATATGTTGTAAAATGACTTTATCACATCATGAGCCGATCTTTACGACTAAACGTAGGCATGAACGCGTTGGTTTGGTTTCATGGCTAGCATATCGCCCAAAGTGTATTATAAATTAATAAAACCTACTAAGTCATTCTATTCAAAAAAACTAAATGTTATTGATAAAATCTCATTTTTTGTAATCATATTTGAAAACCAATAATATAAAAGAAAAAAAGCATACTTTTGGACAAAGTTAATTCAGGGTCAAACCCAACCCGATCAACCTTGAGCAGTACACGAACTACCCGTTTTGACATGCTACACAACCACCCCGCCCGCCCATTTTGCCACCTTTATTAAACTGAAAGATAAAAGGAAGAACCCATTTTGAATATTCCAAGTAATAATATTAAAAACGAACTCAAACCCTACCTCCATTTTTGGACAGGAAGAAGTAGTGGGTACTTCAACATCCTGCTTACAAACAGCTTCTTTCCAGTGTTCTTGATCAAGAGAATATCCATCTTCAATCTTTTTTTCTGTAGCTTCATTTTGTGTCATACTGCTGCTTGAATTTTCATTAAGCTTTTGCTTCTTATGGTTATGGGCATTTGGTTGCTGTAAGTTTTCTGTGTCGTTGTCTTGATCAACATCACAGCCCAAAGTTTTGAGGATGATCTTTCCCAGGGCAAATCTAGTCTCTGAAGCATCACCTCTACCAAGTGATTGATAGTTCATCTCAAAGGAATTTCTTCCACTACTGTAAGTTTCCACCTTATGTGTAAGAACATGAAAGAGTTTTGCAGCACTGTAACCACAGTTCTTGGATACGAATACCTGAAATTGAATAAAACGCAAGCTAAAAGAGAGAAATTCAAATATAACAGGAACAAGAACTACGTTTGAAAAATACTAAAAAGAGGTAACTAGATTGCTACAAGACACAAAGGCAATTAACCATGATTTATCAATCAACATTAAACATGCTGCCTTATCAAGGATATTACATAAAAAAGGCAACATTTTCCCACTTTTAAGGAAACTTGAATGATAAAGAAGTACAAATGTACATGCATCAAAACTAGTGTCTGATTAAATAAATTAGATTGTAATCATATTTAAAACATTAATTATTCTTAAAGATTAAATAAATTACCATTTATTGAGTTTTGACATGTACCCAACCCGTCCATTTTGTCACCCCTAATATAAATCCGTCATGCTATTGATTTGAGGTCATAAGATTCCTTTATGTTGTCTTAGAGGATGATTTTATAGATAAATAGCAAAGACGTGAAACAAATTAGATCGACTTACCAGACCAGAGCATGGGACACCAGGGAACTTCTCCATTATTCTGTGCAGGCTATCTGTATCCATGAAAACATCTATAGAATCCATCACCCTCATCGCTAATTGATTTACCTTTTTAGCAACCTCATCATCAGAAATGAACTCATATGGATCTATAGTTTCAGGCTCAAAGCTAACTAGTCCTCCACTATATTTCCTTGCAAAATTGAGCCCATCCTCCCAATTCTGATAGTAAAGAACAGAACCGAAAGTCAAGACAACAAAAGGATGTTGGGGTTTATTTACTAGTGTCTGATGGAAAGCCAGAAGCCCGATCCTGTGTCAAAAAACGAACATTTGGTCAACTAAAAGAAGGCAATTACTTCAGTTGAACAATAGAAAAATAAGCCACCATGGCTCGTATTAGATGGAATCTGGTATTTTGATAGACTGGAAAAAGATAAAACTAAGACCAAAACGGAATAATAATTGAAACTCACCACAAGCAACTCGCAGATGGATGACCACAACTAATAAACTTATCCATATGGGAGAACAGCTTCTGAAGAAACAAATTGCTACTGTCAATTACTCAATTGTAACATACATGCCAAAGAAGAAAAGATAAAGGATTCGATTCGATTCATTTAGCCTTTATAATCATTACTCATCTCGAGGGTTCCATATGCATAGGTTCTCTTACGACCAAAATGAAACCCTCAAATTGGAAATGAGATATATATGCAATATAGGATAAGGAAATAATCATTGATATTTATTTAGTTTGTAATAAAAAGCAAATATTAATAACAATAAACACATAGATGCCATTGGCATGTCATATTTATATATTGAGATAAGGCTACTGACATACCATCAACATCATGGTGCATTCCCCAGATCCACTGGTATGTCTAGAAATGTATGCTGCCTATAATCCAACGTTTCAAAACTTAGATTATCTTAATTATATTCTTTCATAAAATTAATCGAGATGCACAATTCTATTCATAAATTACCTGAAATGGTAGCAAAATCTCGAGAATGTGAAATCTGTGAAGTATACGGAGTGAAGATTCTGCAGCCCCATATGAGAGCATATAATCAATCTCCATCATTATCCTGGACTGAATAAACAAACTCATAAGAAACACGAATAATGAGATTTATCATATCAGAGGTACAAATTACAGCATCAGCATTATGTATCACAGTTGTCTTGTTAAATCAGTGGTCCTAATGAAATTTTTTGAAAAAGTACCGTGCTTAAATTGAAAATAGATGAAGCATGTTTCTGAATTGCAGTCTCGATGTCCTTTGAAATTGACAAGCCAAGACGAGCAGCAATTCTCAATCCCCGAAGAATTCTTGCTGAATAGAAGAGCAAATATAAAGTTAGTTCGTCAAGATAAAAACTCATATTTGTCACCATACAGCTTAATTATAAGAGAACATATGGTTGAGAAAGTGATCAACTAACCACAGTCCTCTGTGAATGACATATGTGCAGGTACCAATGTTCGTAGCTGAAACCACATCACAACAAACTGGAATTTAGCAATTTCATATAAACAAAAAGTAGAAGTAGCAATTTAGACCCATTGATACAAATGGGTTGATTTGTGTTATTTATAAACTTAAACGTGTCAGACCGAGAAATTAGCTAGAACAAACCAAGTGGAAAGTCGCCTGAAGGGTACTTCAAATGAATACAACCCATTAGATCATTTTAAATAGTATTCAACCCAACTTGTTATATTATTATAGCTCTGTTTCAACCAAACACCTCTTGCTTGTTACTCAATCTACCCATTTTGCCACCTTAAAGTATAAAAGGTTCAAGTTGGAATTTTTTTGGTTTTGGTTTTGGGGGGGCTCCACATGATAGAATTAACATAGTTAATGGAAAAGATGCAAAGGCGATTCTGTCTTACCTTTAGCTCCAATAAATCTTTCATTCCGTTGTTGTAGTCATATATCTTGTAATTAATAGGGTCAAAGAACAAGCTGCTTCCACAAAATTATAACGAATTTGTAAATTAAACAAGAAAAGGACATTTCATACAAAATCGTACACAAAAACAGCAGCAGAAACCTGTTAACAGTGAAGTCACGATGCATGGAGTTCTTCCAGAGATTGAGGTCAGATTTACCACAACCTCTAGGCATTCGAGAGACAAGAAATTTTTCTTTATCTTCAGAATGTTTTGCCAAAGTCTTGAAACTAGCTACCTGGAATACCACATTGTAAATGCTTAACTTAACTGAGATAAAGACTATCAGAAAATCCAAGTGAATACAGCAACCTACCTCAACAACCAACCCCTTTATAGTCACCCTACATATAGGAAACCTGCGTCCAACAATTATACAGCGATGAAACTTCTTTTTAATCTGCAGAAATAGCACATATACATAAATCACGAACATCACATACAGCTACAGAGCTACTAGAGATCAAGAATGGCAAACAGCTATGTAAATAGCACAAGAGTGAAGAAAACCTGATAAAGATTAGCCGTAGTAATAACATCAAAATCTTTTGGTGTTCTATTTAGTAGTAAATCTCTCACACAACCACCAACTAAGTAAGCTTCAAATCCTGTAAATAATGAAAGTTGACATGAAAATTCAGAAATTAGAAGATGAACACCGATGTAGTGATGCAAAGTCAAAGCTCAAGATTTGTGATAACAATGGTTATATAACTGTTCCAAATAAAACATAAGAGTTTATGATGATAGAAAGCATTCAAGATCAAGATGCTAGAAACATAAAGAAGTAACAACCATAGCAAGTACTGATTTGCTACAAACAAAAGCTGGCAAATGGTTGATAAAAAAATGAAGGTAAGTATTTGCAAAGTTCACCTTCACTTCGGAGAATCTTTAGAAGAGTATAGGGTGACGACGGGACCATTGCTCGGGTTATCCCCAATGATCTGGAATCCATCTTATTCCATTTAGATATATCGATTGGACCTGTCAAGTACCAGAGATGGCAAATGGACACAAACCCAACAACACAATTACAAGCTCGGTAAATAGTTTTTCTTTTTGCTCAGAAAACATGAATAAACTCCCTCAGTTCCCAGAAACAGCTATATTTTGAAGTCGAGAATCCTTTCAAGAACAAATTTTACTACCTTAATAAACGATCATAAGATCACGAACAACACAATGCCGACGTTAACATAACATTAATTTTATAATTTTTTGCACGGAACTAGAAGGTTAGAAGTGCAAAAAAATTGAAGGGTAACTTTCATTTCACAAAAAGGGAAGATTGTAATATTACTGAACAGTATAAGGGAAATGCTAACACAACATAATAACATAAAACAACAAGAAATTGTATCATATTGAGACTGAATATACCTGGTTCAAAAACCGACTCTTTGTCGCCACGGATACGAGGTTTATTTCCATCCTTAATAAATTTATGGAAAAGACACTGCAGTTGAAAAATTAAAGACACGGTTGCTCACCAGGTGTTCGATGAAATGCTAAAAGAATATAGAATACTGTATAGTGATATATAGAAAGAGGAACCTGTGATTGAAGCAGGGTCTTGAAGCGAGAAAGAAAGGAATGGCGTTTGGCGGATATCGCCGCCATGGGAACTTCAAGGAGTGGGCGGTTGCCACGGCGGCGTTATTGATGGGGAGGTCATTGAAGTGGCAAAAGGCGCGATTTGGGTAGGGAGTCAAATTGCCCTCCTAATCTCTATATTTATACTTTCTTGATACTTCTCTTTTCCTCTCGTCCGATTCTCTCTCTTCTATGGCTTTTTGAGAAAGTTCAAAATTACAGGCCGTGTTTTGTGGGTGATTAGAGTAAGAAGTAAAAACTGGTTTGTTTCTATAAAAATAGGGAAATGATATATCCTCCTACTTCATCCTCCTACTTGTGCTCCTACTTACAAGATCAAAACAAGTATCAAAATCAATGAATGAGATGAAGAAAGAGAATTAGTAGTCATCTTGTGGTCAATAGGAGGAAAAAGTAGGAGGATAAATCATTTTTGATAAATAAATGGACGGTATGAGATTATTTACCAGTTATTTAAATATATTGTATATATGGATGGAGGGCTAGAGGGTGCATGACCCCCTTCGAGCAACATAAATGATTGATATCATTAGTTTTAAATTGGTTTATAACGTTATTTGAAGTAATCCTTTTAAAAGTAAAAGATAATGACTAATTTTTTGTTCCGCACTTTTATAATCACTTATTATGACACTCCATATTTATATTATATTATTGTCTTGTCTAATTTTATCTATATTTGTTCGAAACATAGTCTTTAAACATTCTTGAAGTATGTGTTTTTATAATGCTTTCTTTTAAATTGTTAATTTGTTATTCAGAAAACTAAGTTTTTCATATATAGCTTACAAGAAATTAATCTCATAGTAATTTACTATATATGATATGTTATTTAGATATTATATTTCATTAGCGGTATGAGCCCCCTTAACTAAAAATTATGACTTCACCCTTGAATGTAAGGGTTTTAAATAAACTTCGCAAAGAATCAAGGGTAGTGCCAAATGTGCGCTTATTTAAGTATTAGCAATCCTAGACCCCAAAAGAGTGGGAGTTTAGGAGGCCACAATCCTTCATGGGGTCCTATGGCAACACCCCCGGTCAAGTCTAAGGGGCAACAATGTACGAGAATGTGTCAAATATGATGTGTTTAAACCGATTAATAAGCTAAGCTAAGTGTTCATCTAATGAGGTAAGCATTGAAGATCGCATATGACGACCATGGAGGAACAATTGTCGACGATGCAACAATCTACCATGGTAGGGTTAGAAATTTTAGTGGAAAAATTAATAAAAAGAAAGATGTATTGTAATGTCAAAAGGAGGATTATCCACATCTTTTTGTTAAAAGGTAAAAAAAGATTTTTACCTCTTGTGATTTGTAGAAAGTCTTTTTTTTTTACCTATAATAAGAGATATATGAAGTAAAAAAATTTGCCCAGGTCACCTCTCTTTTTATATATTTTTTTTAGAAAAAAAACTTCTAAACATCTGTTGGGATTTATGTCCTTAAAAAACATGATGAATTGATGATAATGAAGCTTATTAAACATGAATTGTAGTTGTGTTCATCTTGTCTTGATGACTCTGAAAAACATCACCAACCACACATATTTAAACGATCAACACAAAACAACATTGCTCAATCCCATCAGGAAGGGTATGAGGTATTTAAACAATTAAATGAAACCCTAGACAAAACCTTGAAATCATAATCAAACTTGAAGACATGAATCTAATATAACAAACATGATGCACACAGAAATCCGTATTTGAAGTACATGAATCTAGAAATGAATCTTTAAGAACACCAAATCGAAGAACAACCCCTAATAACACCATATTCAAATCGCAAAACCTAAATCTTGAAATGAATCTTCAAGAACATGAATTTGGAAGCGAACAAAACCCTAACCTGATATGAAGACCCCCCCCCCCCCCCTCCCCTCCTCCCGGATCGCAACACCTTCAAATCACACAACCATCTATCCAACCAAATCCCACCCATGGATCCATATATGTGAAACCCATAGCACCAATCGATTTGTCAAACCCTAAATCACATCCATTGATCCGTCAAACAAACTCAATTACACCATAACCCCCAAGTCGCACCCTAATCGAGATAAAGATGAAGATGTAAGGCAAGGGTCTAGGTAAGGTTACAATCGACTTGCAGCAGGGGATAGCAACAATGTGAAGATGAAGATGTACGATAGGAGAGAGCAGATGTTCCAACTAAATCACACCCATCGACCTCCCATTTTTGCTTGAAGAACCAAAAAATAATAAATCAATGGAACTATTTGATTACCAGCAAATATAGATCAATGGCTTCAATAATAGGTTTTAAAAGCTCATTGTATATATTTCGAAAATTGATAGTTTGTTACATACATTGATAAGTGATAACTTAGTCAAAATGCATTGCACCGTGTGATTTTGATGCAATAAACCTATGCTAGAACACCATAATTTGCAATAATAATCTGTTTTGGACCATTTTTGCTTCATTAATGTAAATTAATCATCTTCCAAACACATTTTTTGGTCTAAAATCACTTTCCCTCATAAGTAAGCTTATGTTTTGCTTTATGCTGAAAAGTAGAACTATTTAAAAGCCGGTATTAGATGTCAACACCTCAACAAACCTGCAAAATTTGCACTTCAGGCTAATTCGTCAACCTACAAGTGAAATAATAAGTTAACTGTTATGAAATGCAAGGTTCAGATAATCTTCATATTAGATAGCGTATTGAGATAAATCTATAACAGACATTTTTTATTACATGCGTACTCACTACAGTTACTTTAATAGAATAAACATGTCATGTAGTAAGCTAATTCTTTTCTCAAAAGTTTGTTGTGGCATTTTCAATCCATGTAGGTTATGTTTTTATCTTTATGGGTCAAAACATGTATATTGAAACTGTAAGTTAGCTTAAAAAAGTAAAAAACGATGTAAAGTTGCCCAAGTGTATTTTCTAATGCAAAAAGCCCCTTGACTAATTTTATTCAACAAACTAAAGTGTTACATAAATTATATAACTTTTAATTGAACAAAAAGTATTGCGAGTCAACCCAACCTAAGCCAGCCCATTTTACCAAAAAAATACCCGTTTTAACCCATTTCGACCCAGAATCCAACCCAACCCAACCATTTTGCTACCTGCATGCTTCAAGAAACCATGAACAAGGTGATTGTCATAGATCTGTTCATTGTATTTACCTTTCTTTTAGGACATCCTGTTTTGTTGTGACCTGCTTCCTTGCAATACGAACAAGCCCTTTGCTTCTTTCTTTCGCCATTTGTACTCGAATTCACCCTCGTGATTCTCTTAGATCGAGTAGCCTTAGGTTCCTGAGGGTGGACTATTTGGGGGTTACTTTCCATTTCAGAAGTAACCATAGAAGATGCTACAAAACTAGACGATTGTAGTTGCTTAGTGTCTGATTCAGATGTACCAATTAATGCCTCTAATTGTTCACTTTCTATTTGGTGATTTTGAATAGAAGTTACTGAACTGTATGACTCTGTTTCAGAAGTATGAATAGAAGATGACATCAAACTAGATGTTTCTAGATGTTTCTTTCCCTTCTTTCTTTGCACTTGTTCTTCCACAAAGCTAACAAGAAACTTATTAAGTTTCCTAATTTCAGCAGGTGAATCTCTCGCTTCTTCAATTGCCCTTTTGAAATTAGTTTGAACAGACAACAGAAAGAAATTAACCCCAGTTTCATCATTTTCTACTTTGACTTCTGTATTTTCCTCAAGTCTCTCTTCCAGATTTTGACTTTCTAACTGAATTAGAGACTCTTCGTTATCTACAACTGTTTCTAGCATGGAAATCAGTTCCTGCATTGGTGATTCAGATGCATCAGTTTCTGGTGTATCAATCACATGATCCTGCAATATATTAGAAGAACAGTACAACTTGAGTGGCACGCCAATAGAGAATGAAAAAAAAAATTTGATACTAGAGCTGAGATAAAACTTATGGAATTTACGATAAAAAGGCTTCCCAATTTGAACTAAAGCAAATTAAAAAGATGGTTGATGCCATCTTAGAGGTGTTTGGAATTTGATGGGAGTTATGGAAGTGATAATGTGATTTTGAATAATCAGAATCAAATAATCAGCTTTAACAAAACAGGTTGTAGGAGATGGTGTTTCAAAGTGCTTTTGTTGTTTAAAGTTGTCCTAATAGGGCAATGGATGCTGTTTTAAAAAAAAGGGGAACATATTTGGCAGGGTGGAAACAAAAGTCTCTCGAATTATGTTATAGATTGGGTAATTCTTTTGTGACTTTACGCTATATAATTCAATTTTGTTGCAGCAAGTATGAAACTATTATTTATTCAAAACAGATTATCAAGATTAAGATGTGTTTATTCAAGCATTAAAAATTTATAAATGCCCAAGTCACAATGATCGAAAAATCAGTTCAACACATATATTTAAATACCCCTTTGGTATCACAAACAACATTTAACTTTTAATTTGAAAAACAACCTCTAGTTTCAAAAGTTACATAATACCTCATTTTCTGGATCAGAAGAGATGCCGAAGACTTCTGTATGTTCTGTAAATATCCTTTCTTGGCTGTCTTCTTGCTGGACATTATTTTCACTTTGCCCCAGTCTTTGGTGCATAATACTTCTTAGTTTTGACATCAACTTTGGCTTCTTGGGGGCACGGTCTAGTTGCAAATCCAACTCAGATGATAACGGTGGTTGGTTTCTATCCTCTTCTTTGTTCATAAGATTTTCATTTTTGGGACTTGTGGACGCATGGTGGTTAACCTCATTGGTATCACTGTCATGGTCAAGATTATAGCCAACCTTACAGCCCATAGTATTCAAAATGATCTTCCCAAGAGCAAACCTAGTCTCTACGGAATCACCCTTTCCAAGAAGATTGTAGTCTATTTCAAAAGAAACTCTTCCCTTCTTGTAGGTTTCCACCTTATAGGCAAGGACGTGAAAAAGTTGCTTAGTGTTATGCCCCATCTTCTGGGATATAAATACCTGACAACATGAGAAGTATAAAGAAAACGTAAAATTACATATAAAGCAATTTGAAAAAACTTGTTTGCCAAAGCAGAAAGCATAGGGTGTGTTTAACGCAGGGCTTATTGAGGACTTATAGTTATGGAGGCTTGGGCTTATACCTTTTTTAATATTTAAGATCTTAAATAAAAAAAAGTAAGCCTTGCTTGGCAGCCATTAGAGATTGAAGCTAATTTAAAAAAATAAGCCCTCAAAAAAAGTAAGCTACATGAAGTAACGTGTAGAAAGGGCTTGAGATTATAATTTATACTTTTACCATACCAGATTTAGAAATCATGATTTAATTGTGTCTTTGCTTTCGCACAAAGACCCCAGAAGTGTACGTAAGTTCTCATAAGTGATTGTTATTTATAGCAGCAAAGGCATTCGCATGGAACTTAGCCAACAAACACAAAATGATACTTAGGTGGCCTATTTCTAAGCTATGCAATACTTTGGTAGCCTAGACATACATTATAACTACAAGAGCTTTAAAATGAAAATGTGAGATGGGGTGTTGAGGTTGACCAAGAGGACCAGAAATGAGGACTTGAAAAATAAATAATTACAAAACCCAAATAAGAGAAATGATTGGATATGCATACGAATTACCATTAAACAAACTGTAACCTAGATCAAAGCAAATTATCCAGGCGCCTATAAATAAAATAGCAATTTACAGAAACATGAAAGATAAACTAACTAAACGCACGCACCAAACCAGGGTATGGAATACCAGAAAACTTCTCCATTGTTTTGCGCAGGCTATCTGTCTCCACCAAAACATCAATAGAATCTACCACCAGCATTGCTAACTGATTTACTTTTTCAGCAATCTCATCATCAGAAATGAAATCCGTTAGCTCTATAGTTTCAGGGTCAAAGTTGACTAGTCTTTGACAATTTTTCCTTGCAAAAATGAGGCCATCCTCCCAATTCTGATGATACAGAACAGAAGCGAAAGTCAAGATTACAAAAGGATGTTGAGGATTGTTTACCAATGCCAAATGAAACCCCAAAAGCCCAATCCTGTTTCACAAACAGATATGTTTAGTCAACCATCTTTCAATGTGCATAAGAAGTTGTGTAAGCGCATATTAATATATTATATTATATGTCATTATAAGAAAAACTAGTCACCATAAACGACTTCCAGATGGGCGATCACAAGTAACCAGCCTATCCAAATGAGATAGCAGTTTCTGTAAAAACAAACTGTAAGTGTTAATAGATTAAATAGAAATGAGACAAGTAGACAACTAATAAAAACAGATTGCAAAAGTAAGATTTGTATGTGGTTGCATAAAATAACAAGATATAGCAAGGAAACAGCAAAAAACAAGATATAGTTACTCAGCATACCATTAACATCGTGGAACTTTGCTCAGATCTTCTTGCTTGTTGAGAAATGTACGCTGCCTGAAATTCCGAAAAAGAAAAAATAAGGTGTTTCCGTTAGTTACGTTCTTGAAGACAGTAAAGCAGTACCAGTGCTTCATGACTCACCTGAAATGGTAGCAAGATCTCAAGAAGATGGTATTTATGAAGCAAGGACAACGAAGATTCAGCAGCCCCAAACGAGAGCATATAATTTAACTCCATTGTTATCCTGGACTGAATTAAGAAAGCACATATCACTCTAGAAGAAAAATAAGTTTAAAAACCCATGGAGATAAAGAATGTTCTTTTGAGTATTTGCACCATTTCTATTGTTTAGTGCTAAATCAAACTGTTTTGAGGTTCTACATTTAAAATGGTATAATCAAACATCAGCTGACTTTTTGGTGAACGCCATCAATTATCCAAAAAGAAAATTAATTGAATTCCTGCTTTAAGCAAAAGGCTTGTACTGTCCAAATATGAGAAAGAAATCCCTCTCTCTCTCTCTCTCTCTCTCTCTCTCTTCCTTTAACCCATTTAATCATATGCTTAGTTTGCCAAAATTATATTAGATGAATTATGTAAACAGTTACTTGTCACATCAATACCTGTAAGTCAGGTGTGATTGTGACTTCTTAGTAAGTCAAAGGTTCTACTGGTAATTTTGTTTTTGTTAGTCAGCTCTTGTATAAAGTAGGGTTAACAATTTGTTGTTGTTATCTCTCACTTTTCCCAGTTGGGTTTTTCTCTCTTAATATACAATTGAAGTTCTGTAACCATTGCATCAGTTTTCAAAATTCAGTCTTGATAATCACAAATCTTGTTGTTCTTGATAAGATTTGTTATCGAATTGTTCATCTTTACACAACAATACCCGTCATGACTGAAAATATCACCTGGCCTAATCGTGGAATAGCTGACATTTGTTTTAAAATTGCACTCTTGATTTCCTTTGACAATGATAATCCAAGACGAGCGGCAATTCTCAAGCCTCGAAGTATTCTTGCTGAATATAAGAGCACAATCAAGGTCTACAGTAAGTTCATTACAAGAAACGTTTTCCATAGCTTCATGTTTAACAAGATGCATGCTTTATAGGGGCAATGCACTAACCACAGTCTTCTGTAAATGAGAGTTGTGCAGGTACTAATGTCCTTAGCTGAAATCGCATCATAAATAAATTTCAAACAATGTGAAACGATATAGAAATGGATCAAAAGGACATATTTATGCTGCATCCAATATTAACCAAAGGACGTTACTGAAAAGGATGATAGATAACTGAGATGATTATCTCTCACCTTTAGTTCCAACAGATCCTTCATCCCGTCGTTATAATCATAGATTTTGTGAAGAAAAGGGTCAAAGAACAAGCTGTCTCCATAATGTCATTAGCAAAGATGAATCAAACAAAACATAGACCATGACTAAAAACCAAAACAAATAAAAGAATACCAAGAAAGTAAGTCGTCACCATTCAAACTAGCAGCAAAAATTACCTGTTAATAGTAAAGTCTCGATGCATGGAGTTCTTCCAGCGAATGAGGTCTGATGCATCACAGCCTCTAGGCATTTGTGATTCTAGAAATTTCTCTTTTCCTTCAGCATCCTTGGCCAAAGTATCAAAACTAGAGACCTGGTACAAGACATACAAAATGCATAATGATAACTGAGATATGCGGAAAAGAAATAGTACAAGAAAACCTGTATAGATCGGTTAACATGAATGTACCAACTTGCCTCAACAACAGAGCCTTTCATATGTACCCTACATACAGGAAATCGAAGACCAACAACTTCACATCGATGAAACTGCTTACTGATCTGCAAAAATATTTTACCTACTTATTTAATGCCACATAAAACAATTAAAGTTTGGACCCATGCAAAATAAAACAAAAATAATGGTAGTTTTTACTTTTTACAATACGAAGGGAAACCTGATTAAGATCAGCGGTGGTGATGACATCAAAATCTTTCGGTGTTCTGTTGAGAAGCAAATCTCTTACACATCCACCAACTAAGTAGGCTTCAAACCCTGTAAAGAATAGAGTTACGTAAGAATCTACAATCATAAGATGAAACCTCAAAATACATCTAAGAAGAAATGAAATGCATCAGAAATCAAATAAGCTGAAGCAGCCTGTATCTACATTCAGAATACAAGACAAGAAGGCTTCTTGGTACAAGGAAAGGGGATGTCATACAATCATCATACTTTGGGATGCTTTATGGTTTAACAGATTTAAATAGTCTATATATCAAGAGAATTTACTATCTTATCTTAACTTCTTGAGTTCTTTCCTTTGTTGCTAAAAGCCTAACTTCTGTTCATTATGTTCTTTCAACAAAATTGTGTCTTTCACTCTTTCATGCTTCAACTTTCAATAAATGAGCCATTAGAATTGCATTTGTAAGTGATAAAGATTTAGTTTAGTTATAACTGATAGGAGTTTCCTCTTGAACCGAGAACAGCACTGACGATAAGGAAGTACAGTGTATATAATGCATCTAACAAATTTCACCTTTGGCTCGAAGAATATGCATAACAGTATATGCAGACACAGGTACCATTGTTCGAGTTATTCCCATGGACCTTGAATCCGTCTTTTTCCACTTTGATACATTGATTTCACCTGCGCAACATTATCCACTCATGAGCTACAAATCAGCAACAGTATGTAATACAAGAAAACTTAGCTGTAAGATAGGAAATCTTAAGCAATACGATACAGGACAAATACTTGTAATTTAGTTCTTATTGCTTCCATCTGAAGAACATACAATGTGGCATGATTTTTAGAGAAATGTTCAATATAGTCCATACTTATTGCATAGTCCTGAGGGACTAATCTTAGCCCTTGGATCAGCCCCATCAATGGTCCAGATTGAATTTTAAAAATTTGGACGGAGTGGCATTTTCGTAATTAACATGTAATGATTTTACCATAGTGAATCACATGTGATTTTATATTGAATCACATGTGATTAAATATTAAAATTTAGGACTATGTTTTTTATATGGACTATATTGAAAGCAACTCATGATTTTTAACCCTGGGGCAACTTTAACATTAGGTTAGGGGTGCTTGGGTTGGCTTATTATCTTGGTAGAAGCTTATTTGAATTTTGAATATACTTTTAAACCAGCTTTTTGAGCCTAAATAACTCAAGAATATTGATAAGCCCCGAGGAAATATAAACTAAATCCAAATAACCCTAATAAAAACTCAGTATGCATTTCGTTGCAAGTTTAACAACAGTATTGCATTGTTACATGTAATATTAAAAGAGCTGCCATCAGAATTCCACAAAATGTAAATTTTAGCTCATTCAGACAAACCTGGTTTGAAAATCAAATAATCATCTTCAGTAAGTGGTCGGGGTTTAGCATCTCCTGCTTCGACGAATTTGTGATAAAGACCCTGTAGCAGAATTTACATTAAAAGATTGCTCACAAGATGTATGATGAAACACCCAAATGAATTTAGTTTGAAAAGCAAGAGGCAGGTACTAAAGCGTGCCTGTAGTGACGAAAGTCGTTTGATGGGCAACAGAAACACGTTACGTCTAACGATTATCGCCGCCATTATAATGTAAAAAACATGGCCGTGACGGTGGTGTCGTTCACCAGAGGGGTATTGGAACTGAAGCAGATGAAATTCCGTTCTGGTGCCGTTATAAGTAGTTGTTTTCTGCCAGATTACCTTGTATGATTTGTGTGGGAAAATAATAATGAAAATAAAAAAGATTGCTCCTGAGGTCTATGACTACTTACAAACTTGGAGGGAAATGAGACAAACAAGAACCCTAAAACCTTTGGCAAATGGTCGCGTGTTCAAACTTCAAAGCCTATAATCTGTAAATTTTTTGTCCTATGCTTTGTGAAAAATTACATATTTTATATTTTTTACGGGGTGTTTGGTTCTTCTTTATGTAACTCGTTTACAATTTACAGATTTCTTCTCAGCGAATTCATATTTCTTCTCGCCCTTAAAGAATTCAAATTCATTTCAACCATTAGACCTCTAGCATATGTTCATACTCTCCTTCCCACTATTGGTGTTAAGGGTCAACTCGATCATGCTTTCGGTTAATCTGGTTTTTAAAGAAATAAACTTGAAACTCAAACATATTAAGCTTCGGGTTTCGGTCAATTTGATTTCGGGTTTATAGGGTTGTGTACTTGTGTTACAAGCGAAACTGAATAACTAGACTGACCCAGTTCAAGTTATGGTTAATCGGGTTACCCGTTTTATAATTGTATTATCAAATCGTGTAACGAATAGAGACAATATTTCATTCGGTTCGACCCGAAAATCCTAAACCTTAATCGGCCCCGTTACCGGGCATAATATCAAAATTGATGAACCCGAACCGAACACCTCCATCTCTCATCTCCCTACTCTCCATTTCTCTAAGTTTCAATCTTTTATTTTCTATCTCTAAACTTTGTTCTTAACAGCCACCACCACCACCCTTAGACTACCGGCTGCCACCAACGTCAACCCTAGGACCGTCGCCCACCACCACCGGTCCACCACCTCCGCCGCGCTCTCTATCTCTCTCTTTCCCTCTCTATTCGATCAACACTGTCCACCACCTTATTTTCTCTTTTCTCTATGCCCTGGCCACCACCACGTCATAAACACCACCACCCCTCTTGACTGTCGGCACCACCACCACACGGCCACTGCATTGCCGAAGCAACTCTTATCTACATCAACACCGCCCTTCTCTCTATTCGATTTACACCGCTCCACCGCCGCCACCACAAATATGTATCGTCATCATCACCATTGCTCATATTTGTATACATAAACCCAGAGAATCGAAACAAATGGAGATGTAAGTCAAATCTGGATGGCTTATACACTTGTAAAAACAAAAATGTTGTGTTTTTTGTTTAAGCTTATTGGAATCAAGATGTTAACCGTCATCATCATATAAGGTAAGTAGCATTGGGAGTGAATGTGGGAAGTTGGGGAATCATTTTTCAAAATGGGTTGTAAACTGGGGAAGAAAGATATTATTGAGATGTTAACCGTCATCATCACTATTTCTGTTGTTTCTAGATCAGTTTATTTGTAATCGATATCTAAATTAAATATTTACTTGAAATAAGAACATGTATTATCAAAAGAGTAAACTTATTTGTTTTATAAGTTTCATGTTCTTCAATTTGAAACACATTGTCTGTAGGACGATGGTGGTGGTTATGTATGGACCAACAGCGGTGGTTGCACGGGAATAGGTTACATGGGTGGTTGTGTTACTATTTGTTTCTTTTTAATTTTTTAATAATGTGATAATGAATAAATAAAAAAAATGGTAAATTATGTCTAGTACATGGATAAAGTAAGAAAAAAACAAAAAATACCCTTTGACTAACGTTCATAGTTAGCAACAATTAGCTTAAAAGACTGAAACTAAAACAAAGTAACAACCAATTATTTTCATAACTTTTAAAATTAAAAGACTAAAAATACAAATAAGTGACAACTACAAGGATCTTTTTGTAATTAACTCTAAAAATATATGAATGCTAAATCTATCAAACTTGAGGGATGCAAAGGATCGAATAGCCCTTTATACTCGTCTTCTGTATTTCCGAGTCCAACTCGTGACTCGGGATCATACGTAAAGCGAAAATCTTGTGCCAATGAAAGTTTTCATTTTTAACAAATGCGAATCGTGACAACATACGATTCATAGAGCTTATGCCCTCCGAATCTCCACCCCTTTTTCAATCACTAAATTACGGTTTGATTGATTCATAGGGGGTGGTGGTGTTTAGATCCGTTTGGTATTCGGAAATATAATAAGAAATATAGATCTTGCTAGACCAATCAATCCTCCAATCCGAATTTCGAACTGCCGGTTGCTTTTGATCTGGTGTATCCAAGAGAACAAGGTTAGATTGCTTCAAATGTTCTTCATCATGTTTATTATGCATAAATGTTTACAAAGAAGTACTTTTATGCACCAAATGATCCCAATTGTTATCATTATCAACTTGTTTCAGTAGTTACAGGTTTTTCTATTTGATTTCAATCTGTTATACTTTGTACTCTATGTAATTTTTAGTCCGTATTGTGTTTTGAGTGTTATTGTAAATCTAACTTTTGGAAGTGGATTGATTAGTCACTGATATAGCTGTTACATGTGGTTTTAGATGGAATAACTTATACATTATTAGGTTTCAGATTTGTTTGTTTTTATTGAGCTTAAGGAAGGGTTTGTGAGTGTGGAATTGGATTGAAATCAATTTTACAACTAATTATACATATATACATGGTGGCTGAGAGTTGGAATTGGAGTTACATTGTTATCAGTAAATATGTGATGATCCTAGTTATGTACTTAAAAATTGAAACTGAAGTTAATTTCACTATATGAACCTGTAGCTCATCTCCCATGATCCAAAGTCCAAAAACTGTTCTTTGGGATCTGGCTTGGGGTGATCTTATTAGTTGGAAGCACCAGCAGTTTATAGCACTTTGCATCTTTTTTCATTTCTTTCCCTGAAGTAGAGTTTTATCTGACTTTTACAGCAGTGAACAATGTTGAACTGTTGACCTTTGAAAATTTTCTGTTTTCTACTTTATTGCAATCTTTTAAACAACACGAGGAACAGTTTGCCTTGTAGCACAGCATATTGTTAATATCACACTAAACAATTTTTATGTTTTTCAAGTAGTTTACAAACAGAGTGAGTTGAAATCTATTGGGGTCATTGACAAAGGAATACCTTGTTTTACTATGTCAGTCTAGTGGTGGAGTATATCAAGTTTGTAAAGTAGATACAGGGGTCCCTAACTTCAGAATACATCACAATATCCTAGAAACTACAAGATAATGTCCGAAGGGGGAGGCGACATTGATGGGATTTTGGGAAATCATGTTGGAGATGGCACACAAGAAAATGTAAAATTGAACGACGCGAATCCTCCAAATACTGAAGACCGAAATGAGGATAATGTCTTGTCCAATGATGACCTCAGTCCTGATGATTCTCAAGATCAGATGATGCAAATGGTTATAGAGCTCAAGTTTCAGAATGAGTACTTAAAGTCTCGTTTCCAAGACCTGAAGAAGATACACACCGACTCAGCTGGTTTGCTCCAACAAGCAAAGGCATCTGACCAAAATGAGACACGTGAAGATTCAAAAGATTTGCATGAAAAAATAGAATCTTTGAATCGAGAACTTGTAATAGAAAGACAAACACGAGGTGCTGCAGAGGCAGCTTTGGAGCATCTTCGGGTAGAATTCTCAGAGGCAGATGCCAAGTCCCAAGAGCTTGCTGTTAAACTAGCCGAAGGTTGTAAAAGTTCCCTTTTGTTCTTTGACTATTATTTTTCTGATACACTATTCTAGATATAAGTATACTTTAACTTTTTGTTGCTGGTTATGAGTACTTTTTAAATCTTATGGTTTATGGATACAGCACAGAAGAATCTGGAAGAACAAATAAAAGAGCGTGATGAGAAAAACTCTGAGCTTGATTCTAAGCTGAACAGGCTTCACAAGCGAGCAAAACAACGCATCCAAGAGGTTCAGAAGGTAATTCCATCTGTGGGCCCTTTAAACTATGTAGTATCCAAGATATGACATTACAGCAAGAATATAACATTATTTTTCCCACGCTGAATCCATTGGTTATAACAAAATATCAATATCTCTATATCAGCTGCTTATATTTTGTTAAAACATAGTATTTATTTTGCGCACTGACTGATACCATTGGTTAAAACAACTCATCATAAAGTTATATTCTTTACTTGGATGAAAAATATAATTCTTAAGCTTTCTTGTAAAGTTGTAATATTTAACAGAGCATGAGATGTTGATATATTGTTATTTAACGATATCCACTCTGCAATCCACTATTACAAAAAGGATCCGGTACAAAAAATCAGAATGCTGCAAAACTGAAGATAAAGCTCCCTTTCATATATGCGAAGCTTTCATGTTTTCAAGCAAGACATGGAGAAATAAGATGAAAACCATACACAATCAAGTTTATAATTTTTCTTATGGTGCAAACTATTCAGTTTGCGTATTCATTCTGATTGGCTGCGGAGATAATTGTTTCCAGGAGAAAGATGACCTAGAGGCAAAATATCGTGAAGTCAGTGAAAAATCAGAGCAAACTTCATTGCAGTTGTCAGGATTGCAGCAGGAGCTTGATCGCACACGCCAAAATGCTAACGAGGCACTGAAAGCAATCGATACAGAGAGACAGCAATTGCGAAGTGCAAACAATAGGTACTTGAAGTTTATAAATTGTGCTTCCATGTCTTCAAACATCAAAAAGTTCTTATTTCACACATGCATTAATCAATACTGTATTTTCTAGGAATACATATAGAATTCAATCATTATGCCAAGCAGTTATTATTCTAATCTGTCCTCTCATGTTGAAAGGGAGCAACTTTTATTTCTTTATACTTTTGAAGATGAGTGTTTTATATGCGTAATTGATTTTATTATTTTTTCTTGATTATTCATTATCTCTCTCCCGTTGTAGACTTCGGGACAATATTGAAGAGCTACGCCATTCTCTTGAGCCCAAAGAGAATGCTATTGAAACATTGCAGCAGTCACTACTAGAAAAAGAACAGGTATTCAAATGTTCAAATAGTTATGTTTTTATATTCATATGATTATCCGTGACTAGTTAATCATTAGTAGAATCTTTGTCTGTGACAAGTAGAAAATATACTTATGGAAAGTAAGGTAGAGTGTTGTAGTTTATACCAATTTGCTTACTGACAGATGCTAGACAACATGCGAGGGCTGCTGCAAGCTGCAGAAGAAAAGAGACAAGCCTCATTGGCTGAGCTCTCATCAAAACATCAACAGGTAATATGCATGTTTCTGGTTGAGTGTTTAATCTCGATTTACTATAGCTTGATCACAAACTTTTCCAAGGTAACAACTCTGTTTTACTTCTCAGCAAATAGCAAATCTGGAAGCTCAACTTGCTGACTCGGCAGCAGATAGAACCAAAGCTACAGAAACAATCTCTTCTCTGCAGGTAAATAAGTCTTATATGGTTATGTGTGTAAAAATTTTAGTTTCGAAGCTGACATGGCGTCATTCTTTACTTTTAGAGATTTGTTGCTGAAAAAGAGTCAAAACTGGCTGAGATGGATGCAGCTTCGACTGGTGAAGCAGCAAGACTTAAAGCTGCCATGGAAACTATTAAAGGAGAAATCACTCACCTGAAACATGAGCATGTATAAAGTGAATAATTTACAAATATTTCAAATTTTATGTTAATGATAGCATATTTAGGATGATGAAATGCATTTTTAAAATTTTTAGGAGAAAGAAAAGGAAAAATGGGAAGCTAGCTCCCAGGCACTCAGCAGGAAGCTGGAGATTGCTGAGGGTAACTGTATACGTGCAGAAATTGAAGCAGCCAAAATGAAAAGTATGTATTTTCTTCTTTGTTTGACTTCTTATTTTCAGTAGTTAATCTTTAATTGACCTAGTGATGGTAACCCACAGGCCAGATGGATCTAGAACTGTCCTTACAAAGTCAACGGTCAAACACAAAAGAAGCTGAATTAGTGGCTGCCAAAGAGGAGGTAATCTATTTTCCTGTCATCTCTTCTGTGGAATTATGTGTTTCAAATATCACATTTTATAATGTTAACATCAATTTTTTTTATAATTATTCAGATCAGGCGTCTAGAAAGTGAATTTGCTTCCTACAAGTCTCGTGCTCATGCACTTCTTCAAAAAAAGGATGCTGAGCTGGCCTCTGCTAAAGATAATGAACAACTTAAAGCTCTTGAAGAAGCACTAAAGGTGTGCATTTTTTTCAGTGCAAATATTTCTCTTTTGTGTGAATGATGAGGCTTACATATTTACTCGCATATACCAATCCGTTTTTTAGGAGACTGAGAATGAAATACTGATATTGGTGTCTGAAAGAGACAAAGCGCTACAAGAGCTTGAGAATGCTTTAAGTCGTCATGACAAAGAACTCAGTTCTAGGTAGCATGCTACTTCCGTTTCAAGATCAATATAAACTTGTTTATTTGTTTTTGTTATTGGTTTCTAGCCACGTCTTCTACTTTGAAGTCTGGAATTTTGCATCATGGCTAAGTTAATATATTTAATTATCTAGAGATGAAGCTCTTAGTCTCGTTGAGCAACAGGTGAAGAACATGGAAACAAAGCTCTCTTCTGCACTTTCTAGTCATCAGTCTGAGAAAGAATCTTGGGAAAAGAGCCTTCAAAATGTTGAAGAAACTTGGCAATGTAACTATAATCATTTTAAGCCTATAACTTTCTAAGTACAATATCTTTTACCTTTTATTATGTTTTGTTTATGACACTAACTATTCCACAGTGAGATTTCAGGCGCTAAAGTCTGAAATGGAACAACAAAAGTCGTCACCTAGTGAAATTTTGCAAAAAGAAGTACAGGATCTCCAAACACGATATAAAAAATTGAAGGTATTTATTATAGTTGTATGTTGAGATTAATATCAAGCACCTATTCTTTAATTCTTTTTTCTATTTTGTTACAGGAAGAACATGATTCATTTCGTGATCTTGCTGATAAGTTGATTGAAGAGAAAGACACGGAGATTTCAAGACTTGTAGACAACAATAAGAATCTTCTTCGTTCTTTATCAGCAAAACCATTGGTATCATCTCCATTTTTCTTCTCTACCGACCATGTGTTCTAATGTTTGTTGTGTTGTCTTTCTTTATGCCCTAGTGTTAATTGTTATTTTTTATTTTTCAGGCAAATAACAGTGACAATGACCACAATATGGGTACATCGAACTCAAACACCTCAATTGCAGAACAGCAGATACTGGTACAAGAGTACATTAAACTTTAGGCGCTTGTTAATTGTTATCTTTTTATATCTCTATGAAAATACTTTGTTTATCTGTTTCTCAAACTCAAAACACATCATGATTTATGATCTCTGGAATTCAGATTTTGGCAAGGCAACAAGCTCAAAGGGAGGAAGAGCTAGCTCAATCGCAACGACATATTCTTGCACTTCAAGTGAGCTTTAGTGGATTTACATTTTTAAGTTATTTCTAAAATTTTCTGTGGTAGTTTATTGTTTACTTCTTTCCAGGAGGAACTTGAAGAACTTGAACGGGAAAATCGTCTCCACAGCCAGCAGGTATTTATCTTTGGCTCTCTGGATTATGAGATGCTTGCTCATTGAGCCAATGTCCTGAATGGAAGATGCATGTTCAAGTTATGTGAACCGGGTTGGGTGGGTTGTGTAATGGGTAAAAATGGGTTCAAGTTGAAATGAGTCAGGTTGGGTTGATTCATAAGCACTTCTTTTAAGTTATATATATAACGTGCCAAGTATGATTTTGGAAACAATATGATTGCGATAACAATCTAAAATTTTGAACATAAATGAGTTAGGAAATTGTATGTGCTAAAGATACACTTTGGGCGACTTTGAACTCGTTTGACCCTAACTCTTTTTAGTTAAAGTATTTATTTGAACTGCTGAGGTAGAACACAACCCACATCGACCTATTCATAAGTTAATTGGTTGAACTGGCGACCACATGGTCATGCTGGATATGATATAAACATACTTCTAATTTTTACTATTAATATTTTCATGACAACCCTCAGCAAGCTATGTTGAAAGAAGAGCTCCGAAATATGGAAAGATCAAAAAAGAGGGAAGGAGTGGATATGACGTATCTTAAGAATGTCATACTAAAGCTTCTTGAGACAGGTATTTTGAATGATGCTCAATTGTGGAACTTCAGTAAAAGTTCAATTTTAGTTACAATTACAGGGTTTCATCAGTTTACGTAAACTGTTAATAAATCTATTCTGCTGAACAATTGTGTGAATAGGTGAAGTGGGGGCTTTACTGCCTGTTATTGCAATGCTCCTTCAATTCAGTCCCGATGAGGTGAGTAAACCATTTCTCAATAATTAACTGACCATTTTTTTTTGAAAGGCGAATTAACTGACCATTAGATAAGTTGCAAAGGTTCTACCTTTCAAGCCACTTAAAACGTTAAGTTTTTCATTTAGTCCTAAATGATGATTAGTATCTGAAAGTTTGATTTTGGGTCCTATTTAATTTATGACTTCATAATCACCCCACAAAATAGATAATGTAAAAGTGAAGTAAATGCTGAGGTGGTCTAATGGGTCCAAACGGGTCAGGTTGAATTTGCCCGTGAATATCTTTTGCTCCGCGTTTAGAAGTATATCAAATAATTAACATTTTATTATTCTAAACATGATTACAAAAACTTAACTATTAAAATATTGACCTATGTATATTTTTTTAGTAAAGCGAGTTAGGAGGTTGCAACTATTTGGCTGCACTTTGGGACGCTTTTGACCCATTTAAACTATTTGGCGTGTTCAATTTATACGAAGTTTTTAAAATTGTATCCATTAGATCGTTGAAGATGAATAAAATTAGTTTTATCGACCCATATTTTTTAGATAAATGGGTTGAAGTTCTCACCTCTAAGTTAAGGCTGTGAATGGAATATTTGATGCAATCATTACACCATTTGCTTCTAATTTCAGAAACCTTGTTATGTGGTTCATCCCAGTTTCTTCATCTTTCAAACCCATATAAAACAAAACAAAATGTTGAAACGTCAAATCGACCCACAATCAAATCTCTGTTTTCATTAGCAGATTAATTAGGCATAGGCAGGTACTGATCCATATGACTATTTAATTACTATAATCTGGCCATAATCGTTGCACAGTAGAGGTGGAAATATCTCTCAAATGGGGATTTGGAGTATTTTTTTTTTATCTCTAATTAGTCAGATAAGCAAAATAAAAAAAATAAAGTGAAAAAGGAAAGAGCCAAAGAGGTAAAATGTGTAAAATAAAAAGATAAAGTAGAAATCGGGTCAAACAGGTTAAATGCTGCCAAAAGTTAAACATTATGCATACAGCCTCTAAATCATGTTATTCAAATTATTCAGATTATTATTGTTCGCATTAATCATCTATAAAAAATGTAAAATTTGTACAATAATCTAGCTTGGCTCGTTTCAACCTGTTCTTACGTATAACCCATTTTGACTTGAACTTGTTCGGACTCATTAACCAACTCCCTTATCATTGCCACCTCCAATCCATGTTGTCTAAAATTTTTTTATATGAAATTAATACCTTATTGCAAAAAAGTACATGTCATCTAGCTTTAAAGCAACTATACTCGATCCCTAATTTGCTTTATGGCATTCAAGTGCAGTTGCAAAAGTGTCAAAACGCTTATCGCACTTCTACTGATGTTCCACCAAGCCCAGGAGGTGGTGAGTCACCAGGATCAGGGCTCTCTCTTTTTTCGAGGTTCTCCTTCTCATAGGATGTCAATGAGGGCAAACTGCATGGCGTTTCAGAGACGGCCTACACTCGACACTGGTTGCCCATGATTCTTGTATTCTTTTTGTAACAATTAGCTTTTTAAATGAGCAACAATATTATGAGAGGGAAATTATATACAACACATCTTAAGTTGAACAAGAGCAGCCTTGAATTTTTGTATCATGAATTTATCATAGGCAGTGGTGTATAAAAGCTTGATGCATTTAGCCTTTTCTTTTCTTTTTTTTAATGTCATTTTCATAATGGCCTAATCTTATATTCTACTAATTACTCAGTCACCATACTTTTGGTCAAGTGTCCCCTAAAATTTTCAATCAATTTTTTATATATGCAGCACAAAATTTGCTCTTTTTTCTTTCTATAAAACGAGTCCAATCCAAAAGCTTGTCAAATATTTATAAATCGTATGCTAAGTGAAACATGTTAGATTTGGAAGCTCGCGATTATCTATAAGGCTATGCTATAAAAATAAGCAAGATCGTTTGCGCTTGACCATTGGGTTATAAGCTCGAAATCGACAAAGTTCAGCTTGGTCAATCTTGAAACGAGTTTGAACTTGAACTGCTCGTTAAAAATCAGACCTCTTCGATAAAATTGTAGTTCGTTTCTACAAAAGATGATTGATTCTCTTGTACTTGTTACCAAGAACAATTTATGTTTTGATACAAATGCACTATCAAGGCCCTTTTCTTCATAAAAATGAATTTGAAAAGTTTGCTATTTGACCATATAATTGAAATGGGAAGGAAGTTGTTGGTGCATATATGGTCATACATTTAAAAGTGCACTTCTTGTTTTGATGATGATAAAAATATTAACATGTGATACTATTGCTTATAAAAAAATATTCATATGTTCATATCTATATTCTTCAATGTTAACAAACCTCAAATTGATGATTAAGTGAAGAATAAACAAGTAAAGACTTTGTTTCAACAAGAAAAGAAGATAATAAGATAAAAGTAAACATTCAGCCTTCACGGTCGATCCCACGGTCGACCGTGAATCAACCGTCGCTGCACAACTCAAAATTCTTAAACATTGTCCTTCTTGAAGTCAGCCGAACTCGTACTCAACAAGTGAAGTGAAGATGAATTCTTCAAAGCTGATGACGAATAAATCTACAAACAAGAGTTCGGAAAATATGAGCTTACAAGAATAATAAATTAAACAAGTTTAAGTCTTTTATAAAATCATTTTTATAAAAACTTCTATAAAAATTAACAAACTTTTTATAAAATTCACAAGCTGGTTGAATTAATACAAGACTTCTTATTTTGGCAAATCCCAAAATATAAGACATCTTTGAAACAATACAACGCCATATTTAGCAAAAGAATCTCTCAAAGAAGAAAAATTCCAACATGCTTTTTGTATTGGTTTTCAAAGTTCAATTTTTGTGTTAAAATTCAAACTTAAGAAGTATGTAATCAACCTAACTTTTGCCAAGCTCTTTTTCAGTGAATTTTTATGGTAAAATTGAGTTGTGTGTGGTTTTGGTAAAAGTCCAACGTCTATCTTTGAAAGGCTAAAAAATGCTCCAGGCTGCTGACGGTTTTAGCCACGGTCGACCGTGGATCGACCGTGAGATGTCTGGACACTTTTTGAGCTTACTTCTTTTTCCTTATTTAAACCAACTCAAACCTCATTCATTACTTAACTCTTGCACAACAAAAACACAAAATACATATTCTTATCTTGTCAGCTCATATTCTTTGATAATTAATCTATCATTCAAGATCAAGAATCAAGCAAGAGCAAAGCTTTCAAAGCTTAAACACTACATCATCATTCATATATTTTGTAATAGTGTAAGGATCAACTCTAGCCTTCCAAATTAGAGTGAAGTAAGGATCATCTCTAGTCTTTAGAATTAGAGAGAAGTAAGGATCAACTCTAGCCTTTAGAATTAGAGTGAAACAAGGTTATCTTTACCTTACTTGCAAGTTTGAAGTGTTAATTCTTGCAAGTGAAAAAGAGAAGTGTAAAAGGTTTATCTCTACCTTCAAAGAGAGAAGCTAGTGGAGCAAACTCTTGGTGGGTGAGGCCAAGGAGTGGATGTAGTGCAAGTTTGTTAACACTTGCATGAACCACTATAAATCTCTTGTCTACTCTTGGTGATATCTCTCTACCCTTACTCTTTTTATTTCAAGTATATATATTTGTTGTGTTATAAACTTCAAGAAAAATCTTTTAAACACAACTTACAAATTTTTATAAGTGTAAAAATTGGTAAACTAAGTAAAATAACCTATTCACCCCCTCTAAGTTCCAACAGAAGTGAATTCAAACAAAAATAATTAAGTTGGATAGTAAGCTTAGGACTTGGAATTTAGTAACTTGTATGCAATATAACTTTTATTTATTTCAGCAAAACGCTGTAGTATGAGTAAAATATTATGTAGAGTACTTTGCATCGTTTCCTGCAACCTACGGTTACATGTTCAAACAAGCCTAAATGGTCCTATAGAGAGCCACAAAGGGTTGGCCGCGTTAGTCAGTATTTTCGCTAAGGGTATGAGGGTCTCTAAAGCTCAAAACCCTCTTGGAGCGATCATTCTTTGTAATGATCACACCAGTTTTCCTTACAGCTTTAACTTGGTTCACATTTGTGTGGCAGTGGACTCGGGCCTCTTGGATTTAGTCAACCAAAGTCAAACACCACGGTTACCAAGTTCAGAAAAGGTTATATAGAGTATTCACCCATGGATCTTCCCTCTTGTTCTGTAGCGACATGTTCAAAGAAGTCTTTGCTTGCATCTGCCATAAAAATACACAAGTATTAACAATCTGATTGGAAGTAAACAGAAAGGAATAATGTTATAGGACTTTGATAAAGTAAACATTGCTTAAATATTAATATGTTCATATTCTAATTTCTAAACATAGCTTAATTTCCAAGTGACATGGTACACCTATGCTCCTATTTTTTTGTAACAAAATTTCGTCTTCTGATAATCAACCATTAGTTTGGTTTACCACTTGTATGATTTGAAATCCAAACCATTTCATTTCTTTGGCTATAATCTATTTTTATGCGTTATCTTTTCATGAATACATGTTATGGAAATATTGTTGCAGAAATGGTTAATTTTGAAGATATTCACATACCATGTTTCATAGTTAGAGATGGAACTTGCTCTTCTACATAACCAATCACCTTAGCTGGTATTCCGGCAGCCATGCTTTAGAGTGAAAAAAAAACATTAAATATAATACCACAAGCCTAATTATGCTACAAAATTATTCCATTTTATGTTTAAATCATGTCTCACCTATGTTGAGGAACGTCCTTTAAAACAAGGGAACCTGAAGCTATCATTGCACCTTCACCAATTTTAATATTCCCAAGTACAATCACACTTGCTCCAATCAGTGCACCTTGACCAACTTTTGGATGCCGGTCCCCTGTTTCTTTCCCACTCCCTCCCAGAGTTACACCCTGTTGATATTAATACGTAATTTTTATTTGAAGTTATTTACAAAGCTCCAAAAAATAACATAAAAGTCAAGATACTTGAAGGGCTAGTGTAGTGTTTGAATATGTGTTTTATAACTGATGTTCTTATTATTGTGATTTGAGGTTGCAGTAATCATTTTAAGTTTGGATGAGCAAATACTATTTCTCGTTATATGATAATTTGCGGTCAACTGATCAGTTTTGGACTAGCTTTAACAAAAATGGTTATCTACTGGTAAATAAAGGAACTTGTATAACCCTTTTATTAACATAATTCGCGAGGTTTATGTTTCCATATACAAATCACATTTTTTCCATTAAATTGCTGTTTTAGTCATTTTGTCTATAACTTTTTAAATATTCAATATTTGCCAAACACACACATCTGATATCTAAGTATTACAACCTAAGCACATCCAAACACAATTTTCTAAAGCCTGTTTTACAGTTGATTATCTAGGTTATCAGTTTAAAGCGCACACTAAAACATCCCATCAGATTAGAGTGCATATAATAGAATGATCAAGGAGAAGGATATAAACTATAGTACCTGCATTAGTGAAACTCTATCTCCAATAACCGCAGTTTCACCAATAACCAACCCTGTTCCATGATCTAATAATATTCCTTCTCCAATTTTGGCAGCTGTGTAGCCACAAGAGAAACGATGAATGAATAGCTTTATGCAAACAAAACAGCTGTTACACATTCACAATTAATTAGTTTACTAGGCTTTATCTCTGGCAACCAAATTTTTTTATATTCCACACATGGAAAAAGTGAAAATCAATAGAGAAAACGAGCCCTTTATGTGCCACTATTATGTTAGCTGATGTTGGAAAAAGCATGTTTGAATTAATACCTGGATGTATGTCAACTCCAAACACCTACACAAGAGTAGAAGTCTGTAAATAAGAAGAAACAACTTAAATAAAATTAATTAAAAGATACCATAAACATGAGAAATCACAAAGTCATATGTTACCTCACTAACTCGACTTTGTAGAGCAAGAGCCAACACCTTGCGTCCTTGATTCCACAACGCATGTGCTACTCGATGTGTTTGTAAAGAATGGTAGCCCTACAAAAGTATCTTGAACTCAATAAATGCCCGTAAACTTAGTCAAAGAAGAAGTCAAAGATGAAATAAAAAGAAACATATTATTCTCATGAAAATGAATTAAATTCTATAAAATTGCTAGAGAATACCATAAGAAATAGTAGAGATTTAACAGACCTTTAGGTATAAAAGAGCAGAGCAGTAAGACAAACATGAAGGATCTCTCTCTTTAAATGCCTGTGGAAGTAAATTAGTTGCACAACAAAATCAGCTCCTTGAATGATTAACTACCAACACAAACAAATAAAATAAAATCGATAAAAAACATAAAAGGACATTAAAGATATGCTAATGAACATCACCTGTAGATCCATTCGTATTGCCCGCTTGATGCCTCGGTTTTGAACCAACACATCACAAAATATATCCATTAATTGGGTTTCTAATAGTGTATTATTTTGGAGCCGGTTGGCAATGATAAATCCCAACGCTCGCTCCAAACAATCATGGGATAGTATACTGGCATATAAGAAACTACTTAAAATGGGCTCGTTCTCCGCCTGTAAATTTGCATCAATGAACTAACCTTAGAATTACCATTAAAGTAACATTTTCACACAAATAAAAGATCATTAAAAAATGCATCCAAAATTTCCAATTAACATTTATAGAAAATGAGTTTTTATTTATAAGTCATTTCAAATAACAAACTACTTCCACCAATCATATTATTGGCTACTAGCTATAATAACTCATAATCACTACAGAAACCTGCAAGCTTATTACAACTTGTTTAAAATTAGAGAAAAGTATCATCTTCATGGTGAAAAAAAGCTATTTCACTTTCAATCCAAAAGTGTCCACATCACCAACTTTCATGTGTCTCAAGAAACAGTACCTTTCAGATTTTAACCTTAAGTTAAATTAAATGTTCCTCAAATTCACTTCATTTAATTTGAAATAGTTAAATTGAGTTGATCATCAGAAAAGCATTCTTACAAAAAAAAAAAAGTCTTTAAGCTCTTTATTGTAAGTGGGGTTTTTTAGGGGCCAAGGTAGATTAAATCAAGAAGTTGACAGTCACATAATCACTTATTTTAATGTATCAAATAAACTGTACATATTATGGACCATCCAATAATATATAGAGAGAAGTAAAAACTTTATTCCAAAAGATAAAGCTACCATCATGTTGTTGCACCCATTCAACATGTTGACTTTGAAAAAAATTCTTATCATCACTATCAAATAAACTGTAAAGTATAGCTTATTCAACACCACAAATAATCAGAGACTTTAAAACCACACAGTAATTGAAATCAGTTTAGAGTCAAATCCATTGAATTGCCATGAAATAGTTAAGATGAGTTGCAACTACCTCAGACTTGGCCTCAAATCTAACAGCATCCCAAATAGAATCACCCACAAACGAACCCGAATTAACAGCCGGATCGGATCTTGGCGATAATCCACCCCTTGCATAAACCGGAAAGATTCTCTCAACCTTATGTCGCATCATCATGATAATCGAGGTGGAAGTGGATGCAGGTGAATTAGGGTTTGAATCGGTGGTTTCGGGTCGGACAATCTGTTTGTCTTCATCTAGTTCTTCGAGAACCGTGCGTATGGAACGCATTTCCGGTAAAGAACCGATACAAGCCGCCATTGATGAGAAGAAAGAGCAGGCGTAGGACGTGAATTGGATTGTGAATTGAGAGAGATTCGTGTGTGTTGCGGTTGATAGCAGTGGTTCGAGTGAACATCAATTATATCATGATTGAAATGGGGACATATGTCGTTATCATATATGGCTTTTAGCGGTTTATTTGAGGGGTCGCCCGAACTTTTAAATTAATAAAAGATTGCAAGAGAAACACACCAGCCGCTAAATGAATCATCAATCTTAAATAAATATTAAAAAAATATGTATCTTTTTACTTTGTGTTACTATTTCATCCTTCTACCTATTCAATGTTCGGTAGTTGTCTTGATCAAGTGAGTAAGAGGATAAGTAGGAAAAATATGTCGGCCGTCTTCTTAGATGTTTTCAATTGGCGTCGGGTTTAAAAGTCAATTATCATAAAAGTAACATTATGAAAGTGGGAGTCCTGGATGGTGATGTTAGCTACTTTGCGTCTATTCTTCATTGTAGACCGGGTAGCTTTCCGATTAAATACTTGGGGTTGTCTGTCGGGGTTAGTATGAATAAATCAGAAAATTGAGGGCCTGTTGTAGATAAATTTCATGCCAAACTTTCTAGTTGGAAGGCCAAAACTATGTCAATTGGGGGTAGGAGGGTGCTTTGCAAATCTGTCTTGGGTAGCTTGAGTTTGTATTATTTCTCTCTCTTTAAAGCCCCTAAGATGATATGTTCCAAATTAGAAAGTATTCGAAGTAAATTCTTTTGGGGAATGGGTTTGAACGGAAAAAAGATCACTTGGGTTGCTTGGGACAAAGTAACTGCTAGTTTCACTCATGGTGGGTTACAAATTGGTAGGTTAAGATCTCAAAACTTGGCTTTGCTAGTGAAACGGTGGTGGAGGTTTATAACTGAATCCGATTCCCTCTGGCAGCGTGTAATTAAATCGTTTCACGGTATGAACGGAGGATGGGTTCATTCGAATCACGGTCGTTTCGCAGGGGTTTGGAGGAATATTCTTAAGGTGGCTTTGGATTTTAATAAGGTGAATTTACCTCTAAACAATCTTTTTCAAAAGGAAGTGAGTCAATTCCAATCTGATGTTCTGGAATAATAGTTGGATCACCCACTCTCCTCTTAAACATATCTTTCCTTCATTATACGCCCTCGAGTTGGATAAGAAATGTATCCTGGCCGACAGAATTAGTGTTAATGGAGACCTTCAATTTCGAGACTTTAATGGGTCATGGCGTCGTTCCCTCAATAGTGAAGAGACTCACCAGGTTCATAACCTTTACTCTATACTTTCTTTTTTTACTTCTTGTGGTGATACAGATAGATGGAAATGGGTGTTTGATCCGGGGGCAGGCTTCACATCGGCATCACTCAGGCTTGCCCGGGAGGATATCACTGATAATAAAGAATTTTTAGCTGCATTCTTGTGGATCAGTTTGGTGCCAAGCAAAGTGAACATCCTCGTTTGGAGAATCATGTGGAGTCGACTTCCAACTAAATATAATCTCTCCAGTAGAGGTTTGATGATTGCCTCGGATTTGTGCCCAATGTGTGAAAACAAGGTTGAAACGGAGGTACATTTATTCACTCGTTACTGTTTTGCAAAGCAAATTCTGCTTGAAATTTCGAAATGGTGGGGAGCTAGTGTATCAGATGTATGCTGCTTGGAAGATCTGTTTAAATGGGGGCTTCGTATGGTACTCAAAGGCGTCGGTCTACAGTACTTCCAAGGGGTTGTCTACGTATATTTTTGGATGGTATGGAATTCTAGGAATGAGAAGGTCTTCAAGAATAATTGCTGCTCATCGAGATGGTCCGCTTCCTGTTTGATTCAATCGCTCACATTTTTTGGATCAAGCATCGTATTAATAAGTTAACTAATCTTGATTGGAACATTTGATGTTGTAATCCTCGTTATTATAGCTCTTAATTTGTATCTGACTCTTATTGATCTTGCTAGTCCTTTTGGGTTATAATAATAATTTTCTTGGGTTGCTTGAGAGGGGTGATGGCCATGCCGAAGCTCCCCTTTAGTGACCTTTTGCCGTTCAAAAGAAAGGAAAAAAAATAAAAAGATAAATCATTTTTCATAAATATTATTATTATTCGTCTTTTATAAATTTTCTTTAGATACACATGTTTTGTGATGACGGCGAATACAGATTAATCGTAGAGTTTTGGACTTTTGGAGGAGGTCGACGGTAGTGAATAAGTATGATACAGTAGCAAATTTCATATTGATGTAAAATTTGTAATATTAAATAGGGCAAATTGCCGAAAAAGGTAACGTAATTATCCATTTTTTTCAATCAAGGTAACGTAATTTTTTTTTTGCCTAAAAAGGATTAAAAATTCAATTTCTAATAAAAAAGGGATCCGGTAACCGGATCAATAGGTTACCGGTTAAAACTCGTTGACGTGGCACCGAAATTTCTGATGTGGCATTTTCTAATAAATATCCACACACTCTCTCTCCCTTGTATCTCTCAAAATGGCACCACCACCACTCCAGAT
Source organism: Pulicaria dysenterica (assembly GCA_947179395.2). NCBI lineage: Eukaryota > Viridiplantae > Streptophyta > Magnoliopsida > Asterales > Asteraceae > Pulicaria > Pulicaria dysenterica. Next base: position 52,362,621 of record OX359295.1, read on the forward strand.
TCCGACCACCGCCACCACTAAACGGCACCACCACCACCACCGCTCAACGGCACCACCACCACCTCTCTTTCTCTCCTCTCTTTCTCTCTTCTCTTTCTCTTTGAAGCTCTCTCTCTCTACCCCTCTCTCTCTAAAATCGGTTCCACCGCCACTATTCCACATAGCCACCATCACCACTCCACAGAGCCACCATCACCACCTTCGCTTCAAGATCGCTTCAAGATCTAGGTTTCACTACCGTCGCTTCAAGATTTGTTCAGATCTGTTCAAGATCTGTTCGTGATATGTGTTCGTATGTTCAGATCTGTTCAGGATATGTTTGATTCATGGCAGATCTGTGAAACCACCACCGTAAAACCCCCAAAAGATCTGGGTTAGAGTCTCGATTTAGGGTTTTCACTTGAATATGTGGTGTCTGTGTGTGTGTGTGTTTGTTGGCAGTGGTTGTTCATGACGGCGGCGGTTCATGGCGGCGGCGGTTCTCAGATCTTTCTCTCTCTGTTCTTCAGTTGTGTTCGTGTGTGAGAATATTTTCTCTCTCTCTGTTCTTCAGTTGTGTTCGATTTAGGGTTTTCACCTTGAATGTGTTTTAGATTTGGAGTTGAACACCAAGATTCAGATTTATTTATGTTTTTTGAGTTAGGGTTTTCAGATTCGATTTAGGGTTTTCTTGTTTGGGTTTGATTTTTAGATCTGTTTATGTATGTTCTTCAAGTTAGGGTTCACTGTGATGGTGGTTCACGGCGGCGGTGGTGGTGGTTCATGGCGGCGGTGGTGAACCTTCATATCTTCTTCAAGAACATGAATATATTAAACACAAACATTAAAAAAAAACTTATTAAACACAAACATAAAAATCCTTTTTAAAAATTAATTAAAAAAAGTTAAAGACATTAAATAAATACATATTAAAAATTGTATCCATTAGACTGACACATGTATTGCCCATGTCAGCATAGACTAACACGTGTATTGTCCATGTCAGCATAGGGCATGAAATGGCATTGACTGGGCTGCCACGTGTGTTGCCACGTCATCGGTTACCTGCTGACTGGACTGTCAGCAGGTCTAGGAAGTCATTTTACCCTCTTTTTTTTGTCAAAAATTGAATTTTTAATCCTTTTTAGGCAAAAAAAATTTTACGTACCTTGATTGAAAAAAATGGATAATTACGTTACATTTTTCGGCAATTTGCCCTATTAAATATTGATGATGATATACGAGATTAGGCCTTAGGGTTGTAAGATTATAGATTTTTTAGGAATTAAGATAAACAAGAAAAGAAAATAAATGGTTGATCACTATGGTTTTATTGTCCTTGTATCGATTTTGTATATTGTTAAAAAAACACTAAAGTTCTATTTGTTTTACCATAATGCTAAGTAATAGAAATAATTTTAATTTATCCATGTTAGTTATGGAATAATATTTCTCTACCTAAAGAAATATTAATACTTCAAAAAGTTTAATTCATTTCCAAATAATGTTACCAAATGCGCTATACAATAGATTTTGATTTCAATTCTATTACATTCTTTCACATTACGGTAAAACAAACTGGACCTAACGGCCAGTTCTCGAGTTAATTTAAAGTGGGGTAGGGAAGGAGTGGGCAATTGGGCATGGAGGAGAGGAAATGGAAGGATGGAAAAACTCTCCATCCCAATCATCCCAAATTTGGGAGGAAAGAATTTACTCAAAAACTATTAAATAGCGACTTCAAACCCTCCCAATCCTTTCATTCCCCTCCTAAAAGGTTCTTAAGAACATAATTTATCCTCCCCCCCCCCCCCCCCCCTTCTCACTCCTTCCTTTTCCCTCATTATAAAAACTCGAGAACAAGGTGTGTTGTGTTTGGTTGGAAGTTTTAAGAGATATGTAATGCGAATGTTAATGATTAATATTAGTTGGTTAGGTGAAATAAATCAATCATTATCCGTTAATGAGTAATGAATGATTCCCCAGTAAATTGAAGGTAACGATTTCCAGGTAATGAATTCAGGTATAGGCGTGTCTCCACCAATTGCCACTGGCATCACCAACCACCACCAGCATTGCTACAACCATGCTCCGGCGACACTATTGACCGTCACCGCCGCCACCATCTCCGACAGAAAACACCACATCATCGTAACTGATTGCATAATCAGCACCCTCACCTCCACTGCCACCCCTATCACCACCACCGCCACCACCACATGTTCCATCCACCACCACCCATAATAATCGTCGTCACATCAACCATCACTTGCTACAAGCAATTGCCATTAATCGATGCCTTCACCAACACCATCTTTGCCACCAACAACACCGTCTTCACCACCACCACCACCACCGCCATCAACCACAACTACCACAATCTCCATGGATTCGAGTGTGTATTGGTTCACCAACCACCATCACCATCACCGCCACAGCTACTATACTCTACCACCATCATAGACTGTCACGACCACCACCGGCAACGTCCACTTTGTCAATCATCGCCACCGCCAATTATCATCAACGCCGGTGCCACAACTGACCATCACCACAATCACTACCGAGTACTGCCACCACCATTGACATATATATATATATATATATATATATATATATATATATATATATATATATATATATATATATATATATATATATATATATATATGTGTGTGTGTGTTTGTGTTATAATATTCTATATTAACCAATATACATTAATGATAATGATAATTGCTAATCGTATTTTTTGCATTATCTTCCCCTTTACCAATTCTATTTTTCTGTATTTTTTGCATTATCTTCTCCTTTACCATTCCTATTTTTCTCTATTTACCAAAACGCTCCATTAAAATAGTTTTCATACGTCGATGATGATAAATTTTTTTGTCCGGTAACTAATCTTGTCCCATCAAATCATTTTTTAATTTTAAGCATGATATTATTCAATATAATATGATTAAATTAACACCCCAATTTGAATCGAATCTACTCTAATCTATCTAATCTAATAATTAATAAAGTACAATTCCTTAACACCACTATCGTTAGACACTTAGACTAGTTTTCGCATATCTACCACGTGCTAGCTCCATTTTACATACAAATAACATGGATTAAGATATTATTATATTTTTTTTTTATAAAATTAAGAGTAAGACATATAAAAAAGTGTCTAATTGTAATTTAAAATAAGAGTGTAAGTTTTATATTGTGTTTAACTACAAACTTGAATATTTATCCCATTACAAATAATATACGATAAACGAAAACGTTTGTTGTTTAACAAATATTATAAATTTATAATTTATAATTATTGTTTCGTTTGGTTTGGGTAATAATATATATAGAGTACGGTTCAAACAAGAATTGCTTTTCATACGAGAACTGCGAGAACTAATATGGACCAATCATTTAATTTATTGTATTTAATCTTTTTAAATAAATAAAAAGGATATAAGAGTCATTTAGAATGAATATGGTGCTACTTGTGCACCTTCAGCCTCTTCACTAGAGGTTGGGCATGTACTATGACAATGAAACATAGACTCATCATTATTATTATATTATAAATAAACATCTCACTATTTTCCATGGTTTTAAAGACGTAAGGCGTGATGTGGCGACGAGGTCAAGTCTCAAGCTTTAGGAGCCATGGTGAAACTATGACGTTTTTTAAGGCGTGACTTAAGGTGGCGATTTTGTATATATATTATAAATTTATCATTATTAATATACTAATTACACAAAGTTACATAAACGATGAGCAAAATAACATATACAAACTATAAAATATAAATTTATAGAAGTTCTATACACGCGATCGCAAAATGTATACAAAAAAGTTTAATTTTTTTAAAAAATTATTTTTTTGGCATCATGTTATAAAAAAACTCGTCATTTGGCATGCAAAGGCGCGCCTTGGCAAGCCTTGGCGCGTGCCACGCCTAGTACTCACGCCTAGGGTCATTTATTAACGGCGGAGCCACGCCTCACGCCTTGACGACGCTATGACACCGTCATGACGCGCCTTTTAGAACACTGGTCACTAGTCCCACTAGTTATTATAACTTGGACAACTATGTTTTAATTTTAATAGTATATGTATAGAATCTAGTTTTTAAAATATCTCGACTCTTTAAACATGTATTTATTAGTCGTCAGCTCGTTTTTGACAGATCCGATCGGGATGTCTTTATTTGGGGAAGACCCCGCTAGCTCCTTGATGTATAAACAACTTATAAAATTGCAGAGCTCCTTCCATATAGATGCACTGTTTCGCGGTCGTAAGAATGAAAACCGAATTGTAAAAACCTATCCAATCGAATTGTAATTTGGATGGTTTGGTTCGGATTTTGAGATTATTTGGATGAATCGATCACACTTTTCAAAACTAAAATCCAATTAGATTTAATCAATCGGATCGGATCAAAACGATCCATCCAAACATACACCCCTAATTTTATCTACATTTACGAAACTCTAAAAGACGATGGAATAAACTTGAATACGCACAAGTATGATATGAAATGAGTCATGCCTTTCATTCCTTATCGTTATCATGAATTCATGATACATTTTAGTGCTTTTAGGCCCCACAAATATTCCCACCTTGATGGTTTAGTTTGTGTTTTATATATAGTGTTACATGCATTGAAATATAATAAAAATATAATAAAGTATTTTTGTTTTGATACATTAAAGTTATATTATTTTAGATTAATATAATCAAATCTTTGAATGAAAATATTACGTGTAATGTGATCGGTAATTATAAGTTAAAAGATCATCTTTTGATTTTCATTATTTTACTTTAATTTTTAATTATTCTATAACTCATTTATATATTATTATTATTATTGCTATTATTATTATTATTATTATTATTATTATTATTATTATTATTATTATTATTATTATTATTATTATTAAGTTAATTTGATTTTTTTTACTATTTAAAAATAAAAAAATAATGCTTATAAAGACCAACCCCCCTTCCTATATGATCTCCACAATGATTTACCCTCCAGCCTGCCACCACCATCTCCAACACCCCACCCTACCCCCAGCCCCCTACCACCATTTCCGACGACCCTCCTCTCTCTCTCTCTCCACTCCCCCCTCAATTCACCACAAACCTCCACCCACTTAAATTTCTGGTGAAGCTCTCTCACATCACTGCTACAACAATAGCCACTACAGTTACCAACACCCTCTCTCACCTCATAGCCCTTTTTCCTCACAAGCGGCTCTTTTCTCAGATTTGCCATGAAGTTAGGCTTTAAGAACCCTAACCTTAAAAATATATCTTAAAAAGAAATCGACTTTATAGAAACCTTAAGATGAAACCAATTGTTGTTCAATGGTGGAAACCCCAAATGGAACATAAATACCGTAACACTGTACTTTTAAACATAATGTTTACTGCACGCGGAAGCTAAACACATATAATTATCTTAATTACATAATAGATACAAAACATTTTAACTTGTTTTATACAACAAAACTTTTACAGTGTTAATCCAAAACAGGCTCTAAACAAAAACTTTGACATCAGAGTGTAGGTCCGTCCATAATCCCAACCCAAAAGCATCAAACTCACCAAAGAGAATCTGCAAAACAATCTAGTGGGGAATTAGCACAAAGCTAAGTGAGGGAACCAATATCTAATCATAAACAAGGCAAACATGCCTAAACCCAAATAGCTCATGAATCCCAGGAGAACCGGCGGTGTTGCAAGCACCTACAACCAAGGTCGGCCAAAACCAAGGTTTACCGATAGCCCTGCTAACAGTGATAACAATACCAGCCTTCTTGTGTACAACAAATGTACCACAAGATCTGATACGGTACACCCCCAAGCAACAGGCCCAGCATCATGCTGATCTCCAAATAACATGTATATACAATCAAAACAAGAGCATTCCAAATAGGATATCATATCCTGTATATCAAAAGATATAAACCACTCACGAAAGTCTTCAAAGCTTTGGAGCACACTCGAGTGACTAATTCACTGAGTCTTCTCAGTCCCTAAGATTGAAGTAATCCAAGTCAGTATTCAATTCATAATACTAATCCAAAATAGATATCATATCTAACCATGTTAATCATATATGTATACATATGCATTTATATATATCATACATGAATTCCAAAAGATATACAAGTCATGTTTATCTTCAAATCATTAATCCCGAGTAAATCCCAAATCTGCTTGAATTGAATCCCGAGTATAGGCCAAATACCGATAATCATCAATTCCGATAAAACCAAATCCAAATCCGATAGTACCAATTCCGATAGAATCAAATCCCGAGCAAAGGCACAATCCGAGAAAAGTTAAAATCCGATATAATCCTTCAATTCCGAGTAAAGGGTATAATCCAAGAAAAAGTACAATTCCGAGATTAGTTATAATCCGATAATAATAAATGTTAAGGCACTTGTCAATTCCGAGAACTGTCCAATACCGATAAAATGGAATTCCGAGAAAGGAGTTAAGGTATGATTTCATAGTTAAAGTCATATATCCCGATATATGTTTGAATCCGATGAACAAGGATTCCGATAAAAGAGTTAGGGCCAAATCCGCAAATGAATTGTCGGATTCCTATCTAATTCCGATAGAAACTATCGGATTTCTCCAATTCCGATCAAATACTATCGGATTTCATCTAATTCCGACAAATTCATCCCAAATCTGATTAATTCATGTATTCTTCCCCAATTTCAGTTTCTAACATAATTCATCACTGATTTCTAGCATGTAAATGTTCTATGTTTCCAGTAATCATTCTAATCACTTAAAAAACATATAACAAACATAAAATCTAACATACATACAACCTAAGTTCATCAATTTATCAAGAACAATCGGAATTCACCTCATATATTCAAAACCGAATACAATTATCAATTAACAAATTAAGATCAGTATGCTAACCTTGATTGAGTTCTGAATTCAGAAACTTAATTGCATGTACAATCTAAGATCAATTTGGTTTGATTCTTTTCTTCTTTCTTTTCTTGATCTCGGCCGAGAGAGAAATCAACACACACACACACACACACTAATTTCTAATTTGCATGAATTGTGAGTGTTTAGTGAGTGTGGGTGATGACTAAACCCCAAATCGGACACCTCACAAATCCACCAACACAAATAATCTTATTTAACAAATTTTTTTATCCATTTTGATTAATATTAAAACAATTAAACAATTAATCACAATTAAATCAATTAATTCATAATTAATTTAAATCCAAATCTAAACTTGATTAATTACCTTAATTAATCTAGGCCGGGTATGAGGGTGTTACAAATACAAAACCGTAAATGGTTTTGAACAGACTAAGAACATATTCCATCTTAGTTACTATGTAAGAATTAAAGAAGGTGGCGGTTGTGGAGGTGGTTGTAGACGGCAGAAGTGGCGGGAGTAAAGGTTACACGCTTGATGATACCCTTATTCTGTTCAATCGATTATTATTAGGGTTCAATCGATTACAATTAGGGTTCACTCGCCAGGTTCATTTTACATTGTTGACAACCATCGATCATCAAGGTTTTCTAGATTGTCTTCCCTAGTTTATTAGCCATCACATTTATTGTTTTTCATCAAACACATGAAACCTAAAAAAATATTCCGAATTCTATAATGGATTTCAAAGCACTAAATGGGGAATGGATTTCAAATTTTGAGTTCAAGTTCATACAAATATATTTTGGTGAGATGGTGGTTTCAATTGTTAAGGTTTATCGGCAGTGGTAGTGGTGTTTTTAGAGCTTGACGGTAGCGGGTGGTTGGCAAGGAATAAGGGGCAGTCTAGGTTTGGGTTTATTTTTGTTTTTTTTTTTACTTTGGATGGTGGTTGACGACGATGGGATGGTGGTTGATGACAGTGGTGGTAATAGGTGTTGGGGGTGTAGGTGATTATATAAGTATTTATTAATTCTTATTATGTGATAATTAGCAACTTATTACTGTTTAATTATGTACTAATAAATTTTAAGAAGCATAATCAAAATAATAATATAATGTATAAACAGGTTATAAAATTGAAAATAATAAAATTCAAAAAATTGCTAATCTATAATTATAGGTTATATTACAATGTTTTCATTTGGGAACTCTATTGTATTAATCTCAAAAAATATGACTTTAATATATAATAATATCATAAAAGTTTAGTTCATTACACTAGAAAAATTAAAAACGAGGACACTTCATTAAATTTCGATGCGAATAACCGTAATATTTACCTCATGCATTTGATTTACGTAGGTTTGGAATTTATATAACGTCATCTAATGTTAAGTATCACTTTGGTATTTGTTTACGTTATACGTTTTTTTTGTTGGAAATTAAAACTCAGTTTACTTTTTGTTTTTTTGAACGTAAAAGTAGAAGAATTGAAATAGAAAATAAATACTAAGGTTCCGTTTGTTTCACTGTAATGCGGAGTAATGAAAATGATTTTAATTCCATCAATGTTAGTTATGGAATGACATTCCTCTACCTAAAGGAATATAAACATTTCAAATAAATTAAAACATTTCCAAATAATTTTACCAAACGCAATATACAATGGAATTTGACTTCAATTTCATTACATTCCTTCGTATTATGGTGAAACAAACGGGGACCTAAGAGTTTGAAGTCATGAAATGATTTTGAAATCGTTACAAAAATAAATCTAGAAGAAAACAATATTTGTGCCGAGTAAACCTGGACTTCCTAAGCTCGAGATTTCATTGTCGCATTTGCGTCCTTATAATTTGGCTATACACAAGTTTAACAAATTTAGCCTTCTGAATACATAGGTGTGAGTAAAACTATATAGAAAGAAGTTTACCCAGTTTTATATATACATGTATGCTTATAGTGAGAGGAGTGGTTACTTTCCATCACACCAACCATACAGCCACATCAGTTTTTTTATCTCACCACGTAACTTATTACTCAGCCCTGTAGTAACCACTTCTTACTACACCAAATTTTAAGACTCATCCAATACCAACTACCAATCAAAATTTAAAAATAAAGAATAAGAGAAAGTTGAACCAATATTTTGACATCTCCTCCCACTGCACATGCCTACCACACCAAATATCAATGAAGCACCATGGAGTGGTGTAAGCTTTCACCCCTTGTGGTTTGGCTTCACTATGTTGGTTTTACCATTCTACTCCGTGGACTCTTATAAACTTACTTACTTACTTCAAGTTTATACACCCTCGTATATGGGATCACATTCTTCCATTTAGTTCTGCCAATTTTCATTTCAAATAAGTCACTTTGTGAGTCAATATTCGTTCACTTATTTATTACTCTTTTGTTAACAAAATGTAATTATGAACTTATATAAAGTCTGCAATATAGAAATACATATATATTTTTTTAATTTTGAAGTTGATTGTATTAAATGGAGAATCATTTGATTCTTTAAATTAAAAATTTGTGAAGTTAATCATTCATTTTGAAAAGTACAAATAGTTTTTCAAAATAAATAACTAAGTTTGGAACATTTAACTTAAAAAAACCAATTAATGTAAAATTACCCTAATTGTAAAAAAGACAACGGTGTAAATTCACTTTTGATTAATATTGATTTGTGAACTAACTAAAAAGCCTTAAACGAAAAGCATGTCAAAAGTATATATAAAATATTATAATATAAATTATTTATCATAAAGTTAAATGTTATATAACACTTGAATGACACTTAGTATTTAATAGGTGATCAAAGTTTGTTTAAAAAAGCAATTAAATCTTCCTACACTTATATAAGTCACAATACATTAAAATACAATAAACTTTATCTTAGTTACCATTATATACAATCAACTATATTTTCTTAAAAATAATACAATCAACTTTTATTATCCTCACATTGTATACAACGGAAGTTATGGTAAAATTCATTGTATATAATGGTAACTAAACAACAGACACATAAAAAAATTGTTTACATACAATAGGAGAATTATAAAAGTTAATTGTATAATTTTAAAATTTTTAAAATTAACTATATATAATGGTAACTAAGAGTTCATTACGTTTTCATGCTATTTTCCTCTTTTATAAATATATGATTTTCTACATCATATTTTTATAAAATCACACTCAAATGTAATTTGTATTAGATTGTCACTTCATCTTACCTACATTTCTCTTGATCATCATCATTTGACACCTAATACAAAAGTCATCCTTAAGCATGCAAGGTGTATTTCTCTGTTATTTATTTGGATGTCAACGCTAATTAATGATTAGAATAATAATGTCACAAGGTTGATTAGATCATGGACCGTCATATCAAAACCACCAACTAATACTCTCAAGGAAGTTTTATCCATTATCAAAATAATATTCTTATTGATACTTTAACAACATATCATTCTATCATTTCTTTCATTATATGTTATCTATTTCGCTCTCATTATTTTATGCGCACATGTCATTATCTTAGGCTATTAGAGTATTAGTCATACATCGTTTAATTGGCAAATATGTTGTCAAACACTTAACCATTGACATGCAACATAAAAGGGTGAAATTATTCAAACCCGTTTGATATTCTAGTTTAACCACGATGACGTATGTGAGTGTATAACATATATTGAAAATTGTAATTAGTTGATATGATATATCTGATATATAAAATGGAGGGGTACAAATAATTACACCAAAGTAATATTCTTCTCTATTTTTCTTTAAAGTTCTATATATGCGAATTATAAAGCATCATTCTTAATCTTTTTAATTCAAAGCTTCATGGATGCTCATATAAGATCTGTATTTTATTATAGCGTATCATGGTTTCTTTCGTCTAAAAAATAGTAGCTTTTATGGTCACCTAAGAGGTGATGCACATGTAGCATCTTACTTCCTAATCACTTTGGTGTGTTGTTTAACATAAAAATTAGACCTTTCTAATTAAACGAACAATGTGGAATGATACATGTTCTTTTGTAGTATCTATGTTAGGTGGAGTTGTACTCATAACATTATTAAATAAAGGATACTTAAATAATTATTTTAATGATTTAAGTTAATTGTATGTGTAACAGTACTTGTGTTAAGTATTGCAAATAGTATGTATCATTTCTCCTTGTGACTAAAATTTATTTTAATGGGTTATTTGAGTTAGATTATTTAGGTAGCATATAAGCTTATTAGCTTATTTAGAGAGCATACTGGAAATAGTGATTGTCTTAGGTTAAAAGCTCAAGCTTATTAGCTTATTAAGGCGTTAATACATCATTTTAAAAGAGGTTATTAAGAATTTTAGAGCTTATTAACATTAGTTTACTTAATTACCCACCTAATTCTCTTTTTTTATCTTCAATATTATGTAATCTAAACACTTTAATATGCAAACATATATTTTTTGTAACTTCCGGTACTTGTAAATAGTTTTTAAACCGATAAACTATAAACGGTTCTAAACATCATCCCAACCAATGAGCTAATAACCTGATAGAGGAAAGTTCAAACTAGAACCATTTTAGTGCGATAACTGTGATAATCAATTTTGATCCTTGATTAAAACAAATAAATGACAAATAATTGTAACGATGCATTAATGAGTTATTGACTTATTGATAACGCATTAATGGGAGGTATTTTGAAAATATCAAGTTCCACGTAGTAATGACAGTCCATCTAAATACAAATTACGGTTAAATAAATATATAAATGACTAAAATAATCAGTTAGTCACTAACGATGTTAGAAACCGTTACGACTTCGATTTTAATATAAAAAACGGTTATGGTTTGATTATGATTACCATCGGGTAACAAAGGGAACACCAAAACGCCTACTTCGGGTAGGTTAATCGAGTACCCCCTTCGGGTCTACAAGCTCGATCAGGTAACTCACAACCCCCCACCCCCCACACTCTCTCAACCAATCACAAACTCACACATATTTTTTTATTAATTAAAAATAAAAAAAATAAGAATAGTTTGAAGGAGAGGTATAACACTTAATTTGGATAGAAAGTTGAAGAATGATAATGACACTTATAGGAGAAAGTTACAGGTAAGTTATATCTAATGACGTTACTAACCCAAACACCCCTTAGGTATTTAATTGTGAAAATTTATCAAAGCAAAACCAAGCACACACCTTTTATGGATTCTCTCCCAGAAAAGGTTCGTTAATGGCAGATCGTTTATACGAAGCAAAAAACTACCTTCAGGAGCTAAGAACATCGCGGTAATTTCTTTTTTGCACAGATCTCCAGAAACCTATATATAATTCTTCAAGATGGCTCAAAGGACAGCTCCAATTGTAAAGAAACTGCTATCCATCACCCCATTACATCTCCGATCATGCCTTCGTTCCGTCACCTACATGCCGCGACCCGGATACGACGGCGCAAGACCCGTTACACCGATCACCGCAGACGGTACTCCCAGACCCGTTACTCTAATCCCCGGTGATGGGATCGGCCCCCTGGTCACCGGCGCCGTTGAACAAGTCCTTAGCGCAATGCAAGCGCCGGTCACCTTCGAGAAATTCGAAGTTCATGGTGACATGAACAAGATGCCAGACGAGGTTATGAATTCGATTAAGAAGAATAAAGTTTGTATAAAGGGCGGATTGATTACGCCGGTGGGCGGAGGGGTTAATTCGTTGAATGTTCTATTAAGGAAAGAATTGGATCTGTTTGTTTCGCTTGTAAATTGTTTTAATTTGCCTGGGTTGCCAACGAGGCACGAGAAGGTTGATATCGTGGTGATCAGGGAGAATACGGAGGGGGAGTATTCGGGGTTGGAGCATGAGGTTGTTCCTGGTGTCGTTGAGAGTCTTAAGGTACATTCAAGTCTTTTGATTTTGTTAAGACTGTTTGTTGGTTTAAGATTGCATGCTTGTTGCTCGATGAAATGCTCAAGTGAAATTGGGGACACTTGAATATTGCAGCAAATTTATAAAACTTAAAACTTGATGATGTTCATTGTCTTTCTGATTATGTGTTTGCTTTTGGAAACAATAAACGTTTAGGTTACAAGTGATGCAAAGGATATAGAAAAATAAATTTTGTAAGACTTAGGAAATGATTACCTACTTTGTGATGGAATGAACTAGTTTACATATAATCAATATTAGAGAAAGATGCAACCTACGTCTTTAGCAAGTTTGGACGAACCTCAAGGAAGCCAGTTAATAGTTGAGTGAAGCTTCAGGTTGTTCAGTTGTTCTACTAAAATCGTCAATGCTAACTTTTGGACTAAGAATTCTTCTTTAAAGCTTTACACATAAGTCACCAGAGCTTGTTCGTCAAATATTATATAAAAAACAAGTGATTATGATACGAATAGGATGGAAGGGGTTTCATTTCGGGGGGGGGGGGGGGGGGAGGGGGGAGGATTTTATTTGCTTTCCTTTGTTAGATTTACCAAATTGGGCAGTTGGGGTATGATTATCAATATACCTGTCACCGCTAGAGAATGGGTATCGAAAGAACTATCAAGACTTCTGGTTTAGGGAGATTGCTTGTATCTTGAAAACAGGAACTATTATCTTTGTAATTTTTCAGTCTTTCAATTGTCAGTATATCATAAGAATTTGGTTCGTACTAGACTAACTTCTGAACCATTGTATTTGGCTTTCATTGCAAACAATCCATTGTTCTTACAAAAAATGGGAAAATTATCACACATCTCAAGAATGAACAACTTTGGGAAGAAAGTTTGCCAAGTATGACATCATTGATTTACTTTTGTAGCATAATGCCTTCATATAATTAAAGATGGAGAAGTAAAGCAGTAGCATGTGTGCTTCTGTTGTGTCTGATTATGCTGTCCTGTTAGGTTATAACAAAATTCTGCTCTGAACGTATTGCAAAGTATGCTTTTGAGTATGCTCACCTGAACAACAGAAGAACTGTGACGGCTGTTCATAAGGCAAATATCATGAAGCTTGCAGATGGTCTTTTCCTGGAATCTTGTAGGGAGATTGCCAAAAAGTTTCCTGAGATCAAGTACAATGAGATTATTGTGGACAACTGCTGCATGCAACTTGTTTCAAAACCTGAGCAATTCGATGTCATGGTATGTTATGTAGTTCCCTGTATTATAAGCCATATATTACCACTAATTCTCCCTTTATATCAATTTTTACTTCTTGTCGTTATAATTGGTAGTTTATTCTATCACTTGATTCTTGCATGGTTCCTAGCTTCATGTATGTTAATAGAGTACTAATATAACATGTGGATGGTTGATTGGTGATACTTAGCAAAAGTGAATTTCATTAGCAGCATCCGTTTATCTGAAAGGCGACTTATTAGATAAACATTTCCTGCAATCTCTGATGGTCGATTGTTAAGAATAGCATAATCTCTTGATTGTGGGGTTTTCTTGGAACCACATGAAAATGCTAGGAAGAAACTTGATGCGCCAGTGATGTACAGGTATATGAGTAATTGAAGTTGACAATAAATTGGTATAAGTACCAGTAATATGATGATGGTAAGGATATCTGATAGGACCTGGCTAGATAATTTGCAGAAACTGAATACAAAGTTTGATATGAAACCAAACAGTGTAACGACCTATATTTTAGAGATAGGCTAACTCTCCTTGGTGGCAGTAAACTTTAGAACGGAAAACCAATTCTCAAAATGAGGCTCACTCATTCAGTTCTTTTTGACGACAAAAGCAATAGTAGTAGTAGTGGTTATAGATTGGCAAAAGCATACTTAAGCACCATGAGCTTGGCTGACGAGATCTTCTACTTCTCTGATAGATTAATGTAGCACGTTAGCCTGAGTTTAGAAACAAAGTCAATTTTAGGCCCCAATTCACTAATTTGGTCACGTTCTTTCACGTCATTTAAAATACTTGATGCTCTCCAATGTCTGCTTAATCAGGCTACTAAAAACAGTCTCTTTGTGTCCTTATGCACATGTCTTTTGAGAAATAAACAAAGAATCAGGTCATTTTCATCATATCATTTAGCTTATTATTTATACAACCCACTTATAGGTTGTGAAAAGATATAGAGTGCTTATGAGTCACATTATGTTAGGAGAATGAATATGGGTATCATGACAACAGGGACCCATAAAGTGAAAAATAGAGAACACGGGAGTATCAAATAGATGAACTTTACGGCTAATTAATGGTTTATTGTCTTATTTCTTTGTAGTGCATAATGGTGTTAATAATACCTCCAACATCTCACTTTTGTACTTTTGCTGTTTTATATCCTTGTGAATAGTTTAGTTGCTCTTTCATTTTTTACAAAGTGGGTCATACCATTAACTGAAACGGAGGCTACTCATATGATACATAAACAGAGCAAAACTAAGTCAAATACCTCATAACGCCAACCCGAAAGTACTACCTTATAAGCTCTTGCTAAGCTAGCTCTCTAACCCTTTCTCTAAAGCACCCTTGAATACCTGCCACAGAGGAAGAAAGAAAACTGCCTGAGCCAATTGCCCAGTGTGCGGATATAAAAATAGCATAATCAAATTTGTAAGGGTAGTTTGTGTTTATTCTATAAAAACCCCCATAATTAAATATTTCCTTATATTGGTATGAAAGAATTTTTATTTATATATGATTAGAAGTTGGTGACTGCATAAAGCTACTAAACACATGAATAGACTAGCATTATACTAACATGATGAAACCTTGTCTTAACATAATTAAGATAAAATTTCCCTTAACTAAATATCCTTAGCACTCCTAATAATAAAAATGTTCCATTAATAATGAAGCTACTTATGATACATACCCATTCTATAATTAGTGTCCTATACTCCAAATTAGGATTTTACAAATAATTATCCTATTTCTAATATGACTCACAGCAGCAAATTTACCCTTCAAACAACCTGTGGAATTTTGGCCTTTAAAGTGGCCAAGGGGGCATCTTTTTAGGGCAGTATTGGAAAAGAAAGCAATGTTTTTCCTTCTCTTTTTTTTTTTTTTTGGGATTCATGTATCTAGGCATGGTTTATGGCTTTAAGTCATTACCAGTACAGGCGTCCTTGATCTCTTGCTTGGGCTCATAATATGCTTACTCAAACTATATCTTCACAAGAGATGTCCCGAGTTGAATGAAATGTATTTTGAGAATGAAGTATTCAATTAGAGCTTCTACCAGAAGTAGTATTGTTGATCAAACCAAATAAACCATACTTCTTGATAAGAAGGAAATACTTGAACTGAACCTGAAAGGGGCAAAAGTGACTCAAGATGACTGTGTGTACTTAAAACTTCAACGTCTTATGCTGTCTTTTTGTGTGAGTTAGATTGTTTCATTACATGTATTGAGTTTATTGTGAATTGTGATGAGTGGATAGTTCAATCTTTGTGAAGAGTATCGTGCTTAGGCAGGTGACAAAATTGACCAACCTTCATTTAACTACATAAATTAAGGACATAAATGGCTGCTTTCATATGGTTTCTAGTTTTCACACTACAAATGAGGCGCATTGCTTATAATGGAAAGTGTCACTCTTGCAGGTGACACCTAACCTTTATGGAAACCTAGTTGCAAACACCGCTGCTGGTATTGCTGGTGGCACAGGAGTCATGCCAGGAGGTACATGGTGTTATGAAGCATATTTCTCTAGCATTAGTGCAATGACTATTTTTTTTATAATATAATTTTTGCAACCATATTAACACATTATCTATTTCTAAAATTCGAAAAAGAATATAAACAAAAAAAGTTTTTTACCTGTCAACCTAACCCATTTCACCCGTTCCCATGCTGTGCGTTTTGCCACTTTTAGTAAGTAATTTGATGCATTCTTACAGGAAACGTAGGAACTGAATACGCAGTCTTTGAGCAAGGAGCATCAGCCGGGAATGTAGGCAAACCAAAAATGGTGGAGAAGAAAAGAGCAAACCCCGTGGCTCTGCTCCTTTCGTCAGCCATGATGCTCAGACACCTCCAGCTTCCAGATTTTGCAGATCGTCTAGAAACTGCAGTAAAACGTGTTATCTATGAGGGTAAATACCGCACAAAAGACCTTGGAGGAAGCAGCACAACCCAAGAGGTTGCTGATGCAGTCATATCTGCACTTGAATGAAATGATTGAATCATATGCTTAAGCTACCTACACCCTTTTGCCACCCTTGATCTATGTGATCATTAATTCCTGATTGCATTTAAAGAAGCTAGGTGCTAGATTTTCCTTGTATTACACTTCACAATGGTTTTACAGTTCAATAAGTCGATCCACTAAGCGTAACCTGTAAAGGAAAGTGATCGGTTTTTTCCTCATTAGTATTACAAATCAACGGCTCATAGGTGCAACAATAGTTTGTCAAGTATCTTATTACATACCAAAAGTCTTCGCTTATAACCAATTGATTTGCTTGCCACATGTCAAATTTTGAGCACCACTTTCATGACAAAAACATTATAGATACGATTATATATATATATATATATATATATATATATATATATATATATATATATATATATAGAGAGAGAGAGAGAGAGAGAGAGAGAGAGAGAGAGACAAAAGTTCATGCGAGAACCGTTGTTAGCACGAGAACCGCGAGAACCAATCTAAGCCGTCCAATTTCCCCTCCTTCAATGTCATTGCCCACCCATGAATTCCTCACATGCACTCTGCCACACCCTATCCCTCCACGCTCTCCATCCATGATACTTCCCATATCCAAGGAACGGCTGAGTTTGGTTCTCGCACTAACAACGGTTCTCGCATGAACCTTCCCCTATATATATATATATATATATATATATATATATATATATATATTATCATTGGCCCTCATTTCATTTATATATTATAGCGATGTGTTATTGTTGTTCTTTCTTTCTGGTCTCCTCTAATAGCATGGTATCAGAGCCGCATTCCAGTTCAAGCCACGATTGCTTCTATCACACTATTTTATAGTCTTCTCAGGCTCTCATGGTTTTAAAAACTTGTAAGAGAGTAGTTAAGATGATAATAGTCATATTTATGACAAACATTTTCATACTTGGATATTAATATTTTTTTTCATATTTAATATGTGGTAAGTGAGCTACTCTTATGTCATAAGAGGGATGACAGAGAAAAGCCAAATAATAAATACGTAAACAAGTAACAAGTTGCAATAATTTATATAGAAAATTTATAATATAACTTTGGACCTTGAAGTTTTCATACAATATTAATATAAATTTTAATTGATAAACTAATAAACATGGCATTAATTTTTTAATAAAATCTCGCAATTGACACACTAATTAATAAACAAGTCGGTCATTCAGGTAATTGACTTTCATGATGCAAATGTAATTATAAGTCATGTTACAAAATATATGGACGAAATTTAATTTAATCTATATTTATATATAATTAAGAAACCTTAATATTAACTATCTTAATTTGTTATATCAAACTTCTAGCATAGATATAGTTAGCTATAGAGTGGCCGGGGATATATACGTTAACTTAATTTCTTGTTAATTTCTCGATATTAATTAGTCACGTATAGACTCGCACCTAATTACTTTATTAACTTAAACACATGCATTTAAATAAATGTAAGTTGACGGAAAATGCAACATAATTAGTTAATTTTTACCTATAAATTAAATATCATTATAAAAATCTAATTTTGGCGAAATTGAATATATAAACTTCTTTTGAAGAAATACATATAGGTATGTTGTCTTAATTGATTGAGAAATTAAAATAAAGAATTTATGGTAACTACTTCCTTCAATAATTTACGTAAGTACGTTTTTCATAATAAGAAAAAAGAGGTGTACCGTGTACGTTAATCTATAGGTAGGAAAATCAAGAAAAAGTACGATAAAATGCTTTAAAGGACGTACGAGCGAAGTAGCAACATCGATCATGTTTGATTTGGTTGAGTGGACTTCGTAATCCTATTTCCCTTTGTAAAAATCTTTTGTAATTCTCTTGAATGTTTTTTACAGGCTTTTTAGAGTGATTTTACTATACTTATCTATTATTTAAATTTAAATGCTATAATTTAGTGAGTTAATTTCATATATATCCTTAAAATAACTATCAATATATGTACGTATCAGGTAGATGATGATGGAAGATTTAGTAAACATTATGCATTTTTATTAACTTTGGGCACAATTAATTACACACACACATATATATATATATATATATATATATATGAAAAAGTTTATTTGAGAATCATTTTCAAGTGCGAGAACCACGAGAACAAATCTGAGCCATCCAGTTCCCTCTCCTTCAATTTCATTGTCCACCCATGAATTCCTTACATGCACCATGTCACACTCTATCCCTCCACGCTCTCCATTCATGAACTTCCCATATCCTCGAATAAATCATCCCTATATATATATATATATATATATATATATATATATATATATATATATATATAGGGAAGTTCCATCGAGAACCAAAAAAAATGCGAGAACTGCGAGAACCGATCTAAACCGTAAAATATCTACCAAACGACAAGATATTAAATTATGAAAATTATACCAAATATGCTCTTTTAATATAACATCCATATTGCTATATTTTTTTCAACAAAAAAAATTCGTTTTTGCCGGGTTTTTTTCTAGCACTATAAGGTATGTTACATATATGTAATCAGTACTAACATATATGTGATCAGTACTATAAGGTATGTTACATATATGTAACGAAGTTTTTTTTGTTGAAAAAATATAACAATATAGATGTCATATTAAAGAGCATATTTTTGTCGTTAATTTGGTATAATTTTCATAATTTAATATCTTGTCGTTTGGTAGATATTTTAGTTTTAAAAAGATGGGGATCGGTTCTCGCAGTTCTCGAATTTTTTTGGTTCTCGATGGAACCCTCCCTTATTTATATATATATATAGTTGAAGGTTCAAATGAGAATAATAAATTAATTGAGAATATGAGACTAAATTTCAGCCGTTCATTTTGTAAGTGGAATTCATGGATGAAAAGTGTGGGAAATCGAGTGTGGCAGGGTGCATATGAGGAATTCATGGGTGGACAATGACATTGAAGGAAGGGGAATTGGACGGTTGAGATTGATTCTTCCATTCTAAAAAATATTTAAGTTATCATTTGAACCTCCCACTATATATATATATATATATATATATATATATATATATATATATATATATATATATATATATATATATATATATATATAGATGTGGGTTCAAATGAGAATGTATATTTAGGTGAGAATGATCGAGATGCTCAATTTTGGTCTGCCATTTGATTTGATCGGATGATTTTTAATTCTCCTCTCATTTAATTATAACCCAACATGAATTGGGACGACCATGAATTGCGAGGGATTATTACGATCTTTAGATCTAATAGATCAACATCTAATTGATGACAAAGATATGTTATTTCATTCTCATCTAAATATACATTCTCATAATAACTATATATATATATATATATGGGATGGTTATTATGAGAATTGATATTTATATGAGAATGTGAGAACAAATCTTAGTCATAAATTAGATCTTAATCTATTAAATCTAATGGTT
Organism: Pulicaria dysenterica; assembly: GCA_947179395.2. NCBI lineage: Eukaryota > Viridiplantae > Streptophyta > Magnoliopsida > Asterales > Asteraceae > Pulicaria > Pulicaria dysenterica. The sequence continues at coordinate 52,383,124 of OX359295.1, forward strand.
CCAATTCAACCATCGCAATTCATGGTTAGGTAATGAAAAATGAAAGGACAAATGTAATCATCCTATCAAATAAAATGAAAGGTCATGATTAAGTCTCACATTCTCACCTAAATATGGATTCTTATTCAAAATTTCCAATATATATATATATATATATATATATATATATATATATATATATAGAGAGAGAGAGAGAGAGAGAGAGAGAGAGAGACAAAAGTTCATGCGAGAACCGTTGTTAGCGCGAGAACCAATCTAAGCCATCCAATTCCCCCTCCTTCAATGTTATTGCCCACCCATGAATTCCTCACATACACCCTGCCACACCCTATCCCTCCACGCTCTCCATCCATGATACTTCCCATATCCAAGGAACGGCTAAGATTGGTTCTCGCGGTTCTCGCACTAACAACCGTTCTCGCATGAACCCTCCCCTATATATATATATATATAGGGGAGGGTTCCATCAAGATAAAAAAAAATGCGAGAACTGATCCCCATCTTTTTAAAACTAAAATATCTAACAAACGGAAAGATATTAAATTATGAAAATTATACCAAATTAACGACAAAAATATGCTCTTTAATACGACATCCATATTGCTATATTTTTTTCAACAAAAAAAAATTCGTTACATATATGTAACATACCTTATAGTACTGATTACATATATGTAACATACCTTATAGTGATAGAAAAAAAACCCGGCAAAAACGAATTTTTTTTGTTGAAAAAAATATAGTAATATGAATGTCATGTTAAAGAGCATATTTGGTATAATTTTCATAATTTAATATCTTGGCGTTTGGTAGATATTTTACGGTTTAGATCGTTTCTCGCAGTTCTCGCATTTTTTTTAGTTCTCGATGGAACCCTCCCCTATATATATATAGCATCAATAAAGAACCCCTTAACCATATAACCTAAAGAACAATTTTATGCTTTTAGATTAACAAATTATCATATATTTTTATAAACTAAAAGTACAAACATGGAATCGCCCACACATTTTACAACTATCTTTCTTTCCCTCATTTGAATTTTAAAAAAATTACCTCTCAATGAAAATGCAAATTTCGCCGTGTGTTCATATATCTACTACATGTTCATATAATCACACTTTTTTGCATTTTCGAGAAATCTGCATTTTCAAAAAAAAAAGTTTCAAAAAAATATCAAGCCTAGTATTGTTTGAAAGATGACGAAAAACTAAATGTAATGGTATAATTTTTTTGCTAAAATTTATAGAAATGAATGAATTATAACCATTTATATGTTGAGTGTGCTTTTTAAAAAAATGAATTTACTAGAGATTAAAGGGTAGAGGCGCGTGAGTTTTTTTATATTTTATTTTTCAGTTTTGTCCTTAATTATAATCTTACGTGGTATCATCAGGTTTGTTTTTTAAGTTATATGTATAATGGAGGTTCTATATATAACCTAACTATATATATATATATATATATGAGAAGGTTCAAATAAGAATAATAATTAAATTGAGAATGAGAGACTCAATCTCGGCCGTTCATTTTGTAAGTGAAATTCATGGATGGAGAGCGTGAGGGGATCTAGTGTGGCAGGGTGCATGTGAGGAAATCATGGGTGGACAATGACATTAAAAGAGGAAAAATTGGACGGCTAGGATTTAGTCTCTCATTCTCAATTTATTTAAGGTTTTCATTTGAACCTCCCACTATATATATATATATATATATATATAGGGGAGGGTTCAAACGAGAACTGTTTTTTGTACGAGAACTGCGAGAACCAATCTCAGCCGTTCCTTGGATATGGGAAGTTCATGGATGGAGAGCGTGGAGGGGATCAAGTGTGGCAGGGTGCATGTGAGAAATTCATGGGTGGGCAATGACATTAAAGGAGGGGGAATTGGACGGCTTAGATTGGTTCTCGCAGTTCTCGTACGAAAAACAGTTCTCGTTTGAACTTTTGCCTATATATATATATATATATATATATATATATATATATATATATATATATATAGTGGGAGGTTGAAAGGAGAACCTTAAATAAATTGAGAATGAGAGACTCAATCCTAACCGTCCAATTACCCATCTTTCAATGTCATTGCCCACTCATGAATTCCTCACATGCACCCTGCCACACTAGATCCCCTCACGCTCTCCATCCATGAATTCTACTTACAAAATGAACGGCCGAGATTTAGTCTCCCATTCTCATTTAATTTCCCATTCTCATTTGAGCATTCTCCTAAATCCTATATATATATATATATATATATATATATATATATATATAGGGTAATGATACATATAGAATCTTTCTTAAAGATAGAACCTAAAGAACCACTTCTGGTGATGGCACGTGACAATATGACTAAGGGGTAAAATTGGAAGATAAATAAAAACGACATCCACGCACCTCCCCTTCTAAACATTCCAGGCAACACTTTTTTTTTGAAAAAAAAACCTCTCAATCTTTATACGATCATAACTCATTCGTTCTTTAGAATTTAAGCAAGAAAGTTATATCATTAGATTCAGTTTTTCGTTCTCTTTCAAACTAGACCAGGCTTGATATATTTCTGAAACTTTTTTTTTGAAAATGCAAAACCAAAAATCATATGCATTTTCAAAAGATACATACTGAAAATGCAAAAGCATTTTTCGTCTTATATGCTTTCTGGGTTTTTTGCATTTTTGATTGTGGTTTATGCATTCTGATTTCTGGGTTTTAATTCTGTTTTTTGCATTTTGGTTATCTTTTTTTATCTAGATTGCATTATGAGTTCTTCATCTCGATTGTGGTTTCCGAGGGTTTCTGTATTTTCGTTTTGATATGCTGGATTTTTGCATTTTCGTTCTTGTTATGCTGGGTTTAGGGTTTCTACATTTTTTGTCTTGATATGATGGGTTTTTGCATTTTCGTTCTTGTTATACTGAGAATTTGCATTTTCGTTCTTGATTTGCTGAGTTTCTGCATTTTCGTATTTGTATGTTCAAAATAAAAGTTTTTAGAAAATATGGGAAGATTGATCTTGAATTAAAGATGAAGAAAAACTGAACCTAATGGTATTTTTTTTGTTAAAAATCGAAAACATGACATAGTTATGATCATTAAAAGGATTAATGAGTTTTTTAAATAAAATTTGGAAACTTTGAATCGGCTTGGGAGGGGAAGGCGTGAACATGCAGGTAGATTTTTTCCTTTAGTTCCTAAATTGCCCCTTAAGCAAATCTTATATGTTAATGATTTATTAGTTTCTATATATATACTACTTTAATTCGCAACCCTTGATCATAAATATCCAAGGGTTCATATTGGTTATTTAGGTTCTATGTTTAAGGGGTGGTTCTAAGTTGATCATCTCTCTCTCTCTCTCTCTCTCTCTCTATATATATATATATATATATATATATATATATATATATATATATATATATATATATATATATATATATATGGGTTAATGCGAATAGGAGAGTTCATGCGAAATGTGTTTTATTTAATACGTGTAATGTGCTTAATTGTACCTTTTTAACTTTATTTAATACCTTTTAAAGATCTAACTTCATTACCAAAATGTCATATATGATCATAGCCTTTGATTAAATGATCTATGGTTGTAAGTGCTTCTCGCACTTTTCGCAATTAAAATACCTTTCGTATAAACCTCTCTCTATATATGCATATATGCTTAGTGAATCATTTGTGGGATTATGTTCACGCTTGTGTGACCTTCGTAATGATATATCTAAAACACAGTATGTATGAATCAAATATTGATACTCACAATTGAGTATTTAGAATGAAACATAACAAAAGTAGGGGAATGGTTGTTAAAATATGGATGTCAATTGGTCTTTAGTTTGTGTATGTGATCTTAATCTTTGCTGCATAACATGATATGAAATAAATAGAAATCCGAATGATCAAATACAACTACCATATTTGCCACGTGATATTGTTGAGTAATGTCTCATATCGGATGAAAAGTGACTTTGTAATGCACGTGTTTAATAAAAGTCATGAACTAATCCACTCATAACCAATTAATTTTAAGTTGGAACCCCACAAACTTACAAATACGTGTATTTCAAGAGATACAATATATGCTTAAACATACATTCAAGTTTGATGAAACTAACGAGACAAGTTTAATTTAGTCACATTCAAGAGTATATCTATCCCTTGAACCTACACTAACATTGTCATATTTCGCCGTATCGATCACATCCTATGTGAAATTCAACAATTGCGAAATAACTTATGACTTATCAAAATTCTCATCTGAAAACAAGCAAGATGAGGCGTTTATCATTTTGTAGAAGAAGGTGTAGTAGCAGGATATCGTGCAAGGTTTAGACGAATAATAAAGGGCTTCACCAGATTTCCAAGATATAAATGTTCCCCGATCTTTATCCCTGTCGTCACAAACTTCAATCCAGGGTCGTAATATCGTCCGACTGCCTTCCCGTCCAAATCCACCATAATCGCCCCAGCATTTTTCTCTACCGAAGGTCTTTTCGAGTACTTCTCCAATAATGCGAGAACCTTCCGTAGATATGGATATTTACGTGCAAGGTCCCATTCAAATGTGTGCTCCTACCAAAAAGTAAACATAAAAGAATTAATAAAACCCATTAAACGACTTAGAGAAATATTCAACATAGTTTCATACTTAATTCATAGTCCTGCGGGTTTAGGGTTTAGTCTTTGGATAAGCCTATCAATGGTTCAGATTGAATTTAACAATTTTGGACGGACTGACATTTTCGTAATTAACATGTAATGTTTTTACAATCATATATGATTGTATACCGAATCACATGTGATTGAATATTAAAATTTCAAGACTATGTTTTTTATATGGTCTTAATTGAACACAACTCAAACGACTTTATGAGTTAATGGTTGTGTTTGATTCGATTTTCATCTCTACACAAAGTTTAAGTACGTAGCTAACTTACCGCGGCAATCGCAATCCAGTAGTGGCCCTCGCCATCATAACGAATATTGTCAGGCATACCAGGCAATCTATCAATAAATACATCTATAGAACCCTCTTTTTCCCCTTGTAGGTAGTATCTACTGCATCTCATCCTGCAATATAGTCACCAACTTGAATAAAATCTTACCCAAATCAAGATATTCAGATATAAAACATGTTGAAGATGCATCTCTACAAATACAAGTAACTGAACATACATTGGAGTTTCACAGAAGATAAGAAAGTCTTGATCTGGTGAAATTTCAACACCATTTGCATAGTAGAGTCCTTGAGCAATTACTTTTGTCTGCTTTGTGGATGGATCATAGCTCAAGAGTCTACCATGAGGCCGGCCTTCAAGTAAGTCTAAAGCGAAATTGTGTAAATCGTATTTCCAAGAGGCATCGGTGAAGTACAATACACCGTTTCTTGCAACTGTTACCGCGTCCGTTGTTCCAAATTTGACGCCCTCCGCCTCGTCTGTCAATGCTTCTATTTCACCATCTTTAGTTACTTTAAGTATTCCCTAATAAGACCAGAAGTTGATAAGTTGTACAGGATCGAGCTTAGTAAGAAAATAAGAAATTGAGGACCAAGTAATAACTTTTTAGTAATATGTTCGATATACATGTCTATTTTTCATATACGGTGTTTGTAAAACATTTTTTAACATGTTTTTATTTAAAACTGAGTCGATCTGATTAATATTTGGTTTTTAAAGGGTAAAAAGTGAATGACGGTTTAAACCAAAATGATGTTTTATAAATTTCGATTCTACGCTTTAAAAAACTCAAGCTAGTCTCTTTTATAGCTATTTTTAAAAATTATAAAAATTTATCTACGTCATAAATTCTAACCAAACTTTGAAGTCAATTGGAAGGTTCTTTGACATTTTCCACAAATACTTTTTGCCTATAAACAAAGTCCGTCCCATTTATAGACCATACAGTCTTCATCCAGAGCTACGGTTATGCGTATACATCATTTAAATTATTCAACATTAAAATTTATAATTTTAATATTATTTTATTTATCTTTTATCAAATATATATATTTTTTAATCAAACAGATCAATCATAAATTATAGACTAAATTACACATTTAGTCTCTGAAGTTTACCTACTGATCTCCCTAACACATTTGAAAAGACAAAAACATAAACAATAGTGACTATGAGACCATACGTGTAACATAAAAAAAACGCTTAACGTAGTAAATAAAGTTTAAAAACAAATAATACAACTCGTGATCTAAATCATGGGACAAAAAATATATATTATTATAAAAGTTTCAATTTTTTTGGAAGGATAAAATATAAGGATAAAGTCAACTGTAATATATTTTTTCTTTAAAATAAGTTAACATATTAAACTCTTTTATTTAATTACAAAAAAAAAAAAACTTGAATTAACAAATGATTTTCCTTGTTTACTCTGCGGACTAACCTTAAACGCATCAGCGACGTAAACCTCACCGTGGTAACCAAGAGCGAGTCCCAGAGGACGGCCGCCGGTGTTGACCCAGTCCTCCACCACCGACGTATTCACCGTGACTCGCTTGATCCATCCATCAATACAGCTCGTGTAAATGACCCCAAGCTTCGGGTCATACACAATATCTTCTGGTCCCAACAACCGACCCTCTCCGATCTTTTCAGATCCATGGAGCATCCGTGGGTTGGCCTGTGCTACAGAAATGGGTCTTTTAGCCAGCTCGTCGGAGGAATATGGTGCGGCATCGAAGGTATCGAAGTGGACTGCAAGTAGAGCTATGGCGACGGTGACCACGGCAGAAAGGAATAGACCCACACGCCATGATGACGTGGTAGTTTGGGCTGTGGTGCCTGAGGGATTTGAAGGTGAGGTGGAGGATGATGAAGGAGTAGACTTGGCCATTAATGGATGAGCAGATAAATTACTCTTGTGTAGCAGAGAGATTTATATATGAGATTTCTTTTTATAATGTTACTAAAAGAAAGCAGGGGTGTTTTAAAGAGGCGCTGGAGTGATGGGTAGGAGAGAGATTTAAATATGAGATTTTTTTTTCTAGTGTTCTACCTTTTTTAGTTCATTTTTTAGTTTTTATATAACTTTTAAATTGTTTTAATAATTAAAAAATTGTTCAATAAAACAAAATTTTAAACAAACTAAAAATTAAAAGATATGGGAGAGGTAGTTTGGTCAGGTACCAAATTCGTAAGAGGTTTAGTCGTTTACAGATTAAAACCGTAAAAATGAAAAGTTCTGTGCGGTCTAGCAGCACAATTCAAGGCCCGCTAGCATTCCAGGAAAAGTTTGAAGCTTTGAACGCATAAATATACGATCTTTATATTTATCCTGTTTCTTTTCATATTGAATAGATTGAATCACTGGTGGAGTTTTTGATAATAAAGTAATGATTTTTATTTTGCCATGCATTTTTTTTATTGTTTTTATACCTCAATGACCCAACATGTTTTGGTGGCTAGCATGTCAAAACACTTTCGTGACAACCTATTTCACATATGCTGTGGTTAATCGCCTATGTGTCTGCCTATGGACTAAAGAAGTTTGGTTTGGATCCCCTCTTTTGCTTCAACTTGATACGGTTGATGCTCCTCTTTCGTAGTGGTTACAAAATTTGTTGTCCTTAGTACCATCAGGAAAAGATAGACTAAATGTGCATAAAATAAACCCCCACATTGCATAACAATTTCGGAAAGATCGAAATGCACATATCTTTGACGGTATTAGCATGCACACACCTAGAGAGATATGTTGCTTTTGCTTTTCAGTCCTCCTATCCAAATGATCATTACTTCTAATACGAATATATACTATGAGGTGTTCGGAAGTTCGGTTTTATGCATTTCAACATGATATTTCTATTCAAATTCAATGTGCTCTCAGGTTTCGTTTGTTTCATGGAATTTGAATGAATGAAAGAAATTGAAATCAAATTTTGTTATATATTATGTTTGTTATAATTATCTTGAATAGACCTAAATTCTATGGAATGGTTAGATTTATTTAGATAATGTAAATCCATTCCTTCATTAGGTTAGATGAAATTCAACCCATTTAGTTAAATGTTGATATAAGACAAATTTACCCTTGTTTTAACCTAATATATGTCAGCCACCGTTTTTTTACAACAAAGTTATGTTAGTGGACCAGGTCCACAATGACATCTATACGGACAGTATGTGAACCCTAAACACTTACCATGAGAGATTAAACCATCCACTATGAGGAATAATACCTCCACTATTTTTTTAAAAGAAACCACCATCCACAAGGCTTGAATCCAAGACCTTGAGGATGTTGTAAAACCCAGATACCATTAGGACAAGTCCTAGATGGTGTCAGCCACCGCTTGCTCTTTCATTTCACGTTTTGCTCCTTTATTCCATCTTCACCGTTGAAACGCCAGAGCGAAGAGGCGGCGAGGCGCCACCACAATCATCGGAGTTCCATTCCTTCACCGTCGAACACTTGTCACAGCTCTGTCATCGTCAAAGTTCTGAAATCAGAACTCTGAATCACCGTCGCTGTTCTGAATCACGATCGCTTCATCCTTCGGCACTTCATTCCTTCACCTTCACCGTTTCACAAATCATCGGAGGTAAACGGAACCTGTAAGTTTGTGGGGTTCCAACTCAAAACCAATTGGTTATGAGAGGAGTAGCCCATGACCCTTATAAACTCATTACAAAGTCACTCTTTCGTTCAATGTGGGACATTACTCAACACGCCCCCTCACGTGTGGCGTTCTTTTTTTTTCTCGCGCCTAACACGTGGATACTTATGGGTTACGTGGAGTGGGTGAACCTTGCTCTGATACCATGTAAGTTTGTGGGGTTCCAACTCAAAACCAATTGGTTATGAGAGGAGTAGCCCATGACCCTTATAAACTCATTACAAAGTCACTCTTTCATCCAATGTGGGACATTACTCAACAGAACCTTCATCTTTACTATATTCATATTTGTTCGAATTGATTCTTTTAGATTTGAAAATTGAGGTTTGAACCGTTGTTGCCGATTATTGGTATCGACTGTTGTCAAATTTTTTTTAAAACAGAGATTATTGGTATCGATTGTTGTCATCTCTATGTATTTATATATACGATGACACATCCTTACATTATGAACTGTGAACATATATTCAATCGATTTTGGTTCTGTTGAAGTTTTAATTAGAAACAATTTTGTTTTGAAATTTTTTCTGTTCTTCCACATCTTTGTTTGACTTGATAAGTATAACCCTCCTAAAAAATTACTTTGCGACATGATCTCTTATAACTTCCTGTTGGGCCTAATTTATTGTCAAAGACTTTAAAGTGCTTAAGCCCATAATCCGCATATTATTTGTATAGTATTCTTAATAAATTTGTCCAATGTTGGGTTATTAATCATTACTTCATTAGTACACCACTCTCACAAACTATCACTACACCATCACCATTGATCATTGTGTTTTGCCGAGGGCGTGGGAGGCCCAGGAGGTGGGGGGTCGGATGTGGTGTATTTTACAAATAAAATTATATAAAGTTTTAATAAAAAAATGAATAATCGGTCTTTTGATATAATTTCATTGTAATTCTTTTGATAAATTTTCAAATAAACACAATGAAATTCAATTCAATTTACTTTTCTACGAAACAAACATGATTAAATCTCATTTCTTAATAATTTAATTTATATAGGAATTGAATTATTAAAGAATTCAATTACATTCTTTTAAATTCTGTGAAACAAACGAATAGTTATAGATTCTAATTTTCCAGCTTATAAAATTGTAAAAATGACTTTAAAATCTGGTGTTTTTTCTTTTAGGAATTTACCTGTTCAAATCATTTAGCCCCTCCTCCTCCCATATCCATATGTCAACTCATACATACACCATTTTCAATATATATTTTTTTTTTCACACAACACATCAATAGGGCCAAAATGAAAAAAAACTTCACGTTTCGCAATTTTACGGCGACGAATCTTGAGAGTTGAGTCTCTGGCCTTCACCGAACGAGAAATATCAAAAACCCTGACAAAACCCCCCAATCTGCAAGCCTCAGGAACACTCGCTCACCCACTCGATTGGTACTCCCTCGTCTGAATTTGACATCAAGAAATGGGAAAGCTACCACCGTCGCTCAAAACCGGCAACAAACTAGTCTTACCAGTTCGATCTTTATTAAACAACGTTCAATCATCACCTCACGAAGCAGAATTAGAATTAGAATCTCAATCATCTGCCCATCACCGCCATTTAAAACCCAAATCCATCACCAAAAAACTACCCACATCGATCACTCCTACCACCAGCCACCGCTCACCACCGCCGCCGCCAATAACCTTCACTTCCCCTGACATCACCGCCGCCAAAACCCTATTCAACTCTCTCGCTACCACCTCCAAATATTCATCGCTGCTAAACAACCGAGTTTGCAATGCCGTCCTCCAATCTTTCAGCTCAGTTTCTTCTAACGTTCAAGATTCAATCGTTCTACTCAATCACATGACGAAAATCTACCCTTCATTCACCCCTGATAAATCATCTTACCACATCCTCTTATGCCAATCCTGCATAAAACCCGGATCGGATCTTTCCAATGTTAATCAAACACTAAATTTAATGGCCTCAAAGGGGTTTCAACCTGATAAAGTCACCACAGATATTGCGATTCGAACTCTTTGCAGCAGTGGTCATGAAGAACACGCGATTGAACTGATGAAGAAGCTATCCCAGGTTCAATTAACAAAACCCGATACTTATACTTACAATTTTATGGTAAAAAGACTGATAAAGACTCAAACTTTGAGTAGTGTTAGTTTATTCATCAATGAATTGAAAAACGGGTTTGATGTAAAGCCTGATTTAGTGACTTATACTATCTTAATTGATAATGTTTGTAATGGGAAGAATTTACGCGAGGCAATGCGGTTGCTAGATGTTTTAAAAGAGGAAGGGTTCAAGCCTGATTGTTACCTTTATAACACAATTATGAAGGGGTATTGTATGGTGAGTCATGGGGGTGAAGTATTGAGGGTTTACAAGAAGATGATTGAGGAAGAAATAGAGCCTGATTTAGTCACTTATAACACTTTGATTTATGGGTTATCGAAATCGGGTAAGGTTAAAGAAGCAATGAAGTTTTTAAAAGAGATGGCCAAAATGGGCCATTTTCCTGATGTGGTTACCTACACTTCGTTGATGAACGGGTTATGTAGAGATGGAAATGCACTTGGCGCGTTAGAATTATTAGGTGAAATGGAAAGTAAAGGGTGTAGCCCGAATGAGTGTACTTATAACACTTTGCTTCATGGGTTGTGTAAGGCGAGGCAGTTGGATAAAGGGGTTGAATTATATGAGGTAATGAAGGAAAATGACATGAAGCTTGAGTCAGGGTCATATGGGACGTTTTTGAGGGCGCTTTGTAGGAATGGTAAAGTTGCAGAGGCTTATGAAGTGTTTGATTATGCTGTAGAGAGTAAGAGTTTGACAGATGTTGCTGCTTACACGACATTAGAGAGTACACTTAAGTGGCTGAAGAAAGCTAAAGAGCAAGGCCTTGCTGTTTGATATTGTCGGTATGCCTCTATATCTACATATCTTCTTACTTATATGTATTCATTCTCAAGATTAGTTTGTGTTTTATCACTTTATAGATTGCCCTACATTCCCTTACTTATTATCACTTATTTTATTAAATAGAAAAGAAAAAACAAATTGTCTCATCTATTAGTTGCTGATGGTTCTCCCAAAAAATATTCCATGGTCTTAACTTTTATCTGGAATTTTGTTTATATTTGTACCATTGTAAAGTTTGCTTAGCTAGTTCACAACCAAATATAGATAGTCACATATAAATTGTGTAAATTTTTACAGTTCACATTTGCATGGGGGTGATAATTCTTATGGCTTCCTTTTCTTTTAGGAATTGGCTCAAATAGAAGCTTCGTTTTAGTAATTGCTAGTTTACGTTAATTTCCTTTTATCTTTTTTCTTCCTTATTCGAGCTTGGCAGTTAGAACCTATCCTTACTGCTACTTGCTACTATGGACTTCTAGTTCGTTCTTGTTTGTGATTTTCAACAAGTAATTCCTAATCACCTAATTTACTATGCAAAAAAGTCACGGATTAACTTTTTGAAAATAAGTAAGAAGTCTTAGATTAGAATAATTAGGAAGGTAGTCGCTTCTTGTCTATCTGGCTTTGTGTGCCACTCCTACATTTGGACGGGTTGGATAACAAGTCAACATAGGGATTTTCTTTTACTACACTTTGGGTTGGGTTGTGTTGACCTTCAAACAAATCTGTCAATTTTCAAAAAAAGAAAGAAAAAACTATTAATAATTGATGTATTAAATATGATCATTAAGCTTACAATATTCATCTTTATAATCAATTGACAGGGGTTTGAAGTGAATAGTAGCAAGGGGTATATTGGTCTTTTGCCTCTAATATCTTAGTTACCCACATTTTGCTCTACCAGACTTCGATTTTGTACGACATCTTCTTCGGCTACTCATCAAAGATCTTCTTGGCACTATTAATCCCTCCAACTGCTTCCACTGTATCACATGCTTTTCACTGTACGACTACGAAGCCATTCTTCAGAATTTTTTTCTGATTTTTATTTGATTAAATTACTCCTCTTCATTCTCCTTCTTCTCACAAAATCTCCATTATACATACACCCATGCTTCCCCACTTTCGTGTCTCCTTGCTCGCTATATGTATCATCTTCAACCCATTTCATCCTAGTTACCATCTTCTCTACCCATTTTTCTTTTCCCCTTTGCAGAATCATGTCTTGCACTTGGTTGGAACCCTAAACAGAGATATTCATAATTATATAAGGTAATTCATCATCACCATGTATGATTTTTGTTTTGTTTTGTTTTGTGTGCGTGTGTGTTTTGTGGATCTCATTTGTCACTTTTGCTGATGCACTGAGTCTTCTGTATATGACTTGGTATGAGCCATAATCAGAGACCTTCAGAGCTTACTTTTGTATCATCCTATCGATTTATAATGATAGACTCGCAATCTGATCTTCTTTTCTTTAGATAGAGGTTGTTAGATGTAAATCATGTAATCTCGATACTTTTCACAAAGTTGATTCGTTTTTGTATATTTGCAGCTCTAAGAATGTATTTGGTTAGACCATGGCTGTTGGATCTGCATCACATGCATTTAAATCTACACACCTTTTTGGAGCCAATTACAAGTAGATAGTTTAATACCTTTGGGAATTTAGACAGAGAACCAACTATAATGCAAGTCAACTATAGGTTTTGTAATTAACTCACGTTCAGACAAAAACAGAACCTGGAAATGTTAACTTTGTTTAGAGTTCTAAAACGTGCAACCTCGTTGGTCTGAAAAACTACAATTTTTTTAGGACAAGAATAGACTATTACTAGAGTGGCGGATCCAGGAAATCATGCCGATGGGGACACCAATCATTAGGACACGGTGGATAACAGATTAGAACAAGCCTGTTCTTCATGCTAAAACATGTCGGGTCATATCCTATGTATAGCAATAAGATAAAAGAATTACTTGAAAATGGGAACATAATCTTTTCAATCTATTTTCAGTACAATAATATAAATGAAAGCACACAAAAATGTTCCATAAATCAGAGAACCAGTAGAGAGTAGAGACAATAGCTGTAAATATCTACAAAAATTCAAAACTATAAAACAATTAATGGGAAACATGGTTCAACATTATGCAAAAAGTGTCAACTTGAATAATAATTACAAATCTACATAATAAATTCAGGATAGGGGGTTTATGGACTCAAGTTACATACGGCTGACCATTTTAATTAGAATACAGATGCGTTCAAGAATATTTTTTTTTTACCCTTTCAAGCAAAATATCAGCATACAGAACTGTAACCAATAGAATATAAAGGCAAGTGAAAACGGATTTGTAAATTTCATAACTTAGCGACTTGAGAAGTACCTAAATGAAGAAAATTGTTGTTTGCTTCTACGATTCTGAACAGCCGACACCAACACTGGTGGGTAGAATGGGTTATGCAGGTTAGGTAACATCGGGAACCGAGTAACATATCCATTTACAGGTTAGGTTAATCTGCATCACATTTTAGGGTGGACAAAGTGTTGCAGGTGAGCTTAGATCTTATAAAAAACATAATCTGACCAAATTCACAGACCAAGTAAACATAGTACATCTCATACAAATCAACTCAAGAGACGAGAGCTATAGTCACAGTCATGAAAATGTAAAAAAACACCTTAAGCTAGCTGCATCATTTGCCAACCCCCAAAAGACTCTTTATTAAGTATCATCCTTTTAAGATACTATTTTCTGCACTTTAACACCTAACTTATAAAAACTTTCCAATCCATCACCACTTCCCTTATCTTCAGTCTTCAGATTGTTCCTATTCTTGCTGCATATATGGCCTTCAATCTTGCAGACTTTCACTGTATCTTCCATTACTAGCCAATTGTTCTTAAAATGGTTGTATAAACACATTCACAATTACCTTTCCGCGTCTAATGTTTTAATATCTAAATTTTATATAATCTTCATCTTATCACTTCATTGCTTTGCACACTCACACTGCCATTAGTCTTAATTGTAATCAGCATATCATGTTAAACTATATATTGTCTATGTATGCTAACTTTGAACAATCATCTAATCTACTTACGTCACAAAAATATTGTTCACTATTGACTTTATGAAGTCTTTCTTTTTTAATTTTGACTAGGCCAATTGTTAATTTGAATATCATCCGTTAGATACCTTGTTACAATAATAATTATAATCTAAATTCATTAATAAAATGATTTGGGAAGTTGTAGTTTGTTGGCCTTAAAATACACATTGAACTACTTGTGACTTGTTTGAACTATTTAACTCTTTTCCTTTTAGCCATCTTTTTTCGGTTTGATTTATTAAAATTTAAACCCAACCCAAATCGAACCATCAATAAATAAATGAGCTAAAATGGACAGTTTAACAACTCTAACAATAATTATGTAACCATTTTAATTTTATATCTTTTTTATTACTACGTCTACCACTTTTAATCGTACATTCTTTTAGATCTTACTTTATTAGCTATATATTATCTTTCTATTTATTGATTGTTTTAATTTAATGGGTTTTTTTACGCGGCTGGAGGTCTTTTCAGGAAGCAATCTCTCTACCTACTAGTTGAGATATGATTGTCTACATTCTATCTCTTCCATACCCCGCTTTAACGAGATTGGGTATTGTTGTTGTTAAAGTAATAGACCTTTTCTTTTTAAGAAATGCAATGTTCCGGCGGGGCCGAGAGAAGGGAGGGGGAGGGGTGGGGGTAAAACATATTTTTAACTCTTAATTAGAATATATGCGTTCAAGTGTATTTTGACGGCTTGAGTGGACGAGAGGAACATATTCGAGGTAGATAGACCATCCCCTATTTTCGGGGCTAATACCAGGCAAGGGTTAAGTGTCCATAGCGGGGGTGATATTAGTATCAACTTGTCCTTTTACAATTAATCAAGGAGTAGCTTTTGAACATTTTCTTGGTATTTTTTCTTGATTATGTGATATAGTTTAGGAAATTCGAATTATGTTTGAACCAACTATTAAGGTTTGTGTGTTGCTTGTGTGCCTTGAACTAGCTAGAGATATTAAGGTTTTCGAGTGAGATTTAGAAGTGGTGTTGATGTTGAAGTATATAGGCAGTGAAGATGGTTTTGTTGATGTTTATATTTAGTTACTTTGAGTCATTAACATAAACTTTGAGTGTCAACTATATGATATTATGTTGTAATTTGAGAAAAAAACCTTCAAAAGTTCTAAAATCAAAGTCAAAATTGCAAAATTATTTCAACTATCATACAATTTTGATCCGACTTGTTTTGACCCGAAATATTTTGGCTCGTCACCTAAGTCGTCTTGCCTCTTTAACAAATTCTTAGATCCGCCATTGGTAATATATGAAGATAGTAGGAATGTAGTTGGAGAGTAGAAAGGAGATGCCCTTTTTAAGAAGAAGAAGTGAGTCCCTAGAAGGGCCGGAGAACTACCGTCACCTAGTGACCCATAAATATGGTGCTTAAATCTTAATATGAAGTATGAACCCATATGCTAGGGTGTATGATCACTATGAAAGTAGCATGGACATCACTATAAAGTAGCACATGGTGAGTTCGGTATTGGAACAGGACCATACTGATCCCGAACCCGAATGTGATGAAACATTATTTTTGGTTTTATTGATACCGAATACTGAACCGAAAACTTATAACCGGCAACGGTACTAGTTCGAGTTGGGAAATTTCAAGTCATTGCATTTACCCCTACCGGACCAAAATTATTCATTTCTTAGTACCGAACGCTAAACAGAATACTTATAACCAGTACCCATTCTTGTTTGGAAAATTCAGTCAATACGCTCACCCCTAAAATAGCTTTTCCATTTAGAGATTGTATGAGAGAAAGTTAAATCACGCCCTAATTAACCACCGCCTCCTAACCCTCTCTATATTGTGTTCTAGAGTTTAATGAGGAGAGGAAAGAGATGAATCATTTTCTTCTCAAATCCTCTCATTTTTTGGAGGAAAGAAAGTATGATAAAATTAGCCATGTCTTTATCGCTACCACTTAGAACATAAGAGCATGGGCGGTCCTAGGTATAGTGGGGAGGGGTCACGGGACACCGGTCTTTTTACGGTTAGTAGTGTTAATTTTCGATTTTTTGAGACGGTGCTACCGGTAAATTTTCGGGGTGCTACCGGTGATGCCACCAAAATCAAAGGAAAAATGAAACTTTAAAAAAAAAATGATAAAAAATAGTTTAATCTTTCAATTTATACCTTTAAAATACTTTAGTTTACCTTTAAAATAGCATTTTAGTTAACATAGCTTCATATAAATTGTGTTTTGTTTTAAATTTTGGCTCTAAAATACCAGAACAACAGCCGAAACCTCGTTAATCTGACCCGATTAACCGGAAACCCGAGAAAAAACCCGAACCACACCCTCAATTTTATTTAAATTTATTTTCACATTATATAGTGCTACCGGTCAAAAAAATTCCTGGGTCCGCCCCTGGGTGAAAAATCCATGAATTTGGGATAAACTAAATGCACAAAATTGGTTTATCTATTAACAATTAAAATGAAAATTTACGTTTAAAGCCTTGAACTTTATGACATTAACATGGTGCTAGAACAGTAGAAAATTGAAGTCAAACATGGGATTTATCAAATTTTCATTATATGTAGAGATAATGAAGAACAAGACAACAAAACCACAGATGTAAATTAAATAAAGGGAAAAAAAACCTAATTTCAAAAGGACCATAAAACATCTGACGATTGAAATTTTTACTGACCGTCATTGTAATACTCCTAAGAATTAATAAGAATCATCGATCACTGATGCATGAACATTTTCGTTTTGGCACCGAGCCACAACCCATCCTTGAAATATTTACTAATGGCTACAGCTATGAAAATCAACACCATTGAAGTGACGACTAGGGCAAAGCCACGGCTCGATGGTGGGCTCTGGTCATGAATGGCATCTTCTTCCATGATCTCTGAAGTCGTTGGGCTCGATGGTTCAGCCTGACCCATGAGCTTGTTGTACTCGGCCTCCATGCAAACCGGGCCACAAGGCAAGCTGATAGACCTGTTATGAGAGTTTTGTCTCACGTAGGTTTTAGACATTGTGGGTTAATTAAGTTTGTAAAAGTGGGTCAAGTCTGAGTGAGTATTTATAGAATAAAACACAAGGATACATGACAGATCACGAAGTTGATTAAGGCATGTGATGAGATCTCCTTCATAAACGGGTTTCTTGATGGCCAGCAAAGGCCTTAATGACTTCCCATTTATCTAATCCCCGTGCTCTCTCTCTCTCTCTCTCTCTCTCTCACACACACACACACACACATTTGTGTGTGTGTGTGTGTGTTTTAGAACTATATATGGGATTAATGTTTAGACTTAATTGACATTGAGCTAACCATCACTTGATGGTCTAATGGAGGTTCGATGTTCTAGGCCCTCTTGGGTTTTAATCGAAGATGACAAGTGATGGTTAGAATACAGCCGAAGTAATAGTTGAGCTGTATACATCTAAGCAAATAGGGAGGTGATCCTTACACAACAATTTTGGCCATACACAACAATGTTATGCATCATCAACTTGTACCATGTGTAATAACTGCTTGCATCCTGTTGTGTATGACTAAAATCTGTTGTGTACGAATCAGCTCCCAAACAAATATTATACTTAGAAAAAGTTTCTTTGAATAAGAAAGAAAATCAGGTGAGCTAATTGAAAAAGTTGAGATCATAAATGCTAGACATGCTTGATGAAAGACCAATGTAGTTTTTAATGTTTTATTATATTTATAGCTCATTTTAGAAATAGCAACTAATATGAACCGTTGATGATAGTCAAGTAGTTAATTACTTTTTTTTGTCAGTTTTGTTGACCCCGGATGCTCAAAATGTTTGCTTTGTTTGCTCCACCTTTTATTGCTTGAAACACTATGTGACTCATCATCGGACTATAGAATTCAACATGAACTTAAGCAATTGTTAGGTCACAACACTACTTTCTAGAACTTTATTGTTTTCATAGTTTTATCAAGAAGATTGTTGATTATTTCCAGCCCCAAACACAAATTCTATTAATACATCCATATTTGCATTCCATCAACATTAACTTATTTGTACTCTAATGACAAATTTTCTCTTTTGTATACATTATTGGGCTAATAAAAATGAAGGGTTTGATCATCTCATGATTCTCGGCCCTTCTTTAATTTATAGGGTAGAGGGGTTGGTGATTTTTTGATATAATACGAGTGGACTGTGATTTGATATGTTATTGTATCTTATACAAAAATAAGATATAAAGACATATTGTATAGCTTAATAGCTACTAACATGCTTAAGTTTTCAAGACATATCAAATAAGTGTTATACATTTGCATTACATTCAAAAATCAACACTCTTTACCCTATAAAAAAATGATAATAATAACCCCAAGCATCTTTTACTTTGAATGGACAAACTCAGCCATGTTCAAACTTCAAAGTTCAAACCTAGACATTACCTTTCACTATCCCTTCCCCTCCGCCTTTAAAAGTTATAAGAATTTACCGAATAATTCTTATACTTATTAATTAATTATAAATTTAGATGAAATATATTTCAATTTTCTTATTATATTTTCAAGTTTTTTAATATCATCGACGTTCTAATTAGACTAATATTAGATCAATAATATTCTTCTTTTTTAATTAAAATTGTCCAGATTATATGCGCATTGCTTGAAATGATAAATTGTGATTTATAAATATGTTATTATAAAAATGAGAATAAGATAAAGAATCGTAGTCCAAGTCAACCACGCATCTAATTATATAACCAAATTTCACATGTGCTTGCATACGCTGCATCTTCCCAATATAAGTTCACTACTTTCGATCAACATTTCATCACTTGCTTCCATTTTTTTACCATAACATGATGAATGGCACATGGGCATGGCTTCTATATTCATATAATATCATATATCATGTACATGAATCATCAAGATCTTAGTGAATTTCTAGAAGGATACTGTAGCTTCTAGAAATTGTTAAATATTGGATTGAACCCTTCTTTACTTTAACTTTATTTGATCATTTACATGAATCAACTATATTAATAATTGGTATCTGATCGATTATATAAATCAACACGTTTAATCTTTATTACTCGATCCTAAATAAGGTGTTCGATATTTATAAAGCCCACTTTAAATAAGTACTCTTGCTTAATTAATTCGGAAGCCCAATAAGGTCTAGCTTCAAAAGTCTGTCACACATTTTTTCTTTCCTTTTTACATACCCTCTTTATTTTATGGGAGCACATTAATACCTACCAACAATTACCAACAATTAATAACACATGGTATAAGTTGATAATATCTAAAGTTGTTATGTATGTACAATATATTATGTTGATTACACCATATCTTATCGATAGATTTGATTCTTTGTACTCTTGTTCTCTCTCTCTCTCTCACACACACACTCACCTCCTAATTCGGCAACCACCTCCATTATATTATAGACCGATCACAATCTTTTTACCCTCTTTCTCTTCACATATTATCGATTAGTCAAATTCTTTTTGCCCTCATTCTTTCACATGATCTACCGATGCTAATCCCACACCATTATCACTCAACATCTTAAATTTGGATTTTAAATGATACCAAAAGGTAGCCAACATCTTAGTTTGGCTAATAAAATTTGACCAAAATTCTAGAAATAACGAAAGAACAATAAAATCAAAAATCGTAAAAATTTTACTTAATTCCAAATAGAAAGTTATGATCATTGAACTTGATTTTGAACGGCATTTATGTTTCCAAAGCTCGACATATGAGTCTTCAACTTCATCAATTTGTCCCTCAACATGGCCTCTTAATTAAAAAACAACTCCTCTTTGAGTTCTCAAGAGGTTTGACGAAAATCACACAATGTCTTTTTGCTTTCAATTGTACTTCTACATCTAGAATTTTCAAATAGTTAGGCATTATATTGATGTTACAAGCTAAAACATTCTCCTCTGTAATGGAACATGTAGCTTTAACTTGTTGCTAACATGCCTTGTTGATCACTTTCTAACACTATACTAGGCTTATATACTCTTGGTATCAATTTCATGGTCAACATTTTGAGATTTCAACCTCATGACATAGCTCTTTAATTTGAGTATCAAGAGGTTGATTATATCGGCTAATATGTGACTAAACCACCACTTACCATCAGTGTTTGCAACTAGCTACCACTACCGTACGTGATGAATCCTTAATCATATAACAAGAAGCGAACCTAATCACATAACTAGAAAAAACAATCCTTGATAAACCCTATTAATCGCAAACCTTTGAAGAACTCTAATGGTTACGAACCGTAACTCAAATAATTAAGAAGCAATTTGGAGAACCTAATCACAAAGCAATAAAAAATAAATCGAACAAAGACACTCGCGAAGCAGAAGGAGATTTGAGATAGAGATAGTGATAGCAAAGCAATAAAAATGGTAAAGGACACAAAACGAAGATGACATCGAACACAAATATGTACTACTTGCTTGTAGTTTGAAATCATATTACTCTACTGAAAGAATTGCAAATGAGATGACTGATGGAGATGATGAACATGTTGGGAAGGAAGAATTGTGGGTGATGATGAATGAAGCCAATGAAGATGACGGAAAATGGTGGTGGCTGGTGGCAAAAGGATCAAATTCTTTGCCTTTTTGGTGATGTGGAAAGTGATTCCATATCATGTGTTTCAAAACTTTAACCAAACACAGTAAGAAAATGAAATTATGTTTCAAGTGGGGAGATGGAAACCCTTTAATTACCCAAACACATGGGTGGCCTCTACAGTCCATTAATTTTGCATAAACTGCATCTCATTTTTCAGTTTCCAGTTCCCAATGATATAACAACCACTGCACACAACTGATCACTAAATCTGGTGACAACAAATTATTGGGGCATATAAAGACAAACGTGGACCAATAAGATCTCAACTTACACCAAAACTTCCTTAAACAAATAACGCCATTAAATTGATCCACTCAAGATATCTTCAATGATACCTCCATTACTTATAAAACACATCTTTTTATCAAAGATTCACTCTTGACATGCCACGCATATGTAAAGAAACTAGAGTGGCTCTTTCTAAGGTTACACACGTCAGTACGTCACCACACTTCGCTAATAAAAAAGAAAAAGAAAATAATATATAATTGGGACTCCAATAGAAAGGGGTGTTGGCCAAACACCAACATATATAATTGAAAATAGCCATACGCATATATATAGTATACGATATGTAGGTCCAAGTGTATCTGGTATCAACAATCAAACGAAGCAATCAACACAAAATGATATGAACTCTCGAATGGAAGAATACGTACGTGAAGGAGACGAGAGTTCTCTGTTTAAACGTATATTGAAAGCTTAATAGAATTAGGGATGATTACATACTATTTATACCTCAAGGGTATTTACATAATATACCCTAAACTATCACTAATATCAAATGTAAATAAAACTTAAATAAACTTCACTAAAATATAATGAACACAATTAAGGATCTAACAATCTCCCCCTTTGTGTTCATTTTACAATTAAGCATAATAAAGAAATTTATCTATTTAAGTACCTAAACAATCTTCCTGTTGAGAATATGCATAAATTCTTTTTCTTTCTGCATTCAACGTTAGGAGATTGTTCTTTGAAGTTTTAAGTCTTCACGAGATCTTCAAAGACTTGTCAGCATGATTAGGTTGTATAGGATGTTTATAAGAGATTGCAGTAGAAGCCTCACGCTTATCAGAATTTACAACCATGATCATCTCTTTTGTCTTCACGGGAACAATCTTGAGCCTTACACGAGAATAATATTTCTTGATTACGCACATATATTACTTGAGGGTTGGATTGACTGTTTTAGCACCTTTGAAATTTTCTTTAAACAAAATTGCTCCCCTTTGAAAGTAGCTCAAGATCTTTAATGCTAAGATCTAAAACTTTTCAGAACATTGCTCCCTTTCAAATTTGTAACAGTTGTCTTCTTTTCTGTGAAACTCTGTCAGATGTCCTTATTTTGATGTAACAACTCCTCCTTGACATATTAATAATCTCAACATATGAATTATTATATCTTCGGCTGCACACTCTTGATGAACTTTCTCAAATCAAATGAATTTTTCTTTTTAAACTTGATTCTCCCCCTCATGATGGTCAAGATCCATCATGATCATCATGCATATGTAAACTGCAATCAGCTTGATATTGGCATGACTCTATCAGAATGATATGACAAATAACGCATCCGTTGTAACACCGGGATCACTTAGATTACCCGTTAACACTTCAGTTTAAATAAACTGAGTGACCTACATTCAGCGTTGACATGATGTTAGCACTGGTAGGATTTCCATCTATCACTGTAAATATCATAAAGATATTACTCAAGATGTTCCGGCACTGTCACAAAAACAGGCAAATGATTCCACTGAGTGTCCTAAAAGAGAATAATATTGCAAATGGCTCTAGACTCAATAAGTGCACAAAAGAAGTCGGGGACCGGAGTAGCTGTCCTCCAATTTTCAATATCAACAATCTCCAAATGAGATGTCAATAGTGTATGAGAAAAGTCTCCGTGTAAAGTTGAAACAATTATCTTTTAAGAGATAATTGAGTAGCTGGGTGGGGTAAGTGCATTGCATCACTGGGTCCATGATGTCTTCTTCAATACCAGTATAAAACCAGTAGTAGATGTGGCTACCCAGATTGACACTGTTTAGTGAGGATCTTTCTTATTTTCTTTTGATCCTTTCTCTCACCCTCAACTCTCTAAATAGTTTTCAACTTCTCCCTCAAAATCTCTTTCCAAAATGAATGGACACTCTTTTTCTCACTTCTATAAAATAGGAAGCTCCTTGGGTAGGTCTGTCCGGCTCTGGCTAGACCATAGGAGTAAAAAGCTGCCTAAACACAGTACGCACAAGGTGATCGTAACAACAAAATATTTTTGTAATTTTGAACATTTGAAATGTTTTTGGATTTTTGATGTTTCAATGTTTTTGGATTTTCGAATTTACTCCCCCCTACAAGCATGCATAATAACAATTTTATTGAGAAAAAATGCATACTTGCGGGTCTTGAAGACTTGTGCTCCCCCCGCAAGTAACAATCATTAACACAAAAGTTATATCAGATAATGATAAACCACAAAAGTAAGATTCTCAGATCATCAGGCTTGAGCTGATGCTGAACAAAATGATTTGTGTGATGAACAGTAGGGAACACTCTTCTTTCTCTAAGCCATGAGATTTGAACTTCTTCGCGTATTGAACTCACAGTTGAGTTGAATTCACAATATTCTCCAGAGTGTAACTGTGGTGTTCCAGAATGTCTCAAGGCTTACCTGCAAAACAGATTATGCATATTTTGGTACCCATTTGAGTTTGGGTCCAGGTGGATTAGGAGAACTAACTACAGATTCATTTTTAGGCATCCACTTGTAGTTATAGTTCAGTTTCTTCTTTTCAATATTCTGATTGATCAAAAATGTGTTCACTCTTTGAGAAGAGGTACAAATTTTTCTTTAGATAACCTTATCAAGTGCTTAATAGAATACACCTTAAATGGATATTTCACATCAGGTTTATCTATAGCATCACAATAAGAATTAACACAAGTAGAAGATTTATACATTCGAACATTAGCACGAGAATGAATATTAGAATTAGAACCAAATGCCTTCAAACCATTAGTCTCAATAAAATCAGAATAATCCTCAACATCCGACAATGAACCATTTACACAATCAAAATTGTTTTCAGAAATAACAGACGAAATATTGTTTTTAAAACCATCAGATACATTTGATTTTGTGACAAAATTGACTTTGGGCCTAGAAGTAGGAAAAGTTTTCGACTTCATTTTCTTTTTAAACATTTTCTCGGATTCTTCCTTAGTCTTCTGCTTCTTCTGCCACATCATCTTCTGTACCTGTCTTTTGCTTAAGTTTTTATCTGTCATCACATGCAAATTCAGGTTAGGAGACTTCACGTATTGATTATGCTGAGAGGTGCTACATTTATCATTAAAAACTTTCTCACAAAAATCAGATTCCATGAAATCATCAAAGTTTTGTTCAACAACAGATTTACCTTTGTCTACAAAAGAGTTTGAACCATTTTCAGTTTGATTATTGACAGCGGAAGTGAGTTGGTCTCTCAAAGAAATTATAGTATCAAGTAGGCTAACTCTTTCATTAGTGAAATCTGATGTTTTTTTTGCTAACTCTTCTTGAAGATCTGAAACTTTCTTTTTCAAAATAGAACTTGGAATATAAAGATCAGAGTATTCGGGTTTTTCAGAAAGATTTTCTGATTTTTGATTAAACTCTTCAGAAGGATAGGTTGTTGGAGATTCAGTTGATGAAGAAGTTTCAGGCTTTTCATAACTTTTGTTTAACTCAGTGTAGTCAAACGGAAGTTGCATTTTATCTTTATTTGCCCGTTTTGGAATTTCTAACTCATCATCTTCTGAAGCCCCAGTGAATTTCATTAAATCAATGAAACCCCAACCCATAAAGTCAAATTCATAAAATTGAGCACGACAGACTTTAGATAAATTCTTTGGATTTTCGAAACCTAGACCTGCTTTTACATTGTAAAATTTAGTGTCTTTTGGTTGATTCAAAAATATAGTCTGTTCTGATTGACCACGTTTACAAAGATTATCTTCCAGTTCTTTGACTTTTGAATACAATTGGGTTCTTTCTTTAACATAGCGATCAAGCTCAGCATCATAATCTTTACATTTAATCTCAGCATCCCTTAATTTAGCAGCAAGTTCAGAATTAAAACTATTTAAAGATTCTATTCTTTCCTCTAAACTTTTTATCTTTTCTTGAGCATGGGACATATAATCATTAGCTGTGGCTAATTCACGATTACACTGGACTAATTCATTTAGATTATTAGATAGTCTAGCTTCTAAGATTTGACATTGAGACTTATCCTTTTCTAAGTGAGAGATTTGTGCTTGCAAAGAATGAATCATATCAATAAATTGAGAATTAGAAACACTAACCTCAGATCCAGATTGAGAACTCCGATCACCATCATCATTGTCTGATTCAGACTCATCCTCTTTGTTTGCCTCAAAGATCTTTTCTTTATCTCCTTCAACATTTGCCATCAATGCAAGCTCATCCTCAGAATCACTATCAGTCTTTTCTTCCCACGCTTCTTCAGCAGCCATCAACGCTTCATGTTCTTCTTGCTCTTTGCAAAAGAGGGCCTTTCGAGTATAGTATCCAGAATCCTTAATAACCTTTTTAGTACACTCTTTGGCAAAATGACTTGGTCTACCACACTTGTAGCAAGTTTGTTCAGTTGTAGCAGGAGCTTTTCTGAACTTCTTTGGTTTCTCTCTTTCTATGGCAACTGATTTACCTTTACCCTTGAAAGTTGAAGATGTGCGAAGCTTGTTAGAAGAGGATGATTTCTTTCCATAACTCTTCATAGCAAGAGACAGAAGAGCATCGACTTTATCCTTCAGGTCTTGAAGATTTATCTCTGATTCACTTTCATTTGCTTCCTCTTCTGTTGACTTGGATGGTACCTTATCTCTCTTTGACTTGAAAGATCGAGTTTTCTTTTCCACTACCAGTGCTAGTGGATCTCCAGAGGATTTCACTGTTGCAGCAGCTTTTGCTTTGTTGTCACTCATTTTCTTCAGAACTTTGCCTTCATTTTGACACAAATCGACATAGATTGTGTGAATATCTAACACATCAGTGTCCTTGTTCTGTTTAATAAAGTCAGCATACTTGGTCTATTCAGGTAATAGATTCGACAGAAACTTTATATTCACATCTTTGACTCCTTTGGTCAATTTGTGTTTCTTTAAACTATTGAGCAAAGTAGCAAAACGAAGATAGGTAGACTCTAAATCTTCTCCTTCCTCAGCCTTAAACTTTTCATAATCATCTAATAATTGATTTTCCTTGATCTTTCCCCTATCAGCACCTTGCATTAGCTTCTCTACTTCGTCCCATATGTCTTTTGCTGTCTCCAAACTATCCACACTATTGAAAATTTCATCAGACAATCCTTGAAGTAGAGTTGCAGTTGCAGTTTTGTCTGCTTTAACCCGTTTCCTTTCATCATCGGTATACGCGCTGGAAGGTTTAGGTTCTTCCATTTCAGGTAAAGGAGGGTCATTATTTGGACGTGCTGGAACAGTTCTCATTATTCTCGCAGGTCCATTCATGATTGAATCTAACATGTCATCACCTGATTCTTTTTGTCCGACATAGTTTAAGAACCGAATGCGCCAAGACGAATAATTACCCCTGAAAAGGACGGGTGGTTTGTTGTCCGAACCGAGAGCGAGAACTTCTTTTGACATAATGAATCAAGTGGATGATACGCAGATAAATGATCGTAGATTGAAAAACAAAAGTTGGTATGTCACTTTGGTATGACAAAGTGAAGACTGTGGTCCGAGCAATGAGCAAACACTGAGCAGATAGTAAACAGAGTAAACACCGGGCAAACAGCAAACCCTGAGCAATCACTGAGCAAACCCTAAACCCTAAACAGAGTAAACACCGAGCAAACAGCAAACCCTGAGCAATCACTAAGCAAACACTATACTGAGCACTGAGCAATCACTGAGCAAACACTATACTGAGCAATCACTGAGCAAACAATGAGCAATCACTGAGCAAACTATACTGAGCAAACACTGAGCAAAACTTTGTATGCTGAGCAGTCACTGAGCAAAACTTTGTATGCTGAGCAGTCACTGAGCAAAACTTTGTATGCTGAGCAATCGAGCAAAACTATGCGCAGAAGCCTTATGCGCAGAACCTATGCGCAGAGTCTTTTTGCGCAGAGAAAAACCTTTATGCGCATACCCTTTATGCGCAGACTATGTATTGCGCAGTTCAAGAACAGTTTCGACAGACAAACAACGATTCAATCAAATTCTCGCTCAAATCACAACCAAAGTTTATTCTATCGATTTTAACAATTTATAATCACCAAACTAACAAACCCCAACAATTGATTTTAGTTTTAACACACAAAACAACATGAATTAGGGTTTATATGTAAACGACAGTAGCATGAACCTTGAACAGGGAATCGATCGATTATCACAGAAATACCAACCTTTTTGTCAATCTTTTGCTCTGATACCACTTGTAGGTCCAAGTGTATCTGGTATCAACAATCAAACGAAGCAATCAACACAAAATGATATGAACTCTCGAATGGAAGAATACGTACGTGAAGGAGACGAGAGTTCTCTGTTTAAACGTATATTGAAAGCTTAATAGAATTAGGGATGATTACATACTATTTATACATCAAGGGTATTTACATAATATACCCTAAACTATCACTAATATCAAATGTAAATAAAACTTAAATAAACTTCACTAAAATATAATGAACACAATTAAGGATCTAACACCATAGAGGATAAGATTACCATAACATACAAATTCTATTTTCCTTGTACCAATGGCTGCTGTTTCAAAGTTTAGCATCAAAGCCAAACCAAGTCCCTTAGTTTACCTTGCAGATCACATCCCACCACTTTTGAAATCGAAGAACTGCTCAACAAGATGAAAGCAACAGCAGCAGAACCAGCATCTCTAGATGCAATCTGCAGTGGTTTATCCCAGCTGACAAGATTGTATAAAAGCATGAACAACCTACTAACTTCATCAACCATTCAAGTTTTGATGTCTAGAGAACAAAACAAGAAATGGGTTGATGAGTTGGTCGAAGAATCCGTTAAATTCTTGGATACTTGTGGCAGCATAAGTGAGATGCTGTCAGAAGTTAAAGATCATAGTAGAGATCTTCTTTGTGCTCTAAGGAGAAGAAAGGGAGAGTTGAGTGCTGATAACAGCATCACCAAATATAACATTTTCAGAAAGAAAGTGAGAAAAGATGTTAAACGGTTGGTTGGAAGTTTGAAGCAAGTTGAGAACGTGATAGCCAGTGGTGGCTTAATGGTGATTCATTCAGATGATCACCAGCTTGCAGCTGTGATCAGAGCAGTGAAAGGAGTTTCTGAAATGACCAAATCAGTTTTGGAATCTTTGTTAACATTCATCTGTGGGCCTGTTTCGAAGCAAAAAAGATGGTCACATATGGTGTCAAAGTTTATGCACAAAGGAAAAGTGGCTTGTGAAGACGAAAACGGGATGGTGAATGAATTTGAAAGCATTGATGCTGCACTCAGAGTATTATTTAACTACAAATCATTGAGTAATTTAGAGGGAAATGTGGAGATTGCACAAAGTAGATTGGAGAGATTGGGAGCTGAGATTGAAAGCATGGAGAGTGAGTTGGAGTGCATGTTTAGGTGCTTGGTTCAAACAAGATTTTCTCTTCTTAATATCATCTCCCAGTAAAAATCAAGACATCTCTTTAGTTAGGAATTAATTCAATTGCACATGTAATTAAACTGACTAAATTTTTAGCTATGACTCTTAGTTGAACATATATATGAATCTATTTTTGGTCCTTAATTTGAATATCTGATCTTATATATAAGTTTTTTGAACCTAAATATCATCTTAATCTGATCAAATCTCCATGTTAGGAGGTCTTCTTTTGTACTTTACTAAATATTATCATCAATAGTCTATTTGTTTACACCATCTCTCTATGATTATTCTAAGTGTTGATATTGTTGGGAGTATTTTGTGGGGTATGAGTTCAATAGCTAAGGAGTATGTAAGTTTGCTGTTTAGTTCCTTGGGTTCAATTATATTGCTTTATGTTGGTTAAAATCTTCTAATCCAAATCGGAAACCATAAATTAGTACAAGAATTTGTGTTGTAACTCGTAAAAAAAAATATTTTTGTATTTTGGCTTCAATTTACTAAACCAGATCTTGAATTTGGCAGTGAATTATTGGATCTAAACCAAAAGCAACAATTAATACAGGTTCAATTCTATACCACACCAATCTCTAACACCAACAAGAAAATTATAATTTGTTCTGTTTTTTTAATTGAGAAGAAAAACCGAATGAGTAAGTTAAATTAAAAATCAAATTTAACACACATGAGCGCGCATGAAGCATGATATGAAAGTGGAAGACGTTCACGGGCTTCAAGTAAGGGTGTTGTTCGGGTTTTAGGTGGTCTGGCCGGATCGGGTCTAGGCTTTGGTGTAATGGTTGTAACTATAACTGTGATGACACCCATCATGAATTGTTTTAAATGGTCTTTGATTAAATAAAATAAAATTTCCAAATCTGCCTATATATATAAGTGACTGTGAAAAAATCAATTCATTTGCACAGCACAAGTTAACAACCATATACTAGAATCATGCTCTTTCAATAGACATATATACAACAAATTCATATTCAAGTTTAACATAAATACCACACATTTCGATTGACCGACTTCAAACCAAATAGCCACAAACATACTACAAAAGAAACATAATCGTTCCATCATAAGGGAGTGGTGCAATTTTCATTTTTCGTGAAAAGATGCGACGTATATTTTCGCTAACATCATTTTATGTCGTCCAAAAAAGTTTCATTTATATAATTCTTGCAATTCCCAGTGACAGAACTAACACTGCACACAACTGAAGTCTGAAGCATCATTTAGATTCGATGACAACAAATTTGGGAGCATAAAGACACAAACGTGGACCAATAAGATCTCAATACACACCCACAGTTCCTTAAACAAATAACACCATTAAATTATCAATGATACCTCCATAACTTAAAAAAACACATCTTTTTATCAAAGATTCGATCCTGAGATGCCACGCATATGTAAAGAAACTAGAGTGGCACTTTCTAAGGTTATACACGTCACCACACTTCACCAATTAAAAAAGGATAAAGAAAATGATGTATAATTGGGACTCAAGACACATTGGTGCTGGCCAAACTCCAACATATAATTGATATTAGAATATCCATGCTTTTCATCAAATATCATATTCTCTTTTCTAATCACCAATAATGTCATAAGCGAATATAAATAGCATACCATAGAGGAGAAGATTACCATAACATTCAAACTGCTTTATTTGCCTTATACACCCATGGCTGCTGTTTCAAAGTTTAGCTTCAAAAGACAAACTAAATCTATTAGTTTGCCTTGCAGATCGCATCCCACCACTTTTGAAATCGAAGAACTGATCAACACGATGAAAACAACAGCAGCAGAACCAGCATCTCTAGAAGCAATCTGCAGTAGTTTATCCCAGCTGACAAGATTGTATAAAAGCATGAACAACCTACTAACTTCATCAACCATTCAAGTTTTGATGTCTAGAGAACAAAACAAGAAATGGGTCGATGAGCTAGTCGAAGAATCTGTTAAATTCTTGGATACTTGTGGTAGCATAAGTGAAATGCTGTCAGAAGTTAAAGATCATAGTAGAGATCTTCTTTGTGCTCTAAGGAGGAGAAAGGGGGATTTGGGTGCTGAAAAGAACATCACAAAATATAACATTTTTAGAAAGAAAATTAGAAAAGATGTTAAAGGGTTGATTGCAAGTTTGAAGCGAGTTGATAACATGATCGCTGGAGGTGGCTTAGCGGAGATTGATTCAGATAATCACGAGCTTGCCGCGATGGTCAGAGCAGTAATAGGAGTTTCTGAAATGACAATTTCAGTTTTTGAGTGTTCATTAATGTTCTTCCATGGGACGGTTTCAAAGCCAAAAAGATGGTCACACGTGGTGTCAAAGTTGATACACAAAGGAATGGTGGCATGTGATGAAGATAAAAATGAGATGGTGAATGACTTTGAAAGCATTGATGCTGCATTGCTGGTATTCTGTAAATATGGATCATTAATGAGTGAATTAGAGGAAAATCATGTGCAGATTGCACAAAGTAGATTGGAGAGATTGGGAACTCAGATTGAAAACATGGAGAGTGAGTTGGAGTGTATGTTTAGGTGCTTGGTTCAAACAAGAGTTTCTTTGCTTAATATCATCTCCCAGTAAATATCAAGACATCTTTTAAGTTAGGAATTAATTCAATAGCACATGTAATTAAATTGACAAATTTGTAGCTATGAATGAACATATGAATTTGTTTTGGTTCTTAATTGATTTGATCGTATAGAGTTTATTTGATAACCATTTTTATTAGAGTATCAATCTTGGTCTTTGATTAAAATAAATTAATAACTAGCAAAAATGGCGCCTAACTGATAATATATTAGTTGCTTATTAAATACGCATTAATGAGTGGTATTTTGGAAAATCAAGTCTCGTTCTTTAATGACGGTCTTCCCAGACATAATTCACGATTGAAAAAATATATAAAAGAACAAAATACCCCTATTAATAAGTTATTAATGATAATTACAAGTTTTTAAACCTGAAAGTATCATTTATCGTACATCTAAATGGTTCGAGCTTTTCCCTTGTACTTGACTAAGTATTAACATCAATAGTCTATTTATTTACACTATCTCTTTATGATTATTAATCTAGTGTTATAATTTGCTTCAAATGAATGTATAACAATTTAAAATTAGGCTGTTTTATAAAATTCAAGAAATATGAAGAGATCAAGTGTGTTTGTGGGTTTAATTGATGTGAGTCAACCTGACCCTAACTTAATTATTACACAAACTACCTATTATGCCATCTCTTGGCACAGTCTTATTCTTGATCCATACATTAATATTATTAGGGAAAAAGATTTTCTACAGCACAGCCCATGTTTTATACCTGAATTAGATTTAGAGTGAAGTGTAAAATATTAAATTGGGGTATGTGGTGTTATAACTCAACTGCTTTCTTTTAATTTCTTGTATTCTTCTAGCATCTTGCTAGTCTTCTATATTTTAATAAAATTTTGAGTTCGTTATACGGAGGTGATGGCCATGCCAAAGCTTCCGTCTAACGTTCTCTTTTTCGCTGTTAAAAAAAATTAATATTATTATGCATATATAGAGCTAGGTGATCGATAGCACATCATAAAATTTTGTGAGTGTGTATTAAATTCAAGTATGGAACTAATAAGCGTATATGTCGTTATAACTAACAACGTACATGTGGGAAAAACATGTGAATATTTTCTTGAAAAAGAGCATCATTATTGGCATGTGTAGCTATTGGATCTCTGGAAAACTTAAATTATAAAATATATAAAACTGTATAAAACTATAAAAGTGATTCTTTAAGGAAGATGCAGTCGTGGGATATGATGGCACGTATGTAAGGAAATAAGTAAAGTGGTAGTTTTTTAAGTTATACAACACACGTCATAACCCTTTTTGGCAATGAAAAGAAAATAAAATGACATATACATTATATTTTATATTGGGGGATACATCATATATACATGAGTAGTTGCGTTTGGCCATATGCCCAACGATTTAAGTCCATACTTCACAGATATTATTATTATTATTATTATTATTATTATTATTCTTTTCTAAGTCACCAAGAATGTCAAATGTAAGTATGGATCGAGATATATATTATAGTACACGTTTAAAATATAAGAAGACAATAACAGAAAATAAAACGTTATTCGATTTTTAATATTGGTTAATTGTTGTTTCAATATTTAGCATCAAAAGCCATCTATCAGTTAATCTTGCGAGTTATTGCAACGGCTAAAATTCATCACCAAGTACACAATTTCTTTTATGATTTTGGTCTCTCTATAAACTAAAAAAGACAAAACTTCATGTTATAACTGACCAACGATATTGTCTGCTTTGCGTTGTCCCTCACGGCTTTAAAACGCGTCATATGATACGAGTAAGATTTCCTTTAGCCACACCAATATAGGATACTCCTGCATTGTTACAGAAGCAGTGGGTTTAAGAGTCACAGATTTGACTGGCTCTGTCCGGCTCAAGGAAACGATGAGATCCATAAACCCAACACTTTATCTTCACATTTTTTAGTTGTTTTCTCAACCTTTTGTTCATTAATTAATCACCATGCTGGCAATAGCCTTCTTAACAATCATATCTTTATGTATGGAAATATGAAACATAATTAAACGGTAAATAAACTAAAATTTTTGTAAATATGAAAAGTTAACTATAAAATGAGTTACATTTGTTATTTCAGAAGACATAAATGATTCATCGTTGGAGTAATTTGAGGGAAAATAAAACAAAATTAAAAGTAAATTCTTTTGATGCCTAACCTTTTCTTTTTCGTGGAAGAACAAAATTGATTATTGATTGAGCTTGGATGAAGTATATATGGTGGGCTCTATATCATATAAGCCAGATCGTCAGTTACATATCAGACAATGGCAACCGAGGCGGCGACCGACGACAGAGACCGAGGCAACGACCGGTGAGAGCGATAGAGATCGGGGCGGCGACCGGCGACGGAGACCAAGGTGGCGACCAAGATTCCAATTCCAATTGTCTCGCCAAAGACAAAAGAGGAGGAATTACTTTCCAAAGCAAATTCCTTTCCATTCAAATTCCGTTAAAGATTCCAATTCCAATTTTGAACATTTCATCAAACCAAACAACACCTTAGAATTGGTTATGTTTTTGGTCCCTGTGGTTTGATGGTTTTTATGGTTTTGGTGTCTAACTTGTATAACCGTGATGATAATATTACATGAGCTTTTGTACAACCGGGTAATGTATGTATATAATTAACTGGTGTGTTGTGATATTTTAAAAAAATGGTCCTTACATAAAATATCGTTTTCAATAATGTAATAACATGTTATTCATATTATTAAATATCATGAAAAAGTTTTTAGCATCGGTAGAGGTTGCTTCAGGCGACTTTAGGGCAGCCAAGGTTAGTGGGCCGCCAGCGCCTTTTTTTAGTCTACTGGGCTTTGAAAGGGCTCTTTATACACACTAGCATTGTACCCGCGCAATGCTGCGGAGGCGAATAGTTTGTACCCGATAACATACCATTTTTATATAATATAAAAGTATGATAAAATAGTTTTTACCCGGTAATATGTCATTTAATTTTTTTCTTTTTTTTCATAAACTATTTTCTTTTTCATTTCATTTTTTTTCTTTTTTTTCATAAACTATTTTATTTTCTTTAAATATATTTATATAATAATATTTATTGGTGAGTGTGTAAAGTAGGAGAGAGAGAGAGATAGAGAGATGGAGGTTATTTGAGGGGTATATTAGTAATTTTCTTTTACTTAATTTTAAGGAGGAGAGAGAGTGTTAAATGTATTATATAGGAGTAAGATAAACTATTTTCTTTTCTTTAAACATATTTATATAATAATGTTTATTGGTGAGTGTGTAAAGTAGGAGAGAAAGAGAGAGATGGATGTTATTTGAGGGGTATATTAGTAATTTTCTTTTACTTAATTTTAAGGAAGAGAGAGAGTGTTAAATGTATTATATAGGAATAAGATACTGACATACATAGTTACATACACATGATACACATACGGTCATACGCTTTATATTATGTGGAGCTCCTACAAATTTTTGGGTTTGGCAATTGAAAAGTCTGTGCAAACCTAAAGCCAGTCATACGGGCTAAACCCTTAATTCTAATTTTTGCTTCCAAAAAACGTTCATCAACTTCTTTGACCTATAGATCAAAGGGCTTGTAGCCAAGCGGTATCTGGTGTTGTGGAGTGGTGCCATCCTCCAAGTGGTTGTGGGTTTAAGTCACATTGTGGACAGTGGAGTAGATTTAGTGGGTATGTGTTTGCCGTTAAAAAAGATTTCATCGACCTATAAAGCGTGCTCTAAAACCCTCGAAACTCTCATCACAACGCTGATAAGATCGTGCTGATGATTATACTTTACAATTTAACAATTTCTTTTTCAAAAGTTGATAAGTTCAATTGACATACCAGACACCAATGAATTCAAAAAAATCTCTCTAGGTCAATGTCTTCTTTTTCAGTCATCTAGATATTGCTAGCTAGATCAGCCATGTAAAGTTTTAACTTTTATGTTGTCACCATCTTTGTAAACATATAACAATACAATGAATATGTTGATTTTCACATTTTTTTTCACTTTATAATGTGAATAGATACAAACAAGTGTGAAAAAATATGATGCGTCAAATCTTTTTGTAAATTTCACATGTAAAATGTGATAAGTTAAAGTATCGCATTTATTAATATGATCGAACAAATAATCAAAGTTTTCATATTTTTAAGTGTGAAAAATATTGAAAACATTTCTATGTTATAAAAGTTGATGCTTTTAAGCTTGAATTTTTCTCAATTTATATTAATTACTGTTTTAAGCGTGAAACTTTTAAAATCAATATTATACATTTTAAGTGTGAGTTTTTTTTTTTGTTGTTTTTACCTACATTTTGTTTAAACTATTCTACACACTTTTAAATGTGTATTTTTTTAAAAATTCTACAGCAATAATAAAACATACAGAAAACTCATATTTATTATAATGAAATCAGTAGGATTCTACGGGATTATTTTTAATGACAACTATCATCACTTATCAAGTTCTAGATAAAGGATGTATATATCTCATGTCATATTACATGTACCTACCTTGATTGTGGGGTATATCAAATGTAAATTCTTAGTAAACTACAATAATTCTTTGGGGTAGCTAGCTAGCTGTGGGACTTGGCTAGATATATATAGGTGATATATACATTGTATCCTTCTTAATTATTTGTTTAATTAATAGATGGGTATTGAAGTGTGATGTTTAATTTATTGGTAATGTATAGGCCGGGTGTGGTGTGGGATGTTTAGTTTGTGATTTCGCAACATTTGGACAGAGGATTGCCATTTGCCAACTTAGGTTTTAAACTTGTAATCAAGACTATCAGCATCAGCATTCACATCATTCTCACCTCTAACCTTTTCTAACTCTCAAACTCTTACATTCAACCTATACTTATCCTATCTATGCTTACCCTGTTAATATTTTATTATTAAATATATGTATGAGAGAGAGAAGAAGAGAGAGATAGAGTAGAGAGAGAAAAGAAAAAGGAAAAAAGAAAAAAAAATGTGTGTGTGCAGGTGCGGGTACTTCCACAGGTTGGAGAACTTTTTTTCTCTCTTACCCTACCATGAATTATGGTGTGCACGTGAGGGTAAGGCAAACCCTTTCTTATCTGCTTGTACCGATGCGCATAGTCTAATATATAACATCAAATAAAAATAAATTATGAATATTTTAAGTTACCCTACGCAAAGAAAGTTGTAACCAAAAAACTTCAACAGCGAAACAAAAAACATAAAATAAAATAAAATAATTAATCATTTTGTTGCAAGTGTAGGGACACATACAAATGAAGTATATAATTGAGACTAAAATATGAAGTAGAAATTACACTTACTGAAATATTATTAGTTCCAGCTAGCAAACTAATTAAGAGGTAGAGCGGAAGTCAATAGAACTGAATATGTATATGACAATCATATCAAATGAAGCTATGAAAACTTTAAAAAATATTAAAGAAAGTCTAAAACAATGGATAGCTAGTGGGGTATATATAAACTCAAATATATGTAAGTAAATAATAGCTAGCTAGCTGTCTGTGATAAAATAATTAAGAAAGTGACCGGATATATATATAATCGAATCGAAACATATGTATTATTAAGCCAATTAAGGATAGGATGCATGCACACGTACGTACGTACACTTACAATATATTATAATCACATTAACTATTTTGTGGTAAATAAATATGAGTATTATGCAAACCTATAATTGTCGATCTTTTGCTGATTGAATTGCTGGAGGTTCATCTCCTCAGGAAACTATCTAAGCTAATTTCTTCAAGGCATCCCTAGCTCCTTAATGGCGATGGATATGATGGCCCTCCATCGATCAATCAAACTGGCTCCACTTAATATTAATATCACTCATGACCTTAATTAATTTGTACATATTAATGGGTTAGTCCACCGATATTGGTTTTTGGAATTTTCTATAGCCTAAGTCGTAGATTCTAAAGAATATATTATATAATATATTCAAAATCTCTTAATTTCGAACATAATCTTTGTAAATCATAGTAATTATTTTTTCCTATTTTACACTTGTATTCCTCTTTGTATTTATACCCTTGTTAATGAGATTTTCCTTTGTCTGCGTGTAATCGATCAATGAAACGCCGTATAGATGGCTCATGGCTCCCAGTGAGTATGATATCGTCAACATAGACGAGTTAATATAATAAACATGAGTCACGCTGGAAAACAAACAATGATGTATCAGCTTGACTGCACTGAAAACCTTGTTGAATTAAAAAATACTCAACCGTTGAAACCACGCTCGCGGAGCTTGCTTCAAGCCGTATAACGCTTTGTTAAGACGGAAAACATAATCAGGATGCTTTGAGTCTGTGAATCCAGGAGGTTGTTCCATAAAAATAGTCTCTGACAAATGTCCATTTAAAAAAGCGTTCTTGACATCTAGTTGGTGTTTTCTTAAGCACCGGCATTCCTTACTCGGATGCCACTTATTATCGGTCATTGGTTGGGGCCCTCCAGTATCTCACCATTACTCGACCCGATTTATCATATGCCGTAAATCAAGCAAGTCAGTTTTTATACTCGCCGACTGTTCAACACTTCCAAATGGTTAAGCGAATTCTAAGATACGTTAAGGGTACTCTCTCTCATGGTCTTCATTTTTCATACCCTACTAAGTCTTCTTTAGTAGGATATTCTGATGTTGATTGGGCCCGCTGTATAGAGACACGTCGATCGACCTATGGCTATTCAATCTTTTTTGGAGGTAATCTAGTGTCATGGAGTGCAAAGAAGCAGCCTACTGTGTCCGGGTCCAGTTGTGAGTCCGAATATAGGGCCATGGCAAATACCGCTGCAGAGTTAATCTGGATTACTCATCTTCTTCGGGACCTAAATGCTTTACCTACCGGTCGACCGACTATTTTGTGTGACAATTTAAGTGCTATATTTCTCAGTCAGAATCCAGTTGCTCATCGACGGGCAAAGCATATCGACATCGATTATCATTTCGTTCGAGAACTTGTAGCTGCTGGAAAGCTCCATACGCAGTTTGTTCCGACCAAGCTTCAAGTGGCCGACATCTTTACCAAACCATTATCCCAACCATTATTTGCCACATTTCGAGAAAAGCTACGCGTCGGTCCACCACCTGTTTCGCTTGAGAGGGGGGGGGGGGGGGGGGGGGGGGTAAACGAATATATTATATAATATATTCAAAATCTCTTAATTTCGTACACTAAATCATGGTCATTATTTTTTCCTTTTTTACACTTGTATTCCTCTTTGTATTTATACCCCTGTTAATGAGATTTTCCTTTGTCTGGTCAAATTATTCTACTCAACAGATTCGAGTCCCATATCAGATTAAATTAGATATATTTAGGAGTCGTTCAAACAATAATAATTTATATATATACAAGTTAATTTATCAAGACGACATAAATTATAAGTTACTTAAAAAACTAATCACTTCCATCACAATCTTGATTTCTATTTATTGGCAAAACTCACAAAAATAAGAAATAAAAAACAAGCAAACAAACATATCACTACAACAAAAACAGGCTATTGCGACGGTAGGCATCCGTCACAAAAAAGTGCATACTTGCGACGGATTTGCGATAAATTTAGGCCCAAAACCAACACAACCATGCCATCGGTATTTACGACGGAATAGCGACAAACTTGCGAAGGAAATATTTGCGACGGAATAACAGACGCCAATTTGCGATGGAAATTTGCGACGGCAGGCATCCGTTGCAAAAAACTGCATACTTGCGACGGATTTGCAACGGATTTGCGTTAAATTTAGGACTTAAAACCAACACAACCATGTCATCAGTATTTACGACAGAATAGCGACAGAATTGTGATGGAAATATTTGCGATGGAATAAAATACGTCAATTTGCGACGGCAAGCATCCGTTGCAAAAAACTGCATACTTGCGACGGATTTGCAACGGATTTGCGTTAAATTTAGGCCTTAAAACCAACACAACCATGTCATCAATATTTACGACAGAGTAGCGACAGACTTGCGACGGAAATATTTGCGATGGAATAAAAGACGTCAATTTGTGTGTGTGTTTATACACTTATATAATAGTGACGAAAGAGATCATGTGTTTATTTCATGAAAAAACAATTTAAAAACTAAAAACAAGTTGAGGTCTGTCACAAATCTCTCACAAATTTTCATAATCTGTGACGGATTTGCGACCGAACTTGATTTTGTTTTTCGTATTTTTTGAATAAAAAGTCGTAAAAAAACACCCATCAAGCATGGATTAACTAATTTCTTATACGTTTTATGAATTGGGTGAAATAAGAGGTTTTATACATTTTTTTAATTGATATGCTCGTTTGCATTTTTATACATTAACATACATGTTTACGAAAATTGATATATTCTTTCTCATATAACAACATGTTCGACTAGGGCGTCATAACAATTTTAAATTTGTGTGTGTTTATATACTTATATAATAGTGTACAAAAGGGAGTTTGAGTTTATTTTACGAAAAAACGATTTAAAAACAAAAAAACAAGTTAAGGCCCGTCACAAATCACTCGCAAATCTCTAGAATTTGCGACGGACTTGTGATGGACGAATTTGTTTTTTGTATTTTTTTGAATAAAAAGTCGTAAAAAGACACCAACAAGCACGGATTAATTAATTTCTTATATGTGTTATCAGGTGGGTGATGTAAGAGGTTTTATACGTGTGTCTATTAATATGCTCATGTGCTGTTTTATACGTTAATAAACATGTTTACGGAAATTGATGTATTGTTTCTCATACAACGGCTTGTCTAACGAGGCATGCAAGTATTTCTAAAATTTGTGTGTGTGTTTATACACTTATATAATAGCGTATGAAAGAGATCACGAGTTTATTTCATGAAAAAACAATTTAAAAACTAAAAAGAAGTTGAGGTCTGTCACAAATCCCTCGCAAATTTTCATAGCAAGTTCACAAATTTTCATAATTTGTGCAAATGAGCTGGATTGGGTCGATGATAGAGCGCGTGAACATCTTGTAAGTTTCCTGACGTTTTTAGTTTTTTATATATAATATATATGTGTGTGTGGATCTATGTTAGAGTATTGCCTTAAAGTAGGTATTCTTATGGTTATGTTAACAATTATACTTATCGAGTTACAACTTTATTCCATACTGTTATATCAACAACAAGCGAACTTGCTACGTGTATGAATTTGACTTGTTGATTTAGTTGAAAGTATTAAAGATATGTAACATCTATGATTAAATAGTTTATTTGGGTAAATATGACTTAGATTCGAATTTGCTACTCTTATCATAGGAGAAATATCAGGGATTGATGATTCAGAAGTATGGGGAGGATCTTGAATGTAACACTGTTCTCACTAACACTATTTTAAACACGCGCTCAAGCTTAATTAACAACATATAATATAATATATTTTTGAACAAACACTACTTAACAGGTTTTGCTTTACAAATACATTTACAGTGTTACTATAAACAGGCTCTTTACAAAACTGCAGATATCAGAGTTAAGATCAGTCCCAATTTCCAGTTTAACTCATGTCATCCACATACCAGGTATATCTTGTAAAAAGAGTACAACAGTGGGGGATTAGCACAAAGCTAAGTGAGAGAATAGATATCACAAACATACAAGGCATAAGCCCAAAACAACAATGCTCAAACAACAAGAGAACCGACGGTCTTGCGGGACCTTCAACCAATGCCGGCCAAAGCAAAGGTTTACCGATAGCCAAGTTACAACAGACAACAATAATAGCACTTCTTGATTACAACAAATACAAATCAAGACAACTACTAATACTGTATATCTCTAAACATAGGCCCAACTGAATAACAACCGCCAAGCTGATCTCCAGAACAACATGTATATATACAGTATAAGAGCAAACAATCAGGTGATATATCTCATACATCCAAGATATATATCCACCCACCGATATCTTCAAAAGTTCAGGCAACCCCCACCTGGACAAACAACTAACAATCAGTATTTGCTTAATCAACAAACAATAAGCACCATACTGAAATCAAACATATATGTACATATAATCACAAGTACATATCAACTCATGTATATACAATCAATATATCACAATTCACTATTACTCTTTTACTTACTGTAATGTTGTGAATTCATCCAACTCCTTAGCTTAGGCAATTCATTCATTCCTTTAATAAGCCAAGGCAACAAGTTCATGTTCTAAAATTGATCTTTCACATCATAGCACACAAATTCCGAGCATAGGTATGACTGGAAATCCGATTGTTTCAAATCCGACAAGATCAAATCCGAGATAAGGCTAAATCCGATAAAACATGAATTCCGATCATTTAAATCCGAGAAATGGCAATTCCGAGCAAAGGCAATTCCGATATAATCGGATTCCTTGTCAATGCACAATCCGATAAAGGACACGATCCGAGAAATGCCCAAATCTGATCAAGTCTTACAATCCGATAAAATATCAAATCCGAGTAACATGGAATCCGATAAAATCTAGCAATCCGATAGACTTAAAATCCGAGAAATATACAATCCGATAAAATAATCAGAATCCGATAATAGCTAAGGCAATTGTTTCAGTTTCTTGGATTCTCAACAATCCGATTAAATTTAATCGGATTTCTCCTAATCCGATCCATTCAAACACAAAATCCGATCGATTCATACTTATCAAATCCGACAGATTCAAAAATCATCCTTAACTTCAATTTAATTCTGATTTTAAGCATGCAACAACATATATGTTTCCAGAATTGAATTCTAACATATATTGATCATTCTAACATCATAATGTAACATACATGCAACCTAAAATCACCAATTCATCATATATTTGCATTTAATCGGATTTCACATATAAACTCAAATAAATCCGAAATTAATTGACAATTAACATATGATTCTGATTCTAACCTCTTGATGATGTTAATTACTTCAATTCAGTTAATTGTGAAATCAAGATCAACAATCTCCAATTCTTGTTCTTTCTTGTTCTCTCGGCCGAAGTCACACACACACACACTTTCTGATTTGCATGTAAATGAAGAAGAAAGTGGCATAGTGGTGGGTTTAGGTGTCAAAACCGACACCTCACTACCTAATAACAATTAATTATTTATTTAACAAATAATCACATTTTTAATTATATCCAATTAATTAAAACACATAAACAATAATCAACCAATTAACTAAGGTATTCCTACTAAATTACCTTAATCCTACTAGGCCGGTAAAAAGGGTGTTACATTGAACATCATCCACATCATGATCAAGGTACGTGGGAATTAGCTGCCGGAGGGAGAAAGAAGGGGAGATTGTATAATGCTAATGACGCGTCCGATCCCGTTTTTGTGCTTACGGGAACGCCTTCAGCTAACACGGGTTTATCACAATATTCACAACATAGATCCGAAGAGGTTTTTAATATATTATTATCGTTTTTATATATTATTTTCTTAGTTTAATAAAGAGTATTGGGGTATATATTTATGTATTAAATACACGATTTATGATTTGTAGATCGAAAAATTGACAAAAGTGGTCGAGGAAATGGAAAAAGAAAAGGAAATTGAAAGAGAAGAAAGAGATCGTGAAAGATTGGAGAGAGAAATGGAAAGGGAGAAAGAAATAGAAGAGAGGGAAGGATTAGCAAAAGAGTTTGAGGACTACCGGAATGAAACAAAAAAACAGTTTGCCGAGTTGTTTGCACAAGTATCAAACAATCAAAACAAACGTTAGTCACCGGTTCTTTTTGATTATGAATTTGTTATCGAACGAAGTATGGTTTATTTTGGATGGCGAATTTGCTATCGACTAACGTAGTATGGTTTATTTTGGATGGCGAATTTGCTATCGACTAACGTAGTATGGTTTATTTTGGATGGCGAATTTGCTATCGACTAAACATAGTATGGTTTATTTTGGATTGTGAATGTGAAATCGACTAAACGATGTATGGTTTGTAGGACTTGATAACCTTTTGATATTTATGTCACTTTGTATCTTTATTGAAATTGCGGTTCTGTCAACCAGGGGAAAAAATGGAAATTATAAAATATAAATTTTTAAGAAAAATATGTTTTCTATTTTGCGACGGAATTGCGACGGATTGCGACAGATATCAAAACCATCAGACCGGACGCAAAACCGTCGCAAATCTGACGCAAACAGTGATTGTCGCAAAAACG
The DNA here is from genome assembly GCA_947179395.2 of Pulicaria dysenterica. Lineage (NCBI taxonomy): Eukaryota > Viridiplantae > Streptophyta > Magnoliopsida > Asterales > Asteraceae > Pulicaria > Pulicaria dysenterica. The sequence continues at coordinate 52,426,865 of OX359295.1, forward strand.
TCGCAACTACTGTCCGTCGCAAAACCGTCGCAATTTATGCCTGTCGCAAAGACGTCACAAGTGATATCCGTCGCAAAACCGTCACAAAACCATTCTATCGCAAAACCGTCACAATTGTAGTGGACGCAAATCCGACGCAAAATCACCGACGCAAATCCGAAGCAAGTAGTTACCGTCGCAAATCCGTCACAGTTTATATTTCCAACGAAGCTTTTGGGACTGCCTATTTCCGTCGCAAATCCGTCGCAAAAGGGCTTTTGCGACAGATTTGCGACGGATTTGTCCGTCGCAAAAGGTCCAGAATGTAGTAGTGTAGACATATTTTGTCTTCTTAATTAGTTAGGAGTTCTGTGACAAACTCACAGTATATATTGATTGCACATATCAGATTGTTCGTTCATTGTTGTATAAAAAATATAGCATAATTAAAGTGTCTCTTAATTCTTCACCGTTAAAAAAACATGCAGCAGGTGGATCGAAGAAAACCCATACGTACGTTGACCAATTAAAAAAAGATGTCCAAACACCCAATATATATAAAAATAAAAATAATTAAGCCCATACTTTACTCAATTTAATTAATTATAATATTTTTTTTAGGTAGCTAGGTCCCCAATTAGGAAAAATAAGTCTATATATATACAAGATATAGGAGCATACCATGCATAACAGAAATAATAACATAACTGGTCTTTTTATACCCATGGCTGCTGTATCAAAATTTAGCATCAAAAGACAAACTAAGTCTATTAGTTTGCCTTGCAGTTCTCATCCCACAACTTTTGAAATCGAAGAACTGCTCAACAAGATCAAAACAACCATAGCAGAACCAGCATCCGCAGAAGCAATCTGCAAAGGTTTATCCCAGCTGACAAGTTTGTACATATGCATGAACGATCTTCTAACTTCATCAACCACACAAGTTTTGATGTCTCGTGAGCAAAACAAGAAATGGGTTGATGAGTTAGCAGACGAATTAGTCAAATTCTTGGATATTGGTGGCAAAATAAGTGATATGCTGTCAGAAATCAAGAATCATAACAGAGATCTTATTTTTGCTCTACGAAGGAGAAAGGGGAAGTCGAATATTGAAAACAGCATCATGATTTACAACTGTTTTAGAAAGAAAATGAGAAAATATGTTAAAGGGTTGGTTGGAAGTTTGAAGCAAGTTGATAATATGATCACCAGTGGTGGTTTAGTGGTGATTGATTTAAATGACCACCACCTTGCAGCCTTGATCATGGCAGTCACAGGAGTTGCCGAGATGACGACTTTGATTTTTGGATCTTTGATGTTATTCTTATCTGCACCAATTTCAAAGCCAAGCAAATGGTCACTTGTGGTATCAAAGTTGATACACAAAGGGATGGCAGCAAGTGAAGATCATCAAGAACAACGGATTGTAAATGAAATCGAAAGCATTGATGTTGCATTGAGAATATTATGTAAGTGTGGATTTTCGAGTGAAACGGGAAATGAGCAGATTGCTCAAAGTAGATTGGAATTGTTTGGAGCAAAGATTGAAAGCATGGAGAGTGGGTTAGAGTGCATTTTTAGATGTTTGGTTCAAACCAGAGTCTCTCTTCTCAATATCATCTCCCAGTAAAAATCAAGTTATATCTTTGTTAATTTAGTTGTTGATTAGTCCTGTACAGGAACCAAAAATTTTAGATGATATGCTTATGCTTTCAAGTATTTACTCAATAGCACATGTACATTGACAATAATTTTTAATTAATTCAACTATAAACATATAGATGTGTCTTGACTTTCCTTGATCAATCACATCCTATAAAACCTTTCTGAACCTACAAAAATCATCTTACTTTGTGTACAGATCGTCTCGCATATTTAGATCATCTGTTTGTTTTCGTAGGCCTCCTTGCATTCTTAATTATCAGTGTGTGTGTGTGTGTTATATACGAATGAAGAAAGCACAGTACGAAAAATAAGAAAAACACAGGAATCGATTACTTTGATAATGCAGTGTTCACATACATATATAGGCTTCGTTTTTGGCGGTTAATCACGCGCCAAAAACTGCCTAACGACAACTTCTAACATCTGTTTGGCAGCTGCAAATGGCCGTTAACAGATTCCATTTGCCACTTAATTCGACCAAACCTTATTCAAGCTAACATAATACTATACTAATCGTTCTAAGATATTTACAAGTATCAACAACAAATACAATTAAATCATTAAGTTTCTAACACTCCCCCCTAATGATTTAATGGTTTCATATGCTTGTTGTGCATTCACTTAACTGCTGCAGTGCTTGTAGCTTCGTTGCTCTCACAGCTGCTACGTTCCATAGGGTCTTCATCTTGGTCAGCATCAACACACCCAGGTATATCACAACCCTCTGGCAGTTCTTTGGCTCCTGCACTCGCACTCGCACCATCATCTTGATCTCCAAGTGTGTAACACCGTGATTTTCAAATTTTACCTCATACAAAAACTTTTTAAATAATAAAGAATACTTGCAACAGAAGTCTTAAACCATATGTGCAATAAAAGCAAAACGATAAAAATCACAGTGTCACACCGCAAGTCTTGGTCAAATCTGTTACACAAATCAATCAAATGAACTAAATAAATAATGAGTGTCCAATTGGTATCCCGTCTAATCGAAAACTACCCAAGAACCCCTTCTCACTAGCAGGAACTCCTAAGCCACCTGCACGAGTACATGACACATTTCAAGAAACAAGTGTCAGCTTACACCTCGTGAGTCAATAGGAGTTAGAATAAGAAACCATAAAATATTAGTTTAAATCGAATATATATTAAATAATCAATTAGCCACACCCGACCCATCGTGTATTTGACCCGAACCCGTAACCAAAATCATGTACCAAATACCGAGTCAAATATCAATCGTATCAATCATATTCATCATATAATCATTTCATATTAATCATCATCGTAATCGTTATCATACCATGTATCATATTATATAATCACATCATAAACATCATAATCGTAATCGTAATCGTCTCTTGTGTCATATCATATTTCGAGAAGGTATTCCTACCGTAGAGTTTTAACCCACAAGGAAACCCACAAGTTCACTAATCACGTGCCCGGCCAATCTATGTACCAGGTGGGGCGCGACTCCCACCCGAGAACATAAATCCCGAGAGTATCTCCGCTTTCGCTACTCCGACGGTGCGAGTACAAGTACCGCGTTGTCGTTCAGATGTAAGTACAAACGGAAACCCCCGTTCGTCTCCTCCTTACACCCACGTGATGTTTGATCAAGCCCCCCGTTCGGCCAACACCACTCCAGCATACAGGCACACAAGGCACCTATACACCATGTCCCGCCAAGGTCATCTAGAAAACCCGGCAGCGTCGTATATGGCTAGCACTTTATCCTAGAAGGTCCCCGTTTCCTACTAGGTTCGTATATCCACAAGTGAGCAAGTAGGATTGCTACCCCCGCCCACTAAGTTAAATTCACAATCGTATAAAATTCATCGTGTATTCGTAGCATGCAAGATACTAGATTATTATAAGGTAACCATGTATACATACCATATCATATCAAATAAAGTGAATCAAATACCCACATAAGTATCACATACCACAAATGAATCATTTAAGTTAAACTTTTAAAACCCTTTGAAAATGGTTTTGTCATTGTACTCGGTTTTAGAAACTATTGAACTCACCTGGAACCCTGAACGTTAAAGCCGAAAGATGATCCGAGGAATTAGCAAGAAACCTAAATAATAAACGAACCCTAATAAGTGACGGTTGACGGGAACCGAAAACAAGATGAATATAAAATATAAATTATAAAACTACTCTATATTACAATTACAATTCATGTTCCCAACTACAATTACAATTACTATCCTCTCGATCTAATCGTATGAAATTATAATCCTTAAACCCCTTACAAACCCAAAATTCTTTCCCTGCCTCTACGTCACCATTAAACTCAAACATGAATTACAATTCATAAGTCTCTACATGCATTAGAAACTTCCAGTAGCTTTAATAAAACTTCAGATTATATCATAGGAGTCTAATTCTCTTTGCTACCTATAATTACATTCCCCTTTCCTAGCATTAATTGAAAATCAACTCTTAGGTGGATTCCTCCGCCAAATCGATCGTAACTCAGTAAATAAAGTTAATAATTCATAGCCACCAAATATATATATATATATATATACATAATAACAGTCCAAAAACCGGATCTAACCACCATCGATCATTGATTTCTTGACTAAACGTAATTGTTTTAATCCCCCTTTTCACCGTTAACATCATTAACTAACATTATATCCTTAATCTCAAACTTTTCTTATAAATAAAAGATCCTTAGTTTTGCTTCCACGTGGCCGACCGCCAAAAACTTCACTGTCCATCTTTTTAATCCTCATACATCAAGAAATCTAGTGATTAAGTATAGATAATGGAGTTAAATACTTACTCGAAGATTTTTTTGCTCAAAATTGAAGTTGAATGTGTGATCCTTCCCCTCTATTCCTGCTGCCGAACGGGAGAAAGCAAACCTCGTCAAAACTGCCGTGTGAGCTAATTAACTGGTCTCCTCATTGAGTATTAACCCTAAATCAATTTACCCTTTAATCACCTTAAGTTTGTTTCTTAATCATACTTAGCCCTTGGGTTTATTTCTTTATTAAAAATCCTCCCAAACACTAAATCATAAACACCATCAACCAATAACCTTTATCGTGAAACACTAATAATGTATCTGTAAACGATTAACATTCCCCTAAGCCCAATTTAAAGCCCACTAAAGTCTATTAATCTAATATATAGTCATAGTCCACTAACAAAACTAAAAGTTAATTAATATCGTAATTATTAGAGTAACTGATATAACATTCTATTTTCAAAAATAAATAACAATAAAATAATAATCAGAAATTCTGGTCGTTACAATTCTCCCCCTCTTAAAAAGATTCCGTCCCGGAATCACGTACCGCAATGCACACACGAAGATCTTTAAGATTATAATTCCAAGTAATCGTCGTATTATACCACAAGCTAGTCCATATCTTATCCTATCGATGATCACATCGTATTTCATTTAACCATTCTTTATTTCAACCGCTAATAACCTTTAAGTCAACATATATAAGTATCTATTATATCTTAGACTTGTCGCTTGTACAATCACCCCAACTTTTCACCATATTCTTATAATTCTATTTTACATTACATCTTACAGCTAACTGTCACTCTTCAACCACATGTTATCATACTCGTCTATATAACGATATCCACTTTCTTATGGTCCGTTTCCACACTAACTATCCAAGAGCTCGATGCTTCAAATTTCTTCTAACCAGGACGGCTTCCACCGCTCCCTCAAAATATAATATCAACTATATCAAACTTCAAAGTAAAATAAAATGAAATAAAAAGAAGAAGTAGAAACGAAGACCTACTAACACCGAAATCAATTAATACATTGACATGTAAGGAATTTACAAATACGGTATTGTATATACCTCATCATTATTCACCGCCTCCTCCGCTATCATGTTGAACGCACGCGCTTTTGCCTTGGGCACCTCAATTTTCTTTTCTGGTGCTCCGGAACGCACCCTAGGTTTTGTACAATCGGCGCTAATATGACCCATCTCTCTACAGTTGTAACACATCTGCTCAGCACTCGTGCAATCTAATGATCGATGTCCAATCTTGCCACACCGCCTACAACGATTAGTAGCAGTGCTACACGGACCCTGATGTGTTGCATGACACTCCCAACAGTAACTTGATTTATCCCTTTGATCACTCTTATTTTGAACATAGTCTTTCTTCTTTGTGGACTCAGATGGTCCGTCCCATTTTCGTTTCTCGCCTCCTTTAGATATAGCTCTTTCCCGCTTGATTAGGTCGTACGCGACTCTACTTGCTTCATCCATGGCCTCTCCCAAAGTTCTCCTCATCCTTACTGCCACCTGGTATTCATACGGTAATCCCTCGGCATATCTTCCAATTTGCTCTTCTTCAGTAGCACAGTAGAGTTTGCACAACTTGATGTATTAAAATGGTGACAAGAAAGAGAAAAAGTTGGTCAATTTAAGATCCTAGCCCGTATGGGGTATGGCTAGGGACGTACTAACCGTCCAAGCTAGTAGCGTAGCTTCGGAATGTTGTTTTCTCTTAGTGGCAGGATTTTAAGCATACGACGGTGTATGTTGAAGGCCGAGTCGGTGCAAATGGCCGTGATGCTTAAGGACTACTATGATTCTATGGAAAGATGTCAAAACGATGCGGATCTCGAAGAAGGCTTAACTAATTTGGAGGAAGCGATTATGGAAGACGATTACAATAGGGACTTCGCATCGAGAACATCAAGCACTAACACCGAAGCTGAAACTGAAGAACCCGAACCCGGCGAAGAATACGTTGACGACACTCAAAATAGAAAGAACGTAGGTTCATCATCCAACGTCCACTCGAACGAAGTCGCCTATTATGGGCATGGGTCACATACCGATGATAGTTACAACTATTGGAATATCAATTCCGACTATCCATTTTAGTAGTTGTCTCTTTATATTTTGTGACGTTATTTCTTTCGAACAATATGTATTTTTCGGGTTTCTAACTTGGGGTGATGGCCATGCCGAAGCTCCATTGCTAGAGTTCCCTTTTCTTATTAAAAAAATAATTCAAGTTTCAACAATATGTAATTTTATTTCGTAATTGTATCGCAATGTTATTTATATGTTTTTATTAACTTGCAATTATATATGTTTATACTTTATAGTTTATAACTTGCAAATTTTTTTAAAATTAACAAGTCACTTTTTTTCAAACAAAAAAACGAACCGAAAACCGAAAAATTTTAAACCGAAATAAAAAAAACCCGGAAATGTCTAAACCGAACCGAAAAATACCCGAACGAAAAACAGACCGGTCCAGGACCGAAGTCGGACTGGTCCGGACTTGGACCGGTCCGGAAGTGGTCTAGGACCGCCCGAAGACCAAATTTATCGAAATGGGCTTACGCGAAGACCGGTCCGCCGAGGACCGGACCGGCCCGGAACCGACTAGGTCCGGACCGGACCGGCTGTGGTCCAGGACCGATTTTACCCATCTCTACATTATAGTAGTGCTAGTTTGTTCTTCTTTGAAATGCTTAAAAAGGTTATAATATCCAGTCATGTGTCTTGGGATAGAATCTGATATGTACCAGATTTCATCCCATCCTTGATCATCCGAACCATATACTGTCCATTTCATTGTTGGGACAATAACATCATCGTAAATACCCTTAATAGCAGTATTACTTACAGTGTTCGTTTGGTTGTTCCTCTTCTTCTTCATACGCTGTAGTCCAGTGCGTTTATTTGGGCAATTCCAAAACGCATGTCCCCTTTGAAGACAAAGGTAACACCTTGAACGCTTCAATTTCTTTTGTAAGTATGGATTCTGCACTTTTGTTATTACTGGATGATCAAACGATTGCAATCCCATCTTCTTGAAACTTTGTAACACTTCCTTTTGCCGTAACTTCCAGAAATCACTCCCATAATTGTTCCATACATCGTGTACTGCTTTCCGATTCAAGAACCCCCTTTGGTTGCCGTTTTCCATGGATCGATTGAGCCTTTGGCTATGATACCATGTTTGTTTTCGTAGGCCTCCTTGCACTCTTAATTATCCGTGTGTGTGTGTTATATACGAATGAAGAAAGCACAATACGAAAAATAAGAAAAACACGGGAATCGATTACTTTGATAATGCAATGTTTACATACATATATAGGCTTCGTTTTTGGCGGTTAATCACGCGTCAAAAACTGCCTAACGACAACTTCTAACATCTATTTGGCAGTTGCAAATGGCCGTTAACAAATTCCATTTGCCACTTAATTCGACCAAACCTTATTCAAGCTAACATAATTAATTTTATATAACTATTTGTTTTTCTTTTCTAGCCTGTAAAAATAAACCAATATTTATTTTTAAGTTTATCATTTTTTTTATCATTAGATATTTCACTTCTTAATGTCAACGAATATAGTTTTGTTTTTACATGGTATTTATTAAAACAATTACCTTTTAATCTTATTTATTTTCATTTTAATAATTTTAATATATACATTTCGCTGGTAAATACTAATGTATATTTTAAACGGACTAAGATTTTTCTAAAAATTATTTTCTTAGCGTAACATAAAAATTAAACCTGAATGATTTGAACATAAATAATATTAAGCATTATATATGTAAATGTTTAAACTTTTTCATGTTTTATTTTATTTATTATTCAATGTTATTTTCTATATTTTATTCGCTATAAAGCTCCACCGCAACACGCGTGTATAGAGCTAACTCGTTAGTAAGATGTTTTTAATATTAGTAAAAACATATTTTATAAAAGCAAACATGTGATTTCATAAGATTTTATGAAAAAAATTAGATATATTTCATTTTAATAGTCAAAAAACTCTAAAATCTTTTTTTTTTGTCTTTATTTGTTTATCAAGTTACTACTAACATTACTTTCAAACATATGACCTATAATATTATACAGGAAAAAAAATCAAGCGTGTTACACGACTATTTAAAAAGTTAACCGTATAACAACATTTTTTCATTTTCTTATTTTGTTTGTTATATGAAAGATGATTCAATCTTTAACACATTCGTTTTGTAAGTTGAGAGTAAAGTTCTAAAGACTTTTAAATTATTATATATAGAGTCCTTTAAACATATTTAATATAATAATTAAAGAAATATAAATTCAAAGCAGACATAATAGTAATTGTATTAATCCCGCTACGAAGCACGGGAATATATACTCGTTTAAGTCTAATTATAAATGTCCCGGTAATCCACAAAACTTATGGATAATGTCAAATAAAGAAGTAGAGTTTATAGTTGAGGCAGTAGAGTAGAAGTCAATATTGAATAGTGAATGTGACAGTCATTCACTCATATAAACTAAAAGATCCAATTGCTTACATTTATAGTTAATTATATGAATGTTTCTATGGTAGTAACTGATTTTTACTTTTAGTTATATAACTTTAAAAAATATGAAAAAAGTTAGTATGGTTGTAATTTTGTTTCACTTTTGGTCCTTTACACTAACTAGTGTTTATTTTAAAGGTTAGTCAAAGAGTATTTTAGTCTTTTTATACTTTATTTTAACTACCAAACACAACCTACTTCTCTCTCTCTCTCTCTGGCACACCAGCACCGCCACCAACACCATCCACTTTGCCGTCCACCACCATTTCGCGACCACACCACACCACATCTTATCTCTTCACGACCGCCTGCCACCACCTTCTTATCTCTTCACGATCGCCGGCCATAGATATATCGTCGTTTTGTATCCTTCTCGATCACTTCTATCCTAAGATGGAAGAAATCATTTGAAAGTTAGGGATTGAAGATCTAGTTTGCATTAGGGATTCAAGATCTGGTTCGCATTCAAGATTCAAGATGGAATAGATTTTTGTTTCTACTTTGATGAATCGTTAATATGTTCGTATACTTGTTTTTTAATTCAAAAAATGGATGATTTTATATCAGTTTTTGTTCATATGAAGGCGGCGGTGGTGGTTCGACAGGGATATCCTTTGAAAACCCAATTTAAATTATCCTCTGAAAACCCACCAAAAAGGGGCTACATCTACTTATTGTTTGATGATTCTTCAAGGGATTCACGACCCTAAACCCTAAACCCTAACCCCCAAACCCACCAAAAAGGGGCATTTTATCTAAATGATAATTTATGTCTAGTCGTTATATTAGTAGGAAGGAATTGAATTAAAGCTTGTTTAAATCAGCAATTCCGTACAAATCACAGGGACCATTTCAGTAATTTACTGTAATTTTTTAACTCATGGTTGAACATGGAGGATTGTGAGGAAGTAATTAGAAGGGCGTGGAGCATGGAAACTAAAGTGAGATATGAAGATATCAAGTTTCTTGAAAAACTGAGGAGGGTCAAAGGTGAGTTAAAGAAGTGGATAAGTGAAAAGTCGCGTAGAGAGGAGAAGGAAATAGAAGAGTTAAAAGAGGAAGCTTGGGAGTTCGAATTAAAAGCTGAAGAAGGAAAACTATCGGAGGATGACAAAACTCGTTGGATGAACATCAGAAAGAAGTGGTTAGACGCGGATAAAGCAAAGACGGATATGTTGTAACAGAAAGCGAAAATTAAGTGGTTAAAAGAGGGGGATGCTAATTCCAATTTTTTCCATATGGCAGTAAAAAGAAGAATCAGGAGAAACAACTTAGATGGTATATCTTTTGGGGGTTCGTGGGTTAGTGATCCAGAAACGTTGAAAAGAGAAGCAGTACGGCACTTTGGTGGTTTTTTTAAAAGTACGGGTGATAGAAAGATCAAGTTCCAGTCTAATAAGTTCAAGAGATTATCGGGTTTTCAAGCGAGAGAGTTAGAAGCGAAATTCTCCATGAGTGAGTTAAAAAATGCAGTATGGGATTGTGGCAGCAATAAAGCCCTGGGACCGGACGGGTTTTCGTTTGGTTTCATAAAACACTTGTGGGAAATGTTGAAAGATGACTTGTTGGAGGCTTTAAACGAATTTTGGGTGCGGGTCGGTTTTCTAAAGGTTGCAATGCATCCTTTATTACTTTAATTCCTAAATGTGTTGATCCTATGACTTTCAGTGATTACAGGCCAATTAACTTGATTGGATGTTATTACAAGATCGTCTCAAAGGTGTTGACAAACAGGCTAAAGATGGTGATTGCTGATTTAGTGGGAGATTCACAAACGGCAACAGCCGCTGGTACCTACGGAATGGTCAAAGTGGATTCCGAAAAAGATAAATGTCTTTATTTGGAGGGCGTTTCGTGGCCGGTTACCGGTCCTAACTAAACTCCGGGATAGAGACATTGAGGTAAATTCTCTGCTGTGTCCAAGATGTGGTGACGTAGTGGAAGATGTAAACCATGCACTGATTAAGTGTACAAAAGTAATCTCTTTATGGAGGAACTTGTACACTTGGTGGGGTGTGGTGTATAATCCGGTCTCAAATCTACGCGAAGTTTGCGATAGGAAGTCGACGTCTTGGTCGCTGGCTCAACTAGAATTGTGGAAAGCTGCTTCAAAATATTTAGCGTGTATCATTTGGAAAAACAGGAATGGGGGCGTTTTTAGCCGGAAAAGTTTCAACACGGATGGTATATTTTTCGAAATGCAGATCGATCTACCTGTTTCAGTGGCTGAGGAACTCGTTGTCCACAAGGGCTGCGCAAATTTGGGAATTGTGGCTTACTGACCCAAAATCAGTGGCAAAATTCCTAAAGTAGTTTGCTGATTTTCGTTGTTTCCTTTGGTTATGTTTGCTATTTAGGCCCTGTAGTTTCTTGTTTTGGTCATGTCTTGATTGCTTATTTGGTGGTTGGTAGTCTGCTTATTTTCTGGACCTTATGGTGCACTTGTACTGGGCTGCTTCTCTACTTCTTGTAGAGTGCAGTGGTTTTCATTATATATATTAAAGCTTGCCTTGCAAAAAAAAATAATAATAATAATAATAATAACCCATCCTCTTATGAAGTAGATGCAATCTTAAGATGCCACGTCTAAGAGAAAACAGATAACTAAAGTTACCCTTTCTAAAGCTAAGCTAGCTAGCTTTATGCACAAACATCACCACTTTTTTTTGAAAGGCAACCATTTTATTACCAACCAAATCAATACAAACAAAACCTGAGCCCAAGATTTGCAAGATGCAAATGCTGCAGGCACATAACCAAAAGTTACCTTACAATTTTTAGCACAAATATTACATTAAATCCGGAAATCTAACCCAATCCGCCATTGATCCAAGACGTCCTTCTGATCGATGTAATAACCAAACATACGTCTTATTTTAGTATTATTTCTAAGTTATTAATAATATGCCAAATTAACCCAAGTGTTTATACTTTATACTGTATCATAAAGGATAAGATTACCATAAACAGGGGAAAAAATCTATGTTAGCCTTTTGGCTAGGTGCGGTAGGACGTACGTACGTACCCGTGGTCGCTGTTTCAGATCAAAACACATCGCTCGAGCCCTATTTAAACTAATAAAGGTGAGGTTTGGTTTTAATTTAGAGAATTGAAGTAAAATATATATTCCAGCATATTTGTTTATTTGGAAAGGGGTCGTGATTCAATGGCTGCTTCTTCATTTACAGCACCTTCTCAAGATCAATTGTTGCTAACAGCTACCCAATCACTCCTATAAAAAGAGGATCATTTTCAAGGCTTAAGATAAGAAGTTGTTCTTTCAATTCTCAAGGTTTTTGGTACAAGATTGTTGCTGTGTGACCGGGTCTCCGTCTACTTCAAACTATCAGTCCATATGACTGTGTTTTTCTGATTACTTCATATCTTCAGTTTCTAACAAATGGCATAGAAAACTAAGAGAAACAACAATTTAATTAAGAGCTAACGAAGCATGCATGCATATATATAATCAAGACAAAAAAAATAAAAAAAAGGAAGTTGGTACAGTACTCAAATAGACATTAGTTCCAGCAAAGCAGTAGACGTGGAAGTCACTACTAGAAAATTTTCAATTACCAACGGGGAAAAGCGTCGGAAAAAAGTCGGTAACGGGCATTTCTAACGAATTTCTGACCAAAAAGTTTTGTTTGAAATTTCCCCGTCGCTAATTTTTCCGACAGTTCTTACCGACGATTTTTCACATGTTACCGACGAACTATTTGTCACTATATCGTCGAAAATCAAATATTAGAATATTTACTAATTATAACTAATAATAGTTATTAAAAATATTTAAAATACAAAAAATTGCTACCGACGTAATCGCGACAATGATTAGCGACGATATACTAACGAAACTTATTTTTTAATAAAATTACAGATTATATGTATTGACGAATTACCGACGATATATACCGACAAAATTCCGACACAATGTTTCCGACAAACTACCGACGTAACGTTACCGACGAATTACCGACGTAGCGTTACCGACGAGTTACCGACAATATTTATTTTTATAATTTTAATAAAATTAATTTAACGACGACGTTATACCGACGAATTACCAACGAGCAATTTTACCTACGAATTACCTGCGCAGTTTTACCGACAAAATACCGACACAATCAATACAATTACCGACAATTTACTAACACTTTGTATTATTATTATTTATTTAAAATAAAATTTACCAACCGTTTATCAACGATTTTTCGACAAAACATAATTATTATTTTATATTTTAAATTAACTTTATCAACGATTTACCAACCGTGTATCCAATTCAATATATAATTTTTAATATAAAATATATTCCATTGACAAATTAAAGCATGCAATTGTAAATTTTATAAAATATAAAACATCAATACCATAATGTATTTCACTCACAAAGTCCTAAATAAAATGTAATAATATGTCTCAAATAGGAGGTTAATGGTCACGGGAAAGGAAACGGCGTTCGAATGCTGCTAACCTATCTTCCATTTCCTTTGTTGCCGCTTCTTGACTCAATTTGAAAGCTTCTTGGGTTGATCGTAACTTTGCTTCACGTTCTTCATCCCGTTTACGCATCTCAACTTCACGTTCTTCATCCCGTTTACGCATCTCCATTTCACGTTCTTCATTTCGTTTACGAAGCTCCTCTATTTCTTTTCGAAGCACGTCTTCTCGTGCTTTAGCATCTTGCCGTTCTTCATCAATTTGTTCTTTCAACAAATGCACCTACATATTATGAAAGCATATCACAACCAAATATGATTTATAAGAAAATACAACTCATTAGAATGACAAATAAGAAAACCAGGAAGACTTAATATATGTTATTAATTTTTAGACTATAGAGTTTATTACAACAAGTGTCACAAACCATTATTTAAGTACATTTCATTTAATAAAGATATAAAGAATTTCTTGATACCACATAAAGTATTTGACTATGATTTTTATTTTGACGACACCCTACTCTATATAATGTGTTGTAAACCATATTATCTAATAAAAGTGAAATAAACACATAATGATCTAACACATATTTGCAAATTCTTGGAAATAATTAATTGAAAGTTATATATAGATGTGGCAAGTGATAAACATTAATATTACACAAATGAATTATAAAAAATATGCACACTAACCTTATTAGCAGATGCTGCACCTGATGGTACAAGAGATGACGCTGGACGAGTACTTGATTGACCCGTCACCACATAAACAGGATCTGAAACCCCCCAACACCAATGAATCCCCTTGTGTTTGACTTTTTTGCAACTTGTCCCCAAACATCAAAATCTCCAATTGGATGAGATGTATTATCTGACCCATACTTATCAGCCATACCCTTAAGATATTCATCCTATTAATTAAATATATAGCATATATCAGATGATTAATATAATCAACTGACAAGAACTACAATATTTAACATAACAAATTTTACCAATACTCGTTTCGACTTAGAGCTAACAAATTGTGGTTCTCCTTTCCCTGCAGCTACCGCTTCGCGCGAGCTTTTTGTTATATGAAAATTCATAAAATGGTTACTCCAAGGCAACGCTTGACCTGCTTCTTTTTCCTACCATTAATGTATAAAAATGGTCGTTAAAAATATATAAGTTCCAAGACATTGTAAAAGTGACTCATATTTAAAAATTTAAAGATAGAATAATATATTACCCGTCTCAGCTTAGTAACAAGAAAGCTCACTGATCCTGTGGTATGCTTACCGATTGACCCATCCACCAATGCCTCTTTGTTTTTTGCGTTAACTTGTGAGAGTTTTTTCCACTTATCGGTGTTCCACTATATTAAAAGTCAAAACAAAATTTTAAAATACTCCTAATGTAACACCCCAAAATGGGGCCTAGTTGTAAACTGTAGTACATGTAGCTTTAACAGTTGTACGTTGACTTTAATTGGTGTTTTGTTGCTAACTGTAGTATAAATGTTGCTAAATGGTGTATTAAATGTTAATTGGTGTTTTAAACATGAATTGGTGCTAATTGGTGTTAAATGGTGTTAACTGGTGTTAAATGTGGATAAAAATGTAGTATTATGAAAAGTGTCATAAGTTGACCAAGTAGATAAATAGTTGAACGGTTTTGGATAATGGTTCCAAAAATATCTCCGTTAGTTGAAACGGATAACCCTAAGTTGTGTTTTAAGTTGAATAGGAGAACGAAATACCCGAGATGGGGTATTAACTTGTTAAGTCGGTCTATAGACTCTTTCTTCTTTACTGGATAAGCTTAAAACACACATACACACACTAAAAACACATACATGCGTACGTACAACCATCCACACCCATTTGCTTGATCTTTTGAAAGAGAAATCAAGAAGAAGAATCAATTGCTAGTTGATTTCAGTAGAGATTCGAGATTATTAGACCTGTGTTCATCTTCTTCAAGTAAGATTTATTGTTCTAAACCTAGTTCTTCATGTCCTTGTGTGTGTGGTGTCAAAGTGAAGATTTAGAAGTGTTTTGATGTTGTTTTTGTGACCAAATCATGTTAGTAAGTTAGTATATATGTTAGAAATGTTGTATAAACACTTGAATATGGATTCAAGTTGGATTTTGAGTCAAAAACTCGTAAAACAGCGTCTGTTTACGAACAGAGCAAGAACACACTGTGATTATGGTTCCTACGGGCGTAGTATGATGTTACTACGGCCGTAGGGTGTTGTTTATGTTACTGCGGTCGTAGGTAATGGTTGCTACGGCCGTAGGATTGAAATTATGAGGATTACCACCTACGGGTGATGGAAACAAGACTACGGGCGTAGGATATGGTTGCTACGGCCGTAGTTACCCAAAGGATGCCTACTACGGGCGTAGTATATAGTTACTACGGCCGTAGGTCATGGTTCTTTGGCATGAACTCCTACGGGCGTAGTGCATATGTACTGCGGCCGTAGTACCTGTTGGAAGGTTGTCCTGCGGGCGTAGGAACATGTTCCTGCGGCCGTAGGAGGCTGTCAGAAGCCATGTTGATCTTTTGTTGAGACAGTTGTTAGTGTTGTCTGTTGTAGTGTGTACTAAGGGGTGTTTGTCCATGTTTATTGGTGTTAGGTGACTCGGACGATTATGTGTGCTCTTGGGATTCCCGATTGCATATCTGCCTCTTGTAGTTTCGAGGTGAGTACCGGTTTCCCATGAGTCTCAGTAGGTAAGTTATCTGTAGTACATGTTGACACATGATTGGTGTATTGATACGTGGAAATGGAGGTATGTTATGATAAAGTTGTACAAGCATGCTTAGTATTATTATTGTTGATATGAAAGATATTGTTGTGATTATATGCGCGCATGAACTGGATCCTTATTGGATCAACTAGTTGTATATGAAGTTTTGTCCGGACACTGAATTGGAGAACACGGAGGTCAGTCAGGTAGACGGGTGTCAATACTTGGCTGGGTTCTCGGGTAGACGGGAGTTAGTACCCGGGCACTAACGGTACTCAAGTAGTATACGCTTGGGTGATGGTCCTGCAGGCCGCCGTTCCTCTAAGGAGTAAGGTTCCTTGATAGATGGGAACCAACATGATAGATAATTGGCGTACTATGTGGAATGCTTTTGGGTTGTTGAGCGGGGTTAGCTCCCCTGCAACATACGACTACTGCTGACACGTTTGTCACGTCACAATATGATAGGATAGCCCTGTGTGCTGTTCTGATACATGATGGCCTGCTTATTGTTGCTTATGTGTAATTGGTGCTCACTAGCTAGTTGTAGCTAACGGTGCAGGATTTACTTTTTCGCAGGTTGATGCTAGAGGCCTGGTGAGGCGGGTACCGATGGTAGTTTTTGTTGTATATACCTTTTGGGGAACACGTTGTTGTTTTTGGATCCGATGGTCGGCAACTAGTTGGTAACGCTTGTAGTTTTGAACTTGGCTAACCTTTTTGTTGTAATTAATTAGCCGAGTCAAACTTGTTGTTTTTGTAAATGGTGTTTAATTCCGCTGCAACACTTTTTGATAATCGATGTTTAAAAAGTTTAAATTAACTCTAATTTTAAGCTCGTTAGGGGTGGCGTTACAAGTAGGTATCAGAGCCTAAGTTTGAGGAATTGAGTACTCGTAGAAGTATTCAATCTCAAGCTCGGGCCCGACCATCGTTAAGTGTTCCTATCTGGGTAATTGGGGTTGAGTTGAGTGATATGTGGCTGTCTTATGTGATAGATTAATTGTAGTATTTGTACGTGGTGAATAAATGGTGTACTAACTGTGGTCTACGTGTAAATAGTTAGTTGAGTAGAAATGGCCGAACGTAGAGCTACGACAGAAGAGGCTCTCAAACGAATGGAGGACGAGGCCTCAAGTGAACGACGGGAAGCTGAGGACGAGGCTTCTCAGCATAATGTGGAACCGCCAAGACATGATCAAGAGCAGGCGGCATATGTTAGACTGTTAGAGGAGGAGCTCCGATTGACGAGGGAGCTGTTGCAAAATGCTTTGGCAGTGAAGAAGCCAAAGAAGTGTTCTTACAAGAAGTTCTTGTCTTGCGGGCCGAAGGTTTATGAGGGTAGTGATAATCCCTCTGAGACTATTCGTTGGTTACGTGAGACGGATCAGGTGTTCGAAGCTTGTGAATGTGAACGTGAGCTTCGCGTCAGATATGTTGTTCAGAGGTTAAAAGGGCCAGCACTGGATTGGTGGGATACAGTTAAAGATACGTTGAAGCCGGAGGTGATTGATGCTCTGACTTGGGAGCAGTTTTCTGAAAAATTGAAAGCAAAGTATTGTACAGATTATGATCTGGAACGACTGGAGAACGAGTTCAGTAGTATACGTAAGGGGGACAAGCCTGTTGAGGACCTTATTCATGCTTTTACGGATAAGGTTAGATTCATACCGCATTTGGTGACTGATGAGAAAGCCAAGATGCGGAAGTTTGTAAACATTTTGCCACTTGATTATCGCGCTCATGTTAGAGCTGCGGCTACTTTGGATCGGGCGTTTGAGATAGCCCGACAGATTGATGGGGATAGACGCCAGGGAAAGGGGGATCATGTTGTGGAGGGTCAGAAAAGGAAGTTTCAGCAGTTCTCAAAATCTGTTACTTCCAAGGGGCAGTCGTCGACTGGGGGAAAGCCTGATTATTCGAAGAAGGCTAAGTTTGAGGGTTCTTGGTGCTCTCTGTGTCGCACCTACCATGCTGGTGATTGTTCAAAGGCCACTACTCGTTGTTTTAGGTGTGGTCAGAAAGGGCACTCGGTGAATGAGTGCGAGTTTAAGGAGAACGTCTGTTACAAGTGCCATAAGCCAGGGCACCGGATTACAGATTGTCGGTCAAAGTCAGACGCTGGAACTGGAGGATCTGCCTCAGGGCAGAAGAAAGACAACTCTCCCCGTGCTAAAGGGCGGGCGTTTCAGATGACAAAGGAAGAGGCCAAGGGTGCTGGGGACGTGATTACGGGTACTTTTCTTATTAACTCTACCCCAGCATGTGTACTGTTTGATTCTGGAGCTACATATTCATTTGTGTCTGTCTCTTTCTGTGATAAACTGCAAATGCCTGTATCTGTGTTGTCTGAGCCTGTAAGAGTAGAGACTGCTAGTGGTAAAGTAGTTTCTGTTGTAGATAGTGTCCCTCAAGCAGTTATTGATATCGACGGGAGTAGTTTTCCTGTTTCTTTTCTTTTAATGCCGATTGCGGGATTCGATGTTGTGATTGGGATGGATTGGCTTAGTAAGTTGAACGCTGAGATTTTCTGTTCCAAGAAGTTGATTAAAGTTCCTTTACCTGACGGGTCATATGCTGTGGCTCGTGGAGAGAGACGAAAGTTAGATATTCCTATCATTTCTCTGTTGAAAGCAAGAAAGTCGGTTTCGAAAGGCTGCGATTGCTATTTAGCACATGTGATTGATGCTAAACTGGAGAAACGTGTGGTTCGTGATATTCCGGTGGTGACAGATTATCCAGAGGTATTTCCTGATGAGTTGCCTGGGTTACCGCCAGTCAGAGATGTTGAGTATAGAATTGATCTTGTTCCGGGGGTTACCCCTGTGGCTAAAGCTCCATATCGTCTTGCTCCTTCCGAGGTTCGCGAGATGATGACGCAAATTCAGGAGTTACTAGACAAAGGCTTTATTAGCCCGAGTTCTTCTCCTTGGGGTGCTCTGGTGCTATTTGTGAAAAAGAAAGACGGGACTATGAGAATGTGCATTGATTATCGGGAGCTGAATAAGGGAACGGTAAAGAACAAATATCCTCTGCCGCGGATAGATGATTTGTTTGATCAACTGCAGGGAGCGACGTGCTTCTCAAAGATTGATCTGCGGTCTGGATACCACCAAGTGTTAGTTGCTAACGAAGACGTCCCAAAGACGGCTTTCCGTACTCGTTATGGTCATTACGAGTTTTTGGTGATGCCTTTTGGTTTAACCAATGCTCCTGCTGTTTTCATGGACCTGATGAATCGGGTTTGTCGTCCATTTCTTGATAAATCGGTGATTGTGTTTATTGATGATATTCTCATCTATTCTAAGACAGAAGCTGAACATGAGTTGCATTTGCGAGAGGTTCTCAAAACTCTTAAACGGGAGAAGCTTTACGCTAAATTCTCAAAGTGTGAGTTCTGGCTACGAGAAGTTCATTTTCTCGGTCACGTGATCTGCAGCGATGGCGTGAAAGTTGATCCGGCGAAAGTTGAAGCGGTTATGAATTGGGGAGTTCCTCGAACTCCTTCTGAAGTTAGAAGTTTTCTTGGCCTAGCTGGTTACTATCGGCGGTTTATCCGCGACTTTTCTAAGCTTGCGGGTCCTCTGACTAAATTAACCCGCAAAGATGTTGCATTTGTTTGGGCGGAAGCTCAAGAACAGGCGTTTCAATATTTGAAACGGCTATTGTGCGAGGCTCCAATACTTTCCTTGCCAGAGGGATCTGAAGACTTCATTGTTTACTGTGATGCCTCGTATTCTGGATTGGGGTGTGTGTTGATGCAGCGAGATAAAGTGATTGCCTACGCCTCAAGGCAATTGAAACCTCATGAAGGCAACTATCCGACTCATGATCTTGAGTTGGCAGCGGTGGTGTTCGCGTTGAAATTGTGGAGGCACTATCTCTATGGTACAAAGTGTGTGGTCTGTACGGATCACAAGAGCCTGCAATATGTATTCACGCAGAAAGAGCTCAACATGAGACAACGTAGATGGCTCGAGTTGATCAAAGACTATGATTGTGAAATTCGCTACTATCCTGGTAAGGCCAATGTGGTGGCGGATGCATTGAGTCGCAAGAGCTCTACAGTAGATGCTAGATTTATGAAACTTACTGTGGTTCCCGATATCATTGCTCGATTGAAGGAAGCGCAGCAAGTAGCGTTACAAGATGAAAACCTAAAAGCAGAAACGATGAAAAAGCTGAAAGATCAACTTGTTGATGATACTCGCGGACTAAAGACGTTTCAGTCTCGCGTGTGGGTACCTCTTCATGGTGATAATCGTGAGCTGATACTGCAGGAAGCTCATAAATCTAGGCTGTCGGTTCATCCGGGCAGCACAAAGATGTATCATGACTTAAAGGCATTGTACTGGTGGCCTACTTTGAAGCGAGATATTGCTTCTTTTGTGGAAAAATGTCAGATCTGCGCGCAAGTTAAGGCAGAACATCAGAAGCCTTATGGCAGTTTGCAGCAACTAGAGATCCCTGAGTGGAAGTGGTATCACATTACGATGGATTTTGTGACGAAATTGCCGAAGACCCTTAGGGGTCATGATGCTATTTGGGTCATTGTCGATAGATTGACCAAGAGCGCTCATTTTCTAGCTATCAGCGAGTCTACTCCGCTAGAAAAGTTAGCAAAGCTGTATGTAGATGAAGTGGTGTCACGACATGGTTTGCCATGTTCTATTGTGTCGGATCGTGATGCGAGATTTACTTCACACTTTTGGCAGAGTTTACAACATGAACTTGGTACACGTGTTCATCTGAGCACAGCGTATCATCCGCAGACAGATGGCCAGTCGGAAAGAACTATCCAGACGTTGGAGGACATGCTTCGCGCATGTATTCTCGAATTTGGTGGTGCGTGGGATTCTCACTTGCCGTTGGTCGAGTTCGCTTATAATAACTCGTACCACTCCAGTATTGGGATGCCACCTTATGAAATGTTGTATGGGAGGCGTTGTCGTACTCCCACATGTTGGTTAGAACCCGGTGAAAAGCAGTTTGCTGGACCTGAAATTGTTCAGATTACGGCAGATAAAGTGAAGATTGCGCGGGAAAAGCTCAAAGCGGCCCGTGACAGACAGAAAGTATATGCTGATCCTAAGCGCAGACCAGTTGTATTCCAGGAGGGCGATCGGGTGTTCTTGAAAGTTTCTCCTTGGAAAGGCGTGATTCGTTTTGGTAGAAAGGGTAAGTTGAGTCCACGTTACATTGGTCCATTTCGGATCATTCGCGTGGTTAATGATCAGACAGTTACGCTAGAGTTGCCTCCAGAGTTATCTGGAATTCACAACACGTTCAACGTGTGTTATCTGCGTAAGTGTAAGGTGGAGGAGAACCAGATTTTGCCTCTACAAGAATTGAAGGTTGACGCTTCAAAGCGCCTAGTTGAAGAGCCTGTAGAGATACTTGATTCTAAAACCAAAAAGTTGCGTCGAAAGTTGATTAAACTGGTGTTAGTTAAGTGGAAGCATAACCTGGGTTCGAATATGACCTGGGAGACGGAAGATGACATGAAAGCTAGATACCCTCACTTGTTTGTAGACGATCAGATTCCGAGGACGGAATCTTCTTAAGGGGGGTAGATTTGTAACACCCCAAAATGGGGCCTAGTTGTAAACTGTAGTACATGTAGCTTTAACAGTTGTACGTTGACTTTAATTGGTGTTTTGTTGCTAACTGTAGTATAAATGTTGCTAAATGGTGTATTAAATGTTAATTGGTGTTTTAAACATGAATTGGTGCTAATTGGTGTTAAATGGTGTTAACTGGTGTTAAATGTGGATAAAAATGTAGTATTATGAAAAGTGTCATAAGTTGACCAAGTAGATAAATAGTTGAACGGTTTTGGATAATGGTTCCAAAAATATCTCCGTTAGTTGAAACGGATAACCCTAAGTTGTGTTTTAAGTTGAATAGGAGAACGAAATACCCGAGATGGGGTATTAACTTGTTAAGTCGGTCTATAGACTCTTTCTTCTTTACTAGATAAGTTTAAAACACACATACACACACTAAAAACACATACATGCGTACGTACAACCATCCACACCCATTTGCTTGATCTTTTGAAAGAGAAATCAAGAAGAAGAATCAATTGCTAGTTGATTTCAGTAGAGATTCGAGATTATTAGACCTGTGTTCATCTTCTTCAAGTAAGATTTATTGTTCTAAACCTAGTTCTTCATGTCCTTGTGTGTGTGGTGTCAAAGTGAAGATTTAGAAGTGTTTTGATGTTGTTTTTGTGACCAAATCATGTTAGTAAGTTAGTATATATGTTAGAAATGTTGTATAAACACTTGAATATGGATTCAAGTTGGATTTTGAGTCAAAAACTCGTAAAACAGCGTCTGTTTACGAACAGAGCAAGAACACACTGTGATTATGGTTCCTACGGGCGTAGTATGATGTTACTACGGCCGTAGGGTGTTGTTTATGTTACTGCGGTCGTAGGTAATGGTTGCTACGGCCGTAGGATTGAAATTATGAGGATTACCACCTACGGGTGATGGAAACAAGACTACGGGCGTAGGATATGGTTGCTACGGCCGTAGTTACCCAAAGGATGCCTACTACGGGCGTAGTATATAGTTACTACGGCCGTAGGTCATGGTTCTTTGGCATGAACTCCTACGGGCGTAGTGCATATGTACTGCGGCCGTAGTACCTGTTGGAAGGTTGTCCTGCGGGCGTAGGAACATGTTCCTGCGGCCGTAGGAGGCTGTCAGAAGCCATGTTGATCTTTTGTTGAGACAGTTGTTAGTGTTGTCTGTTGTAGTGTGTACTAAGGGGTGTTTGTCCATGTTTATTGGTGTTAGGTGACTCGGACGATTCTGTGTGCTCTTGGGATTCCCGATTGCATATCTGCCTCTTGTAGTTTCGAGGTGAGTACCGGTTTCCCATGAGTCTCAGTAGGTAAGTTATCTGTAGTACATGTTGACACATGATTGGTGTATTGATACGTGGAAATGGAGGTATGTTATGATAAAGTTGTACAAGCATGCTTAGTATTATTATTGTTGATATGAAAGATATTGTTGTGATTATATGCGCGCATGAACTGGATCCTTATTGGATCAACTAGTTGTATATGAAGTTTTGTCCGGACACTGAATTGGAGAACACGGAGGTCAGTCAGGTAGACGGGTGTCAATACTTGGCTGGGTTCTCGGGTAGACGGGAGTTAGTACCCGGGCACTAACGGTACTCAAGTAGTATACGCTTGGGTGATGGTCCTGCAGGCCGCCGTTCCTCTAAGGAGTAAGGTTCCTTGATAGATGGGAACCAACATGATAGATAATTGGCGTACTATGTGGAATGCTTTTGGGTTGTTGAGCGGGGTTAGCTCCCCTGCAACATACGACTACTGCTGACACGTTTGTCACGTCACAATATGATAGGATAGCCCTGTGTGCTGTTCTGATACATGATGGCCTGCTTATTGTTGCTTATGTGTAATTGGTGCTCACTAGCTAGTTGTAGCTAACGGTGCAGGATTTACTTTTTCGCAGGTTGATGCTAGAGGCCTGGTGAGGCGGGTACCGATGGTAGTTTTTGTTGTATATACCTTTTGGGGAACACGTTGTTGTTTTTGGATCCGATGGTCGGCAACTAGTTGGTAACGCTTGTAGTTTTGAACTTGGCTAACCTTTTTGTTGTAATTAATTAGCCGAGTCAAACTTGTTGTTTTTGTAAATGGTGTTTAATTCCGCTGCAACACTTTTTGATAATCGATGTTTAAAAAGTTTAAATTAACTCTAATTTTAAGCTCGTTAGGGGTGGCGTTACACCTAATTAGGATAAAATTAATTAAATACATAATAAATTAAGACAAGTTAAATTGACTAACCATTTATCAGCATTACATACCTTCTGAATCATTTGGATCCAATGTTCCTCCTTTATCCATGTTGGACAATAGGGGACGATGACAGACATATCCGCCTCAACATCAAAGCCTGCTTCTTTTGCCTTTGTAATTGCTTTTTTTCTTTCTCTGTGTATTTGATCCTTTACTCGTGCTTTCATTATTTCTTCCCATGCTTTTAAAACACTAGCATCTGCTTCACTATTCCATTGAAAATGTTGCTATACATACAAACATTTAACTGTTAGTGCATTGCCAGATAAAATTATGTGTTGGTATGTTAACTTATAATTTAAAACCTTGAAACGATCAAAAAGTTTCTTGCGAGAATCGTGTGGTATGTGTTTCCATGAAGTCCACGGACCCTCAAACATGGTATGCAATATGCGAGTAATTTCTCTAGGAGGGTTGATGCTAACGAACCTACATAATTAAACAATTTAACACAATTAGTATTTTTCCTATCAAATATTTTTATAGAAGAAAATTTCATTATATATGCGTACTGATTTGCTTGAACTTCAATCCACTCCCTGTTTGGTGGAAGAATTGGGGTCTGCTCGATGACATTCGAAGCATTAATAGCTTGTGGTGACTGCGGTCTCTGTGGTGACTCTATGCCAAAGTCATAAGCATCATCATCACCAGAATCAATATCGTACTCGAGAAACCGTGGAACAGAAGTACTAGGCATTGATACTCCACCAGATGTGTGTGCATTGTAGATACCTCTACCTGCACCATGAGTCCCTCTACCTGCACCATGATTCCCTCTACCTGCACCCACGGTACCCCTCCCTATACTCTGAGTACCTCTTCCTGCACCCTCGGTACCTCTACCTAAACTATGGGTACCTCTACCTGTACCCTCAGGACCTCTGAGAATTTCACCTCCTCTACCTCTACTACGTACCATGATAACTAAAAAAAATGTGATTAGTAAGGAGTATGATCTTAAAACAAGATCCATATACAAATTACAATAAATAAACATGTATTGAGTCTACGAGTAGAATCATAAAAGTAGCACCTGCACCTATAGGCGAGTAGTCACCTGCATAACAAAAAAAGTAACAATTAATTAGTTAAAGATATATATCATCATAGTATTTTTTTATTTATTTATTTCATATCTTAAATTAAAAATTATAAATTATAAATTCAAAACTAATTACATTTCATCTGAATATATTAGACAAATTCAATTCAGATTCTTCATTTGTATCCTCATCATCATCTACATTTTCAAACTCTTCTTCTTCATCACTATCATAAATAGAAGCATCCTCTACATATGTATTTTCACCAACTTCTTGCATTTCATCTTGTGAGACAAGACCTACAAGATCATCTTCCAAGTCTATATTCGTTGTACATAAAAACCGTTCATTTTCTTGGAAGAAATGTTCCTCGTCCACATTATCATCATCCGCAACTTCACTAACACATTGTGCTATTTCATATATACCCCTAGGCTTTGTCTTAACAACAGCCCACCAATCTTTCAAATCTTTGGTATTTGAAGGGTATGAAGTATAATAAACTTGTGTTGCTTGTGATGCTAGGATAAACGGGTCGTTGATACATCCCTTGGACTTGAATTTGATATCAACAGAGTTATGTTTAGAGTCAACCTTTACGCCTTTAATCGGATCAAACCAATGACACGTAAACACCACAACTATGCAACGGCCCAAATTACTATGATATTCAACCTCGAGGACCTCTTCTAACATTCCATAGTAGTCAAACTCATTCTCATCATAACTTAGCCCTTTTACACATACACCACTATTATGTGTGACTCGTCCTTCACCGTGTTTTAAAGTGTGAAACTTATAACCATTGACAAAATAACCCTTATGTGATTGAACCTGACGAATTGGTATTTGTGCGATATCTTTCAAATGTTTAGTGTTAATACTTGACCCTTGCATAACCTACAATGATTAGAAAATATATGTTATGATTTAAGATGATACTATATTAGTAGGTAACACAAAACTTTATCTATGTGTATACTTACACGTCTCTTAAACCAATTAGCAAAATGTTCTTGTCTGTAGAGATCAAGCGTTTCTTGTGTAACATTTGGTTCATTTCGTCTAACACATCAAACTTCTCAATGAATGGGTGAACCTCCTCACAGTTAAGCAAGATATAAGTATGAATCTTGTGCATTTTGGCATCGTTGAGTAGTCTTTTTTTTCCACCCTTGTCAAATATTCTTCGAGATGGAACTTTGAAGATGCTTAATCGGGCATCCTTCCTGGAAGAAGAGGGAATATCTGGAGCAAAATTTCGAGGCTCACGATTTAATCGTGTTTCTACTGTTGGTTCATAATACATGGAACAATACGTGGAAAGCTCATCTACGAGATAAGATTCAACAATAGACCCCTCGACCTTTGCTTTGTTTCTAATAGTCCTTTTTAGTGAGCCCAACCTCCTATATAATTGTCATAAGACAAAATATTATAAAAAAGGTATATAATTAAAGTAAAGTAATTTGTAATTTGTAATTTGTAATTTGTAATTTGTTAAGTTAATACAATTACCTCTCATATAGATACATCCATCTGAACTGCACCGGACCACCAATAATAGCTTCATGAGTCAAATGTACAATGAGGTGTTCCATCGAGTCAAATAATGATGGCGGGAAGACTTTTTCCAATTTGCAAATGGTTTCAACAATATTTAATTTCAGCTTTTCTAAGTCATCCACATGTAACACCTTTGAGCATACATACATACATACATACATACATACATACATACATACATACATACATACATACATTACATTACATACATAAGCAAGTTAGGTTATAAATGATACATTAAGTCTATGAACTATCTTAGTCACGCTAAACATATTATTTTAAATGATTGAAGTATCTTTATAAGTTGTAATATCTATTTTCCTAAATTGTTTTATAAAAGCGTCAATATTTCTTGTAAATTCTGACGTATTCCGACGAAAATCTTAATAAATTACAAAATAACATTGACAAATTTATATAATTGTTTTACTAAACTATTTTATACAAATCGTCAGTATTTTATTAGAAATTCAGATGATTTAAATATTAAATTATTTAAATTAGTATTTTAATTGCCTTTTTATAAAGTATCGTTATACGATCGAAATTTCCTTCTACTTTCTAACATAAATTGTAATACATGATAATAAATAAAGTATTGCATTAATATAATTCTTTTTTAAATTACATTTAGATAAAGTGTCGCTATCTAATGAAATTTCTGACGATTTTTTCAACTAAAACTATAATACGTAATAAAATATAAAGTATTTCATTTATTTAATTGCTTTCTAAACTACATTTAGACAAAACGTCGATATATTGTCGGAATTTCCAACAATTTTCCAATGGTAACTATTTAATTGTTTTTTTTAACTATTTTATAAAAATCGTCGGTATTTCGTTGAAAATGCTGACAATTTTCCGATGAATTCATATTTGGTTATTAAGTATCAAATATTAGATTTAATAGACTAGTTTATGAGTTACCTTTTTATAAAGCGTCGCTATATGGTTGGACATTCCGATGATTTTCTAACGAAAACTATAAAACCTTATAAAATATAAACCATTAAATTCATTTAATTATTTTCTAATATATTTAGATAAAACGTCGATATTTCGTTGGAAATTCCGATATTTTTCCAACATAATTCATATATAATTATTAAATATCAAATATTAAATTTATTAAATTGGTGTCTCAGTTACGGTTATACAAAGCGTCACTATGTGGTTGGAATTTTCGACGATTTTCTAACGAAAATTATAATACATTATATAATATAAACTATTGATGTTATTTAATGGTTTTCTATATTAATTATTTAATTTAATTAATTATTTTCGAAAATATTTTATATTAAACGTCGCTATATCGTAGGAATTTTCGATGATTTTCCGACGAAAATGATAGTAATTATTTAATTTATCACGTTTAATGTTTCAGTCGGTATTGTGTTGGTAAATTGTGAAGAAATAGCTATGATTTTATAACAGATCTAATAGTGTAGCAATAATGTTGCAAAAGAGTTGCTAAAAGGTCGGTAGTGGTATTGTTGTTTTTAAGTTATTTCTGTCGGAATAGTGTCGCAAATTAGTCGTAATTTCCGACGGTTTTGTGTAGTCGGAAATTTTTGGTCGGAAATAAACAATATTCTAGTAGTGTCAATTGACATTGAATCTGACAAGCGTATTTATATATATATATATATATATATATATATATATATATATATATATATAGGGTTCCATTGAGAACCGATTTTAGTGCGAGAACCGCGAGAACCAATCTTAGCCGTTGATTTGATAAGTGGAATTCATGGATGGAAAGCGTGAGGGGATCAAGTGTGGCATGGTGTATGTGAGGAATTCATGGGTGGACAATGACATTGAAAGAGGGGGAATTGAACGGCTCAGATTGGTTCTCGCGGTTCTCGCATTAAAAATGGTTCTCAATGGAACTTCTTCCTATATATATATATATATATATATATATATATATATATAAAATCAAAATTAAATAGCTGTCGTGCTGATGGAATGAAGAAAAACACAAGTGATGGAGACAACCCAAGCATGCGCACTTATTAAAATCACGTAGTTTTGTATAGGTTGTATGATATAATATTATATATGCCATTAAAATAATTTATTCAATTAATTAATTTTGTCTTTCGCTAGATCGAGGTTCATCTCCTCGGCAACCATCTTCACGCTACGTACGTAGCTGCCATGGATAGATGGCCCTACATCCATGAAATTAATCGGCTCCAGTAAATATATATATAGTCGGTGACATACATAGATCTGTACGTACGTTCTTTCCAACGTACAGAAGTAGTATGTACGCAGTTTCACACACATAAATTAATATTCTAACCGTAATATTTATTTAGCTTTTAGAGAGGTACCGAAAGAAAAGGTTCATCCTTTTTCTTGTGTCCTCCAAGAAACTAAACTTAAATAGTTTACATGGAAAAGCAAATTACTTCAATCTTAAAAAGCCCAACAGCAAATGGCGCGTGTTAAAATACCATTAATAAATTTATTTTTGGGTCAAATATTGCCAAACCATTTATTGTATGCATAGCTTGCTATACATGTGAATCATGCTATAACCCGGCTAAATCAACCACAAAATTCGGCAATAAGAACCGAGAGGGCACATATGACGATCTCATTTCGAGGGGTCCATTTCTATTTCCAGATTAATTTGCGTAGTTTGAAATTCCCATTTGCAAAACCGAGAGTTGCATGGATTTCCATATGAACGATAATCGATCTTCAATTAATGCATTATGTGTGCTTTTGGTTCTGATTACTGAAATCTTCATTGAACCCTAATCAAATCTGGTTCATGTATGAAGTCGAATCTCAAATCCGATGTGTGGGTATGGTTTTGGTTGGACTATGCATATCTCATTAGAGTACCCTAAATCGATTTTGTGTTTTGCTCTTCATTGTTCTTAATGATTCTTGTTAGAGTTCTTATTTGTGATATGTGTTCATGTTTGTTCCTAATTTCACAATATCATTGTTCTTTTTTGCTTCGTAAGCACTTCATTTTGATTATATTTTTTGATTTCCATTTCTGCAAAAAAGAAAATCAATTTCTAGCTAGGTGTTGTTTCCCAATATTACTTTATAACACAAATTAAGAACACGTGAATATTGACCGATTACCTTTGAAAATATATTACCAGTTGCATAAATGACACAATGAAGAAATTGGATTATATTACTTAGATGGAAAAATTTATTACATTCCGGTCCAAGGGCGAAGGTTTACGTATTTTGTAAATTGGTACCATTTCGTAATATTTATTAGCACCGCAACACAATCAAAAGGATAGCGTGCCGTGGGGCAACACGTGGGTCGAACCCACTTGTGGACCAATAATTATCTTGGCTAAAAATATAATCTTTACATGCCACGTAACTTCCAATGTACACCTCACCAAATTTCGCCCATAATCACTTTTGTACTGGTTCAATCATAGTACCAGGTGTCCAAGTCTAGTTATAGATAATCAATAAAATCTAGTTATAATTTCTAAAAATAGTAATAGTATATTGTATATAAAAAGTTTGAATAATAACAAAAATATAATTCAAATAGATTTTTTTATAAGCATGAAAGACCGATTAAGAAACATGAGTTATGATTATTATTTTTAAAAATTATAATATTATTTTATACTTTTATCCAGGAATGTGTTAACATTCTCCTTTATATTATACTAGTATATAAAACCAAATTAATAAAACTAAATCTTTATGACAATATATATTTATACAACAAATTTTGATAATATAAAACAGAATAAAGTTTGTAAGAAAATAATAATTTAATATATCATATTTCGTATTACTTAGTAAACAGATGTCAAGAACTGATAACTTTTCAAAGAAGATTGTTTGCCAGTAGGGGGTTTTAAATAAAAAAATAAATTTTTTTGGCAGATATAATTGGTGAAGATGCTGCGTTGGCGTAACACCCGACACAAGAAACTAAAACCCATACTATCATCACATGTTTTATACACTTGTACCAATACTATTGTCTCTACCCCCCTCACCTATAAACTTACGTGGGAAGCTTTTTATTAAAAAAATAAAAAAAATTAAAATAAGACTAATAAGCAAGTGTATATATATATATATATATAGAGCAGAACATAACGCTTAAACTTACCAATTCAAATCAATTGAGTGTCTGCCTTGTATCCTCCAACAAAAATGGCGGTTTCTTCAAAACTTGGCATCAAAACTCAAGTTAAATCAATTAGCTTGCCTTCCAGATCACACCCAACCACACTCCGAATCGAGCAAGAGCTTAATGCTGCCAAAGTAGCCACTGCAGCTGCAGCATCCAAGCCATCTGTAGAGTCCATTTGCAGTGGTTTAGCTCAGCTAGCAGAGCTGTATAAGTGCATGGATGATCTCTTAAACTCATCTACCATCAAAGTTTTAATCTCTAGCCAACGAAACAGGAAATGGGTCGAAGGTTTAATCGACGAATCTGTGAATTTCTTGGATGTTTGTGGAAGCACAAGAGATATAGTGACTGAGATCAAGCAACATGTTAGAGATCTTTACTGTGCTTTGCGGAGGAGAAAATGTGAGTTGAGCAATGAAAACAGCATTGTGAAATACAATTGCTTTAGGAAGAAGATGAAGAAAGATGTTAAATTGTTGGTTGCAAGTTTGAAACAAGTTGATATAATCATGGGAGGTGGATCAATGGTGGTTGATTCAGATAACCACCAGCTTGCAGCAGTGATCAAGGCGGTAATTGGACTTGGTGAAGTGACGGTTTCTGTTTTCGAATCCTTGTTGTTGTACTTCTCTATGCCGATTTCAAAGCCGAACAGATGGTCTCTTGTGGTATCAAAGTTGATACACAAGGGAATGGTGGCGAGTGAAGATCAGCAAGAACAGGGGAATGCGAATGAATTTGAAAGTGTAGATGATGCATTGCAAACTTTATGTAAGTATGAATCGTCAAAACATGCAGCGAAGATGGAAATTGCAAAATGTAGATTGGAAAGACTGGAAACTCAGCTTGAATCCATGGAAACCAAATTGGAGTTCCTGTTTAGGCGCTTGATTGGAAGCAGAGCTTCTCTTCTCAACATCATCTTGTAGTAATATATAGTAAAAGTAGGTCTTCTGAGCTCCTGCATAGGCATGGAAAATTTTAGTTCATATGCTTATGTGATTCAAATTTTCATTTCAAAATCATTGTACATTGACCAAAATCACCAGTTATAGTACAAATTCAATATCAGGTTTTATCATAACTGTTCATACTGGTCACAACCAACATAATCCATATAGTAAAAAGAGATAGCATCATTTTATAAAAGATTCAATCTTTCGCCAATAAAAAACAAACTGGCGTATATCATGGGCGGAAACAGTAGTGTTGGCCAAGCTCCAAACATAACAAAAGAAAAAGCTTTACATAAATCACATTTTTATTTCTAATGAAGAATAATGTCGTATATAAGTTAGTATATATTGTATATCATAGAAAATAAGGTTACCAGGCAAAAGAAGTTTAATTCCTTGCATCCATGGCTGCTGTGAAATATCGCATCAGAAGTAAAAAGAAATCCATTAGATTTGTTGGCAGATCAAACTGACCGCTTTTTGTAAATTGAAGAACTGCTAAAAAAGATGAAAGCAACAATAACAGAAGCATCATCTGCAGTGGTTTATCGTTAGTAAATTAAATGAATGAAACTGGATAACTTAATTACAAATAAGACAGGTCAAAAGTGAAGTTGGGTCAAAGTGGTACCGAGTTGTATATAGCTCAAATTAAGTAGAGGGCAAACAATACAATGTGTACACAAATCAATAGAATACATCAATGTTTCTTTCTCTTCTATTAAATAAAATGGCTAAAATACTAGCCTAATAAAACAAATGATTCTTAAGAAAAATACACAATCATCATCCACATGCTACTTACATCTATTTTACGAAGCACCACTTGACAAGAAACCCATTACAATCACAATTCGACAATGGTTAGACCCGGGGTTTTACATAGTAAAGAACTCTTTTCTGGGGCTTAAAGAGGTACTTAGAACCATATGTTGAGCGAATAACATCGATTAGCAGATGATATTGCAGCATAACATAAAGGAGGACTGGCAAGACAGCAAACACGGCCAGGAGTATAGGTATCCATTTCATCTCTCGATGGTATAATATGAAGAAGCTGATGCTAAAAGTGACCATCATGGTTGTTATAGAAAGGAAAAGAGTTGCTAAACCTAACATCAGTTTTTTGGGTAGTGCTTCCACAAAATCACGTTCAGCATAACGAGATGTGAGGATGGATAAGAAAGTGAGTATAGAAGCTGAAGACAAGAACAAGGATATGGCATCTGCCACTACAAAGACCACAAAGGTTGCTTTCCGAAAGAACATAGGTATACCGTTATTCTGGTTGTATCCCCCAGGAACTGTGAAAGCCGCAGCAAATACTATGGTTGCAATAAGTGTTGCAACCACCATACATTGACTTGCTGTTCCTTTCATCCACTTCTCACCTTCTGTAATAAGATCTATGTGTTCCTCGGTGAATAACTCGCGTGGTGTTAGACCATCTTTGTTTTTCCGTTCTCTATAAGAAGGAGGGACCGTATTCCTTACTTCCTACGGTAAAAAGTGGAATAGTTATACACTACCTTTTGGTTATACTAATATAGAGCACTATAATCATTGTGAAAGATAAAGGAAGCAAGAATTTGGAATGAAATATATGTACCTTGAACCATAATAGTTCTCGCTGCATCTGTAAAGCAGCTCCAGATACATCCTCAAGTCGTTTTTTCTTGGTACTCTTTCCAGCTAAATGCAACATATTATTATCGTTTGGATCTCGGAGAGGAGTAATCATATCCTTCATTGTGCCTATCTCATACAGTAGGTTGTAGATACCCTCGTGACGATGTTGGACAGCAATATGAAATATAGTTTGATTGTTATCATTTACCTTCCATATCAAATCAGGATATCGACGAATAAGCTCAACTAAGAATTTAGTGTTTCCCATTTCTGCAGCAATAAACAGTATCCGAGAAGAGTGGGATTCTTTTAAAGTTGTGGCAGCATACATCTTGCTAATATGTTTAGAAATGAGTTTTTGTAGGTACTGTGCTTGATCTTCCTTCCTAGATTCTCGCTTGACAATATTCTTGGTATTAATATGCATGCTAACAATATGTTCAGAAATGACCTTTTGTAGTTTCAGGGCTTCATCTACCTCACCAGAAACTGGATTGTTGTCTTGCTTAGTCATGTTTTGTGATTCAACATGAAGGTTCACTAGATGATCAGAAATTAATCTGTGTAGTTTCGAAGCTTGATCAACCTCTCCAGAAGGTGACCCGGCATCTTGTTTAGTCACATCTGGTGGCCCTTTGATAATGATCTGGTATTCTACATCCAATTTGTCAAGATGTTCAGAAAGGAGTTTTCGTAGTTGCAGAACTTGAGCAACCTTTTCAGAAGTTAGCTTTGTATCTTGCACAATTGAATCAGGTGCCCCTCTTAGTATGTTATCAATGTCACGCTTAGGCCTTTTCGCAATATCTTCCCAGATGATCTTTAGTAGTTGCAATGCTTCACCTTCCTTTTCATAAGTTCCCACAGGCAAACTAAATAATGCAAAAACTGAAAGCAACAACCAGAAATGAAGCCAATTGATTGTAGCAATATGTACCAGTGACAAATGATATTGACAGGTAAACTTGTGTTTTAACAACTCGATTGAGAATATATACGAAGAAACTCTATATATTATGACAGTCATATCACAAAGGCCGTCTCTGAGGTGTGCAACCACACAGGACCTCAAACTTACCTGATATATAAGTGAGGAAAGGGTAAAAAAGATTGTCTTGTTTATTCTATTTGAAATTAGTACCAAACAGAGAAAAGTGTAATTACTTGTATATTCTGAAGAGCATAAAAGATCTTGTAACTGTAAATTACAAGGAAAAGAGAATCCACGGAGTCAGTTAGTAATTGAAAATTTTCTGATTGGCAAAATGTTAGTGCTGTTTGACTTAGAGAACATGAAATTAGTGAGGAACGTATTCATAATATGATAAAATGGAGAGATATGTGTGGAGGATTACAGAAGAAACAAACTATTGATAAAGTTACCCAAAAACTATTACACAGAAAAAAACAGTTGGAATATGTGTTGTTGAGAAACATTTCGGTAGTAAATTTCTTTGCAAAGCACAGTTAGCTTTCCAAGGGTGCATCAGATTGAACCAAACACTTGGATATACACAGAATGGAAAGACTGTTGTCTAGAATTTCAAAAGAATCAAACTTAGTGTTAAAGTGGCTTGAGATCCAACATATATTAGAGAAAAAATCATTCATAAAATGTATTGTTAAGAATCCTTTATGTTGTGAAAATTGTAGAAAACACAATTTGTCTAAGTCTGACCTATGTGTTAAAGAGCTTGTTAAAAATATCACAATGATGAAATGTGTGTTCATTATCTTGATCTTAGAATTCCAAGTGATTTAATATTTTTGAGCTTTTTCAAGTGAAGCTCAAATGACGAAAAAGAAATCAAAGAATGAAGTGGATACAAAGATATAATTGAAAAGTTTGCATTAAAAATTCTAGAACGATTACACTTCCTAAATAATAAGTTCTTGTATCTTCCAAATCAATGACACCCCTTCAATTTAGCCTTTTCTTTTAATAAGGGCCTTATGACGGAGTGGCGTGACATGGCCAGTGTGATGGCAGGTAAAATCAGTGCATCACACTATGGCTTCATGCCAACTCCAGCTTGATGGTCCACCATGAAAACGGTCACGCCAAGTGATAGAAGTTTTCTTTTTTGTTTTTTTCTTATTTTGTGTGTATAAAAAAGGAGATGGTTTGATGGAGTGTGTGTTTGATAGTTATGTGATAGCCGGTGAGATGGAGGAAAAAGCTGAAGGGGCACAGCGTACATTCCAATAACTATTTAGAGAGTTTTGCTTATTTTGAGACAGTTGATGCGTAAGTTGAGATGTTTAATTACCTGACTTGATGGTTCTCCTCACGATGTTAGATTTTGTTTCAGTAAATGCTTCGGGCTTTAGATCCAAATCTTCATATACACTGATCCTGCTGCCAGGTTCTGGATGCTTATTTTGAGATGGTTGATCATGTGTATTAAACATCGAGCCGTAGATACGTTTACCCAACTTGATGGTTCTCCCCATGAAATCAGATTCTGCTTCATGAAATGCTTCAGGCTTTCGGGCCAAAACCCCGAGAATATTCCCATTACCAAGTTTTGGGTACTTTTTCACTATCTCTAGTGCAACATCTATAAAAGATTTCACAACCGCTTCATGAGATAAAATCTTACAACATAAAAGCAAAAACAGGAAAGCATATTGATTTTTGTTCACATATGATAACTAGATTAGAGTCAGCTTATATAATTGGGCAAAGGAAATGTTGCTAGCAGCACCTAAATTAGGTGCTGTTACATCCAAATGCACATATATCTTTAAGGAACCAATAATCAAATGACAAAATTATCATTCACCAAACAAGTATGTGAGTGTGGCAGCACCTAACTTAGGTGCTGCAGCAACACACATCCTTTTCCCTATACAATAAGTTACATACTACCAAGTTGTGAATAATTTTTCACTCTGTACGTATTGCGATATCTCAAACAGGTTTCAGAATCACTTTGTTAGGAAAATAATAGTACAGCAAAAACAATGAAAGCAAAATGAAAGATAAATATGTAAAGAGTTTTTTGTATTGCTCAATGAAAAACGGACATTTCACGTGTTGCTAGAATTCAAATACAACTAGATACCTCTCATTACTCGAGTAAACACGTACTACTTATCTACTTGACAAAACAATAGCAAAGAAAAGTAAGTTATAAAGTTATAATAAATAACAACTAGACTATGATACTTACCAAACATATCACCCTCAACACATTTCTCTAGAAGCCAACCACGATTTGTATTTGTCCAACCATCCTCATCACAGAGATCCTTAGAATTATCATATAGAAACTTCACCACCTTATAATGTCCAAACAAGGCAGCTGCATACAGTGGCATCATCTGTCGACTAGCACCTGGGATTGTCAGCAAGGCCGTGTTCTTTTTTGCCATTATCTTAACTGTTTCAACGTTTCCAGCTACAGCTGCTAAATACAAGGCGGTGTTGAAATTTTCATTTTCAAGTGCCAAGTCTTCCTCTGTCATCAAACCCACCAGATTTTTCACAAACTGTTCCAGGTGTTTGGGACCTTTTGCAGATGCCGCAACGTGAAGTGCTGTTTCCCCGTTTTCCGTGATGCTACACCTTACCAACTCTGGTTTCTGATCGATGATTTCTCTAGCAGCTTTCCAGTCACATATAATCGATGCTTCATACAACGGCACACAAAA
Organism: Pulicaria dysenterica; assembly: GCA_947179395.2. NCBI lineage: Eukaryota > Viridiplantae > Streptophyta > Magnoliopsida > Asterales > Asteraceae > Pulicaria > Pulicaria dysenterica. The sequence continues at coordinate 52,463,897 of OX359295.1, forward strand.
GCGGAGGTAATCTACTCTAGGTCCTATAAGTAGTTCCAATGCAAATAGTTACCTAGTGCCACAGAAATTTAAATACACCACTGTGTATGTAAAGTAAACAAAATGGCAGATTATATTAAAAACAATAAACTTTGTCTTAGTTACCATTGTTTTGTAACCAACTATTTTTTATTAAAGACAATAGAATCAACTTTCGTAATCCTTTCCTTGTATACAACTAACTTTTTCTGTGTCTGCATTTTAGTTACCATTGTATACAATGAACTTTGTCATAATTTTCATTTTATACAACAACTTGTATACTATAAGAGGATTATGAAAGTTGATTGAAAAAACAAACAGTTCATTGTATATAGAGGTATTATCATGCAATTTACCTTAAACTAAAACTAAATGTATCCCCTAATCTTAGAAAAATGGGATAATTATCACTATTATGGTACAGTTTTTTTAGTTTTCTTTCTTATAAATAAAAACAAGTATTATTAGTATATTGAAATGCTTTTATTATCAACGCATCTTATATAATAACTGATAACTTATAAATTACTTATATTAATACTGTTATAGTATAATTTAAATTGTTTATGTTAATATTTAGTTATTATTATAGTCCAAACAAGATTAATATATTTTAAATGATAATACATAGTTATTAACTAATTCTGCCATTTAAACCTTTGTCTATAACTTTAACAAGTGTGGACCAACTTCCATTTATAACTAAAACAGAAGTTAGTAGGCTAGTTAACTGAAATACCATAATTAAATAATAACATTTAATTCATTTTTTTTTTCATTTTCAATATCTGCTGAGCAACATATGAACCAACCTGATATGAAAACTCTCACGTATCAAATTACATCCACCATGTGTCTGATACTGATTTAAGGAAGAATGAAAATGAAAAAAGAACATGAAATATTTGTGGATTAAGTGGTCAAATGAATTTTATATAAAAGTGCAAATTATGCAAGTTGATCTATGTGCATGCTTAGTTGTACCCGTGACTAATTAGAACATACATATGTGTATCAATATCAAAAGAATGATACAACCTAGTGATTTTTGGTTAGGTGGTCCGATTCGCTCTTTTGCGTTTGGTTTTTTTGGGTCTAATGTAAAGTATAATCGGATAAAATATCATTTACTTTCCTTGTAATTTCTAGCATCTTACTTGCTTTAATTTAATATATTGTTTTTTAATAATGCATATTATAATGGTTGTACCATGTGCATATGTAATTATACACTGCCAAGATTTTAACTATCGAAATGAAAATAAAAAGGACAAATACCCACTTTGGAAAACAAATGCTCATCTGTCAAACAAGAAAATGCAGTGAATATTTTATGAATTAAAGTGTAAATTGACATTAGTTGTACATCTGCATTTTTATGTGTACCTTGTCAACGTGCAACTATCATTCCGCATAAACAAAAAGCATAAAACCTTTTTCTGAAAAACGAATAAGTTGTCAAAAGAGAAAAATACACTAAAATAGTTCAACCCCGTTTTATTTGGGTATATGCTATTTACAACACCTATATTAGGTGTTTTCACCAAGGTTATCAAGATCGGGATCTTACCTAAGATCGTTTTCGTCTTTGCAAGATCGGATCGTAAGATCGAGATCGGGATCGTAAGATCTTACCAAAAGTCATTTATGTTTTTTTAGGTTTTTTATATGCCATAATGTTTATCAAAAACTAATTATATAATTTTTTACGAGAGAATGAAACATTAATTTTTAAATTAACATACATCAAATTGTCCATATTTTAAATATTAAGAACATAGATAACGACTCACCACAATTCATTGGTTAACATATCATAATCAAATTTAAAATGTAAGTCTTAAACACAATCAATAAATCTAGAGCATATTGTGCACAACATTACTTCTTTATTTCATAAAAAATCTTATTCTCGTAAACCTATATCTCTTATAAAAAATGAAAAATGAAAAATGTGACGTGTATAAAGTAGAAAATTACGAACAATTGTTTTTAGTACAACGTTAAACACTTAGAAATTTAAAAATAATAAAATAAAATAATAGTAATAACCAAAAAATGTAAAAAATAAATATTGCAAAATAATAGTAATAAATAAAAAATGTAAAAAAACAAAAAATATTGGGATCGTGGGATCGTAAGATCGCTGTACGATCCTACGATCTTACGATCCTGAGTACGATCCTACCTATTTACGATCCTAAGTACGATCCGACACGTTTTTGGTTGGTAGGATCGTACGATCCTACGATCAGGATCGCAATTTTGATAACTATGGTTTTCACTAGTAAATATGTTAAATGAAAGGTATATTTCATCATTACTCATTTTAAATGTTTGTAAGTGTGAAAACACCTATCGTATATATATTGGCTGCACACATTCTTTTCTTATTGGAATAATACCGAAACCCAAATAACCCGAAATATAAATCTTTATTTAATGACAAGTACGTTAAAACAATTTACATTAAAAAAAGAGGGACAAGATATATATTTCTAAGAACAACTATCTCAAGTGCTTTGATATTTACAAAAATTTTAAATAAGAGCGTGTTAGGTATTTTATCATTTAATTATTCAAGTATTTACGAGTGTTCAAAGACATATTACAGATAATTTTAGCTGTGTATCTTACTTTTCGATTTGAAATATGCAAAAATAAAAAATAAAAAATAAAAAATTAGGAGTAAAATGGATAGCAAAAATTACCGGTAAGTAGATGTCGTGTAGGTAGATTCGGAATTAATCGTCTTGTGAGCGGATTTAAATGACTCGGTAGTTTTGCTAAACGGACGTTGTTTTGCTGCTGCTGTTGATGAGTTAAGGGTTTCTGCTCATCCATTGAAGGCAATTGCACGCCTGTTTGCTTCATTTGCACAATGACACAAATAATCATTCATAAAACCTAATTAATTGCTTCACACAATCACACCATCACTAGACTAGAGGATGGAACGTACCGGAATGCTGAATTTTTGCTGCTGCTGCTGGTGATGAGTTAAAGGATTCTGATCATCGACGGAGGGTAATTGCACACCTGTTTGGTCCACTATCTGCAATGAAACAAATAATGATTAAAACCTAATTTATTGCTTGAAGGCATGACTTAATTTGAGGATATGAAGCTACCGGAATGCTAATTTCATTCGTCTGACTTAAGGGATTCTGCTCATCGACTAAGGGTAATTGCTCACCTGTTTGCTCCATGATCTGCACAATGAACCAAATAAGGATTAAAACCAAATTTATTGCTTGACATCATGTAGATTTGAGGATATAAAGCTACCGGAATGCTGATTTCGTTCGTCTGATTCTGCCCAGCGATTAAGGGTAATTGCTCACCTGTTTGCTTCATCATCTGCACAGTGACACAAATAGTGATGAAAACCTAATTCATTGCTTCACACCATGACTAGAGGATTTAATTGGTACAGTAGTGCAGATAGTAACACCTTTGCGTCGGATTGAACCGAGCGGTTAGTGTGTATGTATGATCGAATGAAAATTGAAATGCGTTGGTTCTTTGAAGATTCATCCTATGACTTTTATTACAATCTCCCATGCTCAAGTCAATGTCAACTTAATTATTGTTTAAACTTAATAAAGTAGTAAAACGATTACTATGTATACTAATAGGGTGAGGATTCTTTCATGTTTGAGTCAAACATGACTCATCATGTTCTTTCATAAATATAAGAATGAGTCTCTTATATTAGTTAATAATGGGTCCCCTTTGTAGGGTCCACTCTCATATTGAGAACATGATGGGTCATGTTTGACTCAAACATGAGAGGATCCTCACCCATACCAATACTACTATACTAGCATTGCACACGTGCAATGCGACGACGATAACAATAGTTTGTGCTCGATAACATGTTTGATTTAAAAAGTAGGGTATAGTGTGTGAAATACGATGTTAGTCAACCTATCCATGTATTTTCTACCTATTCTAATTTCTTTACTTTTTTTTTACAATCAACCATTTTATTATTTGTTAAAATAGTTTTTGAAAAACAAAAAATAATATTATTATTGAATAATTAGAGAAAAATATATTATAGCCTTAAAATTGTATTCTTGTAAGTAATTTAGCTATAATGTGATAAATTAAATAATTTTTGTGATGTTTAATGATTTATTAAAATAACAACTATCTTAAATTAGTTGAGATAATTAAGAGAATGATTGTTAGGCTATTGCTTCAAGTGTTTGTATCTTAAGCAAAAAAATTTATACTATTTAAAATTAAGTAGTCTTAAAATTTTTATGAGAGAGAAAGTTAAATGTTTTATAATGTAGTATAAATAAATAATAATATACTTTTTCTCTTTCTAACTTTAAGAACTTCTTAAAATTATATCAATATCTAATCTTCATCTTTCTTTTTATCAAAATTAATCTCATTCATTTAATTTGTACCAATCTTTAATCTTCACATCTCTTTTTATCTAAATTAATCTTATCCACTCATTTTTAACTAGTTCTCTCTCTTAATAAACTTTAACTTTTATTTATTTAAAATATATTCTCACAATCAATATAATTTTTAAAATCTTATTAACTTTTCTCTCCTTATTTCATAAATATATATATTTTTCAAATTTTTTAATGTTTTTTAAAATTTATTTTTTAAAATTAATAAAATAGTTGATACAAATATAAGAAAAATTGAAGAAAAAATGGACAAGTTGCTGAAAAGGTTTTTAATTGAATTACACTTTACATCATTGAAAACGACATATTGTAAAACATAAACTATTTACCGTCACAGCATTGCGCGGGTACACAACTAGTAGATATTAAATCACATTTTGTGTTTCCATAATTAATGTTTTATATAGTTATCTTTTAATTAGTTTTTAGCTTTTCATACATAAAACAATTATAGTGTTTTTAAAAACTAAAAATTAATTATTTTATTATTATTCACAGTCTTAATATCAACAAAGACCCTCCCTTAAACAAAGACCCCAAGGGCTCAATCTCAGCCATTCATCTAAAAGGGCAAGATGGGAATTGCATAATTTCATAGAAAACTCACGCCAATCTTCCGGCCATTCTCACATTCCATTTTTTTTATTTTTTTTTACCCCTTCAATATTTAAATGACCATAACTATTTCAATTTTTTGAATTTAAGGAAAAAAATTATACCAATCTACTCATTTTTAATCCTCAATTAAACGAGACCACTCTTCCTATATTTCTGATTTTTTTTACGAAAATGACGAAAATGATAAGTTTGTCATTTTCATCATTTTCGTTTCCCCTTATATATCACTTAAACAACAGGTCCCGAAAATGATGAAAATTATCATTTTCGTCACCTGCTGTGCTGTTACGTGATATACAAGGGGCACGAAAATGATGAAAATGACGAAATTTATCATTTTCGGCTGCCCCTAATATATTATGTAACAGCAGGTGACGAAAATGATGAATTTTCGTCATTTTCATCATTTTCGTGTCCCCTTATATATCACTTAAACAGCAAGTCCCGAAAATGATAAAAATTTCGTCATTTTAATCATTTTCGTGTCCCTTTATATATCATGTAACAGCAGATGACGAAAATAATGAAAATGACGAAATTTATCATTTTCGGGACCTGCTGTTAGGTGATATAACAGTAGGTGACGAAAATGATGAATTTCGTCATTTTCGTCGAATTTATCTTTCCAGAAATATATGAGAGTGGTCTCGTTTGAAAGAGGTTTAAAAAATGAGAAGATTGGTATAATTTTTTTTGCTCAAATTCAAAAAAATAAAATAGTTATGGTCATTTAAAGATCTAAGGGGTAAAAAAATTAAAAAATTAAAAAAAGGGGGCTTTGACTATAATATCTTCCTTCTAGAATTAAATCTTATAATTGTTTACTTAATTACAATAATGTCATTATAGATCTTGATCATTGATTTGATCGATCTAACGGCTAGGAATGAGACTTTGGGGACTTTGTTTAAAGGGGATCTTTGTTGATCCAATTTATATTATATATATATATATATATATATATATATATATATATATATATATATATATATATAGAAATAGGATCAATATAGAACCATCTCTTAAACATAGAACCTAAAGAACCATTTTAAACCTTTAGATTACCTTGATTAACGGTTGTGATTAAACAATAATAAAAAATATTAAACTGTTAACTTATTCAATGTATATTAGTATCCCAAGGGCAGTTTGGGAATATAAAGGCATCTGGGGATCTACTCTTCTCTCTCTCTCTAAACTATCGACCCCCAAATCTGCATCATATATACAAACAGCCGATGAACAATCCCCGCCGCTTCAAGTCACCGTCGAGTAACTCGCAGACGAACAATCTTGGCCGCTTCAACCCACCGTCGAGTAACCCTTCAAATCACCGACGAACAATCCCGGCCACTTCAATCCACCGTCGAGTAACTCTTCAAATCGCCGGCGAACAATACCGGCCACTTCAATCCACCGTCGAGTAATCCTTATACATCGGACAAATTCCTGGCCGCATCAAGCCATCATCGATAAAATCCAAGTAGGAATACGTAACTATTTGTGACATAATATTCTCTGCACTAAATCATGTTGTAGTGGGTTTCATGTTGTAGTTACTATTTTACATGATTTGAGTTAAATTACTGTATTCAGCTTGCTTTGTTGTGAAGTGAAGGCCTAATGTCTAAATTTCAAGAGGAAATTGTTTTGTCGCCAGCAGAAGTGATTTAAGAAGCTTTTGAATAAGTAATCTGCATATTTTGTTTTAAATTTGTAATTTGTATATATCTTTATGTATTAGTTCTTATTTTTCTCTCATGAGTAATCTGAATTTTCGGTTTTTGCATTTTCAAAAAATGTATTCAAAACATGTCATTTTGGTTATTGTCTTCATTTGGGTATCATTTTGGTATCATTTCATATCTGTATTTTGCATTTTTGGGTTTTAGTATGTAATTTGCATTTCGGCTGTATTTTTATTGAATCAAATTGTGAAAATGTAGAATATAGTTGTGGGTTTGCATTTTGCATTGTTATAATTTGCATTTTGAAAGCATCTGCATAACTTGTATATTCGATATTTTGCATTCTGTGATTTTTTGCATTTTGCATTTTGCATTTTGAAATGAAACCCACATGAAACAACAAAATGCAAATTTTCAAAAATTTGCATTTTCAAAAAAAAAAAGTTTTAAAAATATATCAAGCCTAGTCTTGTTTGAAAGAGAACGAAAAACTGAATCTAATTATATAATTTTTATGCCTAAACTCTAAAAAACGAAAGAGTTATGATCTTTTAAATATTTGAGTGGTTTTTTTTTTTTATAAATGTGGGTTGGCTGAAACAGATCAGGCGCGTGAAATGAGTTTTTTTTATATTTTCCAGTTTTGCCCCTATTCATAATGTTATGTGTCATCACTATGGAGGTTCTTTAGGTTCTATGCTTAAGAGAGGTTCTTTGTTTAACCATACCCTATATATATATATATATATATATATATATATATATATATATATATATATATATATATATCCCTATATATATATATATATATATATATATATATAGAGAGAGAGAGAGAGAGAGAGAGAGAATGGATCAACATAGAACCATGCCTTATACATAGAACCTAAAGAACCATTTTTAGACCGTTAGATCTCTGATTCAAGGGCTGAGATTTAACAATAAATAAAAAATAATAAAATATTTAATATTACCATATATGTCAGCATCCAAGGCAGTTTTGGAACATAAAACATCTGGGTTTACTCTTCTCTCTCTCTAAACTATCGTACCTCCAGATGAAGAATCTCTTCATCAATGGCTGCAGCTTCAATCAAAACAGCTTGTTAAGGACTCTACATCCTCTGTACGCACCTCACAAATTGGTTTTTGCTTCAAATCAAACCTTCCCCTTGCTGTAAATCCTGTGCGACGTGGGTGTTCTTCACGTCAGAAAGAGGCGAAATGTTACTCATTTGAAAATCATCAAATCGACGAGGATTCAAGCACGCAACGAGAGTTAAATCAAATTTTGTGGTGACTGATGATGAATACGAGTTGAGACCTATTATAGGATGAGATTCTATGATTTTGTTGATGATTCTTCACGAGAAACCTGAGAAGGAAAAGGCCGATTTTGTGAACTGCTGTCATCAAAATACACGGGAGTTTGAAGAAAGAACATCATGTAGTCTTCCCTAACCTCTTTGTGAGTATTTAGGTGTTCTTTTTGTGTTAAATGGTTGTGTTTTAGAGAGATTTCGAGATGGGTTTTGGGCTGTTCATTTAAGTGCTGAAAACGAAATTTGCATTTTGATTATTTGTGTTCAGTTGTTTCATTTATGTATGAAATTTGCATTTTTGGTTTGAAATTGTAATGTGCATAATTCCTTTATTTAATCTTCAATTTCTTATATTTGTATAGAGGTATCATTTGATTTTCTGCTACATTTTTCATTAAGATAGATTGTGGAAATGCAGATTTTGGTTATGATCTTTATTTGAGTATCATTATGGTATCATCTTCATATCTGTATTTTGCATTTTGGGCATTTGGGTATCATTTTGGTATCATATTCATATATGTATTTTGCATTTTGAGTTTTAAATATGTAATTTTGCATTTTTGGGTTGCATTTTTTTATTGAATCAGATTGTTAAAATGCAAATGACAGTTGTGGATTTGCATTTTCATTTTGATAATTTGCATTTTGGAAGCTTATACATGACCTGCATCTTCGACTTTTTGCTACCTTCTTCCAGATTTGAAGACAATGTTGATCTGATTTCTCATCTCCGACATAAAACGAGACGACATGATCTCATCAGGTTTTGCATTTTTAAATACGAAATGATTGTACGTACATCAAAGATGAATATAAGTTGCGGGTCAATCTCATTTTTGTGTCGTTGTGAACTGTGATATCTACTTTTTAACAATAAGTTAATGATTTTGTGAATTGTAGATATCAGGTATGTTTTTTAGTTGTCTAAATCAAGAGTTTTATTGTAGCTTTCCGTATTTTGTATTTTTTTGTTCATTTTGAATATGAAGTAGATGAGACTCTGCATATTTGAATTTTTATAATGAAAATGAATATAATTTTGTTCTTAAAATGTAGATGGATACATATAATGTTTATATGTTTGTACGAAAATGTATTAAAATGCAATTTATACATTTTTTATGGTGAAAATTGAACATGCAAATGATATGCATTTTGGTTGCTTTAAACTTTGTTGGTCTATGTTCGTTCTGATATATAAATGCAAATGATGAATTTTGTTTCCAAATCATACATTCATGTTCACAACAGAATATCATTTTCTTAGAATTACAAAACATGATTATTGTAGTGGTCTTAAATTGGTTCTTCAATCATAGATGTGAAGATGTTGTTGCTTGAATCAGAGAAAAGGTTTTGATTTCTGGTTTTGATGTTATTTTTTGCAATTTTAGTATGTAACGTTGAAATGCATATGATTTCTGGTTTGCATTTGGCATTGTGAGTTCTTCATCTCGATTGTGGTTTCCGCATTTTCGTCATACTGGGTTTTGATTTCTGGTTTTGATGCTGTTTTTTGCATTTTCAGTATGAAACTTTGTATAAAAATGTATAGTATATACTATTCTGGAATTACAACACTTTATTTTAGTCTGAATCTGCATCTTCGTATGGGATTTAGCATTTTCAATTTTACAATGGATAGTCATAATGTAGTATGCGGTTAAGATTGAAAATGCAGATATGTTTGGAATTACAACACTTTGTGTTTGGTTTTGGTAAAACATTTGGATTTTTGTGTTAAATGTAGTTATGGTGTCATAATCCTTGTATAAAAATGTATAATTTATACAAATCTTGTATAAAAATGTATAGTTTATACTAATATGTAAAGAGATTCAGAATCTTTATCATTTTCTTTGAGAATTAGCATTTTCAGTTTTTAATTACGCAAATGCAGAGATGTTGGAATTACAACACTTTGTTTTGGTCCGAATCTGAATCTTCGTGTGTTATTTAGCATTTTCAGATTGTTTGTAGTTGTGTACATATTTTCATTTAGCATTTCAGATTGTTTGTTGGGCTTTGAATATCATGTTAGTATGTTAACTAGACTAGTAATGCGAGAAACAATCTCAACCGTTCAATTCTCACTCATTCAATTTTATGACCCATCCATGAATTTATCACATGCACCATGACACACTTGATCCCAACTTCCATGAATTTCACTTATCAAATCAGCGACTATGATTGGTTCCCAATGTTCTCACACTAAAATCGGTTCTCAAATGAACATTCCTATATCTATACTATATTATAAAGCATTTAATCCTTTTTTGCTCAAACTCTTAATTTTTAAGTGTTTTGAAATTACTAAATTACCCCTCATATAAACTAAATTAAGTAACTATTAAATATAGTTAATAAGATTCTTAAATTTATTTTAATAACTAAACTTTACATATTTAAGAAAATCAAAATCAATATAATTTTTTTGAAAGTTAAAGCCAATACAAATTAACTTAATTATTAAAAAAAATCCTTTCATAACCTTTTGTTTTTAATTTGGAGAACTAAAAAGTAAAGAAAGTGAAAAAAATTAAAGATTATAGACATGTTACCAAACGAAAATTAATTGCCATCACCGTATTACATAAATATGTTAAGGACTAGAAATTATTCGTTAACGCTGCATTGTGCGGGTATCATGCTAGTGTGTGTATATATATATATAGTGTGTGTGTGTGTGTGTTTGTATGTATATGTTTGTTTAGTTTGATTTGGTGTGAATAACTTCACATGTTAGTTTTCTTGGGTTTTATTTTATTTCAAATTGTATTAAGTAATATTATTTACAGCTAGGAAAAGAATAAAAGAAGTTTTAATATGGTCAAACATGGAGGCTTTCAAAGGTTAAGTTAAAAATTCACTCGTTTTAATTTGCTGAAAATAAATGGTACGTAAGACATAATTTATTATTAGTTTACAGTTTATACTTACTATACGGTCTTAGTCAACTCATCATTTTATAAACCTAATTGATGCGTCTTTTTGTTTATTAAATGTTGTTTGAGTAAATTGTGTGTCTAGATAAATAACCTTTACGTAAAGTAAGTTATATTCTTATACTTTTTTACATATTATATAAATTGATGGACTCTCTTAGAGTTGTAAAATCCTAATCAAAGTATACAACATCCCAAAGCATAGTTTTAATTACACGTTTAAAACATTTGAAATGCTTAGTAGGCAACCACTAAAACATGAGGCATTTTTGCTAAAGCCGTTAGTGTTGAGTTATATACCTATATTCACTTAGCTGGTATCTTTCCCTTGGTATCTTTCCCTTGTCCTGCCGAGAATTTCTTGAAATAGATAAACAATAACAGTAAATATAAAACTTAGCAAACACACATAACTTACACCCCATACTAGGTATGTACACATCACACATATATCCATGTTCACATATCATAGATAACATATTACAACTGCAATGCGCTAACAACAGTTTCCGCTGAGGCTGAAACCATAGTTTTCGAGCCTACCGAGTCTTCCCATATTCGTAAGGTTTTCACAAATCTCAGTTGGGTCCTAGCTATATATTTGCACAGCTTTCACACTTTACACATAATCACATTAGTTACACTTTCACATACATATAATTTGCACAATTAACTCACCTAGACAGCAACAAAAATAAATCACGCTATAGCAAGATATCTAGAAGGAAACATGCTTCTACCTGGAACAGCCTACAGTAGGTTTCATACACAAAAGTCACTTATACCGGATCAACTAAACACGACTCCTATTAGTAACTCACCTATACCAGCCACCCTTGAATTATTATAACCAAGAGGTTATCTTAGAATTCAGGGTTAGATATCACTCTCCATTTGAACTAGCGAGCTCACCTCCTCACAAAAAACTCACCAAATTTGGCAATCTCACTCATCACATAGCTTACAAACTTGGTGATGAGCTCCTCATCGCGCAAACCCACAAGGCCAAAACTTGTCAAGCTGAACGTCTCACAAACCTACAACTTGGCAAGCTCGTAACTCGCAAAACGTACCTTTAATCCTAGCGAGTTCCTCTACTTGCATACCTTCTAACTTAGTGAGTCCCGCTAGTCACAAACCCTCTAAGCTTTATCGGATTTACTTGTCGCAAACTGTTTTGCACGCTTGTCCTTCTTCAATCAATCATTTCTATTTTAATCTTGATTAAAAATTAACGAAATCATTAGTGTTGTATAGAAAAACATTATGAACATTATTTTAATCAATCCTTTGTAATCAATTTCTTTAGAACCATAATTCGAGTGTGAGTTGGGGCCTCTAGTCCATGCCTATGCCGTAACCCACAAAATTACATGTCAATGATGGAAACTATAAAGCCTCGAGAACGATAATGATAACTAGAAACTCTCAATAGGGGTGCACATGAGTTGAATCGAGTTCACGGTCAGCTCGAGGACTTCATGTTAAGCATGAGCTTGGTTTGATAGCTTGACGAGTTTTCATACTTGAAGCTTAAGCTCCGCTCGTACAAGATACACTATTTGTGATGACCAAGCTATTTATAGTTTGGAGATATATAATTGATGTTCTATAATTTTTTTTGTGATTACCAAGCCTTTAGTAAATTAAGAATACTTGGTCTTATGTATTACATTTTGTGGTTGACAAACTAATTATAGTTTGGAATTCTTAAAATTTATTGTAGTGGACAATTGTAATTTGATTTTACTTATCAAAGTCAATTTCTGAATATGTACTTGTAAGGTTTTAGTTAATTGATTTATATATGTGTGATTGTGTGTAATAAAAGTTTACCACCTAACTAGTATAAATTTACCGATGAGATACATAAATGTACCAACAAACTTTTAGGTTGCAAACGACATTACGTTGGTAAAATAACGTCTATGGTAAAGTACGAAAACATCATAAGGTCTTGGCCACTCAAATTACCAATGAATAAATTTAATCACGAGTGGTGTTTCGGTTGGTAAAATACCAACGGGTTATTAGGTTTTTTGCTACTAAACCTACCAACTGCTAATTAAGTTGAATAAACAACTTTTCCGTTAATAAAATATCAACAATTTCTTTAGTAAATAAATTTACCCATATGATTTTTTTTTGACAGACCATTTTTATTTATTGGTATACATGCCACCACAGACAGTAACACAACATCAAATGCTAATTGTGTTCAAAGACTTGGAATTCACAGCTCACGTATTCTACATCATAAGAGTTTAACACCATGTAATTATTCAACTAAAGTCTGTTAGAGGTTGTTAGAAGTTAGTTAGCTTGTTTAGTTTCTCTGCTGTATATATAGACCTCACTGTACCTTCTTCCTTTTCAAATAATGAGAATACATTTACATTCTCTCAATTTACTCTTCAATTCTTAATATGGTATCAGAGCTTTCTCTGATGAACTCATCAGCAAAGCTCAACGATCCTTAAGATCCACCACTTCTGCTACTTCTCCAAATCATACGATTCACCATGCCTGGTCCAGAAACTATCGAAGATGTTAATTCAATCGATCATCCACTTTTCTTCCATAACAATGATCATCCTGGCCTCATTCTGATTTCAAGGAAGCTTACAGGATCTGAAAATTACAGTTCGTGGAGAAGATCGATGACTATAACACTCAATGCTAAAAACAAATTAAAGATTGTCAATGGAGAATACAAGGAACCTGCTGAGAATTCAAACCTTCGAGGTCACTGGGAGAGAGCAAATGACATGCTGATTTCGTGGATTCTGAATACAATCTCGGAACAAATTGGAAACAATGTAAGTTTTGTACACTCAGCTGTTGATCTTTGGCAAGAACTTCATGATCACTATTCTCAACTCGATGGCCATAGAATATATCAAGTGACAAATGAGATAGTTCAACTTCAGCAGGAAATGGCAGTATCGAGATCTATTATCACAAACTCAAAGGACTATGGGATGAGATCGATGCATTAGAAACACCTTATGCATGTACCTGCAAATGCAGTTGCGACAATGGAAAGACCAATGGAGAAAGAGAACAACGAAAAAGATTAATTCAGTTCTTGATGGGTTTAGATGAAAGTTACACTAATATCAGGGGCCAAATACTTCTTACTCAACCATTACCTACTGTACCAAAAGCTTACAGTATGATCAAACAAGAAGAAAGGCAGAGAGAGATACAAAAACAGCCGACTGCAGTCCCCATGGCACTCAATACCTTTACAAATAACCACAAAAGGAATTTCAATAGTGGTCAAAAGTCAACTGAAAGTTATCAACAGGAAAGGAAATCCACTTTTAAGAAAGGTGTTGTCTGTTCATACTGTAACAAGGAAGGACACATAAAAGCTGAATGCTACAAAATAGTAGGCTACCCTACAACTCATCCCCTACATGGAAAGTACATACCAATTGCACAAAGGCAAACACAAACAACCAAAGGGAGAACTGTTAACATGGTCCTTGGTGAAGAGGACACTCCATTATCCAAACTTGAATCAAATCAAACAGATGATGATATGGATGTACACTCAAGAATGGATCAGTTACAGAACCAATTAAATCAAGTTCTTCTAATGCTACAAAACAAGGAGATGAATGACACATCACCTCAAATGGCATGTATATTTTCGTTCATTGCTTCTTTCATATCTAAGTCAAATGAAACTTGGATAATAGATAGTGGGGCTACTGATCACATATGCAATAATCTGTGTCTCATGCATCAAACCAAACCATATCACCCACCTATCATTGTCACACTTCCTAATGGCTACACTGTTCAAGTTTATATGACCGGTTCTGTTCACTTTACAAAAGGACTCATACTTCATGAAGTACTGTACATTCCCTCATTTGCTTTCAATCTTATATCGATTGGTAAAGTACTTCATTCAACACACAAAAAGGTCATATTCACTTACACTGAATGTTTTTTCCAGGACCATAATGACCACATCACCAAAGGTAATTTCAATGCTGGATTGTATACTCTTCAAAATCAATCTTCTACAAATTCACATACTGTCTTAGCCACCTCAAGTGACATGCATTTATGGCACATCAGGCTTGGGCATCCATCAGCTCAAATTCTCAAAAGACTCTCACCTTTAATTCCTTTTACATGTAATCTTGATTTTAAGTGTACTGTTAGTCCTATTTCCAAACAACATGTTCTTCCATTTCAATCTAGTCAATCACATGCTGTAAAACCATTTGATCTTGTTCATATCGATGTTTGGGGGCCTTACAAATACCCAACTGTGAATAAATGTCAATATTTCTTAACCATTGTAGATGACTTCTCACGAGTAGTTTGGACATATCTTTTATCACATAAATTCCATGCTACTTCCACAATTAAACAATTCTACACATATGTTCAGACTCACTTTCAAACCCAAATAAAAACCATAAGGACTGATAATGGTACAGAGTTTATAAACTCTTCATTAACTGACTTCTTTTCCTCACATGGCATTATCCAACATACCTCATGTCCTTATACACCCCAGCAAAATGCTAGAGTTGAAAGGAAACATAGACATATTCTTGAAATGGCCAGATCTTTACAACATCAGTCAAATATTCCTAGACACCTCTAGGGACATTGCATCCTTACATCCACGTATCTAATCAATAGATTACCCACTAAGCTCCTCAACCACAAAAGCCCTTATGAACTCATTTACCACAAACCACCTATTCTGGAACACTTAAGGGTTTTTGGCTGTCAAGCCTATGCATACACTCATTCATTGGATAAATTCAAACCTAGAGCTATACCCATGGTTTTTCTTGGTTATCCACAGAACAAAAAGGGGTACCTACTCTATGACATGTCCACTCACAAAACCATTACCACAAGAAATGTCACATTCGAGGAAACCACTTTTCCTTTCAAACTCACAAATGACCCTCCACCAACTCTGCCAACTCACATACATGAATTCACAAGCAACCCTTACATGCCTCCACCACCTACTATATCACACTCTCACCATGTACCCACTCCCAATGATACCTATCTTGTAACAAATAGTCAACCTCATGCTACCTCTTCTGAAACAAATTGTCATTCTAATGTCCTTCACTCTGAAATAAATAATCAATTCAATGACACATCTTCTGATCCTACTTTTTCATCTTCAACCTCCAATCAACCAACCAATAATCAGCCAACACCTAATACCACCTCCAAACCACCCATTCGTAGGTCCAATAGAGTCAAACAACATCCCACTAAACTCCAAGATTTCCACTGTCCCACCATCAACACTACCTCCTCTGCACACATAAAACACCACTATTCTCACTTTCTTTCTTATCACACTCTTCCTCCCACTACACGTTCATTCATAAATTCAGTTGACAAATCAGTAGAACCACATACTTTTATTCAGGCTTCAAAAGACCCAAGATGGGTTGAAGCCATGAACAAAGAAATACATGCCCTTGAGCATAATAAAACATGGAATCTCACTGAATTACCTCCAGGAAAACAACCAATTGGTTGTAAATGGGTCTATCGAATCAAGTATCATGCATATGGTTCTATAGAAAGATTCAAAGCAAGACTAGTGACAAAAGGATTTAACCAAAAAGAAGGAATTGATTACAAAGATACCTTTGCACCAGTTGGTAAGATGACTACTGTAAGAACTCTTCTTGCAATTGGAATTCACAAAGGTTGGCATATTGAACAGCTAGACATCAATAATGCCTTCCTTCATGGTGATCTTCATGAAGATGTTTACATGTCAGTTCCCCAGGGATATCCCAAGCCTTTACTTCCTAACACTGTATGCAAACTTCAAAAGTCTTTATATGGCCTGAAGCAAGCCAACAGACAGTGGTTTGAAAAGCTAACTTCCTTTCTTCTTACACTTGGCTTCCAACAAAGCTACATGGATACATCTTTGTTTACATACAAGAAAGGAGACTGCTTTACAACACTTCTTGTTTATGTCGATGACATCATCGTTGCTGGAAACACCATACATCATCTTCAATCTGTTAAATCAAAATTGGATGATAAATTCAGTATAAAGGACTTGGGATCTCTTCACTATTATTTAGGAATTGAATTCCTACGAAATTCACAAGGTCTCACTCTCTCACAAAGGAAATATGCCCTTGATTTACTCCAACAAGCTGTAGTTCTCAACTCTAAACCAATGGTAACTCCATTAGATCCTAATGTCAAACTGAACAATTCTGATGGAGATTTACTTGAAGATCCTTCCTCATACAGGACCCTTGTTGGTAAACTGTTGTACCTCACCTTAACCAGACCTGACATTTCCTATGCTGCTCAAACCTTAAGTCAATTTTTACAAGCTCCACGAACACCTCATATGAAAGCTCTCATTCGCACACTGAGATACATTAAATTGTGTCCAGGTCAAGGTCTATTCTTCTCATCATCTGGTCCCATTGATTTATTGGCTTACTGTGACAGTGACTGGGCTGGCTGCTCTCTTACTCAACGATCAGTCTCTAGTCATGCCATATTCCTTGGCCACAATCTCATTTCCTGGCAATCTAAGAAGCAAACTGTTGTATCCAGATCTTCAACTGAAGCAGAGTATCGAGCACTTGCTGATACCACTTGTGAAGTTACTTGGATAAAATCATTACTCAGAGATTTTGACATTCATACAACCACACCAACTTCTATAATGTGTGACAATGCCTCTGCTATTGCTTTGACATCCAATCCAGTTCAACATGCCAGAACCAAACATATATAAATTGATTGCCACTTTGTGAGAGACAAAATCAAGTCTGGTGACATTCTCCCTATGTTTGTTCCATCCAAACTTCAAACAGCAGACATCCTCACCAAAAGCCTACACAAATCTTTACACTATATGTGTTTGTCCAAGTTGCACATGTGTAATCCCTACATGTCAACTTGCGAGGGGGATATTGGTATACATGCCACCACAGACAGTAACACAACATCAAATGCTAATTGTGTTCAAAGGCTTGGAATTCACAGCTCACGTATTCTACATCATAAGAGTTTAACACCATGTAATTATTCAACTAAAGTCTGTTAGAGGTTGTTAGAAGTTAGTTAGCTTGTTTAGTTTCTCTGCTGTATATATAGACTTCACTGTACCTTCTTCCTTTTCAAGTAATGAGAATACATTTACATTCTCTCAATTTACTCTTCAATTCTTAATAATTGGCAACTTCGTCGATAAACCGAATTATTAATCGAATGAATTAGCTTATTTGCCATCAGATCGATTTTGTTTATTGATATTGACAGTTTATTAATAATGTCTATAATTATTACAACTTTTTGCAACTTGAAAGATGTCTTAAAATACAAAACTAAAAATGATGAGGCATCAATTAGATATGACATCTTTTACATATATTTTAATACGTCACCAATAGTTATCTAATACACATTTTAATACGTCACCATTAGTTGTTACGTGATGTTGATCTAATTAAATGTTTTACTAAACAAAAATTTCTTAGTATTAGTGGGGTACCGTCTTGCAATATTCAATTAATTAAACTAGACTTTGATTCAATATTGATAATTGATTAGTTAGTAAATCGAAGTCTTCTTAATTAATTTATTCAGTGTTAGGTGTACTATGTATTTTTTTTTTCAACAGCAACAAATTTGTATTAAAAAAAAGCCCACAACAAATTACTAGAAGGCCAAGAACAATATGTACAAGTAAGCGAAAGAAATAAAAACTACACCTCGTCAAGAGAACTTAAACATCAATTGACCCATAATAATTTTCTACGTCTACAACCTCGAGTGTTTAGCTAAAAAGAAGATTAAACTTTGAAGTTTAATAAACAAATTTGCAGATTAAAGCATGTTGGGATTAAAAACCTTATTATTCCTAAACTTCCAAATCACCCCGCATGATGTGAAGACAACCACAGTAAAGACATCTAACTTAATTCCTTTTAATGTACCATGTACTTACTATCCGTCTATTCTTCGATCCGTTTAAACTTTAAATGTTTACAATATTTTATTATAAAAAAACTTTATACACCATTTTATTGTATGCAAGATATATATATATATATAATGAGAATTATGACACAGTTTATTGTATATAATTGTAACTAAAAATCAGATACAGAAAACTGTTGCTTACATACAATGAAAAAATTATGAAAGTTAAGTGTATTTTTTTAAGAAGAATATCGTATGTTATAATGATAACCAAGTTAAAGTTTATTGTATCGTTATACAATTTGCCTTTCATTTTATTTAAATTACATGTATTATTATTGTTTTGTGTAATATTATGTTTGTGTTAGTTTTTAGTTTATTTTCAAAAAACTGGTATATAAACAGATCTAATTTTTAAATCATCTATAAACAGCAGGTAAAATATAAAAAAACAATTAAAAACACTTTTCGCGACGACATTGTCGTGACTAAACCTATTAAAATAATATAAACAAAGAAATTAAAAAACACTTTTCGCGATGATTATTTCGTGGCTAAAAGTAACTACATTAAAATTAATAATTAAATGGAAAACCTTTTTCGCGGCAAAATTTGTCGTCGCTAAAGAGTGTTAGAGTTTCTGTGAGGACATGTCCTGGCAAAAAAAATTCTATATGGGCTTTCCACGACGACTATGAACCTTTTGGCGATGACTTTTGTTGTCACTTAAAGTGTTTTTCGAGAAGTAAAATATCAAAATTATACTTTAAAAAAATATAAAACCAACTAACTGTATTAAAGTACGAAAAATACATTCAAAACGTAAAAATTAGTAATTTAATTAATATTACATTACAAAAATATAAAGTAACGAAAAAAGGAGTTTTTGACTAAATAGGTGTTATTTTAAAACTTATTTACCAAACAAGTGTAGTTTTAAACATAATTACTAAACAGGTGTAGTTTTATTTTTACCCTTTAGATTTATCCTGCCCACCCCACGCTTTGGGTAAAAAAAAATCCCGTTCGTGCCCTAGAACTTACGTCCCCGTATCGACGCTGCCTTGGTCTCCTCCGCTCACATCGCCGCCCCACGTCGACGCTCACGAAGCTCCAATCGCCGCTGCCCTAGTCTCCTCCGCCGCTGACTTCGTTGCTGCCCTAATCGCCGCTGCTTCCCTATTCGCCGTTGCTGCCGTATTCGCCGCAGCCCTAGTCGCCGGTGCCCTAGTCGCCGGTGCCCTAGGCGCCGCTGCCCAAGTCGCCACTGTAAGTTACTTCCTTTAATCTGTTTTTTTTTTGTTTTTTTTTAATTTTGTTGTAAGGTTGTGCTCAAGGTTGATAAAATTCGAGTCGGTATATTGAGGCTAAAGGTTTGCTATGATATGATTCTTGTATTGGATTTTGTTTGCTTTCTTAAAATTCATGTGTTTCAAATGTTAAGTGTTTGTAATTGTTTAATGTAGGTAGCTCCAAAGAATCAAATGTGTTGTGTGGGAATTGTTGTAAAGGAAAAGCAGCACTCGTTTTACATGGTAAGTATTATAGCTTTTCAAATAAATTTGTAATCACTTGTTCTTGGGAAACATGATCCAACAATTTTATATTCCATCTCATGCCACCTGTGATTTTCATCACCTTTGTCAACACATCTACTTGGACTCTTAGGAAGAAAAAACCTTCGGGTCTCAATATTCGATCCATCTCTACGAGGATTTCTTCCACATCTGTTCATCAATGCAAATTTGAAATACAAGATGTTTAAATGTAGGGAGATATGGTTTGCTCACAACAAATCTGTTTGAGATTTTTAATAGTGTACTTAAAGGTGCTCGTTTTTTACCTATCACAACTTGTGTCCAACTTACTTTCTATAGGTTAGTGCACTATTTTGAGGTGAGACGTCCTTTAGGATATAATGCACAAACTAATGGAGATATGCATGCTCCTCATGTAGTTGCAAAACAATTAGCTTTGATGTCAAAAGCAAGTGCACATTTCTTGAGAACATTTAATCGTGAGAAAGGTATATTTGAGTTGATAACTCAAAGAGGGAGAAATGTGCAAGTAGTTAATTTGGAGCAACAAACTTGCACATGTGGTAAGTGGGCGATTTATAAATATCCTTGTTCTCATGTTTTGGGTACGTGTGCCAAACTTTCCTTGAATAGTTGGCAATATGTAGACAAATATTACTCAATTGTAGGATATTGTGCTACTTGGGCATCCGAGTTTTCCCCACTTCCTCATGAAGCGTATTGGCCACAATCATCATCTACAAAATTGCTTCCAAATTTAGAGCTCATACGGAATAAGAAAGGTCGTCCTCGCTCAACGAGACTACGAAATGCAATAGACATCAAAGAAAGAGGAAAGAAGAACCTTTGTGGAATTTGTAGGCAAAGTGGTCACAACCGAAAAGGATTAAACCAAGGTATATATATAAACCCATAAAAATGTATTTGATTATTTGGTTTGATTATATCTCTCATTTCTTTGTTTTTTTTCTTTTTTTGTAGATAAAGATTGGGTATCGGCACAAGATATTTGAAAGATATTGGGAATGGTTTTTTTTGTCTTTTCGATTTTGTAAGAAGTCATCGTTGGTTTAATATTGAAAAACATTATACTTGTGATGATGTATGTTGATTTTATTTATGATTGTTAGTATGGTTAAAACAAGTGTTATGATTGTGATACGAACGTTAAACGATTGCTTCGATTGTGATATTCGATTTAATAAAATAAAACAGTTAAAAACAGTGAAAAAAATCTGGAAAAAACAGTGAAAAAACAGATAAAAAAGAGCTTATAAAATTGGAAAAAAAACATCTAAAAACATCTAAAAAACTGTAAAAAAAAACAGAAAAAAAACAGTAAAACAGCAGTAAAAAAAGCAATAAAAAAAGTAGTAAAAAAAGCAGTAAAATAAGCAGTAAAAATTTAAAAACATTATAAAAGAAAAGTAAAACAAAAAAGTACACCTAAATAGTAATTATATTTAAAAATACACCTATATGGTAAATATGTTTTAAGACAACACCTGTTTGGCAAAAAACTCCGAAAAAAGTACACATGATTATTTTTTTCATCGTTTGAATTAAAGGTCGAGTTAGATCTGAAAGATGCTTTTACTAAAATATTGAGGCTGACGTTGACTTAATTAAGCAAATTAAGGTATCATCAGTAATAAATCCTCTGCTATAAATATATAGCTCGCTGAAGCAAAGGTGTTTTATGTGAACAGTTAAGACCTCGTTCATACATAGAATAATTCGATCGATCAGTACGTAGGTGATCCAGAGGTATTATTGTTTTACCAGTTAATCCTCTAGTCTAATCATATATAGTGTCAAACAATTATATACCAGGTTTTAATCATAATATACTTACCTACTGCAGATGATGAAGCAAACAACAGGTTTTCAATTAGCTTCAAACAATGACCAGAATCCCTTAAACAACCATCCACCACCGAATTTGGCTTGTCCAGATCTACTTGCCGGTAATTCCTGCTACCCTTTTAATCTACTCCTTAATTTGTTCCCAAATTATATATGGAAAATTAATTAAGAAGGCGATTCCAATGCACTAGGGATCAAGTGGAGCTACCTTATATAAAATCCTTACTTTTTCAACGTAATCTGTTTATTTGAATTCTCCCATATTTTATAGATGAAATAATATTGAAATGTTTAGAATACGAGACTTTTTATTATGACTCGCTAGACAAATTTTTCTAACTCTGCCCCTGCTAGCTGCGGCATCCTTGTTTTTCCTTGGTAAGTTTTTGGATCTAGAAGAGCCTACTTAAAAATGGAAACAATATACAGCCAGCAAGTTAGTTTTTGATTTCTCTAGAACCAAAATTACTGCACGCCTGCTTGATTTTAAATCGTCAAACCAAATTGATGCACTCGTCAAACTGGCATATGCATTAAAATTGATAATTAATTAATTTAACGAATTCGATATATATATATATATATATATATATATATATATATAATCATGATAAAATAAAAAGAGTTTTATGGTAAAAATGGTAGGGAGAAACGTGGGCCTGACACGTGTCATAACCAACCCAAACTAACAAGAGGGCAAAACAGAAAGTTTAGAAAAACTAAAAAAATTCTCTCTCTCCCTTTACCCACTACCCCACCATCCCCACGTCTTTATACATCTGCCGCCCCCTGTGCAAAACCCTATGCGACCCTAGAGCAAATCATCTTCCGCCGATGCATCTCCAGTCGATGCCCACGCCGCCGTCGACATTGCTGATTCTCTGTGAAGTCGGAGCCCTAGCACCGTCGTACATATGAGCACCGCCCTCCTAACAGAAACCCTAAATGTTTCATATGAGCCGCCGACCACGTGAATCACCGCACTCCATAAACTGATTCATCGAGGCCATGGTTATGCAACTGATTCGTCGTCGCCCCCGATTCTGCAACTGATTCTTCGTGGCCCATGGTTATGCAACTGATTCATCACCGCCGGAATTAAAAAGAGAACCGCCGCCCATCACCGCCGCTGCTACATCACCGTCG
The DNA here is from genome assembly GCA_947179395.2 of Pulicaria dysenterica. NCBI lineage: Eukaryota > Viridiplantae > Streptophyta > Magnoliopsida > Asterales > Asteraceae > Pulicaria > Pulicaria dysenterica. Next base: position 52,487,457 of record OX359295.1, read on the forward strand.
CTGCTCCATCACCGCCTATGCACCATCACAGCCGCCGCCGTCGTTCATCACCGCAACAGTGTCTTGTGCATCAGATTTACTATGTGCATCAAAATGGTTTGTATTTTGTGCATTAAACGTAATCCGTTAATCAAATATGGTTGGAGCTGAATCGTGCTTGATTTGTGAATCTGTTTATTTTTTGTGCATTTATTATGGATCTGTTGTTTATATTTTTGTGCATCTGTTGCTGTTGCTGTTGAATCTAAGCAAAAATGAATTTCAGAAACCAAAAATTTTGCTAGTTTTGATCTTAAAATTTCTGCTATAAATTTATTAATATTGTGTTGGATGATCGATTTTTGAATATGGAATTTTTGTGCTTTTATTGTGAATCTGTTGTTTATATTTTTGTGCATCTGCTGCGGTTGCTGTTGAATCTAAGCAAAAATGAATTTCAGAAAACAGTTCTACAAAAAAATGACGATCAGAGAGAAAGAAAAAGAAAAAAACCATAAACAAAAAGACTATTATACCCTTTCTGTAATTTTTTTTTAATTAAAACAAAAAAGAAAAGCCAATTTTATAGGAGCGGTTACAGGAAAAATGAATGACTGAGATTTCTCCTTACTCTTTGTATCTTAATTCTCTTTTTACATGATCCCTACTATATATATATATATATATATATATATATATATATATATATATATATATATATATATATATATATATATTAGCAGTGTACCCGCACAATGCTGCGACGGTAAATAGTTTATGTTTTGTAACATGTTGTTTTCAAGGATGTAACGTGTAATTCAATGTCACAAAAAAAAATTTAAGCAATATGTCCGTTTTTTCTTTAATGTTCCTTAAATTTGTATTAACTATTTTATTAATTTAAAAATAAATTCTAAAAACATTTAAAAAAATAAAAAATATTTATGAAATAAGGAGAGAGAAGTTAATAAGATTTTGAAAATTATATTGATGTGGGTGGATAATTTATTTGTGTAAGAGGTGTGTTAGTGGGAGAATATATTTAAATAAATAAAAAGTTAAAGTTTATTAGGAGAGAGAAATTGTTAAAAATTGAGTTGATGAGATTAATTGAGATAAAAAGAAGGGTTGAGATTAAAAATTGACATAATTTTAAGAAGTTCTTAAAAGTTAAGAGGAGAGACAGTGTTAAATGATTTATATAGTAGTATAGATATAGTTGCTAACTGTGTATTGGAACTACTATATATGAAGGAGAAAATTACTTCAAAATTTGTGTCCCGCTGTATGAAGCGTCGATTAAAGGTGATTGGAAAGCTGCAAAAGGAATCCTTGATAAGAATTCAAAGTTGTTAAGGTGTAGTATCACTGAAAACGGTGATACGCCACTCCACATTGCAGTTTCCGCAAAAGGACGCTATAGATTTATGGAATACTTCGTGGAAAATCTAGTGAGTTTGATGGAAAATGGCGACTTGGAACTGGAAAACAAAAATCACTACACTGCTCTCCATTTAGCAGCTGCAGCTGGAAACAACAAAGCGGTTAAAGTTATGGTGGAAAAGAATAGGGCCTTGCTGACAATGGCTGGTAGTGAAGGTACAATGATGCCACTGTATATAGCTGCTATGTTTGGGCATCATAACGTGGTGAAGTTTCTACACAAGAATTCTAAGGAGCTGCGTGATGATGGTTGGACACCTGAGAATCGTAGTTTGCTACTTCTGAAATGTATCGAGAATGATATGTTCGGTAAGCATTTTGTCGTTGTTAAGTCATATTGTGTTAATTAATCACAAAGATAAATTTCTTGACGAAAGTAATAAAATGATGTTTTGATTATAAAAAGGAGCACACCAGGGCCCGACTATATTATCAATTGGGACTAAGAGTAAAAGAAGTGATCGAGAGTGTGATGGGGTATGATAGAGCCATTTCTCGCACTAAAAATGGTTTTTAAATGAATTTCTTCCTGTATAGTGCGAGAACCAATTTGATCCGTCCAATTCCCCCTCCTTTAATGTCATTCCCCACCCATGAATTCCTTACAAGCACCCTGCCACACTCTATCCTTCCACGCTCTCCATCCATGAACTTCTCATATCCAAGGAACGGCTGAGATTGGTCATCGACTTCTTGCGGGTCTTGCGCTAACAACGATTCTCGAATAACCCTCACCTATATATATATATATATATATATATATATATATATATATATATATATATATATATATATATATATATATATATATATATATATATGGGAGAGTTCATTAGAAAACCGTTGTTAGCGCGAGAACCAATCTCTGTCGTTCCTTGGATATGGGAAGATCATGGATGGAGAGCGTGGAGGAATAGATTGTGACATGGTGCATGTGAGGAATTCGTGGGTGGGCAATGACATCGAAGTAAGGGAAATTAGACGGCTCAGATTGGTTCTCGCGGTTCTCTCACTAAGAATGGTTCTCAAATGAATTTCTTCCTATATATATATATATATATATACATATATATATATATATAGAGGCAGGATCAAATGAGAACACCTTTTATTTGGAGAACGGTGAGAACAATTTATAGCCCTTGGATTATCTTAATTTAATGGTTGATATTAAATTGGTGTAATTAAGGAATGTTGAATTTTAATTATTTGGTTTAATTAAGTAAGTGATATAAACTCAACATACCTTAATTAAACCAAATGATTGGCCTAAAAATGTTCTCACCGTTCTCCAAATAAAACGTGTTCTCACAGGATCCCTCCTCTATATATATATATATATATATATATAGAAAAGTTCATTCGAGAACCGTTGTTAGCGCGAGGACCGCGAGAACCAATCTGAGCCGTTCAATTTCCCTGCTACAATGTCATTGCTCACCAATGAATTCCTCACATGAACTCTGCCACACTCTATCCCTCCACGCTCTCCATCCATGATCTTCCCATATCCAAGGAACGACTGAGATTGGTTCTCGCGCTAACAACGGATCTCGAATGAACCCTCCCCTATATATATATATATATATAGAGAGAGAGAGAGAGAGAGGGAGGAGGGTTCATGCGAGAACCGTTATTAGTGCGAAAACCGCGAGAACTAATCTTAGCCGTTCCTTGGATATGAGAAGTTTCATGGATGGTGAGCGTGGTGGGATAGAGTGTGGCAGGGTGCACGTGAGAATTCATGGGTGGGCAATGACATTGAAGGAGGGGGAATTGGGCGGCTCAGAGATTGGTTCTCGCGGTTCTCGCACTAAGAATGGTTCTCGCATGAACTTTTTCCTATATATATATATATATATATATATATATATATATATATATATATATATATATATAGTGTAGGGTTCTAATGAGAACCTTAAATTAAATGAGAACGGGAGACTCAATCTCAGCCGTCAATTCTCTCTCTTTCAGTGTCATTGTCCAACCATGGATTTCTCACATGCACCATGTCACACTTTGTCCCCCCACGATTTGCATTCATGAATTCCATTAACAAAATGAACGGCTGAGATTGAGTCTTCATTATTATTTAATTTATCATTCTCATTTGAACATTCCTATATATATATATATATATATATATATATATACACACACGCACATCATATTTAATTCTCACCTAGTATTTAAATCTTCACCTCTCCCTGATTTATATATATATATATAAATCATCTTAAGTTATGCTTCTTTTTCATGTTGGCAAGCTTTTGTTGCTTGATTAATTTATTTTGTAATAGCATTTTCTCTGACAAAGTGTATGTACGTCAAATCTTATCTAGATGTGGCAATAAACATACTGAAAGAGCACCCAGAAATTGGTAGTAGTTGGAGGATGCTTGAAGTTTTGGCTCGAAAGCCTGGAGCATTTTATAAGAGAAGATATAATATCTATATCAGATTTGGTATAAATCTCTACTCGATCTTGTTCAATAACACTTTACATATATATCCCAGGTTTAATTAATGTTTTCATGGCCATAAATTGTGCATTAATTAATTTGTTGTTTTGCTGAAAACCACGTAGTCCATAAGTTTAAGTTCGTATATAGTTTTTCTAAAAACGTTCAGTTCCTAGCAGGCTAGCTTGTCTACTACTGAGGTGTTAGCCCAGTAGTACAAGGGGTTTTATCCCACAGCTCAGGTCTTGGGTTCAAAACTTGGCAGTGCGGTATTTTTTCAAAAATGGTAAAGGGTATTACTTTCTCATGGAACGGACTTGTTTATATTTATTATTCTAGTTACTTACGTACTAATTAAAATCCAATTTCATCCATTATTAGTTTAGTCTTAATTAGATACTTTAAGGGTATAATCAATCGAGCTTACTTTCGTTAATTTCTGGTTGTCAGTTTTGTGGCTTTATGCAGTCATTGGTGTAAAGGTGAAGGGTTTTGAAAAGGATACAGAGGCATTGGCGTTACTAAATATAATTTGGGAAGATATTGAGAAAAAGCCTAAAAGCATTATTGATGATATTATGAGAGGGCCGCCTGACGACAAGCAGCCAGCTTCTAGAGATGTAGATGAAGCTCTACAACTACAAAGACACATTTCGGAACGTCTTGTGAATATGCATTTTGAAATCCAAAACGCAATTAGAACGCCGCCATCTTATGGAAAGGAAGATCAAGCTCAACAGCTGCAAAAACTCATTTCTGAACATATTCAGATGCACATTGAAAGCAATAACGTATTCAGATGGTCTGCTGCAGCAACTTCAAATCATCCAAACATACCATCACTGAGAAATGCAACTAAAACCTACTCTTCTCAAGTAATGTTTATTGCTGCAGAAAACGGTAATATTACCTTTCTAGTTGAGCTTATCCGCCGATATCCTGATCTCATGTGGAAACTAAATGATAAAAATCAAAGTATATTTCATATTGCTGTCATGCATCGGCATGAGGGTATCTACAACCTATTGTACGAGATAGGCTCAATGAAGGATTTGGTTACACATCTCATAGATGAAGATGGTAACAATATGTTGCATTTAGTTGGAAAGATTCCAAGAGGAGATCAAATTGAGAATGTGGCAGGAGCTGTTTTTCAGATGCAACGAGAACTTTTATGGTTCAATGTATATTCCTCTCCTATCACTTCTTAATTTCATTCCCGAGTGAGTATAACCTATAGAAAATCAATAACTAATGAAGTTTGTGTTGCAGGAAATAAAGTGGATGCTTCCTCCTTCTTATACAAAACGGAAGAACAAAGACGGTTTAACACCACTTGAAGTATTCACCAATGAACACAAAGAGCTTTTTATACAAGGTAAGAAGTGGGTGAAAGAAACAGCAAATCAGTTTATGGTTGTGGCAGCACTTATTGCGACCATTGTATTTGCCGCAGCTTTTACAGTTCCAGGTGGATTCAACCAAGACAATGGTATCCCGGTCTTATATCGAAATAGGGCCTATATTATCTTCGTAATGGCAGATGCCATGTCCTTGTTCTCGTCAACAGCTTCCATATTCATGTTTATATCCATCCTTACATCTCGGTTTGCCTTACGTGATTTCTTGGAGTCCATACCCAAGAAACTGATGTTTTTTTTAGCAACTCTTTTTCTCTCTATAACAACCATGATGATTGCTTTTAGCGTCAGCTTCTTAGCACTATACCATATATATTTGAAATGGATGCTCCTTCTCATTTCCTTTGGTGCTATGGTAGTCCTTCAATTTGTAATGTTGCAATACCCTTTAATGGCTGATATTATTCGTTCCACATACGCTTCTAGGTACCTTTTTAAGCCCATAAAACATATTCTTTACTATGAAAACCCTAAGGGTGCGTTTGGTACAGAGAATGTAATTGCAGAGAAATGATTGCAGAGAATTGATTTGCAGAGAAAGAGAATTAGTCTGGAGAAGGAGAATTGAATCTTCTGTTTGGTAGCACAGAGATTTCAACAGAGAAATGTAACAGAGAATCATTTATCTTGTTTGGTAGCACAGAGATTTCAACAAAGAATTGTATCAAATTTATCATTTGCATTTTTTGTATACAATATATATACAAACATACAAAAGATTTTTATGCCGTCATACACGATATATATGTTTTTTTATTATGAATTATACAATGTATATACAAATATACAAACTGTTTGTTAGTCGAAACAATATATATATACAATATATATACAAACATACAAGCTGTTCTTTATTTGAAACATAGCTTTACATCAAAACAGGCTTTACATCAAAACAGTCCATAGCTATCACTTCCTATCCTGTTCCGTTGTGTGTATATATGTACAAGATGTACTCTTTCTGATTTGAATAATAGATTTTACAATCTCCAAAGTATCTCTCTGTCCTCTCTCTTGAATATCTTTAGCTTCATCCATTGATTAGAGGAATACATATAGACAATTTCTTCCCTCATGGTTCTAGAAATAATCAGAATGTTATACAAAACTGATCGATGTGAAGTTTAAGAGGCATCATCTATTATGTATTAGGCTTCATCGATGTGAAATCAGATGATTTAAGCTAATCTGCGTGTATACCTGTGGGAGACGTCGCCGCTAGGGTTTCCGCCGCTGGGGTCGCCGCTGCTGGAGGTCGCTCAGCCGCCGCTGCGCAGGGGACAAGTAGTTACGTCGGAATCAAAAAAGCAGGCGACGGGAGGTGCTATTGGGTTCTGGAGGATTCCACGGCTTGAAGGAATCGACGGAGAAGGAAGCGATGGAGTTGTCGATTGAAAGCAGGCGACGATGGAAGGGATAAAAGGCGACGTTAACTGCAACAATGTCGAAGGGATAAAGATGGGAGCCGAGGTCACGGGATTTCTCCGTGTTTTTTTTTATTTCTCCCAGCGATTTAGAAGGTGGGATTCTCTCCAATTCTCCGTACCTAATAGAGAAATAAAAGTAGAGATTTGGAATTGTGAAATTTCTCGATCTCTAATTCCCTATTGTAACCAAACAAGAGACTTACTCTCTAATTCCATTTCTCAGCCTTTATTTCCCTGTACCAAACAGGCCCTAAGTTCTAACTGTTATCTTAATATCGTAATGGGTTTTGTGTCGAGACGTGGTCTCTATATTAGATCGATGTAAGTTGCAATTAAGTGGATGATTATGTATTTTCCAACTATATTAAGACTTAATTGTACGTTTTGTTAAAATTGTTATGTTTTATGCTCCTTGTCGTAGATTGTTGCATAATAGATGTAAACCACACCATATATGTAAAGATACACGGTTTAAGGGACCGAAAAAGTTTTGATGTATCACTAAATAATATTCTCCAATGTTACAAACAAGGAACCAGAAAAAGAGTGTGTGGTGAGGATCGAGAAGTGGGGAAAGCCATCACTACAAAAAAAAAAGGCTTTTTGCGGCGACTTATGAACTCCAATTGTCGCCGCATTTCGCCGCAAAAGTGTCGCCGCTAAAGCTTCGTACCCAAAAGTTTTTTGCAACGACATTTTTGACTTTTTGCGACGTCACACAACGGACCCATCAAGTGCCACGTGGATGGGTTTTTGCGGCGACATGAGTACTTTTAGCGGCGACGATTTTGATTTAATTTAAAAAATAAAATAATACTTTTTGCGGCGACATATGTAGTATTTGCGGCGACGTAGTTATTTAAATAAATTAAATTTTAAAATATAAATAATACTTTTTGCGGCGACATATGTAGTATTTGCGGCGACGTAGTTATTTAAATAAATTAAATTTTAAAATATAAATAACACTTTTTGCGGCGACATTTTTGACTTTTTGCAACGTCACACAACGGACCCATCAAGTGCCACGTGGATGGGTTTTTGCGGCGACATGAGTACTTTTAGCGGCGACGATTTTGATTTAATTTAAAAAATAAAATAATACTTTTTGCGGCGACATATGTAGTATTTGCGGCGACGTAGTTATTTAAATAAATTAAATTTTAAAATATAAATAATACTTTTTGCGGCGACATATGTAGTATTTGCGGCGACGTAGTTATTTAAATAAATTAAATTTTAAAATATAAATAACACTTTTTGCGGCGACATGTCGCCGCTAAAAGTCTAAAAAAATTTTTCCAGCATTTTGCTGTATTTTGCGTTTTCCACCCATTTTAAACCGGACAATTACAATAACCTGCTATTTCAGAACTCAAAACAACTGTAACACGACATTTTAAGCTATATAAAACAAACATACATACCAATCAATAGTTTCAAAGTTAACATAAACGTTTTTAGACAATCACAACGTCGCCTAACAAACTAATAGACTAATCATCATGATCCCTAGACGCTTCATCATGAGAAGCCAAATCAGTGCTTGGTTCATGTCGGGAAGTTGAGGGAATATCAACATTTATACCTGCCGCACTTAATGCTTCAAATATTGCTTGTGTACGTTGAGAATTAGTATGCATCTCCTCCCGGACCTGCTGGATATCAGAAGAATGAGACGCAAGCATGGCATCTACCTCGGCTTATGTATATAATCTCCCTGTAGGCTGGGATTGTGCGGTAGATTGTGCAGCAGATACGGATGAAGAACTTAATGTTCTTCCCATTCCACGAACATGTCCTCGGCGTTCACCCAACACCGCCTTCAAGATTTCTTCTTCACTCAACGGATTTTGGCTCCCAACTTGACCGTCTCTCAAGAAAACCATACGGCGCTGTGTATAAATAAGATATAAAAACAATTAAAATCATATTTTATATATATATATATATATATATATATATATATATATATATATATATATATATATATATATATATATATATATATATTTAAACACATAAGTTTAATGAATTATAAATAATTACTTACATAATTTTCTTGAAGAGACTCGGATGTAAAGACGTCATTGCGTGAATGGGTTAACATGTACTGTTCAATCAAGCTAGGGGGTTCTAGCGTTTCCGGGTCACGCTATAAACAAATTTAATAAGTATATATTTAATAACGATTAATATATAGACTTAAAGATAAATACTATGTCAAAATTAAGATTTAAAGATAAATAGACTTACGCTCTCGAATCGATACTGACAGTATGATCTCCGACCATGCAAGCTTTGATTTAGTTGTTGCGCTCTTACTTGTGTGTTCGCTATTGACCGTTGAACGGTCTTTACCCCACAATAATAGTCAATGTACAAACCCCACTCACTCAGTTCAATGTTAGGAGGAGGGTCTTGACGCAGTAGTTGAGCCTGCGAGACCCCCCCTCTTCTCTGAAACCATTGAAGCTTAAACTTGTATTTTTGGTCTCTGTACATCTCAGCACACATCTTATCGATTCCCGTCAAGATCGACGAACGGTGTGGAGTGTCATAATGGTGCCTTAAATCAAAGTAAGTCTGTAAATTATACGAAAAAGTTAGTTTATTGTATATTTTTTACAAATATACAATATATAAAAAAAACTTAAGTGAAACCTCAAGGCCTGGTACGATCGCTGCCTTCAATTCTACGGGGACTTTTTCCTATGACGGGAAGTAATATGGGATGTCGTCTCTCACCAAGGTCCCCGCGTAACTCGTAAAGTAATCGGCATTAACTCCGACCGGTCTCCAAGTTTTGTTACATCTAATATCATCAAACTCGATTGGAAGTGGTCGTTTCCCGTTCCTCTTCCACGCCTTTCTCATTTCTACATTTCGGGCTACTCCACGCCCTTTCTTGCTGCCTACGATTTCAAGCAAACAAGTTAAGAATACACGTAATTAAATTAACCTATAAAAAATATTTCAAAGTTATATAATACCATCGCCGCAAAAACCTGTATTTCTTTTAGTGCATTCATCACCATGTGAACCCACCATGACGTGATGAAGTGGGGAAAGCCATTCATCACCATGTGATGATTAACACACCCCAAAATTGACGCCATTTCGAATGCTAAAAGATATGGTTATTAGGCTCAAAGGTTGGTCAAACTCTAAATACCTACAATGATAACTACACTAAGAGTATACGGAGTGGAGGTTGGTGAGGGTGTCGTGGGGTGACCACTTGGGGGGTGAGTGTGGTATCACTCCGTTAAGGTGTGATGGGAAGGGAGGTGTGATATTCAACACATGTGGATGGGTGTGTGGTGAGGATCGAGAGGTGGGCCACTTAGCTTTTAAAAAATTTTTTATTTAATTTTGATTGGTTAGTTGGGTAGTATGTGGATTCACATGCAAAGGTGATCCAGATCGATTATTGAACGAAGTGGGACGTGTGCAGATTGCATAGAGTGAAAGTTGAGTAAGGAAAACAATATCATTACATACTGTTGGATATCAAAGAGCTTATCTCACCCTCACACATAAGCTCATGAAGAATCATGAGGAAGAAGAAAAATAGAAAGAAAAAATGCAGCTATACTGCCCGAGAACAAAGCTCACAAAAAAACTACATCTTTAATATCTTCTTCTTTTATTCATATGAATACAAGACTACATATATAAGCAACAAAGGAACGTGCATAACAATAATAAAATAACCAAGATTCCTATCACCCATAATTACCTAAAGAAAAAGAGGAGACATGCACCATTAAGAGTGTGCGGTGTACCTCGGTGCCATCCTCGGTGAAGTATACGTGGCCTCGGTATGCCGAGGGGAACACCACCCCTGAACCTCGGCATACCGAGTTTTTTCAAAATCTTGGTATTGATTTACCGAGTGGGACACCGAGACAATTTCGAACGTTGGGGCTTTGGAACGGTCATATGACCGTTGGAGGATTAAATTTTATTTTTCCTATCTAACACTAATATTCTCCATTTTCAACCCATTTAACTTCAAAACACATACAAACTTAATCATTTTCTCTCCATTTCCTCTTCAAAATATGTCTTCCAACACCATTTCTTCATCTTCGTCTTCATCTTCATCTTCCGACGAAGAACCAAATAAGCAATTTGAAAAGATTTACGAACATTACGTAAGAGCAGCTTTGTATATCAAAAATCAAATTGACGGAGCGGAAACGTCAAGTGGCCCAAGGAAAACAAGAAAGGTTGTCAATAGGCAGCGTAACGAGGCACATCTCCGGCTCATGAGCGATTATTTCAACGAGGATTGCGTTTATGATGAATCTTCGTTTAGGTAACGTTTAATAATTGAATTATTTTTACATATTTAGTAGTTTTTATTAGAATATTTTTACGTTTAAAATTTGAATTATTTTTACGTAACGTTTAATAGTTTATTTAATAAATTAATTTTAGGAGACGATTTCGGATGTCTAGACCATTGTTTTTGCGGATCGTGGATGACTTACAGAGTGCAACACCATTGTTTACACAAAGATGGGATGCGCGGGGTCGTAAGGGTTTTAGTCCGCTACAGAAGTGCACCTCTGCAATACGTCAACTAGTTTACGGGACCGCTCCAGACGGATTTGACGAGTACCTACATATGTCAGAGCGAACCTCACGTTCAATTCTACAACGATTTTGTAAATAGGTGATTCAAATTTATGCCAAGGAGTATTTACGACGCCCTACATCATTCGACATCCAACAATTATACGCGCATCATGAATCCATACACGGATTTCCGGGGATGTTAGGAAGTATCGACTGTACTCATTGGGCTTGGTTAAATTGCCCGAATGCATGGCGTGGGCAATATATGCGGGGCGATCACACACATCCAACGCTTATGCTTGAGGCGGTTGCGTCCCAAGATTTTTGGATTTGGCATGCGTTTTTCGGGGTCGCCGGTTCAAATAATGATATAAATGTTCTCAATCAATCTCCGATATTCAACGACATATTAAGTGGCAAAGCACCGGTGTGTCCTTTTGATGTGAACGGGGTTACATATAAATACGGGTATTATCTTGCGGATGGCATATATCCAGAATATGCGACATTTGTGAAATCGTTTCAATATCCACAAGACGAGAAGCGTAAAAAGTTCAAGAAAGCACAAGAGTCGGCAAGGAAAGACATTGAACGAGCATTCGGTGTTCTTAAAGCGCGTTGGCAGATATTGCAAAATCCGGCACGACCGTGGACTACGAAAAAGATACGTAACATTATGTACGCTTGCATAATTCTACACAACATAATATTACAAGACGAAGGTCAAGCGATTTGTGCTTTTGATGAAAGTGACCTACCGGTTTCCCCGGATCACGCACCGAGTATGGAAGAAACGGCAAACACAACTCTTCGAGAAATACGTTGTCGAGAAACACATATTAATCTACGATCGGATTTGGTCGAGCACATAAGTACGCTAGTATCCGACAATGAGGATGACGAATAAATTGTTTGTAGTTTTTTATAATTATTAGTTTAATGTAATTTTTTTAATTATTAGTTTTGTATAATTTTAATTTCTTTATGAAATGTTTAATTTATTAATTAAATAATAGTGTTTATTTTATTTTAGAAGTATTTATTTATTTCGAAATTAAAAAGAATAAAAAAATTCAGGCATGCTTGAAGCATGGGTATTTCCTGCCTGAAAGCATGGCAGAAGCATGATAAGGGGTATGCTGATGTGGCGCTGATGTGTCCTGAAGCATGCTATGCAGAGTATGGGGTACTCCCCATGCTCTAACAAGGACAAACAACCCATGATTCTTACATCAAGATTCTCCACTATCCTCCTAAAACACTAGGACTTAAACGTGGTGAACTAAATACAAAAACATAGAAAGTGCCAAATCCATTAACCAATCAAGATTATCCAACACATACAATTGCTTTGGACAGAAAATGAATACATGCAAGTGTTAAATACTGTTGGTGGCAAGCTTGAAGATTTGTGGTTGATTAACCACCGGCTTGCAGCTATAATGAAGACTGTAATAGGAGTTAGTCAGGAGACGGTTTCTATATTTCGAATCTTTATTTTTGTACTTTCTTTATGCCGATTTCAAAGCCAAACAGATGGTTAGTTGTGGTATCAAAGATAATGCACAAGGGAATGGTGGTATGTGAAGATCGACAAGAACAAGATAATTGTAAACGAAATTAAGTGTATATATTATGCATCACAAACTTTATGTAAATATAGTTCATCAACACAAGGAGAAATTAAACATGCGAACTGCAAAATGTAGATCGGGAATTAAGAGCTTTAATCCTCAACATAAAGTTTTCATTTCAATAGTGATGTACATTGACCATAAACCAACCGCTAAAAATACTAATCCAATATTAATCTTTTCATGAACGCTTATAATTATACTCGTTTTTGAGCTTATATCAGATAGTCATTGTGGCTAAGACCAACGTATATAGTCCATAAACAATGAAATAACTTGATCATATCAATGTATCTTGTCCTTTTGATGAGGTTCATCTCCTAAGAAAATTGTTATGAGGGCCACAATACTCGATCAGAAATGTGATCTATTCAGCATTAATTGGATCTAGATCAGGTGATCACTTGATCTCATGATAGGTCTGCAATCTGCATATATGATGAATTAATTCGTTCGTTTGATACATCTAATCTGAAATAACTATCAATCGTACTAACCTAATTAGATGATCCTTGGTACCTATCATTGAGAGAGAAAAAGTCCCTAAATTCTCATGCTCTGTATCAACGGAACGTGCTAATAGCATCCTAGAAATCGAGAGTTCAAATACTAATAGGAACCTAGAAATCGTATGAGTTCAAATGCTAATGGTAGGAATGACAATGAGACGGCCCCATATCCGATTTAAAAAAACAATGTCACATACCCGGTCTTCTCTCATTGGGTACGCGGTTACGTACTATATAACCATCGGATTTACGGTATACCCACAGGTATTGAGTATCCCAATTTAACGATCGTAGTTGATTAAAACTTAAAACTCACCAATAAAGTTTTTCGTCTCTTTAAATTTGCTTAAATCAAAGCATTACGAGTAACACTTTTAAATAATTTTTGAAATGTTACATAAGTAAAATTATCCACATACAAGTTTAGAATATCTAGTTTTATAATAAGTTAATCAAATCATTACATAAACAATAAAAACAATATTATCAATCTTGACTTGATTTCTCTATTCTCACACATTAGTTATTTCACAAGTTAAAAACTTTTTTAACTGGATGTTCTACATTTTAAATTAAATAAACAAACAAAATCTACTATTATAATTAAAAACTAAAAGATATATAGCTAATTTAATTTTAAAGTTTATAATATCACACATAGTTACTTCATTACCAATATGGTACACATAGTAAACTTATAATTCTAAATAATATTAGTAATTAAACTTTAAAATATTAATATGTTAGCAAGAAAACTATGTACGTATGATAAAAATATAAATAGTTCGAGGTTCGATAAACAGGACCAGATATTTGATTGACTAAAATAATAACCGTCTCAATCCCATAAAATTTTTAAAACGAAATATCATATATACTTGGTACCAACAATACAACAATAGTATTACATTTCTCCGTGACATTAAACGTAAATTTCAACAATATTATTGCATTTCTCCGTGACATATTTTGCTTTTTCATTGTTACATAAAATATTTAATATGAATAGTTCTTTATATCTCCATACACTTAATCGTATGCAGGGGCGGACCTATGTGTATTACGGGGGGTCACGGGACACCGGTCTTTTGACGGTTCGTAATGTTAATTTTCGATTTTTTTAGACGGTGCTACCGGTAAATTTTCGGAGTGCACCCGGTGATGTCACCAAAATCAAAGGAAAAATGAAACTTTTTTAAAAAATTGATAAGAAATAGTTTAATTTTTCAATTTATACCTTTAAAATAGCATTTTAGTTAATATGACTTCATATAAATTGTATTTTATTTTAAATTTTGGCCCTAAATTACCATAATAACGGCCGGAATCTCGTTAATCCGGCCCGATTAACCGGAAATCCGAGAAAAAACCCGAATCACACCCTCAATTTTATTTAATTTTTATTTTCGCATTATATGGTGCTACCGGTCGAAAAAAATTCTGGGTCCGCCACTAATCGTATGGATAGATATCAACGTCTAACGTTTTTTTTAAGCTATCAACGTCTAACGTTGTTTTATCAAGATGAACGTCATGAACGCATAATGTTTTTTTCTCTTTCTTTCTTTCTTTTTTTTATTTGAATCAGCAAAGATGTACGTATAAATTAAAGTTGATATTATAAAAAGTGGCGCATAGTAATTTAATATACATATTGTTTGTTGACAATCGTTCGGTGAGCAAATAAATGTCATGTCCCTATTGACCTGTGATGTGGTAAAACCGAAAACTGTTCAAAAACCTTTTCATAAGGAGTTATACCAGAACTATTTACCCCTCACAAAAAGAAATACCACCTACCCAGATTCTTCCCTTGATAAAATTAAAAATTTGAAAGTTATAGACTTCAAAGTCCATTAGAAACAACCCTTTCTCAAGAACCTTATGACTCCCAACCTGAAGCAGATGTGATGGTTGTTGCGATGAAGAACCGAAATCGAACAATCAACTGACATTAAAATTGATGGAGAAGACTTGCACCTTGCTCTATGCTTACAGGCGACGTTGGGGAAGACAGACTGTCAAGAATGTGAGTGGCTAATGTTGTTTTGACATATTAGGGTAAATATAATGCTTTAGATTTATTTATGCCATTGACCACCAATAATAACACACGCATACACACATTGACACGTATATACATTAGAAACTTTGACCCGGATAACAAACGGGTATAACACTAGTTTCACTGTGTTTTAGTCTCATCACTATAACCCTTATCATTATATTCCAATTCCCTACAAAACAAGTGTTGTGTCATTATTATTCCATCTAAAAAAACAAATATCAATAAGTATTTGGACTAGTGGTGTATCTAGAAAGATTTTATTAAGGCTAGTAACATTTGGATGGACATAAAAAAGTGATACAAATCAGAAACGGGTCAAAAGTGGATTAAATAAAATCGACACAAAAATAAATGAGACGGGTTAGGTCAATCGTCAAACTTAAATTTTACAAAAAAAAATTGATGCTTAAAATTAAAACTTTGAAAAGAAAATTGTAAATTCAAATTAGAAAGTGACATCTAAAAGCAATAAAACTGCCAAATAAAAGATTCGGATTTGGATACTGAAATCTACTATCCGAAACTTTTGGATATCCGAAATTCAGATATCCGAAAATCCGGATATTCAAAAGATGAACACCCTAAGAATTATAGGGGAGGGAAATGAAAAGCAAGTGGAGGAATACGAAATAGAAAATTTGGAAACCAAGTATAATATTTATTTATATAGAAAGTATATTTTAAAAAGTATTAAAATATGACTTCTAACTATTTTAATCTACTCAAGTTTGAGTATAAAAATACACTTAATATTAATAAATAAATTAGCTATATGTTATTATATTATAGAATGAGTTGTTAATTGTAAGATATATATTTTTGAACTTTTAAATTAATAGAATGAGTTGTTATTTGTAAAATTAAAATGAATTATATTTAGTGTTTAATTATATCGTATTCAAAAAACGTATTCGAAAAAAGATAAAATTCTGAAACGAAAATTGTAAATTTTAAATTCAAAAAACTTAAATTTTACAAAAAAAAATTGATGCTTAAAATTAAAACTTTGATAAAAAAATTATAAATTCAAATTAGAAAGTGACATCTAAAAGCAATAAAACTGCCAAATAAAATATTCGGATTTGGATACAGAAATCTACTATCCGAAATTTTTGGATATCCGAAATTCAGATATCCGAAAATCCGGATATTCAAAAGATGAACAGAATTATAGGAGAGGGAAATGAAAAGCAAGTGGAGGAATACGAAATAGAAAATTTGGAAACCAAGTATAATATTTATTTATATAGAAAGTATATTTTAAAAAGTATTAAAATATGACTTCTAACTATTTTAATCTACTCAAGTTTGAGTATAAAAATACACGTAATATTAATAAATAAATGAGCTATGTGTTATTATATTATAGAATGAGTTGTTATTTGTAAGATATATATTTTTGAACTTTTATATGAATAGAATGAGTTGTTATTTGTAAAATTAAAATGAATTATATTTAGTGTTTAATTATATCGTATTTGAAAAACGATAAAATTCTCGCTGATCACAATTGGCCTAAGTGGGTTGACACGAAAAACAATTACACAACCCGAACCTGACACGAAAATATATTGGTAGAAATCATGTCAACACGAAACTGAATCGATTTCGAACGATATGAACCCGGCCTGAATTAACAGCCTTCACATTTATGATAGATGTTTCCACACTTAAAAACATTAAAACGACTAGACGAATAAATGACTAACATATATACTCTTCATCATTTTTAATATCCGTAAGTATAAAACCACACACACACACACACACACACACACACACACACATATATATATATATATATATATATATATATAGAGAGAGAGAGAGAGAGAGAGAGAGAGGGGAGAGTTCATGCGAGAAACGTTTTTATTGTGAGAAGTTCGAGAAGCAATTTAAGCCTTACGATTAATTATTTGATGGTCAAGATTAGATGTGGTATTTTTGTAAATAAATTAAAATCTAGAAATACTAATAAATTAATTAAAGGGTAAAAAGGTAATAGTATCACAATTTTAATTTTTCATTCAATATTTCCTTATTTATAACCGTAACCTCCATATCCCTTTGACTTTTGAGATTCAAAACTCAAACTCTACAGCCCTCCCTCTCATCGTCTCCATACTAGACCACCGCTCTCATCGTCTCCGGCCAACCCCCTCTCCCTAGAACCTTCGCCGGTCAACTCCCTCCCTCTAAAACTTTCACCGGTTGACTCTATTCTAGCTTTACCCTCTCTCTAAAACCTTTCCTCAAGACTTTCCTCTCTCTCTATCTCTGTTTCTCTCCCTCGCAGAAACAATCGGCCACCATAACCACAACCGTAATCCACCTTCCAAGCGCCGTCTCTGCCAGGAACTCTATTCCGGCGTCCCCCTTCTACGCAGATCTACCTTTAGCAATGCTGTTATCGGAAAGTAATCGACGGTCAAGGAAAATGTTGATCCGAAAGTAATCGTCGTTTGCTTATTGATCGGAAGTCCGTGACATTCAAATAAATAAATGAGGGTTTTTTTTCTTCTTTGGCTTTTTGCTTTTTTCTTCCCAATGTTGACAGCTAGACATTGTTTGTTTTTTCCTATTTTTTCTTCTCCCGATGTTGTTCACAAATGCTTATTGTTTAATTATTAAACTTTTGAGGAGATAAATTTTTTTGTTTTGCAATTAGTGAACTCACAATCTTTTGATTTTTTTATTTTAGGTAGTTCAGTGTTGAACGTAATTGTTATTTATTAATTTTACTGCTTATGATCGAACATAATTATTGGTTGTCAATTGATTCTATGTATAAGTAAACAGCGATCATATCTTTATATAAACATTAGTGAACAAATGGAAGAAGTAAATAAAAAATAAAATAGAAAGGAACATCTTAAGAGTGATGAAAAAATAGTTATACTATTTGTTCACCCGTGAACATAGATTAAAAAGTTTATTAATGGTTTCGATAATTGTTGGGTGTGGATGAGTTCATTAATGAATATTGTATATATAACGAAAATTTTGTAAGTCGTAGATTGTGTTCAGCAATGAATATCGTATTAATAATAAAATAAAAGTAAATTTTAAAAACCTAGAAAAAAATTAATTAGAGAGAGAAAAATGAACTTAAGAGAGGAGAGAGAAAATATTTTGTTTACTAAATTACCCTTTTTAATTAAATAAAAATATTAATTATGATTAATGTGAACCATAAGATTAAAAACCAATCGATGGTTGAAATTGCTTCTCGCACTTCTCGCAATAAAAACGCTTCTCGCATGAACCCTTCCCTATATATATGAGAGGGTTTCAAACGAGAACTGTTTTTCGTATGAGAACGGCTCAGATTGGTTCTCGCAATTCTTGTACGAAAAACAGGTTTCGTTTAAACTATTCCATATATATATATGGCAAGGTTCAAATGAGAATGAGAAATTAAATGAGAATGGGAGACTCAATTTCAGCCGTTCATTTTGTAAGTGGAATTCATGGATGGAAAGCGTGGGTGAATTGAGTGTGGCAAAGTGCATGTATATATTTAGGTTCTCATTTGAACCTCCCACTATATATATATATATATATATATATATATGTGTGTGTGTGTGTGTGTGTGTGTGTGTGTGTGTGTGTGTGTATTTTTAAAAGTTTTGCAGATTCTTCACCTAGTAAATTTTTATCTTTGATTATCAACCACATGGCTTTTGCCTTGTTTCAGTTTATTGGGGCAATGATTTGAAACCTAATTGTTGCAAACACATCCGGTTAAATTGCACTTCTCATAATAATTAGATCGAGTAATTTTGTCATGGCACGAGGTAAATTGGTAATTATAAGTTATTATTTACTAGATAGGAAGCTGTAGGTCTAAGTGTATCTGGTATCATCAATCAAACGAAGCAATCAACACAATGATATGAACTCTTGTATGAAGAAATATACGTACGTGAAGGAGACAAGAATTCTCTTGTTAAACGCATGTGAAAGCCTTAATGAATTAGGGCTAATTACAAACTATTTATACCTCAAGGATATTTACAGAATGTACCTTAGACTATCACTAATGTCATATGTAATACTAAACTTCACTAGAATATATTGAACACAATCTGAGACCTAACATTCTCCCCCTTTGTGTTCAATTTACAATTAAGCATAATAATGAAATCTATCTATTTATTTAAGCACCAAAAAGATCTCCCAGTTCAGAATATGCAGAGATTCTTTTTCTTTCTGCAATAGACATTAGAAGATCGTTCTTTGAAGTTTCGAGTCTTCGCGAGATCTTCAAAGACTCGTCAACAATGATCAGGTTGTTTATGTTGTTTATCAGAGATTGCAGAAGAAGCCTCGTGCTTTTCAGAATTTACAACCATGATCATCTTCCTTGATCATGCACAGATCGATGTTGCTCGAGGGTTGGATTAGTTGTTTTAGCACCTTTGAATTTTCCTTGAAACAAAATTTGCCCCCCTTTGAAAGTAGCTCAAGATCTTTAATACTAAGATCTGAAACTTTTTCAGAACCTTTCTCCCTTTCAAATTTATAAACGACTGTCTTCTTTTCTTTGAAACTTTGTAGCTTTGATGTATCAACTCCCCCTTGACATGTGAATAATCTCAACATATGAATTATTATATCTTCAACTGCATACTCTTGATGAACTTTCTCAAAAACAAGTGAATTATCTTTTTTTTAACTTGATTCTCCCCCTCATGATGGTCAGGATCCATCATGATCATCATGCACTTGTAAAATGACTTCAGTTTGATTTTATCATGACTCAATCATAATGATATTACAATTAACGCATCCGTTATAACACCGGGATCACATAGATTTCCCGTTAACACATCAGTTTAAAAATATGAAACTAGAACAAAAGGAAAGATATATTTTTGTGAAACTTTTCTGCTTTACTCCCCCTACAAGCATGCATTGAAAAAAACTTTATTGAGAAAAAAATATGCATACTTGCGGGTCCTGAAGACATGTGCTCTCCCTGCAAGTAACAATCATCAACATAGAAGTTATATCAAATAAACTACAAATATAAGCTTCTCAGATCAGGCTCGGGCTAATGCTGAACAAAATGATATGTGTGATGAACAACAGGGAACACTCTTCTTTCTCTAAGTCATGAGATTTGAACTTCTTCGCGTATTGAACACACAGTTGTGTTGACTTCACAATATTTTCCAGAGTGTAACTGTGATGTTCCAGAATGTCTCTAGGCTTATCTGCAAAACAGATTATGCAGATTTTGGTACCCATTTGAGTTTGGGTCCAGGTGGATTAGCAGAATTAACTACAGATTCATTTTTAGGCATCCACTTGTAGTTAGAATTCAATTTCTCCTTTTGAATTTTCTGATTTACCAAAAATGTGTTCACTCTTTAAGGAGATGTACACAATTTCTCTTTAGATAACCTTATCAAGTGCTTAATAGAATATACCTTAAATGGATATTTCACATCAGGTTTACCAATAGCATCCCAACAAGAATTAACAAAAGAAGAAGATTCATTCTTCCTAACATGAGCACGAGAATGAACATTGGAATCAAAACCAAACTCTTTTAAACCATTAGTCTTTTCACAACGAGAACTAGTTCCAGCATTTGAAGCTCTCCCATGTACATGATCAAAATTGTGCTTATAACTACCTAAACCAGAATGATTTTTCTCTTGAAAATGTCTTTTCCTGGATTTTAGAAAACTCTTTCTTTTCTCAAACCACAATGCTCTCTTGGCTTGCCCTTACTTAAAGTTTTCTCGGTCGTCACTTCCAAATCTTGGTTAGGAAATTTAACGTATTGATTCTGCTGAGAGGTGCTACATTGATCATTAAAGACGTTTTCTCCATAATCAGACTCCAATAACTCATCAAAATTCTGTTCAACAACAGATTTTCCTTTGTCTAGGAAAGAGTTTGAAACTTTATCAGTTTTATTGTTGACAGTGGAAGTGAGTCGGTCTTTTAAAGAATCTATTCTATCAAGTAGAATAACTCTTTCATTTGTGAAATCTGTTGTTTGTTTAGCTAACTCTTCTTGAAGATCTGAAACTTTCTTTTTCAAAATAGAACTTGGAATATAAAGATCAGAGTATTCGGGTTTTTCATAAAGATTTTCTGATTTTTGATTTAATTCTTCAGAAGAATAAGTAGATGGATATTCAGTTAATGAATAAATTTCAAGATTTTCATAACTCTTGTTTAACTCAGTGTAGTCAAACGGAAGTTGCATTTTATCTTTATTTTCTCTTTTTGGAATTTCTAACTCATCATCTTCTAAAGCCCCAGTGAATTTCATTAAATCAGTGAAACCCCGACCCATAAATTCGAATTCATAAAATTGAGCACGACATACTTTAGATAAATTCTTTGGATTTTCAAAACTTAGACCTGCTTTTACGTCGTAAAATTGAGTGTCTTTTGGTTTATTAAAAAATATAGTCTGTTCTGATTGACCACGTTTACAAAGATTATCTTCCAGTTCTTTAACTTTAGAATACAATTGGGTTCTTTCTTTAATATAACGATCAATCTCAGCATCATTATCTTTACATTGAATTTCTGCATTCCTTAATTTGACAGTAATTTCAGAGTTGACTTCATTGAGATATTCAACCCTTTCTTCACAAAGTTTCAACTTACTTTGTACATAAGACAGCTGATCATTTGCTGATGCTAGTTCTCGATTGCACTGAACTAACTCATTATAATTGTTGTCTAATCTAGCCTCTAAGATTCGACAATGAGCTTTATCTTTTTCTAATTCTGAAATCTGATTTCGCAAAGTTTGAATCATATCAATGAACTGAGAATTAGTAGAACTAACCTCAGAACCGATGCAAGACTGCTGATCTCCATTATTAGCATGTACTTCCTTTGGCATTTTGATACGCAGATATATGATCGTAGATTTAAAACAAAAGTTGGTATGACACGAGAAGTGTGTGTGAGAATTGTGTGATCGAAAAATGACTAAGTGACCGAACTAAGACTTTGGGTCCGAGCAAAAGTCCAAGCAGATGTTCGAGCAAATGAAGTAGATGTCCAAGCAGACTTCCGAGTAGAAGTCCGAGTAGAAGTGACTTTGAAACAAATTCTAAGCAATCGAGCAATAGTTCGAGCAGAGGTTTGAGCAGACTTCGAGCAGAAGTAACTTTGTAGCAGAAGTTTAAGCAGCCGAGCGAGTAGAGGTCTGAGCGGATTTCCGAGCAGAAGCAGATGAAACGAGCAGAGTTCCGAGCAGAAGAAGTGTGAGCAAGCACTAAGCAGAGTTTACTGAGCAAAGTCCGAGCAAACACTAAGCAAAGTTTACTGAGCAAAATCCGAGCAAACACTAAGCAGATTTTACTGAGCAATGTCCGAGCAAACACTAAGCAGAGTTTACCGAACAGAAGAAGTCTGAGCAAACACTAAGCAATCAACACAATGATATGAACTCTCGTATGAAGAAATATACGTACGTGAAGGAGACGAGAATTCTCTAGTTAAACGTATGTGAAAGCCTTAATGAATTAGGGCTAATTACAAACTATTTATACCTTAAGGATATTTACAGAATGTACCCTAGACTATCACTAATGTCATATGTAATACTAAACTTCACTAGAATATATTGAACACAATTTGAGATCTAACAGAAGCATATAAACTTAAAACGATGGATATTGTTCATATATAAGAGGTTGAATAAAATATACGATAATGATCTTATGTATGAATTGTTTATTTTTAATATATTTATCAATTCTTTAAGACATTTTATATCACAAGGTACAATTTGCAAATCTTTTAATATATATGTTTAATCTAGATTAACTATAAATATTTCAAACTAAAATTAACCATGCATCTCAGACATGAGATATATAACTAGTAAGAATTTAATTGGGAATTATCATTTCCATTATTAATATGGAGATCGTTTGTGTCCATACACTTATTTATACGCAATTAACTTAAATATGGAGATCGTTTGTGTCCATACACTTATTTAACGTATATATACCGTCAGTGTAACACAACCCGAAAAGCTTAGATGATAATTCGGGTTATTGGTTGGAGGGGAACATTTATATGCATGCTTTGGGTTGGTTTTCTCTTTTGGGTGTTGATAGAGACACCCCACTCTACAAAGCCTACCATACCCTAGTCTAGTAATTATCAACTAATAATATCTTAATGATTAACAACTTCTTCTTACTTTCTTATCACATTAATTATATCCTAATGATTACTATATTATTATTACTTTATTACTTTATTGTTCTTTTTCTTATTTAATTACTATATTATTTCTTTATTATTTTTATTCTATTACTATATTCTTTTTCTTATTTAATTACTTTTTATTTTTTATATTACTTAAATTTATGTTTTTCATTAAACAAGTAAATAAATTAGTAAATTAAAAAACATACATTTTATTAGCAATAATAATCAAGATTTACGACATCTTTTACAACGGGTTAAAGTTTCCTATAAAACTCTAGACGCGACCTATCACATGAAATTTTCAAATCTTTCTTTATCTTTCTTCAATCTTTTTTTTTTAACTATCTTTTCTTCTAACAAGATAAAAGTACGACCAATATTAAAATTTAATATAATAATAATAATAATAATACGAGTAATAGTTTTATTTTTGCTTTTAGAATATTTATATTTTATTAAAATTTAATATAACAATAATAATAATAATAATTTTATTTTTGCTTTTAGAATATTTATATGTTAAACAAGTTTAAAATTTAAATCAAAGGATAACATTTCAAATAACAAATACGACCAATTAATTACATAAATTTAAAAAAAAAATTATCTTTATTTTTTAATTTTTATTAAAAGAGTATGATTATAAAAGAATAATAAAGTAATCAATTTTTTTTACTATTCTTGAATTCACGACTTACGTAAACTTATAATTTGTATGAAATATTTGAAAAAAAAATAATTAAATAATCAAATGGATTCAAGAATCGTAAAAAAACGTTAGTAAGAAAAAAAAATTAAAAGTAATTAAATAGGAAAAATAATAAAATAATCAAGTAGAATATTAATTATTGTAATATAATTAAAGTGACATGATTTTGGATAGATAATTAAATAATGTGTAATCATTATTATATAATTTAATTGTGTAGGATAATAGGTTGTGTTTTTTATGTATTAAATACCTCCAAAACACAAGAAATAAATTACATCTGAAAAGTTAAAAACTAACCAATAGAAATTAATATCTGGAAAAGTTACACAACCAACCAATGGAAATCAGTCAAAATATTGAATTAATGGATCTAAACCCTACACTAGAGTGTATTGATCCTTAGACTAGGGTGTCTAAACAAAAACCCTTCTCTTTTTTCCATTCAAGTTCATCAACCCGAGTTACCTTTAATTCTCCTCTTATTTCTCTCTCTTACTATTTCTCTTTCTTAATATATATACTAAAATATAATAAAAATGTATGAGAAAAATTAGGTTAGCCGATACTAATTCTTAGGCTGAGAAGTGAAATAAGGAATATGATTTGGGGAACTTAATGAGGAAGGGGTGGGATGGGTGGTGAAGTGTGGTGAGGGGGTCTCCACACCATAAATGTGTGGTAGAAGAGAGTGGGCGGTGATTACCACTTGAGGGGCTCAGTAGTTGTAGGCTCCGTCAAAGTAATTTTCTCTTACTATTTATTTATTTATTAGTAGTGGGTATTATGTGGGTCCTAGAATTTTTTATGGTATAGAGTGATGACTACATAATTAGTGGTGGGTTAGCGGTGATAAAAAAATTTGATGTAAGTATATGATCATGTTATGATATGTAAACGTTGCAAACACTATTATACAAAATAAAATATAATTGTTTGGATCATAAAACCCTTATATAGTGAATTATTAATAACATAAAAGTTGTAATGATTACGTATTACAAAATGATATCATATACACATCTCTCTTTCAAATATGACGAACTCTT
This sequence comes from Pulicaria dysenterica, assembly GCA_947179395.2. NCBI lineage: Eukaryota > Viridiplantae > Streptophyta > Magnoliopsida > Asterales > Asteraceae > Pulicaria > Pulicaria dysenterica. Next base: position 52,512,953 of record OX359295.1, read on the forward strand.
CTAATAAGCACAATATTATTAAGCGTTAGACTTTGACTTTTTATTGGTCAGAAAAATGCCAACTCATACACAGATATAAATGTACTTAATAATATATATTCGGTTTCTTGTATAATTCTATCATCTAATTTATCGCTAAAGAACACCCACCACTGCTTACAAGTTACACCATGAGTTGGCATGTCGTAAAAATCAACGTACAATCGGCAATCATAATTATTTATTTTAATGCAAGTAGAAAAATTTAATTAATAACGAAAAAAAGTAAACTATTGGCGTTTTTTGGACTAAACATAAAGTTAAATTAGTGTCTAAAATAATACCTTAAACAATATAATGAAAATTAATAAAATGTTCTTTTGGTCATTTTTCTGATTATATAATAAATATAGTTATTTGTAATACACTTATTAACTAAAAACAGTCATCTTTTTAATAAGATTTAGAATGTACGATCAAATGTAAACATTATTATACTAGATACATGTTGTTACAACTGATTGTCGACACATAATCTACTGTAAAACGCAGTCTAAAAACCTAATAAACAAGTGTTGATACTGGAGTAATAAATGAGTCGAGCTACTCGAGCTTGGATAGTTAAAAGTAGAAACAAGTCGAACAATAATGCTCGAGCCTAGACTAGAGCTCATTTGAATTAGCAAAAGGGTCAGAGCTCGATCCTCAAATTTGGCTCGTTTACACCCACGAGTCTAGATTAGAGGAGGGTTCTTTTGATAATTTATCGTTCTTATTCCGAATACTATGAGAACCAATCATGACACTTGATTAAATTAGACCAAAGGCTATAATACTAACTAGCTAATCGACCGTGTATCAACACGGGATGATATAAGTCAATTTTAAATTTATATAGTTTTAAAGAATACTAACACGTATAATAAAAATAATTACAAAACATACATATGAGTATAAAATTTCGTAAGAACTGAATAACCATTATGGACTTTTAATATTCATACATAAGATTGTCATTAGATTTTCGTTAAAATATCTTTATAAACAACATTCATGGTTTTATTAGTAGGGTTTCCTTAATCATCGCAAATTAAAACTTTTAACCCCTCCTTACTTTTCACTCGAGAAACCGTCACATATAAACGTGTATTTTAATACTTTTTATAAATACTCTTTTTGAGAAAATAAAGTTACATTACACGTCCAAAAGTTTTTAATATAATATTAATGTGTTTATCGTGATGGAGCTTTATCACGACATTGTATTAGCCAATTATATATTTGAATATTTGAAATTGTAAACTAAATTTATTTAAATAATGATGACATCCATCTAAATAAACGCAAATTAGAGCATATAAAAATAAGATTTTAATATAGAGTAGATTATGTCTATACATACATAAATCACAAGATATCAGTTAATTCAAATGTCCATTTAATAACTTTTATTTTACCAAGTTATTAGTTAAAAATAAGAAAACTTAGACAATTAAGTTTTTATATAATATTCCAAGTTGTATGTGTAGTTACAAAACCTACTAACATGACAGTTGTTTCACTACCCAGTAATTATGTAGAATAAAATATACTTAAAAAATATCCAATAATTACCTACACGTTGCTCTCGATGGATAAACAATTAAAATATACTAATTTTTAAAAAAGCCTCATATTGTGATAAAATTTATATCATTCTTATGCGAACCATAGATGGAGGAACAGGTGTATAAAGGGTTTAATATGCGATGGGGTTTGGTCTACTGATCCGAAGCAAATTAAAGAAGCTGCTCGGTTACACTTTGCTGCTCGTTTCTCGGAATCTAATGTTTCTAGACCCGGTTTCTCAAGCTCTTTGTTTAAGAAGCTATCTTACGAGGATTCTGCATTGTTAGAATCTCCATTTTCAGTGACTGAAATTGAAGCTGCAGTTAAATCATGTGAGGGCTCTAAGGCCCCAGTTATAAATTTTAATTTTATAAAAAAATTTTGGAGCATTCTCAAACAGAATTTTATTGATGCTATTATGGAATTTGGTAGAAAAGGGATAATGCCAAGGGGGTCTAATGCGTCTTTTGTTGCTTTAGTACCAAAAGTTTTGGATCCCTTGGAATTATCTGATGTTCGTCCAATCTTTTTGATTGGATGTTTTTACAAAATAATTGCAAAAATATTGGCGAACCGCTTGGCTAAGGTAATTCATTCTATTATTAGTGGCAATCAAACAACTTTCATCCAAGGGAGACAAATACTTGATGGGCCCCTTATAGCCAATGAATTGGTGAGTTTTCTAAAACGTGAAAAAATGAAAACAATGCTTTTTAAAGTTGATTTTGAAAAGGCTTTTGACTCGGTAAATTGAAATTTCCTCTTATCAATTATGGATCAAATGGGTTTTGGTCCAGTATGGTGTAAATGGATCAAAAGTTGCCTTAATTCAGCAACAGTGTCTGCCTTAGTGAATGGATCCCCATCGGATGAATTTTCAATGGGTAGGGGATTAAGGCAGGGGGATCCTTTATCCCCTTTTCTTTTTCTTTTAGTCGGGGAAGCACTTCAGGTTTTGGTTAATGAAGCCTGTAACAAAGGTCTTTTTAGAGTCTATTCTTATCAAATTATGGGAGGAACCTCTCACTTTTACAATATGCAGATGATGCCTTATTTTTTGGATTTTGGTCAAAAAATAATTTAAGAAATCTGATTTTGATGCTTAACTGCTTTCACGACATTTCTGGGCTGAAAATAAATTACCAGAAATCAAGCCTTATCGGTATTGGAGTAGGGCAGGAGGTGGTTCAGTCTTTTGCGCAAAAAGTGAATTGTACAGCCTCCAAACTCCCTTTTAATTATCTAGGGATCGCGGTCGGTGGACATATGAGGAATAAAGCATCTTGGAATGGTATTATTGATAAGTTCTATAAGAAGTTGGGTATTTGGAAAGCTAATACTTTATCCATAGGTGGCAGATTAACCCTGATAAACTCGGTTCTCTTTGCTTTACCTTTATATCAATTTTCAATTTTTAAAGTCCCTGATGGTGTTCTGGAGCAACTGGAAACAATTCGGAGGCGTTTTCTATGGGGAATTTCAGATGGTGAAAATAAAATAAATTGGGTTGCATGGAAGAAAGTCTTAGCTCCAAAAGTAGACGGTGGATTGGGTGTTGCGAGCCTTAAAGCAAAAAATCTTGCGTTATTGGCAAAGTGGCATTCAAGATTTTTACTAGTAGATGGCAGTTTGTGGAAGGATGTCATAGTTGGTATTCATGGCCTAGGGCCTGTGAACAAAACTGGAATTTGGTCCGCAATTGTCTCCTCGTGGAAAGGTTTGGAAAAATTGGGTTTATATTTTCAGTCCTCCTTTTCCAAATCTATTTGTAATGGCTCCACTGTTAGTTTTTGGAAAGACAAAGCTGTTGGTAGAGGGGTTAGTCTCATGGATTTATTCCCTCGATTATTTGCGTTAGATTGTGATCCGGATGTAAAATTTGTTGACATGTGGTCTTATATAGATGGAGGTTGGAGGGGGTCATGGTCATGGAGAATAGCTTTAAGGGGCAGATCCGAAGAAGAATTTCAAAATTTAATTGGGTTATTGTCAAAAGCAGAGTTCCAAATCTCTGGAGTCGATAAATGGCATTGGTCTTGGGATCCCTCGGGAGTATTCTCTGTTGGCAAGATGACAAAGTTTATCCACAAAAAAGTCTCAATTCCAATTCCTAATGCTGTTTCAAAAGTTCTTTGGAATCGTTTAGTCCCATCCAAAGTCAATGTGCTTATGTGGAGGATTTGTAATGATGGAATTCCTACAAAATTGGCTCTTGCTAAAAGAGGTGTAACGATTGGTAACTCAAAGTGTGTTTTTTGTGACAATCATGATGAATCGGTGGATCATTGTTTCTTTTTATGTTCTAAAGTGGAGTCCATCTGGCGTAAAATATGGAGTTGGTGTAGTATTACCTCCCCTCGCTTTCCTTCCTTTTCGTCTTTTTTTATCGAGACAGTATGATGCTTCTTCCCTTTTGTTTTCTGCAAAGATCTTCGAAGCTGTATGTATGGTATGCATCTGGTCGATTTGGGGTTGGAGAAACCGTATTCTACATGCTACGGGCTCAGATCAAGATAAGGTTAGAGTGGAGGACATTTTCCCAAGTATCCAGCGTATCTCAGGTCATTGGTGTGCTGCCAGAATTAAGAATCGGAAGTTTGACATTCAGGTTTGGTTTCGCTCTCCATCGGACGCTGTAGCGTTCCATAATTAGTAATTATATTTTGGTTTAGCGAACCGTATTCAGTTTTTTCCTGGCTTGTATCGGTGTTTGTTTGTATGTACTCGTGTTCTCTAGCACCTTGCTAGTTTTTAATTTTAATGAAATTTTGGAGCATAGTCTAAGGGTGATGGCAATGCCGAAGCTCTCTAGTCTATGTTTCCTTTTTGCCTTTCAAAAAAAAAAAAAAACATTAATATACATTTATCTTAAAACCCCCTCACATATTGCATACTACATCTAATAATTTACATTTAAACCCTTTAAATTCACATTTAAAACCCTTTATATGTTTCGCAAGAACCTTAAGGATTTTTGCCAATTATGACGTAATCATCATTGAATATTTGATTTTTCTTAATTTTTTTTAAATCAAGGGCTGTGATTGGTGGAGAATTTTTAGGGAAGGGGTTGATGATGTAAGCAACCTTTTTCTTTTAATAATATTATCAGATAAGATGTCTCATTAATGAGGGGTATTTGAGAAATTAAGTCAGTCTAGGCTGATGGTGACAAATTGTACTCGCGGTATTTGCAATATGAACGATTCTCAAATTAATTTTTTCATATATATAATATATAGAAAAGGGAAGGTTCAAACAGAACTATTTTTGTGCCAGAACCAAAATTGACACTTCATTAGAATTAATCAGTAGTTAATAATTATAACGGCTCATTCATGAGTCATTAATGCCTTCATTAACGAGAGAACAAATGTATTTTAGAAAAATCAAGTCACGCTCATTGATGACAATCAACCCAGAGCAATTCACGGTTAGAATAATATAAAAATCACCAAAATACTCCTATTCAAAAGTTATTAATAATATTACAAATAGTCATCGCTGTTAGGAAAACAAGTGTCATTTAATATATATATATATATATATATATATATATATATATATATATATATATATATATATATATATATATATATATACGGGACGGTTCAAACGAGAACTGCGATAACCAATCTTAGCCGTTGATTAGATAAAGTGAAACTCATGGATGTGGAGCGTGGGGGATCAAGTGTGGCAGGGTGCATGTGATGAATTCATGAGTGGGCAATGCCATTGAAGGAGGGGGAATTTGACGGCTTAGATTGGTTCTCGCGGTTCTCGTACGTAAAACAGTTCTCGTTTGAACTATATATATATATATATATACACACACACACACACACACACACACATACACACACACACATTGATATACACATATATATGAGAGGATTCAAATGATAAATGCTTTTCGTATGAGAATTATAAGAATCATTCTTGGTGTTTGATTAAAATAAATCAATGATTACTTAATGATTAATGTGCTTACTAGTCCTTTATGGCTCATTAACTACTCATTAATGATGGGTATTGTGAAAAAAAATCAAGGCTCGTTTATTAATGACAGTTCACTTGGACAATATTCACGGTTAAGTATATATATATAAATGACCAAAATACACATATTAATGAGTAATCAATGATGTTATAAAAAGTTCTTGTATGAAAAAGAGTTATCTTTTGAACTTTTCCGTACACATACATATAAGGGAAGATTCAAACGAGAACCATTTTTCATGTTACAACTGCAAGAACAATCCTGACACTTCATTAAAATAAACCAACTGCTAATAATTGTAATGACTCATGAGTGCGCTTATTCATTAATGAAGGAAATTTTATTAAAAATCAAATCTTAATCATTAATGACAGTTCATCTGGACACAATTCATGCTCGGACAAATATTAAATGACTGAAATATCCCTATTAATATATCTTTAATGATATTATAAATAGTCTTATTGTTTTCGCACGAAATGAAATTTGTAAAATAATAACCCAAGTTTATACGAGTTAGAAGCTTAAATAAACTGAGCTCAAATATAATATCACAAGCTCTAAACTAATTAAACTCATACTTAAGAAAACCTACTCGAGCAAGTAACATGCTTGAAGTTGGCTTGACTTGTTTACACCTTAGTCGACATTCGAGAAAGTTTATAGGAATCGATATAAACCTTTGCAATAGAAAGTTTTTTTAACCTGGGTGCTACTATTTGCTCTCCTCTTCTCACATATCACATATTAAACTACTCAAATAAATTTCAACACATATCATACACTTACATATATCATATCAAAGAGAATTATCTAGATAATCAAGGGACTCAATATAATTACCTTTAAACTTTTTTTTAAAAGATTTACGTAAACAACCATAAGTGTCGTTCAATGTAGGGGTGTTTTTCGGGTATACCCGTCGGGTTTCGGGTAATTCGGGTATTTTGGTGTAGATATATTAACCGATAACCGAACCGTTCTACATTACGGGTATCGGGTTTGGTTAGAATTTGGGTACGGGTTGGGTCGGTTATTTTCGGGTATACCTGTTTTTGTGACTTTTTTCTTGTTACATTTTTTTTGGCCAAGTATCTAAATGGTCTTTTTTTATAGCATTTTTTATTACACTTCTAGGCCAAACATTCATAGTAATAAACAAGTTTCAAAGCAAAATTTACAAGTTATCATAACAAACAAACATTACCTAATCAAGATTTGGATCTAGTTTCCCTCAAAACTATAATAAAACCGAGTTAAACTTTATAAAAATAACAATGTATTTAAGTTTAAAATGACAAAAGAATTTTACCTAAGTATATATCATCTTCATTTACTTCACAAAGAATATGAATGTATCAACTTCAACATGTTATAGTACTAAAACATAATCCATGTATTGTATCCCAATCTTAGGGGCAAATGATATTTTGAACCATCTTAGAAGATATACGAAATTACACATACGTACATTGAGTGAAATGAATAAAACATAATCAATTAAAAAACAAATAAAAAAATAGTTTCCTTAATAAAATAAAGCATCAATTTGATCATTTTCAATCAAAATTAATACATCTTTAAAAAAAAAAAAAAAAAACTAAAACGGGTATTTCGGGTATACCCGAATTTTAGATAACCAACCCGCTAACCGAACCGAATTCATAACGGGTAAACCGAATACCCGAATCTAGCTACCCAAAACCCGAAATAACCAACCCGAATTAACCCAAACCTGAAATTACGGGTCGGTTTATTCGGGTAACGGTTATTTTCGACACCCCTAGTTCAATGATTGATCTCACTATAACCGCAAATGTGAGAGCTAATTCATAACCACGTGTCCACGTACAATAGACATGGGGTCGCGTTGTTATCATACAAGCACTACTAGGATTTGGCCTGAAGTGCGGTTTATTACCCATGCATAATAATTATAAGATTTTGATCTTATATAGTTACAAATTGTTTTTGTTATTCATATTTAAAAGAGTGGTTTTGTATCTATTCTATAACATCTTCCAACTTATCCTCTAACTCATTAAATTAATATAAGTATCAAAATCAAGAGAAGAGGTTAGAAAATAAAATAAGTAAATTCCACATTTTATTGTTTCATTTAATGAGTAGGAGGATGAATTAAAAGAAAAAGGTTGAAAGTTATAGAATTTTTCTATTTAGAAATATATTTATCTAAATACATATATATTGTTATTTATGCTAAATCTTTATTGTGAATAAAGCATCTTCTTTTATAAGATTATTTTTGGTGCAGGTATTTGCCTTGACAAAATAAACAAAAGATGAATCGTAAATAACGAGCTTTTGTCACACATAATAACGAGTAATTATTTTGAAAATCATAAATTTGATTATTTAAATATGAATATAAGAATATAAATAATAAATGTAAAATTCTTATATGTGATAAAAACTTATTATAAATTATAATAATATACAATTACAAGGAAAAATAATATTTTTATAATATATATGTTTTTTTCAAAAACAAGTTTCTTAACAAGATTCAAATCTAGCGGAGTGGCAATGAATGTATTTCTCACGTGGGAGAGCATGTGTTCGAATCTGAGTTTGGAAAACCATAAATTTAAATTTTGCCACTTTTTCTTTTTTTAACCCTTTTGGTCTTTTTTAATTTATAACTTTTTAAAAACATGGATTCCGATTTTTAATCCTTTTTAACTTCTATCTTCTTAAATCATCGTGTTTACGTTTTTTTATTTCTTTTGCTTAATATAGTTTTCATATATATGTTTTCTATCATTTTATACAATTACAAGGAAAAATAATATTTTTATAATATATATGTTTTTTTCAAAAACAAGTTTCTTAACAAGATTCAAATCTAGCGGAGTGGCAATGAATGTATTTCTCACGTGGGAGAGCATGTGTTCGAATCTGAGTTTGGAAAACCATAAATTTAAATTTTGCCACTTTTTCTTTTTTTAACCCTTTTGGTCTTTTTTAATTTATAACTTTTTAAAAACATGGATTCAGATTTTTAATCCTTTTTAACTTCTATCTCTCTTAAATCATCGTGTTTACGTTTTTTTATTTCTTTTGCTTAATATAGTTTTCATATATATGTTTTCTATCATTTTATGTAAACAGTATTTAATATATTCATTTACTTACGAGTTTTAATTAAAGTTAAAAATAATTTAAACTCTATTTCGGTTAAATTTTAAAAACATTTTTTTAATATTTCAACTTTAAGTTAACCTTTATTCTTGAATTGTTTAAGCATTAAAGATTAAATTAATTTGATTTAACCATTAAACTTTAATGAACCTTATGTACGTATGTATCATATTATAGTTTGTCCCTTTGGTCCAAATGTAAATAAATCGTTATAGAACAGACGAAATTTTTGCCGTTGCAACTTGTCTCTTTTGGTAAAAAAATATTCTTAATATGTGTTATTATTTATATTTTACAGACTAACAAATAATTTTTTATGAAAAAAATAAAACTTACAAATATATGTCAAAAAAGAAACTTTGCACTAATTCACTAATAATATGATTTCTTAATTAATGAAGTAGATTTAGGAGTAGACTTAATGAGGTTGTGTGTGTGTGTGTAGTAGTTAAAAAAAGTAGTGAAATAAGCTCTTATTGTTTAAAATTTTTACATAGTTTTAAAATATACGAAAACTAAATTACTTTTAAACAGTTTAGGCGAGTCAATTGTTTTAAGTTTCAAATCTAAATTACTTTACCATTTTGTAGGCGGTTTAAAATCTTTTTATTTTTATTTTTTTAGAATATAATAGTAGATGCATAATCTAATCAAACTCGATTAAAAAGTAATTACTTCCTGACGCGAAGCGTGAGTACGCTGACCACTAGTATATACCATTTCTCAAGAGTTAAATTGCGCAGGTTTCACTGTTCACTTGTTGGTTTTTATAAAATGCGCCAACATTTAATATATATAGAAAGATTTCAGATTAAGGAAACATATGTGTTGCTAGCTTGGTGGTTAGTAACTTGGTCTCTCCATTTTGGGTTCGACTCATCCCGGCTGCATTTGTTTGTTTTTATTTGTTTGGTAGGCTTCTTCACCTCCTCTTTATAAAAGTCCTATTATTATTCTTTTTCCTCCACTTCGTAAATTACTTTCTTTATTTTTCTTTTTAAAAATACTAATTTAAAGTAGAAGTAAATTGTAACTTCAATTTAAATGAATTTTTTTATATCATTCTCTAATGTGTCACAAACAATATTAGTTTGTTTGGTAGGCTTCTTTACCTCCTCTTTATAAAAGTCATATTATTATTCTTTTTCCTCCACTACGTAAATTACTTTCTTTGTTTTTCTTTTGTTAATTACCTATTTGAGTTTTACCTTTATTCTTTTTTAAAATACTAATTTAAAGTAGAAATATATTGTAACTTCAACATTAAATGAATTTTTTTATATAATTATCTAATGTGTCGCAAACAATATTAGTTTAAATATTTTGTTTGCTATATAAAAAATAATTTAATTTAGCTAAGGTATTGCTTATATTAACATTAACCATAGAAGTTCAGGTTATATTAATAAAGTTTTTAAGATTATTTTTATAGAGTCGTATATATGTATTTAAATTAAAAAATAAAGTAATAATAAAATTTTAGAGTAGATAAAATAGTAGTTTAATCCTGCCGCGAAGCACGGGTTTATCTACTCGTTATATACAATCTCTCTGTAATTGTATTGTTTAGTAATTATTTTTTTAAATTTCAAGACTCGAACACTGAGTCACTGACTGTGACATGATTCTACTTTTTACCGAGGTAAAAGAGTAAATTACCAAAATATTATTATACTAAAGTTCTGTAGACGTTGACATAAGCACATGTATTATGAAGTTAAATACACGAGTTTCAAGCTAGCTGTAGCAGAGCCAGAGGTATTGTCTGCTAAATCCTCATTCATACATACTAATTGCTCGCTCAATCAAAGGTATTATCACTCAAATCCTCTACTCATTATGTAAACAATTAGGTTTTAATCATAATTAATGGTGCCGATTTGCAGATGAATCAAGGAGGTGTGAAATCATCCTCCATGGTTGACCAGAATCCGATAGCTCATCAGCAGCAGCAGCAGCAAGTCAGCATTCCGGTAGCTTCAAATGCTAAATCAGGACCAGCGCCAACACTGAGTCAATCTCATATACCTCCTATCACAAGACGAAATATACCAAATCTACCTAAGCGGTACCTGCTTGTCGGTAATTTCTGCTGTCCAATTTATTCCTAATTTGTTCCTTAACTGCTATAATACACCACATTCAAGTTTCTGATTTGCCGCTGGTTGAATTCCGGAATAATGTTTATTATCGAGATAATTAGGAAATTTTGCACTTTATACTACATGAGTACATGTTATTTTGTAGATATGCCTCTAAAAGATGGGGTTGATTTGCAGTGGTGATATATTATGTTAGTCTATTTTATTTCCTTCAAACCAAAATTGGGGGGAGACTTAATCTTTAGGGGTGTTTAGATTTAGCTTACTTCTTACTTACAAGTTTATTAGAGTTTTTCCTCACTTATAAACTTACTGATTTGAGTCTATGGCTTATTTAATATTCTAATAAAGCTCTGGAAAACCACTCATTCTAACTGGTGACAAGAATGTTGAGATGACTATGGTACTAACTATTTGCATTGGAACTACTTTGAAGGATCTAGAGAAAAATACCTCAGAATTGGTGTCCCGCTGTATGAAGCATCGATTAAATGTGATTGGAAAGCTGCTGAAGAAATCATCAGTAACAAACCAGAGTTGGTAGGGTATAGCATTACTGAAAATGGGGAAACAGCACTTCACGTGGCGGCATCCGCTAAAGGTTCCAAACATGTGGAAGAGTTTGTGAAAAATCTGGTGGGTTTGATGAAAGAGGAAGAGTTGGCACTTGAAAATGAAAATTTCAACACCGCCATGTATTTAGCAGCTGTAGCTGGAAATATTGAGACGGTTAAGATAATGGTAAAAAAGAACAGGACCTTGCTTACAATCCCTGGTGCTAAAGGTCAGATGATGCCTCTATATGCAGCTGCCTTGTTTGGACATTATAAGGTGGTGAAGTTTCTATATGAAAACTCCAAGGAGTTGTGTGATGAGGACGGCTGGACACCTGCAAATCGTGGTTGGCTTCTTGAGAAATGCGTCGAGAATGACATGTTTGGTAGGCATTTTAGTATGTAGTTCATATTCCGTTTTCTTTTATAAATATCATAGTCTGTGTATATGTACTTCTGCAGGTCTTCATTCACTTGAATTATGGGAGAAACCTAGACACAGACACCTCGGGCAACTACTTATAGAATTAAACTTAATTAGCTAATCTAGTTTCTTATGTTAATGGTTGAAGATGAATGTTAGGTTGAGGACCAGGGGTAGGTTTGGTTGTCTTAAACCAGATTTGGTAGTTTTTATTGTGGACTGCTACCTGGTGAATTATTTTACAAAAAAAGTACATGATTACAATGACCTTGTTGAGACTATTATAAGTCTTATTAATAAGGGTTGTAATTAATTAGTTAAAACATTTTAAAATCGAATCGGAGTTAGTTATGTCCATTACAACAGTACTCATGTATAAGAAAATTAATATGCTTTACTGTTTTTAGTTTCTTTGTTGAATTTGTTATAACAATTAGTCTCACAAACCGATTGTAAATCTCTTTTAGATGTTGCACTGGAGATTGTGAAAAAGTATCCAGACCTTGGTAATGGGACAGTTCTCGGGGTTTTGGCTCGAAAGCCTGAAGCATTTCGTGAAGCAAAATCTAATTTCGTTGGGAAAACCATCAAGCTGGGTAAACATATCTACTCGATGTTTAATACAGATCAACGATCTCAGAATCAGCATCTAGAGCCTGGTAGTGGGAGTGTATCTCAACGATCTCAGAATCAGCATCCAGAGCCTGGTAGTGGGATTGTACCTCAACAATCTCAGAATCAGCATCCAGAGCCCGGTAGTGGGAGTGTACCTCAACGATCTCAGAATCAGCATCCAGAGCCTGGTATAGGGAGTGTACCTGAAGAATTGGATCTAAAGCCTGAAGCATTGACTGAAGCAAAGACTGAAGCAAAATCTGATGTCATCAGGAGAACCATCAAGTCAGGTAAACATCTCTATTTAGTACTTACTACACTCAGACAAGTAGGGGCCAGTTCATTTAAGAACACAAACAATTTTGTAACATGTGAACACTTTCAATCTCAACCTTTCAGTTTTTGATCTAAGGACTCGTAAATTATTTTGTTCTAAAGTTTTTTAGCGTTCTCAAATGAAATTTTGCCAAGGTCCATGTAAGAACCTGAAATATGGGGAGAATTTAACTTTGCATTTGTGCATAATTGCACACACATATATAATAAATTCACAGGTTCTCACAATATTTAGGTTGTTTTCAGAACCTGACTCTTTCTCTATACACACACACGCGTGCGTGCACAAAAAAGGCATTGCTGCAGCAATTTAATAAAACTGATGAGCACAGCACACACACATCCGTGTATTTTAGAGAATGTGTGTATTAGTGTTATAGAAGTGATACATGAGGGTCCTTTCTATCTTTTCTTTTTTCTCGTTAAGATCCTTAATTTACTACACCACAGAAAGACACAGAGAAACTAAGAGGGAGTGAGTGAGTGAGTGAGTGAGGGAGGGAGGGCAAATATGGGGAGAACATGAGAATCAATAATGAATGCACATGCAATTAAACAAATAGATTATGCATATGACTTAACTGTGCAATTCAATAATATGTAAGAAATTCACAAGTTCTCATCATCTTTATGGTTCTCACTATGAATTGTGTAATTAAGGGGACTAAGTGGTCAAAATTACAGCCACTATATTAAATTTAATGAATGGTTGTGATTTGTTCTAACATTCTCACTTAGTTGGTGTTTTTAGTTTTATATAGCAAAACATGATTCGTCAAGTAGAACTTTTTTTCACATATAAGGTCCATTTGATATGCAAGCAATTGCAATTAAATTGCTAAAAGTCTAAAATACAACTTCATCCATCATATGATTTTAGTCGTATATCATTGGCATTATCCATTAGTTTGGCTTTCTTTTATGGTTGTTGCTTTCAGTTTCTGCATTCATTGGTTCAAAAGTGGGAGCTCCAGAAAAGGAAAATAAAGCATTGCCATTGTTAAGAATCATTTGGGGAAACATAGCTAAAAGGCCAAAAAAGGATATTGATAATATACTCAGAGGCCCACCAGATTCGATTAAGCAAGACAAGTCAGCTTCTGGAAGGGTGGTTCAAACTATTCAACTACAAAAGCTCATTTCTGAACATCTTCGCAAATTGGAAGTTGAAACACAGAACATAATCAAAGAGCAGCGTGATTCAACAACGCCACCTTCTACAAAAGTAGATAGAGCTCCACAGCTAAAAAATCTCATTTCTGAATATCTTGTAAACTTGCATATTGAAACCCAGAAAATAAGTAAGCAAGACAACCAGCCGGTTTCTGGTAAGCGAGATCCAGCTCTGGAACTACAAAAGGTCATTTCTGAACGTATTGTGAACATGCATGATGATTCCCAGAACATAATGAAGCAAAAGGAAGAAGAACAAGCTCCGCGTCTACAAAAACTCATTTCTCGACATATTTCCAGAATGCGTGATGAAACAGCTTTGCGAGAATCACATTCTTCTCGGATACTGTTTATTGCTGCAGAAATGGGAAATACAAAATTTTTGGTTGAGCTTATCCGCCTATATCCTGACCTGATATGGAAGGTAAATGACAACAATCAAACTATATTTCACATTGCTGTCCAACATCGTCATGAGGGTATCTACAACCTACTATATGAGATAGGCACAATGAAGGATTTGATAACTCCTCTTCGAGATCCCAACGAGAATAATATGTTGCACTTAGTTGGGAAGCTTGTTAAGCAAAAGAGACTTGAAGATGTGTCGGGAGTTGCTTTACAGATGCAACGGGAACTGTTATGGTTCCAGGTACACATTGAATCATCTTTCTTTCTTTTTCTTTAAGATTAATATAATTGTAAAGTAGTCTATAACTACTCATGTTTGTTTGTGTTGTAGGAAGTAAAGAATATGATTCCTCCTTCTTATAGAGAAAGGAAGAACGAAGATGGTGTAACACCACATGAGTTATTCACCCTTGAACACAAAGAACTTGTTACACAAGGTGAAAGCTGGATGAAAGAAACCGCTAACCAATGTATGGTTGTTGCTGCGCTTATTGCAACTATAGTATTTGCTGCTGCTTTTACAGTTCCCGGTGGATATGATCAAAACAGTGGTATCCCTATGTTCAAATCGAAAGCAACCTTTATGGTTTTCGTTGTGGCAGATGCTATATCTCTATTCTCGTCTTCAGCTTCAATTCTCATATTCTTATCCATCCTCACATCTCGTTATGCTGAACGTGATTTCTTGGAATCATTACCAAAAAAGCTGATTTCAGGTCTGGTAACTCTTTTCCTATCTATAACAACCATGACGGTGGTTTTTGGTATTAGCTTTTTCGTACTTTACTTTAAGGGTTTGTTATGGGTACCAATCCTTATTTGTGTATTAGGTGTGTTGCCTGTCCTCCTGTATCTTAAGCTGCAATATTCTCTGTTTGTCGATGTAATTAGCTCAACGTATGCTTCTAGGTACCTCTTTAAGCCAAAGAAACATGTTCTTTACTATGAAAACCCCAAGGTTTAACCTTTGTCCATTTTTCAATTGTAAATTGCATATGAATGATATAAGTATTTCTTTTTTTCAAATAATGAATAATTGTATATGTTGTATGGAAACATGATTTGTAATATTAATATGATCCAACTTAGATGATGTTATATTCACAAACCACCTTTCTATTATTTTTTCTTTTCTTTATTTTCTAATTGATTTTAAATATTAAATAACAATTAATTTATATTAAAAAAAAGTTAACATATCTCTTTCGGTCTCTCTACCTTACCCCTCTACCTTCTCTCTCTCACTCTCCCCCCAATTCACACACACACACACACACGCACACACACACACACACACACACACACACACACATATATATATATATATATATATATATATAGGGGATGGTTCAAACGAGAAATGTTTTTCGTACGAGAACTGCGAGAACCAATCTCAGCCGTTCCTTGAAAATGGAAAGTTCATGGATGGAGAGCGTGGAGGGGATCAGGTGTGGCAGGGTGCATGTGAGGAATTCATGGGTGGACAATGACATTAAAAGAGGGGGAATTGGACGGCTCAGATTGGTTCTCGCAGTTCTCGTACGAAAAACAGTTCTCGCTTGAACTTTTGCCTATATATATATATATGTATGTATGTATGAATTGGAGGAGGAAAAAACAAATAGGTTTGCTAGGTGGGTTGGTAAAACACATTTCCCATATAGTTTGCATCATGAGTTCAAGACTTGCAACAGCCATTTATTATTTTTTTATCTATTTGTGAAAGATTTTTTTTTTCTTTTAAATTTTTAGATGGAATTCATTTTATTTGCTTTGATTATTATTTCTTTATTATGTTATACTTTACTATTCTAATCATTTATTTATATTTCTTTATTATGTTATACTTTACTATTCTAATCATTTATTTATTTTTTTACTTGACCAATATGTTTTATTTTTATTTTTTATTTTATACTTTTAAGTACTATTTTAAAATTTTATTTCTTGGCTTGAATATTATTTTTATTTTGTTATATTTTACTATTCTAATAATTTTTTTACTTGACCATTATATTTTATTTTTTATATGTTTTTATTATATGGTTGAAATTGTTTAACACAGAATATTTTTTATTGTTTTATTATGACATGTAGTTTTTTAGCGTTTAGCCGTTTATATATACCAATTATGTTTCTAAAAGAGTTTTACATGTGTAAATTTTGGAACAAAATAAGCATAATAAAACGTTATTGTAAACATTATAATGATATATCTCTTTAACATTAATGAACATAATAAAACTTTTGTGAACTTGATATGTATATCCAAAAAGCTTCATGTATCATGATATAATACATGAAAAACTT
The DNA here is from genome assembly GCA_947179395.2 of Pulicaria dysenterica. Lineage (NCBI taxonomy): Eukaryota > Viridiplantae > Streptophyta > Magnoliopsida > Asterales > Asteraceae > Pulicaria > Pulicaria dysenterica. The sequence continues at coordinate 52,529,627 of OX359295.1, forward strand.
TTTTGTAATAAACAACTTAAACTCTTTATTATACTAATCTATAAGATTTCATAACAATGAAAAACACATGCTTTTATTTCTATTATACTTGTTAGATGTAATATTAATATTTTATTTTTTGGCTTGATTATTATGTTTTAGTTTGATATATTGTATATTTTTAATGTGGTCTCTACACTTTAAATAAAAAATACATAAATATTATAAATTAAATACAACCTAAAAAGTGTTTTAACTTAGTTTTTATATTTTCTTCAATTAATTTGTCCCGCCATAACGGGTAATGTACCTCTTTAGAATATAGACCGACTATTAATTAAGAAATAATTTTGGTTTTAATATTATGAAGATTACGATGCCTTCGTCTACAAAAATGGGTATAAAAAATAGATAGAATTCTTAACTTAATAATTTATTTATTTAATTTTTTTTAAAAGGTAGAGAACTATTAGCCCAAGGTTATTAAGATCGAGATCTTACATGTAATCGTTTTTGTCTTTGCAAGACGGATCGTAGGGTCGAGATCAGGATCTTAAGATCCTACCACAAGCCACTAACTTTTTTTTTTAGTTTTTTTATATGGTATAAATTTTACCAAAAAATAGTTATATAACAATATTACGAGAGAATAAATCATTAAATTTTAAAATAACATACATTAAACCGTTTAAAATTTAAATATTAAGAACATAGATGAAAATTCACCACAATTTATAGGTTTATATATTACAATAAAATTTAATATGTGACTCTTAAACACAGTCAACAAATCTAGAACACACTATGCACAACATTAATTTCTTATTTCATAAAAATGTCTTCTTCTCGTAAACTTCTATCTCTTATATAAAAGAAAAATAAAAATATGATGTATATAAAGTAGAAAACTCCAAACAATTATTTTTAACACAATGTTGACCACTTCAAATATTGAAAATAATAAAGTAAAATAATAGTAATAATATAAATATATAAAAAATAAAAATGTAAAATAATAGTAGTATTAAGAAATATAAAAAAAAATGTTGGATCGTGGGATCGATACGATCTCACCTACGATCTTATAATCCTACCTACTTACAATTCTAAATACGATCCGACACGTTTTCGATTAGTAAAATCGTACGATCCTACAATCAAAATCACGATTTTGATAACCATGTATTAGCCTATCATATTTTGAATAATAGTGTCAAACAAACCTTTTAATTATTTTATGGTCAATGGAAAAAAAACCATCAAATTTCGTGTATACGTTGTTTTAATCACTAAAATTTTATTCTAATCATTTAATCATTACACTTTAACTATCTCATAATCATTTAATTAAACAGCTCTGTCGTAGCGTTATTAAAATTTGAAGAAGATGCTTCCTAAATTAAAGTTGTCGGTTTAAATCTTGAAAGTGGATACTTGATATAGAACTTGATGAGTGTGTGTTAAATTATTAAAAAATGGTAAACTGTACTATAATACAACGAACTTTTGATAAGCTGTTAATATATACAATCAACTTTAAAATTTTAAATTAAATACAACAAACTTTAATTATCACGACATTGTATGCAAATGACCTGTTATAACAGGTCACCATGTCTTTACTTGTTTTTTTTTATCTTTTTAATAATATTATAAAAAATAAAGAACAAAAGCTTGAAGATCTGCACAATTCCACCGCCACCACCAAATGCACCACCGGAAAAAAAACTGGTTATAACCCACCACTGCTGCCCCTTCAACCCGCCACCACCACAACCGTTCAACCCACCACTGCCACCTCCGCCGCCGCTCAAACCACCACCACTGTCACCTAGCTTCATGTTTGGTTCTCCAATATCTTCACAATTCCACCGCCGCCTCAAACCACCACTGTTAGAGTGTTAGATAATATGACTCCTCAACTAATTTCATTATACGATAACAATATAAATAGAGTACATGATAAAATCTTAATGGGCATGAGCCCTAATCTTATGGACCTAACATATTCATTAATACTCCCCCGCAGTTTGAGCGGAGGTTTACAAAGACTTAAACTGAAAATAAAATCAAAACTAATTACGACTTAATAAATAAATAAAACATAAGTTGCAAATATTAGAAAAAAAATAACATTAAAAAAATGAAAAGAAAAAATTGAAAATAAAAGATTAAAGAGACTTCTCTGCTTCTTTTCTTGTCACCAGCGTTTCTCGAGCCCAACAAAACAATTCTATTTTTTTAGGCCTGAAAAGAGTTTAGAGATAAGAGGGAGAGAGTTGAGAGATCTTGAGAGAGCTTAGAGAAAAGAGTTAGGAGAAGAGAAGAGTTTTTTTTTTCTTTTTTTTTTTTTAAATAAAGAGAAAAAGATATATGAAAGGAGGAGAGGCGGGAATTTGAGATAGAGTACTACGGCGGAGGTGGTGGCCGGGAATGTTGAGAATTTTTTTTTTTAAGTATATGAAGAATATAGAGAGATAGTTGGGATGAGAAGAAGAAGAATAGCAGATGATAAGAAAGAGGGTTAGAAGAAGAAGAATGATGAGGAAAGGCTAGATTCAAGAAGGTTACCGGAGAAGATGAGAAGTCCGGCAAGGACGGCGTCGGAATATTTTAGGGTTCCGGCGAGAGGGATCTTTGTGGTAGAGCCTAGACTCTTATACCATGTTAGATAATATGACTCCTCAACTAATTCTATTATACGAGAACAATATAAATAGAGTACATGATAAAATCTTAATGGGTCTGGGTCCTAATCTTATGGACTATACGAGAACAATATAAATAGAGTACATGATAAAATCTTAATGGGCCTGGGCCCTAATCTTATGGACCTAACATATTCACTAATATATTAGTGAATATGTTAGGTCCATAAGATTAGGGCCCAGGCCCATTAAGATTTTATCATGTACTCTATTTATATTGTTCTCGTATAATGGAATTAGTTGAGGAGTCATATTATCTAACAACCACCACCGCCCCCTTCAAAGCACCTACGTCGTCGTCTTTTTCATAATCACCATCGCTGCCTTCAATCTCGAAGAACAGAGAGTACGGTTCAAACCTTCACCATCCTCGAAGAACAGAGAGTACGGTTCAAACCTTCACCATCCTCGAAGAACATAGATTAGGGTTCAAACCACCGCCGCCTTCAAACCACCGCCGCTGCTTCGACTTCCATTAGGGTTTTTGGTTTGATTCTTGTTCTGAATCGCCGCCCCAATACCATGTGTCTGTCTTCTTGTTCCAATCTCCGATCTGGTATTTGAGTAAGTGTTGGGCTATAGATATGTTCATCTTCATCTAGGTTTTTGTTAATATGAGCTTTGATTCACGTATTTTAACTTTCCAGATTTGGTTTCAGTTTCATATGATGTTTGTGTGCATAATCTGAGTTTTGATTATGGTTTTTAGTAACCTAATCGAGCATATGAATCAAAACTTTTCAGATTATGGTTTCATATGATGATTATGTAACAAAAGTTAGTGAGTTTTGATTCTGAGTTTTAATTATGGTTTTTTGTATACATTAGATGTTTGTGTTGCAAGATTTAGGTTTGATTCTGGGTTTAGATTTGGTTTTGTTCTTGGTTTACACATGAAGATTGAAGAACACAAAGAACATCTTGAAGAACTCTTGAATCTGAAATAGAAAAAAATACAAAAAAAAAAAAAAACCGGTTACCTTTAATCCAGGTTACCTTTTGTATAAATTGGGAGAAATTTGTAAGTTGGTTGTATTTTTTAAAAAAAAAATTGTTTGTTGTATACATTGATAGCTTAGCAAAAGTTCGTTGCATAATGGTGTAGTTTGCCCTTAAAAAAATTAGAAAAATTTCCAAAAGTAAGGTAAAGACTTTGAGTTCCATTAGGTTTTAATTAAGAATGGTTAGGGGTATGTTTAAGAAATGACCACAGAAGGCTAACCAGAATAAAGAAAAACTCTTTTAAAAAGATTTAATCATTAAATTTTTACTAGTATTGTATTCGCGCAATGCTGTGGCGACAAATTGTTTATGTTTTGCAGCATATCTTGTTCAAGAACGTAATGATATGTTAATCGTGCGATTTAATGTCACAAAAAAGTTTTAGCTACATATAAGTTTTTTCAAATTTTCTTATATTTGTATCAACTATTTATTAATTTAAAAACTTCTAAAAACATTAAAATAAGAAAAAAGATTTATATATATATATATATATATATATATATATATATATATATATATATATATATATATATATATATATATATATAGTTAATTACAAAATTGGTCCTTAAATTATCCCAAAATTGCAGGTTTGGTCCTTTAAAGATCGAAGGTACAAAAAACGTCCTTATTTTGGCTAAGTTGGTGCACTTTCGGTCCTTTGTATAACTTCCGTTTGATTTCGTCCGTTAACTGCTATGGAAATTACTCTTCTACCATTTTCCTTTTTTATTTATTCTTTAATAATTATATATAATAATAATAATAATTAAAGATACACACACCTCTCTCTCACTCTCTCTGCACACACACCTGCACACACTCTCTCTATCTCTCTTTCTCTCTCTCTCGTTCTCTCTCTCTCTCATAGCCTCAACCGGAAACCACTACCACCATCAACCACCGCCACTACCACAACTGATCACCACCGCCATACTAACACTCACCTCTTTCACTCACCTCCTCCTCCATACACACAAAGACTCACAAACCCTAGATCTATACCCAAATCTATTGAAAACCCTAGATCTATGCCCAAATAGTGTGTAAACCTCAGATATGTAAACATGGTGGTAGTGATGTCACCCCCGTAGAAACCCTAGCCGCTGCCACTACCATCGTAGAAACCCTAGATGCCACCACAAAAAACCCTAATCGTTGTGGATGGTGGTTCACCGTGAGAAGGGGAAGCGGATGTGGAGGTGGTTTCACCGTGAGAAACCCTAATCGTGAATGATGGGTGGTAGTGATGGTGGTGGATGGTGGTAGTGGTCTCCGGTTGAGGCTATGAGAGAGAGAGAACGAGAGAGAGAGAAAGAGAGAGAGAGAGAGAGACAGATGAGAGAGAATGGTGGGTAGCGGCGGTGTCCTTCTCCAGCGAGAGGGAAGAGAGGGCAGCGGTGGTGGAGGGGTGATGGTAATGCGGCGGTAGAGAGGCGGTGGTAATGTCAGCGGCAGGTGGTGGTGGTGTGTCAATCTCTGTGTGATTGCAGGAAGAGAGAGAGAGAGGTGTCTCTTTGTGTGTAAGAAGAGAGAGAGAGAGGTGTACGTGTGTGATGTGTCAGTGTGTGTAGGAAGAGAGAGAAAGAGGGGGAAATTATTAAAGAATAAAAAAATAAGGACAAGGGCATTTTAGTAACTTCCAAAGCACCTAACGGACCAAAACAAACGGATGTTAAGAAAAGGAACGAAATTGCACCGACTTAGCCAAAATAAAAACGTTTTTTGTACTTTCGATCTTTAAATGACAAAGTTTAAGGACTAATTTTGCAATTAACTCTCTCTCTCTATATATATATATAGAGAGAGAGGGTGAGGTTCAAGGGAGAACCCTTTTAAATAGAGAACAGGGAGAACACGTGTAAACTTGTAATTTATTATTTCTTCTTTACGTTCATGTTCACACATAGCTACCCAAAAGTCAATTTTACATCCTAAATCTTAAAACCAAAATTATTTCTATATTTATTAACAATTGAAATTTTTGGATGCATTGATGCATCAAATAACACTTTTGTATGTATTGATGCATCAGGATTATATTCGAACATATTATCAAAAAAAAACGTGACATATTTTAAATTTTATGATCAATGGAATCAAATGCCTAAATAAATTGTGACAATTTTTGAACCATCTAATCAATGAAATCAAAGTTTCAAAAGTGTTCTCTCTGTTCTCTATTTAAGAGGGTTCTCCCATGATCCTAACAATATAGATATATATATGTGTGTGTGTGTGTGTGTGAAATAAGAAAATAGAAATTAATAAGATTTTGGAAATTATATTAATGTGGGGGGTCACTCGTTTTTTTACTTGACCATCATGTTTCATTTTGACCCTTATTTTTTAATTTTCTTTTAAGAATTCTTTTTTTTATTTATAAAAAACATATGTTATAATCTTTTATTAAAATATCAGTTGAACAAGTGATAATAAGTAAGTTAAATTTCATTTCTTCTTTTTTTTAATTAGATCATGAGCACATAAATTATAATCATTCTAAATTTTTTTGCATTGTAAGTAATTATATAAAATCATTCTTTAAAAATATATAATAAAGAGTTATCTTTTCCCGCGTTGTATTTAAGTTATAATATTTATGTTAATACATAAATATATAAGCTAAGTTTAATACATAATTAACAAACATAAAAGCTAATTTCGTACAAACTAAAATATATAAGCTGATATTGTGTTATAAGATTTATAATATTTATGTATTTCTTCACAGTCTTTTTCACTGTTATGAAATCTTATAGTTTATTATAATAAATTATTCAAGTTGATCATCACAAAAAACGTTTTTCATGTATTGTATTATGATACATGAATCTTTTTGGATATACATATCAAGTTCACAAAAGTTTTATTATGTTCATTAATGTTCAAAAAATATATCATTATACCTATTTATATTTACAAAAACATTTTATTATGCCCATATTTATTCCAAAATTTTACACATGTAAAACCTTTTTAGAAACATAATTGGTATATATTAACACTAAAAAACTCTATATGCCATACTAAAACATTAGGAAAATGCTCTTTGTGTTCAACAATTTTTACCATATAATAAAAACATATAACAAAATGATGGTTAAGTAAAAACCCGATTTAGAATAGTAAAATATAACAAAATAAAAAAATAATAATCAAGCAAAGAAAATGAATTCTTAAAATAGTAATTAAAAGTATAAAAGAAAAAGAATAAAAAGAAATCTTCATAGAAATGTATAAAAAGCAATGAAAAATAAAAAAGATAATTCTTAAGATGTTTGATAGTATTTATTTAACTAATAATTATAAAATTTAAGAACATAAGAAATAACAACAAACATAAATAAAAAAGTATAAAGAAAATTAAAAAAAAAGTAAACAAAAGAAGTTTAAGAATATATATATATATATATATATATATATATATATATATATATATATATATATTATAAAAAAGAGTTAATTAATGAAATGGTCCCTCAACTTTGGCAAAAGTCACTAATTTGGACCATGTGGTTTATCACTGAAATGTTCCCTGTAGTGCAAAAAGACATAAATACCCCTCCTCAAAAGGAGGTTAACGGTGGCCTTTAACGAAAGTTAGATCCACGGACTAAATGTGAGACTTATTTGCTATAGTATGGACCATTCACGTAATTTTCAATGTTTAGGTACCAAATTAGTGACTTTTACCAAAGTTATGTAAGTAATTAACTCTTAATTTTAATATTGAAAAAAACCAACAAACATTCATCATTTATGGGTTTAACTATTAAACTTTTCCTCCATAATCTAACCACTAAACTAATTTTGTCTTATTCACACAAGAACATCAACATAACCTAATGTGGGGATTACTATATTTCCTCCATAATTGAAGGGGTTGATTCTTAAACAATAAATTCGTTAATACAGATATAAGTATATTTAACAACACATAATATAAGTTGAGAATGCATAAATGATTATGTGTGAGCATTTATTGTTATGTACGGATCATTACCTATAATATATGTAACCACTAAACTAATACTGTCTTATTCAAAGGATGTAAATAACTTATTAAACAGGTAACCAACCACAAAGGTACTAAATTAAGAAGCTATATTTGATAATATTCTGATGGTCCCGTGTTTATACGGATGAAGCAATGCTAGTGATTTAGTGTGTGTTTGTGTGTATGTTTCGGTAGAGAAGAGAGAGCCGAGAGCTTTTAGAGAGAGAGAACACAAACACACAAAGTTGATAATGCAAAGCTTAGTATTGAAATGTGGGGGAAATGCCTTTATATAGCATTTCCCCAACTTTGGTATAATTACATATTACACCCTCACTTTAATATATCTAACAATCTCCCCCTAAGTGAGGTGTGTAATCATTCACAACAAACAAATACATTAAAATCTATTCGAAAGCTGATTTGTTGCGAATGCCGAAGGCCACTTGCCATTTTCTGATTTCTCTCCTGCTAGCCAATGCTTTCTTTATTTGATCTATTGCCTTGTATGCCTGGGAATGTTCTTCATCTGTGTAAGCTGCTCGGTTATCCCAAACCTCTTGATGAATTTTATGATGAAGGATTTTCAAGGTGCCGTCAGAATATGCATTCAGGTCGTCTAGTCTGATGAAAATCTTTTTACCCTTTGTATTTTTTGAGACAACACCTCGAGAACCTTTAAAGTTTGGATGACCGTCATGGATTACTGTCAACTCTTCAAGCTGTTCTAGATCTGGATGATTCTGATTAGGCTTAAGAAGATTGACTTTCCGATAGTTGTTCTCAGCCCCGAGCTGGATATCGTGTTCCTCAAAGAATTCCATAAGATTTCTCATGTACCTCATTAACGCAACTCTACCAAATTCTTCATCAGGCCATTTTCCCTTTTTCTGGGAAAGGATGTCGAATAAGAAACTAATGTCTTCGATGTTTACATACCTCAAATCTGCTTCGGTGAGAAAGTATGTGAGGTTGTTAGCTCTTTTGACGTAGAAGATGGCATATTTTATGTTGAAGTTGGTTTCGGTATACACACTGAGAAGGTCACTTATGGGATAATCTGATTTGATATCTTCTGGTTTGGTTTGTGAACGAGTGAGAATATGATCATATCTCCTTCTTTGTTTATCGTTCATGTTTCTCAGCTCGGGTGAGATAACCTCTATCAACTAACTGCTGAAGATTTCAGGAATTCGTTCTTCAAGATTGGCAGCGTTGACAAAGAAAGGTTTCCATATCGGGTTTTCTGCAGCATTCCTTGTGAACATATTCCCGACATCAAGACCAGGATCTCCACGATGCACTGGAGGAGTAGGTGGGACTGTGAAGCTTTCAGGTAAGGGTCATTCTGATTCTGCTATAAACTTTTCAGCTGCCTCTGCTTGTCTGTTTCTTTCTAGTATGTCGGCAGCTGATTCTTGAAATCTACCAGGAGGAGGAGGGAATTGTTGGTGAACTTCAAAATTTAACCCACTGAGGACCCTGGAAACATCAAAGAGAGGCTTTGTCTTCTTTGGTTTCCTTCTTGCTTCTCTCCTAGAGATTGCTAACCTTTCTTTCCTTCTTTGAGCAAGTTCCCTATCACTAGGAATGTCATCAAAACGGTCTACAATTCTAGGTGAGTCTGGGCGCGTTGCAACCTCGACATATTCATCAATGCCGGCAAATAGTCTTATCATTTATGGGTCATCAGTTTCCTCCTCCTGTTCATAGACCCTACCTTCTCCCAAATCCCTGACGGGTGAATTTCCTAGTGACCCATACAGCTCTTCCATCTCAGAATCGGAGCCACTAGACCAATTAACATTGTCAGCCTGAGATTGATCGAACGATAGTTCTCCTTCTTCGAGTTCTGTCGGCCTTAGTTCAGATTGTTGCTGGGGTACATAGAGTACGATTTGTTTGTCAGCATTCTCTTTCTGTTGTAATTCATAAACTTCATCGGCCGTTAATGATTCGGATCTATGTTGTTGACCCGTCTGGCTTCCAGATCCAGCAGAACCTGTACTTGTAGATAAGTATCTGCTCAATGATGGTACTGGTACAGTTGCGGCAGAGGGAGTTGTGATATATCTTCTTCTTTTCTCCCCCTCGGGACGATCATCAGGATCTTGATCTTCCCGCCTCCTTTTTGACCCCTGAGCCTGGGCCTGACAGGTTTGTTCAAGTACTGTCAGCCGGTCAGTAACTTTTTGCAGGGAAGTATAGAACCCTCTTGTCACCCCATCAATCTTGCTGTTTACATCTTCATGAAACTCTGTAAATTCATCCAAGGAGATTCCCTGTGGACGTAGTTCAGTTTGCAGAGTAGTCAGAAGGTCTTGATTATAAGCAGAGTCTGGCCTTTGTTCAATCAGTTTAGCATAGAGGATGCTTTTTAAGGCGTCGACCGATAGTGAAGTGACATCCGGTTGAGATTGAGGAGCCGTTGCTGGAAGACGAGCTGCTAGAAGATCTTCAATACGTGACAGCTGCTCAGTCTGTTCCCTGGAAGCCCTTTCAATCCGATCCAACTTTTGATTTGTCTCCTGCAGTTGTTGGCGGATTGGAGACACGGCTTGTTGAATAGCAAGTTGAAGATCTGCACGTGTAACAAACCCGGAATCACTCAGATTACCGGTTGAGGTACCTGCCACAGAGGCAGAACCACCTACTGGAGCAGCATGGATGTAGGCTCCAGCAGGATTTCCTTCCAATCCTCGAATGGCACCTTGAGAGGTACCACCTACGGAAGTTGCGGAGACTTGTTGAGTCAACAAGCTCAGTGCATCTATAGTTACCTTGTGTTGTTCAAGATATGCGGATATCCGCGGAAAATCAAATCGTGCACGAAGAGGAGTCGAGGACGAGGGAGGCAGTCCTCTGTTTTCAATAGGTCCAACACCCAATTGGGGTTGGCCTAGATTGTGTGCTATAACCCTGTGCAATAAAGACGGTGCCTGTTGAGAGACACCGTAGTAGCTTGGTGGGGCAGAAACTTGCACGGGTGGGATAACCGCGGCTTGTTCAATATGAGGCTCAGCAGTGCTAGGCCTCATAGTAGATGTGGCTTCCCGGCTTTCTGGGTTTGGGGAACCCTCATCACTCATTTTTTCTTTTCTCACCTCCTCTCTATCACTCGCACTCCTGACTACAAAACTATCTTCATCATCACCGCTACCGGCACCATACCCCGCATATTGATCAGGGTGAATAAGAGAGTCAGGAGTGACAGAACCAGATTCAATAGATAAAGAATGACTTGGCGAAGTTACTGGAATGTCATGTTCAGGAGCAACCATGGCCCTGCGAATGATTGAGGTGGTTTGAAGTGGTATGACCAGACCACGGGTTGGAGAGGGGGGTGTTGTCTGAGTGGTATGGGCCTGGTTTGGACTGATAGGATTGGGGTCGGTTATTTTCATGAAGGATGGGGTGCTATCAGTAGGTTGGTCTATTGGTTGCTCAGGGGTGCCCAAAGGTGATATTTCTGTTTCGGGGTCAGGGGCACCACCTGGATGGGAGGCTGACTCTTCTTGAGAGGAACTGGATGACTCAGAAAAGTCAAGTCCAAGTTCGGTTAAAACGGCTTGGGTACGGGTGGATACAGAGAGGGATTGGACAATGGATTGGATGACTGCTGGATCATATGTATCTTCTCCCTCTTTACTCTCATCACCTTCACCCACTTCTCCTCCCCTCTCTTGATTTCTCTCTGCACATCCCTCTCAGCATCTCCCACAGATTGCTGAGTCCTATCCTCTATATTCTCACCGGGTGCTACTCCCTCTTGGGTAGGTATGGCCAGCTCTGGCACAACCATAGAGGGTATCCCTACACTCTCCCTATATGTTCTCACTACATCATTTTGCTCACACAGATCCAGCAGAGACTCAGGGAATGGTTTAGGAATGGGCATATTAGTAGGAGTAGCAGGTTTAATTGATTGGAAGAGTTTGGGTGTTACAGAGGATAAACCTGCCCGTCGTGGAATGTCAGCATTTCTATCCATCACATATTGTATGATCGTCGGAAGGAAGCGATGGTAAGGCAGCAGGTTGGCCTCCTTCTTCTTCTGGGAATTCTTCCTTTGCATGGTAGCTTTTATGTCCTGGAAGAGAAGGAATGCGTAATCCACATGCATATGTGTGGAAGCAGCAACGAAGATTTTTAGCTGGTTCTCCGTTGGAAACTCATACCCCGAGTGTTTTGGGGTAAGGCACATTTGCAGCACGGTCATAAAGATGTTATACTTTGGGTGAAGACCAGTGCGTTTGAATTGATTCTTAGTTGTGAGCTCTCCAGCATAGCCCAACTGTCTTATTGCTGCCAGACATGTTTCCTCATTGGGGATCTCCTCATAATCCATCACAGAAGGTCTGCTATTAGCTTTTGGTAGTCTGAAGATTGACCGTAGACGACTGACCGGGATGTCTACATTAAACTCATCCACCTCAGCATGGATGACCTCCTGTCCTTTTTCGTTTATTCGTACATCACATGTCCTCCAGAATTGTTGAACATAAAGTTCAGGGACATGTGTGCCTGTAGTTACAGGGTTGTAGGTTAGAAGGTGGTTCAGAGGGTGAATCTTGAGGATTTCAGTGACAATGGGGTGACTGGGGGTTGTGAATTTTGTAAGATCAATATAGTGGTTGTTGGGGTGAGTTCTGGTGCTAAGAAACTCAGCCTGAGGCATGATCTCTTCTGGGTCACGAACAACTTGGGCCATGTTATCTGTACAGATAGAAAGAAATATTAAGACATAATGACAATAATAAGATCGGAGATTGCATTGGCCCAAGAATTTCAAGTGTCAAGTGTTAGACAGAAAAAAATGTCTAACTCTGGAGGACTTCAGTGTGAAGATATCAAATTGATGTGTTGAAAAGTTATTGTTGATATCTTATTTCATTAAATGAACAATAATAAACACATTTGTAGTACTGAAGCATGCCTCAAAAATCACCCTAACACCTCTTTTTAGACCAAAAACCAAATCATTTGAGTATGCTTATACTCCCCAAGAACACGAAGAACACTTTTTGAGATTTTTGAAAGATTTTTACATCAAAGTGTTCCCCAAGTGTTCTAGAAACCCATCACAAACATGGATAGATCAAACAAGGTAGTTTGATATCCCAAAAGTCCATCTAAAGTCCCGAAACCTTCATTCGCATACGGGTGTTCAAAGGCCAAAAAGTTCATTTTTAACTCAAAATTTCCAAAAAGTAAACCGTACAAGTTGTTACCTTTGTGATTATGAGTATTTTGAATCTAAAAAGGTAAATTTTGGCAGAGTAACGAGATGATTTGTGTGTGAGAGATATCAAACTCGAGAGAACACTTAGGAAATTTTTTTTCGTAAGTTTGAAGCTTGTGAATGAAGATTGTAACCGTTGGGTAACGTATATCGATGTAAAAAGGACACGTGTTGAGCCCTGATTTGTTGTTACAACGGTAAAAAAATGCGGCTGATAGAAGTTTCTCAATCGCATGCGATTCACACTGTGGTGTGTTAATCGTATGCGATTCACACTATCTGAGCTTAATCGCGTGCGATTCAACCTTAGACTGAATAGCATGCGATTCACACTAACTTAGCTGAATCGCGTGCGATTCAACCTTTGTCCAAATCGTATGCGATTCACACTATCTTAGCTTAATCGCGTGCGATTCAACCTTAGACTGAATAGCATGCGATTCACACTAACTTAGCTGAATCGCGTGCGATTCAACCTTTGTCCAAATCGTATGCGATCCACACTCTTAGCTTAATCGCTTGCGATTCAACCTTAGACAACATTGCATTCGATTCACACTTGTTTCTTAACCTTTTCTCATGCAATTAAAACCTTTAACATTTGCATGCGATTCACTCACATAGCTTAATCGCATGCGATTGAGCTATGACTTGGAAAAATTTGAGATATCTGAATTTTGAGATTATGAAAGTTATATTTTCAGATATGGTTGATGTGAGAGTGTGATAATTTTGAATTTCTCCCCCTACACATGGGCATCATGTGTATTTAACTTTTCTCCCCCTACACATATGCAGCATGTGTAGGACTTCAGAACTCCCCCTTTGCAGTTTCAGTAGACATCTGTACATTGAACACACAATGTAACACCAACTCTAAAAAGAAAGAAAAGAAAAGTAAACAAGTTAACAGTATGTTAGATTTGCAAATTCAGCATGCCCAACTTGGATACCAGTTCAGTAAAACGTCTTTCATCCAAAGGTTTGGTAAACAAGTCAGCAAGCTGATTCTCGGTGGGAACATACTGTAACTCAATTAATCCTTTTTCGACGTTATCTTTTATGAAGTGATAACGGATATTGATATGTTTGGTTTTAGAGTGATGTACCGGATTGCAGGAGATGGCAATGGCAGACTGAGAGTCGCATAACAATGGTATTTTGTCATACCTGAGGCCAAAGTCTGAGAGTTGTGTACGTATCCATAGGCTTTGGGAACAGCACATTGCAGCAGCAACATACTCAGCTTCTGCTGTAGAAGTGGATACACAGTTTTGTTTCTTTGAAGCCCAGCAGACTAAACGATCTCCCAGAAAGTGTGCACTACCAGAGGTGCTTTTCCTATCAATCTTGCAACCGGCGTAGTCAGCATCTGAATAAGCATGAAGATTTAGATTGGAGTCCTTGGGATACCACAGTCCTAGATGCATGGACCCTTTGAGATATCTGAAAATTCGCTTAACAGCTAGCAGATGTGACTCCTTGGGATTGGCCTGAAACCTAGCACAGAGACACGTAGAGAACATGATGTCTGGACGACTTGCAGTGAGATATAGTAATGATCCAATCATCCCACGGTATGTCTTGAGATCCACCGGAGAACCATCAGGATCTGCCGATAGTTGTGATTTGGCCGCCATTGGAGTTGAGATAGGGTTGCAGTTGAGCATGTCTTACTTCGTGAGAAGATCTTTAATGTACTTGGATTGGCAGATGAAAGTGCCATGACTCAACTGTTTAACTTGAAGTCCTAGAAAGAACAACATCTCACCCATCATACTCATTTGGAACCTGTTTGACATTGTCTGTGCAAACTCTTCACTGTTCTTTGGATTTGTAGATCCAAAGATGATGTCATCCACATAAATTTGGACAAGGATTTTGTCCCTACCTTTTGTCTTTGTGAACAGAGTGGTGTCTGTCTTTCCTTTGGAGTAGCCTTCCCCTATCAGATATTCAGATAAGACATCGTACCATGCACGTGGAGCTTGTTTTAAGCCGTACAGAGCCTTATCTAAAATATAAACATGATTAGGATATGAAGAATTGATGAAGCCCTCGGGTTGTGAAACGTAGACTTCTTCTTTGAGTACCCCATTGAGAAAGGCTGTTTGGACATCCATTTGGAAGGCTCGAAAACTCCTGGAGGCTGCATATGCAAGAAATAAGCGTATATCTTCAATTCGAGCAACAGGAGCAAATGTTTCATCATAGTCGATACCCTCCTGTTGATTGTATCCCTTAGCAACCAACCTTGCTTTGTTACGAATGACCACTCCATCCGAATCCCGTTTGTTCTTGAACACCCATTTAGTTCCGACAACAGATTTGCCATATGGAAGAGGAACTAATCTCCATACTTTGAGACGAGCAAACTGGTGTAATTCTTCTTGCATAGCTAGTACCCAGTCCGGATCATTCAGTGCCTCACAAGTCTTTGTGGGTTCAATCATGCTTAAGAAACCTGCAAATTGGCACCCGTTAGCTGTGGCTGACCTTGTTTGAATGCCAACAGAGGGATCTCCAATGATATTCTCCTCAGAGTGATGTCGGATCCATTTTAGCTCATGCGAGTTAGAGGAGGAAGGGATG
Source organism: Pulicaria dysenterica (assembly GCA_947179395.2). Taxonomy (NCBI): domain Eukaryota; kingdom Viridiplantae; phylum Streptophyta; class Magnoliopsida; order Asterales; family Asteraceae; genus Pulicaria; species Pulicaria dysenterica. The sequence goes on from OX359295.1 coordinate 52,545,153, forward strand.
AGATCTTGAATATGTGGCGCTTCCTCTTCCATTTCTTTAGAGAAGTTTGGATCGGAGTCGAACACAGGTGAGTTCTCCTGATCAACTATTGGATCTGTCACAGGGGAGTGTGTGACAGAAACAGATGTAGAATCCTCAGCAAATGGATTCGTTTCGGTGATTGTTGTATCTGTGATCGGGTCGCTTATCTGTGCACCGGCATTATCCCTGTTGTTAGCCAAAACAAGGGAAGAGTCAGATCTAAAGAAATCAAACATGAAATCGAGATTATTATCAGAAGTAGTTGGAATGTCTGATTCTTTAAAGTTAAGAACTGGTCATGAACGGGTATGTTCAGAAGTAAAAATGTTGGACTGTTGTGGGGAGCCAGAGACAGTCAATGTATCATCAAACGTTACATTGATACTCTCTATGATGCTCTTTGTGCGTGTGTTTAAAACTCTATATGCTTTGGAGACGGTAGAATAACCTAAGAAAATAGCTTCATCAGCTTTCGGAGCAAATTTTCCTAGATTATCATTTTCATTTAAGACAAAACACCTATTACCAAATACATGAAAGTATTTGATATTAGGTACAATGCCATTTGCCAGTTCATAAGGAGTTTTATTAAAACGTTTATTAATGAAAGAGCGATTCTGCGTATAGCAGGCAGTGTTAATAGCTTCAGCCCAGAAGGAAGGAGGGAGCCCAGAGTAAGAAAGCATTGTTCGGGCAACTTCAACCAGAGTTCTGTTTCTTCTTTCAACAACACCATTTTGTTGAGGTGTGTAAGCTGCAGAGAACTGATGGTTGATCCCTACTAGGTCACAGAAATTTTGCAGAGTGTTGTTTTTGAATTCCGTTCCATTGTCTGTTCGAATGGAGACAACACTTTGACCATATTTATTCTGCTGCTGTTTAATGAAAGTGATGATCGTTGGAGTAGCTTCATCCTTAGAGCATAGAAATTTGACCCAAATATACCGTGAGTAGTCATCCACCATGACCAGGATATACTTCTTCCCATGTTTGGACTGTATTCTCATTGGACCGCAGAGATCCATGTGCAGGAGATCCAAAGGCTTGGTTGTGCTGAATGCTTGCTTTGATTTGTGTGAGGCCTTCTTCATCTTCCCTTTTTCACAATCAGCACACAAATGATCCTTGTTGAACTTCAGTTTGGGTATCCCTCTCACCAAGTCACCATTGACTAGTTTGTTTATGTTTTGAAAGTTCAGGTGAGAGAGTCTTCTGTGCCAGAGCCAAGTAAGATTATTGGAGGCTTCTGACAGAAGACACACAGATGTAGGAGAGTCATACTTCTCCAGATCTATGGAATACAAATTAGAATTTCTGCATCCTGCAAGTACTTCATCACCGGTTTCTGTGATCACTGAGCATTTGTTCTTTTTAAATACAACCACCATGTCTTTGTCACAGAACTGACCAATACTGAATAGGTTGTGCCCCAAGCCTTCTACGTAGGAGACTTTCTTGATTTTCACATGTTTTTTCTCTATGTCTCCGTACCCCATTATTGGTGCAACTTGGTCATTCCCAAAATGTACATTCCCGGAGTACTTAGGAATATAATTCTTGAGAAGACTTTTGTTGCCGGTCATATGTTTGGTACAGCCGGAGTCAAGGTACCACAAGTGAGGCACCTGCAAAAAGAGAATAAATCACGTTTAGGTCCCCATTTAGATATGGGTCCTTGATTGTTAGTCTCTAAGTTGGGTTGAGTAACAACTGTTGGTTTTGATGATGATGAAACTTCTAATGATCTATTCTTTGGTACCCAAATGGACTTAAGCTTTGGACGTGAAGGAATAAATTTGGAACAAATTTGCTGAGAAGAAAGTTTCTTCACCACTGTTGGTTTGACAGTTGATGGAATCGGAGGTTTCGGATTCGGTAGAGTTGCGGAAGCGTTATATTTGCGAATCCATGGTTGAGAGGAATTCTTAGGAATTCTTTGTGGCCTCGGTGCATCAACTTGCTGTCGCAGAAATGGAACACTGCGATTAGCAGGTTTTGCTACTCGTTGAATGGATGATGACTTGGGTTTCGAAGATTTTGAGATTTTGGAAGGGGAATTGCGAGAACGCTTTTGAGAATGCAAGAGTTTTTCCTGTGCAATCCAAGCCCTTTTAAATGCTTCATAGCCCTGCCGTCTGAAGACTTCCAGTTCCTTGATCGTGAGTAATCGGTTGGATTTGTTTAAGCGTTTAAGAGCATGTGATTGACGAGTGGTGATCCATTGATTAATGATGTAGCCTTTTGAATTTAAAAATGGAACACAGATTTGATTAGCATAAAAATCAGTCCAATCAACACATGGTTTAACACCTAAAGTCTTTCTCAATTGATCATAGCAACAATTAAATTCACAGTGTCCATGAGTACAACCATCACTTTTACAAAACATGGTAGAAGCAATTTTGTCTTTTGAACTGGAATGATTACAAACAGAATCAAACATCAAAATGTTTTCACAGACAGGTTTCAAATTTGAACAGCTCCTAGTGGATCTAGGAATAGCTCTTTTCCATGATGTATTTGTTTCAAACTTCTTGTTTCCAGCCTTCTTCTCATCTGCAGCAGGGGATAAAAGATTAGACTGAAGTCGTGGTCGACTGGCTGCAGCTTGTGATGATTCAGGTACTTCTATGTGCACACGAGAATTGGGATTAGGAGTGGATTGTTGCTTTGGTTTGTAAATCTGTTTAAGCTTAAGATTTGTTAAGTCAGGTTTATTAACAGATTTTACAGAAGTTGTGCAATATGTACCCTTGGTGTTTGCATGAGTTAGATCATCCATATCTGAACCAAAAAGTGAGAAGGTAAAGGGAACTATTGGAGTTTCCATCTTTACTTTGAGGGCTTTGATTCTTTCTTTCAAAACAAACTGTTTCCTACACAGTTTATCAATGATCTTTCCATCATGTACAAATGACATGTTAGGAATTTGTTGACAGGTGATGATTTCATGCATTGAAGGGAATGTCTCAGAGGTAGGAGGTTTTAAATCATTTTGAATGGCTTTGGTGAGGTCCTGTTGAATGACTTGGGTAAAACAAAATTCCTGCAGGGTGTTGAATCTGTCTTGTAATTCTTTGTGAGGAATGTATTCAACAGTGGGCTTTGGTGAAACAGGGGAGTAGAGTTCTTCATCAGAATAGACAGACGATGTAATATCAGAATCGGACGAGGAAGAGAGATTGGCAAGGTATGAGTCATTCAAATTAGAATAATCAAACGGAATTTCAGTTTTGACATTAAGAGTTCGTTTGAAATCTTCCTCTATTTGTGTCTCTTCTTGGCCAACAAAGACCATCCTTTGGGTAAGTCCTAACCCAAACAGGTCAGCATTATATAATTGTTTGGACGTAATCCTTTTCAATTTGAAGCCAAGCCCATCGAAATTCCATCTGGAGAAAGGACGTTCCTTTTCTTTGTATTGAGAGATGGTATGTTCACTTTGATCACGTTTGGACAGAAGGTATTCAAGTTCATTGATTCTAGAGTAAAGAGTACTTCGTTCTTTCCTAAGTTCATTTTTGAGAATTTCTGAATCCTTTTCAGCACACTTACATTCTGCTTTGAGATCTAATATGGTGTTATTAGTCCTACTGGTTAATTCTAAAAGCTCAGATTCTTTTGCAGCTAATTGGTTCCTAAGGCTAATTAAGTCGTTATCTAACTTCTTAATTATTGTTTGTGCCTCCAATTTTTGAGTGTGTGAAACATCTTCTAGAACTTGATTTCTTGTGATTAAATCTAATGCCTGACATTCTAACTCTTTTATGCGATTTAATATGGTTTGAATGTGTTTATGATTAATACCCATATTAAAGTTAGAGCTAGAAGATACCTTTCCACTGTCCAAGCTTTCCTCATCTGACTCGAAGAGATTATCTCCGTCATCATCCTCTCTACCTTCTTCACCATTGTGAGCCATCAGACAGAATTGAGCGTGATCTTCACCATCCAGATCACTGTCTGATCCTGTATCATCAAGGAACTGATCCTCCTCAACTAGCAGCACGTTCCCAGCCTGTTTTTGTTTAGACAGGCGGTACTTCTGCCGATAGTACTCTGCATCTTTTGTCTTTTTCAGTGGGCAGTTCCTGATCAGATGTCCTGACCTCCCGCAGTTATAACATTTGAAATCAACCTTCTTTTCTTCCTTCTTCTCATCCCTCTGGTACCTTGGCTTGTCAACAGCAGCAGCTCTTTCGGGTCTCCTTGAACCTGATGTGAATCGTTGTCTATTGTTAGTCTTGCTGAAACGGTTCATGAAGTTCTTGTTGGCCACTGTGAGAGCTTGAAATGCTGCTTCGATTGAATCATCATCATCATTATCATGATCAGAATCACTGAGAACCACTTGTTTAAGTTTCAAGGATCTCGATGATGTTTCCTTATGGATTCTGTCAGCCACCACCAAGGCAAGAGGGTCAGCAACTGGTTCTTTAGGGAGAGATTGCAAGATTTCATCTTGATACTGATTGAGATCTTCGAAGATGTTGTGGAAGGTGACTGATGTAAGATCTTTATTAATCTGTTTGTAAAGTCTGGCATAGCCTTTCCACTCAGAACCTAATGAATTCAGAAAAACACAGTTCAAATCAAGATCAGTTCTGACAATTTGATTAGATCTCATTTCATTTTGCAGCTTGTAGAATCTCCCATATGTTTCAGAGAGTAGTTCTTTTTCTCGAGCCTTGAAGTCATGATAGCTGTTGACTAGCTGAGTTCGTTTGATGTATTCTCCTTGCTCAGTGCCCTGAAGTTGTTTCTTGATCTCATCCCAGATTTCCTTGGATGTGCCCAAGCTATCTATTTTGAGATAGATTTCAGATGAGAGGCCCTGCTTGAGGTAGTACTTGGCCAGTTTCTCTGCTTTCTTTGTTTCTCTTTCTGTATTGGTCATCTCATCATGAGTCTTCTCTCTTTCGTGTCTGGGAATGCCAGGGTTGTTATCTGGATCTGCTTCAACTACCTTCGTGAATTTGGTGTTTCCGTTGTTGATGCATTCAATCATCTTGTCACCGAAGAGGTCATTGTGCTCGAGGAAGTCCATGAACCTTCCTTTCCAGACATTGTATTCCCCTCGAAACAAAACAGGAGGTTTTGTGTCGGTGCCAATGGACATCATTTCATTTGTACTTGACATGATTAGTGATGTTTGTGAGAAATGATCGTTTACTTGTAAGATGGTTTGATTGTTCGAAAAAATTGTCCTGATTTTAAAGTGATTTGAATGATTGATTAACGAACTAAGTCTTGTGAATTTCAATTTTGAATTAGATCTTAAAAGATTAAATTCAACCTTGAACTAGATAGACTTGAAGTAATGTAATTCACCTTTGAATTAAATCTGATTTAAATTAAATTCAATTATGAATTAGATTGTTTGATTAAGTTCAAACTTCTTAGAGTTCTTTAATTCAAGTCCAAAGAGTCAATCACTTGTCCAAGTATAAGGAATAACTTGATTGAGATTTGTCTTATCAAATGCGAATACAGGTCAATCGAATGCGATTAGGTGTCCTTGAAAACAAGCAGAATAAGAACTTAGTTTTGATGGTTAATCGAATGCGAATCAATCCTGTTTCATCAAAAACTTAGAAAATAATCTGTTAGTCCTGTCAATCAAGTTCGAATCAAATAGAAACCTTTCAATCGCGTGCGATTCCCTTTACAAGCCGGCTGATAGATGTAAGTGTTAATCGCATGCGATTCAGGTAAACTTATCAACTGCTATAAGCCGCACAGTCTAATCGCATGCGATTCACTGAACTTGGCTTATAGCTATTTGATTAACACTTAGGTGTTCTAATTTGACAAAATTCTATAAGCCGCCCCAAGAGTCAATCGCATTAACCAAGGAACCGGCTGATAGACTCTGATGTGTCCTTGTTAAATCAGATTGCCATACCCTGAATAGTGTCTAACCACTTGTACTTGATTGGTATGGCAAGTACTTGATTTTCCTTGTACAACACTTAATCTATTATGAATTTATAATTAAATAAATTATAAAATTCGATTTCTTCTTTTTCCAATTGTACTTTCAGATCAAGAACACCATAAATGCTTAAATACCCAGAAAATTTAATGTTGAAAAAGTGGATATTTAATGACCTTCTTGACTTAATACTTATCAAAACACCCACGGTTTGTGTTTTTCTTCAAAGAATGTTTTGTAACCTTTGTAAGACTATCGAAACAACTCAAAAGAAAGTTAAGGGAGATGTAGTTTATACCTTTAATGAGTTCTACCTTTAAAAGTCGTTTGAGCTTGAGTTTATCTTGAATAAAACTGACGTTCTTGAACCTTTGCACAACCGAGAGCCTTTTCTTCTTAGAAGCTTGAACACTTCGAGATTTTGTTGTCTTCTTTTGAACAATCACGAGCCAAAAACAAGTTTGGCTCTGATACCAATTGATGGTCCCGTGTTTATACGGATGAAGCAATGCTAGTGATTTAGTGTGTGTTTGTGTGTATGTTTCGGTAGAGAAGAGAGAGCCGAGAGCTTTTAGAGAGAGAGAACACAAACACACAAAGTTGATAATGCAAAGCTTAGTATTGAAATGTGGGGGAAATGCCTTTATATAGCATTTCCCCAACTTTGGTATAATTACATATTACACCCTCACTTTAATATATCTAACATATTCTATGATTTTTATTCTAAACAAATGACTAGCATGCATATTGCTCATGTCATTACGCAAAAACAGGGAGCAAAACCTCCATAACTTTGATTCATCATCCAAACCACCTCAATTATATCTTATATGCATATAAGAACCATTATTAATCATATACAACACCATAGCAGTGAACACCAAGGCCCAAGCAAAATAGAAGTCCACGGCTGAAAACCCGGGAGACGCGCCACATCCAATAACTGTCGTGTCACGACGGGCTAGATACAATAGACACAGGTGTGCTTCTGACCTGTTCGTTCCAGCCTATGCCTAAACTACAAAACTCGATTTTCAGGTCTAATTTGTGAACAAAGACACATCCTAACATTTTAAAACGTCATATAACTATCATTAACATATAATCTAACATTAAATCACATCAATAACATCAGATTCTTGAAATCCAAATTCTCAAGTTTCAACTAAACCTCCATTAATGGGGTTTTTAAGCTTTTAACCTTAAAACACAAAAAAAACTATTCAAATCATCTCTAATCGGTAGATAACATTCTTTGAACATATCTAAACATGATACCAAGTTCAATTTTTCAAGAACCCAACTTAGGCATAGAGCCTAGATTTGGGAATTGAACACACAAATAGTGCCCAATAGGAGGATGTTACAATTATCAAGGTACGTGTCATTAATCTTCCTCTTCTAGTGATAAACTGTTTAATTAGGCTGTGTTATTCCTTTAAAGATGAGATTAGCATGTTTTGAGTCATTTTGATGTGTAAAAACAACTAAATAATTAAGTTATTTGTGTAAGGAACAGTAAATTGAGTCAAACTAACCATGAGGATCAAATGGGTCAAAACATCAATATGTTCGGGTCAAAACAGCGGTATGTATTTAAAGTACACGGGCGTACAGCATACATCAGAAAACAAAATTAAGTTCTAATCATGTGAAGTTATAATTAACTAGAGAAAATCTTACATACATGACTTACTAACTTGAAAATCTTTAGCTAGACTACTGTAACACCCCAAGGTTAGAAATGATATATATATATATATATATAGACAAAAGTTCATGCGAGAACCGTTGTTAGTGTGGGAACCGCGAGAACCAATCTAAGCCGTCCAATTCCCCCTCCTTATATGTCATTGCCCACCCATGAATTCCTCACATGCACTATGCCACACTCTATCCCTCCATGCTCTCCATCCATGATACTTCCCATATCCAAGGAACGGTCGCGGTTCTCGCACTAACAACGGTTCTCGCACTAACCAGTATTTTTGAACTTTTGTTTAAAAAGGTTAAAATCAAGTTTTAGGATAATTAATTATTAATAAAACAGTTTTTGTTGAAATTAATAATTGATAGTTTTTGGTTTTTGAATTAAATCCAGTTTTTAATCAGTATATTAAAACAAATAGTTTTAATAGGTTAAAAAGAATTTAAAATATTTTGTTAAATTGGAAAACGCGAACTGAAACCGTGACCATAACTGTTAGCGGCGCTAAAGGAGGTTTAGCGGCACTAAGAGGAGTTAGCGGCGCTAAGCCCAGTGAGACTCGGCCCAATGTTTTGGGCTAACAGTTTTTCGGTCCAGGTGGCTGTTAGCGGCGCTAAGGCCTAGTGGGCTTCGGCCAAAGGGGTTTCGACCCTAGGTGGTTCTCGGCCCAATAGGGCTTATGGCCCAGGTGACTTCAGTCCAATGGGTTCTCGGCCCAAGAGGGACTCGGCCCAGTGGGGTGTGCGGCTTAACAAGAGATGTTGGCGCAAGACAGTTTTTCCGGATTAATACAAAAGAATTATTAATTTTAAGTTATAAAATTAATAAGGTAATATATAAGCTAGTGTTATATATTTTATTTAGTTAAAATATATATTTTTAGAATTTTATTTATTATGACTAGTTTAGTCGTTTTTGAATAAATTCTAAAAGGGATAAAGTTTATACAATGGAGAAACAAATAAGATAGTATTTATTTGACCAAGGTTGTCGGTTTTAAGTTTTTGGAAAACTAGTGATAAAACTCGACATGAGGGTTTCATTCAAGTTTTGAATGAGATCAAGTTTTAAGTTTTTTGTTGAAAAACTAGTTTGGTCAAATTAAACTAGAAGATCATAATCCTCATTTTTGATTAATAGGCATTAATCAAAGGATAAAATGAGAAGTTTTAGACAAATCAGATTGTGTGCTTAACAACACAGTTTATTGCTTTTATATTATAACTGTGTGGTTGACTTTTATATATAGTGTTTATATATAATTGCGTGGTTGTGATAGCTATAGTTTTGCCGACTTAGGACTCGTTTTTTCTTATTCTTCTTTTATTTTGGTTTTTGGGAAGGCCTGCGTGCCAATTACAATCCCTTTCTGAATGTAATCTTGTACTGGTTCGGGGAGGCCTGCGTGCCACTTACAACCCCATTCAATATTGTATTTGTAATAGACTAGTAGTAGTTTAATCCCTTAACCAAGATGAACTCGAAAAGGTGATCAAGAAAGTGGTGTTCTCACGCGACGCACAAACGCTTCGGGGAGGTGTCAAGGCTAGTGGGAGTAACGCATTAAGAAAGGCGAATCCAAGTCACTTTGTCCTTAGGCTTGACCTTAGGATTAGTTGGCAAAACTATAGGGCTTTATTTTGATTATTCTTATTATCTGCGTGGTTGTGTTTGTTTTTTATTTACTGCTTTTCATATAGAATTGCGACTTTTATATGATGCTAAATAAAAGGGGTTTAATAACAGGCTGTTATTAAACAGTGAAAAACCACGCGCTTTATGACAAACTAGAATACGACTACAGGTTGTTAGTCGTGTTAGTTAAACTTTTATAAATTTAAAGTTTTGTCAAGATTATAAGTTTGGAACTTATAAAGGCCGTTTTGTGCACCTAGTTTTAGGTACACATGTAAATCGTATTTTTAAAACAGATAGTTTTAAAATGGTTTTTCAAAAACTGGAAAATTAAGTTTTTAACTTAATTATAAAACCCAAGAAAAATCTTAGATCAGTGTGCTACTCACCTAATGGTACACCTCGACTGTTAAACGGTACTCGGGTGTCGGAAGTGCCCAAACCTTGGGCATCCGGGTTCAAACCATTGCGGGAGAGGGCATGAAAGATTTTGCGATAATCGGGAGTCCCGGCCAGAAATCATGATGTCTTAGGTGGTGCGATCTATTTTTGTAATAATCGGGAGTCCCGGCCCAAAAAGCACTAGAGCAGAGTTAAACATACTAGACTGGGTCTAAGTGCTCTACGAGGTTCTAGGAGTCGTATCAGTTAGGTACGATTGGTACAGGGTGTTACCTACCTGAAATAGCATGACTTGGCGGGAAGTGCCCAAACCTTGTGTCAAGTATGTGAAATATGGGTCATAGGTCTAATATATATTATTACCAGTACTAACAACCTCTCTCTTCGCTCTATCCTAGAAAAGGATAAGCTCACCGGGCCAAACTTTCTCACATTGGAGAGAAATCTCCGGATCGTGTTGAGGCACGAGAGAAAGTGGCACGTCCTAGAACAACCTCTAGGAAATCCCCCTGCCAACAATGCTAGGGCAGAAGTCAGGGAGGCTTTTCAGAAGCGCTCCAATGACGCCCTGGATGTGAGCTGCCTCATGCTAGCAACTATGAGTCCAGAGTTGCAGTCTAGCATGATGGAGACTCCTGCCTATGACATGATCCGCCAGCTGAGGGACATGTTCCAGGAGCAAGCCCGCACAGAGCGTTATGATGCCACTAGGGCATTTAACTCGTGCAAGATGGCTAAGGGGACCTCGGTCAGTAACCACGTCATGAAAATGAAAGGTTACATGGACTACCTAGAGAGACTTGGACACCCAGTGCCGTTGCAGCTACTAACGGATACGATACTCAACTCGTTGTCAGATGACTATAAGCCTTTTATAGTCAACTACAACATGAACAACATGAAGAAATCCGTGGTTGAGTTGTACTCAATGCTCAAGACTGCTGAGTAGAGTATCGGGACCAAGTCTAAGGATGTCCTCGTGGTGGGTAGTGGCACTCATAAGAAGAGGAAGGGGCGCAACGGAAAGGGAAAGGGCAAGGCCCAGCCCAGCCAGAATGCACCCAGGGCTAGTAACGACAACAAGGGCAAGAAGCCGAAACCAAACAAAGCAAGAACCGAGAATCGGTGCTTCAAGTGCGGTGAGGTCGGGCACTGGAAAAGAGATTGCCCGAAGGGTCACGAGGCAGGTGGCAAGGCTGGCACCTCAGGTATCGTGTAGCTTATTTGTCACTTTCCACTTGTAAAAGTTTTTACGAGTATTCTAATATCTTGCAATCGTTTATTGCAGGAGGAGATGGAAAGTGATATAGCCCAGCATGAAGAGATCCCGCGTGCAGCAAACGGATATTATTAATATTTACATTTCCTAGTTTTTTAAACTCTTTAAGTTTATTTGAACAATTTTACATTGTTAGTTTATGGATATTCTTTTGAGTTTATGGAAATTTAATTATTTAGTCATATATCCGTGCACGTGTTCTTTCTTTTATGAATCAGGTTTAGTCTAGTTGTGACTGAAAAGGTACCAATAAGTCAAGCCCTGACTTGATTGGTGATTCATTGTGATCTTATGCTATGATCTGTTGTAGTTACATAAATGCCAGCTCCACTATATATAAACACTTAAACAAGTATTGTTCATAAAATTAGATAGTTTTTCAAATAAGTGTTTAAGTCTTCTTATGAAAAGTGAATGTTCATAGTCTTGAACAAATGGAAATAATAGTTATTGTTTCCAAGTGAAATAGGTTTTTGAACAAAACATTTAAGGAAGTATAAAGGTGATTATGATAATTATTATAATCAAGGAGTTTTATACTAAATGTTTTAAGAAAAAGAAATTTAGATTACCATTACGAGCCTTTTATGCTTGTGATTATGGTAAGTTTAATGAGATCACTCTCTCTAATAGGAAAGATGGATATTTGAGAGATCCAAGTTTTCGGTCTCATAAAACGAATTTCTTACAAAAACTAAGCTCTTTAAAACATGTGTTTGGAACACAAGTTTTAGGCGTGATAGTCAAGTTTTGACTAAGTCTAAAAGGATGTTTTTAAAGTAATGCACTTGTTCATAAAAGATAGTGGGAGCATCTGACTAATGTACTTATCAGAGTCAATGTTTTTTTACCAGTGTGATAAATACAAAGTTTGAACTTTTAGAGTATATGATTATCGGATGTTTTTAGAAGTTATCTAAAATAGTAAGTTATTGAGAAAGAACTAATCCAAGGTATGCATGATTTATTGAGAGACACTCAATAAAGACATCATTGCAAGACTATAAGTCAAGTTGTGACTCAAATAAAAATATACTCATTAAGTTCAGCAAGTCAGTTTAGTTAAATGTTGTTGGTCGGTTGATGTTATGAAATGGCAAAATAGGATGTTCTTTAACATTCTTAGTAGTGACATTAGATTAGTGTTGGCATACACAAGGAATCTAATTTCAAGGTTCTTACAAGTAAATGTAAGAAAGATTATCATTTCAAGAAAAATGATGATTAAATCCAATATATCTACAAATGTAATTAAAGTATTAATTACAAGGAAGTTATTTTGTAAAATCAGAAACGTTGGAGTTATTTCCAGTTTATTCTCTCCAAGTTTAAGGAATTTTATAAAATAAGTAAGTCTAGACTTGTTCTAAGGTTGCAAGAACGATTTCTAGCAAAACCAAAAAAGAGTACTTCCAAGTACCAGTCTTGAGTTTTTGGTTTATAACCATATTATTATTCTATGTAATTCGTGATAAGTTACAAAGAAAAATAATAAAGTAATTCGGAAAAACGCCGTGAATTGAGTCGATGAAATGGTGGAAATTATGCATCTTTATTCCAGGGTGGAATATGGAGGATGTAGAAATTAGTTTCATTGTTCTTCACAATTTTGTATGTTTTGGTTCATCCAGGAATAAACTAGGTTTATTCAAAACATTATCAGTGACTACTTATCGTGGTGGGAACCATGATAGGGCTATAAAGTCATCGTAATTTTGGGGCAGATTCGAATGTTTGTCGAATATAGCTGCAAAAGTTTTTGCGGACCAAAATTTACGGATATTCGTTAGTTTTACGAATATTGGATTGACCCACTGTGAAAAATACTTCATGGATTCATGTCAAAAGTATTTATCACATAGGTTATCCTTAAGCCTGAGGTATTTGGTTTGGGATGCAGTAACGGTTGTCTTCTTAGAGCGTTCTAACGCCACGCCGTAACAGGGTGGTCATAAGGGGCGTGTCTAGATTCAGTGGGAGATGTACTTCCAAATGCAGATATGCAAGATGGTAATTGCACCTTCTTTTTAGAAGAGATATTTTCGGGCCCCTTGACTGATTAAAGAAACTGGTAAGTGCACGGCCGTGCCCAAACGAACTGATTTGTTCTTTGTTGTTTATCACGCAGTTTTAAAATCAAGTATGTCATGAACAAATTCTTGAGTCTCTGAGTTGACCTTATCCATGCTCATGCTCAAAAATTGAAATATCGCGCTGCAAGGGACAAACCTATATATATATATGCAAGTTTGTATATATAAAAACGTACCCATTCATAAACAGGGTGTTTATGATAGTTTAGTTTATAAACAGTTAGTTTATAACAAATTACTTCTAAGCAGGTTGCTTATGAAGCTTTATCATAAGTTTCTTTGGGGTATAAGAGTTCTTATAACCTGGTTATCCTAAGAGTCTGGCTAGGGACCTCCTTAGGCTAACAATGTACAGTAACTGTTACTTATCTTGCACAAGTGGGAGTCTGTTAGATTATGTGCAGAGATAATTAACGGGTACATTGTGTCCAATGTTATAAGAGACTAAAGGGTCACACTGCTACACACCTAATTCAGAACAGTTGGATTTCATCATTTTTGTGTGAAAATAATTAATCAGTTAGATTAATTATTAAAGAGAAAAAGTAGATAATTAATCAGTTATATTAATTATTGAAAATAGAGAAATAAATAATTAATCAGTTTGTATTAATTATTAGAAAAGAATAAATAATAAATAGTTATTTATTATTTAAAGGGAATTAAATATTAAGTTTTAATATTTAACGGACTAGTTAATTAATAGTTAATTAATTAACTAGTAAAGTCCAGGGGGTCAAAGTGAAGAGAATGAAAGTTTAATTAAAACCAGTGGGCTTTTAATTAAACGGGCTTAGGTCCAATCTAATCCTTATATATAATCCTTAAGCCTTAAGGATTAGAAAATAAGTGACATAAAGGATTAAACCTAGCCACCACTCCCCTCACTCTCTCCCTCGTCGCAACTCTCTCTCGTCGACCACCCTCTCTCGGTCGACCGTCTTTCTCTCGGCTCTCTCTCTTCTACGATCACGAAGAACATCGAGAAGGTGTTCTCTCGGTTTGTTGATCGACGCAAGGACACACACACGCAGGCTCAAGCTTTCGAGTTTTTGAAGTCTTGGTGATCCAGGAGCGGTCTAGCAGCCAGTTCAATCTGAGGTGCAGTAGTGGTGGACTACTTTAGCAATCCTGAAGGTTTTGATCAGGTATAATTCTATAACCTTATATGTGGGTTGTTTGTATTTGTAAGAAACTATGTTGATCATTTAAAGTTTAAAGATCCTAACCCTTTTGGGGTTTAGAGGGTTGTGTTCAATCCAGTTCCGCTTTAGGATTGAACCAGTGAGATCAAACCCAGGTCTGGCCAGTTTGAGTCTTATGGTGGTTTGGTCAGGTCATTCCAAACCCTTCAGTATACACTATTAAAAGCATTGAAGTCGCAATTGTGGTTGAATTGGTAGAAATATTGTTGTTCGAACTGGGTACACAGGCTGTGTACGAGGGCTACACGGCCCGTGTAGCGCAGGGAACGCCGTGTAGTCGGGGCGTGTAGGCCATACACGGCCCGTGTAGGGCCCTAACCTTGTACAGGCCATGTATTCCTACATCAGGTCTTGTATGAATGTGATACACGACCCGTGTAACCTACACTCATGTATATCCGTGGTTAACACCGGCCATGTAAGCCATTATAGGCGTGTAGTGTTAAGGTACACGGCCCGTGTATGTATACACGGTCGTGTATGTCCTTTGTCAGCAACAAAAGCTCAAAATTATTATGTTTAATTGCTATTGATATTAGGCTTACGGATTAATTGAGAGCAAAAAGGAAGTATTATAGTGATTGATCAACGGATATATCACTATGAGTATAATTATGTTTATTTGTGCATGTAATGTATGTATGCATATTATGTGCTACGATGATCCATCATGTTAAGGGGATGCTTATTATGGGGATGCTTATAATGGAGATGTTTTAAGCGGGAATGCTTAGATTTGGGGATGCTTGTTTGATACCTTGCATATCTATAATGGGGATCAACATTTGTTGTTAATCCCGATGTTTGATACTATTGATTTTTTATGCGTTACATGAACATATATCGTTATAGGTATGCTCATTAAGCTTTCGCTTATCAGTTATTGTTTTAATATTTTCAAGTACCTTGGGGAAGGATAAGGGTAAAGATTCAGTGGTTTAAAGTTTTCAGGATGGCTCATATTTGATAATTGACTCCCGCATTTTCGACTAACGTATTTTATGATTGAAGCTTGCTGTTAACTAATCTGTCTTTCGTTCAACTCGATCCCTATTTTGTAAATCTTTAACGTTCAAGCTTTTATGAATATTTATATTTATGTTCGCGAAACTTAAAAAAAATGGGTCTTTAGAACTACCGAAATTGTATTGTGAGTATATTACTTTTCTTTTAATATGCAGAACTAGGGTTAATAGGTTTTTTGATCTATTATATATTTGGGTTAAGAATCTCACATGTTTAGATCAAATATGATTCATCATATTTTCTCATAAACATGAAAATGAGTCCCTTATATTAGTCAATAATATAACCCATTTGTAGGGTCCACTCTCTATATCATAAAACAAAACAAAAAAAAAACATGGAAAATTATTGATAAAACCTAACACAACTTAGTCTATTATATACAGCCGAAACTTTTTTTTTTTTGACATGTAAAAGACCACTCATATAATATTTTTGAAAGTGTATTGTCATTTTAAAAAAACCTATTATATGACTTTCCTTCAAAAAAAATTACCAACTAATAATTGCAACGAAGCGTCGAAGCGCGAAGCCTTTCGCTCGTTGGTATAGAATCACAAGGGTTTATGATGGATGCAAAACCTTATATATTTAGCATATTTGTTTTGTTATCGATTATGGTGCTACAATATTATCGTTTTTTCGTTGCAATTTGCTCAACGTACATGTGTTATTTACTATGAAAATCCCAAGGTGTAACCATTGTTTTTTTTTTCAATTGTGACCGATCTGTTTCAATATGTGGTTGTAAGTTTAGTAAATTGCATGCACATGATTATGTACTTTTTAAGAATACTTTCTCATGTTCTTTAAATCCCACGGCTTAAACAAAGGGATTTTGGCGCTTCCCTTAGGTCTTGCAGAATGATTGTAGTATAAGAGAAGTATGGTTGAGGTGTCAATGTACAACCGCAGGGGAAACGACCCCTTTTTATCTGGTACCATTGAAGTGTATGCTTCTAATCACCGGCATGCCGCAAGTGAGAGATGGGAGTACAGAGAAAGCGTGAAATCTTGAAATAGGAGGGAGAAAATATTTTCAAAAGCCTTTGAAGTATATAAAATATGAGAAGTACGAGTAATCATTATGTTGAAGTATAGAAAAATAAAAGTGAAGCATGAGTGTTATAGCGCTGACGTATATCGGATAGTTTGGCCAAGTTTATTTGGATTGAGGCTACTATGAACGGGTATCACACTACAACTTGTCATTGCCGCTTATTTTGTCTAAGGCCTTGCACATTTCATCGACTACACAACCTTGGCCTTGCTATTTTGCCTAATGTCTTGATATATTTATTTTTATTTCCGCTACTAAGTATAAGACAATCTCTAGGCCAACTTCGGCTATGCTTAGGCCACACTTGTGGATCAACTTCGGCTATGCATAGGTCTCACTTGTCAAGCTCCCCCTTGTTATAGGCCTAATGGCTTCATCTTAGCCTCTTTCTTCAACTTGGTTTCTATGAACATGGCCTGTTTTTTCGGCCTTGTAGAGATTTCCATAGCCACGTTGGTAAAATTGGGGGGTCGGGGATGGGGAAGGCTTCGTGTCCCCAACAACCCACAACTATTAAATTGATTGTTTTTTTGCCGAGGACCCTTCAGATTTTATTATTGGACCTAGGGCTGTAAACGAACCGAACTAACATGAACAGGGCTTGTTCGTGTTCGTTCATTTAACTTTAGCCGAACAAATAAACGGATAAACGAGTGGATTTATGTGTTTGTGTTTGTTCGTTTAACTTTAGCCGAAAAAATAAACGAACACTAACGATAAATTAACGAGCATGTGTATTCGATTGTTTAAAAGATCGGTTAGTTAGTGTATATTTTTGTTCGTTCATTTAAATGATAAACAAACGTAAACGAAGGAACACACACAATAATACAAATCCAACATTATTAAACACAAATAAACACTATATCTAAACACACACATATAAAATAAACATATATATTTATATAAAATATAAACAAACATAAACGAACATAAACGAACGGATAAACGAACGTTCACGAACATAAATGAACTAACGAGAGCTCTGTTCGTGTTCGTTCGTTTAATTAAACGAATAGAAAATCTTGTTCATGTTTGTTCGTTTAATAAACAAACGAACATAAACGAACTTTCCGCTGAACAATTTCACAAACAGTTTATAAACGTTCAGTTCATTTACAGTTTTAATTGGGCTCATCTGTTGAACATTTAGAACTAAGCCAGATGGAAAGTTGGGCCTGTTAGTTGCTAAAGCAAAATTCGTTACATCCTAAAAGTCTATTCACTTACTAAAGTAAGTCTAGGATGAAAAGTTTATTCATTTACTTACAAACGTCAATCAATTACTTTAAGGTTAATATACATCTTTGAAAGTTTGTGGAAGAGAAAAATGTTTAAATATTTTTTTAAACTAAAAGCCAAATTTGTCAAGTTATATAATTTGATTATTGAACATGTAGAACCGACCCGTTTTAAATTGAATATAGACTGATTCGTTAACTAACTTGTCTTATCATTTTTAAACCGTGACTCTTGTGAAAAATATTCCTGGATACAACATTAGCCATCCCAGAAGAGTAAGATACAGGGAAGATAATATGTGACATTCATACATTTATCTTAGGTAGAGAGATTGTTTATTTAAAGATCTACTTCTGACAAAGGATGACAATCGTTTTGGTGGTAAATTTAAATATTTGTTTTTATTTCCGTTAATATGTATAGCAAAATCTCTAGACTTGCTATTTAACATCGTCATGAACAAACTACCTCTCATATATGACATAGTTGGTTGGTTTCCTATAGCTGTCACCATTGCAATGCGCTAGGCCAATTATATAGACGGGTCTTTGTCACTAAGGGAACAACATGGTATTTAACTTAATTGTTTATAATTATTGATATAAAAATGGTTAATCTTATACAACAAGCTGAATCGACGTGCTATAGTTGTTACAAGATGCGAATCTAATCTTTTAGTAATTACAAAATCATTAATATATGTCCCCTATTGCAATATTTTATAATTAATTAACCTAGACTTTGCCTTTATTTTTGTTTGTAATGTAATTAATTAATTTTTTATAGAATAAATGCTTATTACGATACCTATATCAGGTAAACCGATATTATACATATATACATTTACTAACCAGTCGGTGTCGTTTTGAAGAGATTCAACGTCGTTTTGATAAGGAAATCACTGTTCATAAAGAGGCTATAATCTTGTACGACCGTCTAGGAAATTGGCGCTCCAACACTGTAAACGTCCACATCGGTCCGCTTTTAAGCCATCATAGTGACATTATATATATCTAAAATTTAGTATTATTATAATAAATCAATTAATTTCATACATATTTTGTTTTTCTTTTATAATCTTTGATGGGTAATGTTTGGTATAGAAATAAATAAATATATGTAATTATTTTATTTTTATCTATATTTTGACATAAAATTTGTTATAATATGACACTTATTTAAAAAGAGGATGATAACAACCGTCTTTAAGGCCTTTAAGGCTGTGGTTAAGAAATATAAATGGTAATTTCACTTTTTAAAAATGGAAATCATAATTAATGTCTTCATAATCAACTTTTCATATATTACATTATTACCTTTTAATTAGTTTTTAACTTTTTATACATGAACCAAGATTATCACTTTTAAAAACTAAAAATTAATTTATTTTATTCTTATTCATAGCCCTAAAGGTTGTGGTTATCAAAATCTTATTTAAAAATATATTTATAATATCTTAAACACAAAAATAAAATTCTATAACTTTTAATATATAACTTCGATGTAAATATAAATACATGTTTGCGTACTCTTACATTCATCTACATTTTAGTATAAATTTTATCGTATATAGCCTTTTTTCTCAAAAAAAGATTTTTCAAATAATTATATTTGTAAGGTTTAAGTTTTATGTTTCTAAGGAAAATTAGAACTCCTTTTTTTTTATTCCTTACACCGCTTTACCCGATTTTAGATATTAACAATACAATATTGGACTTACTATAGAAAATAAAGTCAAATTGCTTTATGATAAAATAGGTGGTAACGAAAATATAACCAACATTGATTTGAGTTTAAATGAGATAGACACAGTACAATCTGAAACATCTAAAAGTTTTATATTTTATTTTAAATATGTTTGTTTAAATCTATGTTTCAATATATATCTTTACGAAAACATGTGACAAACACAAATAAAACTATTTTATCTAACTTTCGTATAAGCTACATTTACAAATAAATACAACAAGCCTTTTACATCAAATTTCAGTTTAGATCATAACAATAAATTGCTATACAGATATTTATGTTTTTAGATACATAAATAAGATATAAGAATAATAGTTACACAATGATATAAACATAGAATTTAAAATGAAAATAAGTAAAAAATAAAAACAATGCAGCGGAGCGCGATTCAATAACACTCGTTTAAAACAATGAAAGTTAATCCCTTTTTTGTTTTTATTGTAATAAAAATATTATTTAATTAAATAGGATTTCTAATTGAATTGGTTTTTTTCTTATTGTTTACGTTATTATTGTTCTAACATAGTTCTAGCCGCTAAACTTTACAAACTAATATAAATATAGTAAATTGAAAGACAAGTATAAACAAGCTTGAATTTTATTTTGATGATAAAAACATAATTTCTTACCTTCAATATTAATTCCTATATAAAACGAGTTATAATTCCCTACGCTATACGGCGGGAAACAAAGAATAAAGATGACAGTTATATATCATCATATCAAATCTTAATTTATGGTCATCCTTCTACTCACTTCATCAAAGCATGATACAAAGAAAAAGAAATACATAATATAATGGGTAAGAAATTTTAATATGATCAAATATATTTACCCACGAATAAAAATATATAAACTAACATGCATATAAAATTTATTTAAGAGAATAATAACAATATTTAAGATATAATATAATATTTATAAGGGGTGTCCAATAAACAATAACATTTCAAAATTCTTTTTTTAAAAAGAAAAAAACACTGAAGTGTTTTAAATTTATACCGATAATCTATTTTATAGCTTATGAAATGTATTATTTTAGTATTACGCTTACGAAATGTATTATTTTAGCATTTACACACCCAACATTGTTTGTTAGTAGTTATAATAGAAACACTTATTTAATAGAATAATAATCAAATAAATAGATAATACAACCACAAAAATTAAAAGTTTCTTAGGAAAAGAAAAAAATAATGCGCAACCGCATAGTAAAAGAATCGAACTTGGGACCTTTAGCATAAAGTAGAGTAGGCTTACCACTATGCAAAGCCAAGCCTATTGAATTATGTATTTTTCAACAAATTAAAATAGACAATTTAAAATGTTAGCACTCATTTATTCTGGTAAATGACTAAATGTTAGAATATTATATAATGCGTATACTTTTACTTCACCATTATTAATTCATAAATAAAATTTATATACTTTTCCTCCGCTGCGAAGCGCGGATAAAGTAATACTAGTTCCAAACAAAGTTCACATGCCAGCCAGGCAGTCATAGTCAAGCAATTAGGGGCTGAAACAGGAAACTCATGAGTTTTGGGGCCCAAACGGTAATAATTATTTTCCCTTTTGTTCTTTGCTTCCAAATAATTTAGGTTTTTGTCAATTTGCCCCCTCTAACTTTTTGTTTTTTTCAATGTCTTCCAAAGTTCCAAGTATGACTTCAGGTTTCGTTCGTGGCTTTTGGTTATAAAAACCATTCATTTTTTGTATTCTTTAAAGGTCAGAGTCAGACCATATCATGTACAGATCGGATTCACATCTGTTTCTATTTATTTTTAAATTAATTAAATTATCCAACTACTCAAAAGTCGTGCTTTACATCCATAAAAAAATCGAGTGTAAAAGCTATTTATTGGATTTAATGCCAAAATAACAACATCATTTACGCGTCCTAAGTGAACACATTCCCCTCGCACAATTTCATTTCGCCTACTCTAGTTCAAAAACATTTCAAGTGGGTGCTTAAAGTGATTAAAATGGGTGATTCTTGTTTCCCTGTTAAAAGGTTTAGGTTGTATTTATAGATGGGTGTACGTTATACAAGCTCATATCATATGTACCTCTATCTAAAAGCAGTTTATAACGTTCTTAATTACTCATTAATAAGGGTATTTTGGTAATTTACAAATTTAACTAACCTTCAATTACGTCTGGTGTACCATCATTAATTTGAAAGGCTAGATTTTCTCTAAATAAATCTCATTAATACATCATTAATGAACCATTAATGATTCTTAATGAAGCACTAATGAGTTGCTAAAAATCTAAGTCATTGATTAATTTTAATTAAAAACTATGATTGATTCTTGCAGTTGTTAAATAAAAGCAAATTTTAAGTAAGTGGTATTTTAGTTATTTCTTAATTAATTATTTAAATTTGAGTTAATTTAATAAATAGTCCTTTAACTAACCACGAATTGTAAGTTTAGTTTTTTTTTTTAAAGTTGCAAGTTTGGTCCTTCAACTACCATTTTGTTACAGTTATAGTCATTATTAACGGAACTTGTTAGTTTGTTCTGTTAAGTCCCCTCATGTACACTAAACATGATAACATTTATCTCATTCTATCTCTTTATAATTTTTTTTATTAATTTTCAATGTTAAATACTATATAACTTTTTTTAAAATGAAAAGATCCCTTTTTTTAATCTCTCGTACGACGCCTCTCTCTCTCTCTCTCCCCCTAGACTCACACATTCTCCCT
The DNA here is from genome assembly GCA_947179395.2 of Pulicaria dysenterica. Taxonomy (NCBI): domain Eukaryota; kingdom Viridiplantae; phylum Streptophyta; class Magnoliopsida; order Asterales; family Asteraceae; genus Pulicaria; species Pulicaria dysenterica. Next base: position 52,567,224 of record OX359295.1, read on the forward strand.
ATCTCTCCCCTTTTTAGTGCCTATTTGATTGGCAGGAATCTATAGGATTCTGTGGGAATTGGAATCGAATTCCTTAAAAATTTCATGTTTGGTTCAGCTTAGCCATAGGAACTAGATTTCTAAATGGAATTCAATTCCTTCATATGAGGGATTTTGAGAATCCTTTCAAGATTGGATGGATTTCAAATTCCTTCCACATCATCCATACCCCACCTACATACTACCCCCACACCACCCCCATCCTACCCTACCCCTACCCTCCTCACACCCTACCCCTACCGTACCCCTACCCCACCTCATCCCACCCAACCTCACCCTACCCCACCCTACCCCTACCCTCACGCTGCCAACCCTACCCTACCTCACACCCTACCCCTACCCTATACACTACCCTACCTTATAGTACACCTACCCCCACCCAACCCTACCTAACCCACACCCTACCCTACCCTACCCTACCCCATCCCTACCTACATCCACCCTACTTTACCCTACCAAACCCCACCCTACCCCTACCCCACCCCACCCCACACCCTACCCTACCCCAACCCACCACCCTACCCCTACAATACCCTACCCCACCCACCCCTACCCTCACCCCACCCTACCTTACCTACCTCACCCCTTCCCTACCATCCTACCTCACCCTACTAACGGCGGTGACAGTGGTGCCGGCGGCAAAGGCGGTAGCGACGACGGTCGTGATGGTGTTAATGATGGCAGTACGTGGTGGTCAACGACGGCGGTGAGGTGGTGGTGGAGGCGGCGGTGGCGGTTATTGGTGGTGATCGACGTAGATGGTAACGGTGTCGGCGACGGCGGTTGTTGGTGGTCGGCGATAGTGGTGAGGGTGGCGGTTGGTGGTGGTCGGCGGTAGTGGTAGCGGTAACGGTTGGTGGTGGTCAGCGGCGGTGGTGGTGGTTGGTGGCCAGATGTGTTCTTTACCTGGACCAAGAATGAACCCTAAAACCGTATGCCCTAAAAACAAAACACTCAAATCGCGCATATTTGTTTTTTTAACCCCAAATTGAATTAAGAAAGCCCAGATGTGTTGTTCTTGAAAACCCCAAATCAAAAGAAGAAAACCTAAATCTGGTGGTGGTGGCGGTGCAGTCGGTGGTGGTGGTGTTGGTGCCAAAATTCGATGGTCGTCGGTGGTGGTGGTGTTCGGTTGAAGATGGTTGTATACTTGTATCAAAACAATCACATGGTTGGAGATGAGGATAGTTGACAGTCAATGTTTTATCAAGCAATTAGATGCTTGAAGATGGAGATGCAAATTATTTATTATATTATACTTATTAAATTAAATTAATATTAATTTTATTTTCAATTATTTTTTAGTTGTAAATTATATATTACATGCCACATCATCCTTCATGTCACTGCCACATAACATTAACTTGTGCCACATACGCTTTAACTTGCTATAACAGGTTACCATACACTAAATGGTAATTTTAGAAACTTGGATACATCAAATGGTAGTTTTGAAAGTTGGATATATACAATAGCAAAAGGTGACAAGTTCGATACACTTTCGGAAACTAAACCCTTGTTATATTCGTGTCTTATAATTATTTAAGATTTTCTATTAATTGTAATATTTATCTTTTTTAAACAACTAGTGTATCACACGGGAATTACTCTAGTTATTATTATATAGCAACACCTTTTATATATTTCTCATCAAAGAGGTTATTCTCGTAGTGGTCATTAGTAAGCAATAACATAATAATAGTAATAATAGTTATAATTATGATAATAATATTAATAATAAGAAGAAAAATGATATATATTTTCTAATTTTTCCTCCTACTTTTTCCCCTACTCACCAAATGATTATATTTAATTTCCACTAATTCTTTTTACTTACCTCTTCCAATTATTTTAATACGTGTATTGATTTTATGAGTAAAAGGATAAGTAAGAAAATATATCATCTCTCAACAACAACAACAACAACAACAACAATAATAATAATAATAATAATAATAATAATAATAATAATAATAATAATAATAATAATATAACAATATTATAATAATATTATTAATCACCACAAAAGACAAAAAAAATTCAAACACAAAAAAGACAAAAACTTTTTCTATAATTTTTTTAAAAAAAATAAGATGAGGACGTCATAATTCTATTCTTTTAATATATATTAAAGATTATCACTAATATTATTTTTATTATATAGAAACAATTTTTATATATTTCTCTTCAAATAGGTTCTTCTCGTAGTGGTCATTTGTATGCAATAACATAATAATAGTAATAATAGTTATAATTATGATTATAATATTAATAAGAAGAAGAAAATTGATATATTTTCTAATTTTTCCTCTTATTTTATCCCCTACTCATCAAATGATTATATTTAGATTCCACTAATTCTCTGTTCTTAATTCTTCCATTAATTTTATAAAAGATTAATTTGAAAAAAAATATTATATGATCTGAACCCTTTATTTAATAAAAGATTAATCTTAGCCGTTAATTTATTTAATTCTGGAATTTTGATTTTGACTTTTTAAAGTCAAACTAATATGAAGTAGATAAAAATTACCCTTAATCAAATCAATGATAAATATCTTATAACCAATTAAACAATAATAAATGTTAAAAAAATTCAATAGATTATGAAATATTTTAAAATCGTAATAGATGATTGATAATTTAATGATTAATAATTTGAAATCTAGCGACAAAAAATTTATTGTATGTACTAATATTTTTTAAAAATTATTTGTTAGTTAATAGTAAATATATTTTTTTAATATTATTGATGATTTCAATAATTTTATTTTAATAACTAGTATATTGACCCGTGCATGCACGAGTATTTTGAAAGTGTTTTGAGATATTAATATTTTTAGATAAAAATAATAAAATATCATCAAAAATTTACATGTCAGAATTCTTAACATAAAAATAACTAAATTTTTTGAAGCACTATTATTAATGGATAACAAAAACTTATGAATATACTAATTATAAAAAAGTGTCATATTACAATAAAATTTATAACAAAACGTGGATAAAAATGAGACGGTTGTAAATATATAATAATTTTTTTCTCTAAAAATAATTTATAAATAGTTTATAATTAATTACATTAACATACAATTTATATAAAGCCCCTCACATTAAAAGCCCCTCACATATTTTATAAAACTCTTTCAAAATTTTCATCCAGCCCCATCTTAATTCAAAATTGAATTTAATTTACGTTTTGTTTTTAAGAATTAAATAACTTTTAAACGGGAGGTTGTGATTAGTTAATGAAAGCTCAATTTATAGTTATTTTAAATAAATTGGTAAGCCATATATATATATATATATATATATATATATATATATATATATATATATATAGAGAGAGAGAGAGAGAGAGAGAGAAGATTGTTTTTTAAATATTATTTTCAACAACTTATTTTTAAAACGATAAATATATCTTTGATTATATGTTAACATAATATAGGTGTTAATACATTTAATAAGGAAGAAAATCACAACAATATTAGTTAATAGGAATAATATTGATTATAATAATAAAATCAATAATCAATAATCTGTATTATTTAGATCGTCTACTATCTTCTAATATAAATAAAAAAACTATCACTAATTTAATTATAAAATATTGGCCTTTTATTTAAATAAAATTAAATTTTAGCCATTCATTTAGGTTAAAAATTAAAACTCAATTTTGATTTGAATTGTCCGTATAAACTATCAGATATAAAGAACAACTAAAAGATTTTCATATTTAAGAGAAAGGAAATTTAAATTCACATAACTAATAATTAATTGACGAATTAAACGCACATGTTCAAGAGAAAGAAAATATACATGATGATTTGTACAACAAACATTACATGCCTAACCTGTAATACAACATAATCTAATAGAGAAACATTTGATAATTTTATGAATCAAATTAGTTGATAAAAAGGCTCATATTCATGCTTAAATCCATTATTAATGACCACATGTCTTACCTTTTGAATGAGCTCCATTGCACTATCACTTTTAAAACAGAATAAAAAAAATACCAACTCACGTGTTAAATATTAAAAATCAAGAATGATTTCATGTTTTGTGTATAAAAAAATATACACTTCTATTTTAGTGTTATATTTTGCTAACTACCTAAACTAAAAATATAGTTTCAGGACCATTAAGAACAACTATTTTTAAATCATTTGAATTAGATTTTTAAATATATAATTTATCATCTTTTAATATATAGATACAATTTATGGTTATTTTAAAAAAATTGGTAAGCCAATTTTTTATTATACATACTAATATAGATTGATGATTTCAATTTTATTATACATACTAATATTTTTTAAAATTGCTTATTATTTAATAGTAAATATTTTTCGTACTCCGTATAATACACGGACAATTTAGCTAGCATATTTATATAATATCAAGTCTCAGTAAATTATCAGCAGCACATGTATCATGGAAATTAAAGAATTGGAGAGTTGCGCAAAATTATAACGCAACACGTAATGTTAATTATTGTATAAGGGTCGTTGACGTCGACGTTGGCCTGAGCCATTGCAAGATTGTGTGTATATAAATACATAGAACGCATGTTGAAATAATCACATCGATCCGGCCATCTCAAATTAATGATACATTAAGCTTAATTAATTTGCAGTTTTCATTTATTTATACGTACACATTGCTCGCTCGATTGATCGATCGCTAGCTGAATAAGCAAATTAAGGTATGTAATTATAAAATTAAGTTAAACCGATCTACTACTGCTGATCATTAATTAATTGTACGTACGTATCAAGTAATTATGAATCTGTTTTTAATTAAATTACTACTGATCATGTGTATTTGGTTTCACTATGCAGATCGATCGATGGCTAATCTACCTCGTATGTATCTAGTTAACGGTAACTTCAGCTTCGTTCATAAGTCATAATTTTTACACAATAAAATCGTTTATAATATAATTTTATTATTTTATATATTATTTATTTGTATCATATGTTATATAGCAGCTATGAATATGTACCAATTGGCTTCCCTTTATTAATTTGTTCACTATACGTTTACACCACAAAAATTAATTTGGACCACAAAAAAAAAAAAAAAAAACCTTCTGTTTCTGTTTCACCTGTCTCCTTTGGGACTAATTAATGTGTTGGATCAAGAGAGATTAAGAAAATTTGCACTTTATAAATTGCATATTTTTATTTAATTTCTTTAAAAAAATCTACAACATATGGAGATAATCTATGCTCTATGTATATAGAGTTAGAGTTAGTAAAAGGAGATATGTAATTTTTACTTATTATATAATACATACATTTATCAGGGAAGAAATTTTGTTATTTTATGATTTATCTTTATATGAAGATATCATTATCATCTTATTATTATTATTATTATTATTATTATTATTATTATTATTATTATTATTATTATTATTATTATTATTATTATTATTATCATCATCATCATTATTATTATTATTTTTAGGGCAAATAACCGAGAAAGATAACATATATATCAAAATTTACTAATAAAGGTAACGTGTAATTTTTGTACCAAGGAAAGATTATAAATTTTCATTTGTTATAAAAAAGGATTGTAAATTTTAATTTTGTATAAAAAGATATTATAAAATTCAATTTGTTATTAAATAAAATATCATGAAATGCTAAAAATTGGTTAAGATTTTATTGTTTTTGTTTATCAGGAAGAAATTTTGTCATTTTGTGATTTGTCTTTTTATGGAGACATCATCATCATCATCATATTATTATTATTATTATTATTAGGGCAAATAAACGAGAAACATAATATATATATCAAATATGCCAATAAATGTAACGTGTAATTTTTGTGTCGAGAAAGGATTATAAATTTACATTTGTTATAATAAAAGTTTGTAAATTTTAATTTTGCAAAAAAAGATATTATAAAATTCAATTTGTTATTAGATCTATCATGAAATGCTAAAAATCGGTCAAGATTATATTTTTTTATTAGAAATCAAAATTTATGATCATTTCTTGACCAAAAAAATTGGACGTTGTCTTTATTGGCAAATTTCGATATTTAAGTTACTTTGTCGGCAATTTGCCATTATTATTATTATTATTATTATTATTATTATTATTAGTATTAGTAAATAGACATATATTTTATATTTTTATCTTTTAATATGAAAAATTCCAAAGCTTTATAAATTATTTTTTATAGAGTAGTTTAGACGCATTTCATTAAAAAATAGAGTAACAATATAATTTTATAGTAAACGAGCTACTATTTTTACTCCGCCATAAAGCTCGGCTAATATTTACTACTTGCTGAATTTTACTGTAACATGCAAAAAGCGATACGACATGAATGGAAAGTGTTATGGGCTTAATAAAGTCCATAGCATTACGAACGCTAAGGTGTGTCATGATGAAATAGAATTTGAGTTTATTATTACTATTATTATTGTTGTTGTTGTTGTTTTTTTTTTTTTTTTTTTTTTTTGCTTAAGCGGCCATACGCATCAGGTTAATTTGATGCTTCATGTTACTGATAATAAGGGAAATTGAAATGAATGACTAGCTAGGTAAGACTGAGCTTGATTTGGGTCGGTTTTGATCCCAAATTGAATCATAATTGATAATATTGGTTGTCTTATTCCAAATTAATGAATATCGGCTTCTAATAGGTTGTTTAGTGGTTTGTGATAACGGATCGATTTTTGTTATCGGTTTTATTGGTTAATCGTTATAATAAGTGAGGTCAAACTTAATGGGCTTCACTTTTTCAACATACGAGCTTGAGTAATATATTTTTATTGCTTTATAGTAACCACAAATTTGGGTCAAATAATTTGATTAATTTTTTACTTGCTAAGATCATTATTTATTATGATAAAATTACACAATGGTAGAAACAATTAAGTGTTTTACAATTATTTTATTAGTCCAGTACATAAATAAGACGACATAATAGGTAACAAAAGTTCAAGCTTTTACAAAAATATAACTTGCATGATACACCATATATAAATGAACAAGTATTCAAATAATTAAATAATATATATATATATATATATATATAATTAAATAATAAATTCTTATCGGTTTGGTTGCATGTACAAAACCGAAAACGACCCACTATCTACCGGTTGATGAAATTTTATAAACCGAACCGACGGTTTTTATTTGGTTCGCTTTTAACGGTATTAGTGGTTGTGGTTCGATTTTTCGGTTAAGATATTCACCCTTATAGCTAGGTGCTAACTATTTGCATTTTAACTACTTTGAAAGGGTATAGAGAAGATTACCTCAATATTGGTGTCCCACTCTATGAAGCATCAATAAGATGTGATTGGAAAGCTGCTAAATCTATTTTTGATACTTATAATCAAATGGTAAGGTACAGTATTACTGAAAATGGAGAAACAGCCCTTCATGTCGCTGCATCCGCAAAAAATCCAAAACGCGTGCAACAGTTTGTGAAAAAGCTGATAGTGTTGATGAGTGATGACGACTTGACACTTCAGAACAAAAATCATAATACTGCCCTCTATTTAGCAGCCATAGCCGGGAATGTTGAAGCAGTTAAAATTTTGGTCCACAGAAAGAGTGACTTGATCAAAATCCCTGGTGGTGGGGGGCAAATGATGCCATTGTATGCGGCTGCTTTGTTTGGACAAGTTAAGATGGTAAGTTATTTGTATGATAATTCCAATGGGTTGCATAATGATGATGGTTGGACAAATGAGAATCGTGGTTGGCTTCTTGAGAAGTGTGTCGAGAATAATATGTTTGGTAAGCATTAGTTTTACTACCTTCCTACCTTCACATTCTAACCATTTCCGAAAGGCTTACCATATATAATACTTATCAAATATATGTCCGGTCTTAATTTAAAATAAAGGCCACACCTCTATATTTATATAAAAGAAAATATTACTTGTTATATTTGATTACAACAAGAGCTAAAGTTAATATATCCTTTATTTATACAGGAGAGACTAGACGGTAGCTTGCTCGCATGAACAAGTCATACTAAACTTTAAACTCATTTTTTTTATTCTTCCCTGTCTCTAAAACCAAGACCTTAGGACAGATGTTAAACGGTTCTTTACAAACTTATCAATTTACCAAACTAAAAATTATTTAGTATATGTTACTCCATCAAAGTAAAAATAATTAATTAATTAATGCTATAAAGAAATGTCCAAAATTGTATATGTAGTGGATTCTCCATTAATTCCACTTTATTAAATTAACAGTTAAGATAGGTTTTTGTAGTTTTCTAACGAAAAATATTTCTCGTTTGAACCATCTATGTGTGTGTGTGTATATATATATATATATATATATATATATATATATATATATATATATATATATATATATATATATGCAAAAGTTCAAATGAGAACTGTTTTTCCAACTGGAACTGCGAGAACCAATCTCAGCCGTTCCTTGGATATGTGAAGTTCATGGATGGAGAGCGTGGAGGGGATCAAGTGTGGCAAGGTGCATGTGAGATTCATGGGTGGACAATGACATTAAAGAAGAGAGAATTAGACGGCTTAGATTAGTTCTCACAGTTCTCGTACGAAAAATAGTTCTCGTTTAAACTTTTGCCTATATATATATATATATATGAAATAACATATGAAAAATGCTAGCTATTCGAAAAAGAATAACTAAAAAGAACTTAAAGCTCGCAGTAAACAAATATGTAAAATTAGAAAGATGTATTCGTACCTTATAAATCGAACGAGTAAAGTTGATTAACTTATGGCTTTTATGTATTTCATATATTTTTCAGATATCTCACTCAGGATTGTGAATAACCTCCAAAACCTAAGCCCTGCGAGTAAGGTGGCATCACTTGAAATTTTTGCTCGTAAGCCTGATGCATTTTCCGCAGAAAAGCGTTTTTTCTTGTGGAGATTTTTCATATGGGGCAATAAACTCTAGATCTATTCCTTAAGTAGATTACCTCATTGCTTGGTTTTCTTTGATTATGTTTGTGTTCTTAATTTTTTAATTTAAGCATATCTTCAATTCATATAATATTAGTTAGAGTTATAAAATCCAACTTCATACATCAGTAATATTTTACTACTAGTAAATGTTTGATATCAACAATTTAATGTCTTCAATTCTCTGTTGTTATTGTGATGGTCGGTCAGTTTGTGCATGTATTGGTTTAATGGAGGGAGCTCGAGAAAAGGAGCGTAAAGCATTGAAATTACTAAACTTCATCTGGAAAGAACTTGCAATGAAGCCTAAGAAAGAAATTGATGACATAATCAGAGGGAAAGTTGATCCGACTAGGCAAGACTGGGTCGATCAAGCTATGCAACTGGAAACACTTATTTCCGAACATGTTTCCAAAATGAGACTCGAAACCGAGGCAGTAACCAGAACACAGTTGCAACCAGTCGATTTGACCACCAAAGGAAAGGTTGAGCGAGCTGTAAAACTAGAACAACTTATTTCTAAACATATTATAAAGATGCAAGTTGAAACCCGTAACATAATCGAAGGGTCCTCAATTCCTGCAAAGGAGGATAGAGTTATGAAACTACAAAAGCTAATTTCTCAACATGTAGCGAATATGCATGTTGGAGCCCATAACGTTATCAGAAAGAAGGCATCTTTTCCAAAGGAAATTCAAGGTCCATACCTTCGGGAACTAATATTGTATCATATTACCCACTTGGAGAATGAAATGAAGAAAATCGTAACTCAAGAGCCTCTTCCAAAAACATACTCTTCTAGATTATTGTTTGTTGCTGCGGAAGCAGGCAATACTAAATTTTTAATTGAGCTTATTCGTCAATATCCTGATCTCATATGGAAGCTAAATGATAACAATCAAACAATATTTCATATTGCTGTCCAACATCGTCATGAGGGTGTATTCAACCTTTTGTACGAGATCGGTGCAATGAAGGATCTAATAACTTCTATCAAGGATTCAAATCACAACACTATGTTACACTTAGTTGGGAAGATTGCCAAGAAAAAGCAACTTAATGATGTGTCAGGAGTCGCTTTACAGATGCAACGAGAGTTATTATGGTTTCAGGTATACCTAATTCTCTCCAAAATTCTGGTTTTTTCCCTTCATGTTCAGTATAGCCACTATGTATGAAGTAGTCTATAACTGTCATAGTTGGTTAACCTGTGTTGTAGGAAGTAAAGAAGATGATCCCTACTTCATATACACAACGGGTGAATAAAGATGGTTTAACACCACATGAGTTATTCACCAACGAACACAAAGATTTACTTATACATGGTGAGAAGTGGATGAAAGGAACAGCTAATCAATGTTTGGTTGTTGCGGCCCTTATTGCAACCATAGTATTTGCTGCTGCTTTTACAGTCCCAGGTGGATATATTCAAGACCATGGTAAACATGACAACGGCATCCCTATCTTCGGTTCAAAAGTAACCTTTATCGTTTTTGTTGTGGCAGATGCTATATCTCTATTCACGTCTTCAGCTTCAATTCTCATGTTCCTATCCATCCTCACAACTCGTTATGCTGAACGTGATTTTTTGTCGTCATTGCCCCTAAAGCTGATGTTTGGTCTATCATTTCTTTTCGTATCTATAACCACCATGACCATCGCTTTTAGTGTCAGTTTTTTTGTACTTTACCATAACGGTTTGCTATGGATGCCAATCCTTATTGGCGCATTTGCTGTGATGCCCGTCCTTTTGTACATGTTCCTGTTTTACGACGTAATTCGCTCAATGGTCGGTTCTAGGTACCTCTTTAAGCCTAAGAAGTATGTTCTTTACTATAAAAACCCCACAGTTTAACCGTTTGTCATTCTCCAATTGTAATGGATTTCAAGATGTTTTTTTGTAAAATGGTTGCAATTTTGCAAATTGTATGTATATCGAATTGTAAGAAAAACACGGAATGGACCCAAACAATAACACATTAACAGCACATAAACAAGTAGCAAAATGAAAACAAAAACACAAGAATTTACATGTTTTATTTGATTGATGTGATTACTATATATACGTCCAAAACCAAAAACCCATGGATGAAACTCCACACCGAGCACCTTCTGCTCCATGGCGTACGTGAAGCATACTGAGTTAAATCCAGGTCGGCAATTCTTTATGTCTTCATGCCGTGCATTCACTCACCACACCGTGTGACATTGAAAGTCCTTATGTCATGCGCGCATACATGTTTCTCTACGTGGAGCAACTAGTCTCCACCTCAACAATTACAATAAGAATAATGAACAAAATATTAATTGGCCGGACTTATAGTATTCCTTACGAGTTGCATGTGACAAACTGACAATCATATATATTAAGAGTACATTGTTGAATGTATCTTTGAGCTTAAAAAAATCCAGCATGTTAAACATAGCACCGTAATTACGATTAGACTTAATCTGTATTGTCTTAAATATTTTTACTGCTAAAACAAAGGCTTTTAAGTCTGGTGATTTACGATACTTGAGCTCGGTTTTAGTGGGAGGCCTAAAAAGAGGAGCTTAAAAGTCGGGTGCTTTAAGCTTACACTACTACACACAAAGAAATTAAATAAAAGTCCAACAAAAAAATTCTCTTTGTTACTTTTCCAGATTTACTATCATCTTAAAGCAGAAAATTTGCATCTAAGGATAGGCAGCAGCACAAATCGCCATTTGCTCTTTTACAGATGAAAGAAATAAAAGAAAAGGAATGTGAATGGTATTGCTTCCTTGGTTAACAATTAAAGGAGGCTATGTAGAAGCCATGAGGTAACCATTGTAGATGAAACATTATACCTTTACTCCGTAATTGGTTATTATCTATACGGGATTCAATCTTATTGCATATAGATCTTTTAATATTCATAAAAATTAGCGTAGTGTAAAAATCTTTTAATATATATAAAAGACTAATTCGATAAAATTTATTAGATAATCTGAATTATTCATTTAAAAAAAATGTTTAATCTTGACTATTCATTTACTTAAATTTTAAAAATCAATTTTGACTTTTTAGAGTCAAATTTATTAAAGATAATTTTATATATGCCCTTATTAAATTATACTAGTTTATTGCCCCGTGCACGCACGGGTATTTCGAAACTATATTTGAGATATTATAATTTCAAATAAAAATAATGCGATAAATGAAATATCACCGAAAACTTACATATGTTAGAATTCTTAACAAAGAGGGTATAACTAAATTTTTTGAAACACTTCTTTATAGACTACATTTGTTGTTTTGTTTGTAAAATTATCATTGTTGTCCCAAACCAGAACTTTAAATCTTTTTTACTTCTAACACGTGAAAATCTTTTTTACTTCTAACACGTGAAACCGAAACATACAGTTGACCATTTGTAAACACAAGTTTCCTGAGGAATAAAGCAACTTCTGAAAGTAACTGTCTTTGACTTTTGTTAATCGTCATAGCAAAGTACATATCCACTACTATTAATGGATAACAAAAAATCAAGATATACTAATTTCAAAAAAGTGTCTTTTTTGAAACTACATATCCACTACTATTAATCGATAATAAAAAATCAAGATATACTAATTTCAAAAAAGTGTCACATTACAATAAAATTTATACCGAAACATAGATAAAAATGAGACGGTCGTAAATATATAATTATTTTTTCTCTAAACAAAATATATCACAAGTTATTAAACATAATTTATAAACAACTTATAATTAATTACATCAATATAATATTTCTATAAAACCCCCTCACATTTTCTTAAAAACCCCTCATAATTTTCATCAAGCCCCCACTTGATTTAAAATTGAATTTCAAATTATCGATGATTTTTAATCTTTCTAAAATTACTTTTGAGAATTGATTAATTTTGCAATTGAGAGTTTCTATTGGTGGATTAAACTTGATTTAATAGTTATTTTTAGATATATATATATATATATATATATATATATATATATATATATATATATATATATATATATATATATATAGATAAAATCGTATTTTTCCATCTTAATTTACAAATATCATATTTACCTTTTATAATATTTCAAAATATCATATTTAACCAAATTATTAGTTTTATTATTCAAAAATATTTCATAATCATTATAATTCCTTTTTAATTATAACCAATAACGTTTAACTTTATTACTCTTAATTGTAAAATATTTTATAATGTTTCTTCGTATCATGCTACCATGTTTCTGTCGTCAAGTCTCCCTCCAGCTAGCGTCAATGTTTCCACAGCTGGTTAGAGTGTTGATATTGTATGTCGTTTTTTTTAAGTTCTAGTTCAATTCGCGTTTTATTAATATTTAATGCGTTTTTATAAGGGTTTAGTTCATAAAAGTGTATCCAACTATACACGTTTTGCTATTGTATGCATTGGACTTTCAAACTTACCATTTGATGTATTGATTTCTTAAAAATATCGAATTGGTGTATTTAACTTGATACAACATGTCACATGGTGATGTAGCACATGTTTACATGGCATGGCAAGTTACATGGCTAATGACATGGATTTTCATAATTAAAAATTACTAGAAAATAATAATAAATAAAATAATAACAATAACTTCATGAATCAGATCTATCGAACTCACCTTGCTTCCAGATTTGTAATGTCGACTGGGTTTCATGCTTCCAGATTTGTAAATAACTTGAATCTGCAAGTGAGGGTTTCTTCCCTATTCATGCTTCCAGATTTGTAAATAACTCACCTTGCTTCATTTCAACATGAATCCTCACAAACCCTAAATCGATTGCCATTCTTCAACAGCCGATTCATTCCTCTTCAATAGCGAACCTGCCAACGATTCATCTGCCAACGTCCATGACGATTTAGGTTCATGAGGATTTAGGGTTCTTAAAGGTATGTGATTTCTGGGTTTTGTTTGAACTTAGGGTTTCGTTGAATAGAGGGTTTCATCGGTTTCGTTAAACAGAGGGACGATTTAGGTTCTTAAAGGTCTGTGATTTCTGGGTTTCGTTGATCTACATCGACTTCTCGCCGGTATCACCACCATCAAAACAGACAAAAGGTTAGGGTTCCATCTCTATTCGTGTTTCTGTTTCATTTTTTGGGTTCCATCTCTTGTTTCTGTTTCGATTTTAGGGTTCTTCGAATTTTTTAAAAAAGTTAGGGTTTCATCTTCGATCTGTTCTTGTTTTGTTCATAACCGAAGGTATTTGTTGTTTTAGATCTGTTCTTGTTTTGTTCATCTTCAATTTGTTGTTTTAGATCTGCCATTTATGAAAGGTTCATCGATTTGTTGTTTTAGATTTAGGGTTTCATCTTCATCTATGAGACATGATATACAGATTGGTTGCTAGACTTGTTCTTGTTGCAGATTCAAAGGATGAATCTTCTTCCTGTTCTTCATATATATTTTTTTTCTTAAAGATAATACATGTATGACAATTAATAAGTGAGGTGGAATAATAAAAAAATAAAAAATTGAAGAAATGACCTGCTACCTGAATACTAGGTTACCCAATACATAAATTATAACTTTAAAGTTTGATATATCAAATGGTAAGTTTGAAAGTTCAGTACATACAATAGCAAAAGGTGTAAAGTTGGATACACTTTTATGAACTTAACCATTTTTATAACTATTCAAGTCGTGTAACACACAGACATTTAGTCTAGTATAATAATATTGTGATAAACAGAGATTTTGTGTGTCGTTTATTAGCGACATAAATTCTAAAACTGCACTATAGCTATTTACTTGTATAATGGTACTTACTCATTGTTTTTAATAATAAATTCTTTTGCCTTTAAAAAATTTGATAAGATAATCGGAACCCATTTCACAAATTTGAAACTCTTCATTCACACTATGTTGATGAGGAAGCCTTTTATCGTAGTTAAACAAGATTTAAAAACAAATCAACCAAAAATTGAACATGTTAATCAAAACGAAATCGAAAACAAAGAACCAAAAGTGCCAGTAAATCTGAAGCAAATCAAACCGAAAACAATCTTCTATAAATTATATATATTATATATATATTACCCACAGGGAGTTTTTAAAATCAAATCTCAGCCGTGAGAATATATTTATATAAACAGATCCCAGCCAAGTAAAATAAAAGTTGACTTAGTCACAAACACATCTACCTTTTTATGCACGTTCACAAATAACAATTTATCCACCTTTTCCCTACACAATTTCACATGTTATATATAAATTCCACCTACGAATTGACTCGGTCACAATGACAACCCTTTTTAAGCACGTTAACTAAATGCTTCAACAGATTCTCCATATTTTATCCCCTAAAATCTCTAACGGTTTTTATATCCAAAACTTCAAAATTCAAATCCTTTAAAGAGGACTCAACTAAATACTTCTAGGCTTTAAACTATTGCTACAAATTGCGTGTAATCCACCTTTTTCATTTATCCAATATTACCTCAGAAATTCCTGAAACAAGTGAAAGAAAATATGAAGGTTAGTGTCATTTTGAGTTAATTACTTTCAGTAGAAGAGAACTTAATTCTGAAAAAATGAGGCATATCTCTCTCTCTCTCTCTAACACACACACACACACTTATATAACTTCTATCAATCTATTAACCAGGAAACATGATGCTTAGTTTACCAAACATTGAAATAAGGTATTCATTCAATCAAGATACACTTTAGTTCAGGTGATTTGAATGTCACATTACATTATACTTTTTCCATCATTTATTGCAGGATATACGAATTCAATTCTGATTTAGCCTCTAAAATTACTAAAAAGATAAATCTGCAAAATTATTTTCAATTTTATGATATAATGTTACTTTAGTAATATGGAGTGTGTAAGTACTTTGATAGTTTGATATATTCAAAAACAACAAAAACGAGCTAGCAATCTGCTCCACGGGATTTGGAACAACTTGGAGTTCTGCCTGCGAGGTAGTTAAATTCAAAAAGATTATTATCATGTCTCAACTTTACACTAATATATGATAATACTTATATGCGTGGACATCAAAGCCTATATGACATGCTATTTGAAGATGAGCCGACAAGGGGATGAAGATGAGGTATACTTTGTATCTTGATTTACTTTGGTTTAATTTATTTTATAAAATCTCTCCCTAATTTTTTATATCAGGTTTGATTTATGTTTATGTATCAGTAATTTTTCAGTGAGGATATCAAAGATATGTGAAGATTTTATTTAAAGGATATCAAGGATATGTGAAGACTTTATTTTTATTTTTGAAGTGGAAACCAAATACATACCTCAATGATGCCGTCGTACTCATAGGATGGTGAGATGTTTGTACTCTTCGTCGGTTCCATCTGCGATAGATTCAGATAAGGGAAACATGTTAATAGAAAATAGCAAAGCATGAAAATCGAAAAGATATTAATGAAATAAATTCCTGACACATTTAAAAAAAAAAGAGAACAAACACAAATAAAAAAGAAAAGGGTAAAACTACGATAAAATATTAATAAATAACAAGTACTTACTAAGTTACTAAATTATTATTAAATCAAGAAATCTACACTTACATAGCACATCCTAAACCTACAAACAAATCGAAATATATTATAAAACTTGCGACTGTGCAAGGCTTGAAAACGAGAGACATACTAATAGTTGAATACTTTGGTTTGCTAAACCTGCTAAAGATGACACATTTAAGATCCACATAAAACTAAATAAATACGGAACTATTGAATGCTTTTTAGAGTGATATGTCCACAGAAACACCGATCCGTTATAGTAAGAACTGATCTTATTACATTTCTGCACAAAGTGCGTAGATCTGAGAGTACATATTGAATGATGGTTACAGATACTTACGGTTACAAAAAATTTTACAAAACAAGGAGCAATGCAAAATATTATATTCATTTCGTACCTTTAAAGCAATGCAAAATATTATAAAGCACTTATGCAGATTATCTTTATGATTTGTTTTACAAACTTATTTATTTTTCCCATTAAAACCGTTAGAAGGTCGTTTAAACTCATTAAAGTCGTAATATTTTCATAATTACTAAAAGTGCATTTTATATACGTGAAGACAAAGATTGTTCGAGTAGGCTGGGTAATACATGTTTAATTGAGGCCATTAAGTAAAGGGTTTAGTTTTTAAAAGTGTATTCAACTTTACACGTTTTGCTATTGTATGTACTGGACTAAAATTTTTACCATTTGATGTATCATAGTTTTAAAAGCTTACAAATTTATGTATCCGGTTACCTATGGAATAGGTAACCGGTAATTTTGTTCATTTTTATTTATTTTTTATATGCCACGTTAGTAATTCTTTTACACATCATTCATATCTTAAAAAAATAAAAAAAAATTATAAATAAATGAAGAACATGAAAGAACACTACCACATCATGCATAATCTGTTCCAACACACTAAACCACATCATGCATAATCTGTTCAAACCTAGAAATCGAACAAAGAAGAACCCTAACAGAATCAACGATGAGGATGAACAAAGAACCCTAACAGAATCGAAGCCCTAAATCGTACCTTGGAAGACGAAGCAAATAGCCTTAAACCCAGATTATCGCCGCCGTTCATAAACCCAGATCTGGAATCGTAGCCCTAACCGCCGCCGTTCATAAACCCAGATCTTGATATCGCCGCCGTTCAAGAACAAAGAACCCCAACAAGAACACAGATATGCTAAAACCGAACCAAACCTTCAAGAACAGATCTGAAAAACTCATCTTCATCCAATCAAACTTTAACCTAACTGAAAACCGAGATGAACAATGAACCGAGAAACCAAGAACAAAAATCGAACCAAGAAACCAAGAACAAAAATCGAACCAACAAACCAAGAACAAATCAAACCAAGAAATCAAGAGCAAAAATCTCATACCTTTCCAATTAAGAACCAAATCCGAGCATCCATGGATCTGGAATCCATAGTAACAAACATCGATGGATCTGGCAGCCGTTCAAAATGAAAACCCTAAAATCGAAACCCTAACCGCCGCAAAATGGAATCTGATTTAAACCATTAATCGAAACCCTGAAGTCGCGAACCTTAAATCGATTGCAGATCTGGTTAAACCCATGAAGGTCTTCACCCATATGAACCCTGAAATCGATTGCAGCCTTCGAAACCCATGAAGGTCTTCACCCATATGAACCTGAAGTCGATGGTTAAACTTCACCATCTTCATCTCGTGCAGGATCTGGGTTGATACAAAAATCAGAACAAAACCCGATTTTGTGCCGATGGTGGTGGTGGTGCCGACCGGTGGTGGTGGTGGTGCTGGACCGGTGGTGGTGTAGATGGATGAAGATGGATAAAATGGATGAAGATGGATGAAGATGCTTATTATTATTAGAATTATTTTTAAAGAATGAAAAGCCACATCAGCTTCCAACTCAACATATCTCATTGCCACATCAGTTTTAGATGTGTCACATCATCATCTTACCTGCTATAGCAGGTTAGATATACAAAATGATAATTTTTTGAAACTATGATACATCAAATGGTAAAAATATTAGTCCAGTACATACAATAGCAAAACGTGTAAAGTTAAATACACTTTTAAGAACTAAACCCTTAAGTAAATTATGGGTATAGAAAAATACTACTCCGTACATGTAACTTACTAACTTTTTTCATTCTTCCTCATCGATTACTATTTTCCATGACTTCTATCTTTGTCTTATTTTTTATGTCTAAAATTTGGGGTTTTAGAATCAGATGACTTTCTTCATTGTATTGATCTCATGTTTGATAGTTTAATTTATTTGATTTCTTTTTGTCCTATGTGAAGCTTAGTCCCATATCTATTCTATTATATCAAACATTTAAACTTAAATTTCAGTTTACAATAATAAAGCTTGCTATAATTCAGGTGAATATGTTTGTGCAAATTAGCTCACTCTGTTTCATTATGGGCTATAGGGCACAAAATAAATTAACAATATGTTATTCTAACTGATTCATTAAAAACTGGACATGTGTTTATGTTTAGTTATAGTTTTCTTCATTTGTGCTAATTTCAATCTTTAGTTTTAGTTTCTTGCCTAGGATTTCCTGATAGCCTATTCACTACTACTTGCTTTCCATTTTATAAGTTAATTTGTCTTTACTTGAAGCTATGTAAATAATATTTTACATAGGCAAATAAAATAAGAAACAAGCAACAAAATAAGCAGTTGATTCGATAGGGCCTATATTTACACACACAAAAAAACGATTGAGCACGAATACAATTAGGGTTATATTTAAATCATATATTTGTGTTATGAGCTGGAAGTAATACACGTGGGGTGATGGTGTAGGCCACATGAAGCCATGTGAAGAATGACACGTAAGCAATTTGTAGAGGCCACGTGTGGTGATTGTAGGATAAATAGAAGAATTGTAATCTACTCTTGTATTCTATTACATATCTTCTTGTCTGTATTCAGTACAACCCTTCGATTCAATAATATTCTCTTACTAATCTTCTCAATTCTCATCTCTTCATGTGAGAATTCTGAGATTAGTTTCCCAAGTCTTTCGATTCCATTTCCTGAGATTTGGTTCATAACATTTGGTATTTGCAGTGATACAATTGCATGGTTACCACAAGAACTATGGCGTTAGACGATCAGACCAAAGCGTTTATCACGGAAGCCATTGCATCAGCTGTACAAGTTTCATTAGAAGGTATTAATCAGTCAATTGACAATACGGTTCAAAATTCGGTCCAATCTTCGTTGGGGAATGTCAATAATAGGGGTGTTCAAAAAAACCGGAAAACCGTGAAACCGAACCGAACCGGCTGATCCGAAACCGAAAAAACCGTGAACCGAGAAACCCGATATCCGAAAAAACCCGAAAATTAGGGTACCCGCCGCTGACGGGTCGGTTCGGGTTTATTTTTCGGGTACCCGTGGGTACCCACCAACCCGCATTTTTTTTCTTTTTAAAAAATTTAATATGTTTCATAATTCTTTTAAGTGGATCTACCACCGGCCTTAAGCCCTTTGAGGCTTTGACAATTGCAAAAGCCCACCAAAGCGACATATCTGAGACTTGATACAAGATTACACGTTAACCCTAAATTTCAAACAAAGCAGTGAAGCACGACAGCCACTCCAGTACTCCACCAAGCTCCATCGGCGACGGCGTACCAGCCGACGAAGGCGAAGTTACTCCGCCACTCACGGCGGTCGGAACTCGACAGCGAGCCTGCGGCAAGCATCTCGATTCGGCATCCTTCCCCTTCCTCTTCATCTCGGCAGACGGCAGCCTCAAATCTTCCATCATATTTCGATTGAGGCATCAACGGACACAATCACGTCACCAGCTTACTGAAATTGGAAGTCTACTAGGATTAAATGTTCGATTTAAACTGAAGCCATATGTTTATTGTCTGTTTATTGGTATATTTTAGTTTTATTGTTTATTGACATCTAGTTTTAGCTTCTCATTCTGCTTTTAATTGTCTGTTTTTTAACTATTAAAGTGATACAAGGTCTAGAGATCGATTGGTGAAATTTTGTTTCTCCTTTTCACCATTCAAAAATCAGTTTAAAGCTTCTCATTCTCTACACTTCAACTGAAGCCATATGTTTTTTGTACATTAAGGGTTCTGACTTCTGATTAAAATTCCATGAACAGATTAAGCATGAAATTTGTGATATAGTAGGCAGATTAGTTAGTTTACTACTTTACTGATTGTTGTGTTTTAATCTTTAATTTGTATGTTTGAATCTTCTCTTTTACGAATCCGAACTTGTTGAAAAACAGCAAAAATTAAGAACAGCTCAGTTTGCGGGTATCCGTGACCCGGACCGCAGATACCCGTCTCTATGCGGGTACCCGTGCAGCGGGTACCCGCTACCTGCGGTTCGGTTTCGGTTCAGAAATCTGGGTACCCGCCCCGTAGCCGCGGTTAGTAAAATTGGCACTACCCGCCCCGCCCCGCCCCGTGAACACCCCTAGTCAATAAGGCGATTGAAAACTTAAGCCAATCACTTCAAGGTGTTTGTATGCAACAGAATTTTATGGCAGGGCAATTACAGAAGGTGTCGGCAGAATATTCAAATTCAGGTGCAAAATTAATTGGTTCTCGAATTAATCGATTAGCTAAGGTGGAATTTCCCAAGTTCAATGGAGAAGATGTTCGTGGGTGGGTATTTCGTTGCAAGCAATTCTTCAAGTTTGAAGATATGGAAGATGAACAGAAGTTACAGTTGGTTGCAATTCATCTCTATGATAAGGCGTTTGTTTGGCATCAACCGTTTGTTAAGAATCATGGAGGTCATGCCCACTGGGAATATTATTTGGATGCTATTCAGAAGAGATTTGGAACTGTGTATGAAGATCCGTTAGCAGAGCTCAAGAACTTGAAGCAAACGGGATCGGTTCAAAGTTACCAGGATGAATTTGATATTCTTCTCAGCAAAGTGGATCTGACAGAAACTCAATCTGTAAGTCTATATCTTGCGGGATTACATCCTGAAATTGAACCTACAGTGAGAATGTTTAAACCAAAAACACTATCTGATGCATATTGTCTGGCAAAATTGCAAGAGACTACCAGCAATGCATCTAAGAAAATTCATAAGTCTTCAAACTACCATACACGTTTCTATTCTAACCCAAGTATAAATGATCACAAGTCTACACCATTGTTATCTTTGCCTCCTAATACTTCAAACGCTCAATCCAATTTAAAACCCATGACCTCACAAGTGCCTTTAAGGAAGAAATTGAGCCAGAAAGAGTATGAGGATCGAAGAGCAAAGAATTTGTGCTTTTATTGTGATCAAAAATTCACACCGGGTCATAAGTGTCAAGGCCAAATTTTCTCATTAGAAATTGTAGCTGATTCTTGTTTTGACGAAGAAGAGATGTATGCTACTACAAGTCAAGAGAGTGATGAAAACAAATGGGAACAATCTGATAATGATGAAGTACCTTGTATTTCCCTTAATGCTTTATCAGGTATGAGCACTTTTCAAACAATGAAAGTAAGAGGGCAGTTGAATAATTACACTATTCATATTTTGATTGATAGTGGTAGTACCCACAATTTTCTCGATTATAATACTGCCAAGAAATTGGGTTGTTCCTTAAAAAGCATTTGTCCTCTTTCTATTTCTGTGGCTGGGGGAAGCTCTTTACTAAGTTCATATGCATGTAAAGGACTACAATGGAAGTTGCAGGGAGAAACATTTGTCACTGATGTTATGTTAGTTACATTGGGTGGATGTGAAATGGTTTTAGGAATCCAATGGTTATCAACTTTGGGTAACATTCAATGGAATTTCAATCAGTTACGTATGGAGTTCATGTATAAAGGAAAAAAAATGGCGTTACGGGGGTCTAAACAAGGTGAAGCTAAATGGGTTGATGGAAAGAAAATGACCAAAGATGTTAATGCTCAAGAGTTTCAATTATCTTCTATGTCATTGTGTATATATCCATCTTCACTAATGAATTTGGAAGTTGGTAATTCCAAGCAAGAGGAGAGTGATTCTATTCAACAGTTGCTGAAGGAGTATAGCGATGTTTTTGCCACTCCTACTCAACTACCACCAAAGAGTTGCATGATCATCGCATTCCTTTAAAAAATGAATCATTACTTGTAAGCATGAGGCCCCATCGACACCCACCGACACAGAAGGATGCTATAGAAACGATGGTGAAGGAGCTGCTAGATTCTGGAGTAATAAGAAATAGCAACAGCCCGTTCTCGTCTCCGGTGGTCATGGTTAAAAAGAAAGATGGTACATGGCGTATGTGTGTAGATTACCGTGAGTTAAATAAGAATACGGTTAAGGATAAATTTCGATACCGATAATAGAAGAACTCATTGATGAATTACATGGAGCTGCAGTTTTTTCAAAACTTGATTTACGCTCGGGTTATCATCAAATTCGTATGCATGATGATGATATACCAAAAACTGCATTTCGTACTCATCAAGGACATTACGAATTTCTCGTAATGCCTTTCGGTTTAACAAATGCACCATCTACATTCCAATCTTTGATGAATGAAGTTTTCAGTTGTTTTTTGAGAAAATTTGCACTGGTGTTTTTTGATGACATATTAGTGTACAGTTCTAACATGGAACAACACTTGTTACACTTGAAATTGGTGCTGGGAAAACTCAGGGAACATACTTTATTTGCTAAAATGAGTAAATGTGTTTTTGGAGCTTCACAAGTTGAATATTTGGGTCATATTATTTCAAAAGATGGAGTTGCAACAGAACCAACAAAGATACAATGTATGAAGGATTGGCCCAGCCCTACCTCGGTTAAACAATTGAGGGGATTTCTCGGTCTTACGGGTTACTATAGAAGATTCATTAAAGATTATTCACTTCTTAGTAAACCCCTTACGGAATTGCTAAAGAAAGATTCTTTCAAATGGAATTCCGAAGCACAATTGGCATTTGAGAAGCTGAAACACAAAATGATTTCTGCACCAGTGCTAAAGTTGCCAGATTTCTCTAAAGAATTCATTCTCGAGACAGATGCATGTGATGATGGAATTGGTGCGGTTTTACAACAAGATGGGCATCCGATTGCTTACTTAAGTCGAGCTTTATCCCCTAAACATAAAGCTTTATCGGTTTATGAGAAGGAATTGTGGGCTATCATTTTTGCTTTGGAAAAGTGGAGGGTTTATCTTCTCGATCGACATTTTAAGATACGAACCGATCACTTCAGTCTTAGGTACTTTCTGGATCAGCGTCTAAACACTCCTTTCCAACTTAAATGGCTGCCAAAGTTATTGGGATTTGATTATGAAATTGTCTACAAGAAAGGAAAAGAGAACTTGGTGGCAGATGCTTTATCGCGAAGATCACATTCAGGAGAATTAAATGCTCTAACCTTGTCCACAATTTCTAATCAGTTGTTAGAAGAGATCAAATCAAGTTATGAACAAGATGATTATGTGCAGAAAAAAATTCATCAGCTTCAGCATACTACTTTCAATGATAAATTCCAATATATGAATGGTATACTCAAAAGAAAAGGAAAGTTGGTGGTGGGAAAAGATGTGGTTTTAAGACAAAAGTTGTTTGCTTGCTGTCATGAAGAGCCATTAGGTGGTCATTCAGGAATGTTAGCAACAACTAAAAGATTGGGAAATCTTTTCTATTGGAAGGGTTTGAAGAAACATGTTAGAGAAGCAGTAAGAAACTGTGAAATCTGCCAAAAGAATAAACCAGATTTAGCCCCGTATCCGGGTCTACTACAGCCGTTGCCCATTCCTCAGAAAGTATGGGTGGATATCTCTATGGATTTCATAGAAGGTCTACCTAAATCACAAGGTAAAACAGTCATTTTGGTGGTTGTCGATCGTTTAAGTAAATATGCTCATTTTATTCCGATGGCTCATCCTTTTAAAGCTAGCCAAGTGGCTCAGTTGTTTGTAGATCCCGTGTATAGGCTACATGGTCTTCCTCAAACCATAGTTAGCGATCGTGATAAGATCTTTTTGAGCACGTTTTGGAAAGAATTGTTTGGGAAGTTGGGCATTCGGTTATGTTTATCTACAGCCTACCATCCACAATCAGATGGTCAAACTGAGATAGTTAACAAAAGTGTGGAGTGTTATTTACGATGCATGTCAGGAGAGCAGCAGACGATGTGGGTGCAATGGTTGTCTTTAGCCGAGTTCTGGTATAATACTTCTTTCCACACTTCGATTCAGACCACTCCTTTTGAAGTATTATACGGTCAACCTCCTCCTACACATGTATCATATGTAAATGGTGATTCTTTAGTGGAGGCTGTCGATCGAACTCTATCAGCTAGAGAAGATGCCATTAAGCTGTTAAAGTTCCATTTAAAACGAGCTCAAGATAGAATTAAAAATTTGGCAGATAGAGGAAGGTCAGATAGAAGTTTTGAAGTTGATGATTGGGTATTTGTGAAGTTACAACCCCATTGACATGTTACATTGAGGTTACATAAGCAAAATAAACTATCTCCAAGGTTTTATGGACCATTCCAAGTAATTGCTAAGATTGGTCAGGTGTCATATAAATTGAAATTTCCTCCAGACACTAAAGTGCATCCCGTGTTCCATGTTTCACAATTAAAGAAATGTTATTCTACACCACAATCTTCTGGTATTTTACCTCCTTGTAAAAGTGACGACATTTTTTAAACGGGTACCTGTTAAGGTTGTTGATAGAAGACTGGGTAAACTCAATAATCGAGCTGTGGTGTACTGGTTAATTTAACAGGTCAGATGGTAACGAAGATGATGCAACTTGGGAGTTGGCTGTAACAATTCAGCAACAATTCCCTAACTTTCAAGATTCTTGAGGACAAGAATCAATTTAAGGGGGGCAGATTGTTATGAGCTGGAAGTAATACACGTGGGGTGATGGTGTAGGCCACATGAAGCCATGTGAAGAATGACACGTAAGCAAATTGTAGAGGCCACGTGTGGTGATTGTAGGATAAATAGAAGAATTGTAATCTACTCTTGTATTCTATTACATATCTTCTTGTCTGTATTCAGTACAACCCTTCGATTCAATAATATTCTCTTACTAATCTTCTCAATTCTCATCTTTTCACGTGAGAATTCTGAGATTAGTTTCCCAAGTCTTTCGATTCCATTTCCTGAGATTTGGTTCATAACAATTTGCTAGAAATGGAGACATGCAATAAAATAGGGTTAGAGATACCAAATATGAAGCCCCGATTTGTTGAAAGAAGTACGAATACAAGCTCGTCAAACACATATTCGATGGGGGACGGCAAAATCATCGAAATAGTGGTATTAAAGGGCGACGGAACGACTTTAGGTCTGGAGGGAAAGCGAGTAGAGGGTGTTACCGGAATGGGGTTAGCAAACATAGATCTGGACGTTTCAAGATAGTACATGCGGTAATATCAAACACAAATCACGGTGGCATACGTCGTCTCAAGTATATGAGGTGGTCGAATGGTGGATCTGCTGTGGGTACGACATGTTGAGGTGGGCGAGAAACCGAGTGGAAGAGATGGTCGAATGGCGTCCGGCCGCCCGTAGCGGTGGCAGAGATGGAAGTTGGAAAGGTAAGGAATGTCCCGAGGAAAATGAATTGTTATGTGAACATATGAGTTGAGACTATGCTCCTAAAACCATGTAAAACCATGTGCTGAGTAAAACTATAAAACCACCGTATTTAAACCATAAAAGTTAAAACCATGTGCTGACAATTTTCTTCAACTCCTTTTTTTTAATATTTGTATTTTCCGCTTTTATTCGTCCGTCAAACTTTTCTTTTTTATTTTTATTTTTTATTTCTCTATTATTTCATAGTAAAAATAAATCCGTAATGTAATCACTAAGTTAGATAATGTTACACTCATAAATCATTTAAATAGTAAATAATGAAATTACGAAATTACCCTTTATTAAATTGATTAGTAAGTATAACATCACCTAAAAACTAAATTACCCTATATTATGTTATCTTTAGATTAAATATGGAATGATTCTGCGAAAGGCTACTTATTTCATAAAAAATCTATATTTGTTTGTAAAGACTAAATATGATAGATGTTAGTTTCTTTTTAATAACAGAGACTGAACTTCAATAATTTGATCTTAAAATAAAACGTCATTATATTTTTAGTCTTAATTGTTAATATTTTATTAACTATTGTTTTCATATATAGCAGGTGGGTTATACACCCCTCATAGCTAATAAACATGACGCATCACTCGAGAGAATACAGTGATCCAATTATATATGATATAAGGAATGCGGGCTTGCGAATCATTTGTTTAATTTTATGTTTCCATCAGATATTACTAACAATTCCCGAGTAAGTCAAGATCCATATTTATATACTTTAAGACTATCCGCATCCAACCCAACTTACCCAACCAAAATCACTGTCACATCAGCATCCATATCATCCTCCACCTTCAACCCTTTCTAACCCTAAAACCCTCACATCCAACCCAAAACAACCATTTATCAAATAATAATAAAAAAGTATTATATATATATATGTATATATGTAAGTAGAGAGAGAGAAGAGAGAGGGGAAAATGAAAAAAAGAAAAAAAAATGGGAACCCGGTGGCTTTGTAATTGGGTTTGTAGACTAGATGGGTTGGGACCCCAAGTCTACCCAATGAGGGGTGATGGTGTTCCCCCTCAGCGTCGAATCTACTCATCATCAACAGCTATAAAAAAACTCTGCATTTACGAGTTCGTCGGTTCGTCCAAATCTTCCTTTTGATGGTTGCCGATCTAGGATTCGCAGGTAATAGTTCTAATCTTCGAGGCATGTCAATGGCGGCTGCTTTGGCTATGGCGGTTCTGCTGCCAAGCTGGTTTTGGATCTCTGTTTTAGTTTTGTCTTTTTGTTGGGAGTCGTTGGTGGTGGAAGAGAAGAAACGGCCGACATATATAAGTTGTACAAGTAAGCATTATTTGCTAAGAAAACAATAAAGAAAAATGATGAGGTTGTAGGCTTCAAAAATGGTAGAATAGTGATGTACTAGTGTAGTCCATTAGTCATTTAATTGTAAAGAGAAGATGGAGGAGGAAACTCGTAGATATAGTAATTAATGTTAAAGTTAATTTTTTTACTTTTCCTTATCTTTTGCAGATAATGAATAGTTTAGAGTTCAAATAAAGTGCTTTCATATATCTTCTATTACATTTTAAATTTTTTTTTTTGAAAGGCTAACTGTATATTGAATTATCAACCAAAAACCGTACAAATATATAGGTCATCCATAAGTAATGAATGAACCATAGAAAAGCGCTGTTAGAGACGTAATTACAATCGAATGATCAAATTACAACCCTAACAACCTACAAGAAGTTTCAGGCCACTTACATATTAGACACCCAGAAACCCCTCCTAGTCGAAACTTTAATTTTCAAACCGTTCCTTACCCTATCCTTGGCAACGCATAGGGCATTGTGAGCCACTCCAACCACTTTGGTTTCTTTGAGACCTTGATTCTCCCACAGATCCACTGGAATGAGTAGAGTTGAATTTCAAAGGGAAGATTAAAAATTGAGTTGACATTTTGAAAAACTTTCCGGTTGCGATATTTCCAAATCAAATAAGCGACCATACGTATTACCACTTTCCAAATGTGAAAATTTCTTTTTAACCCCCCTTCCTTTGCTGTTTCTTCAAATTCATGGAATGAGGCTTCATTGTTAAATGAAAGACCCCACCATGCATGAACGAATTTCCAGATACTTACAATGTTGTTACACGAGAAAATGGCATGCTTGGATGATTCGATCTCTTCGTTGCATCTTGGGCATAGAATAGACGGGAGATCAATGCCTTTGTCGATTAAATTAGCTCTGACCGGGATTCTTTCCTTTTCAAGTCTCCAAGTGAAAATGTTTATTTTCTTTGGCGAAAACTTGGACCAGAAAGTTTGCTTTGTATTAATAGCATTCTGGCTTAGTTTTCCTTCCAGAAACATTGAAGTTGCTTTCACCGAGAACGTATTGATTTGATGACCGCA
Organism: Pulicaria dysenterica; assembly: GCA_947179395.2. Taxonomy (NCBI): domain Eukaryota; kingdom Viridiplantae; phylum Streptophyta; class Magnoliopsida; order Asterales; family Asteraceae; genus Pulicaria; species Pulicaria dysenterica. Next base: position 52,595,707 of record OX359295.1, read on the forward strand.
CCAGATCCAAACATCCTCCTTGTCTTCTTGCATCTTGAACGATTCCAAGAGAAGTAATAGTTCTGTGAGTTCTTGCCTTGATCTACCACTCCACCTTGCACCTCCTTGATGAAAAGACCAAACCCATTTGTTATCAATCCACGACCCCATTTCAGCAATTCTTTTTGTATTAGATCCCAATTTTGCAAACACTCTCGGGAATTCACCTGCTAGGTATCTGTTTTGTAGCCAACAATCTTTCCAAAATTCCGTTTTTCGCCCATTTCCAACCTCTATTTTAAAAAAATGAGATATAAAGACCCCTTTTTTTCAGATCCCAGACTGTGTGTAAGATGCCCCCCCCCCATGTGCTGCCATTTAATTTTGAAGGCATATTGATATCCCAACCCCCTCCCTTACCATGAACGCTTTTTATTAGTTTAACCCAAAGAGCTTGTGATTCCGTCTTAAAACGCCACCACCATTTTAGTATAAGACTAATATTAAACAGTTTTAGATCACCCAAACCCAACCCTCCCCTTTCCTTGCTTTTTATCGTGTCATCCCATTTAACCCAAGAGATAAAGTGTTTTGATTCACCCAAACCTTTCCCAACCCAAAAGTATTTTCTCCTAATGCAATCAAGAGTATTAAGGATACTGATAGGAGTCCGGAACAATGATAGGTAGTACACTGGTAAACTGGACAGCACCGATTTAATCAAGACCCACCTTCCCCCAAATGATAAAGACCTCGACCCCCACGAAGCTAAAGTATCTTGAGTTTTTTTTACTACCTTGATCCAATGTTTCTGCTTTTTCATAGACACATTTACTGGTAACCCAAGATAATGGAACTGATCATCACCTATTTTGCAGCCAAGATAGTTTGCAAAACCATTGAGTTCTTGGGAGTTAGTGGCAAAACCTATAATAGACGTTTTCCTCCAATTCACCTTGAGACCCGAAGCTACTTCCCAATGATTCAACAAATGTTTGACCGCTTTTAAGTTCTTCTTGTTCCAAACCCCAAATAAAATTGTATCGTTGGCATATTGGAGGTGGGACATGAGTATATTCTCCTTCCCTATAGTAACCCCTTCAAAATACTTTCTTATCTACCGCCTCCTTCATCATTAGGTTTAATCCTTCCGCCACATTTAAGAATAAGTAAGGTGCTAGTGGGTCACCTTGCCGTACTCCTTTTTCCGGGTTGAATTCTTTTGAAGGTGACCCGTTTATAAGGACCGACATTGAGGCGGATTGTAAGCAAGCCCGGATCCAACCAATCCACTTATCCCCAAAACCCATCATTCTCATCATTTGAAACAAGAAGTCCCACTTGATGCTATCATACGCTTTTTCGAAATCTAATTTGATGACAAAGCTTTTCTTTTTCTTATTTTTTAGAACATTGCATGTTTCTGCCACAATTAGAATACCATCCGTAATTAGCCTCCCTTTTAGGAAGGCGGATTGTTCCTCTCCAATAAGCTTGGGTAACACCAATTTAATTCTGATGGATAATATCTTGGTGACAATCTTGTAATAACATCCAATCAAATTAATCGGTCTAAAATCGGAGAATGTCAACGGGTCTCTTACTTTGGGAAATAGAGCTATGAATGAAGCATTGCACCCATTGGAAAATCTGCTTTCCCTCCAAAACCAATGCACCGCCGCACAAAGATCTGATTTAATTATCTCCCAAAAAAATTTAATGAAGAAGAAGTTAAACCCGTTCGGACCCGGGGCCTTATCATTCCCACAGCTGAAAACCGCTTGTCTAATTTCTTCTTCGGAAATTTCCGCTTCTAACCACTCCTTTTCTTGAACCGATAACGATTTGATTTTTTGACTACGGAATCCCATGGACCTTTTGTCTTTAGCTTTATAGAAGTCACCAAAGAAAGACACAGCCGCGAACTTGATTTCTTCTACCTTTTCAACCCAGTTGTCGTTGACCAAAATTCCCGCAATGTTGTTTGAGTTAGTTCTCCTTTTGATAGCATTGTGAAAGAAGGATGAGTTTTCATCCCCCTCCGATTGCCATTTTTGTCTTGACTTTTGCTTTAACATTTCCATCTTGAGCTTCTCCTTTTCTTTACCCTGCTTTATACTTTGTAGCCATGTATTTTGCTCTTCTTCACTTAGCCTATGTTGTTCCGCTTTGAGTTCCAACTTAGCTACCTCATCATTCAAGTATTGTATTTCCCCATCTAAATTCCTAAAACATCTCTTTGCCCATTCCTTGAGTGCATCTTTAACGTTTCTTAACTTTTGTTGAAAGACCCGATCCAAATTTTGATGAATTACCGTCTTGTTCCATGCCGTTTTTATAACTTCTTCACACTCTTGGTTTTGTACCCAACCGTTAAAGAATTTGAATGGCTTAGGACCCGAGTCTTGACCATTCTCATAACACATGATGGGACAATGATTTGATTCTTTTCTTGTAAGGGCTTTACACACTAATGATTGCCACATCTGAAGAACATCCCCAGATAGGAGAAATCTATCAAGTTTACTAAACTTTTTACCGTTATCTGAGATCCTTGTGTATTTTCTATTACCGAGATGTAGCTCTAACAGATTGTTTTGGTCAATAAATTCATTAAAGTGTTTCATGTTTTGTGGAATTGACACCGCGTTGAATCTTTCATTTTCTTCTCTAACTTCATTAAAGTCCCCAAACAAAATTACCGAGGTACCACAAAAAGGTAACAAATTGTTCAAGTTTGACCAAAGTTCCTTTTTTTTTCCGACGAATGTGGGCCGTATATATTGACAAAAGAGCAGCCCCTTTTAGAACCCGCAATAACCCCTTTGATTGCTAAAAAATTGTCCTTACCATAGGACTCCACTTCTTTCAACCATGACGAATCCCAAATTGTGATCAGCCCCCCAGCATTACTTTATATTGATGTTGTTATTCTCTTCCTCATAATTTAGTAATATCTTATAAAAGAGTTAATATGTTCTCTTATTTTCTACTGCTTAGGAAATCAACATCAAAAATGTAAAAATAAATAAAAGAGACCAGAAAAAAAATTCACCTTTGATAACATCCGTTTCTATACTTATTACTAATTATAAGGCATGTAGTAAAGTAAAATTTTAAATTAAACGTTGGTATACGTTTTAATAATTTCTGCATTCTTTTGATTTACCTTCATAACCTTTATATAAGGTTTAACATATTCATTAAATATTTGTAATATTTTTGTCATGTTTATGTTCTATCGTTTTTTGCTATATGAATGCTAATAATTTATTACATGGTCTAAAATTGTAGTACAATAGATTATGTTTCTATATAAAAGTTTTTAGAGTTATCGATTTTTTTTAAGGCAGAGTATATTCATTAAGGTAAACTTTGTTACAACTATTTGATGCGGATGCTACGATCCCCTCACCAACAGTGAAGGAAAACAAATTGAAGAGACAGTGTTAATACATTAAATGCTACTTATATGACAACATTTATCAATTTAACAGACTCTATACAAAACCAACAACAGTTCATTTCTTTGCTTCCAGATTAATAACCGTCGGTAGTAGCAACTATCTATCCCAAGTGAATTTGACCAACAACAGTTTTTGAAGTTATCGTATTAAAATATTTGATGTGTATTTTTGATAAAAATTAATAAATATAATATATAAATATAATTCCTTTTTAGTATATAAATATAATTCCTTTTTAGTTATCATGTTAACTCAAAAAAAGGCCTATATGCATATATTTAGTTGTCTTTTTCATTCTTCATTTTTAGAAAATTTAAAAGTAAATAAAAAGCACTTTAATATACATACCATGTTTTATGGATATTCTTATAGTGTAACAATGTAACAATCTTTATACATATCTTTTCATTTAGCTAAAATTCATATAAAATTAAACAACTATGAAATATAGTTTTTTTATCAATCTTGAAGTTAACGACTGTGAAATATAGTTATTGTATTTTTTTAAATAAAGAATATATGTTTTTTTAAAAGACGCTAATTCTATGTTTTTCACTTAAAATTTTATCATGCATGCACAAGTTTTAATAATGTAATAATATTAAACTTTAAGTGGATAAATTAAGGGAGGTTAAGCAAAGAAAACGATATGATATAATACGTTTTAGAATCCGCAAGATAAATACTGTTTTTAAGAAGAAATTATATAAAATAATCAGGAGATTGTGGACCCTTGGTTTGATATTTTATGTGTTTTTTTTGGAATATTGTAAGTAGAGTTTTCAAAATTAGCTGTTATACAAGAGTAGTTTGGTTGATCAGGTAAAAGTTGTGTTATAAATTGTAATTTTAAATGCATTTAAAATGAGCTATATGTTGACGTGAAGATTAAAGAATTGAGCAAAATAATACAACACGTAATTTTGAATTTTGTATAACGGTCGTTGACGTTGACTTCAATTTTATGTCCATCATGTCTCATCATGAGAATGTCCTTAAACTTGGTCCCGATACTCTACTCCGCTGTCTTAAGCATGAAGTGCAACTCAGTCACGGATTTCTCCATGTTGTTCATGTTGTAGTTGACTATAAAAGGCTTATAGTCGTCTGACAACGAGTTGAGTATCGTATCCGTTGCTAGCTGCAACGGTATTGGGTGCCCAAGCCTCTCTAGGTGGTCCATATAACCTTTCATTTTCATGACGTGGTTACTGACCGAAGTCCCCTTAGCCATCTTGCACGAGTTAAATGCCCTAGTGGCATCATAACGTTCTGTGCAGGCTTGCTCCTGGAACATATCCCTCAGCTGGCGGATCATGTCATAAGCAGGAGTCTCCATCATGCTCGACTGCAACTCTGGACTCATTGTTGCAAATTGGAGCGCTTCTGAAAAGCCTCCCTGACTTCTGCCCTAGCATTGTTGGCAGGGGGATTTCCTAGGGGTTGTTCTAGGACGTGCCACTTTCTCTCGTGACACATGGAGAAATCCGTGGCTGAGTTGCACTCCATGCTTAGAACAACGGAGCAGAGTATCGGGACCAAGTATAAGGACATTCTCATGATGGAACATGGTGGACATAAGATCAATATACAAAACGTTTATAAATAAACAAACCTCTTGTTAAATATGAAAAATCAAGTCTCGTAATTATTATCGGTACATTTATCATGAAAATTAAAGAATTGAGCAAAATAATACAACACGTAATTTTGAATTTTGTATAAGGGTCGTTGACGTTGACTTGAGACATTAATTGCAAGATATTATATATGTAGATGTAGATAGACCATAGAATATAGATTGCTGAATGCATTTTTAAATAATCACATTTTAAAATATTATATATTAACATTTTACAGGAAAATAACTGTATCTGCAAAATGTTAGTATATATATTTCGGTGGATGCAATTTTGACACAAATGGTTTATAGCTCAAATGGTTAGGATAGTCCATGTGACGGAAACTGTCCAGGTACGAGTCTTTAAAGTTGTTTTCTTTTTTTTAATTTTTTCTTAAGTTGTGAGCATGTGAACAATTGAACACCACTAAAATTTTAATAAGCCCAAATTACTCATGACTTCACGTGTCTTTGATTTTCATGTTACTTTAATGGGAGAATTTCGTTTATATTATTGCAAACTTTGTTAATTACGTATATATCCTTGTAAACTTCAAAATTACGTATATATTCTTATAAAACCTACAAAATTACATATATACCCAAACACTTAATTTAAATATAATTATTCTTTTTAAGAACTAAAAACCATTATCTTAAATTGATTTGTTTATATTAAAAAACTAATAAATTTGTATATTACAAAATTACCCCTATGCTAAATCAAAACAATCCCTTTTTCAAAGCTAACACTCCTTCCCCATCAATTGTACAGAGCATACCCCTTCTCCATCGACTGCCTTTGCCATGGAAAAACCATCACCTCTTCGAAAAGTTGGTAATCTCAAAGGAAGCATGATGTAATCTCTTGCCTCTGAATAGTGACTGACTGACTTCCAGTTCATGAGCCTATTTGTGGTAGTGATAATATCTCCAGTAGTAGCATTACAGTTTCTCAACGGTTTTGCAATTCTACAAGATTTTAATCATGAACTGCTCTGAGTCTTTTGCTTAATTTTCTCAAATCTCAAGACTAGTAAATTGTAAAAAATTGTCAATTCACATAAGCATTCAACACTATCCTTGTGATTAGCATAGGGGTAATTTTGTAATACACAAATTTATTAGTTTTTTTAATATAAACAAATCAATATAAGATCATGATTTTTAGTTTTTAGAAAGATTAATTATAGTGAATTTGATTCTCCAATTTAAGGTACAACTTAAGCTAGGATATAATTAATAAATGACGTAAAATTGTTTAGAAGGAGAAGTACGAGCATAATATCTCATTTATCACAGCATTCAGCAAGTGAATTAACCTCTTCCTTCACCCGATCCAATGCCTAAACCGCAACATAGTGCAATTTGCGTGATATATTGATCGAATGCTTGAATTAACCAATAGAGAAACAGAACGTAATATGCAAACCTGCTGCGTGGCATCAGAAGCAAGAAGGAAGTCGTGATTAATAGACAGAGAACGCTTATCGATAGTGAATCGATGGGGAAGTTGATGGTGAAGGCAGTCGATGGGGAAGGGTTATGCTCTGTACAATATGCTAGCTTTGAAAAAAGGATCAGCGTTGTGATTAGCATAGGGTAATTTTGTAATACACAAATTTATTAGTTTTTTTAATATAAACAAATCAATATAAGATCATGATTTTTAGTTTTTAGAAAGATTAATTATATATGTAATTAACGAAGTTTGCAAGGATATAAACGAAATTTTCTTGACTGTTGCAAAAAAATGATCTATGACTTTTTTTTTTGTTTCTTTAATACCCTTATCAAATCTTTTTTTGTATAAAAAATAATTTTTAAGTTTCTTTTCTAATAATATAAACCATTAATTTATTTTATCATACTTATATTTTGAACTTTAAGTAACTGCGTTTTTCGAGAAACAAACTAGAATGGTTTAGGAAGAGTTTTTTTTCGTGATTTTTGTAATGATTTTTATGATTAATTAAAAATGTGAAATGTTGGATTGTTCATATAATACTAATAAAAGGGTTTAGTTTATTATTTAATATGTATTCAATTTAACACGTTTTGTTATTATATATACCAACTTTAAACGTCAAATAGTTCTTTGAAATAAAATTTCATCGTAATTTCAATCTTAATAATTTTAGATTCTAACTTTTTATCCGTTAATGTTTGAATATTAGTTTATATATAATCATCATTATATTTTGCTCCCCGTCGTAACACGCGGGGTCACAATATCTCGTTAAGCTTAATTTGCAGGTTTCATTCATACTGCGGAATCAAAGGTACGCACAAGTAATACAAGTTAAATCTACTCGTGATTATATCAAGTAATTGGATTATAATTTACTCATGATCATGGTTTCACTTTGCAGATGTCGAATCACACCGGGCCGCCATTACCCATTGTTGATGAGGAAAAATCTTTAAGCCCGAATCGTATGCAGCAAACCAACATTTCTTTGGGTTCTTCGCAAGCTAACCGCACTTCAACAACACGGAAGCTGCCTTTTCTAGATCTAGTTAACGGTAATTTCAGCTTAATTTACTCGGCTTACTTTTCATAAGCTCGTTTTAATTTATGAAGGACTTATTTTCCGGGCTTACTTTTCACAAGCTCATTTTTTCTGGCTTATTTTTCATGAATCCAACTTATTTTCTTCTTATAACTTATAATAAGCTTAAAAGTAAAAAAAAAACAAGCTAGAAAAACTTAGCTTATAAAAAATAAGCTCGAAAAATAAACTTTAAAAAAGCTAAAACAAACACCCCCGCCTCTCTACCTTTTCATTTACACCACATAAATTCTAACTCCAACCAGGAAACAAACAAACAAACTCTTTTCATTTCACCACTACTTAATGTTTTGGTTAAAGAAAGTTTGCACTTTATAGGTGGATTTTGTTATTTCATTTCTTTTAGAAATTGACTTCATATGGAGATCTATATTGTGTACGCTTTTGAGCTTGAAGCAGACAGAGAATCCATGAAAATGTTTAGATATACTTGTACTTTGTGCTTTAAAAGTTGTAGCTTTTGAATAGCAAGGGAGAAGTAGTGTGTAAGGAGTACCTGCTTTCCCTCTTTAATAAAACTTGGGTTAGTTGGAGTCAAATACGACTTCTCTCACAAATATTAGAGTGGACCCGACAAAGGGTCAACTTCTTTAGTAATATAAGTGACGTGTGATATGCCAGAAATTTCAGACAGTTGAGTTCTAAAAGTCTAAAAAACAACTTCGTTCATCATATAATTTTACTCGTATATAATAGGTATTATCCATCAGTTTGGCTTTCTTTTCTGGTTGCTGCTTTCAGTTTCTGCATTCATTGGTTCAAAAGTGGTAGCTCCAGAAAAGGACAATAAAGCATTGCCATTGTTAAGAATTATTTGGGAAAACATAGCTAAAAGGCCAAAGAGGGAAATTGATACTATACTCAGAGGCCCACCAGATTCGATTAAGCAAGACAAGTCAGCTTCTGCAAGGGTTGTTCAAACTATTCAACTACAAAAGCTCATTTCTGAACATCTTCGCAAATTGGAAGTTGAAACACAGAACATAATAAAAGTGCAGCCTGATTCAACAACGCCACCTTCTACAAAAGTTGATAGAGCTCCACAGCTAAAAAATCTCATTTCTGAATATCTTGTAAACTTGCATATTGAAACTCAGAAAATAAGTAAGCAAGACAGCCAGCCGGTTTCTGGTAAGCGAGATCCAGCTCTGGAACTACAAAAGGTCATTTCTGAACGTATTGTGAACATGCATGATGATGCACAGAACATAATGAAGCAAAAGGAAGACCAAGCTCCGCATCTACAAAAACTCATTTCTCGACATGTTACCAGAATGCGTGCTGAAACAACTTTGAATGAATCACATTCTTCTCGGATACTGTTTGTTGCTGCAGAGATGGGAAACACAAAATTTTTGGTTGAGCTTATCCGTCTATATCCAGATTTGATATGGAAGGTAAATGACAACAATCAAACTATATTTCACATTGCTGTCCAACATCGTCATGAGGGCATCTACAACCTACTATATGAGATAGGCACAATGAAGGATTTGATAACTCCTCTGTTGGCATTTCTAATCCAATCCGATGAGTTTCTTTTATTATTTAATATTTCTAATTATGTTTGGTAATTTAGTATTTTATTTAATCCTATGTAATGTCATAGAAGTCAAAAGTTTGTGGGCATGTGGTTCTGTGAGTTTATTTTTGAACGTGGGATGGTAGCCTACTTTATAGGCAGGTTAGTTATTTTTCAAAGTTGAGTCTATATGTATTCATGCAGTTTTAGACGGTGTGGAAAGTGAAGAAAATTTAGCCCCACAACAATTTTACTTTTGTTTTCTTCTGTTACTTTCAATTGCATCGTTGCTGCTTTGATACTACACCTGGTATCAGAGCACCGTTCCTTACCTATTGTATGCCAAAGTATATGCCAAAAGACCCCTCGATGGATGCTGGAAAGAAGACCGATGGTTCAATTACTCTTCACTACCCGATGTTAGCCAAGAACAACTACACGACATGGGCCATCAAGATGAAGGTGTTTATGCAGGCACAAGGTGTTTGGGAAGCCATAGAATCAACAGATGAGAAAAAACCCGTAGATGAACGGAAGGATATGATGGCCATGGCTGCCATCTATCAAGGTGTACCCGAGGAGATGTTGCTTTCTTTGGCAGAAAAAAAGTCAGCAAAGGATGCATGGGAGACGTTGAAAGTAATGTATCTTGGAGCAGATCGAGTGAGGAATGCAAAGGTTCAGACCTTGAAGGCTGAGTTCGAGGTCTTGACAATGAAAGAGACGGATTGTGTTGACGATTTCGCGATGAAATTGAACAACATTGTCAACAACATAAGAGCCCTTGGAGATACCATACAGGAGACATATGTGGTGAAGAAACTTTTACGGGTTGTTCCTACTAAGTTTCTGCAGATCGCATCCACAATTGAACAATTTGGATATCTCGACACTATGTTGGTTGAAGAAGTTGTGGGAAGATTAAAAGCTCATGAAGAACGCCTATGTGGGCAAGTTGAAAGTACACCATCTCAATTGTTAATGACACAAGAGGAATGTCATGCAAAAATGAAGAAAAGCAGTGAAGGAGAGTCTTCTTCTGGTGGTAAAAATCACCCAAGAGAAACCAATTCAAACCGAGGCCGTGGAAGGGGTCGAGGTCGGTCGAATGGCTGTGGAAGAGGAGGCCGTCACAACGGTTCATTTCAGCATAACCGTGACCAAAGTCAAGGACCCGGTGGAAGTCGTGATCGTAAGAAGTTGCAATGCTATAATTGTGATAAGTTCGGGCATTATTCGTCCGAATGTCGTAAGCCTCGTCGTGATCGAAATCAGCAAGAAGCAAACCTCTCACACACTCGTGAGGAAGAGCCAACACTTTTGATGACCATAGGTGTTGAGGATGGACCTGATGTGGTTCTTTTGAACGAAGAGAAATTGACCCCAAGACTTCAATCGATGGAAGGTGAGTCGGTGCACTCAAAGTTATGGTATTTGGATAACGGGGCGAGCAACCACATGTCGGGTCAGAGATCAAAGTTCCAAGAACTAGACACAAGGGTGAGGGGTCGTGTGAAATTTGGTGACGGTTCCATGGTGCAGATCGAGGGTAAAGGCTCAGTGTTATTCGAGTGCAAAAATGGTGAGCAACGACTTCTTCGAAACGTGTATTTTATCCCGAAACTGTGCAACAACATCATTAGTTTGGGCCAATTATCGGAAGATGGATATAGCATCATGATGAAGGGAAACTTGCTGCAAGTGTTCGATGGACAGGGAAGATTATTGATGAAATCAGTTCGATCTCCAAACCGACTCTACAAGGTAATTCTTGAAGATTGTGAACCTATTTGTTTGATGGCAAATTTAGAAGATGAAGCTTGGATGTGGCATGCACGTCTGGGCCACGTAAATTTTAATTCTCTTGAATTAATGTCAACAAAAAAGATGGTGCATGGCCTTCCACAAATTAATCACAAAACACAAATTTGTGAGGGTTGTTTGGTGGGGAAGCAAACACGTAGCTCATTCCCAAGTGAGACTTCTTATAGGTCCAATGAAATTCTTGAGTTGGTGTATGGTGATATTTGTGGACCGATTTCGCCGTCAACAAACGCCGGTAACAGGTACTTTTTCCTTCTTATTGATGACTACAGTAGAGCAATGTGGGTATATTTGTTGGAAAAACAAACATGAAGCATTTGATGCGTTCAAACGTTTTCAAGCCACAGTTGAGAATCAAACTGGTCAAAAAATAAAGTTTTTTAGAACTGACAGGGGAGGAGAGTTCACCTCACTTGAGTTTGTGAGGTACTATGAAGAGGCTGGTATTGTGAAGCAACTTACCGCACCATACTCTCCACAACAAAACGGGGCTGTAGAGCGCCGTAATAGAACGGTTGTTGAGATGGCAAGAAGCATGTTGAAAAGTAAGGGTGTACCATTGAGCTTTTGGGGTGAAGCGGTGAGACATGCCGTGTACGTATTGAATCGACTTCCTACCAAAGCACTAAAGAACCAAACTCCATATGAAGCGTGGTCAGGTATTAAACCGCATGTAGATCACATTAAAATCTTTGGTTGTGTTGCTCATATGAAGGTTCCCACTCCACACTTACATAAACTCGTGATCGTAGCCGAGTTATGATACATTTGGGTGTTGAATTTGGAACTAAAGCATATCGTCTATATGATCCCGAAACCGGCAGATTACATGTTAGAAGGGATGTAAAATTTGAAGAAAAAAGAAGTTGGTCGTGGTCGAGTGTTTGTGGTGACAAGCCTCAACAAAGTATAACCTTTTCTATTATGGGAACTGAGTCTTCAAGCCATGATTTGGAGAGTCACACACCTCCAGACTTGTCAGGTACCCCTACAACCCAAAATTCTCCATTATCACCATCATATGATGTTGCACAGGGTGAACTGGAAGATGCAGACCTCGAGTCAAGATTCGATACTGAAGGGAGTAGGATTTCACCCCTTAATCAAAGTCAATCTTCCAGTAGTGCTTCGAGTAGTGCTGGACCAGCAGGGTACAGGTCGCTTGCTGATGTGTTTGAACGAGCACAAAGGGTAGAACTCGATGGCGATGAACTGAATTTAGTTGATGAAGACGAACCGAAAACATTTTCACAAGCTGAGAAATTCATGGAGTGGAAGGAGGCAATGAAAACGGAGTTAGATTCAATTAAAAGGAATCAAACTTGGGAACTCACCAACTTACCAACGGGTCATAAAGCAATCGGTTTAAAGTGGGTCTACAAATTGAAAAGGAATTCAAAAGGTGAAGTGATAAAACATAAGGCCCGGCTTGTCGCAAAAGGATACGTTCAAAAATACGGCATCGATTTCGAAGAAGTAATCGCTCCAGTTGCTCGCATGGAAACCATCAGATTACTGCTTGCTCTTGCAGCTTCGAAAGGGTGGGAAGTCCACCATCTTGATGTTAAATCAGCGTTTCTAAACGGTGAACTCGAAGAGGAAGTTTACGTATCACAACCGGAGGGATTTGTGAATAAAGCTCATCCTTCAAAGGTGTACAGGTTGTTTAAAGCTCTCTATGGACTTCGTCAGGCCCCGAGGGCCTGGAATGCTCGGTTGGACAAGTCGCTAAAAGGTCTTGGTTTTGTCCGTTGTGCACAAGAGCATGCTGTATACACCAAACATTCAAGTGATGAGGTTGTAATCATCGGAGTTTATGTGGATGATTTGATTGTAACTGGTACAAGCACAGCTGCCATAATGAAGTTTAAAAATCAGATGAAGAGTCAGTTTGATATGAGTGACCTTGGGCTTCTATCATGCTATTTAGGAATTGAAGTTGTGCAGCGTAATGGTAAAATCAGTTTGAGCCAAACCACCTATGCAAAGAAGATTCTCATGAAGATGGGGTTGGCAGATTGTAACACATCAAAAATCCCAATGGAGCCAAAATTGCTACTAAGCAAAGATGGAGATGGAGCACTTGTAAACCCAACAGAGTACAAAAGTTTTGTTGGAAGCCTACGGTATTTATTACACACGAGACCCGATCTTGCGTATGCAGTCGGGATTGTTAGTCGATATATGGAATGTCCTACATCTCAACACCTTCAGGCCGTGAAACATATTGCACGGTATATCAAGGGAACTCTTCGTTTCGGTTTAGTTTACTCATCAAAGTCAAGAGAAGAAGGCTTGATCGGGTTCACTGATAGCAACTTGGCTGGAGACGTTAATGACCGGAAAAGTACTAGTGGAATGGCATTTTACTACAATGGTAATCTGATCTCATGGTGTTCACAGAAACAGAAAACCGTAGCTCTTTCGTCATGTGAAGCAGAGTTTATAGCTGCCACGAGTGCAGCTTGTCAAGGTGTATGGCTGCGTGGTCTTCTTGGTCACCTAATGAATACACGGGTCGAACCTGCAGTCCTTTATGTAGACAACAAGTCTGCAATCTCGTTGATGAAAAATCCCGTGTTCCATGGAAGAAGTAAGCACATTGATACCCGGTTCCATCTCATACGTGAGTGCGTTGAAAAAGGTGAAATTATCGTGGAGTATGTGCGGACAGAATTGCAACGTGCAGATGTGTTAACCAAAGCCTTAGCAAGAATCAAATTTGCAGATATGGTGGAGCTGCTAGGAGTGAAGAAGCTGGAAGAAGAAGGTTTGGATTAGGGGGGAGTATGTTGGCATTTCTAATCCAATCCGATGAGTTTCTTTTATTATTTAATATTTCTAATTATGTTCGGTAATTTAGTATTTTATTTAATCCTATGTAATGTCATAGAAGTCAAAAGTTTGTGGGCATGTGGTTCTGTGAGTTTGTTTTTGAACGTGGGATGGTAGCCTACTTTATAGGCAGGTTAGTTATTTTTCAAAGTTGAGTCTATATGTATTCATGCAGTTTTAGACGGTGTGGAAAGTGAAGAAAATTTAGCCCCACAACAATTTTACTTTTGTTTTCTTCTGTTACTTTCAATTGCATCGTTGCTGCTTTGATACTACATCCTCTTCGAGATCCAAATGAGAATAATATGTTGCACTTAGTTGGGAAGCTTGTTAAGCAAAAGAGACTTGAAGATGTGTCGGGAGTTGCTTTACAGATGCAACGGGAACTGTTATGGTTCCAGGTACACATCGAATCATCTTTCTTTCTTTTCCTTAAAGATAAATATAAATGTAAAGTAGTCTATAACTACTCATGTTTGTTTGTGTTGTAGGAAGTAAAGAATATGATTCCTCCTTCTTATAGAGAAAGGAAGAACGAAGATGGTGTAACACCACATGAGTTATTCACCCTTGAACACAAAGAACTCGTTACACAAGGTGAAAGCTTGATGAAAGAAACCGCTAACCAATATATGGTTGTTGCTGCGCTTATTGCAACTATAGTATTTGCTGCTGCCTTTACGGTTCCTGGTGGATATAATCAAAACAGCGGTATCCCTATGTTCAAATCGAAAGCAACCTTTATGGTTTTCGTTGTGGCAGATGCTATATCTCTATTCTCGTCTTTAGCTTCAATTCTCATATTCTTGTCCATCCTCACGTCTCGGTATGCTGAACGTGATTTCTTGGAATCATTACCAAAAAAGCTGATTTCAGGTCTGTTAACTCGTTTCCTATCTATAACAACCATGACGGTGGTTTTCGGTATTAGCTTTTTCGTACTTTACTTTAAATAAAAAGATTATTTCTTGTTTTAAAAACAATGTTTTCTATTTTAAAGCTACTCCAGAGAATGGTCTATATACGCTAAATCTAGATAACAATGACATCTATCATATAAGTAAAAGATCCAAGAGTAACTTGAATCAAACTTATCTCTGGCATTGTCGTTTAGGACATATAAACGAGAAACGCATTGAGAAACTCCGAGATAACGGAATTCTAGAACCATTTGACTTGGAGTCATATGATATTTGCGAATCTTGTCTGTCTGGTAAAATGACAAAGCAGCCCTTCAACAGTGAGAATGAAAGGGCTAGTGAGCTATTAGGGATTATACACACAGATGTGTGTGGACCCTTTACTCCAGAGGCTAGAGGAGGATACCGGTATTTCATAACCTTTACTGATGACTTTAGTAGGTTCGGTTATGTCTACCTCATGAGACTTAAATCTGAAAGTTTTGACAAGTTCAAACAGTTTCAGAATGAGGTACAAAATCAGCTGGACAAGAAGATAAAGTCGCTTCGGTCGGATCGAGGTGGCGAATATCTGAGTCAGGAATTCGATGATCATTTGAAGGAATGTGGGATTGTTTCACAACTCACACCTCCGTATACACCTCAGATTAATGGTGTGTCAGAAAGGAGGAATCGTACATTGCTTGACATGGTACGATCAATGATGAGTCAAAGTTCACTACCATTGTTGTTTTGGGGACACGCACTCGAGACAGCGGCGTTCATGCTGAACCGGGTTCCGACCAAATCAGTTGAAAAGACACCGTTCAAGATATGGACGGGGAAAAAGCCCAAAATGTATTTTCTCAAGGTTTGGGGATGTGCGGTGTATGTTAAGAGAACATTCACGGATAAACTCAATCTCAAATCAGATAAGTGTATCTTCGTAGGCTATCCCAAGAAAACCATGGGATACTATTTCTACAACCCAGATAACAACAAAGTTTTTGTTGCTCGTAAGGGGTATTCTTGGAGGAGAAATTTCTTAACTCAGAAACTCCAATAAAGAAATAGAACTTCAAGAAATTGAAGAGGAGGAGATTACTCCACCACCGATAATTAAACCTGTAGTTCAACAAAGAATTGTTGAATCCCAACCCGAGTCTGTGGTTGAGGAGGATGTGGAGACACAAGACCTTCGCAGGTCCAGTAGGCCTCGTCATGAGCCAGATAGGTATCTGGGATTCCTAGTTGCTCAAGACGAAGGGGATCTTTTAGAACCCACTACCTATGAAGACGCTGCCTCAGGTTTAGAATCTGAGAAATGGCTAGAAGCCATGAAGGCAGAGATGCAATCCATGTATGACAACCAAGTTTGGGAGTTAGTGGATTTGCCTCAACACAGTAAAGCTGTTGGGTGCAAATGGGTCTTCAAGAAGAAGACAGACATGGATGGAAAGGTGCATACTTTTAAAGCAAGGCTAGTGGCAAAAGGTTTCACACAAACTCATGGCGTTGACTATGATGAAACTTTTTCCCCAGTGGCAATGCTTAAAACTATTAGGATTCTAATGGCCATATTAGCATATTTCTAAAGAAAAGTTTTGATCTGCCAAAGGTATAACTTTCTAACCCTTTTCCTCTTTTAGTTGTGTATGAGTTATATGAGATCACTGGAGGGGGTTTTGATTTCCGCTATGCATGTTTTTATACCCTACAAAACCCTTCAATATATGGGTTCACCCACAAACAAATTATGAACCTAAATCGAACCAAATCTGAGTAAGCAAACCAAAAATCCAAAAACACCATGATGAACCCTAAATCGAATTTAATCACTCGATTAGAAAAAATCTCAATATCTAGATCTGAAAGAAAAAACAAAGATGAACAAATGAAACCCTAACAAACCAAATCTGGAGAAGATGAAGATTAACAAACCATCTGGAGAAAATGTAGATGAATCTGTCGAAGCAACTGTTGAAGCCAAATTGAAACCTAACTCGGTCTGTTGAGGGTCAGACTTCCATCGCCTCGTCGCCTGAGAACACCCACAACGGCGTCGCCTGTTCGTCGCCTGAGAACCCCCACAACGGCGTCTCCTGTTCATCGCCGGAGATGGTGCACTCACCGGAAATCATGAAGAAGCGGAACCCTAAATCCACCTTGAAGATCACTATTGAAGTAAACCCCTTCTTGAATAAACGGCGCAAAGCATGAATATGGGTGCTTGAAGATCGCGTTGAAGAATTAAATCCACCTTGAAGATCGCAATTAAAGAAAACCCCACCTTGAAGATCGCAATTGAAGAAAACCCATTTGATTTAACCTGTCACTTTGTTTATTATTATTATTATTATTATTATTAATTATTAATTATTAATTACTAATTAATATCAAACAAGAAAAGCCATGTCAGCCATGACAACTGCCACGTCATCCGTTACAGGTGTCACATCACATGTTACATGCTATTAAAGGTAACGATACAGTAAATGGTAGTTTTGAAAACTTCAGTACACTAAATGATAATTTAAAAATTTTGGTATACACAATAGCAAAAAGTGACAAATTCAGTATACTTTTTTATACTAAACCCAAAATAGATCTAAGAAATTATAAATCTAAATAGATAATGAAACTATATGACTTTTAAGGAATTACTTAACTTGTTACCTTAAATTTAATAAATAATGAAATAGTTTAAAATAGACTAAAGTGATTTAAATTATAACGAACTTTGTTTAAATTACTATTGTCTACAATAAATTTTTTATATAAAAACCAATACAAAAAACTTTTATAATTGTTATATTGTGTACTCAAGTGACATGTTATAACATGTCACTTGTATCAACTAGTACTCATTGTCTTTAGCGTTTTTTTATTTTGTTTTCCTTATATCAATGCTGCATGTTTTTTCCTTGTTGATTTATGTTTCTTCGATCACTACTAGAGAAACTGAAATTTCTGAAGAAATTTAGCGACGGATACAAGCCGTCGCTAATTAGAGACGGATCTACGACCAAACCGAGTAATTAGGTATCAAGTGCAATCCGTCGCTTGTCGCAAATCTGTTTCAAATTAGCGAGGAACAAAAGCATCTCTAATCCGTTGCTAATTAGAGATTGTGAGGGAACATAGTTATCAACAATCATTGGTTTACTGTCGCAAATCCGTCGCTAAATTAGAGACGGATTTGTGACGGACTTGTGGCTTTTCATTGCTAATCCGTCGCAAATTAGCTAGGGAAAAATCTATCTCTAATCCGTGGCTGATTAGCGACGTATTTCTGACAGATTTGCGACGGAACATAGTTATTAAGAATTAATGCTATTCCGTCGCAAATCCGTAACAAATTAGCGACGGATCCAAGTTTTTAAGTATTAAATGAATTCGGTCGCTATTTCCTCGCTGATCAGGATTTATACACCCTTCACAAGTTAATCAACGGGTCACATTTCCTTACTTATCACTACAAGTCGTTCCAAATTAGTACTGAAGGGTTAAGTGTGTAATCTAGTCGAGACAATTCGTGAATCAAGTAACAATATTAGTTATTGTCGCTCATACTTGAAACCAAAAACATTAATACGTACTAATATAACCCAATTAGTGCAACATTAGCTATCAACAACTTTGGATATTAAAGTGATAAACGTTAATATAGAGTGTTCATGGTTAAATTAGACCATTCGTGATCATAATTGGTTTATATAAGTCAATGAGGGTCTACCTGTGTCGATGAGGGGAATATAAGCAATAGAGAGAACGGAAAAAATAGTTTATAGGTTGAGAGAAAAAGCCATACAATGATTATATTGTCAAAACAATGAAACCCTAAATTAAATAAGATACACCGATTGCGTAAGATAGATTGGAGAATATTGAATTGAAATTTACATAATATAGGCGATCACCTACAAATAAATCGTATTTTACAAGTTATCGTACCTCTACACTCTTATCGATGTATATGATAATTTATGATTCTCTTATTAATATTTGAGCTGCGTTCTAATTTGTAATTTGGGCTTATAGGCCCAATTTGCGTTTCACATAGGTTTGTCTAGTTTGTGATTGACTTTATAGTCCAATATGCAATTCATACAATATTTTTAATTTGTGATTCACAAAATAGACTTTATTTTCCATTCAATGATGTTATAGACTTTATCCCCTCTACTAAATTGTTTTGCTATTCGTTCCCCTCGATAACTATCGAGAAGAACACAAGCTGCAATTACAACTTAATTTCCAAAGTTTATCCTAGTATCAATCATCTTCTAATCCATGGCCCAATCTATTGTACTACTTAATATAAGCCCATTAAAATTTAAAGATTAATCAACACTTGGGTTAATAATCACGACAACCGGCTGCTCTCCCTCCTCTCGACAACCATCCGCCATCCGCCATCGTTTTTTAGGGACGCCATCCACCATCTTCCATCGCCTTTGTTCTTGATTTTGAAGGACGCCATCTATTCTCGTCTCCTGCTCGTCTCTCCTACTCTCGACCGAGGTACTAATACAAATCCTCTTTTAATTCATGGCCCAGTCTCTTGTAGTAGTTAATACAAGTTCATTAACATTTAAAGATTAATTAATAGTTATTCCATTAATAATTGCTAATACTAAAAAACAATATTATTATTGTATATAAAAAACTTTTAATATAAAAAAGGAAAAAATAAGAAAAATGTAATGTTATTAAGAAAAAAAATAAAAGATACTACTAAATATAGTATTATAGAAAAAGTAAAATTGGGAACTTTAAAAAAAATTAGATTAGAAAATACATTGAAAAAATTAATTAAAAAAAAGTAGAAAGTGATAAGATTAGAACTAATGACCAACTATTGACTAAAGCAACTTAACCATCCCCTCTAACCCTCATTTGTTGTTATTTAATAAAGGGAAAACTCTATAGAATAGTAATCAACTCTTAACTTTGTTCCACTAAAGTCACTCAAACTTTTTTTGTACACCTGAAATTACTTAACTTTTATTTTTGTTCCAATCATATGTAATTAACTTGCTATAGCAAGTTACCAAGTCGTCTTTAATATTTTTTATTTAAATAGAAATTTAATAATACTTAGTTATTAAACAATACTATTAAACTTTAAAGAAAAACGAATTCCCCATAAATCTTTAAAACAAAATCGATTTCCAACAACCTAACCACTCTTTAGTGTATTAAAAAATATAACTACTAAGTAAAACTCAAATATTAAATAATAATATTAATCTACAAACCAAATCGAGTTCCTCATTACCAACTCTATTTTTAATATTTTTAATATTTTTAATTAAAATAACTTTAAATAATACTTTTTTTATTAAAAAAACCAATTAATATTTTGAACATAAATTGACTTGAGTGTACTTGATTGAGTGCAGATGTGGTTGACAGTACCTGATCGAGTGGCTACTGAAATTTCGCAATACGATGGTCTGAGTTTTGTGAGCCTGATGGTTTTTATTTTCTTGGTTTAGTTTGAACTGTTTGTTTGACGCATTGTAATGTGGAGGTCTTCTATTCCTTGTAGAGACCTCTTTTCTTTCTTGTTTCTTAATAAAATTATGGTTTTTAAAAAAAAAAAAATTTTTTTGACTTGAGCGCACTCGATTTTTGTTTAAAGGTAAATAGTATTATTGATAGGTTATTTTATTTACTTCTTTTAATAGTTTTTTTTTGCATTTTAGGTGTTTTGCATTTGTATTATATTGCATTTGTCAATTACCTTATGCAAGTAAAACTGCAAGTTTTGCTACACATAATGCATATGTTTTACACCCCGCTACAATGTGCGGATATTAACTACCTCGTTGAAATTAATAAGACGGTGAAAACACAAAACACACAAGATCACTTAACGGACTTAAAAAATGAAAAATGTTACAAAGAGTGTGTAAATATAACAAAATAGTAGTTTAAGTATCAAACTTGTGGTTTTCGGTGATACCACTTTTTTCACATTTAGTTAAATAGTTAATGACATAGATCGTTCATGTGGTTACTTTTTGATGACTGTAACTAACGGTTAACTTAAATTAAAGTTTGCTTAAAAGAACAAAAGTGAAACATCATGTCAATTATAAGAACTACTAGTGTAATTTTCTATCTTAAAAGATTAAATGTAAAATTCGTCAAAAACCTATGTAAATGACTCTTAGTTAAATAAGAATATTGATAGAGACACCCCAATCTATATACCTAGACACCCTAATCTATATCATCTTAATCTTAATTAAATATTAATCATTGCCAACTAATTACTTATTTCACATCACATACTACTTTAATTATATTATGATGATTAATATCTTATTTAATTACTTTATCTTTTTTATTCTTTTTGCTTTATTCTTTTTCTTATTTATTTTACTATTCTATTTATTTTTTGACTTATAAAATTTCTTTATTATTTTTTTAAAAGACACCTTAAATAATAACTAAAATCTCTTTTTTATGGGGTAATATACTTCTATATCGAATTCATCGGCGAATAGAACAGGTCACAAGAGGACGTGGTAAAAATGTAGCTACATTCTATAAGTTTATCATCTCGTAATTACTTCATGATATAATAATAACATTAAATTAATATAAATAAATAATAATTGGAAATTTGTTAAGAGCATGCGGCGTTAATATAGGTCGTACAAAAAATAAAGGAAGAATTTAATATATATCATTACAAACTTATTTAATTACATATATATCCTTACAAATATTAATATTACATTAATATCCTTCTAAACTCTTAAAACTCTCAAATATGTCCTTATATTTAATTTGATATCAACTAAATCATTTTAAAATTGAAAAACATTATCCCTAATTTAAAATCCAAGTTAAATACTTTAAATACCCTTCTCTTTACCCATCTTCTTTTTTCACGTTACTTTTTTAGTCGGATGGTTTTGACAATAAATTTCAAATTCTACAGCACAAAGTACAACCAAACATTGCATCTCAATTATACACATTCTTCATACTGTGTAGAAGATCTTTTCATGTCCAACATGATCCACACCACTCATTTTAGCTACCTCCATTCCCTTCCCACACAGCACCAAGTTTGTATTCATTCTCCATCCCCAAATGCTTCATAGCCCAGTTTTCACTTTGTTCGATCTACAATAGATTCGATCTTCATGATTATGTAAGAAATTTCAATCTCCATTTTTCTTTTTTTCTTTTGTTAAGCATATTAGAGCCAAGAACTAACCTACGTTTGAAATTGTTCGGAGATGTCTAGGGTTGGAAATTGACCAGAGATCGTGGTTGTGTTCGTGTTTATGGCATCAATTTCTCATTGTTCTTCTGTTTATGGCTTCGAATTTACGATGTTCTTCGGTTTAGGGCTTCTACGTTGTTTCCGGTTGGATATTTTTGGTCTGTATTGTGTTGTTCAGTGTTCAAAATCATTCTTTGTTTTGGGATTTATTCGATTTCCTCGTTTAGGGATAATGTTTTGTAATTATTAAATGATTTAGTTAATATTAAATTAAGAATGAGGATATATTTGAGAGTTTAGAAGGATATTGATGTAATATTGATTTTTGTAAGAATATATATGTAATTAAATAAGTTTGTAAGAATATATATGAAATTCTCCTAAAAATAAATATATTTTTTCTCCTAATGTAATACAAAAAATAAATTAGATAATAGTATAAAAAATGACATTAATTTATGATTACAAAGATATGTGTGTTTAATAAAGTGGAGTAATTATAATAACATTAATTCAAGTATGATTACAAAGATATAGGTAATATTAATATGTCATAATAACCAATGGAACTTGGTCAAAGCATGAAATAAATACACTAACCCCTAGACTAAGGTGTCTTGATCCTTAGACTAGGGTGTTCTATATGTGTAATCAGCTCTTAAAATAATTAATTATCAAAATACATCTAGATTCGCAAAATCAGAAAACCAATGCATCTTCATGTCTTATATATTGTCTCAAATGGTTTTTGAATTTTCATTCATTCAAACGTACATCATAACGACTGTTCTCTAGCTGACACAGAGGTATTATTAAAGGGTTGTGCTAAATATATAACCTTTTCACTTAAAAAACATCCCAAATCTACAAATAGAATCACACTAAATCTTACATAATTAGATTTATATTCATTTCCAAATTATAACAATTGTTCTAAATATATAGTTAATACACTAAATTTTCCATAATTAAATTTTTATAATAATTATTGTGTACTATTAGTTTTTGTTTTATGCAAATCGTCTTTTATGTAGAAAATTTCTCATTTCTTCTGCTAAATCTTCATATCTTATCATTCACTAAATAATTAAATATTAATTTCACTAATTCTTTTCTTTATTTTTATAGATTGATATTAACACATATTTTAATGTGATTAATCGGAGGGTGTTTAAAAAATTTAATTTAAGGCTATAAAAAATCTCTTAATATAAATTACCATAATGGATGAAATAAAAATATATTATTGTTGTATCATTTTTGTCATTTTCAATTTGAACTTTATACGTATTAATTTCACCTAATTTTAATTTTTACAAAATATTGCTGTTAAATTTAGCTTTTCATACCATTTTGGTTATCATTATTATATTTTTAAAAATTAAAATTATTATTTAATTTTTTATCAGCAGCATTAGAATTGCAGTTATTTTTCTCCATATATTAATCAAAACGCTTCTACAAAATTATTTAACAGTAAAGCCTCAACTGCAACTATTAGAAGGAGATTACCCAATGCTTACAATTTCGGCTTATTGGATCCGTCACAAAGCCTCAACTGCAACTGGATGGCAATTCATGTATATGTCATGTTTGGAATGTTATAGACAACTGAAGCCTAGTGTTCCGAAAACACATCCTATAGATATAGAGGAGTATGCTTGAATAATATTTTTTGTATAATTTTAATATTATCGGTCATGTTAATCAATTATGTTTTTCAATGTTAAAAAATCTATTGCAAAATGTTTATTTAATTATTATGAAAATGTTTATTACATTTATGGAAAAAATAATCTAATTATATAAAAAGTAATTTGAAAAGTTTACTTGTATTAATTATCTTATTTAAAACAATAGTTATAATTTGAAAATAAAACAAATCTAATTAAAGAGGGTGTTTTTAGCAAATTATTGTGATTTCAAACAATTGTGATTTCACACGTATATGATATTCACTATGTGATTGTACAATTAGAAGGAGATTACCTAATGTCTACCATCTCGGCTTATTGGATCCGTCATAGAGCCTCAACTACAACTGGATGACAGTCCATGTATATGTCACGTTTG
The DNA here is from genome assembly GCA_947179395.2 of Pulicaria dysenterica. Lineage (NCBI taxonomy): Eukaryota > Viridiplantae > Streptophyta > Magnoliopsida > Asterales > Asteraceae > Pulicaria > Pulicaria dysenterica. The sequence continues at coordinate 52,619,749 of OX359295.1, forward strand.
AAATGTTATAGACAACTGAAACCTAGTGTTGGGGATACACATCCTATAGATATAGAGGATTATGTTTGAATAATGTTTTTTTATAATTTTAATATTGTAGGACCGGCTGGGGGACGGGGTTCTAAACTAAACTAAAACACCCTAATGCTAGGACTGATCTACGATGAGAAATAGTGCGGAATTTCTATTTCCCAAACCTCCTAAGGATTCTAAGATCTGCTTAGGTGTCCGGCACACAGTAACACTAAGAAACACACAGAGTAGAAACAAGAACAAACACTAAGAACTCACACAGAGATGGTTAAGGCTGCCCTTGGATTCGTATTTATCACTAAGATTACGATTTATGAGGTCAAAGTCACGATTTAGTAGGCTTAAGGTCGGATAAGGTCTATTACGAAGGCTCCCGGTTGATTACTCGATTGATTCGTAGGTTTCGCGTAGGTTCCCCGCGCTAATGCGAGATTAGGCGGTATTTATAGAGTAGAATATTCACTACGTACGTGATGCAGAGCACCGCGTACGTAGTCGGTTCAATACGCACGACCTGTAATGTTTTAATGTTAATTAATTACCTGTTAACCGACTTAATCACTACGTGCGAGCTGAGCTTCACTACGCACGTAGTGGACTCACCACGCACGCAGTGAACACATCACGCACGTGATGAAATTTCACACAGACTTAAACTTCCAAACACATATCAACACATGATTAAGTACTTGTAAGCTTAAGATATTCACATAGAATCACTAAGAATATATAAACATGCAAACCATTAATCAAAACACATTTGAATTAATAAACATGAATATATTTTATTGATACGAACTAGGGATTCACAAATATGCACCAACAAACTCCCCCTAAGACCTAGTTCTATCAATAACCATTGCACTAAGCAAAAATTCCACAAAATAAAATGCACACAGCAGAATGCACTAAGCAAAATTTTCCACAAAGCAAAATTCATAACGAATACCTTTCATCATGCCCTTACCTGCACTACGCACGATGTGAACTGTAACTCGTGCTTAGTGGGGTTCCATTTCGCATGTAATGTGTTTCTCATCTGTGAATCTTAATACTGTTAGTACTGCACTCAGCAATAAACTGTCAGTAACTTCAAGATCACTTATAAACATTTAAGCAAAACACATCAAAGTGAGATGAAGGAAATGTAAACAGAACAAACTCTCCCCTAATCAAAACACTAAGAATGATTAAGAACATACTAGAACTCTTTTTGTATTTTTCTAAATAGAAACGAGATAAAAATGCAAACTATTAACAACTTATTTTTGGAAATCTAAATTCAACTATTTAAAGAATTAAAAATAAAAGACAGAAATGAAAATAACTGAAATGAAATTAACTCAGAGTAAATTTGCAAAAGAAGTGAATTACTGAAAAATTAAATCTTTTTGTGAGAAGGTTCCAATGTGGAGTCAGTACTAGCTCGTCTATACTCAGTAATCATTCATTTCAGAACCTTGGGCATAAACATATTCTCTCAAACTCTGTCTGTCAACCTAACTTTCCTCAGATAACGACAGATTTTGTTTCAACATTTTCAGATTATCTAGACTGGATACATGGTTAAGGCTATCTCTTTCAAAGTCTCACAGTATTTTGATTCACTCAGTGAGGTGCACAACTTGATTACCCAACCACCATGCTTATGTGCTTTGTGATTTTGTCAACGCATTTTATGCTCTTTGACATGGAGGTCAATTTTTCACCTCTTCTGATAATTTTGTTGAGCTTTTGTCACTGCATTTTATGCTCTTTGACAATTCAACACTAATAGATCAATATAGCTTTTGTCACTGCATTTTATGCTCTTTGACAATTCAACATTGATAGATCAATGTATCTATTTCTTTTGACATCTCAGATTGGGGTCAATTTTTCACCCTCTTTTACATATAGCTCAATGTCATTTAACACATTAGGCATGTAACAGGTGTGTGCATCAAACTAAGTCATTCTCAACTGTTATTGACTTATAGACTTGGAATGTCTCGATAGCTTAAATCTATGATTGATTTTCACATGCATAACCATTTATCAGTCTAGACTTTCCTTATATGTCTTACACACTATCTGTTTCTTATCTGATTCAACTAGATTTTCAGACAATTTTCTCAAAAGTATGTATGTGCCTTCAGTTCTAATTTTACTAGACGACTTTGTATTGAGAACCAGTGTGCCATCACTCTCCATTTGAGTTGGATCAACTTCTCATTTTTTGTTTTTCTGATTTTTTTTTTATATTTTCTAAGTTTTCTGATTTTTTTGTATTTTCTAAGTTTTCTGATTTTTTTGTATTTTCTAAGTTTTCTGATTTTTTTTTATTTTCTAAGTTTTCTGATTTTTTTTTGTATTTTCTAAGTTTTCTGATTGTTTTTGTATTTTCTAAGTTTTCTGAACTATCTCCCACTAAAATACTAAAGAAACTAAAAACTAAGAAAATAGAAACGCAAAGACACACAGAAAATAAACACACAGTCACAAATATCTCACACTTGATTAAAGCGGTTGACACCCTTCACATAGAAGAAAGAATTAGAAAACATTAGGAACCCAAGCTCGAATAGTCATGGGTTTCCCGTCTTCTCCAATCACTGGAAGTTTCATCCAAGTTCCAGTCTTCTCAGCAGCATTGCTGAACCTGTCACTCGAATCCTTAGACATTTGAACACACAGTTTGTTAGTCCACTTAGAAGTCTGATTGAGCGAAGATTTTCTTTTGCTAACAACTTCGGGATTTTTAGATTTTCTTATGGTATCCCCGTTTGCCCTTTGATGCTGAACTGGAAGAGTTGAGTTTTGATTGTTTTTAGTAAACGTTTTATTCTTTTGATAAGTCCCAACTTTCCTGTTACAGCGCTGATGTGGCTGCTGATCACACTCGGAACTGAGGTGACCAGGTCTCCTGCACACATAGCAAATCCTGTCTGGATATTGCTTTACAGAACCTTTCGACATCCTTTGAGATCGATACCCTAACCCTTGATGTTTGGGTAAGATTTTGACCTCTTGGTATGGACAGGTATCAGGAGACTTTACACCCTCCTTTTCAAGTTTCCGAAGGGCATCGTGGATACGATGCATCAACGGATCTTTGACATTAGAACTTGCCAACAGTTCTCTCATTCCTGGTTCAGCCTTTTTAATTTCTTCTTGCTGAACCTCATTCTTCTGAGGCTCACCCACATTCTCGTGTAACTTTAAATCCTCTTTTGGGGTTGATGCAGAAGATTCATCAACCTTTGTGAGAAGTGGGTCAGATTCAGAGTGAACATCATCATTCACCAGTTGATTTAACACTGGTGGTGGATATTTAGAGTATAACTTCTTGTTCTTTTCTGAATCAGTACCTTGACCTCTCTGATCGATTATGTACTCAAATAAGTAAGAAGACGTGGAATAACTTTTGAGTTTTTGACTCAGAGTCTCATAATCGACCTTTGAAGTAGCAAGGTCTCGTTTCAACTTATCAATCTCATTTATGTAAAACACTATAGCATCCTGTTTATTTAACAGAGCCACACCTAGTTCATGCACCTGTTTGCCTAAACTTTCATTCTTTTCTTTCAACTGTTTTTCTCTTTCTTTTATCAACAGGTTTTTATCTAACTTAGATGTGAGCTCTGAAATTGTAGACTTTAGGAACACTATCTGTTTTACATAATCATTACAAGAACCACAAGGTAAGCCAAAAGTACATACCTTTTCCTTGGATGATTGACCACAACTGCACACCTTTTGGTTTGACTCATTGGCACGAACTTTCACTGGTGTCTTTTCTGCAGCTGGAACCGAGGCTGGTTCATCATCAATGCTGGCAATTGATTCTTCCTCACTTGAGTAACTTTCTGTTTCGGATTGAGAATCTTCGTTCAACACATGAACATTTGCCACATTAATATCAGCACCATCATTCCCAAATTGTACTGACCAGTCAATTCCCTCGTCCTTTTGAACAACTGCCATTGCCTTAGCCGGTTTTGGAGTTGATTCAGACTTTATGGTTGAAGAGGAAGATGATCTACTACCAGGACTGGTTTTGAAAGGATACTTCGGTCCCACACTCTTCGGCTTATCACATTCTCTCGCGAAATGACCTTTTTCACCGCAATTATAGCATGTTACCGCAGACTTATCAAAACCAAAGTTGGTATCCTTTGTAGCTGATATTTGCTTCCCTGTTCTTTTCTCATATGCTCTTGCCCTCCTGACTAAGTTAGCATATGACCAGAGAATATCTTGTCTCTCCATCTCATCGTCATCAATCTGCTCATAATCCTCTTGAGTAAGATGAGCATTACCAATCTTCCCCTTCAGTAGATCATCATAAGAGGAGACTAGCGCACTTAGCATGCTCATATGTGCTTTTACTTCATCTGCGCTCCCATACTTGAAATGCTCGACATTGAATCCAGAAGTAGACACAGTATAGGATGGCCCAGAGGATGAGACTTCAGGTGTAGATCTGCCAGAATCATTTACATTACTCACATAGGCAGATTGTAAGGGGGCATTTGAAGAAGTGGATGACGATACAGGTGTTCCAGAGTAGTAGAGAGAAGGATTTTGTTGATAACTGGACATGGAATCCAAATTTTGTTCATCCTGCTCTTGCTCTTTCAACTTTGTGATGAAATCATTTAGATCCATCCCGTCAAAGCCACCACTGTTCTTCAGTATCATAATATATGGCCGCCAGCTCTTGGGCAAAGCTTTTGCCAAAATTTCCACCTGCTGCTTCTCTGGAACAGTAACACCTTGACTGTCCAGTTCACTAAGAAGATGATTATATCTTGTAATGAGAGAAGGAATTTTTTCATCTCTAGTAGCCATGAAATGATCTAATTCCTTTCTCAATTGACTTGCTTTCAATTCCTTGAGGGCGGCATTTCCCTCATTTCTCTTCTCTAGTGCTCTCCACAAGCTGTGGGAAGTTTTATATCTTCTGAATTGATGGAAGATCTCATTTGGAATGGCCTGGATTAATTGAGCATAGGCCTTCTTCTCTGCATCATGACGGCTCTTCTGTTCAACAGTCATTCCATCATAGGGGGTTTCAATATTTCCCTCCCCCTTGAGAACCATATAATCGGTGCTTATTGCCCTCCGAAGTCTACAGTCAAGGCCATCGAGGAATATTTCAAACCTGGGCTTCCACATAGGATAGTCTTCCATGGTTAACAGTTTAGGTACTTTATTGGCACTCCCCATTTCACTGTCTAATAATAAGTTGTTTAAAACTGTTGTCTGTTTTGATGTCATTTCAGTAATCAAGAGCTGAGAACACACAGACTGAACTTAGGATTTGATAGACCACACAGATTCAATACGCACGGAGTGGGAGCTACTACGCACGAACACAAAGCACTACGTACGGACTGACACGAGGACACACAGACGCTCCTACATACGAACTGGAACTCTACCACGCACGGATTGAGAACCTAGGACGTACGGAATGCAGATGGTACGCACGAAGCAACAAAATAATTTTTTAAAGACAAAGTAAACCACACAGACTCAACTCGCACGAACTGAACACACCACGCACGCGTTGAGGACCCTCTACGCACGGAATGAACACACAGCTTGACGAAGATTCTAGATGATCTACGACACACTACGCACGTACTACGGGCACTACGCATGGGTTGGGAGCTCACTTCGCACGAGTAAAATGCAAACAGTTAACGTAAAAACACGACCTTTTTAACGCAAAACGACCTATTTTCGACCTACTAACCGGTTAAAAACGACGAAAAGGACAAACACACAGGCCTAATCGACACCTAGATCACGAAATCCTAAAGGAAAAGTGATCAATCAAAGCACAAGGCTCTGATACCACTTTGTAGGACCGGCTGGGGGACGGGGTTCTAAACTAAACTAAAACACCCTAATGCTAGAACTGATCTACGATGAGAAATAGTGCGGAATTTCTATTTCCCAAACCTCATAAGGATTCTAAGATCTGCTTAGGTGTCCGGCACACAGTAACACTAAGAAACACACAGAGTAGAAACAAGAACAAACACTAAGAACTCACACAGAGATGCTTAAGGCTGCCCTTGGATTCGTATTTATCACTAAGATTACGATTTATGAGGTCAAAGTCACGATTTAGTAGGCTTAAGGTCGGATAAGGTCTATTACGAAGGCTCCCGGTTGATTACTCGATTGATTCGTAGGTTTCGCGTAGGTTCCCCGCGCTAATGCGAGATTAGGCGGTATTTATAGAGTAGAATATTCACTACGTACGTGGTGCAGAGCACCGCGTACGTAGTCGGTTCAATACGCACGACCTGTAATGTTTTAATGTTAATTAATTACCTGTTAACCGACTTAATCACTACGTGCGAGCTGAGCTTCACTACGCACGTAGTGGACTCACCACGCACGCAGTGAACACATCACGCACGTGATGAAATTTCACACAGACTTAAACTTCCAAACACATATCAACACATGATTAAGTACTTGTAAGCTTAAGATATTCACATAGAATCACTAAGAATATATAAACATGCAAACCATTAATCAAAACACATTTGAATTAATAAACATGAATATATTTTATTGATACGAACTAGGGATTCACAAATATGCACCAACAAATATTAGTGGTCATGTTTTGCATTTATATTAATCAATTATGTTTTTCGATGCTTGAAAAAGTTTATTTAATTATTATAAAAATGTCTATTACATTTATGGAATTATTACAAAAATATTTATTATATTTATGGAAAAAAGAATCTAATAATAGAGAAGAAATCTAGAAAGTATACTTGTATTAATTATTATATTTAAAACAATAGTTATAATTGGAATTAAATCAAATCTCATTATGAAGGTTTGTTTTTTAACAAATTAGGGTTGTTTATTTAGACAACCCCGTTATTAAAATTTGTTGTACGGATGAAATCCTCCAGTCATGTTTTGAATCATTACTACTAATGAATGGTGTCACTGTGCAGAAGATGGAGCAAACAGGTGGCCAACTACCTTCTATCAACGAGGACGTTTCTTTAAGCCAGCAGCAGATTAATCAAATCAACATTCCTCTTCCTACACCACCTCACAGGCGCCTACCTCCGAGGTTTACCTTGTCGAGATCTGATTGATGGTAATCACTTAATCGGGTGTTTCTTTACTGTTATTCTACACCATATCAAATTTCAAGTTAGCTAGGACTCCAGATCTAACACTGGTTGACAGCAAGGGTTTGTTTCCGTTTCCGTGAGTAATTGTATGAATTGAGAAAATTAGGAAAATTTTATAGTTTATACTATAAGTCGCTTCATTTTTTCTAGAAATTCCTCGTATATGGAGATGCATTATGACGTATTTGTTAGAATGGATGGTGCAGGCTTATGGAAAAGAATTAATTTTTCAACTATCTATCTGTCTATCTGTCTATCTATCTGTCTATCTATCTGTACGTTGATGAATTAATATTGTTCTAACTTTGCTTTATGCTGTTTGAATGAATTTAAAGGACCCAGAGCACAGTACCTCGAATATGGTGTCCCTCTATACGAAGCATGTGTTAAAGGTGATTGGAGAGCTGCTAAAGCCATTTTTGACCGGCGCCCAGAGCTAGTAAGGTATAGTATCACTGAAAATGGTGAAACAACGCTTCATGTTGCCGTGTCAGCAAAAATAAGCAAGAAGGTGGAAGAGTTGGTGGAAAATCTGGTGGGTTTGATGGAGGCGGAGGACTTAGAACTGGAAAACAGAAACTACAGCACCGCCTTCTATTTAGCAGCAGCCGCCGGAAACCTTAAACCGGTAAAAGTTATGCTGGAAAAGAACACGGCCTTGGTTGAAATGCCTGGCGGTGGAGGGGTAATGATGCCACTGTATGTGGCTGCCTTGTTCGGAAGATATCAAGTCGTCAAGTATCTATATGATAAATCCTCCAAGTTGATAGATGATTGCTGGACAGATCAGAGTCGTGGTTGGCTGCTTGAGAAATGTGCGGAGGGTAACATGTTTGGTAAGCATTATTATGCATGCTTTCTCGGTTTAGTGTTGTTGTTGATATTTGGAATACATTTCCTTCATGAAGCAATTGTCAAATCTTTTTAGATGTGGCGCTAAAAATATGGCGACACCACCCGCACCTTCCGAGTGGTCCGCTACTAGCAGTTTTGGCTCGAAAGCCTGATGCATTTTCTGAAACAAAATCAAATGTCATTAGAAGAAGCATCTATTCGGGTAAATACCTCCACTCCTTGATATTTTATCTTATTATCCACTTTTTTCAGTTTAACACCCCCCCTGTCCTAAAATCGTTACCTTAAAAACAACTTTAAATTAAGATCGCATGGTCTCTGGCATATGAAAAAGTGTCTATCATAAAACTTGCACACAACAAAAAATGTTTAGACTTTAATTATAAGTATTGCGCGTTACTTGTCAATTTACTATCTTAATATATATGCTATCTTTTTTTTCTGAAAAGCAACCACCAATTATATTAAATAACAATGTACACCCCATAAGCAATGAGGAAATAATACACAACACTGTAGCAATTATAAATGCCCTTTTAGAAATGGCATTTACTCACTAACAGATCAAACTAGCATACTAATCACCGGCTGTAGAAGGAACGACCTTACTGAAAATAGTCGCTAGCCACCTAAAATGTTTACTATATCCGGACCCATAAGCCAATCATGCCACAATAATGAACTACCTTTTTTGCATCTCACTTTTAACCATTGAAACAACATTGCCTTTACTTGAAAAGTTGCGTTTCACAAGTTCGTATTATTGGACTTGAACAATTTCTCATTCCTTAGCCTCCAAATAATGTACGCCGATGTTCTTATAACAAGTTCCCAAATCTTCCGGTTCTTTCTCGAAATTGTCCTTTTAGCCGATACCTCTAGATCCTTGAATGACGATCCACCAACGAACACTACGCCCCACCAAGCATGGATTTCTTCCCAAACTGCACGAATGAAATTACGTTGGAATATTGCATGAGTGACCGTCTCCACCTCGTCCGTACACCATGGGCACAAAATGCTTGGAAGATCTAGCCCTCTTTCTACAAGCTTCGCGAAAACCAGTAATCTTTGTCAATCCACTCTCCACGCGAAGATACAAATCATTTTTGGAACCAACCTAAACCAAAAGGTACTGTTAAGTTGTAAAATGTTTTGAAATGTAAAATGCAGGGAAGAGTTCTGCGTATTTTTCATTACTGAATGAAGAAGAGTACAAGACTATATATACAAAGAGAGAAAGTGACAAACTACTGCTGAACAGCTAGATAACCAACTCAACTAACTAACTAACTAGGAAGATAATTAGTTACATTTTGTTACAATGAACAATACTTCTGTTGTGGAGTATTCGAGTGTGGTGAAGAGCATTTGAGGCTTTGTGAACACAGTTGACTTTAGAACCATTGACTTAAGTATTCACATATATGCTAATATCCCCCCCGCAAGTGGGCATGGAGTAAGGATCACACATGCCCAACTTGGAAAGACAATTATAATGAAGGGATCTATGTAGAGCTTTGGTGAGAATGTCAACTGGTTGATCTTTGGAAGGAATAAAAGATGGTAAAATCAGACCAGCCTTGATCTTTCTCGAACAAAGTGACAATCTATTTCAATATGCTTAGTTCGAGCATGTTGAACAGGATTAAGGGCTAGAGCAATAGCTGAAGCATTGTCACATTTCACCAAGGTTGGGGTTGATGAATGAGTGTTGAGCTCTTGAAGAAGAGAAGTGATCCAAGTAACTTCACAAGTTGTATCTGCTAAGGCTCGATATTCTGCCTCAGTAGACGATCGTGAAACAACAGATTGCTTTTTGGATTTCCATGAAATGAGGCTTGATCCAAGGAATATACCATAGCCAGAGATTGATTTGCGAGAGTGTGGACAACTGGCCCAATCACTGTCACAGTAAGCAGTAAGAGTCAAATTGTTTGATGTAGGAAAGAAAAGACCTTGACTGGGACAAAGTTTTATATATCTGAGTTCTTTACAAGGCTTTGAGATGTGGTGTTCTGGGAGATTGAAGAAATTGACTCAAGGTTTGAGCGGAGTATGCCACATCTGGTCTTGTAAGAGTAAGTTAGATTAATTTGCCTACAAGTGTTCGATAGGTTGTAGGATCAGAAAGAAGATCACCATCTGTATGATTAAGTTTAATATTTGGATCCAATGGTGTAGCTGCAGGTTTACAATCAAGGACTTCAGCTTGTTGAAGGAGATCCAGAGCATACTTTCTTTGTGACATTGTTAGTCCATCTGCATTTCTGAGAATCTCAATACCTAAGTAATAGTATAGAGGTCCAAGATCTTTGATGCTAAATTTGTGATGTAAATGCTGCTTGACAGTGATGATATGATCTTTTTGGTTTCCTGCAATTATGATATCATCTACATATACAAGAAGGGCAGTGAAACAGTTACCCTTTTTGTATGTAAATAATGAAGTATCCATATAACTCTGTGAGAATCCAATGGTTAAAAGAAAAGAAGTTAACTTTTCAAACCATTGTCGATTAGCCTGTTTTAAGCCATAAAGAGATTTTTTGTAATTTGCAGACCATGTTCGAGTGTGGTGGACTGGGGTAGCCTTGAGGTAGGTTCATGTATACCTCTTCATGTAGATCTCCATGCATAAAAGCATTATTTATGTCTAACTGTTCAAGTGTCCAGTCTTTGTGAACAGCAACAGCAAGGAGAGTTCTAACACTTACCATTTTTGCAACTGGGGCAAAAGTTTCCTTATAGTCAATCCCTTATTGTTGCGTGAAACCCTTTGCAACTAAACGAGCTTTGAACCTTTCCACTGTACCATCTGCATGATACTTAATCCTGTAAACCCACTTGCAGCCAATAGAAAGTTTTCCTGGGGGTAAGGTTGTTAGTTTCCAGGTATTATTTTGTTCTAATGCATGTATTTCTTTATTCATGGCCTCAATCCATCTAGGATCTTTGGAAGCCTGAATAAAAGATTGTGGTTCAACCAATTTATCTACTGAATTTACAAATCGAAGTGTATGAGGTAACAAGTTATGGTGATTGATGTAGTTGGTATGATGAAATTTATTTGCACAGTTGACTTTAGAGTGAGAAGGAAAGGTACAGTGAAAGTCTTGAAGTTTGGTAGGAATTTTGGTGGTTCGAAGTGACTTTCTTGGTGGAGGTGGAGGTGGAGGTGGAGGTGGATTTGATTGATCTTCTGGATTAGATGAACTTTGTTGAATGTCTGGTGATGAATTTGAGAATTGGTTTGGTGGTGGGGGAGTGTGAATGTGTGGTGTGTCAATATTGGTTGGAATTGAGTGAGAATCTGGTGGAGAAATGGATGTGTCCAGTGGATATTGTGTGGGTTCAGAAGGCAAAGTATTGAGTGGTATTAAAGGATTTTCAAGTGTAGTGTCAAAGAGATTTGGTGTGACAGATTGATTGGAAGTGGAGTTGAAAGGAAAAATACTTTCATCAAATGTAACATTCCTTGAAACAACCGACTTTTGAGTTGTAACATCAAATAGAATGTAGCCTTTTTGTGTTTGTGGGTAACCAACAAAGACCATGGAAGTAGCTTTAGGGGCAAATTTGTCTTTGGTATTGTTGTACACAAAAGCTTTACAGCCTATTGTACGTAGGTGAGTAAGGGTTGGCTGTTTTTGATAGATCAGTTCATAAGGGGATTTGTAATTGAGGACTTTAGTTGGGAGTCTGTTGATAAGATAAGTTGCAGAAAGGATGCAATATCCCCACAAATATTTTGGAAAATTGGCTTGAAATTGCAATGATCTGGTTACTTCTAAAAGATGTCTATGTTTCCTTTCAACTCTAGCATTTTGTTGTTGAGTGTAAGGACATGATGTTTGATGGATTATTCCATGATCTTGAAAGAATTCAGTGAGAGTAGCATTAACGAATTCAGATCCATTATCACTCCTTACAGTCTTTATAGTTGTTTGAAACTGAGTTTGAACATATTTGTGGAATGATTTGAGTATGGATGAAACATGAAATTTATTTGGAATGAGATAAGTCCATACTGCTCGTGAGTAGTCATCAACAATTGTAAGAAAAGATTTACATTTGTTAATTGTTGGATGTTTGTATGGACCCCAAACATCTACATGAATCAGTTCAAACATTTTAGAAGCATGAAATTGACTTAATGGAAAAGAGAGAACATGTTGTTTTGCTAATGGACATATATTACAACGAAAATCAGAATTACAAGAAATGGAAGGGATTATTAAGCTGAGTTTATTGAGTACTTGTGAGGAAGGATGGCCAAGTCTTGCATGCCAGATGGTAGAGTTGCTGGAATTTGACAAAGCAGTATGTTGAAATGTCGTGGTTGAAGGTTTTAAGGTATACAGACCACCATTGAGGTTTCCTTGTGTAATTTGACCTTCAAAGTCCTAAAAGATACATTTGTTGTGAGTGAAAGTAACACTTGAATGTGTCAGATTTAGGATCTTACTCACAGACATGAGATTGTAAGTGAAAGAAGGAATGTATAGGACTTCATGGAGGGTAAAGGTTGGAGTGATATGGACAGAACCAACAACATTTACAACAATCGTATGGCCATTGGGTAAAGTGACTTGAATAGGTGGTTGGCAATTAGTAGTGTTGTGCATGATTTGTAAAGATGTACAGATATGATCAGTTGCACCACTATCTATTATCCAAACATCCTTAGAAATAGATGTATATGAAGCAATGAATGAAGTTATACCTGACATGTGAACTGTTTCAGTAATGTTCAGCCCATTGTCCTTTGTTTGCAGCATGAGAAGAACTTGATTTAGTTGATTTTATAGCTGATCCATCCTGGAATGAACAATGGAGTCATTTGTTTGCATTTCATTTGACACATTCACGGGTATTTCATCATCACAGAGGACCATGTTGACATTCTTTCCTTTGTAATTTTGTCTTTGGGATGTAGGAATGTATTTATTGTGTAGAGGGTGTCCTGATGGGTATCCTACCACTTTGTAACATTCATTTCGTGAATGGCCTTCTCTGTTGCAGTAGGAGCATATAACACCTTTCTTGAACACATATTTCTTTTCTTGTTGGGTATTGTTGTTTGTTCTTTGATTTCCATAGGATTGTTTATAGTTCCCTGTTGAGACATTGAGGGCAATCGGTACTGGGGATGTTTGCTTTTGAGTCTCTCGCTGTTTTTCTTCTTGCCTTAACATACTATATGCTTTAGCAACAGCATGAAGAGGTTGAATTAGGAGTATTTGTCCCCTAATGTTGGTATAGCTTTCATCTAAACCCATGAGAAATTGAACAAGCCTCTTTCTCTGATCTCGTTCTACATTCAACTTGCCATTTTCGCAATTACACTTGCAGGTGCAAGCATATGGAGCCTCCAGGGTATCCAGTTCATCCCACAACCCTTTCAGTTTATGATAGTATGATTCAATGGTACTGTTGTTTTGTTGTAACTGGATTATTTCGTTCGTAACTTGGTAAATCCTGTGCCCATCGAGTTGTGAATAATGTTCATGAAGCTCATGCCATAAGGAGGCTGCTGAATTGACGAAACTTAGATTGTTGCTGATTTGTTCGGTTACTGTGTTGAGTATCCATGATATTAGCATATCATTCGCCCTTTCCCAATGAGCCCTAAGATTCGAGTTGATGTCTGGTTCTTCAAGATCACCATTGACGAGTTTCAATTTGTTCTTCGCATTCAAAGCAATTGTCATTGACCTTTTCCAGGTGCTGTAATTTTCCGATCCAGTTAGCTTCTTTGAGATTATAACCATGCTTGGATTGTCATTTTGTTGGAAGTAGAGAGGATGATGGATAGAATTAACATCTTCAGCTAGCGGTGTCACCATGATTGTGAAATTGAGAAGACTTGATTTAGGGCTTCAATTTTATGAAAGCAGAGTTGATATGAGCATATATGCTCTGATACCATAAAATGTTTTGAAATGTAAAATGCAGAGAAGAGTTCTGCGTATTTTTCATTACTGAATGAAGAAGAGTACAAGACTATATATACAAAGAGAGAAAGTGACAAACTACTGCTGAACAGCTAGATAACCAACTCAACTAACTAACTAACTAGGAAGATAATTAGTTACATTTTGTTACAATGAACAATACTTCTGCTGTGGAGTATTCGAGTGTGGTGAAGAGCATTTGAGGCTTTGTGAACACAATTGACTTTAGAACCATTAACTTCAGTATTCACATATATGCTAATAAGTTGCGAGCTTTGCCCCCTTCAATTAGCTGCATCGATCAATTTCCTGCATTCTTTCACCATAAACGTACCATCAGAAGTCAACGAACACACCCATCTATCTTTTGCACCCTTTTTAATTGAAACTTCATTCAAGGCCTTCATCAGACTATCGAGCTCCTCCTTGCCTCTGCCAATTGCTTGGTTTTCTGCCCCTACCTGCCATTTCCAAACATCATCTTCCCACGATCCCATTTCACTTATGAATTTGTCTGCACAACCAAATTTCTTTTACGTTCTTGGGTAGGAGATTTCAAAAGAGTAATTCCCTAGCCATGGATCTTTCCAAAATTTTGTATCACGATCCCATTTCACTTATGAATATATACTATCTCTACCTCTATCCTAATAATATTGTCCACCTTTTAATTTTTGAAATCTTTCTTTTTAAGCTTTAACTTTGAATAATATTGTTTATGTTATATATTGATGAAGAATTGAAGATTATACTAATAAAACTACATTTAAAAAACAATCCATTCGTATATTTTCCATCAAGTATTATATTAAAAACAAAAATATTTAAGTTTAAAATTGAAAAAAAATCAAAACGTAAAATACGGACAATATTTTCAGGATGGAATAAGTATTATAGATCTAACAAATACATCCCCAACACACCCTAAAAAGTAAAAGGTAATAGTGCAGCATAAATATTTTTGGAATTTTCTTAATTACAAAAATGCAAATAGCGAGCTTAAAATTGAAACCACAAAACTCTACTGGTTCAGCATCACTTTGATCCTTTGCTTGCTTCGACACATATTTATTAGATGCAATAAATATTGAATTATTGATGCCCTGAACAAAATAAAGGTCTATGTTGCACCTGCTCATGTTACACACACAAGTGTGCACATGAATGGATGACAAAAAACCTCATATCCAGGAAACCCATTCCCTATCATGATTTACCATAGCATTCTCAAGTTGACGGGGGATAAAAACGGATATTCCCCGAACAAAGAACGGTGACGGGGATACCCTTGGTCCCTGAACCTGAATACATAGACATATATATGGCAGAGTTCAACAAAAACTTCTTTTCGTGCAAGAACCAATCCCTATAATTAATGATGGTCTACCCTTCATACGCGGGTAACCATATAAATGACCAAAATACCCTTAATTAATATTTCATTAATAGTGTTAACTGTTCTTGATTGAACTCCCCCCCCCCCCCCCCCACACACACACACACACACACATATATATATATATATATATATATATATATATATATATATATATAAGTTCATTTGAGAACCATTCTCAGTGCGAGAACCAATCTTCACAGTACGTCCAATTGTCCCTTCAATTTGATTGTTCACCCATGAATTCCTCACATGCACCATACCACACTCTATCTCTCCACACTCTCCATCCATGAATTTCAGTTACTAAATGAATTGCTAAGATTGGTTCTCGCACTAAGAATGACTCTCAAATGAACCCTCCCCTATATATATATATATATATATATATATATATATATATATATATATATATATATATATATATATATGTATGTATGTATATAGGGGAGGGTTCATGCGAGAACCGTTGTTAGTGCGAGAACCGCGAGAACCAATCTTAGCCGTTCCTTGGATATGGGAAGTATCATGGATGGAGAGCGTGGAGGGATAAGGTGTGGCAGGGTGCATGTGAGGAATTCATGGGTGGGCAATGACATTGAAGTAGGGGGAATTGGACGGCTTAGATTGGTTCTCGCGCTAACAACGGTTCTCTCATGACCTTTTGTCTATGTGTGTATATATATATATATATATATATATATATATATATATATATATATATATATATATATATATATATATATATATATATAGACAAAAGTTCATGCGAGAACCATTGTTAATGCGAGAACCAATCTGAGCCGTTCAATTCCCCCTACTTCAATGTCATTGCCCACCCATGAATTCCTCACATGCACCCTGCCACACTCTATCCCTCCATCCATGAAACCTCCCATATCTAAGGAACGGCTAAGATTGGTTCTCGCACTAACAACGGTTCTCGCATGAACCCTTCCCTATATATATATATATATGGGAGAGTTCATTCGAGAACCAATGTTAGTGCAAGAACCAATCTCAACCCTTTCTTGGATCATGGATGGAGAGCGTGAAGGGATAAAGTGTGACAAGGTGCATGTAAGGAATTCATGAGTGAGCAATGACATTGAAGGGGGGGAAATTAAACGGCTCAGATTGGTTCTCACACTAAGAATGACTCTCAAATAAACTTCTACCTATACATCTAACATATTATTAAAAGAATAGGATTTTTGATAAAGTTTTCCTTTTTTAAATATTATTGAACCAATAGGAGACTTTCATTTAAAAACTCAATTACGCTTACTCTATTCTCTTACGTCACTTTTGTTAATCCCATATTCTCAATTTCCCTTCATCTCAAATAGATCGCGTATTATTAAATTTTTTTAGAGTAGTTAAACGTTTTTATTTACGATGAAGAAGGTAATCATAAAAATATAATTGTTGTTTATGAAGAGGTTCTACATTATATATATAATAAAGATCTTATTTATAAATTTCTGATTAATAATATATTTATATTTTTTAAATTATTTTATATAACCATATATGTTTTATAGATGTGTTACTATACCTATTATTAATTAAAAATAAATTAACCATTTCCATATTTATACACGGGGTATTAAACTAGTATATATGTACTTTAAAAATCAAATTTCTAATATGAATATGCATTATTATCAAATTTGACTTTCCTTCATCAATATGCATATAAATAAGATTGTGTTTTTAAATTATGAAAATTCAGTAAGATAAGGAACTTTAGTGAGTTAGCATGCAGCTAAAAAATGGTTACATGTTGGTCCTGGTTATGTTCAACCAATGTCTGTGTACACTGAGTTAAGTCAGAAGAAATATCTTCAAGTTAAGTTTTTTCATTTTTTACCTAAATCAAAGAAATAAAGTGGACTATCAAACTATGTTGGATATCAAAGAGCAAAACACACATTCTTAATACTCTTTTGAAAGAAAAATAGCAGAAGAAAAATAAAGTGTATGTTTACTGTGAAGAGAAACAAAAAAAAAAAAAAATACTAAAGACTACATCTTGAATAACTTTTCTCTTACTTGCCACATACACTTGCATCATTTAAATAGTAAACAAATAAAATAAACTAATCCAAAAAAAGAGGAACACATATAGTGGAAGTGGCTTCTGCCACATGCTCCACCACTCCTTGAACAAAGGAAACACTAACAAATTAATCCCAATAGTTTAATGACCGATTAGAAATAATGGTCACATATTTAATCAATAAATAAACCAAACTAAGATATCCATCAGTGACTCGTAAGCTATTGTAAATAAACGATTAATCCAACAAACTACTCCATGTCACCGAGACACCGATTAGAGGGGACTTCAAGAACAAGCCCATATCAATTAGAGAGCACTTCAAAAATAAGCCCATATACTCTATATTCTTCAAAAAAACATCGTTAAACGCCCGCAAATACATCATACTTCTCTTAAAGAAAGCATCAAGTTAAATTGTCATTGCTATTAAAAAGAAAGCATTAAATTAAGTTGTCATTGCTAATATACCTGGAATGTGATAATGCGAGTCCCACATCCAATTCTAGTTGGTCTTCGTCACCATCTGCTCCAGTCTAAAAGTTCTGCAATGCTCAACTAGTGTAGGAGCATCAGGCATAAAAAGGTATGAATAAATAGGTCTACAAAACCACATACAAAGAGAGAAAATAATCACAAGTTCATAATGCAGCATATATATGTGATCAATATAAAGTATAGAATTCAGATTTCATATTTGGCCTTAAATTACCTTAAATAAGGCATGTCTGCGGGTAAGGTTGCATATACAAAGCCTATGTAGAGAAGACGATATTAGTATATGAAGTAAGCGATTCTTATAATTTCTCATGAAGTCATATGATGCTACAATATATTAAGTATTGAAGTCATTAAAATGATGGGCTGTGTTTATATTATTAGTTTGACAATTTGACCTGGCGAAAACTTTTAATCACCTAATATATATGCAATCATGATGATTGTCATCAAGTGCAATACTACACCTTTAAGTTCACTCCCCTTGCTAGTGATATTAGAACTACACCTTGTTTATTAGATAGATCATATTAGAACCGTATATAGATAAGCATATAAAAACAATATCGACCAGTTTACTTGTGATAATAAACCGGTGACTTGGGCTCTATTTTATATAATATGGGCTCCATTTATAAACTGGTGACTTGGTTGGGTGAACTATTTTAATAAAGTGGACATTCCTACAAGCTAAGAGTTATTAATTATGTATCGAGCTTAAGCATTTCATCAAACAACCTGTGAGCAATCTATATACTTATCAAAGTATCAATGACAACAATCAAAAACCAATCTAAAATTGCTAACAGTCAACATTCCTACAACATTGAAATTAACATAAATCTTCATTTCTTTTGTAGTTTTGTGTGTGCCACCATCTAACCAACCATATTTTTGGTACATTTGGATCACTTTGATCAACCTCTAGTTGTCCCACAATATTTACTAACCACCCAAAGGTTTGCAAAAAAAAAAAAAAAACAAATTCCAGCTTAATTTCACTCGTGTAATTTGCATTCATACCGCAATCCAACTTAATCCTTTGTTGACCAAACCAAGTGAAGGAACGCAAAACATTTAGAAGCAAGAAGTAATAAATAACTATAAAATGACTAAAGTAATCGAGGTTACTAACATTACAAAACAAAATATGCGCAAAATATGATATTTAAAAACCAATTCACCTATGAAGATTATAAGCAACTACAATTAGCAACTTGTGTCATTTAACAACATCATCAGGAAAACCACAAGTCACAATCACATATTGAATAAATAAAGGGCAAATTGCCGAGAAAGATAACCTAAATATCGAAATTTGTCAATAAAGTTAACGTGCAATTTTTGTGGCCAAGAAATGATCATAAATTTTGATTTTAACAAAAAAGGGAATCTTGACTAATTTTTAGCATGTTTTGATACTCTTTTTAATAGAAAATTAAAATTTATTATCTCTTTCTCGGCACAAATTGAAAATTACAAACATTTTTTATAACAAATTAAAGGTTATAATCCTTTCTCGGCACAACAAATTACACGCTAAATTTATTGGCAAAATTTGATATATATGTTACCTTTCTCGGCCATTTGCCCATAAATAAACCTTAAGTTAACAGTAAAACAAAATCAAACCCAATAATTGAACTTTTAAAGTAAATATATTTATTGTAGAAACTAAGTTCACATGTATAAGGAGATGTATCAAAATCATCAGAATGGAATATGGATAACGAAAAACTCGTACGTAGCAGCATCATCATCATTTTCATCGCTTTATATTGAAACAGTAATCTTCGTCTAAGACTCATCTTTAGAATTTAATAAGTGAAAACGCAACCAAGAGAAATGAAAGAAAAAGATTTATTCAGGCATTTTATCATACACTTGGTAGGCATATAATCTTCAAAAGACAACAAAAATTTTCGATGTGCAAGAGTCCAAACAACCGAAAGAAAAGAATGTATCACAAAATTGGAATTCAAAATAGCAAAACCATCAACTGTAAACATGAAAATCTAAGTTCTTACAGTCGAAGTTCCAACCTTTCGAATGGATGAATCCGTCAACAAGACAAATGGTTCTTCTACTTCGATGGAATGCTCTCAAACTGTGGAGAAACCGAAAAAGGGCTAGTTCATACAAAAATTTGGGAGGGCAGAATAAAGTGATTGAAGCTGGATTTAAAGTAGGTGCCCACGGTCATCCAGAAAAAAATGTAGTGTGTTCACCACTGAGCTCGGGTTTTTCCCGTGTTTCTCCTATCAACTATTTTTTTACTGGAACATAACTTTGTTACTAATATAGAAAATTCTAGGGCTAGCGATTAGCTTTTAGAGTAGAATATGAGAAGTATACGTGTGGAGACCTATGCAGTTATCGCGATGGAAAATCAAATAACAGTTAAGGTCCCTAATTTAAAAGAATGGTTATCGTGGTGGGATAATGGTTTTTAATATTACGTAGAATATATATATATATATATATATATATATATATAGGGTGGGGTTCAACAAAGCCCCCCTCTTAAACATAGATACCAAAGTCTCAATCTCAGCCACTCATTTAAAAAGGCAAATAGGAATTGAAACAATAAAAAAAAAACCACGCATCCTACAACCCAAATTCAAATTTAGTTTTTTTTATTTTTTTTACCTCTTAAATCTTTAAATGATCATAACTATTTCAATTTTTTGAGTTTGAGCAAAAAAATTATACCAATCTTCTCATTTTTTAATCATCTTTCAAACGATACCACTCTTCCTATATTTCTGGAAATTTTTTTTTTGACGAAAATGACGAAAATTATATGAATGACGAAAATAATCATTTTCGGCTGTTGAAAGAGAGTAACACCTACCAGTTTAATCATTTTCGTCTATCACCTTCATACCCATAACACCTAACAGTTTTCATCATTTTCGGACCCTTGTTCACCTTTTTTTTACGAAAATAATGAAAATGACGAATTTTTATCATTTTCGTCACATGCATGTCAAGTAACAGCAGGTGACGAAAATGATAAAAATTAGTCATTTTCATATCATTTTCGTCACATGTATGTCATGTAAAAGCAGGTGACGAAAATGATATGAAAATGACGAATTTTTATCATTTTCGTTACCTGCTTTTACGTGACATACATATCAAAAGTTGCCAATAAAGGTAACGTATAATTTTTTGTGCCGAGAAAAGATACCAATACACAATAAATTCATCATTTTCATATACAAAAACTCAACCCAATTATGTATTTACACAAATTCTTACATTTTTAACATTTAGTTTCAAAATACAAAGCCACAAATCTAAACTTCAAAAATCGACATATTCACATATATGAAAATGCAAATACCAAATTATAACTAATAAAAAATGCAATCTTCCGTAATAAACTATCATTAAGAGTTCATCATACTATAATTTTTCCAATCAAAAGTACATTTAGAAGATTTAAAAAACTGTACAAAGTCAGATTGCTACGGTAAACGAAAGAGTGGTAATTACCGGTGATTAGGGCACCGATCCGATGACTAATCTCATGGATTGGAGATCCAAAAAACGAACCATGGAGATGCTATGGTCGACGACAAGGAGGGTTGAGGACTCATGAGAGTCAGTCGATCTATTCACCAAAGTCGTAGATTCCACCGATCTGTTCAACAAGGCCAGAGTCATCGCCAGATACAACGAAGGGTGTTTCTGTTTGTTGAAGTGAAGATGGTGGAGAATATTGAGAGAGGAAAGAATTAATATGATGGAGAGAAGAAAGAATATGATGAAGAGAAAAAAGAAAATGGTGGAGATAAGAAAGAAAATGATGGAGAGAAGATGGAGGTTTGGTCTTAGGTGAGAAACGTAGAAGAAGAAGGGTGATTTTTTTCTTTTGAATGGATTTATATTTTTTAAATATTTTAATAACTACCAAAAATACTACATTAAATCGAAGCCTTTGATTCATCCCATCTAAATGTTCATAATTGAACTTTAAGGACTATGGTTAACGGGTAGGACTAAGTTGATCCTATATATATATATATATATATATATATATATATATATATATACCGAATCTTATGTGAACGGGAAATGGTCGAACTGGAGTTTTTTGTCCGGTTTGATACTTGGAATATTTATAAATGGTAAATATCATTTCATGTCGTCAAACAGTTCTATCGTATTCTCCCAAATACATAAACGGGTCCGTGTAATTAAGTGAGTAATTAATCCCTTTGTAGATCTATTTTTGTATGAGAACATACCAGACATGAAAATACTTGTTACTCGGTATTCGGGACTAGTAGCGAAACAATTAAGTAAAATAGGTGCCGGTACTGTATAAAAATACTTGGTATGATATTCGGTAAAATTGATAGAAGTACTGATCTCAACCCTAATTTAAAGGTTATTCGGAAAAACGGGTACCAATTCGAGATTTTTGTTCCACGCTTTCTAGAAACCGGATCTTTCCGATTCTATGGTCAAATAGTTAAAATTCGATGAAAGATGTGGTTTTATCGGTGGATTAAATGCCAATTTGTCATTCTTAAGGAAGTTGAATTCTCAATTAATATAATAATTACAACTAAGGCTCTAGCCTAGTTGTACGGGGAGATTTACCCCATAGAGTAGGTCTTGGGTTTAAGCTTGGGTAGTGGGGGTTTTGTCTAAAAATAATGGAGGATATTATTCCCTCATGATGCGTGGCTCGGGGTTCGCATACTGCCACTATATGAATGTTACTGCGGATATGGCCCACTAACTTAACATCGCTGTTCAAAAAAGTTAATATAATAATTAATACGAAAATATGATCTTGCTCTCGCAATCTTTTAAGGAGAATGTTAACTATAGCCGTATATGTTTATAGTTTCTAAAAATAACAATCATAACTTATGTTTCATAATCAACATTCTATGTTTACATAAAAATCCATGTGAATCAGCTTTTAATTAGTACTCAAACTTTCCATTTATGATATAGTGATATACGAATATTTCTTTTTAAAAATTAATACCATAAATTATTACTCTTATTCACAACACTTAGAGTTGTGGTTAGCATTTTCCAACTTTTAAATATGGAGAAATTTAATAATCTTGGTGTTTATATATTTCATCGTTTAAGATAGTTGTGAGGGCAATATTATGAATGATACATCATGTTTTATTTCCCCTAATAATAAATATAGATCTGATTGTTTGTTTTTATAAAAGGTCCAAATGTTTGCAAATAATTGTTTTGTATTGGTGAATATCAAACTTTGGATGCAATCACCATCACCACATTTTTTATGTAACCAATTTAGAATACAACCATGGCAAAAATGGCTTGAAATACTGATTATGAGTCGGTGGCGACAATTTTGAGTATATATGGCAACAAAGGTTAGAGAGTGTGAGTATGGTTATGAGTGTTTAAGAGTGTAAGTAAAACCTTGGTAATTTGTTAGTGTGAGAACGATTAATTAAAACTATTAGAAGTGTGAGTAGGGCAACATGCAACGTTCTAAAGTTTGAGTCAAGGATGGTCAAGGAATTAGAAGTCGTCATCGACTGTGGCGTTAACAATTATAGATGATAACGATAGTTTAAAGCATGAAGTTTGAAGCTTGTTATTAACGGGTTCTTATTATTTGGCGTTGGATAACATACAGAGGTTTTTAAAGGTAAATCTATCAATTATTCATTTAGTGCTTTTAAGAAGTTTCCACGAAGATAAAAACAAACACATCTTACATTTAAAATTTCTTAACGTATTAAGACTAGTTTAAAAAAACAAACGACCCTTAACACGTCTTGTCCTTCTAAGGTATTTCAAGGTGTAGGACTTGCCAAGTAAAACCTTTTTTAAATGTAATTATGTAAGATCTTAAGTGCATAATATTTAACATTCAAAGTGTTAAAATCACAGCAATGCGTATTGCCTTTTTCCTCTCAATTACACGACGAACTTGAATGTAAGTGTGTGTATGTGTGTAAGCGATCACAAACAGAATTCACCACAGAACCATACCATTGCATTGATATCGAAGTCATTATATACACAGTGTTCTCAACTAACCAACTAACATATAGAACTGCACATTCAGTCCCTATACATTGGTTATTATAGAATTAGTCCCTATAGTGTAACTAACTAGACAATAACAACCAACTCATATTACACAAAGTTAATAATCCAACTAAATCCATCTTGTAAATTATGCAGTGTCTAAACTATTGATTTGGCTTCTTTTGTTGTTGATTTCAGTTGCTGATGACGAAGCATTGAAATTACAAAGAAGTGTCTAGGAAAATATTTCCAAAAAGCCATATAAAGAAATCAGTAACATACTCAGAGGGCCGTCTGATCCAATTAAGAAAGTGTTGGAATTTTATGTGAAAACACAAAATTGAATGTTGTCAAGTTTGTGTCCCACATAGGAGGGAGAAGAAACATTTGGTGGGTTTATAAGGGATTTCACTCCCTTAGTATTCAAACCAAATGGTGGGGGTCTAGTAGGGGTATCCCCACGCGCCGAGCCGGAGCCGCGTGCCCGCTAGTGGCGCGTGTAGGCGCACTTTGCACGTACGCATCGTCGCTTAAGGAGCTAAGGAGCTTTTCTTTTTCAGTAAAGTGGGTCGGAGCCCGGGTATTCGTTGCGAGGTCTCGGGTATTTGATCCAAGCA
Organism: Pulicaria dysenterica; assembly: GCA_947179395.2. NCBI lineage: Eukaryota > Viridiplantae > Streptophyta > Magnoliopsida > Asterales > Asteraceae > Pulicaria > Pulicaria dysenterica. The sequence goes on from OX359295.1 coordinate 52,644,381, forward strand.
GCTGATGGGTCGGGTTAGGACCCAGTCTGCGTCAGGTGCGAGAAAGGGGGGGTCAGCCCACGTTTGGGGGAGTTGCCCTGGATTTTCGGAGCTGACCAGCTCCAGGCTTGGCTTTAAAACCGAGTCCAGCCTCCCCATTCTGTACACTTACGAAAAACTGCTTCTCCCCTTCTCTGCGTTTTTCTGCATACAGCTTTCTGCCATCGTTCTTCCAGTAATTCTCGAAAAACAGTGCTGTGTTTTTTCGAGATCATAGGCTGCATTAAATCCTGGGTTTATTGCGTTTGAGGCTGCAGCAAATACAGCAACGTAATCACCTTTAAGGACAGGAGCAATTCCGTGCGGTTCTTCGTCTGTTCTTCGTGTTACTTGCTAAAGATCAACGAGTTTCAGGTTGGTATTACTTTTGTGTATTGTGTTTTTTAAATAGTCCGATAACGGGACACTCTCCTTCTACCTTTCTTTCTGATTGATCGAGGAGGATCATCAGGGTTGGCAATAACTTGGTAATAATTAATAAAAATCGGATTTTTTATTGCTTGTTAATGTGATAAGAACAATCAAGTTTCTTTCTTGATTATATACTTTGATTGTTCATATCATTTGGGAACATATTATTAATTGTTTAATTAATCTCTCTTAGTTAATCTGAAACCTATTTTCAACAATCTTAAAGGTGATTATCTTTTGATAGTTTTTTGTGAAACTATTTTTGATTTCAGATTAACAACAACAATCAATGGACTCTGAATTGTCTTCAGCCAACCTTCGCTTCATGAACCAAGAGTTTGTGAAGCTTGACCGCTTTGATGGGCAGAACTACACCCGTTGGGTGGAGAAGGTCAAGTTCATGCTGATGGTCCTGAAGTTGTATTATATTCTGGACCCTAGCTTGTCTCCCATCCCTGCTAACCCCATTCCCAAGGAGGGGAGTGAGCCAGATCAGAAAGAGATTTATGATTTGGAAAGTAGAGGATGAAGAGGAAGGAGGATGAGGATCTGTGCCTAGAGCACATTAAGAACTCACTCTCCGACCGCTTGTTCGATCTGTACGCGCATGTTACGGATCCGAGGGACTTGTGGAAAGCGTTGGAGGCTAAGTACAAGGCACATGAAGAAGGTACCAATAAGTACCTTGTGTCGAAATACTTAGACTTCCGTATGGTTGACGACAAACCGATCACGGAGCAGGTTCATGAGCTCCAGGTTTTAGTTAACAAATTGAGAGCGCTTTCAGTTGTCCTCCCAGAGCTCTTTCAGGTTGGGGCAATCATTGCAAAATTGCCTCCTTCTTGGAAAGATTTTTCCAAGCGAATGATGCACAAGTCTGAAGATTACAGCTTGGATGACCTATTGAAGCACCTCCGCATTGAGGAGGAAACGCGCAATAGGGACAAGCGTAATAAGGATGGTCCGAGTGTGCATCATGTTGCTGGGGGTTCTGGGTCTAAGAACAAGCAGCCGTGGGTCCCGAATAAGGGAAAGAATCTTGGCCCTAACAAGCCTAGTTTCAAGAAACCGGCTAATCAGCAAAACAAGGCCAACTCCTCCGGCCAGCCGAAGAAATTTTCTGGACCGTGTCACGTCTGCGGAGAGACAGGGCACTATGCGCGAGACTGTAAGGATCGGAAGTCCAGACCTGCGGCTAATGCGGTTGAAGGTGGGGAACATTTTGTTGCTAATGTGGATTTAGGAGGGGTCTATATGATTTCCTCTTTGACCAGAGTGGTTGCGGCTCGTGGTTGGTTTGTGGACACTGGGGCCACTATTCATGTTAGCGGACAAAGGGCCGATTTCCACACCTACAGTCCTGCGCCTCCGGGGACGGTAGTGGTATGTGCAGATGGTCAACGTGCTGAGGTTCTTGGGTTCGGCGATGTGACTCTGAGTTTCAAGAGAGGTCGCACGGTCACCCTCAAGGATGCACTCCATGTTCCTACTATCAGCAAGGGGCTGATTTCTGTTCATAAGTTTGATGAGGCTGGTTTCAAGATGGTGATTGAAGACAACCATATCGAGATCAGCAAAAGCGGCACCTACATTGGGAAGGCTGTGTCTTGTGGGGGCATGTATCGTTTAGCTTTGGCTAGTAGTGGTGAAGTTAATAATGTAATTGTTTCTCATGTTGCAAGTAATGATGTAACTTCCAGTGTTGGAAGCCATGATGTACCTTTACCATTTGCTAATGAAGTTGATTATTCTGGTTATTTTGTTTGTTCTATTTCTTTATGGCATAAACGTTTAGCACATACAAATGTTAAAAATATTGAGAAAATGCAAAGTAAAGGTATGTTAAAATTTGACAAAGTGGATTTTGGTAAATGTGAAACTTGTGTTAAATCTAAATTTACAAAGAAACCATTTCCTAGTGTTAAAAGAAATACATCATTACTTGAGTTGATTCATTCTGATATATGTGAATTAAATGGAATACTTACACGAGGAGGTAGGAGGTATTTCATCACATTTTGCGATGACTCTAGCCGTTATTTATATGTTTATTTGCTGAGATCAAAAGATGAGGCTTTTGATGCATTTAAAATATATAAGGCAGAGGTTGAGAATCAACTAGAGAAACGGATTAAAATACTTCGTTCAGATAGAGGTGGAGAATACTTCACGAGAGAGTTTGATGCATTCTGCGAAGAGAATGACATTAAACATGAACGAACTTCACCCTTCACTCCCCAACAGAATGGTTTGGCTGAGAGAAAGAATAGAACCCTAGTTGAGATGGTCAACTGTATGTTGAACCAATCGGGTTTGCCAACCAATCTTTGGGGTGAGGCTCTACTAACTGCATGTCATGTGCACAATAGGATCACTAGTCGTGTGATTCCTACGAGTCCATATGAGTTGTGGAAAGGGAGAAAACCAAACATCGACTATATGAGAGTCTGGGGGTGTTTGGCTTACTACCGCACGCCTGATCCTAAGAGATCCAAACTGGGAGACCGAGCTATTAAGAGCATATTCGTTGGTTATGCGATGAATAGCAAAGCCTACAGACTTTTGGATAAAGAATCAGGAGTTATCGTAGAATCCAGAGATGTGGAATTCTTCGAAGATAAGTTTTCAAAAGATGTTGAAAACTCAAACCCCACTGTAACTCCTAGTACTTCTCGATATGTTCCCGAGCCTTCTCGAGTTATAGAAGAGCCAAGGAGAAGTACCAGAGTTAGAAAAGAAAGAAATCTTGGAGATGATTTCTTGTCTTATTTGGTTGAAGGGACACAAAAGAAAGTGACGAGACAGGTCATTTTCACCATTAATTTGGATGATGACCCTAAGACCTTTACTGAGGCTATGTCATATAGAGATGCTCCTTTGTGGAAGGAAGCTGTGAATGATGAGATGGACTCAATTTTGGGTAATGAAACTTGGGAGTTAGCTGATCTTCCCAAGGAAAAGAAACCCATTGGATCTAAGTGGATATTTAAGAAGAAATACCACCCAAATGGATCCATATCTGCCTATAAAGCAAGATTAGTTGCTAAGGGGTATAGGCAGAGAGAAGGCATTGACTATTTTGACACCTATGCTCCAGTTGCTAGGATTAGTTCTATTAGAACTCTCATAGCAATATCCGCTTTGAAAGGACTGTACATTCATCAAATGGATGTGAAGACAGCTTTTCTTAACGGATACTTAAATGAGGAGATTTATTTGGAGCAACCCGAAGGGTTTGTGGTACCCGGACAGGAAAACAAAGTGTGTAGACTTATTAAATCCTTGTACGGGCTTAAACAAGCACCTAAGCTGTGGCATGAGAGATTTGATACCACTGTGATTGCCTTCGGATTTCGGCACAACGGTGCTGATAGGTGTATTTATACTAAATGCACTTCTGATTACACAGTAATTATTTGCCTATATGTTGACGATATGTTGATCGTTAGCAATCACCTAGAAGGTATTTCTGAGACGAAAAAATATCTCTCCTCGAACTTTAAGATGAAAGATCTTGGAGAAGTTGATACCATTCTTGGTATTAAGGTGAAACGAGTAGGCAACCAGATTTCTCTAAGTCAGTCTCACTACATAGAGAAAATTCTGGCAAAGTTTCAGCATTTGGATTTAAAGGAGTTTAATACTCCCTTTGATTCAAGTGTGAAACTTAGTGTGAACTCTGGTCGAACAGTGGCTCAACTAGAGTATGCTAGTGCAATTGGTAGCATGATGTATGCTACACATTGCACTCGACCTGACATTGCTTTTGCTGTAAGCAAACTGAGTCAGTATACTGTTAACCCTAGTGTAGAGCACTGGAAAGCAGTAAGCAGAGTATTGGGGTACCTGAAAAGGACTATTACTCTTGAATTGACATACGCGTCATCTCCTGGTATACTAGAAGGGTATTCTGATGCTAGCTGGATTGATAAAACCAGTGACTCAAAATCCACAAGTGGTTGGATTTTTACCTTGGCTGGAGGAGCTATTTCTTGGGCGAGCAAGAAACAGACGTGTATAGCACACTCGACTATGGAAGCCGAGTTGATAGCCTTAGCTGCGGCGGGCAAAGAGGCAGAGTGGATTAGAGATCTACTCTTGGACATTCGTCTGTGGGATGTTCCTATGCCTTCAATTCCTATGTACTGTGACAGTGAGGCCACACTGTCTAGAGTATACAATGCAGTGTATAATGGGAAGTCAAGACATGTTGGTCTTCGACACGATTTTGTGAGACAACTCATTGAGAACGGTACCATCAAAGTTGTCTTTGTCAAGTCGAGTAAGAACTTGGCTGATCCACTAACCAAACCTCTGACGAGAGATTTGGTTGGAACTACCACAAGAGACATGGGTCTAAAACCACAGTAGAATCGGTTAGTGATGGAAACCCAACTTGAATTTAGTGCTCCTATCTCTCAAGTTTAAAGGGTAACAACGAGTGACTTAATCGATAGAAGGCACTATCAAATGTGATAGATCCATGTGTGGTAATGATAGTGCGTCGTTGCCGAGAATTAGGTTGAGATTATTCTCTTAACAAAGTTTTGGAGGCATCTAAGCAACGAAGATGATGTAAAACTTTGCCTATATGACCTAGAGGTGGTGCCGCCTTGAATGAAGATTTGTGGTTTATCTTCTAGAGGGTCATGAAAAGCATTTATAGCGCATGGCCATATACGCGCTCAGTGAAAACTGGAAGATATTATGTGATATGTGTAGGTGAGCCGGAGGGGTCACTAGGTTCTTGGTTTAAATCCATAGGATACCATTGAATCGATTCTTCTTTGTTCACCTGCATCAAATAAGGTTTAATCTTCGTGACCTATGTGATATCTCATATCTGAATGACAGAAAACTTGCCAACATGGTGGGGGATTGTTGGAATTTTATGTGAAAACACAAAATTGAATGTTGTCAAGTTTGTGTCCCACATAGGAGGGAGAACAAACATTTGGTGGGTTTATAAGGGATTTCACTCCCTTAGTATTCAAACGAAATGGTGGGGGTCTAGTAGGGGTATCCCCACACGCGCGCCGAGCCGGAGCCGCGTGCCCGCGAGTGGCGCGTGTAGGCGCACTTTGCACGTACGCATCGTCTCTAGGAGCTAAGGAGCTTTTCTTTTTCAGTAAAGTGGGTCGGAGCCCGGGTATTCGTTGCGAGGTCTCGGGTATTTGATCCAAGCGGCAGATGGGTCGGGTTAGGACCCAGTCTGCGTCAGGTGCGAGAAAGGGGGGGTCAGCCCACGTTTGGGGGAGTTGCCTTGGCTTTAAAACCGAGTCCAGCCTCCCCATTCTGTACACTTACGAAAAACTGCTTCTCCCCTTCTCTGCGTTTTTCTGCATACAGCTTTCTGCCATCGTTCTTCCAGTAATTCTCGAAAAACAGTGCTGTTTTTTTTCGAGATCAGAGGCTGCATTAAATCCTGGGTTTATTGCGTTTGAGGCTGCAGCAAATACAGCAACGTAATCACCTTTAAGGACAGGAGCAATTCCGTGCGGTTCTTCGTCTGTTCTTCGTGTTACTTGCTAAAGATCAACGAGTTTCAGGTTGGTATTACTTTTGTGTATTGTGTTTTTTAAATAGTCCGATAACGGGACACTCTCCTTCTACCTTTATTTCTGATTGATCGAGAAGGATCATCAGGGTTGGCAATAACTTGGTAATAATTAATAAAAATCGGATTTTTTATTGCCTGTTAATGTGATAAGAACAATCAAGTTTCTTTCTTGATATATATACTTTGATTGTTCATATCATTTGGGAACATATTATTAATTGTTTAATTAATCTCTCTTAGTTAATCTGAAACCTATTTTCAACAGAAAGACCACGTGCCAGCAGGTTCTGTAAATGGTGATCAAGTTCTGCAACTACAGAAACTCATTTCTGAACATGTAGCCAACATGAATGTTGAAACACACCACATAATCCAAGGGCAACATGCTTCTGGAAAGGAATATCAAGCTATACGACAAGAAGAACTAATATCTGAACATACAACTAAAATGCATGTTGAAACCCAGAAGATCATCAAAGGGCCTATGGAAGCAAGTACTTCAACTTCAGGATATAATAACATAAAAAGGACATACTCATCCCGAATACTATTCATTGCTGCAGAAATGGGCAATACTGAATTTATAGTTGAGCTCATTCGTGGATATCCTGATCTCATATGGAAGGTCAATGATAACAATCAAACTATATTTCATGTTGCTGTCAAACATCGTCATCATGGTATTTTACAACCTATTATATGAGATAGGCTCAATGAAGGATCTGATTACACCTCTTCGAGATGAGGATAATAACACTATGTTGCATTTAGCGGGAACATGTGCCAAGAAAAAACGACTTGAGGAAGTGTCAGGAGCTGCTCTACAGATGCAACGAGAACTATTATGGTTCCAAGTACGTATACTAAAAGTTACTCTTTAATTTCTTGTTTCCTTTCGCTTACACAATGATCAATCGAGTACTGTTCTAGATTAGCATAACCATAAAGTAGTCTTTAATTAACTACTCCTTGTTTTTTTTTTTTTGAACGGCTAAACGCACACACACTCTAATCTACACCTTTTTTCTAAATTACACCATTTTGTCCATGACGGGACTCGAACCCCTGACCTTTGGCCAGGCACCTAAGTTCAAGAGCACTCCTTGTTTGTTTTCAATATTTAGGAAGTAGAGCGTATGATACCTCCTTCTTATAGAGAACGACAGAACAAAGCTGTCCTAACACCACAGGAATTATTCAGTGAGGAACACAAAGATCTAATTGCAGAAGGTGAGAAGTGGATGAAAGGGACGGCTAGTCAATGCATGGTTGTCGCTGCTCTTATTGCAACAATAGTATTTGCTGCAACTTTTACGGTTCCGGGGGGATACAATCAGAACGATGGTATACCTTTTTTCTATCGAGAGCCGACCTTTATAGTCTTTGTGGTGGCAGATGCAATATCTTTGTTCTTTTCAGCGACTTCAATACTAACGTTCTTATCCATCCTCACATCTCGTTATGCCGAACGTGATTTTGTGGCATCATTACCCATGAAGCTTATGTTAGGTCTAATGACGCTTTTCCTCTCTATAACAACCATGGTACGTGGTTGCTTTTACCGTTAGCTTTTTCGTACTATACCACAAAGGTATGATATGGGTAGCTATCCTTATGGTCGTGTTTGCCATCTTTCCGGTACTGCTATATGTTGTGCTGCAATATCATCTGTTAATTGATGTAATTCGCTCAACATATGGTTCTAAGTACCTCTTTAAGCCCGAGAAACATGTTCTTTATTATCAAAACCCCAAGGTCTAATATTATTAAGCATTTTGTTCTTGATTGTAGCGGATCCAGTTTCAGTTGGCTAGCTAGATTGTCTTTGTAACATGATTAATTGTAAGATGCATATTGTAATTGATAACGTATTTCTTTTTCTTCATGTTAATTCATTTTATTAGCATTGTTTTTTTTACACCAACTCCTGGGCTCATGTTGGCGGTTAATCCAGTGACTCGTGATTAGGGCATATTGGACCGGGTTTATTTTAAGAGCTGTTTTTGGTAATTATGTGCCAACAAGTTTTGTTCTAATTAAGGCTGCAAGAAATCATTATATTTTAGCTAGTTTAATATACATGTTTCCAAATCTCAAGTAAATTATTCCTAATTAAATATTTAACTATTAACATAGGACAGTCATTGGTTTATGCGAGTTGTAATTGACAAAGTATTAATTAACTTTTATTTAATTTAACATAGATGAATTAAAGTACTAAACAATGTAATAGTCTTTAATTAGTGAAAATACGCAACAGTACTACCTAAAACATACAATTACCTGTTATATATAAGTATTATTATAAACAATTACCTATTAACATAGGCCAGTCATTGGTTTATGCGAGTGTGTGAGGTGTGGGGTGGAGTGGAGGGATGCAGGGTAAGGGGAAGGTAAAGTAGAAGAATGGAGAGAAGTATGGTCAGTAGCGTGTAGCCGTGTAAAGATAACAGTCTTAAATAAAAGCTTACGCAACAGAGGGTGTAAAAAATCGAACGCAGTCTCTTTAGATAAATAAGTTGGGGCCGTCTTTACCGCTAGACCAAGAAAGGCAAAGTTGTTAAAAGAGCAAACTCAAGTTATATATTATTATAAACAACTGTAATTGAGCAGTAATATTTTGTCTTGCAAAATGTTAGTATTTAAATATTGAGTTAAATTATATTAAATACATAAATAATATTATTTTTTACAATAAATAATGGGTCAACATTCATAAAACCTTTAATCTTGTTGCACATGATTTTTGAAATGATATAATTTTTTGAGGAATAAACAAAGAAAGTGATAAGAATACTTAGTTATTGAAATCAAGTTGTTATGAGACCATTTATCAGGGTTCTAAAAGGCGCGCCATGGCGGCGCCATGGCGTCGCCAAGGCGTGAGGCGTGGCTCCGCCGTTAAGAAATGGTCCTAGGCGTGAGTGCTAGGCGTGGCGCGCGCCAAAGCTTGCCAATGCGCGCCTTTGCGTGCCAAATGGCGAGTTTTTTATAACGTGACGCCAAAAAAATCATTTTTTTAAAAAATTTAAACTTTTTTATGCATTTTGCAATCGAGTGTATAGAACTTTTATAAATTTGTATTTTATAATTTGTATATGTTATTTTGCTCATCATTTCCGTAACTTTGTGTAATTAGTATATTAATAATGATAAATTTGATATATATAATTACAAACTATATACAAAATCGCCGCCTTAAGTCAACGCCTTAAAAAACGCCAAGGCTTCGCCATGGCTCCTATAACTTGAGGCTTGACCTCGCCGCCACGCCACGCCTTACGTTATTTGGAACCATGCCATTTATTAACACTTTACTCTATATATATTTTATAACTATTCATGAAATCACTAATATCCGTATGAAAAAGACCATCCCTAGTCACAAACATAACAGCAGCGAACTGATACTTTAGATACATCAGTAGCTTTTTCAGGTCACTAAACTGCAGAAAGAAGATTTTAGTAAATGTATAAATTAAATTACAAATTAATATTTATTATAACTTTGTAATTATACGAAGTGTATAATTATTAGAAATTTAACTTGGGATAATAATCCACATGAGAAATACTCATATATAAAAATAAATAGAAATATATATGAAAATGTAAAAAATATATTAATTAGTTGAGTTGAAACTTAGAACATGTATATTTTTAAGGGTTAATAATGGAAAAAACATCAAACTTTGTTTTACTTTTTTGTTTAAACCTTAATATTTGTTTTTACATGATTTAAACCTTAAACTTTATTTTATTTTTGGTTTAAACCTTAAACTTTATTTCTAAATGATTTAAACCTTAAAATTTAAATACATTTCTATTTAACTCATAAACTTTCATTTACTTACTTAAAATGGGTAAAAAGTAAACCTACAACCCATTCAACCAGCTACCTCATCTCCCCTTAACACACGACTTGTAAAGCGTTTAGAGCATAGAAGGGGAGCGGCGGCGAACTCGACGACGGGACCAAGGGCGAAGCCCACGACGGGACCAAGGGCAAACGGCGCTACCCTTGGTCCCGTCGTCGTCGTCGCCGGTCGCTGCCCTTGATCCCGTCGTCGTCCTCACCGTTCTTCACCCTTGGTCCCGTCATCATCTTCGTCGGTCGTTGCCCTTGGTCCCGTCATCCTCAGCGTTCGCTGCCCTTGGTCCCGTCGTCGATTTCACCGCTGCTCCCCTTTTATTCTCTAAACGTTTTACAAATCGTGTGTTAAGACGAGATGAGGTAGCCGGTTGCATAGGTTGTAGTTTTACTTTTTACCCATTTTAAGTAAGTAAATGAAAGTTTATGGGTTAAATAGAAATATATTTAAGGTTTAAGGTTTAAATCATTTAGAAATAAAGTTTAAAGTTTAAACCAAAAGTAAAATAAAGTTTAAGGTTTAAACCAAAAATAAAATAAAGTTTAAGGTTTAAATCATATAAAAACAAAGATTAAGGTTTAATCCAAAAAGTAAAATAGAGTTTGAGGTTTTTTTCATTATTAACCCTATTTTTAAAGGAAAGAAGACACACTAGAATTTAAGGTTAGTACTCGTGTATTTTCAAAACTAGAATGTACGTTATAATTTTTTTTCATGTTTTATGCCACCATCAAAGATTCTTCACCATTGACAAATTGAATTCGTTCAAAGAGAATCCTTCAACGACAAGAAATTTACTGAACACTTTCAATATCCGGATGTATGCGTTATTCATACTCAATTGCTCATTATGTGTAAAATGTGAATTTATATACATTGCATACTTGCATTGTAATTGTATGTTTATATGAATGATTATTGAGTAAAGTACTACACGTAAACATAAAACAATTCTTGATATTAACTCTAGTATTTAAAATCTCTTTCTCGGTGATTTGGACTCCTCATATTAATATGTATAAAAGTCTAACATTTTTCTAGCAATAAAAAGTTTTAATAGTCCGTAACTCGATAATCGGGATCCTAAGTTATTTTGTATTATTTAATTATCTTGTATATTGAAGCATGTTCACCTATGTATGTGGTATTTTTGTACACAAACACACGACCTCACTAATCCATAAGGCTTACGCTTTTAAATACATTCTCGGGTTCTAATCCTAAGAACTAACAAAGTGAAGAAGTGATTAAGTTGAAGTAAATGGATCAAGTGCCGAACTTAAGATGTTACTATTTTTTATTTGGATATATAATATTAAGTTTTATCCTAAATCGTTAAGTTTGAAAATTGTAATGTTGACTTCTGTTGCACTCATTATCTATTAAGTTTTTGCGAGTTGTAATACTCAATTAAAGTTAGGGATTTTACAGTACTACACAAAACATACTTGATAGTGTTATAAGTATTAACAAAAATACAAATTTTTATATACATTTGTTCAAATATATGATCTTAATTAAGTATAATTATGTACTTAGAAAACTTAGAGACTTTAAATAGATCTATGAAATTAAAAATGTAGCCAGTAATTCATCTCGCATCTTTCTAAATTCTTGAAACAGTCATCTGTTAATCAATATTTTTGGTGTTATTTTGTTGATTAAATATCAGCAGTTAAAGACCAAATGTTACCGGTTTGCATGTTCAATTCTTATTTTATTGATTGAGGGTGACAAAAAAGAATATCTATTGGCCTTTAGAATTTATCAATATTAATATACTTCCGTCATGTAACTATCATCCTCGTTTATATTCATTCGTTTTAATTTCCCAGTTAAAACGCTATCAATGTAAATAGTGAATATACAATTCTTTCAAACTAATTCTCTACATATACATTAATTAGATTTTGCAGGTCTTTAAATTTTCATCAATTCTCTTATTAATTTTCTAAATTCATATTTTTTGTTGCTAAGTGTGTTGATAAATATTGAGACCAAATACTAATTATGTTACTGTATATGTAACCTTCATTAGAGGACTATGTGATTGTTACAAAAAGACATGGTCTAAGAAAAACCTCAAAAGTTCTCAAATTCTTGACTAAAATAATCTATTCTTTAGTAGAAGATCTATTCTTTACTAAAATAAGAACACACTCTCGTGTTTTAAGAGAACATTTTGAGTAATGTATGACTCAAATATTAGAGGATCTTAACCCTGTTAAATTATATGTTAGGGATGATGTCATAAGAATGTTGTCTTGATTCCTTTCGTATTTTTTTTTTCAAATTCTAGATACATATAATAATTATTTTTGTCAAGTTTAAAAGATTATGTGTTTCCTACAAAATCTTGAAAGCTATTATTTTAAAAACATGAAAACTTAATACAATTTGATGCTCTTAAATCATCCGTAGTGCCTCTTGTCATCAGCGGATAACGAAGCAAACTTTCTCTGTCAAACGCTTGTGGCCACTAAGGCTCACTCGTAATCCCCTTGCTTGTCATCACCGTGATGAACCCTAACAAGCTCAACTCCTCTTTCAATGGGTTAAAGTGAGGATGGATGATGATATAGATATTAGTCACGATTATGTCATAAGCTGAAAAAATAATATGACTGAATTACAATATGTCTTTATAGGTATATTATATTTCAGCCATTTTTTTAAAATATTAATAGATTTCATGTTTATGATTTTACAAGTTACTGTATCTATTTACAATTTTACTATTGAATTTTGGACAACCTATATCATTTTTAAATTGTATGTGTACATATCAAAACTTAAAGATATACCCGTGTAATCACGGTCCATAATCTAGTTTATATATTAAATAATATAATCATTTAGTAATAATTAATCACTATAGCTACTCAACTTTATTAAGCATTTAACTATTAATCATTTATAATATAACTATTGCTACTTTATTTTATTAATTACTTGATTTTTTTCTTTATTTTTTCTATTTATATCTTCTTTTATACTACTATTCTAATATATTTTATGCATTACATTAAAAAAAGTATATTTATTAATAAATATAAAAAGCACAAGTTTTATTAACGAGATACTTAATTTAAAGAATCCAAGTTCGACTAAAACCAATATTTAGTACAACCAATTCGATTTTCATAATGCATTTTTTTAAAACGAATCCCGCAACATGTAGAATCTTAACTAAAATTATTGGTCTAAACATTAAAATGGATTTATTAACCTTTTAGAGTTTAGAGTTAATGATAATAATAACTAAAAGAAATCAATAATTGCAAAATCAGAGATAACGAGAATAAAAACTAGAACAACAAAAAAGTAAGAAGTAGAAATTATAAAAAAGTTACAAACTGTAAATATGATTTGAGACTTTGGTTGCTTAGTAATTATTTAAAACTTGAGGGTAAGAATGATAATTTGGGTTGAGTTCGTGTTCATGTTAGATTCGTGTTGATCAGTTCTCGATTCATTTATTTTCATGTTAGGTTCGGTCGTGTTTCAAAACAACCCATCTTGCCAAAAATGTGTTCGCAGATTTTTTCGATTTTTGTCTATGGTTTTCATTTTCTGTTTTTCTACTTCCTTGTTTACTTCAATATGAAATTTGAATATAACAAGGTATATCAAACCCGTGCGTTGCATCGGGTGCTATTCAGATAATCATATTTTTTAGTAATTTATTTTACATATGATATAGTATATAAGATAGTTGTTTAAGATTAACACACGTAGACAAAATTTAGAGTAAAATGCATCTACTACATTTGTTATTACATTATGTACATTTAATTAGATCAAATAGAACTTATATAAACATATATAAGGATATATAATAAAAATTTTGAAGGGTTAAATATAAAAAATTAAAATGAATAGTGTTCTTACTTTGTAAATTAATTTAATTAGATCAAATAGAACTTATATAAACATAAGGATATATAATGAAAATTTTGAAGGGTTAAATATGAAAAATTGAAATGAATAGTGTTCTTATTTTGTAAATTGATTATAAGGGGGGGGGGGGGTGGTTTCATTTAGAGTTTAACTTTCGTATTCAATATTCATTATTTTCTATTGTATTTTAACTTTGGATATGGAGTTTGTTTAAGTTTAATTTGAATATTAACTTTATTTTTTGATTCAATTTATATTAATAAACTAGATAAGTAACCCGGTACTACATAGGTGGGGAGAAATATTTGATGCAAACTAATAACAAATGTAAATAACAAATAGTATTTAGATTGGAGACGAAATCTGCGTAATACATTAGAAATGATAAATATTTAATGAAAAATAGTAACTTAAGTAAAACACGATATTAAACCTCCTCAAACAAATCTTTATATGTACCAATGATTATAGTAAGATTCATGCAACATGTTTTTAAGAAAATACTTACTTAAGGGGCATTTTTAAAAGTTATTTAAGTAAAAAACTGGCATCTAGCCTTTTGAGTATAAGCAACATGTTTTAAGAAAATACTTAAGATTGTCAAATGAATTCCGAAGGCCATTTTCTAACATAAAAAGACAAATTTGTTCAAGTGTGGTCCTTCACCGGCCCCCGACCATCCCTCCCCCTTTTTATAATTTTATTAATGGATTCACGAGTGTATCCATCCAAAAGCAAATAAACATCGAATGATGTTCAAATCGACGGACGTGAAAACTCAATGACAAAGAGTCACGTGATTAACAAACAATTAATAATAAAAATATCAAACGAGGAGATGGTCACTCTTTGTTTGATAATTTTAAACAAAAAACCCGTTTATTAAAAATTAACCATAATTAAAAAAATCAATTACGTAAATAAGCAAAATATCTTAAACATTCGCGAAAACAAGCTAAGAAAAGTCAAATTACGAAAATAAGCATCAGTTTCGCCCCCAAGGAGATCAGTTTCGCCCCTAGCTTCGCACTCCAATCAGACAACGCCATGTGGCCTCATTTTCGCCCTTGAAGCCCAGTTTCACCCCTAAGGAGGGCAGTTTCGCCCCTAGTGGGCCCCACAGCCCAGTTTCGCCCCTCCTCTCCAGTTTCTCCCCTCTGATGGGCCCCGCAAGCCCAGTTTCGCCCCTAGACTTCATTTTTGCACCTCAAGCCTCAGTTTCTCCCCTGTATGTCCCACATGGCTGACACACTCTTAAATATTTTAATTTTACCCCCTTTTATTTATTTAAAACTTTTAAAGTAGATAATTTTATAAAATTTAATCTTACTCCTATATAATACATTTTCACCATAAAAACTTTTAAAATGTAATTAATCTCCATCTCTCTCATATTTTACACTCACCAATAAATATTATTATATATTAAAAATTATTTTATTATACTCATATATTATTTTTTTCATACTCCTATATATTTTTGATTGTTTTTGTTGGTATTTATTTGCCCGAAAAGTTAAATTTGATTGTTACTGTTGAACGTGTATAAATGAAACATTGTTAACGTTAGTGTAGTATTTCATTAAAAAACTAAACCAACGTTAACAATGTTTCGCTTATACACGTTCAACACTGACAATCAAATTTAACTTTTCGGACAAATAAATATCAATAAAAACAATCAAAAAATATAGGAGTATGATTAAATAATATATGAGTATGATAAAATAATTTTAATATATAATAATATTTATTGGTGCAAACTAAGGAGAGAGATGTAGTTTAATTAAAATTTAAAAGTTTTTATGGTGAAAATGTATTATATAGGAGTAATATTAAATTTTATAAAATTTGCTAAAAAGCTACTTTAAAAGTTTTAAATAAATAAAAGGGGATAAAATTAAAAAATTTAAGAGTGTTCTAGACAACTGAGGCTTAAAAGGCAAAAATGAAGGCTAGGGGCGAAACTGGGCATGCGGGGCCCACCTTGGGGGCGAAACTGGGTTGTGAGGGGGCGAAACTGGGCTATAGGGCCCATCAGGGGCGAAACTGATGACCATAGGGGCGAAACTGGGCATATGGGGCGAAACTGGTGCCACGTGGCGCGTTATGATTGGAGGCGAAACAAGGGGCGAAACTGGGCTATTGGGGGGCGAAACTGATGCTTATTTTCGTAATTAGACTTTTTTTTGCTCAGTTTCGTAGACGGTATATGTACTGCTTATTTGCGCGAAAACCTCTAATTAAAATCGAGATTACAGCCATTATACGACGTCGTTAAATGTGACTTGTGATAGTGATAAATGATAATATATTAAGCTTCTTGTGAACAAAAAGTCAAGCTTTTTTCTCATTAATGGAGGAGCCAAATAAAGAAGAGAATGTTGGATGCATACAACCTCATGGATGGATTGTTGCTTGTGTTAAATATTTAAAATGATTAAAATAGTTTTAATTAAGATGTTAATTTCTAAGTAGGAAAACATAATATTGCCAGCGGTATATATTACCTTTTTGATAATATAATAATTTTGATACTAAAGTAAGTAAATTATTACGGTTGTTCATAGTTTTATATACATTTTAATATAATAGAAATATCCTACCTAGTTAAAATGGAGCATATATATATATATATATATATATATATATATATATATATATATATATATATATATATATATATATATATATATATATAGAGAGAGAGAGGAAAAAGTTAATGCTAGAATCATTCTTAGTGCGAGAACCGCGAGAACCAATCTGAGCCGTCCAATTCCCCCTCCTTCAATGTCATTGCCCACCCATGAATTCCTCACATGCACTCTGCCACACTCTATCCCTCCACACTCTCCATCCATGAACTTCCCATATATATGGAACGGCTGAGATTGGTTCTCGCGGTTCTCGCACTAACAACGGTTCTCGCATGAACCCTCCCCTATATATATATATATATATATATATATATATATATATATATATATATATATATATATATATATATATATATATATATATATTAAAGTTAAGATAAATTTGGCTCAACAAATTTACTCTATTCCGCTACACTTAAATCTAAGGTGTTGTTTGTTCTTTTATAGATTAACTATCTAATATTTATTTTCGTTTATTTTCATACCGATAGAAAAAATGTAAAGTTTGCAGTTTGCATCAAGACGACTGCTTGCTTTGAACTTAAGAAATTGTTTGAAAACATCTGATGTTATAATGTAAATTATTTTTAATAAACAATTAAGGAAAATCCATACATTCATGTACAGTTATCGAAACCAGCTCGATTTTTAAACACCCGGTTTTGAGGTTCTTTATGTTTACTTTGTTTTTATATGAAAATCAAATGAATAAAGACATAAGACGGATATGGGATATCAACGGCATATCAACAAAACTAACAAAAGCCCGTAACGTGATATGTATATGTGTATGTATGTATATCTATATATGAGAGTGTATGTCTATGTATGTACATGTGTTTGTGTCTATATGTATGTGTGTGTAACCGGGTTGGCCCGGTGGTTGATTGGTTGAATAGTGATCCGCCTGCCACACTTGGTCAACTTAATACCCGAATTATAAAACACTAAAGTTATGGAGTTAGAATTAAGGAGGAAAGTGAACTGCATATATAAATATAATATATATATATATATATATATATATATATATATATATATATATATATATATATATATATATATATATATATATATATATACGTGTTAGAATGTCCGTTTTAAAAAAATAAAACAAGGATAATATAACTCTATTGAAAATAGATGTAAAATGATTTTGAAAGCTCCCTTTTAA
Source organism: Pulicaria dysenterica (assembly GCA_947179395.2). Classification (NCBI taxonomy): domain Eukaryota; kingdom Viridiplantae; phylum Streptophyta; class Magnoliopsida; order Asterales; family Asteraceae; genus Pulicaria; species Pulicaria dysenterica. The sequence goes on from OX359295.1 coordinate 52,661,997, forward strand.
TTGCATAACTAAGCCGTCTATTTTTTAAATACCTGTTTTGTAAACATTAAAAGAAAACAAATCTGATTTAAAAAACCAAACAACGCCTAGGAGTCTAGGACAATCAACGAAAAAGTAAATATTAACCAAAAAACTGCGCATGGGTGTTGCGAAAAATTGGAAACCCGTCATTAATAAAATTGGCTCTAAACTTTCTAATTGGAAAGCTAATAACCTTTCTTTCGGTGGTAGGGTCACATTATGCAAGTCGGTATTAGGAAGCATCCGTCATTGATAAAATTGGCTCTAAACTTTCTAATTGGAAAACTAAGAACCTCTCTTTCGGTGGTAGGGTCACATAGGAGTTTTGGTGTCTTTAATCTTGTTTCTTTTTGTTCCTTGTGGTCTTATTGGGCTTTGTTGAGATGTTGTATTATAACCTTGGTGTACTCGTCTAGCAACTTGCTAGAAGCTTTTAATAATACTAAGTTCTCTAAGCGGGAGTGATGGTTGAGCCGAAGCTCTTTGCCTAGGGTATTTTCTTTACTATTAAAAAAAAGGAAGCATTCCATTATATTTCATGTCCCTTTTTAAAAGCACCTTTAAAAGTGATTAATGAAAAGGAGAAGTTACGAAGAAGATTCTTATGCGGCGTTTTTACTTCGGGCAAAAATAAAATTTGTTGGGTCAAGTGGCAGAAACTAATATCATCAAAAGATTTTGATGGACTTGGTGTTGGCTCATTAAGTGACAAACATTGTGTCACTTACAAAATGGTGGTGGAGATTGAAAATTGAAGATGAAGCTTTATGCGCTAATGTCATAAAAGTTGTTCATGGTGTGACAAGCGCGTGACTCTTCACTGTTTGCTAATCTAAGAAATTCGGGAGTGTGGCTTATAATATCGCAAAAGCAGGTAGATCTCTTTTATCCTTGAATCTTAATATTGATGATATGTTTACTCGAGTAGTAAATAATGGACGTAGTACATTATTTTGGCATGATCGGTGGTTGGGTTCTATTCCACTAAAATCCACCTTTCCGGCTTTATTTCAACTTGAGGAAAACAAGCAGTGCACTGTTGCTATGAAAGCTTCTAGTAATTTTAATAATGTTATTGGTTGGTCTTGGTCTTGGTTGGAGAATATCGACAACCCAAATTTGTTGGGGCAAATTAAAACAATGGAAAATCTCCTTAAATAAGTATCATTTAATGGAAATGATGATCAATGGAGATTGAAAGGTGATATAAGTGATGTCTTTACGGTTAGATCATTAAGATCCATCATTGAAAATCTTTCAAATATATCTGATGTTTCCCCAACTTTTTGGAATAATTGGCTGCCAACTAAACTTAATTGCTTTGTTTGGCGTTTGTTATTAAAGCGGATTCCCACGAGATTTAATTTAAGTCAACGGGGGATGTCTATTACTTCGTTTCTTGTCCCATTTGTAATGGCGACTTAGAAACTATTGATCACCTATTTTTTGCATGTCCAGAAGTAAATGAAGTATGGTTTCGGCTATCCAGTTGGTGTGATATTATAATTGATCGGAATACCTCTTTGGATCGTTTTTTTATGGATATTTGGATAGCAGCAAGTCAAGAAAGAGGGGGAAATTCTTGGAAGCCGTATTGGGGAGCGCTTTGTGGTTCATTTGGAAGAGCCGAAATGATGTGGTATTTAAGGGCAAAAGATTTTCTACAGCATACGTGGTGGACGAAGTTCAGGCCATGCTTTATACCTGGATTAGATTTAGAGCGAAATGTAAAATGTTAAATTGGGCTATGTGGTGTTGTAACGAACTGCTTTCTTTTAATTTCTTGTACTCTTCTAGCATCTTGCTAGTCTTCTATATTTTAATAAATTTTTGAGTTCGTTAGATGGAGGTGATGGTCATGCCGAAGTTTCTGTCTAACTTCTCTTTTTCGTTGTTCAGAAAGAAAAAACTAAAAAACTGCGCATTTATTTCGAAACTTCAGGGGATCTTTCATTAACTTTTTTTTATGTTACTAGTAGTGTACGTTTTGTTATAAATTTTAGGAGATCGGAGTTTTTACTTTTCAATAGATAAATCATGACTATATCTTATGTGGATAAAGAAAAAGTTACTTTAGATAGTTATTAGCTTTATTCATTACCCACAACTTATGAAAAATGGTTAGCCATGACTTCGAATAATTTTTTTTTGAAAAGCTTGAATTATTTTTTGAAAATCAATGTCTAGTTGTACTAAATAATAATAATAATACTTATTGTTGTTTAAGTCTTAGTATTATTATCTTAGGGGTAGGCGAGTTTCTCAGGAGTTTGATTGTTAGCCCGGGTATGGACTCGGCGTCCATTTGGTATGCTGAGTTGGGGGATGAGATACCGAGGGTAACACCACCCCTCACAATTTGGTACCGTGAAAATGTGATGTTCTTCAGTAATTGAATGCCGAAGGAGAGAGAATAGAGAGATACAGATAAGAGAAAGAGATAAAAGAGGGGAGAGATGAGATCATCAGTATTTTTTAAATAAATTGTTTTAGGGTGATGCTATATATCCCCCTCCCTCTCACATACATATATGTCAAATGATTGACTTACAACTTTTAATGTTACTTTTTCCCTCACATACATCATATCAAGGGGGATATATAGATATTAAGGGGGGACATATAGAAACACCCTTGTTTTAAAGCGCGTGAAATGTGAGTAGTAAGAGGTACTTTAAACGTGTTTGAAGCATTGACTGAGTTATGCTAATGTCACATTGATTTAACACTAAAACATGAGGTGCTTCAAATATATACACCCCATGCACTTAAAGATTTAGTTCTCCTAAATTTTCACACACTATCACTTTTTATTCCGAAGGTGGTAATAATGAACAACAAAGTTTTTTTTCCTGTATATAAGATGGACACACTTAATTTTCACACACTATCACGTTGATCACCTATCGTTATTGTTGGTTCATACAATAGGTTGGGTTTGTTTAATCTGACACATAGTTACACAGTTGTTAAACCTAAAGTTGTATAAGGATTTCCCATGATCTACATTTGTTTTCTTTTATTATATTATTATATCTAGTGCAGTAATTACTTCTTTTGGGTTTTAAGGTTGGGGGTTATAATTTACGAAAAATGTTTAATATAGTCCATACTTAATTTATAATCATGGGGCGGCTGGCTTTCTCCCGACGGTTTCGAACCCCAGCTCCACCAGTAACTTGGAAGGAGAAACAGAGACAGATTCGGAGAGCTTTACAACAGAAAATATTTATAATAAGACTAAGAAAAATGATAACAAGCCTGGCACTGGGATTTCGATAGTAACGTTGGAAAAGAGAGAAGGGGGGTCGCCGGATAACGCAGTAGATGATGATGATACGACGGCTAAGAGAGTCACTTCCGGCGCTGAAATTCCGGTGACCTATTTCGACGACATTGTTGGTGGGGAGTTTCCGGTTAACGCAGAAGCTGAAGAGACGAGAGAGCCTCGTAAACCTCAATCGTCGAATCATCATGATGCCTCGCACGAGGAATCTCAGGGACCGATGCAGTCAGAGGCGGCTCAGGGTTCAGTTTACGAAGGGGGTGTTGATGATGCTGTTGGTTTTATTAATCTTGACATATTAATTTTATTTAGCATGTTTAGTATTTTAGTAATTAAATAATTATGTTTTAGATGTTAAGGTAATTTAGTAGTATATTAGTGTTAGGGGGGGGGGGGGGGGGTGGTAAAACTTGACTTATTCAAGAGATTTCATGTAAGTGGGAGAAGTTGGTGGTACACGTTGAGTGGACTCACCTATTCTTTAGGATGAAGTTTAGATTTTTTTTCTTTTTTTAATTTGTTTGGCATGTACCCACGTGGAGATGGATAGCCTATTTATATAGGGCATATTATACATGAATTAAATTGAGAGTTGTTTTCTGCTTTGCAAATTTCTCCAGTACCTACTTCCGTTTCTTTCTTCTTTAACAATCATAAATATACAAACACCTTGGTGAGAGGCTTGATATCCAACACTTGGTATCAGAGCCAGGGGGCTCATATTGTGAGTTTATTGGGGAGGTTCTTTGTGAGCCAAGAGAAAGTATGTGAAGAAGACAATGAAGTGAAGTGTAGCAGTTTCTGTGTGAAACAGATAAGGAGGGAAGATCTGTGTGATTGAAGGAAATATGTGTGAGTGGTGATCTGTGTGAATTTAATGAAAGTGAGAACCTGTGTGGTGATAAAGCTGTGAGGATTCTGTGTGAAGGCTGAGAAAAGAAAGAGAGAGAGAGAGAGAAGAAAAAGTAAGAGATGGCTGAAGGAAGTGGTAGTGATGCAATTGTAACAACAGGAACTCAAAGTAATGTTCCCTTGCAATGTCCCAAGCTAACCGCTACAAATTACACGAGTTGGTCAATAATGGTGGAGTCTATTCTACAAGCATATGGTTTGTTGGAAGCCATTGATCCGGTAACGGGAGGAGCGGTCCCAACGAAGACGAATTTAATGGCAAGAGCATTTGTGTTCCAAACCTTACCCGAAGACGTGTTACTTCAAGTGGCAAAATATAAGCAAGCAAAAGACGTGTGGGAAGCGCTCCGTGTGCGGTTTTTGGGAGCCAATAGAGTTCAAAAGGCAAGGCTTCAAACTCTTAGAACCGAGCTAGAGATGTTGAAGATGGATGAGAAGGAGTCGATTGATGAGTTTTCAGGCAAACTTAGTGGGATTGCTACAAAGTTTAAGAGCCTCGGGTCAAGTTTGGAAGACGAGATTTTGGTAAGAAAATTACTTAACTCGGTGCCTAAGAAGTTTTTACAAATTGTAGCTTCTATTGAACAATATTCGGAGATAGAAAATATGTCACTCGAGGAAGCCGTGGGAAGGTTGAAGGCATATGAAGATAGGATTAAAATTCTTGATGTGGAGGTTGATTTTCAAAACAAGTTGTTGCTTTCAAAGGAGGATTGGGAAGAGAGAAGTAAACGTGGTGAATTCGATCATGATCAATTTGGGCGAGGTCGTGGTCAAGGAAGGGGTCTCGGTTTTGGTAGAGGTCGAGGTCGAGGTGGTCGGTTTCAACCAAATGAAGACCGAAGGTAACAAGGCGCGTATCGGGATAAAAGGTATATTAAATGCTATAATTGTCAAGAATATGGACATTATGCTTATGAGTGTCCTAAGCAAGAACCGAAGGAAGAAGTGGCTAATTTGACTTGAGATGATGATGAACCGGCATTGCTTTGATGGGTCAAGATTAAGGGGGTGAATGTTGGTTTTATTAATCTTGACATATTAATTTTATTTAGCATGTTTAGTATTTTAGTAATTAAATAATTATGTTTTAGATGTTAAGGTAATTTAGTAGTATATTAGTGTTAGGGGGGGGGGGGGGTGGTAAAACTTGACTTATTCAAGAGATTTCATGTAAGTGGGAGAAGTTGGTGGTACACGTTGAGTGGACTCACCTATTCTTTAGGATGAAGTTTAGATTTTTTTTTCTTTTTTTAATTTGTTTGGCATGTACCCACGTGGAGATGGATAGCCTATTTATATAGGGCATATTTTACATGAATTAAATTGAGAGTTGTTTTCTGCTTTGCAAATTTCTCCAGTACCTACTTCCGTTTCTTTCTTCTTTAACAATTATAAATATACAAACACCTTGGTGAGAGGCTTGATATCCAACAGATGCGCATAGGGAAAGTGGAAGTCAACAAGTGGGCCTAGTCTTTGGTAACGAGCCACAACATAAATATCAAGAGTTGGGCCATGAAATCTTAGATGGGCCTCAATTGGATAACCAAGTAGCTGATACTGATGGGTCTCCACTTCAACAAAATGATATGGACCAGGAAAGCAACGATGGGATTAAAGCAAGTTTGGACAGTAGGAAATCGAGTGATAAAAAGGGGAGCCTAAATTCAAAAATATCAGGCCCAAGCTTAGTAAGTGTCGATGTTATACAGGAGGAAAAAATCTCGGAAAGTGAAGATTTTGAATTAAGTTCGCCGGCGGTCGTCAAAATTAAAGGAAAACATGTACCGGTTGAGGTGGTCGCGGAAAAGGTGAAAGTGAGCAGGCAATCGAAAAAGAGAAAACAAATTTGTTGGGAAATTGGCTAAGTCATTGAAACTGTTATACATGCAAATATCAAAATTGTTAATGGAAAACAGTTCAAAACTGTTAGAAGAAGTGTTGAAGAAACAGTTTAGAACTGTTAGTGAAAAATTGTGAAGACAGTTGTAACCAACAGTTGTTGTGAACTTCAAAGCTGTTATATAGAGTTCAAAACTGTTAGTACAAACTACTACAACTGTTTGAAGACCTTGAAGCCGAAGACTGTTAGAAGAACCAAGAACTGTTGTATTCATTAAACAGTTTCGGTTGAGCTAAATATGGAAAAACCCTATCTTTGAAGATATCTCGAAATACTTTGAAGATCATCAAGATTATCTCAGAAGATAGAAGATTACCTAACTGTCAGCAAATCAAGGAAGATCAAAGAGTATATAAATGCTAGATTAGAATTCATAATTTGTACGTACTCATTGATTAAGTTTTTGCATTCATTATTCAAGTTGTAATTTGCTTTCTGAATAGTGCTAAGCCTCTAAGTTTCTCGTTGAAACCTAAGAACAATCTGTGTTCTTCGTCTAACATAATAAGTTAGATTGGGGGTGAAGTTTGCTATTGTAATCATTCTCGTTGATTAATAAAATTACTGTTTGATTGAATCTCTTTGTGTTCAAAATCTTCTTTAATCAATTAAGTGTGATTCCGCAACTTCTTAGTTGATTGTGATCATAGTTAAAGATTAACTTTTATTCAACTTTGATTTGTTATTCAAAAGTTAGTTCTTGTTATTTGATATAATCTATATCCGATCCTGACAAAATTGGTAGCAACAAGAAAAAATTAAGTAAAGGAAAAAGTAAAAAGGTAAGTAGTAGCAATGATAAAATAAAGGAAGTTGAGACAGAAGATCAGATGCAATTGAACCCTCAAAGAAACAGTGCAGAGGATAAATCCACAGAAATTAGTAGGATGATCGAGCAGATGGGGCTTCAGTTCGACGGCTGGTACGATGAAGTCAAACAACAGATAGCGATGCTGGAAGGAGGACCTTCGGCGTAGTCTTCTGTCCTAATTATGCAGGTGGTTCGTTCGGAGATTGATCATGCCCCGACGTTTTGCTGGCTATCGTCGGATTGTGTTGCTGTTTTTGAAGCTGTTGGCTCTGTTGTTTGGTCAGTGTTTGACAATGTTGAGGGAATAATGGTTCTTTTTGTGTTTGTTGTGTACCTGATGCTGTAAAGCAACTAATACCACCATATGATGCTGCTGCAACGAAGATTGATATTGTTGTGTGTTCGAGTTTTCGTTTAGTGATGCTGTACGAGTTTAGTGCTGCTCTTCTGCGTTCGATGTTGTATGACGATCAGGTTGATGTTTCTGTATTTGTTCTTGGACTTTCTTGGGTCAGCGCATGTTAGTCGAATGAGTCAGGGGTTTATACTGCGTTTTGCTGTTGTTTTGATGATTTGTGTGGGTGCTGTTGTGTGCTTCCTTACTGCCTTAGCTGCTGTCGTGTTTCATTTGAGTCTATATCGACAGTCTGGTGAGCTTAGTGTGGGCGGTTCCTACCGTGGGTAATTGTGCAACATAAATATGTGTTTAGATGATGGAATTTATATTCATTTGCGAACCAACTGGATTAACTGATTGCATGTGGAGACTTCCCATGGTGATCATAATTCTAACAACAGTTCTATGGCGAAGTTTCAGTTTGCAAAAGAATAGTCAACTACAAGGAAGACAAGTATGGGATGTCTTATGGAGTGAGGCAACAAATAGGATAGTGCCATAGTGGTGTGTTGTGTTTTTTTTATCTTTGTTATTGTGTTCTAGTGGCTCATGTGGTTACTACAGGAGAGAGGGTAGTAATGTGAGTTTAATGTGAGTTTTTTGTATGGACTTTATCACCTTTAATGGATATCTTGCAGTTCAAAAAAAAAATATTAGCTTTTGGATGAGCCTTATCAATAGTCTCGATTGCATTTTAAGATTTTGGACGTAGTGACATTTTCGTAATTAATATGTTATGTTTTTACAATCACATGTGATTTAGTATACAATCACATGTGATTCTGTATACAATCACACATGTGATTATTTACTGAATCACATGTGATTGTATACTGATTCATATGTGATTATATACTGAATCACATATGATCGAATATTAAAATTTCAGTACTATATTTTTTATATTACTTTATTAATATAACTCAAATATAACTCTATAGTTTACAGTGAGTCGTTTGCACTTATAAAAATAAGAGATTTTGCTTGAGTCGGTTTTAGCTCTTTTCAAAAAGATGATCAAAACATATTATCTTCATGTTGTACTTCAATGATGGCATTAAATTTTCGAACAACTCTTCTTAGTTATCATTTGCTGCTATTTATAATTAAATAATGATTATATTAATATCTTATATTAGTTTTTCCGGCCACCCTTTCTCTCTTTACAAGTGTATTCTCTCTCTCAACTCTGTCTCTGTTACATGTCTGACTTGCTAAAAAAAGCGAAAAAAAAGGCTAGTTGGCCTAATATACAGAAAACGCGTTACTAATAATCAAATACGAAACTCACAACTTACACCCACGTCTCTACCAAAGACTTTTGGAATAATTAAGTTAGTGAACAACAAATTTAAAAATTAATTGATTTTTATTATTATTAGATTAATACCCCTTAAATAAATACGAAAATAATCAAAGTAAATTTTAAAAAATTTTGCTATTAAAACTTAATTAGCATGTATAGTAATATACAATTGTAAAATGTACAAAAATTATAGCAGTAACAAACATTGCAAGCATTGTTTAACTTTCTACCAATACTGTTTTTTATATAGTGCATATAAATAAACAAAAAATATTTTTAATTAGTTTTTAACGAAATAATTAAAAAAAATATGAAACACATAATCTATGACTGAAATAAGTTTATAAATTAATGCTTTTAAAAAAAAACAAGTTTATAAATTAATATGAATCGTACAGTTAGATGTATCTCCTAAAAGAATCAGTGGAGTTCTTCCATCGTTAGTAATTGATATAGCTAAGTTTTGAAAAAAATTATCGTCTTTAATTACAGTGACCATGTGTCCTTGTTTTTTTAAGAGTATCCCGTTGAAGTTCTCTTTACAGCTGATGAACACTGTTTTTTATTCTTCATAATTAAAAAGTAAACAATGAAGAAGATGAGTTTCTTAGCAAATGTATATGTAAAAAAACAAAAGAAAAACTGCTGCTACATATTAATCTTGGCGGCTGGAATCGTGATTATCTCCATCGATACTCATGATATAAAATAAATATAACAAAAAAAGAAGGTACTGCAAACGATATATTATGACGCTATTTTCAAAAATTGATTTAGAAAACAAAATAGTAGTATAAATCAAATAAAGAAAATCCGGTGTTTTAATTTAATCAAACTGATCTTATGCGTTACGTAAACAACCACAAAAAATGTATTTTTAAATGATTTAAATTAATTTTGTTGTTAGAAGATTTTAGTGTTAACAAACTTAATCACCTAAAATATGAAAATCTTAAATAATATGTAAGAATTAAGGTATTTGACATAAAAAAAACTAAAAATGCTTTTGATAAAATAAAGGACATAATTGATGAACAATTTTTAGAAATGAGATAATAACATAATAACCTTATTCTTTTAATCTATAATAATTAATAACTAATGAAATAATTATTATATTATTAGTATTATTATTATTATTATTTATTGTAATGTTGTCTGTTTTTTTGGTTATATTATATCAACGGAGTCTGAAACATCATTTTTCACAAAGCAGACATAAATCAGTTTCTTCTTAGAAGAAAACTAGTATGATCAACTATCACAATTAGAGTTTAAACTTCTAATTAGAGTTGGTACTTATGAGAATATTTATAGGTTTTTTAGATAGTTTTAAAATAGCATATTATTTATGGATAAGAAAATAAAAATTAGAAATAAAGGAACAGTACACTCACACACAGACAGTCACACACACATATATAATTTGAATTTACGAGTCTATTGACGAATTCTTGTAAATTCGGATCCGATTCGAAAACCAACATAGACTTTTGAATCGAGTCCAAAACCGATTTGAAAGCCGAGCAAGCCAATACAAATTGGATAATTCGAATTTGATTTGGTTTGAATTCCAGTTTTCAAAAACCAGATCCAAAATATTGAACACTCCTAGTGGGAAGATTTGGATAGAAAGAAAATTTAAAGTTCTATGGTTTATTATTAATGACTAAATTACCTCTAATAATAACTAATTAGTTTAGAAATAATTGTATTATTGTAATATAATTTATTTTTTCTTTCTCTTTTGCTAAGAACACAAAATAAAAACAAGACTCTTTCTCTTATTTTTTTTTCCTTTCAAACTTGGGAACACGAATACCGAAACTATTATTAAGTCCCTTGTTTTCTTTTATCTTCTCTCCTTAATTTCCTTTTATGTACTTTTTTTCATATCTAAAACTAGAAAATACAGTGTTAGCTCGTGAAAGCCAAAGAAAGGATTTTTTTTTAAAACTTTTTGAGCTAGTAGTTCCCCTCATATATTTCGAGCCAAAGAGTGCATCCACACTAGGAAATTCACCTTTATCAGAAATCGAAATGATTCCACATTTTAATTCTGGAACTATAAGTTAACAAGAGATGCTTTGGCAATGTAGTTCTCCGCTGGGCTATTTATTTTTCATTGATTTTATAATCTTACACCTCAAAACACATATCGTTGATCACCCAACCACAAACCTTCAAACCCAACTACGAGTTGGTGGTTGGGATTTATGGTCACGTACTGAAGTTTGTGGTTAATAGAATTTGTTCAAGGGTCGTCAAAGTTGGGTTTGAAGGTCCATACTTAGTAAGGGATAGTGGTTACTGCGTTTATAAAGGTCATAAGAGATACATTGGAAGGTGGTTGGAACATTAGGATGCGGCTGGAGAAGGTCGTACGATTTTGGTTACGTTTTGGTAATATGTTATTGAAGGTAACATTGCATACATACATGTAAGATCTTAACAAGTCAGATGTTTACTTACAAGCAAAAAAAGTTAAATTGTATAAAATAATAAGTTAGATAATATATGAACACAATTTACCCTATTAATTAAAGAGTTAATAATAATTTTACTATAAGAAATTTTGTTCAGTTTCAGTTTAACCATCAAAGTTTTTTAAATGGTTTTATTATAAGGTTTTAATTTGTTATCATTTAGTACTTAAAGTCTTTCTTTTTAGTTTAAACCCTATTTTTTTTTAAATGCTTAACTCTTAATTTTTTTTATTAAAAGATTGTTTAACCCTTTCACTTTTGTTAGATTTATTTAAATTAACATGCATAATCAAGTAAAGAGGGTAATATTAAAAAAATGGGTTTAGTACACCAAAATGTATTCAAGTTGTCACCTTTTGCTATTGTATGTATCGAACTTTGAAACTTACCATTTAATGTATCCAACCTTACAAAATTACCATTTAATGTATTGGGTGACCTATACATCAGGTATCAGGTAACTTTTTTATTTTTCATTTATTTCTAATTGACACATCAGTAAATTATTATTATATTAAAAAGAACTTAAATTATTTTGAAGATCTGGAAGAGTGGGAAGAACACTCATCATTATCATGAAGACTAAAACAAGAACACTCAATCAACTCAAACATACAGTAAGTTCTATACCATATAATTGAACAAACAACACAGAAATTCATACCCTAAAATCGAATAAAGACATGGAGATACATACCAGATCAGAAGTTTATCAACAAACCTAGAATATCAAGAAAACCCAGAATCAATACACGCAACAAACCCTAAATCACAACTAGAAAAAGCTAAATCGCAACTGAAAACCCTAAATCAGAAACTAAAACTCGATCTTTACTTACATGTTCATTGAAAGAAGGAGATGAAGAAACCCTTGATTTGATAGACATGAAAATCGCAGATGGAGATCGACTGCTACAAATCTGGAAATGAATAACACACATGAATATGTCGATGTTAACCTAAACCAAACACCCAAAATCGAAATGAATCTATGATGATGAAGATCGATGATAAAATCCAAGCCCTAAAAAGAAGATCTTGGAGATGAACATACCTTCATGTAAGAACCCTAGAAATCGGTGATGAAGATCGATGATGAAGATGAAGAAACCCTTCGTCTCCATTCTGTTGAGACTTTTTGTCTCCATCGATGATGATGAAGATCGATGATAAGATCAATCACAAAATCGCTGTTGAAACTCGTAAGATGAAACTCGATGATGAAAATTGCGTTTAAAATCACAAAATCGCTGTTGAAACTCGATGATGAAGATGAAGATCAATACCAGATCTCAAACGCAGATCTCAAACTCAGTTTTATAATTTTTTAATTTTGAATTATTTTTAAAGAAAAAAAACCATGTCAACAGCCACATCATGCCACGTCAGATGCCAACTCATTGTAACTGGTGCCACGTCAGCAGGTGACCTGCTATAATAGGTTTGATACATTAATTGGTAATTTTCGAAAGTCTGATACATTAAATGGTAAGTTTGAAAGTCCAGTACATACAATAGCAAAAGGTGTCAACTTGAATACATTTTCGCGAACTAAACCCTAAAAAAATCATACAAAACATAAAGGATTAATCATTTTTTTAACAAATTTTCAAAGTTTAAACAATTTGAAAAAATCTTTGATTAAGATTTAAATTATAAAAAAATTCGAAACTTTATGGTTAAATAATTTTAAGAAAAACTTTAATAGTTAAACCAAAACGGAATGAAATATTTGATAGTTAAACCATTCAAAAGGAGTTCATTTGAAAACTATTTTTATTGTTAAAATCGCGAGAAAAATATGAACTCTTAATTAAAAATTAATCAATTGCTAATAAGAGTGACGACTCTTTAATGAAAATATTTTAGATAAATCAAGTCATACTCCGTAATGACACTGCCTCGAACACGATTTATGATTAGAAAAATATATTAAAAACAAAAACAGCTCTATCAATAAATTTTAATAATAATTACAAATAGTTTCGCACTACTCATAATAAAAATAGATTTTAAATAAACTTCTCCCAACACCATATTACTTCCCCTTAATTAAAAAGCCTCATAAGTCACAAATGTTACTATCATGGACATTACGAACTACTAAAATAAATGAATATTTAATTTTACTAAATACATTAATAGAGACTTTTTAATAAAACAAGTGTTTTTTTTAAAGTTATTTACCAAATAGAAGTACTTTTAAACATATTTACTAATAGGTGTTGTTTTTGTTTTTACCCTTATTTACCCACGATCGGTTAAAAAAAATAACTAGCCCCCTTTATGCCCTAGAACGAATGACACTATCGCCGCTCATCACCACACACGTCAAAATCAACGTCAGCAACGACTCCACCATTACTGGTGATTTCCTCTTCGTCACTCATCGTCGTAGTCAGGACTCCATCAATTCTTCCTGTAAGGTTTATCGATGAGCGTTTTTCGTTGAAAATGTTTGTTCCTTGTTACTCAATCAACAATTCTCTAGGTTTTTCGTAAGGGAGGAATTTCGGATGAGATTTTGAGTGTACTTAATTTGACTTGTAAACAGGCTTTGGAAGTACCTAGACAAGGTTGGCTTTGCCGGACCGGAGATTTCTCCGACCTCTGTGATCAATGCGTGTAATTTCTTTTACTATTTGTTTTTGATTTCACCGACCTCTAAGATTTTGAGTGTACTTAATGCTAACTGTAAACACTTTATGATTGTGATAAAATACATTAAACAATTGTTTTGATTGTAATATAAGATAGTTAAAAAACAACAAAAAAAAAAAGTAAAGTTCCAGTAACATGGCAGTAAAAAAACAGTTAGAAAAACTGTAAAGAACCACTTAAAAACAGTTTTTAAGCAGTAAAAAAACTTAAAAACATTAAGAAGCTGTAAAAATATAGTAAAATGAAGTAGTAAAAAAATTAAAAACATTAAAGAAGCGTAAAAGACAGTTAAAAAAATAGTAAAAAGCAATTCAAAAAGGTAAAAACAAAAGAACACTGATTTGGTAAATATATTTAAAAGTATCCCCATTTTGTAAATATGTTTCAAAAAAACGGGTTAAGATCCTCTCATGTTATGTCAAACATGACTGATCATGTTCTCTTACAAGCATGAGAGTGGACCCTACAAAGGGGACTCATTCTTGATTAAATCAAGAGACCCACACTCATATTTATAAGAGAACATTATCAATCATGTTTGACTCAAACATAATAGGATCTTAACCCTAAAAAAACACCTATTTAGTAAAAAAAAAACTCGATTAATAGAATACTTTTGAGACATCCTATAAGGTTGAAGTTGACTTGAGCAATTGGGAATTTGAAATCAAATATAAATCATAGAAATGCATGGTGAAATCGTCACATCCATAGATCTCAAAGCTTTTCATTTCTGATTCATTCTCACCGGTAACAATTTATCCGCCGAGCCATTAACGGTCGCCAAAGCAGATTAAAGGTACATAACAACATAACTTAAATCTGTTTCGATCTACTCATCGTTTCAACTCAAACATTTACATATGTATATGTATATGTGTATGTATATGCGTATATATATATATATATATATATATATATATATATATATATATATATATATATCTGCTTTATGAATTAATTTAGTCATGCTTCCTGCTGCAGATCGATCGAGTGCAGATCGACCGATGTCGAAGCAAACTGCTGCAGATGCGGCACAATTACCCATTATTGAGGAGGATAAATCTTTAAGCCAGCATCATATGCTGCAAACCAATATTTCTTCGGCTGCTTCACAACCTAACCCCTCCTCATCATCACTCAAGTTACCTTATCTAGATCTATTCACGGGTAATTTATTAATTAATTAGTTAATTTCAGCTTTATTTATTTATTGAAAATCCACTTAAACCACTGCTAAGCTATTTGTTAGCTTCATTAATTTACTCCCTCGTTCTTTTATTCCAAAAGAAAAAAAATAACGACCCTATACTAAGCATTTGCACTCCCAGATTTTTCCGTTTCTGTTACTGCCGTTCTCATCCTGGACTAATTAATGTCTTGGATCACCGAGTTGAGAGAGGTCATTTATACATAATAACTAAAGGGGCTTAGCGGTATTGGAGTTTAGAGAAGACGCTCCCCAACCTTAAGGTCATGTGTTCAAGACTTCAAGTCCCGATATTGACACAATAGTAAAGGGCTTGTAACCTAGCGGTATAAGGTGTTTGAAGGTGTTCCTCTTGGCCTGTGGTCATGGGGTCAAGTCCTGCTGTAAACATAAAGTATAGATTTAAGACTAGATTAGTGTTTACGTATGTTTTGTCGTTAAAAAAAATTAAGAGGTGAATATATGTTTAGCTTTTAAAGTTAATTATCCACTAAGCCCCTTTGGTTATAACTCTTCATTTACTTTTTTTCCTTTTGTTTTGTCACGCCACATCACTCACTTTGCATTTTTATTCTGTTCACAACGATCTTAATTTAACTCTTTCCAATGTTTACACTCACTTTTAGTTATATTTTATTAATTTATATAGAATAGAGAGAAAAAGAGAGAAGGAGCTAAGGGTAAGAGGGAGGAGAAACAAAGAGACAAAAATAGAGAGGGGAAAAGAGAAAGTGGTGGGGGTGTTAGGTTGAGGAACTATAGTGTTATGATCATGTATTGGTGTTTGGGCCGGTGTTTTATGGGTTCGCGTGTTTGAAACGTTTGATTCGAACACTACTCGTTTTGACTGGTTGAAACAGGTTAAGAGATTTAAAAATTATATAAGATGTTAAAATATCATGAACTTTCTTTTTAATTTCTTACAACCTAAAACCCTTTAAAAGAAGTTGGGGAATCAAATCCTGCTGCATGCAGTGGGTTGGAGGTTTTTCCCTTAGGGGTTTCCTCCATGGAGTGAAGGGGTGGTGCTCGAAACTTGGTTAAAGCCAAATAACGAGAGGTAGTTGAAAACCCGCCACCAAGCAATTCGAGCCCACACTTGAGAGGCGAGGAAGTTTCCCCATTTGCCGGTAAAAAAAAACCCTCTAAAAATGTGTATCAGAATTTCTTCTTAGGAGGGGAGAAGAGTACAACGAAAGATCTTACAAATTTCTTCCTAATAGATTTTGCACTTTATATATTATATTGCAATATGTTATATATTTCATTTCTTTTGGAAATTCAACATATAAAGCCTAATAAAACAAACTATTTAATTTTTTTAGGGAAATGATACATGCAGCTAATATCACCTAAGTTAAGTGATGTTGTTCTCACATATCATTTAAAATTTTAAATCATTAAAACACTCAAATGACCTTAGTACCCTTCATTTAAGTGAATGTGAGAGCAACATCACCTAACTTAGGTGATGTTAGTTGCATGTATCATTTCTCTTTTTTTGTATAACAAAACTCGAAAGAGCTAGACGTAATTTTACTTCATAAGATAAAAATTCAAATTTGTTTATAGCTTTGGTGGAGAATGAAACAACCAAAGTAATTAATAGATTAAAGTGTGTTGACATATTATAAATTCTCTCTAAATTTCTATTATATAACACAAACTATTATTTTTTAAATCTACACAATAAGTGATTAATAAACTTTTAAAACTTGTTATAATATGTAACAATAACTGTTTCAACGCGAACGTTTTTAACCCACCAAAAGTTATCTTGTGGCCTTCAATTCAAACCCATATTCCAGCCATAAACCCTAACTAAACTAAAAGACGTATTAAACTCACTCAAATTGATAAAATTAATGAAAATAAGCATATATAAAAACTTTTCATGGATCTATCTACATGGTCCAAACCTAGGTTTCTAGCCAATTGATACTTTGATAGTTTAGGTTTGGTGTTGTTCATTACCTAATGTCATGAGTTCGAGTCATGTCGTTAACATATTTGAAATAGATTTAGGAGTCGTTAAAAAAATCTACATTGTGCAACATATAAATTATGCATTAATTCATCCTAATCAGCCCACAAATTGATGAATGCAATTAGGTTTGGCCAAAAACCTCAAAACCAAAAAAAATGACATTGAATTTGCATCAGAGTTAGAGTTATACCTTATTGTGTATAGAAGTAGATTTGGATTTGAAGGTTTTTAGATAACAAGCTTGTGGCTGGTGAGAAAAGGTCGAATGCGTATCATTTGGAACCACTTATTATATGCAGGAGGTTGAGTTGCCATATAATGACAGAATTTTAAGTTTATCAATTATTTAAAAAATTATGATATATTATATTAGTAAAGAAAAAGGATAGTTTTGTTAGACACACTAGTATTTTCGACAAATTTTTTTTTATTTCTTTGTCTAAATTAATATATAAGGAGGTGTCTTACCCGCGCTACGTTGCGGGGTTTCGAAGTGTATTTTTGTTATATAGATAAGTATTTATCCGCTAGCCTTCTAAACAAAAGAAGTTAAAAATGTTTTAGTTACTGCAAATCCCTATGGATAATAAAATATATAGACTAACATTTGAACACATATTTGTAAAATTCATTGGACGAAAATAAAATATTTCGGATTGAAAATCTAGAGAAATTTTATTTGATAGAATCATGTATTATAATCTTTAGACGCTCTTTCACCTCCCAAAGAGCAAATTGGCTTGATGATATCATATTACGATAAAATGTATGTATAAAAAAACGACAATCATAAATATGTATACCTTCTTAATGAACAAAAGTGTTATATAATATATTAGGCAGAAAAAACAAAAGTGTTACTGTTCATATATCCTGATAATTGTTATCTATATATAATGTTTGTCTAACTAATATAATAACTTTTAATATGCTTAATCATGTAATTTTGATCAAAGAAAATCTTTGTAACATTATAAATTATGTAATGTTTATTTCGTTTAGGCAATTATGAATTCTATAAATAATATTGTTTTTACTATAATTACTTCATTATAGAGAGTTGAATAATATATAGAAAGTGATGGCTTATATATAAAAAACTATATACGACAAGTATGGATATTGGAAAGTGCTATTGATATAGACTTAAATGACTTGCGATTGAATTGATTCTTTCTCGGTTTCTCCTCCTAATATTTTAAACCAAATTGAAGGATTCAAATTAATGTTTTATATTCTTCTATTTAATAATTTCATTTATCTTTTAACTTATTTGATGAAGATAAATGTTAAAATAATTTATAATACAGAAAGATATTTAATACATTATACGTGTCAATCAGTAAATATGTTGGAAGATGAAGTAAAATGATAAAGTAAGAGAAAAAAAGAATGTTTCTTCATGTGTTAGTATGGCTAGGTGCTAATTATCTGCAGTGGAATTATTTTGAAGGGCCAAGAGAAGAATATCTTAAAATCGGTGTCCCTCTCTATGAAGCATCAATAAGATGTGATTGGAAAGCTGCTAAACCCATTTTAGAAAAAGGCAAAGAGATGGAGTTGGTTAAGTATAGTATCACTGAAAATGGGGAAACAGCCCTTCATGTTGCTGCATCTGCAGAAACTCCTAAACATGTGCAAGAGTTTGTGCAAAATGTGGTAAATTTGATGAAAGATGATGACCTAACACTTCAGAACAAAAATCATAATACTGCCCTATATTTAGCGGCCATAGCCGGGAATGTTAAAGCAGTTAAAATAATGGTTGAAAGAAATAGGGACTTGATCAAAATCCCTGGTGGTGGGGGGAAAATGATGCCTTTGTATGCTGCTGCTTTGTTTGGGCATTATAAGGTGGTAAAGTATCTTTATGAAATTTCTACGGATTTATGTAAAGAAGATGGTTGGACACCCGAAAATCGTGGTTGGCTTCTTGAGAAATGTGTCGAGAATGATATGTTCGGTAAGCATTAATAATCTACCTACAAATTCTGACCTTTTCTTGTTTAAGCTATAAAATGAAGTCTAATAAAACAGACGGGTTGTTAGATCTGATCAAGGTTTAAAACTGGTACGGATCATTACTATCTAGTATATGTCCATATCTACTCCATATTCTGATAATGAAATTGTTTTTTTTTTTTTTGAACGACAAAGTTAGTTGTTAGTAAGTTAGTAAACCCCAAGTTAGAAATAAACCCAATTGCCAAGGTTTGAACCCTGGACCTCCTAGAATGTTTTGCCTCCCCTCACTCTTAACCACTAGGCTAAGAGATCATTGGTTAATAATGAAATCGTTTTAGTTACATGCGTATATCATGATCACTTGAAACTGGACCAGTAGCTAGCCAACTAGTCCCATCATATCTATACATACCTTGTAAGTTGTAATAAATAACCATGATATTAATTTGACATCCACTAATTATCTATTCATCTCCTTTTCTTTTTTTTTCTTTTCACCATTTGTCTTTGTCTTGTTATTATATACATAGTCCTCACATTGTACATGATATTTGGGTGCTCGTTTGAGTTTTTTGGGCTTTTGATGATTTGTGAGTCATCTACAAACATTTTTACTTATATTAATTTTGACTCTATAAATCTTCATTGTTGATTTTATCGTATCAATTTCGCTCACAAACCTATTATCAATTTGTATTCTAGATATCGCTATCAAGATAGTGACTACACACCAGGAACTTGCTTATAACGGGAGTGTGCTCCGAGTTTTAGCTCGAAAGCCCAAAGCATTTAGTGAAACAAAGACTAATAGCATCCGGAGAATCATAAATAGAGGTAAAATCTATCTTCTTTGAAATTGGTTTAAGATTTTGTATTTTATAATGTCAAGTTGTGATGCTCTCTTCGAAATCTCTAGGCTATATATAACTCAAAATACAATTTATTTAGCATACGGATTAACATTTACTATAGGTATTGTTATTTATATGTTATTTTATGCCATGTTACATTTTTCAATTACGAAGCCACTTACTTCGATCTATATATACCTTTTACTAATGACTCTCCAACTAGTTTTGCTAAATGTACCCTTAATATACTTCAACCATCTCAAAATAAGTATCCATTTGACTCCAAACCAACTCTTTGAATTTTTAATATACCAGTTTCATGTCTAAAAGTTTATTAATTTGACTATTTTCTTGTAAATATGTAACATTGATCACTAATTTGACTTTTTTTTTTCCTGTTGGTTGCTTTCAGTTTTTGCCTTCATTAGCTCAAAGGGGGTAACTCCTGAAAAGGAAAGTGATGCGTTGAAATTATTGAAATTAGTTTGGGACGACATTGCAAAAAAACCCAAGAATGAAATTGATGATATACTAAGAGGGGAACTTGTAACAAAGGTTATCAAGCCAACAGCAAATGTTGCAGCTACAACAAAAAGATACCGTGATCGAATAATTTTTATTGCTGCACAAACGGGCAATACTAGATTTCTAGTTGAGCTCATTCGTCAGTATCCCGATCTCATATGGAAGGTAAATCATAAGAATCGAAGCATATTTCACACCGCTGTCAAACATCGTCATGAGGGTATCTACAACCTATTGTATGAGATAGGTGCAATGAAGGATCTTATTACTCCTCTCAAAGATCCAAAGGATAATGTTATGTTGCATTTAGTTGGGAAGATTGCAAAGCAAAAACGATTGGAGGATGTGTCAGGAGTTGCTTTACAGATGCAACGAGAACTATTATGGTTCAAGGTACAATTATTCATTCTTTCCTAGGCTTTTGTGGTTATATCTAGCATGAGATTTAGAAAAAAATAGGTTTGCCGATACTTGTTTTGGGCTTTGCCTTTGTTACATCCTTTAGTTGTACATGACTTCATTTTATATTTTAACAAGCAATGTAACTTGTAGAAAGTAGTATATAACCAGTTAGTGTGTTTGTGTTGTAGGAAGTAGAACGTATGATCCCTCCTTCGTATAGAGAACGGAAGAATAAAAATAACCAAACACCACACGAGTTATTCACCAAGGAACACAAAGAGCTACTTACACTTGGTGAGAAGTGGATGAAAGAAACTGCTAATCAATGCATGGTTGTTGCGGCCCTTATTGCGACCATAGTATTTGCTGCGGCTTTTACAGTTCCTGGTGGATACAATCAGGACAATGGTATCCCTATGTTCGACTCCAAAGCAACTTTTATGGTTTTTGTTGTGGCGGACGCCATTTCTCTATTCTCATCTTCAGCTTCAATTCTCATTTTCTTATCTATCCTTACTTCTCGCTATGCGGAACGTGATTTCTTATCCTCGTTACCAAAGAAACTGATGTTTGGTCTAGCAGCTCTTTTCTTATCTATAACAACCATGACTGTTGCTTTTAGTGTCAGCTTTTTCGTACTTTACCATAAAGGATTGTTATGGATGCCAATCCTTATTGGTGTATTTGCTTTAATGCCCGTCGTCCTATATATGTTGCTACAGTATGGTCTATTTTTTGATGTATTCCGCTCCACGTATCGTTCTAGGTACCTCTTTAAGCCCCAAAAACATGTTCTTTACTATGAAAACCCAAAGGTGTAACCATTTCGTTTAATTAATATAAATGGTTTTTGTATCATGTTTTGATTTAGCAAATAGTTTCGAATTTCATTTAGATGATATTGTATTATTTGTTCGTAAAGGATGAATACTTTTTGTGTTAGCATCGATGTTTCATTGTTTTGAATGATCTTATCTTTTAAGTCGTAGATTAGTAACTTTCAAAACAAGTTCTTCATCCCCTATACTTGGTGGGTCTGTGTACTCATTAAACAGTTTGGTCCAAGTTTAGTTGGGTGTTCGGCTAATATGACAAGAGTTTAACTTTACAATTTATCAAGTTATGAATACACCAAAAGGTAATGTGTAAGTATCGTAATTACTTACAGTAATTTCTGACCACTTTGTAACATAGCTACTTGACTAGTAACGAGTCTTAGATTAATTGGAGCTCATGTATACGACATTAGTTTTAGGTCCCTAAAGTTGTGTTAAATACATTTTTAGGAAGTTTGTTAATACATATGACATTAGTCATAGTCCAGAGTATTTTCTGTAAATATTGTAAAGATATAAATACAACAACAACAATAGCAATACTCAATCCCTTTGAGTCGGGGTATGGGGGTGGTATAATGTAGACAATCATATCACTACCCGTAAGTAGAGAGACTGCTTCCTGGTATAGACCTCCGGCAATGAAAACAAAAGACATAAAAAGAAGAGAAAATAAATAACCAAGAAAATAGTAATATAAAATCCAAATGCATAGATACTTTAAAAAAATAAACAAATACAATTTATAAGGACAAACATAATAATGAAAATACAGTAAGATATAAATACTAGTTTATAAACAAATACAATGTAAAGATATAAATACTAGTTTATAAACCCTAAATCATAAAAGCAATTCAATTACTCTCAAATTGATTGTGTGTTCTAAGATGGGTTCTCTGATATTCATACATACATTCATATGTTCTAATATCTAGTATATCATTGGGTGATTGCTTCAATATGAATTGATACTTGATATAATCGGGTTTTACAATTAGCCAATTTAGAATTTAGACTATATGAAGATGTGCTCATTATTAATGAATCATCTTGGGATGGTGTAGTGATAGGATGTATGAAAAGGCTCAAAATAGACTCAGGTTCATTCTTTGTTGAGTGCAAACAATTTTACATGACCAGAGTATATGTAGTGAACACGAAGTAGCAGGCAACTTACATCAAAGTATAATTTGACTTTTTTTGAAAAATTTGCTAAAGCGGTAAACCCTTTAAAAACGAAGATATGTTCATTAATGCCTATCAGGAAAACAAATGTATTTTAGCATTCTCCGTGATCATGAAAAAGAATAAGCAAACAACTTGTTCAATTGTGAACGGGGTAAATTAGAATAAAAACAATAAAAAATATGGCAAAAGCTGAATTTTTTATGATAATTATACATATGAAAAATAATTTGTTAAAGAATAAGGACAGTTATAACCTGCTATAAAAGTTTAGACTGCACGCCTATAGCAATATCAATGTGTTTGACCAAGATAATAGAAACCTATGCTGGAAATAGTAAGGCAAACCATAAAATTTTTAAACATTTAAACACTTTTTAAATTAATATTTCATGGGCACGCTTAAGTTACAACGAAATATAAATAATAAAATAATCTTACAAGTATCAACTTAGATTCTAAGCACATTTTCGAAGTCAAGTTTTTCTGGATGATTGAGAGAATTTTAATTCCCAAATCTCCAAATGTTTGTTCTTTGTCAAAAGATAAGAGACGTTGACAGTTTTATGGAAGTTATTGAAAATTCGGGTGTAGCCGATTTCCTTGGACCCCACTAGGGGCTCTGTTGGACCCCGCAAGGGGGCGTAGCCCCTCTAACCTATGCCATTTTGGTTATACCGAGCACACATATGTTTTATATAATTGTGTATTATGCATCTCCCAACTCATAAAAATCGAAGTTTGAATTTCATTGGTAATTTGTAAATTCCATTACATCAAATGACTTGTCACCAACATCCTATCATAAGAGTTTATTATGGATGTCACTCCTCGTTGGCGTATATTTGTTGTGTTGTTGGTCCTCATATATATGGTGGTCAGGTGGTGCAATATGTTGGGTTTTTCAATGCAATTCGCTTGACATGCGTCATTTACTATGAAAATTCAAAGGTGTAACCATATATCGTTCTTTTTCAACCTCTTCCAAGACGTGTTTCTAAAATAAATGTAAATTGCATGCAAATGGTTATGTGATTTTTAAGAGTACATTCTCAAATCTGTTCTTTAAATCCAACGTCATTAAAAATACAGGGATTTTGTCATTTTCATTCTATATCGCAGAATGGTTGATATCTGTTAGAAGTGTGGTGGAGAAGCAAATATGGAACACCACCCTCTTTACTAATGAAGTGTATGCCACAAGTGAGAGAATGAGAGAAGACAAAACCTGGGAAATCTGGAGAAAAGAGAAATAGAGTTGTTTTTTAGGTTTAAGTATAGATCAATAAATGTGTGAAGCATATTTGATATAATGTCAATGTGACATGAAGTATTAAAAATACAAGAAGTGATAATATATGTGATTATGTCGGTTATAGGAAAAAAAACGTAGGGTTCAAGGTTCAGGTTAGGCTCAATACCATGTTAGGTATTGTGGAATCATGTTGAGGGCGTATTGCATTCATCTATCAAATATATATAATGCACAGTATTTACACAAAAGACCCTACACTATACATAAATAATAATTATAAACTATTATTTAACAGGTTTTGCGTGGTTGTGTTCGTGTTTCATGTCAATTTTGTGTCGACCCGTTTTTGACCAATTTATTTTCATGTCGTTTTGAGTTGTGTCATCTTTTCTTGTGTCGGGTTTTTGAATATGTAGTTAATAAAAAATATAATGAATTACGAATGAAAGATGTAAGTTTTACTTATAGTTTTGAAACAGTACAACCCCAACAAATCACTATGAAATTGTTCATATTGTCAAGCAATCCATGTGAGATAGTATGGGAGACGGTGACCACAAGAAAGTAACAACGATGACAAGCCTCAAGACCGAGAGATGAGTGAAAAGAGAGAGACAGTACAGTGACGATGACATTATTCATTTTCAAAAGTAGAAAGAAAGAAGTGAAGAAACTAGTAAGGTTTCTTGCTACGTTTAGGACGACCTTGTTATTGACAATCCGGCTCGAGATAGGCATTCTTTTAGCCCCGTCTCTCAACATAGCCTTGTTACCATCCTTGTGGACCCAATTTTGGCTATCTTTACTCCTCATTCATCGAGATCCGCCTTGTTATAGCCCTAATCGGGACCATGGCTTTCTTTTTTTGGCACGCTGCATACAAACAAGGCCTACCTTTTGGCCTCATCATCTAGACTTTGGCCCAAGTTTATTTGCGCCACCGATCGATGTATAACAAATTTCAAGGCATGTTATTTGATATTGCCATGAACAAACTACCTCCTAAGTACGTATTATAAAGATTTTAACTCCAATCTCTGTTTTCAAGAATCTCAATCTCAAAGTGTATGCTACATTACTAGAAAATCAATCATCAAATGTGGAGTTTCCATGACCAAAATTTCTCAAGAAATTTTTACTGAATTCTCACGGATTTGAGTCTAAAACCAAATTTAATAGGTTACATTAGGATTTCTCACATATATGAAACAAGAATAACATGAAATCAAAGACAAAATTACAAAAGTATTTCTTATGGGTTTTCCATGTATTTGAAACATGAATAATCGGTGGATCAAATGGTTATTGCAAATTAATAGGAAAAATAGCGTTTGCAAATCCATGGAAAATTCTTAATCAATTCCCGACTGACGAAAGTCATGCAAAATGGTTGTACCATGAAGCTTTTATTAAGTCTGTTTCCCGAACAATATCTTCTCGTAGATTATCAATGAATTTTACCGATAGATCATATATAATGGGTTCCACATAATTGTATAGACGTGCCTTAGACCACTAGAGTTTTCATAGTACCCTTATATTTTATTCATAGAGCTGTAATAATATAGTTGAGGGAACATTGGAACAACGTACATGGTATATAACTTGTTTGTATTACTAGCAAAAAAGTTGAAAGTTTAAATACGATAAAACCAAGTTAGCAAAATTTGAAGAAAAAGATGATAGCATTGTTCGCAGAGACAACAACTTTTTTTTTATAGAGGCTGTTTTGTATTGCGTTTGAAAACTGAGTTTTAAATTATTAATTAGGATTTAAAATCATAAATAGTTAGTTTAGAGTGTTTGGTGTTATGTTTATAAAAATCAATTATGTACGTTTTGGAGGCTACAAAATGCACATTTCAGAACCTACTTAGGGATTATTATTTTCAAACTGATTATCTTGTCACTTTATCCTTTAAAAATTTACTAATCTACTTCGCTAAATACTAAAAAAAAAACAAATAATTACATGATTGTTATGATATAATGCAACAAAATCAAAATACAAACACTATTATTATTTACATGTTTTATTACAGGTAAGTGTGATCTGGTTATTAAAATAAATAAACTATTTTCAAATCACAATTTTAAACACCCATTAGTCAAGTTGCAACCAAAGTAGTTGTCTGCCTTTGGTTGTTAGATAATACAGATTGTAGTTATTGGCATAATTAAAAATCGTTAATTAATCATATTAATATAACTAGTTTATTATCCCGTGTAAAAACACGGGAATGTTTAAAAAAAAGTATTTGAAATTATAAAAGGTATAGTAAAATAAGTGTAAAAGTGTTTCAAAAGTTTTTTAAAATATTAAAATTTTCAGATAAAAATAATAAAATATCACCAAAAAATTTACATATGTCAAAAGTTTTAACAATAAACAATATTTAAATTTTTTGAAGTACTACTATTAATGGATAACAAAAAATTAAGAATATACTAATTTTTAAAAAGTGTCATATTACAATAAAATTTATACCAAAACGTAGATAAAAATGAGACGATCGTAAATATATAATTATTTGTTCATTAAACAAAATGTATCACAAGTTACTAAACATAATATATAAACACCATATGATTAATTATATTAATATACAATTTTTATAAAACTCATTCACATTTTCGTAAAAACCCCTCACATATTTTATAAAACCCACTCATAATTTTCATTCAGGCCCCTCCCAATTGATTTATATTTGAAATTCGATAATCTTTCTAAAATTATTTTTGAAATTGAATAATTTTGAAATTGAAGGTTGTGATTGGTTGATTAAATTTTAATTTATGGTTATTTTAGGAAAATTTGCATGTCTTTTATATATAGATATAGATAGATAGATATAGATAATTAATTAACTCAAAATAAACTGAATGGACGTACTATAGATGTTACAAGATGCGAATCTAACTTTTTAATAAGCACGTACAAACATAGACACCAGCCTAGAGTGTGTACAAACATATGTAATATATAATTAAGTTAATATATATTTAATTTGTCATCTTCTATCATTTAATTAATTAATTAATCACTAATGACAAAATACCTATCACTATACCACGATTGTTATTAGATGTAAATTTGATCTTTTAATAAGCAGAATAGCATCAATATATTTCCCCGTTGCAATATTCTATTACTTAACCAAGACTTTGACTATATCATTAGTTGTAAAGTGAAGTCATTTATCTAAAGAAAAGGCCGACCCTGACCCACAAACATACATATACACCTAATTTATTTTTTTAACAGCCGAGGTGAAAGCTTTCATTCATCAAAGTTCAATGTTTAGTTACACACTGATGATCATAACAACATACATCTACAGAACACACATATTAATTAATAAACCAGCACCACATTTTCCTTTGTATCAATACGTCGATAGCAGCTCACATTCCTAATGCATCATACACTAGCCAATTAGCCATATGTAGACACACACAACAACATATCAGCAACAGCTAAAAGCATCGATCAGTAACAAACCCATCAGCAACATCTTAGCAGCGTAATAGCAACAGCATTCAGCATCTAAGCAGCATCACGGCAGTGACAATACAACACAATAGCAGCATATTAAACAACAAGGCGTTAGGGGCAGCAACATAATGGAGTCAAAACAGCGCCGAACATCAATATGACAGGCTCAAAACAGCAGCATTCCAGCGTCAGACCAACGTGATAGTATAAAAACAGAAGCATGAACCTTTTCAGAATACACCCATCAAAACAGTATCAAGAACAGATAATGCACGCCCCAAGTCCGTATTAGGATTCAAACAAAAGGGACCTTTAGGTACAAGTTGAATATAATTTTAATTCCACAACAAACAAATGCAAAACCATCACACATCCAGATTGATGCATCAGACCATCCATCCATGACATATATAATAACAGGATCAGGCCCAAGCAGTCACATTTTCGTAGTCACATCTTCATCAAGGTCAGTGTAGCATATTTTAAACACTCATTTAGGAAGGGTAATATGCAACTTTCTGACCGGAACAGACTTTGAGGCACAAAGGGGTACCATATGTAAGAAAATAATAGGAAAATACGATACCTTCCCCTATCTCAAAATCAGTCGCATAGCATAGCGTCACCATCCATAGAACTAAACTGAAAGAACTCTGTGGCACGAAGGTTATTAAAGGCAAGGAAAACCCATCCTACACACCCCACCCTCCTTACCTCCATTCACCATATGCACACCAAATCACCCCCCTTGTTGCTCCATACCCTATCTTGGCCCACCCACACCATGCCTCTACTATAGCCCCTTTACACCATCCCACCCACCCCCCTTTATGATTCTATAAACATCATATGTTCACATATATGTAAAAACCAATACAAGTCTAAGGCTAAAAACAACAGGTTAATCCCTACAAAAGGACAACCGTACCAAGGGTTAGTGAGGACTCCTTATATAACGCCGGGTTTGAAAAGAATCATGTGCAACACACCTGCACCACCCAAAACAGGGGAGGTCTTTATGTGTATTTGGATTCAAAAGTGCCCGTGTGTGCGAAACTATTTGTGTCCCCTTATGACACCCTTATGAAACGATAAAAATGGCAAAAGCACCCACCACCACCCTTATACTCCATATAAAATGCAGCCTATGAGATTCAAATCTTCAACAAGTTAGTATAGAAAAACAACCAATCAACCCTTGAAGGCCCAACCCAAAACACAGACCATAAACTATTTAACTGTACCGACACATATAAGTATATACAAGTATAAGATGGATGCATCGCATGTCATCCCTAATTCACACCACACGAATCCATTACACATCCTTCTTACCAATCAAAGAGTTGTACCTGCAACACAAACACAGAAAAAACACAACAAAACAAAGCAACATGTACCTCTCTTATACCCACATAATCCATAACGACGACCTAGAGATGGCAAGTGTAACACCCTCTCTACCGGCCTAGATTTAATGAGGTAATTAGTTTATTAACTTTGAGATATAATTTGTTATTATGTGAAAATAATTGTTATTATGTGGCTAATTACATTTATTTTATTAAATTTAGAAAATGTAATTAATTAAATTAATTTGAGTAGTGCACTATGATGTGTCCTATGTTGGACACTTAACCTCCACCAACATCATCCACACTCACCATTTCATGCAAATTAGAACAAGAGTGTGTGTGTGTGTGTTTTTTTTTGTTTGTGCTTTCGGCTGAGAAGGGAAGAACACAAGAGAAATTATCTTCATTTTTGGATTGTTTAATTTGAATTCTGCAATATCTGATCTTTTAGGTTAGCATAATTGATTGTTAATTTTGTGTTTATATTCGGTTTTATAGAGATTGTATGACAAACCGCATGATTCTTGAATATTATGAAGATAGGATGAATGCATGTTAGTATTTGGTGAAAATACATGTTTATTATATGTTAAATATGATTTCTGGAAATGTATATTCATATGCATGAACATCAAATAGCTCAGAATCGAAGAAAGAATTGAAAACAGCCAAGAACATATGAAACATTCGGGATTTAAGACTTGAATGATCCGGGATTGGTGAATACCGCATAGGACATCCGGGATTGTCACAAAATCCGCATGTATTATACGGGAATGTAATAAAACCGAATGAACTCTTGGATTTATGTTGAAAACCGTATAAATGAAGAAACTGAATGAATGATACGGGATTGGATCAAAACCGAATGAAATAGAATTATTGCCTTATACTTTGGAAAACCGCATGTGATGCGGGAATCATGAAAACCGGATGATTTGCCTTAGCTTATACGGATTTGTGACTTGTTCGGTTTTTGAGAAAACCGCATGTTATCCAGGATTTGAGTAAAACCGCATGGAATGCCTTGACTTATTCGGAATTGTAAATTGGATACGGGTTTATGATAAAACCGTATGACCTATCCGGGATTTGAGATTTGGACATATTCCCTAATACTTTGATCGGTTTTGGATTTATCACTATAAAACCGCATGGCAAAGAAACCGCATGAAGTCTTATACGGTTTCTGAGTATGACTTGGGATTTCCTTAACAATTGAGACCATAACATTTGGAATGAACATATGTATTGCCTATGCTATGGAGTTAGTGTATTTTATCAAATATAATGAAGATACGGGATTTGTAATGAAACCGTATGTGAGCTTGATTGTACATGTGTGTTATATGTATTAAATATGTATACATATAATGTATTAATAAGTGTATTACTTATTGTGAATCAGTATACTGAAACAAATACTGACTTGTATTTATATTCTCAGGAACTGAGAAGACTCAGTGAGTTAAGTCACTTGAGTGTACTACAACTGTGCAGACTGTGGTGAGTGGATTCATATCTTTGGATATGCGGGATGTAATATCCTGATTGTAACTATGCTCATT
This sequence comes from Pulicaria dysenterica, assembly GCA_947179395.2. Taxonomy (NCBI): domain Eukaryota; kingdom Viridiplantae; phylum Streptophyta; class Magnoliopsida; order Asterales; family Asteraceae; genus Pulicaria; species Pulicaria dysenterica. The sequence goes on from OX359295.1 coordinate 52,692,421, forward strand.
GGACTTTATGTCTTGTTTGATATGTATGCATGTTTGTTTTTGGAGATCAGCATGAGCTGTGCGGCTGGGCCTGTTGCTTGGGGATTTACAGTATCTGATTTTGATGTGCATTGGTTGTACTCAAGGGTGCTGGTACTGTTGTCCATGTTAGCAGGGCTATCGGTAAACCTATGCTTTGGCCGGCATATGGTTGTAGGTGGTTGCAACACCACCAGTTCTTCTGGGATTATGAGCTATGTGTTTGGGCATGTTTGTCTTGTATATGTTTAGATATCTTTTCTCTCACTTAGCTTTGTGCTAATTCCCCACTATCATATTTTGCAGATTCATTTTGGTGAGTTTCTAAATGTGAAGACTTGGATTATGGACAGACCAATACTCTGATGTCTATATTTTGTTTAGAGCCTGTTTTGTTATTAACACTGTAAAAATAATTTTGTAAAGTCAAAAACAAGAAAATATTGTATTTATATTTTGGTCTTAATGTAAATTATATGTAATTAAGCTTCCGCACGCAGTTTTATGTTAATTAAAAAATACAGTGTTACAGCAGCCTTGGCAAGATGATCCAGGTCTCCATTGTCTTGACGATCCAAGTGTCGAAACACAACCTTATAGAATTTTTTCTTTAAAATATCTATTCTTTCCAACACATCGTTGCACTCCTATCTATCACATTCATTTTGAATCATTTTCACCACCTGAGATGAGTCCGATTCAATGACAATATTTTTTACATACTTTTTACCCCAGGTCCCCACCCGGCAATGGCCAGTAGAGCAAAGAAAATTGCCTCCAGATCACAAACCAAGGCCCTAGAAGCCACAATTGGTTTTGAAAAAGCACCCACAATATTACCACGATTGTCTCTCCACACTCCTCCAAATCCCCCTTTACTATTTAGCCGACAAAATGCCCCATCAACATTACAAGTGAACGCATTCACATCCTCTCCACTGATTCTTACACTTGGGATTGGTCCCGACTGGATATCCAGTAAATGCCTGCGCGGATTATGGAGAAGTCCAATGGTGATTTGAATTTGCCCATCTACCAATCCTCACCAATATAAGATCAATAACTTGATTCACATCCTGCTCTTTGTTGGTGAAGATTTTATTATTTCTTTCTGACCAAAGAGTCCATATAGTGCCGAAGCATATCAGCATCCAGAGCTTCTAGTCCCATTCACGAGCCTTACATCCATTCCATGCATATATAAAGGCGTCTGGTTGGCGTGGCATACACCAGGAGACCCCAAAGACAGACATAATCACAAAAGAATAATGTGTGTTTAGTTGTCTCAATTCCTTTTGAGCATATTGGACACATCACATCCTCTGACGCGCTAACCCCAATCCGACCATGATGCTCTATCGTGGGTAATCTATTCATGGCAATTTGTCAACAGGTAAGTTGGAATTTGGGAGGGGCCCAGTACTTCCAAACCAGAGCCTAAGCCGATAGATCCCCCTTTCCCCACACAGACTTAATAAAATTGCTGGTGAAAAATGCACCATTCCCATCTAGCGACCACACAATAGTATCATCCTTAGTTTTTGACAATTGTTTGCTATAAACAAGAGTAGTGAACTCGTTCCACACGTTGATCTCCCAATCAAAAATTCCGCGTCTTAGGTTAACTTCCCACCTCCATACTTCTTCTTGCCATTTACCAAATTCAGACACGAACCCATTCTTATTATTTGAGAGAGCATAGATTCTTGGGAAGGCTATTTTGAGGATAGGACCATCCAACCAAGGGTCGTGCCAAAATTTCGTGCCTTTACCATTCCCAATTTTGATCCTCATACCACTCCCGATGGTTCTTTACTTCTTTTCCACACCAAATTTGTATCAAAAGGATTGATGATACTTTTTCATACCCGGGACATCTTATTGTTGATTTCTTCTTTTAGCATAATTGAACGACTGTAATACCCATACTTAGCCTGAATGATTTTCTTCCACACATTTTCTTTCTCTTGACCATATCTCCACCTCCATTTAGACAGGAGCGCTACATTCTTAAATCTAAGGTCCCCATACCACCCTACCAAAAGGATCAATGATACTTTTACATATACACCTAATTAATATATATATATATATATATATAGGTAAAGGTTCAAATGAAAACCTAAATATTTGTGAGAATATGAGACTCAATCTCAGCCGTCTAATTTCCCCTCTTTTCATGTCATTATCCACACATGAATTCCTCACATGTACCCTGCCACACTCTATCCCTCTACGCTCTCCATCTATGAATTCTATTTACAAAATGAACGGCTGATATTGAGTCTCCCAATCTCACTTAATTTATCATTTTCATTTGAACCTTCCCCTATATATATATATATATATATATATATATATATATATATATATATATATATAAAATATATAGGGTAGGGATCAGGTAAAAAAAAGTTATGGTACTAAATGTAAGGAGAAATCTGGACCACAGGATCAAGTCAAAATTCAAACAAAAAAAACTGCCTTTTTGACCAAATTTTCGGAATTAAAAAAATTAAAAAGGTTAATATGGTAATTTGAAAAATCAGAAATAAAAGGGACGTGGGTCTGAAATTGTTCCCGTCGGCCAAAATTTCAGGCCACCATGATATTTGATTCACAGATAACAACCCACGGATGCACAACCAAGATCAACAACTGAAAACTGATGCACATAATACAGCCAAGATCAACAACTGATCAGAATTCTTTCCTCAAATCATCACATTACAACCAAGATCAACAACTGAAGAACTGATGCACACAATACAAACCTTTGATTCATAAGTTACATTTGATGCATAAAATATAATTATTTTGATGCACAGGTTACAACCATTTGATGCATGGTTCCTCTACAGAATTAATTTACAAAGAAAAACCGAAAATGATGATGAACAACCAAAATCAACAACTGAAGAACAAATAAAAGAGTCATGTCACATATTATAAATTTTGAAATTATAGAAAAAAACATAGAAAAATATATTTATCAATAATATACAAATAGTACATTTCAATATAAAAATGGATGTTAACTACTATAATAAGAGTCATTATATATATATATATATATATATATATATATATATATATATATATATATATATATATATATATATATAAATTGGATCAATAAAGAACAATCTGTTAAATAAAGAACCTAAAGAACCAATCTGGACTTTTAGATCATGAATATTAATGGATGAGATTGAATGATGGCAAAACTGTAATTATTATGTATTAATTTAGGAAGAATAGGGCAAAAATATAATTACCCCCCCTCCCAACACCCACGATTTAAAAAAAAAAACCTCAAAAACTTTAAATTGCCATAACTTTTTAAGTTTTGTGAATTTAATCAAAAAAATTATACCATTCTTTTAGTTTTTTAATCCTCTTTCAAACAAGATCATTCTTCCTATACTTTTCTAAAAAAATTTGAAAATGATTTTTTTTTTTTTTTTGCATTTTGGCGCTGTACGGGAAAAACACTTTTTTTTTGCATTTTGGCAGCTCGTCGCTAATGAGTTGAATGTCGTCGCTAATGAGCTGAATGTCGCTAATTACCCAGCTCAAAATGCAAATTACGGATTTTGCATTTTGCATTTAGGCTTGAATGAACCCAGCTCAAAATGCAAACTACGAATTTTGCATTTAGGCTTGAATTACCCAGCTTAAAATGCAAACTACGGATTTTGCATTTAGGCTTGAATTACCCAGCTCAAAATGCAAACTACGGATTTTGCATTTTGAGTTTGAATGAACCCACCTCAAAATGCAAACTTTGCATTTCAAAAAAAAAAGTTTCAGAAATATATCAAGTCCGGTCTTGTTTGAAAGAGGACGAAAAACTGAAACTAATGGTATAATTTTTATGTTAAAATTGTTAAAAACGAACGAGTTATGATCATTTAAAGAAATTGGGGGGTTTTTTTTTATTTGTGGGGGGGGGGGGGGGGGGGGATTTGCTGAAGACGCCGATTTTTTTTTTTTTTTAATTTCCTTTTTTGCCCCTAGACTATGTGTCACATGTCATCACCAGAGAGGTTCTTTAGGTTCTTTGTTTAAGGGAGGTTCTTTGTTTAACCTTACCCTATATATATATATATATATATATATATATATATATATATATATATATATATATATATATATATATATATATATATATATATATATATATATATATATTGGGAGTTCAAATGAGAACTTAAATATTTTTGAGAATGGGAGACTCAATCCCAGCCGTCCAATTCCCCCTCCTTCAATGTCATTGTCCACCCATGAATTCCTCACATGCATCATGCCACACTCGATTCCCCACGCTTTCCATCCATGAATTCCACTTACAAAATGAACGGCTGAGATTTAGTCTCTCTTTCTCAATTAATTTCTCATTCTCATTTGAACCTTATATATATATATATATATATATATATATATATATATATATATATATATATATATATACATATATACATATATATATACATATATATATATATACCACTAAAATATGATGACATAAGTTTATGTAAAATCTCATGAATATTTAATTTCTCATCTCTTATTAATTTCTCATATCTTTTTAACAAAATTACCAGTTTACCCTTAAAAATCTCATGATATTTTGCTCCCTTGTTTCACCAATTGATGTATAGAGTAATTACAAATTACCCACCACTACAAACCACCATTAGTTTATAATTCGAATAAATAACTCTTGTTATGTAAGAAAGGGTCTTTATTCTTACACCCTTGTCTAAATATCAAAACACTTTACTCTATATTAATTATTAATAACACATTTTAAACAAATGTTATTGAACAATGCTTGTTCATGCGTCTAGAAGTAACATCTTGAGTTTTATAGTAGACACTATAAGAGTAAACGATATGGGAAAGGGAGTGAGAATGTGAGATGGGGGGGTGAGGTGTGGTGAGTGGATATCCAAACCAAGTTTTTGTGCATGCGTGGTAGGAGAGTGTGAGTGGTGGACATAACTTAAGGGGTGAATATTTGTAGGCCCTATCAAAGTAATTCTCTCACATTATTTTTTTATATTTTTATTGGTAGTGATGTATTATGTGGGTCTTCTTCTTGTACACCAATCCCCCATTTAATCTTCGTCTTCATACACTTCCTTGCATTAATCCAAAGAAGTGATGTGCCTTGTACAAATCCCATGAAGCTTAGATCCTCTAATCGTTTTGAAGTGAACTTAATTTCATTTCTCCCTCTCCACACGGCCCAACAAAGCGTATAGAGTGCCACCGAGAATGCTTCTAACTGCTTTCCTTTTAAACATGTTGCACACCCCCAGTTTAACACATCTGTCGAGACAAAGGAGGGTCTGATCAGCCCCCACCACCTGCAAAATTCATCAAAAATAGATAAAGTATATTGCCATGAACAGAATACGCCCATAGAAACAGTATCAAGAACAGATAATTCATGCCCCAAGTCGGTATTAGGATTCAAACAAAAGGGACCTTTAGGTACAAGTTTAATATAATTCTAATTCCACAACAAACAAATGCAAAACCATCACACATCCATATTGATGCATCAGACCATCCATTCTTGACATATATAATAACAGGATCAGGCCCAAGCAGTCACCTTTTCGTAGTCACATCTTCATCAAGGTAAGTGTAGCATATTTTAAACACTCATTTAGGAAGGGTAATATGCAACTTTCTGACCGGAACAGACTCTGAGGCATAAAGGGGTACCATATGTAAGAAAATAATAGGAAAATATGATACCTTCCCCTCTCTCATAATAAGTCGCATAGCATAGTGTCACCATCCATAGAACTAAACTGAAAGAACTATGTGGCATGAAGGTTATTAAAGGCAAGGAAAACCCATCCCACACACCCCACCCTCCTTACCTCCATTCACCATATGCACACCAAATCACCCCCCTTGTTGCTCCATACCCTATCTTGGCCCACCCACACCATGCCTCTAATGTAGCCCCTTTACACCATCCCACCCACCCCCTTTATGATTCTATAAACATCATATGTTCACATATATGTAAAAACCAATGCAAGTCTGAGGCTAAAAACAACAGGTTAATCCCTACAAAAGGACAATCGTACGAAGGGTTAGTGAGGACTCCTTATATAACGCCGGGTTTGAAAAGAATCATGTGCAACACACTTGCACCACCCAAAATAGGGGAAGTATTTATGGGTATTTGGATTCAAAAGTGCCCTTGTGTGCGAAACTATTTGTGTCCCCTTATAACACCCTTATGAAACAATAAAAATGGCAAAATCACCCACCACCACCCTTATACTCCATGTAAAATGCAGCCCATGAGATTCAAATCTTTACAACAAGTTAGTATAGAAAAACAACCAATCAACCTTTGAAGGCCCAACCCAAAACACAGACCACAAACTATTTAACTGTACCGACACATATAAGTATATACAAGTATAAGATGGATGCATCGCATGTTATCCCAACTTGACACCACATGAATCCATTACACATCCTTCTTACCAATCAAAGAGTTGTACCTACAACACAAACATAGAAAAAACACAACAAAACAAAGCAACATGTATCTCTCTTATACCCACATAATCCATAACGAAAACCTAGAGATGGGAGCCTTGGCAAGATGATCCGGGTCTCCATTTTCTTGACGATCCAAGTGTCGAAACACAACCTTACAAAAGTTTTTCTTTAAAATATCTATTCTTTCAAACACATAGTTGCACTCCTATCTATCATATTCATTTTGAATCATTTTCACCACCTGAGATGAGTCGGATTCAATGACTATATTTTTTACATACTTTTTACCCAGGTCCCCACCCGACAATGGACAGTAGAGCAAAGAAAATTTCCTCCAGATCACAAACCAAGGCCCTAGAAGCCACAATTGGTTTTGAAAAAGCACCCACAATATTACCACGATTGTCTCTCCACACTCCTCCAAATCCCCCTTTACTATTCAGCCGACAAAATGCCCCATCAGCCTTACAAGTGAACGCATTCACATCTTCTCCACTACTTCTTACACTTGGGATTTGTCCCGACGGGATATCCAGAAAATGCCTGCGCGGATTATGGAGATGTCCAATGGTGACTTGAATTTGCCTGGCCATTTGGCATTTGCCCATATACCAATCCTCACCTATATAAGATCAACAACTTGATTCACAACCTTCTATTTGTTGGATAAGATTTTATTATTTCTTTCTGACCAAAGAGTCCATATAGTGCCTAAGCATATCAGCATCCATAGCTTCTAGTCCCATTCACGAGCCTTATATCCATTCCATGCATATATAAAGGCGTCTGGTTAGTGTGGCATACACCAGGAGACCCCAAAGACAGACAGAATGGTAGACCACACCTTCCAAGATTTGTCACAAAAGAATAATGTGTGTTCAGTTGTCTCAATTCCTTTTGAGCATATTGGACACATCACATCCACTAACGAGATAACCCCAATCCGACCAAGATGCTCTATCGTGGGTAATCTATTCATGACAATTTGCCAACACGTAAGTTGTACTTTGGGAGGGGCCCAATACTTCCAAACCAGAGCCTGAGCCGATGGATCCCCCTTTCCCCACAAAGACTCAATAAAATTGCTGGTGAAAAAGGCATCATTCCCATCTAGCGACCACACAATAGTATCATCCTTAGTTTTTGACAAATTTTTTGCTATAAACAAGAGTAGTGAACTCGTCCCACACGTTGATATCCCAATCAAAAATTCCGCGTCTTAGGTTAACTTCCCACCTCCATACTTCTTCTTGCCAGTTACCAAATTCAGACACGAACCCATTCTTATTATTTGAGAGAGCATAGATTCTTGGGAAGGCTATTTTGAGGATAGCACCAACCAACCAAGGGTCGTGCCAAAATTTCGTGCCTTTACCATTCCCAATTTTGATCCTCATGCCACTCCCGATAGTTCTTTACTTCTTTTCCACACCAAAATTTTATCAAAAAGACTGATGATACTTTTCAATACCTGGGACATCTTAGTGTTGATTTCTTCTTTTAACATAATTGAACGACTACAATACCCATACTTAGCCTGAATGATTTTCTTCCACGCATTTTCTTTCTCTTGACAATATCACTACCTCCATTTAGACAGGATCGTTACATTTATAAATCTAAGGTCCCCCAAACTGTTAGATTATGTGCAGAGATAATTAATGGGCACATTGTATCCAATGTTATAAGAGACTAAAGGGTCACGCTGCTACACACCCAAATCAGAACAGTTGGATTTTACCATAAATCTGTGTGGAAATAATTAATCAGGTTGGATTAATTATTAAAGAGAAAAGTAAATAATTAATCAGTAGAATTAATTATTGAAAAGAGAGAAATAAATAATTAATCAGTTTGTATTAATTATTAATAGGAAATAAATAATAAATAGTTATTTGTTATTTAAGGAGAAATTAAATATTAAGTTTTAATATTTAACGGACCAGTTAATTAATAGTTAATTAATTAACTAGTAAAGTCCAGGGGGTTAAAGTGCAAGAGATGGAAGTTTAATTAAAACCAGTGGGCTTTTAATTAAACGGGCTTGGGTCCTTTTAAAGTCTATATTGTTAGTGCATACATGGTCACACATAAAGAAATGCACTCCTTATTTTGATGATGATAAAAATATGAACAAGTAATATTATTGCTTATCAAATTTATTCATATGTTCATATGCTACATTCTTTAAAGGTTAACAAACCTAAAATTAGTGATCAAGTGAAGAATAAATAATTGAAGACTCAATTCAACAAGAAAAGAAGAAATCAAGATAAATCAACATTCACGGCCGATACCACGGTCGACCGTGAATCAACCGTCGCTGCTCAGCTCACAACTCTTAAATGTTGTTCTTCTTCAAGTCAACCGAACTCGTACTCAACAAGTGAAGATGACATCTTCAAAGCCGATGACAAAGATATCTACAAACAAGAGTTCGAATTATATGAGCTTACAAATAAAATAATTAAATTAATTTATGTTTTTATAAAATTATTTTTATAAAAACTTTATAAAAATGACAAAGATTTTATAAAACTAAATTGTGTTGGTTGATTAAATCTAAGACTTCCTATTTTAAGCAAATAACAAACACAATCCTACTTTGAAACAATACACCACCATAATTAGCAAAGGAATCTCCCAAAGGGGTAAAATTCCAACATGCTTTGTGTATTGGTTTCCAAACTTCCATATATGTGTTTAAATTCAAACTTTAAGAGTATGGGATCAACCAACCTTTTGAACATATACTTTTCAGTTGATTTTTATGGTAAAAATGAGTTGAGTGTGGTTTTAAATAAAGTCCAACGTCTATATTGCAAAGAACAAGAAAGTTCAGGTACCTCACGGTTTTAGCCACGGTCGACCGTGGATCGACCGTGAGGGTACTGGACAGCTTTTGGACTTTTACCTTTTTCCTTATTTAAACCAACTCAAACCTCATTTTTCAAAAACCTCTTGCACAGCAAAAACACTTAACATATATTCTTATCTTGTGAGCTCATATTCTTTGATAATTCATCTATCATTCAAGATCAAGAATCAAGCAAGAGCAAAGCTTTAAAAGCTTAAACACTACATCATCTTTCTATATATTTTGTAATAGTGTAAGGATCAACTCTATCCTTTCTAATTAGAGTGAAGTAAGGATAATCTCTAGCCTTTAGAATTAGAGAGAAGTAAGGATCAACTCTAGCCTATAGAATTAGAGTGAAGCAAGGTTATCTTTACCTTACTTGCAAGTTTGAAGTGTTAATTCTTGCAAGTGAAAAAGAGAAGTGTAAAAGGTTTATCTCTACCTTCAAAGAGAGAAGCTAGTGGAGCAAACTCTTGGTGGGTGAGGCCAAGGAGTGGATGTAGTGCAAGTTTGTTAACACTTGCATGAACCACTATAAATCTCTTGTCTACTAATTGGTGATATCTCTCTACCCTTACTCTCTTTATTTCAAGTATATAAATTTGTTGTGTTATAAACTTCAAGAAAAATATTTTTAACACAACTTACAAATTTTTAATTGTGAAAAATTGGTAAATTAAGTGAAATAACCTATTCACCCCCCCTCTAGGTTCTAACAATTGGTATCAGAGCAAGTTGCTCTAAGATTTTTGTAAAAATTGTTTTGTGATACAACTTGCTTTGTAAATCTATAAGAAAACATTTTGTTACAAAAATATTGAGTTAGATCCATGGATTTAAATGATAACCTAAGTTTGGGGGTTTATATGGCTACTTTACCCATGTTTATTGACTATACACTTTTAGGTTGGAAAACCTATATGATGACCTTCTTGAGATCAATAAATTATGACATGGGTGATTTTATTGAAAGTGATTTTGATGGAAATGAGACTGAAAGAGAGTCACTAAATAAACAAATATTGATATTTATTCATAAATCTCTTAAGGAAAGTAAATATGAATATATGTGTTCTTACACTTGTGCCAAGAGATTATGGAAGGATATAGGTAAACTTGAGAAGCTTGAAGTAAGAAGAAATGAAGAAAAAGAGACATCAAGAGAACTTACTTGCTTCATGGCTTTTGAAGAAAATGAGGTATCTTTCATAAATGATTCTAGTAGTAAAGATTACTTACATAATCTTTATGATGAGCTAAAAGATAAATATGATATGTTACTTGATATTAATTCAAAACTCATTACCAAGATCAATGATTTGAAAAATGTTAGAATTCAAAAGTTATCAAGTGATGAAGGAGGTCATGAGTTTTCAATTGAAACAAGTAACATATCAACAAATCTATTAGAACCATTAAAAATTGTGAAAGAAAAGGCAAAAGAGAAAATCCAGAAGGTTCACGGTCGATACACGGTTTTACCACGGTCGACCCACGGTCGATCCACGGTTGATGCCGTGCATCTTCCGTCAGCTCACTGGAATTTTCAAAAGTTTGAAAAATACAAGATTGCCTCTAGTTCTTTCACTAGTATGCCTAAGGTTGGATGTAATAAACATATGATAAAGTCTTATACTCCAACTTCAAGGTATGACAAAGGTTTCAAGATAACACCAAGGTGGATCAAAGTAGGTGTTTTTGATACTAACAATCCCGGACCCATGAAAAGATGGGTACCACACATGTGAAATATGTTTGAGTTGTAGGTTGCAATTGAGGTTGAATTTCATTCTTGATGCAACTTGAAGTTTTGTATGGATGAAAGACTTGGATGATAAATCATCAAGAATTATGCTTTTAAACAAAACTAGTGAAACCCAATCAAGATAAGTTTCTCTTTCACTTCTCAAAGCTTTATATGTTGACATCTATGTGTTGAAAGTGCCATGAGAACTTATGTGAAACTACTTGAGATGTTTAAATGTGATTATAGTATCTAGTGCTTTAGATAAACTTGATTTGCCATAAAGAACTAAAGGGTTGCAAAAACATTAATAAAAGACATGAGAAATTATGTTATGTATCATAAAATACTTTAGAAAATATTAAAATTGTCATGGCTTATTAAAATGATTTAAAGTCACACCTGGTACTAGAATAGCATGACGAAATCTTAGGAATTACTTGGGATTGAAATTTTTATAAAACACATCATTTTAAATTAAATCTTGGGATCCATCAAGAAAATATATATTTCCAAGATTTTATTGATATGTGTAACTATTGAAAAATTCCTAAGATATTCTAATAATGATGTGTGTGAAGATAATCATTTAAATTTGCCATGAAAATAAAAAAGTATTGATATAAAATCAACTTAAGTAAAAATAAATTGTATTGCATGACAAGGTAATTAAATATGAAAGACATAGAAATACTTATCATATTCCTAAATGTCTTGCAAAGGTCAATTCACACTCATGTAAAATGATCTTTGATTAAGTTACAAAGTTGAACTATGTGGTGCTATAACGACATATTAATTATACTCACATCATTTGGACTTGTGTTTTACATCATACAAAATTTAGTTTGAAGTCCTTCTTGACATAGGCAAGACAAACATTAAACTATGTTGAAAATCATTATATGTCAAAACTTGTGAAACTTGATAGTTAATCAATAATTCTATATTGATTTGGTTTTATAAAGTTAGAATATTTAAACTATATCTAAACAAGTGTATTTGGTTTTGAATGTGAGAAATATTGTGCTTAAAGTTAAAATTGCATATTGATGAACAATATTTTAAAATTTGATATACCATGTTCATGTTCATCATATTTCCTTAAGTGATTATATGCAATGCTTGAATTTCTCACAAATCATGTTTTGGCTAAAAGTCTCTAAATGATATGGAAATATATGTTATATATTTCTACATATTGAAATGTATAGTCAAATAATAAATTATTTGTCAAAGAATTAAAGGTTTGCTTAAATCCCATGGATTTCATTTTCACATACACTATTTGGGTTTAAGTAATTAAAGAACCAAATTAGATTTTATCATAAGTATCATTGTCTTGGATTTTAAAAGATAACATATTACAAATTAAGACAACTTACTTTGATAAATCATAATTGTGACTTCATAAAATGGTGCTTAAAAGTTATATACATAATTTAAAAATAATTAAGATATATTAAAGAAATAATATTTCAAACACACAAAAGTTCAAATATATAGCGACATATATACTAAACCACTTAAGAAAGAACTAGTTGATACAATGAGATTTGGTTTAGAAATGATTGAACATGTTCCCTTGGAAATAAAGTTTGATTATGTGAAACTTTTCAAAATTGTGATTCCAGAAGGTTCACGGTCGAACCACGGTCAAAGCCGTGTATCGACCGTGGGTTCACTGCCAAATAATCAAATCCAAAGAAAACCCACGGTCGATGCCACGGTCGACCTTGGATCGTCCGTCGGTTGTCTGACGGATTTTAATCCTATTTTGCCTTATTTCTCTCTCCTCTCACCACTTTGTCACTTTACCCATCTTCCCCATAGAAACCCTAGCCGCCATTGTTGCTTTGTCACTCAAAAAGCTTAAAACAAATTACAAGAAACAATAATTTACCTTATGATTGAAACTATGGTTGAAGCCCGGGTTAGATTCATGGTCCATCTACAAGTGAAAGTTTCTTCATTCTCGATCTCTCACTTGATTCATGAATCCTCTTCACTAAAGTAAAATTCCTCATCATTGTTTCTTCTTTATCTTCTTAGGGTTTCACTTTGCACATAAATTTGACATGAATCACATATGAACAATGTTGTGTAATGTTTAAGCCTTTGGTTTAGGGGTAAAGAATGAAGGAAGGAAAACCAACATGATGAAAAATAGGTTTTTCACATAATAAAGCTGAGATAATATTTTTCTCATTTTATGCTCTCAAAAAGTATCAACTCACTTGTTATTGAAAAGTTAAACAAATAAATAAAAAGTGAGCAGGTGCTTCACGGTCGATCCACGGTCGAGACCGTGCATCGACCGTCGACCCTCTGGAGTATCTTAATTTCGAAATCAATCAAGTGCTCCACGGTTGAACCACGGTCGACCGTGACTTCGACCATGAACTTGATGTGACTTATAGATAGGTTTTCTCTTGCTTAAGACTAATTGTGTATCAATGCAACATTAATAATTCAATTGTCTTTCGAAATCTTTAAATATTTAGGACACATGAACCAAATTGTTGAACACATACATATTAAGTTTTTTTTTTACATATGTGTTTCAAATTTAATGAATTATCTTTTATTTTACATCACCTCATCACCTATTACTTTGAGTACGTATGCAAAATTTTAACATCATTATAAACAAATGAATAAAAGCATGTTTATGTTACTAAAATGCTATGCCTAAACCTTTGTGCGTTAAATAAATTATACTACCTTGGTTTTGTGCAACATTATGCCAACATGCAACTCCTTTTGATGTTAAAGTTTGAATATCTTGTCTTTGGCTCAAATTTTAAGGACTTAATTCAAAAAGTCAAGACTATTAGTAAAGGTGATAAGCTAATTAAACTTGCAATGTCATAAAATGATTAATATGATGTTAAGAGAAGATTTTATTAAATAAGTAGAGACATGCTTATATCTTATAATTCATAATAATCACACACTAAAAGTTGAGCTATGACATAAGGGTTTGATAAATCAATTGGTCAAACATTTCATGTGTTACTCTTAAAAGAACTCACCAAGTAATTGCATGCGTAAAGATATAAAGTTAATTTACACAAACCTCATGCCTAAATTCTATATCTTGTATGGTTTGTAAAGGTAAAATGCTTTTATGTAACTTATATGTGAAACTCATCATCTTTTGTTTATATCAACAAGAAATGTCACCAAAAATAGCAATACATGTTAAATGATAATACTTTGGTTCATGTTTGACATATCCTTGTTCTTAATGTTATCAAATTACATATGTGATTCTTACATGAAATATCACTAAACATATGTAACATTATGATATGTCATTCATGCTCATCAAGTGTTGAATAATTATCATATAACGAATTGTGGTCAAGCTATCTCACACATAGATTTTTAATATAAGATCACTATCAAAAGAATCTTTGAAATAAGTTTGTGATGAAAGATATATATGAAGATGATTACATGGTGAAGAAATAAAAATTAACACATTGATTGTTGCAAGTGGTTCTCTCTTACTATCTTGTCATGGTACTTAATAAATTACTCTTTGTAATCAAGATAGTACAATTAGATGACAAGTTATGCCTCATATAAGAAATCATGTTTGTCATCTTGATATATGCTTGAGTATGCCTATGTTCTTAAATGACTATCTCATGTGTCACACGCTTAATTTACTATCACTTGACACATGAATCTATGAGGTATACGTGCATAAATAATGATTATCGTATATGTATTGCACGCTATTTGTACTCATGAGAACACTTTTCATCTTAATCTTGTTGAATACACAATACATATAAATAGAAAATAAATTTGAATATAAGATAAAATAACAAGTAAACTTATACTTAAGCCTATTTTCTCTATCAAAAGAAGATAAACTTAGGAAATAATGAACCAAACATGTAACTACAAAATCTTTGTTTGACTTGCTTGCAATTAGAAAACTTTTGTGTAGTTATAATAATGTGAGTATATTTTTGTGTGTAAACGTAGGTATAGAATTAACTTAAAATATGTAATACTTGAGAAATATACATATCAATGTTGATTGTAATCTTGAAAAGATCAACACTATATCAAATGTGTCATAATATGTTGATCTACATATACAATGAATTATTCTTTGAAGATCAAGATATTATACATAAATGACATCATGTGCTTCTTACATACAATCAAAACAATTGTCAATTTTGTGCACACATTGGTCACTTACTTGATTAAACTATACATGCTACATTCATTATCTTATCATGAAAAGATGAAAATCATAAGTGAGCCTACATGCACTAGAATACTCATGAATGTATAAACAAAGGTTGATCTATCAGATTATGGTCCAAACAATGATTAAACCTTTACTTGCTACATAATGTATACGAATAAATATCAATTAGAAATGAACAATAATATTGAAATAATCTCCACAATCTTGAGCTAAGAAATTTTTGATACTTGACTAATGATTATGATTGTGGATTTTGGTTGTCCCTAACTTAATTTGCATATTTTAAAGGGGAGTCACCAACCAAACAAAAATATTTCATATATATTTGTTCACACCCTCACTTCCTATCATTAGTATAATACAAGATACATAAATCTCTCATGCTTCCTACTTGAGTTTATGCATATACTTTTGTATATCTTGCACTTGTGTTTTGTTGTCTATCTTTTGTCAAAAGCTACGGCAAAGGGATCATAAATCAAGGGGGAGCTTTGATCAAGGGGGAGCTTCATCATGTATTTTGTGCTAGATCAATAGGGGAGAATAATGTTCCTTTTTGATTCGACAAAAGGGGGAGAAGAATGTAGATGTGCAACATTGTTAACATGAATAAATTTGTGTAGCAATATTAATTAAATGTTGCATATTTTGTCATCATCAAAAAGGGGGAGATTGTTAGTGCATACATGGTCACACATAAAGAAATGCACTCCTTATTTTGATGATGATAAAAATATGAACAAGTAATATTATTGCTTATCAAATTTATTCATATGTTCATATGCTACATTCTTTAAAGGTTAACAAACCTAAAATTAGTGATCAAGTGAAGAATAAATAATTGAAGACTCAATTCAACAAGAAAAGAAGAAATCAAGATAAATCAACATTCACGGCCGATACCACGGTCGACCGTGAATCAACCGTCGCTGCTCAGCTCACAACTCTTAAATGTTGTTCTTCTTCAAGTCAACCGAACTCGTACTCAACAAGTGAAGATGACATCTTCAAAGCCGATGACAAAGATATCTACAAACAAGAGTTCGAATTATATGAGCTTACAAATAAAATAATTAAATTAATTTATGTTTTTATAAAATTATTTTTATAAAAACTTTATAAAAATGACAAAGATTTTATAAAACTAAATTGTGTTGGTTGATTAAATCTAAGACTTCCTATTTTAAGCAAATAACAAACACAATCCTACTTTGAAACAATACACCACCATAATTAGCAAAGGAATCTCCCAAAGGGGTAAAATTCCAACATGCTTTGTGTATTGGTTTCCAAACTTCCATATATGTGTTTAAATTCAAACTTTAAGAGTATGGGATCAACCAACCTTTTGAACATATACTTTTCAGTTGATTTTTATGGTAAAAATGAGTTGAGTGTGGTTTTAAATAAAGTCCAACGTCTATATTGCAAAGAACAAGAAAGTTCAGGTACCTCACGGTTTTAGCCACGGTCGACCGTGGATCGACCGTGAGGGTACTGGACAGCTTTTGGACTTTTACCTTTTTCCTTATTTAAACCAACTCAAACCTCATTTTTCAAAAACCTCTTGCACAGCAAAAACACTTAACATATATTCTTATCTTGTGAGCTCATATTCTTTGATAATTCATCTATCATTCAAGATCAAGAATCAAGCAAGAGCAAAGCTTTAAAAGCTTAAACACTACATCATCTTTCTATATATTTTGTAATAGTGTAAGGATCAACTCTATCCTTTCTAATTAGAGTGAAGTAAGGATAATCTCTAGCCTTTAGAATTAGAGAGAAGTAAGGATCAACTCTAGCCTATAGAATTAGAGTGAAGCAAGGTTATCTTTACCTTACTTGCAAGTTTGAAGTGTTAATTCTTGCAAGTGAAAAAGAGAAGTGTAAAAGGTTTATCTCTACCTTCAAAGAGAGAAGCTAGTGGAGCAAACTCTTGGTGGGTGAGGCCAAGGAGTGGATGTAGTGCAAGTTTGTTAACACTTGCATGAACCACTATAAATCTCTTGTCTACTAATTGGTGATATCTCTCTACCCTTACTCTCTTTATTTCAAGTATATAAATTTGTTGTGTTATAAACTTCAAGAAAAATATTTTTAACACAACTTACAAATTTTTAATTGTGAAAAATTGGTAAATTAAGTGAAATAACCTATTCACCCCCCCTCTAGGTTCTAACATATATATATCCTTAAGCCTTAAGGATTAGAATAACTTATCGAAAGATTAAACCTAGCCACCACACATCTCTCTCTCTCTCGATCTAGCCTCTCTCCCTCGTCGACACTCTCTCTCGTCGACACTCTCTATTCTCTCGGCTCTCTCTTTTCTCGTCGAACACAAACCGAGAACACAAGGTGTGTTTCGGTTTTGGTGGTTTACGAAGAACACACACACAATCAAGCTTGAAGCTTTGAGGATTGGTGATTCTAGGAGCGGTCTAGCAGCCAGTTCGTTAGGAGGTGCAGTAGTGGTGGACTGTTTTTAGCAATCCCAAGTTTGATCAGGTATATTTTCTTGTAACCTTATATGTGGATTGTTTGTTCATTAGAAGCTATATTGATCATTAGTTTTAAAGATCCTAACCCTTTTTGGGGTTTAGAGGGTTGTGTTCAATCATGTTCCGCTTTTAGGATTGAACCAGTATAATCAAACTCAAGTGTGACCAGTTTGTGTCATTGGGTGGTTTGGTCAGATCAAAACCCTTCAGTGGTATCAGAGTCTCGGCTCTATGATCTATTAGTTACTAGGTTTATTCTTGTTTCTAGATTAAAGGTTTAGTTCTTGATCTTGTTCTTGTTCTTGGTTTTTTCGAAAAACAAGAAGTAACAAAACAGTTTGTTTTGTCATCAGGTTTAATCCTATTGACCATAAAATTCAAACAGTTAGTTTGAAAGGTTAAAGTATTATGTTTTTTTTAAATATAGGATAAGATTGATCAAGAAAATTAAACAGTTTGTTTAATTAGTCAAATTCTAGATAATCTAGTTAGTTGGTTTGTTTAGGTTTAAATGATCTTCTTCATCTTGTTATTCTCCATATAAATTTCGAAAACCATAAGGGGATAAAAACAAGGTTTCTGTTTTTATCCAGTTTATAAAAGGTTTGATTTTAACTAGTTAGGTTTAAACCAGGTTTGTGTTTAAACGGTTAAAAAGGATAAACCTTTTATCTAAAACTTTATCTTAACCAGTAATTTTTGAACTTTTCTTTAAAAAGGTTAATGTTTTGTTTTAGGATAATCAATTGTTAATAGAACTAGTTTTAGATAATATTAATAATTGATATCTTTTGGTTTTTGAAATTAAATCCAGGTTTTTAATCAGGATATTAAAACAGTTAGTTTTAATAGGTTAAAAAGGATTTAAAATATTTTAATTTATGTATTAATCGGGAAAACGGAAACCACCATCACCGTGATCGGCGGCGGCGGCGGCGGCAGGGTGGACTCGGCCCATGTAGCGCCGCTACGGGCCAGGGGCTTCGGCCCAGGTGGTCTACGGCCCAGTAAGGCCTGCGGCCCAGGGGCTGTCGGCCCTAGGATGTAGTTCGGCCTAGAAAGTTTTCGGCCAAAGGGGGTCTCAGCCCATTAGGCTTCGGCCTAAAGGAGGTCACGGCCCAGGTAGGGCTCTCAGCCCAGGAATTTTTGGCCCAAATAGTTTCTCGGTTAAAACATAAAGGGATATTAATTTTTAAGTGTTAAAAATTAATAAGGTATTATATAAACTAGTATTATATGTTTTAATTAGTTTAGTTAAAATATATATTTTTAGATTTTTATTTATTATGACTAGTTTAGTCATTTTGAATAAATTCTAAAAGGGTAAAGTTTATATAATAAAATGGAGAAACAAATAAGATAATATTTAATTGACCAAAAGTTGTCGGTTTTAAGTTTTTGGAAAACTAGTAAGAAAACCCGACATAAGGATTTCATTTAAGTTTTGAATAAGATCAAGTTTTTTAAAGTTTTATTGAAAAACTATTTTGGTCAAATAAATTTAATTAGAAGATCATGATTCTCATTTTTGGTTAATAGGTATTAATCAAAGAGTAAATGAGAATGATTAAACAAATCAGGTTATGTGCTTAGCAACACAGTTTATTATTTATATATTATAACTGCGTGGTTGTTTTTATATAAAGTGCTTATATATAATTGCGTGGTTGTGATTCATATAGCTATAGTTTTGCCGACTTAGGAATCGCTTTTCCATTTCTTCTTTTATTTTGGTTTTGGGAAGGCCTGCGTGCCAATTACAATCCCTTCTTATTTGTAATATTATACTGGTTCGGGGAGGCCTGCGTGCCACTTACAACCCCATTCAATATTATATTTGTAATAGATTAGTAGTAGTTTAATCCCTCAACTGAAATGGACTCCAAGAAGGTGATCAAGAAAATGGTTTTTTCACATGAAGTACGGATACTTCGGGGAGGTGTCAAGGCTAGTGGGAGCAGCACATCAAGAAGGCGAATCCAAATCACTTTATCCTTAGGTTTGACCTTAGGATTAGTTGGCAAAACTATAGGTTTCATATGCTTATTATTACCTGCGTGGTTGTGTTTTTATTTACTGCTTATTCATATATATATATATATATATATATATATATGTGTGTGTGTGTGTGTGTGTGTGTGTGTGTGTGTGTGACATTTATATGATGCTAAATAAAAAGGGGTTTAATAACAGGTTGTTATTAAACAGTGAAAAACCACGTTTTTATGACAAACTAAAATATGACTTCAGTTTGGTAGTCGTATTAACTAAATTTTTATAAATTTAAAGTTTTGCCAAAGTTATAAGTTTGGAACTTATAAAAGCCGTTTTGTGCACCTAGTTTAGGTACACATGTAAATCGTATTTTTTAAAACAGTTAGTTTTAAAATGGTTTTCCAAAACTGGAAAATTAAGTTTTTAAACTTAATAGTAAAACCCAAGAAAATATTAGATTAGTGTGCTACCCACCTAATGGTACACCCTTGCTGTTTAACGGTACTCGGGTGTCGGAAGTGCCCAAACCTTGGGCATCCGGGTTCAAACCATTGTAGGAAGGGGCATGAAAATTCTGCGATAATCGGGAGTCCCGGCCAGAATTCATGCTGTCTTAGGTGGTGCGATCTATTTTGGTGATAATCGGGAGTCCCGGCCCAAAAAGCACTAGAGTAGAGTTAAACATACTAGACTGGGTCTAAATGCTCTACGAAGTTCTAGGAGTCGTATCAGTTATGTACGATTGGTACAGGGTGTTACCTACCAAAAATAGCAAGACTTGGCGGGAAGTGCCCAAATCTTGCGTCAAGTATGTGAAATATGTGTCCTAGGTCTAACATATATTATTTATGGGTTTGATGATATATGATTAGAAAAGCTTATTGTAATTACTAATTAAACCGAGTTTTTAATTTGTAGATGGCAACCAACATTACTAGTACTAACAATCTCTCTCTCTGCTCTATCCTTGAGAAGGATAAACTTGTCGGGCCAAACTTTCTCACATGGGAGAGAAATCTCCGAATCGTGCTTAGGCACGAGAGAAAGTGGCATGTCCTAGAACAACCTCTAGGAAATCCTCCTGCCAGCAATGCTAGGGCAGATGTCAGGGAGGCTTTTCAAAAGCGCTCCAATGACGCCCTAGATGTCAGCTGCCTCATGCTTGCAACTATGATTCCAGAGTTGCAGTCTAGCATGATGGAGACTCCTGCTTATGACATGATCCGCCAGCTGAGGGATATGTTTCAGGATCAAGCTCGCACAGAACGTTATGATGCCACTAGGGCATTTAACTCGTGCAAGATGGCTAAGGGGTCCTCGGTTAGTAACCACGTCATGAAAATGAAGGGTTACATGGACCACCTGGAGAGACTTGGGCACCCAGTACCGTTGCAGCTAGCAACGGATACGATACTTAAATCGTTGTCAGACGACTATAAGCCTTTTATAGTCAACTACAACATGAACAACATGGAGAAATCCGTGGCTGAGTTGCACTCCATGCTTAAGACAGCGGAGCAGAGTATCGGGACCAAGTCTAAGGACATTCTCATGGTGGGACATGGCGGACATAAGAAGAGGAAGGGGCGCAACGGAAAGGGAAAGGGCAAGGCCCAGCCCAGCCAGAATGCACCCAGGGCTAATAACGACAACAAGGGCAAGAAGCCGAAACCGAACAAAGCAAGAACCGAGAATCGGTGCTTCAGGTGCGGTGAGGTCGGACATTGGAAAAGAGATTGTCCGAAGGGTCACGAGGCAGGTGGCAAGGCTTGCCCCTCAGGTATCGTGTAAATAGCTTCTTTATCACTTTTCACTTGTAAAAGTTTTTACGAGTATTCTAACATCTTGCAATTGTTTATTGCAGGAGGAGATGGAAAGTGATGCGGCCCAGCATGAAGAGATCCCACGTGCAGCTTACGGATATTTTAATAATTATATTTCTTAGTTTATTAAACTCTTTTTAAGTATATCTGAACATGTTTATCTTGATTGTTTTTGGAAACTTATGTTTGAAATTATGACTTTATGGAAATTTAATTATTTAGTTCATATCCGTGCACGTATTTTTTTATGAATCAGGATTAGTCCAGTTGTGACTAAAAGAATACCAATAAGTCAAGTCTTGACTTGATTTATGATTCATAGTGATCTTATGCTATGATTTGTTGTAGTTACATAAATGCTGGCTTCACTATTCAAATACTTAAATAAACAAGTGTTGTTTATAAAATTAGATAATTTTTTTCTAATTTAACAAGTGTTTAAGATTTTTGTGAAAAGTGAATGTTCAAGGTCTTGAACAAATGGAAATAATAGTCATTATTTTTAAGTAAAATAGTTTTTGATAAAACATTTAAGATAGTATAAAAGTAATTATGGTTGTTACTATAATCAAGGGAGTTTTATACTAAATGTTTTAAGGGAAAGAAATTTAAAATGCCTTCACAAGTGTTTTGCACTTATGGTAAGTTTAATGAGACCACTTTCTGTATTTAGAAAGATGGATATATGGAGATCCAAGTGTTTGGTTTCATAAAACAATTTCTTACAAAAACTAAGTTTTAAAACATGTGTTTTGAACACAAGTTTTAGGCATGATAGTCAAAGATCGACTAAGCCTAAAAGGATGTTTTAAAGTAATGCACTTTTTCATAAAAGATAGTGGGAGCATCTGACTAATGTATTTATCAAAGTTAATAAAAAGTTTTTTAACTAGTATGATAAATACAAGATTGAACTTTTAGAGTATATAATTATCGGATGATTTTAGAAGTTATCTAAAATAGTAAGTTCTTGAGAAAGGACTAATCCGAGGAATGCATGACTTATTGAGAGGTACTCAATAAAGATATCATTGCAAGACTTTGAGTCAAGTTATGACTTAAATAAAAATTATACACGTTCTAAAATGTTCAGTAAGTCAGCTTAATTAAATGTTGTTGGTTGGTCAACGTTAGAAATGATGAAATAAGATGTTCTTTAACATTCTTAGTAATAATATTAGATTAGTGTTGGTATGCACTGGGAATCTAATTTCAAGTTTCTTACAAGCAGGTGTAAGAAGGTTTATCATTTCAAATGGACTATAAATCTACAAATGTAATTAAAGTTTTAATTACAGGGAGGTTATTTTATAAAATCATAAACTTAGGAGTTATTTCCAGTTTCTCCAAGTTTAAGGAATTTATAAAATAAGTAAGTCTAGAATTGTTCCAAGGTTGCAAGAACGATTTCTAGCAAAACCAAGAAGGAGTACTTCAGGGTACTAGTCTTGAGTTTTAGGTTTATAACCATATTAATTTTTCCTTGTAATCTGTGATAAGTTACAATGCAAAAATAATAAGTAATTCAGATATACACCGTGAATCGAGTCAATAAAATGGTAGAAATTATGCATCTTTATTCCAGGGCGGAATATGGAAGGGTGTAGAAATTAGTTTCATTATTCTTCACAAATTTTGTATGTTTTGGTTCATCCAGGAATAAACTAAGTTTATTCAAAACATTATCCGTGACTACTTATCGTGGTGGGAACTATGATAGGGCTATAAAGTCATCGTAATTTTGTAGTAGATTCGAAAGTATATCGAATATAGCTGCAAAAGGATTTTGCGGACTAAAATTGATGGATATTCGTTAGGGTTACGAATATTCGATTGACCCACTGTGAATAATAATACTTCGTGGATTCATGTCAAAAGTATTTATCACATAGGTTATCCTTAAGCCTGAGGTTTTTGGTTTGGGATACAGTAATTGCTGTCTTCTTAGCGCGTTTTAACGCCACGCCGTAACAGGGTGGTCATAAGGAGCGTGTCTAGATTAAGTGGGAGCCGTATTTCCAGATGCAAATATGCAAGATGGCAATTGCACCTCCTTTTTAGGAGAGATATTTCCGGGCCCCTTGACTGATTACAGAAACTGGTAAGTGCACGGCCGTGCCCAAACGAACTGATCTGTTCTTTGTCGTTTATCACGCAGTTTTGAAATCAAGTATGTCATGAACCAAGTTCTTGAGTCTCTGAGTTGACTTTCTCCATGCTTATGCTCAAAATTGAAATATCGCGCTGCAAGGGCAAACCTATATATATATAAAACGTACCCATTCATGAACAGGGAGTTTATGATAGTTTAGTTTATAAACAGTTAGTTTATAACTGGTTACTTCTAAGCAGGTTGGTTATGAAGTTTTATCACAAGTTACTTTGGGGTATAAGAGTTCTTATAACCTGGTTACCCTAAGTGTCTGGCTAGGGACCTCCTTAGGCTAACAATGTGCAGTAACTATTACTTATTTTGCATAAGTGAGAGTCTGTTAGATTATGTGCAGAGATAATTAATGGGCGCATTGTATCCAATGTTATAAGAGACTAAAGGGTCACACTGCTACACACCCAAATCAGAACAGTTGGATTTTACCATAAATCTGTGTGGAAATAATTAATCAGGTTGGATTAATTATTAAAGAGAAAAGTAAATAATTAATCAGTAGAATTAATTATTGAAAAGAGAGAAATAAATAATTAATCAGTTTGTATTAATTATTAATAGGAAATAAATAATAAATAGTTATTTGTTATTTAAGGAGAAATTAAATATTAAGTTTTAATAATTAACGGACCAGTTAATTAATAGTTAATTAATTAACTAGTAAAGTCCAGGGAGTTAAAGTGCAAGAGATGGAAGTTTAATTAAAACCAGTGGGCTTTTAATTAAACGGGCTTGGGTCCTTTTAAAGTCTATATATATCCTTAAGCCTTAAGGATTAGAATAACTTAGCGAAAGATTAAACTTAGCCACTACACATCTCTCTCTCTCGATCTAGCCTCTCTCCCTCGTCGACACTCTCTCTCGTCGACACTCTCTATTCTCTCGACTCTCTGTTTTCTCGTCGAACACAAACCGAGAACACAAGGTGTGTTTCAGTTTTGGTGGTTTACGAAGAACACACACACAATCAAGCTTGAAGCTTTGAGGATTGGTGATTCCAGGAGCGGTCTAGCAGCCAGTTCGTTAGGAGGTGCAGTAATGGTGGACTGTCTTTAGCAATCCCAAGTTTGATCAGGTATATTTTCTTATAACCTTATCTGTGGATTGTTTGTTCATTAGAAGCTATATTGATCATTAGTTTTAAAGATCCTAACCCTTTTTGGGGTTTAGAGGGTTGTGTTCAATCCAGTTCCGCTTTTAGGATTGAACCAGTAGAATCAAACTCAGGTTTGACCGGTTTGTGTCATTGGGTGGTATGGTCAGATCAAAACCCTTCACAAACCACCCCACCAAAAGGATCAATGATACTTTTACATATACACCTTATATATATAGGGGAGCGTTCCATTGAGAACCGATTTTAGTGCGAGAACCGCGAGAACCAATCTTAGCCGTTGATTTGATAAGTGGAATTCATGGATGGAGAACGTGGGGGGATCAAGTGTAGCAGGGTGTATGTGAGGAATTCATGGGTGGGCAATGACATTGAAAGAGGGAGAATTGGACGGCTCAGATTGGTTTTCGCGGTTCTCGCATTAAAAATGGTTCTCAATGGAACTTCTTCCTATATATATATATATATATATATATATATAGGGGAGGGTTCATTCGAGAACCGTTGTTAGTGCGAGAACCGCGAGAACCAATTTTAGCCGTTCCTTGGATATGGGAAGTATCATGGATGGAGAGCATGGAGGGATAGAGTGGGGCAGGGTGTATGTGAGGAATTCATGGGTGGGCAATGACATGGAAGGAGGGAGAATTGGACTGCTTGGATTGGTTCTCGCGGTTCTCGCGCTAACAACGGTTCTCGCATGAACTTTTGTCTATATATATATATATATATATATATATATATATATATATATGGATCAACATAGAACCTATGCTTATACATAGAACCTAAAGAACCATTCTGGGTCTTTAGATTAAGTTGATCAATGGCTCATACTACATGTGGCAAAATTGTAATTATCATATACTAAAAATGAACTAAAAGGGCAAATATGGAAATTCTCATCCCCTCCCCAACGATTTCTTCAACATAAATTAAAACCCAATTAAACTCAAAAAAGTTTACCCCTCAAAATTTTTATTTTTCATAACTAATTATGTTTAATGAATTTAAGCAAAAAAAAAATATACCAATCTTCTAGTTTTTTAATCCTCTTTCAATCAAGATCACTTTTCCCATATTTTTCTAAAATTCTTTTGAAAATTCAAATTCTAAAAATGCAGATTTAAAATCAAAAAATGTGTACAGTTGAAAATGCAAATTTGAATATGCAGATAACCAATTTTTTTAGCACATGAATACAATAAACCATTCCCCGAGCAGCTTCATCGGGATTGCACCCTTGTTTCGATGGTGAAGCTTCGTTGCAGTCGACAATGTATTTTCGGTCATATTCGCGAGTCTTGGATGCGTTGCAACATAACATGTTGTTGCAGCTGCCTGTTTAAGAAATATATTAATGCATATGATATGATGTGCATGTGTGTGTAAGAGAAAGAGAATAAAAATAAGAAGAATATATATTACCTGAGGAATTGATTTTAACATTTGAAGCCATAAAAAAGGCCGATTTTGTGAACTGCTGTTCATCAAAATACACGGGAGTTGAAGAAAGAACATCAGGTAGTCTTCCCTAACCTCTTTGTGAGTATCTACGTGTTCTTTTTGTGTCGAATGGTTGTGTTTTAGAGAGATTTCGAGATGGGTTTTGGGCTGTTCGTTTAAGTGTAGAAAATGAAATTTGCATTTTGATTATTTGTGTTCAATTGTTTCTTTTGTGTGTGAAATTTGCATTTTTGGTTTGAATTTGTAATTTGCATTTTGGGTTGTATTTATCATTGAATCAGATTTGTGAAATGCATATGAGAGTTATTGATTTGCATTTTCATTTGCTAATTTTAGTGGCGTACTGGAATGATTGTAGTGTTGTGTATGAATTTTGCATTTTTGGGCTGCATTTTTTATTACATCAGATTGTGAAAATGCAGATGAGAGTTGTGGTTTGCATTTTTTTCATTTTCGATATGTTTGCGTTTCACTGGGTTTCAATTTAGATTGTACAAATAAATAAACATGCAAATTTCATTTGAAAAGTTCATTTTGATTATTATGTTCAACTGTTTCTTATAATATTGAAAAGTGTTGTGAATGGAATTTGTAATTTGGGTTTGAATATGTAATTTGCATTTTTGGGTTGTAGTTTGCATTAAATCAGATTGTAAAATGCATTGGTTTGTATTTGCATTTGCTAATTTAGTGCCTTAATGAAATGCGTTGGTTTGCATTTTCATTTGTACTTAAGTTGTTTTGCATTTTCATATTGTAGTTTGTTTTACATTTTATTTGGGTTTAATTTTCAAGTTAGTTCTTTAGTTTGTTTGCATTTCACTGGGTTTCACTTTCAGTATGAAACTTTGTATAAAAATGTATAGTATATACTATTCTGGAATTACAACAATTTGTTTTGGTCTGAATCTGCATCTTCGTATGAGATTTAGCATTTTCAATTTTACAATGGATAGTCATAATGTAGTATGCGGTTAACATAAAAAATGCATATATGTTTGGAATTACAACACTTTGTGTTTGGTTTTGGTAAAGCATTTGGATTTTTGTGTTAAATGTAGTTATAGTGTCATAATCCTTGTATTAAAATGTATAATTTATACCAATATTGTATAAAAATGTATAGTTTATACTAATATGCAAAGAGATTCTAAATCTTTATCATTTTCTTTGAGATTTAACATTTTTAGTTTTTTATTTACTAAAATGCAGAGATGTTGGAATTACAACACTTTGTTTTGGTCTGAATCTTCGTGTGAGATTTAGCATTTTCAGATTCTTTGTTTGTTTGCATTTTTTTTGTGAAAATTCGAATTTATAAAAATTTGCACTTCCAGGTGTATTTTCTAGTTAGATCTTGTTTGCATTTTCAGTGATAGATATTGGTTTTTGCATTTCCAGTTAGTTCTTTTTTGCATTTCCATATGTTTTTTCATCTGGGTTTCATGAACCACCTATATTTTTGTCCTTTGCATTTTCATATTTGTATTTTGAAAAATACAAGTTTTTGACATATGTCAAAGCCGAAAAAGCTTGTCTTAAATTAAAGAGGAAGAAAAAATATTGTTGCTTTGCATTTTCAGATTGTTTGTTTCATTTTTTATGTGAAAATGACAATTTAAAAAATTTTGCATTTCCAGATGTATTTTTCCAGTTAGTTCTAGATGGATATTGGTTTTTGCATTTTCATATTGTAGTTTGTTTGCATTTCATCTGGG
Organism: Pulicaria dysenterica; assembly: GCA_947179395.2. Classification (NCBI taxonomy): domain Eukaryota; kingdom Viridiplantae; phylum Streptophyta; class Magnoliopsida; order Asterales; family Asteraceae; genus Pulicaria; species Pulicaria dysenterica. The sequence goes on from OX359295.1 coordinate 52,720,608, forward strand.
TTTCATTTCTAGTTAGTTCTTTAGTTTGTTTGTATTTCATGTGGGTTTCATTTCATATTGTACTTAAGTTGTTTTGCATTTTCAAATTGTAGTTTCTTTGCATTTTATTAGGGTTTCATTTCAAGTTAGTTCTTTAGTTTGTTTGCATTTTATTTGGGTTTCATTTCAGATTATACAGATAAATATACATGCAAATTTCATTGAAAAGTGCATTTAGATTATTTTGTTCAACTGTTTCTTATGATATTGGAGAGTGCTGTGAATTTAATTTACATTTTGGGTTTGAATATATAATTTGCATTTTGGGCTGTATTTTGCATTAAATTAGAATGTGAAATGCAGATAAAGTTGTTGCTTTGCATTTTCAGATTGTTGTTTGTTGCTTTTGCATTTCAGAATTTGCATTTGCATATGATGTGAAGATGGTATATATTGCTTAATTTGCATTTATGATATGAAAATGTTATGTGAAAATATTGTGAAATGCAAACTACAAATTATATTTATGTATCATGTTGGATTTTGATTATCATGTTAGTATGCTAACTAGACTAGTAAAATTTGTTAGTAAATTTTTTAGATTAGTGTGTCATACACCCCTCTGTTCCTTCATTATATCTTTTACAATGGATATGTCTAGATTTGTTTGCATTTTCAGTATGCAACTTTGGAAAAGTATATCATGTTAAGATGTTGTTGCTTTTTTGCATTTTCGATGTGAAATATAGTCGCTTTGCATTATAAGATTGTTGTTTGTTTGCATTTTTTATGTGAAAAGGCAAATTTAAAAAAATTTACATTTCCAAGTGTATTTTCCCGCTTATTCTTGTTTGCATTTTCAGTGATGGATATTGGTTTTTACATTTCCAGTTATGTGAAAATATTGTTGCTTTGCATTTCAGATTGTTGTTTGTTGCTTTGCATTTTCCGTTATTTTGCATTTTGCATTTTGGAATGAAACCTAGTTCAAAATGCAAATTTTGCATTTTCAAAAAAAATTAAAGTTTCAGAAATATATCAAGTCTGGTCTAGTTTGAAAGAGGACGAAAAACTGAATCTAATGATATGATATAATTTTCCTACTTAAATTCTAAAAAACGAACGAGTTATGTTCATTTAAAGATTGAGGGGTTTTTTTTTTCCAAAAAAGTTGTTGCCTGTATGATGAAGAAGGAGGCGCGTGGAATGTTGGCTATTTCTATCTTCCAATTTTACCCTTCATTCATAGTGCCATGTGTCACCACCAGAAGTGGTTCTATAGGTTCTATGTTTAGAGGTGGTTCTATGTATATATATATATATATATATATATATATATATATATATATATATATATAGGGTAAGGTAAAACAAAGAACCTCCCTTAAACAAAGAACCTAAAGAACCTCCCTGGTGATGACATTTGGCACATAGTCTAGGGGCAAAAAAGGAAATTAAAAAAAAAAAAAAAAATCGGCGCCTACAGCACCAAGCAAATCTTCTCCCAACAAACTTAAAAAAAAAAACCCCCAATTACTTTAAATAATCATAACTCGTTCGTTTTTAACAATTTTAACAAAAAAATTATACCATTAGATTCAGTTTTTCGTCCTCTTTCGAACAAGACCGGACTTGATATATTTCTCAAACTTTTTTTTTTTTGAAATGCAAAGTTTGCATTTTGAACTGGGTTCATTCAAACGCAAAATGCAAAATCCGTAGTTTGCATTTTGAGCTGGGTTCATTCAAGCCCAAAATGCAAAATCCGTAGTTTGCATTTTGAGCTGGGTAATTCAAGCCTAAATGCAAAATCCGTAGTTTGCATTTTGAGCTGGGTAATTCAAGCATAAGTGCAAAATCCGTAGTTTGCATTTTGAGTTGGGTAATTCAAGCCTAAATGCAAAATCCGTAGTTTGCATTTTGAGCTGGGTAATTCAAGCCGAAATGCAAAATCCGTAGTTTGCATTTTGAGCTAGGTAATCCAAAATGCCAAAAAAAATCATTTTCAAATTTTTTTTAGAAAAGTATAGAAAAAGTGATCTTGTTTGAAAGAGGATTAAAAAACTAAAAGAATTGTATAATTTTTTTGATTAAATTCACAAAACTTAAAAAGTTATGGCAATTTAAAGTTTTTTGAGGTTTTTTTTTTAAATCGTGGGTGTGGGACAGGGATAATTACATTTTTGCCCTATTCATCCTAAATTAATATATAATAATTACAGTTTTGCCATCGATCAATCCTATTCATTGATATTGATGATCCGAAGGTCCAGATTGGTTCTTTAGGTTCTTTGTTTAACACATGGTTCTTTATTGATCCAATTTATATATATATATATATATATGTATATATATATATATATATATATATATATATATATATATATATATATATATATATATATATAGAAAATGGATCAATATAGAACCATTATTTAAACATAGAACCATAGAATCAATCTGGACCATTGGATCATCAAAATCAATGGTTGAGATTAAGGATGACATAATTGTAATTATCTCCCAACAAACCCACGTTTTTAATAAAAAAAATACCCCCAAAACTTTAAATTGTCATAACTTTTTAAGTTTTGTGAATTTTAAAAAAAAAGTTATACCAATATTTTAGTTTTTTAATCCTCTTTCAATCAAGACCACTCTTGCCATATTTTTCAAATTTTTTTATGAAAATGCAAATTTTGTTTTGCATTTTGGGTTGCATTTTCAGTTAGTTCTTGTTTGCATTTTCAGTATTGGTTTCAAAATTTGCATTTTTGGAAGCATATGCATAACTTGCATCTTCGATTTTTGCATTTTCGGTTTTTGCATTTTCAAATGAAACCCAGGTGAAAATGAAAATTTTGAAAAATTTGCATTTAAAAAAAAAAAAAGTTTCAGAGATATATAAAGTCTTGTCTTGTTTGAAAGAGGACGAAAAACTGAATCTAACGATATACTTTTTTTGTTAAAATTCTTAAAAACGAATGAGTTATGATCATTTAAAGATTGAGGGGTTTTTTTTTAAAAAGTTTGTTGGAAGGGAGGGGGAGGACACGTGTCAACCTCTAAGGTGGTTCTAAGGGTTCTATGTTTAAGAAGAAATCTATGTGTATTCTTACCCTATATACATATATATATATATATATATATATATATATATATATATATATATATATATATATATAAACTGAGAAAAAAAATGATAGCATATTCGCAGAAGTAGTAATTTTCCTTTTAATTTGTCAAGTTATACTGTTATAGTAATACAAATTGTAATTATTGACACAATTGAAATTGTTAATTAATCTTAATTATATACTAATTAATTAACTTAAAATGAGCTGGATCAACGTGCTATATATAATTGTTAAAAGATGTAAATTTAATCTCTTAATTAATAAGCACTAATTCATTGATATATTTCCATCTTGCAATATTCTATTAGTTAACCAAGACTTTGACTATATCATTAGTTGTAAAGTGAAGTCCTTCATCTAAAAAAAAGGACGCACAAACTAAGTTAATACATATATTTTTTATTTAATTAATTAATCAATAATGACAAAAAAACCTATCACGATACCAATTCATATCAATTCATCATTATTTAAATTTTAAACTTAGCTGGCCGGTTAATTAATTTATATAACAATTAAAATTAAAAAAATTATACAAGATTCTTGTCAAATATAAAAAAAGGTCTCGTAACTTTATCAGCACATTTATCATATATGGAAATTAAAGAATTGGAGAGTAAGTGACTTGTCATTGGTTGTTAAATAATACAAATTGTAATTATCGGCATAATTAAAATCGTTAATTAATCATTTAATCTTATTCATATATTAATTAATTAACTCAAAATAAATTGGATGGACGTGCTATAGGTTTACAAGATGTGAATCTAACCTTTTAAGACTGGCCGTATCGGATGGGTGAGCAGCGCTGGCTGGTTCTCCTTCTAGCCAGAAACACCATAACGTCTTCACTAGTTGGCACTGGTTTGAACCCAAGCTAGTGTTTGAAATATAGTGTTGGTTCGATCGAGTTTTTTTTTTCTTTTTTCTTTTTTTCACCTCGTTTTTATAAATTTTATAATTAATAATATATGTGGGTTGGATGTGAGAGTTTATGTGTTAGCGAGGATTGAAAGTAAAAGATGATGTTGATATTGATGTGATAGTGAGTAACTACACGTAACTCCGAGACGGATACGGATGGTGCACAAAATCATTAATATATCTTCCTCTTGCATATACCTTTAATTAACCAAGACTTTCTGTTTATTTTGTAATGTAATGTGACAAAGGGGTGTTTATCTTAGGCTCTTAGTTGTGCGCTTATTTTTTAGTTTATTTTTTATAGGATTAAATTTTGACTTATTTTTTATAAGTCTTAAATTTTTTCTTATTTCAAGTTATAATGAGTTTATATGTAAAGAAAAATATTTTTTAATAAATAAAAAAAACGTCAACCCTAACACAAGACAAACATAGTTCCTTCGTTTATGTTAGTAGTAAATATTTGTCATCTTCTACGATCTAATTAAATAATTGATTAGCAGTTACAAATTACCTACCACTACATACCACCATTAGTTTATAATTCGAATAAAAAACTCTAAGGTTCTTTATTCTTACACCCTTGTCTAAATATCAAAACACTTTACTCTATATTAATTATTAATAACACATTTTATACAAATGTTATTGAACAATGCTTGTTCATGCATCTGGAAGTAACATCTTGAGTTTTAGGGTAGACACTATAAGAGTAAACGATATGGGAAAGGGAGTGAGAATGTGAGATGGGGGGTGAGGTGTGGTGAGTGGATCTCCAAACCATGTTTTTGTGCATGTGTGGTAGGAGAGTGTGAGTGGTGGTCATCACTTAAGGGGTGAGTATTTGTGGGCCCTATCAATGTAATTCTATCACATTATTTTTTTATATTTTTATTGGTAGTGATGTATTATGTGGGTCTTCTTCTTGTACACCAATCCCCCATTTAATCTTCTTCTTCGTACACTTCCTTGCATTAATCTAAAGAAGTGATGTGCCTTGTACAAATCCCATGAAGCTTAGATCCTCTAATCGTTTTGAAGTGAATTTGATTTCATTTCTCCCTCTCCACACGGCCCAACAAAGCGTATAGAGTGCCACCGTGAATGCTTCTAATTGCTTTCCTTTTAAACATGTTGCACACCCCCAGTTTAACATATCATCTGTCGAGACAAAGGATGGTCTGATCAGCCCCCACCACCTGCAAAATTCATCAAAAATAGATAAAGTATATTTGCACGAACAGAATAGATGATGTTCACTTTCAAGGGTTGCATTGCAAAAACTGCATAAGTCTCCAACAATCGGAACGCCACGCTTCGACAGATTAACAATAGTAGGTAAACGCTCATGTTGTAATCTCCAGATGAAGACATTGACTTTACTCGGGGCAGATTTTAACCATTGAGTTTTTAGGGCTCCAATTTTAAAGGTTGCCATTGTTAAAAAGGAAAGTCAAACAGGGATCAGCAAAGATTGGGGCAATCACATCATATCCCGTTAAAATGAGCAATCGTATATCCTTCCAGCAAAACAGTTCCAGTTTACCATATTTAGATCTCTGAAAAATATGTATATATTGTGTTTTTCCTCTTTGTAAATTATGAATTCAGAATACAAACAAAAAACCCTTTCAATTATGTTTTTTATCATGGTATCAGAGCAGGTTTGCTCATCATCTACCTAACAACCTGCTCCATTATCGATTCCAACTTAGTCACCATGTCCGGAGGCGATAACCCAGAAACATATCTTTCTTTGCAACTGGCCAAATTGTTAAAAACTGGCATTCAAACCCAATCTCAGAATCCAAAACTATCCGATAACCTCCAGATAAACCTCAAACTCAACAGTCAGAATTATGCTCTATGGACTCGTATGATTCGTGTCGCTATTGGCGGAAAATCAAAGGCCCTACTGTCGCACTTGACCTATGATCCTCTAAGCCAAAACGATGAATCGTACGATCAATGGGAACAAGAAGACCTTATTGTTTTCTCATGGCTTATCCAAAACATTGAACCAACCCTTGCCGGCAACCTAACCGAATACCCCACCGCAAAAACGATGTGGGATGCATTGGTGGTTACTTACAGCAGTGGAAGAGACAAGTTACAAACCTTCAACCTTCATGTGAAAGCCAACGACATCAAACAAAACGAAAGTTCGCTTGAAGAATTCTGGATTACTCTTCAAGGTGTTTGGGAAGAAATCGAAAGAATCGACCCAAACCCTATGAAATGTCCAGATGATATCAAAGCATATGCCAGAATTAGATCAGAACAAAAGCTTTTTTAGTTCCTAAAAGCCCTTGACCGGAGATACGAGTCGATCAAAAGGGAGATCCTCAGGCTTGACCCGCTACCCTCGGCTGAGGCGGCGTACGCCATCGTTCGGAAGGAGGCCGCTCACCAGAGCATTCTGGGAGCAACCACCCACGATCCACAAGGCATAGCCTTGGGTCTCGCTGTCGTTAACACCGACGGGGCTGGGTTCGGCGCAAAAGGGCACCGCCGGCCGGAGGGTTATCCCGAATGGTGGACCGATGGCCACAAAAAGAACACCAAGGGCACTGGATCGGAAAAAGGAAGAACAACCAGCGAGACCAACAATTCCGATCGGAAAACCGCCGGGTTTGGTGATGTTGCAGCAGCGGCGATCATCGAAGAAGAAGGAGAAGGAGTGTTCTCGGTTGAAGCAGGTATAGGGGATGAGAGAGAGAGAGAGAATCTCGAAATCCCCCACCACTCAAATGCTTTCCACTAACTTTCCTTTTGTTTTAAATGAAAGTTGTGATGAAAAGTTCAAAATCAACCCTGAAGTTTATGGTATTGCTAATATGGCTCAACACAATAAAGTAAATCATGAAAGAATATGGATACTTGATTGTGGGGCCACTGACACTATGACCTATGACTCATCTGATTTTGCAGTGATGACTAAACCTGAGAAATATTATATTCAAACTGCAAATGGGGAAAAATGAATGTGGAAAGTGGAGGGACAATAGAAATCTCACCAACCTTGAAACTTTCTAATTGCCTTCATGTTCCAGCACTTTCTCATAAACTTCTGTCAATTAGCCATGTAACCAAGGAATTAAATTGCTCAGTCCTCATGCAATCTACGTTTTGTATTTTACATGATATCAGGACGGGAGCGATAATTGGGCGTGGCACTGAGAGACAGGGGTTGTACTAAGTGGATGAGGTAGCTCAAAATGGTGCTATTATGTTGTCACATGGGACAAAAGAACGAGAAGCATGGTTGTGGCATAGAAGATTGGGTCATCCCTCCACTTTATATTTGCATATGTTATTTCCAAAAAAAATTCCCTCTAAATGTAAAACACATTGTGAAACTTGTGTGTTAGCCAAGAGTCATCGGAAGTCTTTTAAACCTAACAACACAAGAGTTGACCAACCGTTCTCTCTAATACACTCTGATGTGTGGGGTCCTGCTCCAATCATAGGGGGGCAAAATTTTCGCTTCTTTGTCGTATTTATTGATGATTGCACACGTATGACTTGGGTTTATTTATTAAAAAATAAATCAGAAGTTCTTGACAAATTTCATATTTTCTACAATATGGTTCAAACTCAGTTTCAGAAAAATATTTAGATCTTTAGATCAGACAATGGGGGGGAGTTTGTCAATTCTGAAATGAAATCTTTTTTTCAAACCAAAGGTATCCTTCATCAGACCACATGTCCCAACACTCCAGAGCAAAATGGTGTCGCGGAACGTAAGAACCGTATCTTGTTAGAAATAACTCGAGCCCTTCTTATAGAGTCACAAACTCCAATTTTTTTTTGGCCAGAAGCAATTATTACCTCCGCATACCTCATCAACCGCCTTCCTGCCCGAATCCTACAATCCAAAACCCCTCTGCAAACTCTCAACGAATACACTAAACTCCCAACAACCCTTACCCTCGAACCACGTATATTCGGCTGCACCGTGTTCGTACATATACCTAAATCTCATAGAACCAAACTTGATCCCTGTGCTGAAAAATGTGTCTTTGTTGGTTATGGAGTGAATCAAAAGGGCTACAGGTGTTACCACCCAAAAACCAGACGTATGTTCACCACGATGAACTGTGATTTTCTCGAAACCGAGTATTACTATGCCTCCCAACACAGTGGTCAGGGGGAGACATAGTGTACTACTAATCAAGACACACTGAGTTGGCTACGATATACTACTTTTGCAGAAGAAAATCAGCATGCTCATTCCACACAACCTGTCAGTGCCACCATCCCAGACGCTACTCCTGACCTGATACCCGAGGTAAGTACTACTAATCCTGATCAATCTTCCTCTTCTTCTGAAACGTCTAATCAGACAGGACAAAGCGAGAGTGCCCATGCACAAGAGTATGTGGAAGAACAAGAAATCTCATCAGAAGGGTATACTCTCCCACCGAGATCAAACCGGGGAGTTCCTCCAAAAAGGTATTCACCAGAGAAAGAGTCGAGAGGGCGTAGATATCCAATGGCGAACATAGCGAAGGGAAATGTATCAAAATAGGCAAAAGCTTTTGTCTCGGCACTTTATTCCAGTGAAATCCCAACCACCACAGACCAAGCATTGCAATCTAAACAATGGAGAGATGCAATGGAAGACGAAATGAAAGCTCTTGAAAAAAATAAGACATGGGAAAGTTGTGTCTTACCACCAGGAAAGAATGATGTTGGATGTCGGTGGGTGTTCACAATTAAATACAAACCGGATGGAACCATCGAGAGATACAAGGCAAGATTAGTGGCTAAAGGATACACACAGACCTATGGTATTGACTACTCTGAAACCTTCTCCCCAGTTGCGAAGATTAACACAATCAGGGTACTGTTCTCTGTAGCAGCAAACAAAGGATGGCCTTTACACCAGTTTGATGTAAAAAATGCCTTTCTACATGGAGAATTGAAAGAGAAAGTCTATATGGAAGCTCCACATGGATTCACAGACAGATTTGGAGAAAAAGAAGTGTGCCGTCTAAAGAAATCCCTTTACGGATTAAAGCAGTCACCAAGAGCATGGTTCGGAAAGTTCACTGTAGCCATGAACAACTACGGCTTCAAGCAGAGCAACTCTGACCATACTCTATTTCTCAAACAAAGAGGTAATCTCATAATCTGTTTGATAATTTACGTTGATGATATGATTATCACAGGAGATGCACAACAGAAATAGCAACACTTAGAAAGAACTTGTTCTCTGAATTCGAAATGAAAGATCTCGGAGAGCTCAAGTACTTTCTTGGAATTGAAGTCTTGAGGTCAGAGCAAGGAATATTTATGTGTCAAAAGAAGTATGTTCTAGATCTTCTAGCAGAAACTGGCATGGTTGATTGTAAACCAGCTGAAACTCCAATGATCATGAATCAAAAGCTGTATATGGAAGAGAAAGCAGAACCTGCTGAAAGAGAAAGGTACCAACGAATGGTAGGTAAACTGATCTACCTTTCACATACCCGGCCTGACATAGCATATGCTGTAGGGGTGGTAAGTCAGTTTATGCATCAACCTCAAAAGTCCCACATGGAGGCAGTCTTACGGATTATAAGATATCTTAAGGGGACAGCTGGGCATGGAGTCCTGTTTCAGTCACATGGACATCTTGAAACCCAGCTGTATACCGATGCAGACTGGGCAGGAGATACAAGTGATCGAAGATCAACTGCAGGATACTTTACTATGGTTGGAGGGAATCTTGTCACGTGGAGAAGTAAGAAGCAAAAAGTGGTAGCCCTATCAAGTGCTGAAGCAGAATTCCGAGTTATTGCAAGGGGAATAACTGAGGTCTTGTGGGTACGGAGACTCCTAACTGAAATAGGATATCCACCTCAAGAACCTAGCATAGTTCTAAGTGATAATAAATCAGCCATCCAAATCTCAGACAACCCAGTACAGCATGATCGAACGAAACACATAGAAGTAGATCGACACTTCATAAAAGAGAAGTTAGATGCAAAGATCATCAGCCTCCCGTTTGTTCGGTCAGAAGACCAACTCGCAGATATCTTGACAAAAGTTGTTAATGAGAGAATTCTGCATAACTGTCTAGACAAGTTGAATTTTGGGAATCCCATTATTCAACTTGAGGGGGAGTGTTAAAAAGGAAAGTCAAACAGGGATCAGCAAAGATTGGGGCAATCACATCATATCCCGTTAAAATGAGCAATCGTATATCCTTCCAGCAAAACAGTTCCAGTTTACCATATTTAGATCTCTGAAAAATATGTATATATTGTGTTTTTCCTCTTTGTAAATTATGAATTCAGAATACAAACAAAAAACCGTTTCAATTATGTTTTTTATCAGCCATATCATCGAGAGCTGATCTTAATGAAGATACTGTGTACACTCCTGATTTCGTCAAAGCCCACTTCCATTTTTTATGTTCAGGTGCGTGAAGCGATGGAGTGAACTGAAAAAGACAACATAGATCTAGATTGAAGGCATTAATGGCCTTGTTGATTGAAGCAATAGTAGACCAAACACCACTTTTTTCGAGTTCAGCGGGTCAGTTTGTTTGGAACGGTTGAATCCATGTATGGATACGACTACTCTCTGCCACATTGTTCAGTCTTTACTCGCTACCACCATTTAGCCAGAAGGGCAAGGTTTAAGGATTTGAGACTATTTATACCCAGGCCTCAGTTTTCCTTTGACGCAGTAGTCTCCTTCCATGATATCTAGCATATCTTCCTTGTGTCTTTATAGTCCCCCCAAAAGAAATGACACCTTAACTTTTCCAATTGCGATAACACCTTTTCTGGCACTTTATAATTGTAACAGATAAATACCGAGAGATCCCAAAAAAGATTTACATAACGTTAGTCTGCCTCCTATCGATAATAAAGGAGCCTTCCATATAGCAAGCTTTGACTTGAACTTATCTATAGTGGCCTACCAATAACAGGTTCTTGACATTGAAACACCAACTGGTAAGCCTAGGAGTATAAAAGGGAGTGTACCATGAGCGCACCTTATCACAGATGCCATGTTTAAGTTCACTTTCAGCCCAGAAGAAAGATAAAAACACCGAAGGATTCTCATTAGGATTTTCACATTATACATTGACCACCTCCTAATGAAAGTGACATCATCCGCATATAGGAGGTGTGAGATTGTTGGACCATTATTAAGGAGCGATAAGCCTTGAAAAAGACCAGAATTAATAGCCTCCTTCAAGGCCATATTAATTACCTCACATAACATCACTTATTTCACTTGGGGTTTGGGTTTTTGCTCATTCACTAAATTCACAAAGGAATTTAGTTTTATTATAATCTCGCATTTATTAAGATCTAAAATAATAATTGTTGAGGATTCAATAAGCCATTATGCTTATACAATTAATGACTTTTAATATCAACAATATGTTTCGTTTTTAGGGATCATATTACGAGTTGATGTTAAATTTAAGAGGGGAAATTCAAACAAAAAAGTAAATAAATTTACTCCAATGTTTACTTAAGTGAGGTAATTTCTTAATGGCTCTTACAATAAATTTATACGGAATAATATCTCGGACTTAGATGTTAGTGGTGTAATTGTATTAATAGGGTTGTAAACGATTTCATGAACATAACGATATGAACATTCATAAATAGTTTGGCGGGAAGTTCATTAATGTTCGTTTGTTTAATATACACGAAAGAACATTAACAAGATTTTTCATTCGTTTAGTTAAACGAATGAATATGAACAAATGTCGTGTTCGTTCATTTATGTTCATGAATGTTTGGTTATCAATTCGTGTATGTACGTACGTTAATAGATCGATGTGTGTGTATTTGTCTTTATATATAGTGTTTATTTGTGTTCAATAATGTTATATTTGTATTTTAGTGTGTGTTCACTCGTTTAAATTTGTTTATCATTTAAATGAACGAATAAAATGTACATAAACTAACTAATCTTTTAAAAGGTTTGAACACAAAGGTCATTTATTTATCTTTGGTGTTCGTTTACTTGTTCGGCTAAATTTAAACGAACGAACACGTACAAACACAGAAATCCATTCATGTTCGTTTATTTATTCGGATAAAATTAAATGAACGAACACGATCAAACATGTTCGTATTCATTCGGTTTGTTTACAACCCTAATTGTATACATTCATGATTGTCAGAGACTTCCATATTTATATGAGTTAATACTAATTTTTCATCTAAAATTACTTACCCTGAATTCATCCATTATAGAAAGAAATTCTAGAAATCTTTTATCCCTGTATACAAGATGAAGGGTTGATAAAAATTGTGGTTATTTATCAATAGCTACTTGTCTAGGGATCGGTGGTTTTTCGTTTTTCAACAATTATTAGATAATTTATTGAGTTTATATTTTTTTTAACAGCAAAACGAATAACTAGGAATAGAGCTTCTACATGACCCTATTGAGTTTATATGACGTGTATGTTAGAGCATGCGGAGTGCGTTAAGCATATGAGCGGCGTGGCTGATGTGGCCAGCGGTACCCACACGAAACACCACCCCGCCTATGGCGGTACCGAGAAAATCCCACCCATCTCGGTGGGTGAATACCGAGCATACCGAAAGAGAGAGAAGCGAAGGCAACGGTCATTTGACCGTTTGAAATTAAAAAAACATTTTTTTTACTTTATATATATATATATATATATATATATATATATATATATATATATATATATATATATATAAACCATTTCAACTTCAAAACTCATCAAACTCTCTTCTTCTTTTATCTTCTTTTTCTCAAACACTCTCTTCAAAATTTATATAAAACTTTAGTTTTTTAAATTTCTACTTCAAATAGATTCATCTTCAAACCCCCCAATTTCATTTCTATCAAAAAACCGTCAACCAACTCCGTCTTTTAACGAAGGTTTATTTGCTCAAGGAGTTAACCAATTACTCAAGGATGTCGGTGGCTTACGAAGTTCAATGGAAGAGTACAACTCGAAGGTTCTGGAGCATAAAGAAGGGAAGCTGCATTTAGAAGAAAGAAAAGAATTCCGAGAAGCTTTACAATTTTTAAAACAATCCGATGAAGGTTTGGAAGGCGAGGATCTAGAGATTGTTCAACGGACAAAAGACGCGATTAGGGACAAATATGGATTAAAAAAATAAATCGTTGATGTTCTTTTTTTTATTTAGTCGTAATGTCGTTTTATGTTTTATTTAGTCGTATTTTTATTTATGTAGTTTTTTATTTTAATGAAAAAGAAGTTATTTATATTATTTTTATTTTTATTATATAATTTTTATTTGTAATTTCGTATAATAATAAATAATAATTAAAATAATATATATTAATTTAAAAATAAAAAAAGCTTGAAGCGTGCGAAGCGTAGGTAGTACTGGCATTGAAGCATGCCTGAAGCATGGAGAGGATTTGCTGATATGACGCTGATATGGAGCTGAAGCATGGAGTACATGAAGCATGTACTCCCTATGCTCTTAGAGTTACTAATTATATTAATGACGGGGTGGTGGTTTTGATAAAATGGAGATTAAAGTAGGGTTTGAAAATGGGATATATGATTGGTTGATTGGTTTGAAGGAGTGAATGAGTTTACTTTAAATAAAAAAACTACTTATTAAAAAAAATTACAATTTAAATCTGAAGGATAGAAATGGTTGTTTTTTTAAATGATGTTTTTTAATTAACCTATTGTTTTATAACCTTATTTTTTGAATTTTGTTATTTTTAAAAATTTTATTTTTTACAGCCCTATTGTTTTAGAAGCTTATACATATTTTCAAAATTTTATTATCTAAAAAGCAATTTTAAAGGAAAGATGAATCTTAAATAACAAAAGTGACCATATAATCATATATAGTAACTTTAGCATTATTAACTTGTATTATGTGTAGTAACTATTCTATATCTTGTTGTATATAGCTGAAAACTGTTATTTAAATTTTAGCTCTCAAATAAAAGATAAAGAATAGACAAAACAGTAATAAAATAATAATAAGAAAATAAAGTGAAATAGTAATAATTAGTCTTTAATTAAAGGGGGAATTCATAAATATCCGTACAAACTTTCTTAATTACATATATATCCTTATAAAAATCAATATTACATATATATATATATATATCATTCTAAACCCTCTAAACCCTCAAATATGTCCTTATACTTGAATTAATAGGAATTAGAAAATTAAAAAGTTTAAAAATATAATCCTACATTAAGTTACAAGTAAAATCCCCTAAATACCTTCTTCTATAATCCTCTAATTTTTTCATCCTCTTTGTACTTTTTTTTAACAAAATCCTCTATGTACTTGCTACATAGTTTTACTTCACTTTGAATGTTCTATCCAAGTATCTATACAATTCATTAAGATTCACTATAGTCATGTTAAACATGCTATGAAAATAAAAAATATATATAAAAGACGATTAAAATTAATAAGAAAAACAAAATGTTGTGTAGTATATCAAAAACCTGAACAAAGTTTATATTATCAAAATAAATATTTAAACTACAAATTCTCTTGTACTGAACTCCCCAACCACAAATCGAAGTAATATTTAGTTGAAACAGAATACAAACGAAATGGATTAATCCCTGAACCACAATCCCGCTGAGATGTTGATACCATAAATAGGACTAAACCCTTGTAATGGACCATAACCTGCCGGAGATGCCACCACCGGTGGCGGCGGCGAAGTGCAGGAGATGACAACGTTGTGAAGTAGCAGGTTTTTGTGAAGAATGAAGAAGGATTAAGTTGAAAGAAGGAAGAAAGAAAAAAATGTACTAGAAATTAGGGGATTATGTGAAGAAGGAAGAAGGATAAAGATGAATCAATAACCTAGGGTTTTATGTGAAGAATGAAGAAGATAAAGATGGAAGAAGAAATGAAATAAGGGTATTCACTACAAAAAATTAGACCTTTTGCGGCGACAAATGTCGCCACTAATACGCCAAATGTCGCCGCTAAAAACATCGCGCCCAAATGTTTTTTGCGACGACGTTTTTTACCTTTGGCGGCAAACATTAACGGGCCCATGACGTGCCACGTGGAAATCTTTTTGTGGTGACATTTGATTTTTTGCGGCGACTTATTAAAAAACAAATATTATATTTCATATCTTTTGCGGTGACATATAGACTTTTTGCGGCGACATCTAAAATTAAATAAATAATATATTATTTACTTTTTGCGACAAAATAATATTTTTTGCGACGACTCTTTAATTTACACTTTTTGCGGCGACAATTTACACTTTTTGCGGTGCAATCCTGTTGTGGCGACATGTCGCCGCAAAACATTGTATTTCGTGTTTTCCACCCGCTTTTACCTGTGTATTATATACAAAACATGTTGTTCCAGAATTCAATAACAAATGTAACAACACAACATTTTAAACGATATTAAGCAATCATACATAACAAGCGATACTTTCAAAGTTAACATAAACGTTTTTGCACAATCACAAGTCACCTAACAAACTATTAATCTAATCTTTATCGCTAAACTCTTCATCACGAGCAGCCAAATCAGTGTTTGGTTAACGTCGGGAAGTTGAGGGATCATTGACATTTATACCTGCATGACGTAAGGTTTCATAGATTGCTTGTGTACGTTGAGATTGAGACTGTAGCTTCAGTCACAACCAGGGTATAGCTCTGTGCCGGCTAACTTAAATAATTCACCAAGTTCGTCATTTGCATCACTTGGGCCTTCAGGTGGCTCATCACTTGGGTCTTCAGCTGTCTCATCACATTCCGTGTTGTGTTCGTTGACAGTATACTCCTGACGAACGTCATTGAGGTAATCATGCAACTCATTATTCGTTTGACCAAGACCGCCATGTGATGCTCCAGGAACAAATGGTTCTCCGTGAAACCTCCATAGCCCTCGCTAAACCCGTTTTCATGTATGTGAACCCTAAGTACCTTAAGCGGGTGATAACGGGTGTTATCAAAATAATCACACGGACAACGAATATTACCATAGCTATTTAAGTAGTCCTTACACCTATCGAGGAATGCGTCAAGACCATTAACAAAATCACGACAATTACGGTTTGCTACAGTGGTACAACTCATATTAATCGTCATAACTGCGTTCAAAGCATATCATACTTATTAAGAATACAAATTATGTATTAAAATTTTTATACTAAGAAATTGCGAGTGGTCTGTAGCAGAGTGTCCGTCCTAACACACTTTTTGAATACCTTACCTCATATGTGAATACATATTACATGATCGGTTGTTTAAGAAAAGTTCGGCAGCATTTATCCTTAGCTCCCAAGTATATAAGGAAATATATACCCGAGAAGCATATAGTAAATGACAACCGAATCTTTCTTACACACAACCATGTAACAATCATTCACATCCTAAATAAGATAAAATATTCAAAATGCAGTCCCAACATGGGAACAGCCCCAAAATTAATTTCTAAATAAATTTTGAGCGAGTATATTAAGCTCACACACGCAAATGAACTATTAAAATTTAACAATAATAAAAGATTATCACTACTAATACTGAACTAATTTCTAACTTTATTAGTTTACTAACAATAATTATTTAAAGATTAACAATTATTAACAATAAGTAAACATCATTAACACTAAATAATAATCTAACATTAATCTAATTTCTACCATTATTGGTGTACTAATAATGATTAATAATTAAAACTAATTAGCACTAATCTATCATTAATGACAATAGATAATAATCAAACATAATCAAATAAACTATTTAACATTATCATATAAATTATTTAACACATTATTAGTATACTAACAATACTTAAACATTAACACTAATTAACAATAATCTAAAACTATAACACTAATTAAATATAATATAACATGATGAATTGAAGTTAACAAATAAATTAATCAAATATTAACACTAGTGTAACACTAACTAACACTAATTAACAATTAAATAACTAAACATATTAACAAAAATTTATTTTAATCTAACACTAATTAACAATAATCTAAATTTATAACACTAACAATAATCTAACATGATGAATTTATATTAACAACTAAATTAATCAATTATCAACAATAGTCTAACACTAACACTAATTAACAATTAAATAACAAAAATTAATTTTACTCTAACACTAATTAACAATAATCTAAAATTATAACAACAAATATAATCTAACATGACTAAGTGAAGTTAACAACTAAATTAATCAATTATTAACACTAATTAACACTAACTAACACTAACTAACAATTGTGTAACTTAAATTACTAACAAAAAATAATAATAATCTAACACAAACTTTTTTTTTAACAGCCACCATTCATTTAACTCAATCAAATGAACAAAGTCAAACCGATATTACAAACCATAGTCATCATGATATTACCCATCTAAACTTAATAACTCATTGAAATGCATATTCCAAACAGACACACATCAGGAGACCATGATATCAATACTCGGCTCGGTCGAAATCCAACAGCAACATAATCAGCAACCAAACAACAACACAGCATCACGGCACAGTAATCCCGCAACAAAACAACATCACCATAATCCAAAACAGCATAACAGCATCAATATATTAGCAAAACAACAGCAAAATGGCAGCAAAACAGCGCAAACAGCATCCCACAGCATCAAACAGAATAACAGCAGCGCAAGATCAGCAAACGGCAACAAAATGGCAGCAATACAACACCATGCAAACAGCATCAAAATCGGACCATGACAGAAGCATAACGTCACACATTTTACATACCGGTGCGAAATCAACACACCAATATAAAAGCATGAATAATAACACAACATTAACCTTTCACAATATCCGCAGCAACAAACACAAAACTCAATAGCAGCATAATGTCGACTCCATAGATACACGATCAAATGCCACAAAGTATACCATTAATATAAACATTAAAACCTGCAATCACTGTAAGTAACAACCTTCGCCAAAAGAATCATGGCAAACGGTTATTACAAAAGAACTCAGAGGCTCAAACGGGTCCCTAGACTTACACTCGGAATATATTTATGTCCAAGAGCTGTCGACAGCTAAAAAACTCTCACCCCTCATGCACACACACCCTCTATCCTCACATATACTCCGGGCACGATTTCTACGAAGGAAAATATCAACTGGCTCAAACGGGTTATATAATACCAGGAACCCAAAGTAGAGCACGAGGGGGATGGACAAATTGGACAAATCTAACTCAAACTAATAATAATCTAAAACTAATTAACATTAATAAACAATTAATAAAAAAATTCCTTAAGTAGAGCAGGAGGGGGATGGACAAATCGGAGCAGGTGTTCTCTGGCACCGGCAGAAGGCGGCAGAGGCGGAGCACCTGCGAGGAGCAGTTTTGAAGGTCTGAACCGACCAAAAACCTTGAATAATTAAACTAACAAAAGCCACATAATATAGTAGAAACAAAACCATGGTCCCTTACCTGAAGCTTAAAGGCGGAGCACAGGCGAAAAGGAGCGGCGGAGCAGCAGGCGGTGACGGCAGTACGTACGACGGTGACGGGATCTTATGAGAGATAGAGGACGATGAACGAGAGAGGGACGGCGACGGCAGTACGTACGACGGCCGAGGGTTTTTTCGGCGAGCAGAGCAGACCGGAGCGTTCGATGAAGATGATAGGCCGCGTAACTGAAACGACCGCAGAAACAAACCCTCTATCTCGTATTAGTATTTGCTGCGACACTTTTTGCGGCGACTATTCATTTAATTAATAAAGAAAATTAAAAAACCTTTTGCGGCGACATCTACTTTTTTGTGGCGACCCCGAATATTTTAGATGGGAAAAAAGCCCGTCTTTGTTTTCGATGGGAAAAAAATAGGAATTTATCCTAAACTTTTTAGCGGCGACAATGGCCCACTTTTCTAGTCGTTTAGTGACTCTTTAGCGGCGACATCGTCGCCTCAAAAACTCTAATTCCTTGTATTGATTTTGGGGTTTTTATATACAAATTAAATTTGAGATTATGTTTTTATATTTTTAAATTATGTAATCACTATTAAATTAAGTATAACTGCAGCATATTGAGAGTTTTAGAGGGTTTAGAAGGATATATAAGTAATATTATTTTTTATAAGCATATATATATATATATATATAGGATCAATGAAGAAGTTTTTTTGAGGGAGAAGCCTAAGAAGCAAGGAGGAGATGACACATGTCCCCATGCCTTTCAAGGGTACTTTTGTTATTCTTTCTACTTGTGTCTTTCCCTCGTAAACAAGAAAATAATTAATACATATGTTTGTTGTTTTAAAAATAATTAATATTTTGCGTGGGTATTTGAATACTTCGGCTTCTATTTTTTTTTATTACTTGATTTCTTTCATGTTTTTAGTTATTTGATTTTATTTTTTTATTTAATTATTTGATGCATATACATATTTAGCCTTGACAGAGTGCAACATTTTGTTTATAATAGTTATGCAACACAGTATAAAAGGTGTGTAATACAGTATAAAACTTATGTAACACACTACAACAGATGTGCAACACAGCGGCAAAGTAGTGCAACACAGTTTAAAAAAACATGCAACACAGTTTAAAAAACGCGCAACACAGTAAAAAGACGTGCAACACAGTTCCGAAGCTGTGCAACAAATTAACGTTGTGTAATATTGTGTAAAAGTTGTGTAACACGGCGCCAAATGCGTGCACCAAAGTAATATGCCTTACAGTACGAAATTGGTGCAACACAGTGTAAATTTTGTGCAACATAGTTCAAAAAAAATAAAAAATAAAAAAATATATGCAAGACTGGTATCAAATGAAAGAGCATAATTTTATCTTTTTAATGGTGCAATTTTTTTTAAAAAAAAGTTTACTATATAAAAGTTATGATTGGTTAAAGTTTGAAGGGGTATTAGGTTTTTTTACTCAGCTCACTCTCCTTTCAGGAAAGTGGCTACCACTCACGCGCGTAATGACTTAAATACCCCTCCAGCCACTTTTTTTAGTGCCCCTCCCACTTAAAGTTCATTTTATTTACTAAAATGCCACTAATCATCTTAACCTTAGATTAAATTTGATCAAAGGCCTAGATCGATTCCTAGGCTTTTCATTTTTAATTCCTTCTTCCTATATATATATATATATATATATATATATAGGGGAGGGTTCATGCGAGAACCGTTGTTAGTGCGAGAACCGCGAGAACCAATCTCGGACGTTCCTTAGATATGGGAAGTTTCATGGATGGTGAGCGTGGAGGGATAAAGTGTGGCAGGGTGTATGTGAGGAATTCATGGGTGGGCAGTGACATTGAAAGAGGGAGAATTAGACGGCTCATATTGGTTCTCGCGGTTCTCGCACTAAGAATAGTTTTCGCATGAACTTTTTCCTATATATATATATATATATATATATATATATATATATATATATATATATATATATATATATATATATAAGTAATATTATTCCTCTTTTTAAAATTACACATATGGGTATGGAGATAGGTATGCATAGTGTGTCTCCAACAACACCAAAATTGTAAAGTCTCATTAATTATTATTTATTATCAACACATGCATCATGGAAATTACAGAGTTAGGGAATTTGTTTAAGGGTTGCGGTCGTTAACGTTGACTTGAGCCATTGCAAGATTGTATATATATATATATATATATATATATATATATATATATATATATATATATCATTCATAGAATGCGATTACATCCATATTCTCAAATTAATGATACATTTAGCTTAAAATTAATTTGCAGTTTTCATTCATTTATACGTTCATATTGCTCGCTCGCTCGTTCGATCGCTAGCTGAATAAGCAAATTCAGGTATGTAATTTTATAGATAACTTATAAATCGATCTACTGCGTGCTGATCATTAATTAAATTAATACTGATTGATATATATATATATATATATATATATATATATATATATATATGGTTTCATTGTGCAGATCGATCGATGGCTAGTCATGAACCTTGTACAGATCTAGTTAAAGGTAATTTCCGCTTGTTCCTTTACAACACATGAAATTCAAATCGAATAGGTTGGCGTTGCTATATAATCAGCCATTTGCATTGAAACTTCTTTTACAGGACCTCGGAGAAAATACCTCAAAATTGGTGTCCCCTTGTATCAAGCTTCAATGAAATATGATTGGAAAGCCGCAAAAGCCATTTTTGATAAGTACCCAGCTGAAAGGTATTACCGACATAGTATCACTGAAAATGGAGAAACAACATTGCATGTTGTGGTGTCAGCAAAAAGGCGTCCTAAAAAGCTGGGATTAGTAAGAAAATTGGTGGATAAGATTAAAAAGGACGCGGTTGAAGAGTTTGTGAAAAATGTAGTGGGCTTGATGGATAATAACGACTTAGCACTTCAAAACAAAAATCAAAACACGGCACTCTACTTAGCAGCTGTAGCTGGAAATCTTAAAGCAGTTAAAATTATGCTGGAAAAGAACAATGCGTTGCTGACTATCCGTGGTGGTAATGGAGGAACAATGACACCGTTGTATGCGGCGGTCTTGTTTGGAAATGACGAGGTTGTCGATTATTTGTATAAAAAATCCAATCACTTGCGTGATCATCCTTGGGATGATGAAAATCGTGGTTGGCTTCTTGAGAAATGTGTCGAGGGCGATATGTTTGGTAAGAAGCATTTTAATTAGTATTTATTTAGTTATTATATATATATATATATATATATATATATATATATATATATATATATATAGTGAGAACCGTTATTAGTGCGAGAACCGCGAGAAACCAATCTAAGCCGTCCAATTCCCCCTCCTTCAATGTTATTGCTCACCCATGAATTCCTCACATGCACCCTGCCACACCCTATCCCTCCACGCTCTATATCCATGATACTTCCCATATTCAAGGAACGGCTGAGATTGGTTCTCGCGGTTCTCGCACTAACAACGGTTCTCGCATTAACCCTCCCCTATATATATATATATAGACAAAAGTTCATGCGAGAACCGTTGTTAGCGCGAGAACCGCGAGAACCAATCTAAGCCGTCCAATTTTTCCTCCTTCAATGTCATTGCCCACCCATGAATTCTTCACATGCACCCTGCCACACTCTATCTCTCCACGCTCTCCATCCATGATACTTCCCATATCCAAGGAACGACTGAGATTGGTTCTCGCGGTTCTCGCACTAACAACAGTTCTCGCATGAACCCTTCCCTATATATATATATATATATATATATATATATATATATATATATATATATATATATATATATATATATATATATATATATATATATATATATATATATATATATATATATATATATATATATATATATATATATATATACATATAAGAAGAAGTTCCATTGAGAACAATTTTTAGTGCGAAAACCGCGAGAACCAATCTGAGCCGTCCAATTTCCCCTCTTTCAATGTCATTTCCCTCCCATGAATTCCTCACATACACTCTGTCACACTTGAACATAAATAACCATTCTTATACATAGAACATAAATAACCATCCTGATGATGACACGTGGCATATTAATTAGGGGCAAAACTGGAAAAAAGAAAAAAAATAAGAACCCACACACCTTCAGCCCTTCCAGCCACCATTTTTAAAAAAACCCAATTAACTTTAATTGGTCATAATTTCTTCGTTTTTTAGAGTTTAAGCAAGAAAATTATATCATTAGATTCAGTTTTTCGTCCTCTTTCAAACAAGACCAGACTTGATATAGTTCTGAAACTATTTTTTTGAAAATGCAAAGTTTGCATTTTGAACTGGGTTTCAATTCAAAATGCAAAATGCAATAAATCGAAAATGTAAAATATGAAGATGCAGGTCATGCAGATGCTTTCAAAATGCAAATTATGAAAATGCAAAATGCAAACCTAAAATGATTCAATGAAAAAGGCAGCCCAAAATGCAAATTACATATTAAATCCCAAAATGCAAAATCCGTACAAAACACTACAATTCAGCCCAAAATGTAAACAAAATTTACATTTTCAAAAAAAATTTAGAAAAATATAGGAATAGTGGTCTTGATTGAAAGAGGATTAAAAAACTAAAAAAATTGGTATAATAATTTTTTCTAAAATTCACAAAACTTAAAAAGTTATGATAATTTAAAGTTTTTGGTGATATTTTTTTTAAAGACATGGGTTTGTTGGAGGGGGGATTTTCCATGTATGCCCTTTTACTTGTTAATTAATACATGATAATTACAATTATGCCATCTTTAAATCTCATCCATTGATTTTGAAAATCTGGTAGTCCAGATTGGTTCTTTAGGTTCTTTGTTTAAGGCTAGATTCTTTATTGATGCTATTTCTATATATGTGTGTAATATAGGGAAATGTTCATTTGAGAACCGATTTTAGTGTGAATATCGCAAGAACTAATCTTAGCTATATATATATATATATATATATATATATATATATATATATAGAGAGAGAGAGAGAGAGACAAAAGTTCATGCGAGAACCGTTGTTAGCGCGAGAACCGCGAGAACCAATCTAAGCCGTCCAATTCCCCCTCCTTCAATGTCATTGCCCACCCATATATTCCTCACATGCACCCTGGCCACACCCTATCCCTCCACGTTCTCCATCCATGATACTTCCCATATCCAAGGAACGGCTGAGATTGGTTCTCGCGGTTCTCGCACTAACAACGGTTCTCGCATGAACCCTCCCCTATATATATATATATATATATATATATATATATATATATATATATATATATATATATATATATATAGGGGAGGGTTCATGCGAGAACGTTGTTAGTGCGAGAACCGCGAGAACCAATCTCAGCCGTTCCTTGGATATGGGAAGTATAATGAATGGAGAGCGTGGAGGGATAGGGTGTGGCAGGGTGCATGTGAGAAATTCATGGGTGGGCAATGACATTGAAGGACGGGAAATTGGACGGCTTAGATTGGTTCTCGCGGTTCTCGCGCTAACAACGGTTTTCGCATGAACTTTTGTCTATATATATATATATATAATAATTAATTAGTTTGCGGATATAATATATATATATATATATATATATATATATATATATATATATAATAATAATTAATTAGTTTGCTAACAACATTAATATCTCAACACCCTCTAGTACTATTATAACATATGCTTAATTAGTATAGAATTCTAGCTAATTTTGATCTTTCTAGCCACCGGCCAAGTCATCATCAAATTTGTATATATAAATAAGAGCTTGGACTAATTAACAATAATATATATATATATATATATATATATATATATATATATATATATATATATATATATATATATATATATATATATATATATATATATATATATTGTCTTACAAAATTAACGCTTGTAAATCTTTTTCAGATGTTGCACTACAAATAGTGAATAATCACCCAGGACTTAAAACCAATAAGAATGTTCTTATAAGTTTGGCTGGCAAAGCTGATGCATTTTCTGTAAAAAGCTCTAATAGCATATGGAGATTCGTCACATGGGGTAAATATTTTCTATTCTTTGACTATTGATTCTTATAGGGAAGGGTACAAATAATAACTGTTTTTGTACGTGAACTGCGAAAACTAATCTTAACTGTTGATTGGGATGTCGGCCTCACCTCACAAGTATGTTTAATTGGGATGCCGAGGGCCTCCCGTTCTCCTCTATAAGCATATATAGTTTTCTTTAATTTTTAATTTTTCTATTATATTGCCTTCTTTAGTTTCCCTAGCTTTTTAAGATTTGAATCCACGAAACACTCCCCTTCCCTTTATTTTTCTCCAAATAAAAATACTCATTTTAACCTCTTCACTTTTATCACAGATTTTGTTAGAAATTGAACACAAGAAGAATTATAATGAAGAATAAAGAACTCAGCTTCAAAATTGATTATTGATTTATGATATAAAAGTGTAGTACAAGAACTGACTAAGAAGAAAAATACGAATGAATAATATGACTAAACTGACTAAATATGTTCTCTTATAAGAACATAAGAGATAAACTACATACACCCCTGAACTAAACAAAGAATTACATATTAATCTCTCAAATACTCAGAATATAACAACAATCTCCACCTTTTTTGAGTAATTTCAAACCATCATCTCATAGTTAACCTTCACCAATTCTTAGCATTTGCACACACTTGTTAAACTTGACACCATGCAAGGCTTTAGTTAACATATCTATTGCATTGTCTTCGGTGCTCACCTTCTCAACTTCAACCTGCACCTTTGTTTCAATCACTTCTCTTATAAAATGTAATTTGACATTTATACGCTTTGACCTCTCATGAAACATCGGATTCTTCGACAAGTGCAGAGCACTTTGGCTACCACAACAAATTGTTACAATACTCAAACTAACATCAAGTTCACTAATAAAAGCTTTGAGGCATATAGCTTCTTTTATTGCTTCTGTCAAAGATATATATTCAGACTCGGTGGTTGACAATGCTACTACATGTTGCAATGTAGCTTTCCAACTCACTGTGCAACCAAAAACTTTAAACACATACCCTCCAATCGACCTCCCACGATCAAGATCTTTTGTAAAACCAGAATCTAAAAATCCAACAATTACATTCTCCTTATTTGTATCAACACCATAAATCAGTCCAACATCAGCCGACCCATTCATATATCGAAGCACCCACTTCACAACATTGCAATGTAATTTTCTAGGATTTACAAGATACAGACTCACCACACTTGATGCATATGATATATTGGGACGTATACACACCATGAGATACATTAAACTCCATACCACATTTGAATAAGGAACTTTAGACATGAACCTCATTTCTTCATCAATCTTTGGTGAATTTTGTTCAGACAACTTAATCTGTTGACCTATAGGAGTTTGAATTGCTTTGCTATTCAGCATAAAATAGTTGCTTAAGACTTTCTTAACGTAACCTACTGGAGCCAAATTCGGTACTCGTTTCTCAATTTCTCTTGCAATTTCCATCCCTAAGATCTTCCTTGCATCACTCTAACTCCATATCAAATTCTAACTTTAGAAGTTGCTTTGTATTCTCGTTCTCAGTTTTACTGTTACAAGCTACCAGCATGTCATCTACATAGAGTAACAAGTACACACACTTTCTATCCTTATACTCTTTAAAGTACACACAACTATCATAATTACTCCTCAAAAAACCATGATTTACTACATATGTATACGTCGTTTATACCGTCTTTGAGGAGATTGCTTGAATCGATAAAGTGATCTTTTTAAAAGACACTTTATTCACCACATTTTCTACAACAAAACTGTGACGTTGATTCATATATATATATATATATATATATATATATATATATATATATATATATATATATATATATATATATATATATATATATATATATATATATAGGGGAGGGTTCCATTGAGAACTGATTTTAGTGCAAGAACCGCGAGAACCAATCTTAGCCGTTGATTTGATAATTGGAATTCATAGATGGAGAGCGTGGGGGAATCAAGTGTGGCAGGGTGTATGTGAGGAATTCATGGGTGGGCAAGGACATTGAAAGAGGGGGAATTAGACGACTTAGATTGGTTCTCGTGGTTCTCGCACTAAAAATGGTTTTCAATGGAACTTCTTCCTATATATATATATATATATATATATATATATATATATATATATATATATATATATATATATATATAGGGGAGAGTTCATGCGAGAACCGTTGTTAATGCGAGAACCGTGAGAACCAATCTCGGCCGTTCCTTGGATATAGGAAGTTTCATGGATGGTGAGCGTGGAGGGATAGAGTGTGGCACTGTGCATGTGAGGAATTCATGGGTGGGCAATGACATTGAAAGAGGGGGAATTGGACGGCTCATATTGGTTCTCGCGGTTCTCGCACTAAGAATGGTATATATATATATATATATATATATATATATATATATATATATATATATATATATATATATATATATATATATATCTTTCTCTCTAACTCCCCATGTAAGAATGCAACTGTTACATCCAATTTCTCTAACTCAAAATCTTTTACAGCAACTAGCGCTAAGATAATTCGAATCGAGCAGTGCTTTACTACGAGAAAGAAGATTTCAGTGTAACCTGGACGTTGAGTAAAACCTCTTGCCACGAGTCGAGCTTTATACCATACGTGTCTCTTGTACCCCTGGAATACCCTCTTATATCTTGAACAACCACTTACAACTTATCAGTTTCTGTTTAGATGGTTTATCAACCAAAACCCAAGTGTTGTTTTTATGTAGAGAGTTCATTTTCATTCTCCATAGCTTGAATTCATTTTTCTTTATAAGTTGAAGTCACAACTTCTTAGAAATTTAAAGGTTTTTTACTGTCACCATATTCATCAGCTACGGAAGCATATGTGGCTATATCATCATTTTGATACCTGATAGGAGGAACAATGTTACGCCTTGTTCTATCACTTGCCAACTCATAGGTATTCATTAGATCCTGATTTGAAACAGATTCACCATCACAACTACTACTTGACGACTTTGGCTTTTCATTATCAAACTTCACCTTGATTCGAGATTCATCCGCATCATCTAGACATGAATTTTCCTTCTTCAATATGTCTTTATATGCCAATGATTCATTAAATACGACATCTCTACTAATGATTACTTTAGGTTTGATATTATCGAGCCTCCATAATCTATATCCTTTTTACTCCATCAAGATATCCCAGAAATACACATTTTTGAGCTCGAGGTTCAAATTGCACTGTCATGCTCATCAGTTTGAACTTTTGAGTTATGTGTTTCTTTGGTTCTTGATTGTCTTTCTCCTTTCTTTTTCTTCCATTCAAGAAAATCCCT
The DNA here is from genome assembly GCA_947179395.2 of Pulicaria dysenterica. Taxonomy (NCBI): domain Eukaryota; kingdom Viridiplantae; phylum Streptophyta; class Magnoliopsida; order Asterales; family Asteraceae; genus Pulicaria; species Pulicaria dysenterica. The sequence continues at coordinate 52,748,489 of OX359295.1, forward strand.
TTCATATGACCTTCAACGTGACAAATGAAATATTTCCTCATATACCTGGATTTTGATCGTGAAGAACCCTTTTTTTATACTCAGGGTGATCTTGGGCATGAGATTTATGTTTATTTTCCGTTGTGCATTTGTACCCTGTAAATCCCAACAGAAAAGGCTATTGGGGTGGGCTTTCCACGTGGCCAAAGACACGATATGCCTGGGATTGGATGAACACTATACGCCGTAGTCCAAGAATTTCTCCACACTACCACCACCGTAGTCCAAGAATTTCTCCATACTACCACCGCGGTGTGGTGGCCAACCTATGTAGTCTTTACCACTTGAAAAGGAGATATGTGGTCTAATATAGGTTGGGCTACGTACTCACCAGCTTTATTTTTCTTTATTTGTTTTTAAAATTTTATGGATAGTTGAGTTGTTGGTGATCGATCCTATAATTTGATGGGACGATTCTATTGAGACTCTTGAAAATTTAGATGGCCCCCTTTGATGTTATATGTAAGTGTATCACATGCATTCAAAGTTATAATTGAGTGTTGAGTTAGGAAGTAGGGTTAAGATCCTCTCATGTTTGGTCAAACATGATCTATCATGTTTGGTTAAATATTATCTATTATGTTCTCTTACAAAATATGAATTTGCTTTACAAAGGGACCTATACTTGACTTAACTTAAGGACTCATTCTTATGTTTATATATGAAGAGTCATGTTTGACCTAAACATTAGAGGATTTTAATCCTAGAAAGTATTAGGTTGAGTGTGGAGTTAGGTCATGTGGTGAAGAGTGATCACCATTCTTATGACTATTTTTTGTTGATGTTTTTCTTTCTTTTTAGTGTTGTTAATCTTTGTTTTTGCTTTTTTACATTTTTTGTTTTTCCCATTATTTCAAATATGATTTAAATATATATAATTACCATCATTTTATCCCGCACTAAACACTATTTATAACTTAAAATACAACACAAATATTATATTTCTGCAGTTTGGAATGTTTAAGAGGTATACTTCTAGCCCAGTTGTTAAAACTTCCACATAAGTTTGACCCAGGAATGAGGAAACCTACCTTTTTTTTTTATCTTTTGCTTTTTTTTTATTCCATGTTTTCCCCTCATCTCATGAAATAGCCACCTTGTTTTCTTTCTTTCTTTTTTGTTTTTTTATTTGTTTTTTAAAGCCTTTTTATTTATTATCTTCTTTTGTTAACCTCCTCTCAGGAGATATCCGTTGTTATTTTCATTTTTTATTTCTTTTTCTTCTAACATTTTTATTTATATCTTCTTTTTCTATTTTTTCCTCTCACGAAATATTTGCTGCATGCTATTTTCTTTTTACTTTTTTCGTTTTCTATTTTTTCATTAATGAAAATGTCCTCTTTTTCTATTTCCTGAAAGGTGTACTATTTATCAAAATATATAATTTCATAAGATTTTTCTTATTTAATATCAAATTAAATTATTTTGATTTTGTTTCTACTTTTTACTTACTTTAAATGTAATTATTAATTTTACTAAATATAAGATTATTTAAAAAAAATTGATAGTCACAGCGAAACGCGACCTTATAAAACTTATTATCATTACTAGCTACCATCAAACGGTAACACGTTACAATTCTCGGAATAATTAAAAAAAACAAAATCTGACTTAAAGTTAAACTTACTGTCATAGCCAAAATGTATTTTTATGTAAATAAAACTGAACTTATAAAATATTTTGTCTAATGCCTTTTATTTATAATTTTACATGTGATTCTTCAACTAACTAATATCTTTTTCAAAATATAAGATCCAGAGTCATGTTACTTAATATAATTATAACATGAGAACACTTTTTTTTAAGATATATAACTTGAAGAACAACGAATTGTTATAAAAATTGGATGCGTCTTTTATATTTATCTATTTTTAATATCCATTTTATAATATAATTAAAATACAAATGTTTTATTAATGAGTCTTCATCAATTACTAATTAATGACTCATTAATGCTGACACAATTCACATTTTAAAAAAATATATAAATGATAAAAATGCTCCTATTATGATGTCATTAATGAGCATTAATGATGATTTCATATACATATGTTTTACAAATCATTGTGTTATCTATATAAAATCAAGTTTCTTCTATTGTTATTTTAGTCATAAGTGGTTTTTTCCCTTTTTCATGTCAGTTTTTCGATTAGCTCAAGAAAAGGAATGTAAGGCATTGTCACTACTGAAAAGCATTTGGAATGATATTGCTAAGAAACCTACGAAAGATATCGATGAAATACTTAGAGGGCCACTTGATTCGATAAGAAAAGACAAGTCAGCTTCTGGATGGGTCGTCCAAGTTAAGGAACTTCAAAAAGTCATTTCTTATAGTGTTAACAAAATGGAAATAGTAACAAGGAATATAAACGAAGCACAACCAATTTTAACTCATCAGGACACCATTTCTAAACTTCTTGTAAACATGTATGCCGAAACCAATAAGATAATCAAAGAGTCCCCAGATTCAATCAACCTAGACAACAAGCCGGTTTCTACCAAGGAAAATCAAGCTCTAGCACTACAAAAGCTCATTTTCAAACATCTTACAGAAATAGAAGATGAAACCCATAATATAGGCAGTGATGTAACCAACAAAGCTCAAATACTAAAAGAGCTAATGTCCAAGCACATTAACAAACTGCGTGAAGAAGCCCAAAGGATTGCTAGGAAAACACACCATTCATCTCGGATACTCTTCATTGCTGCAGAAATGGGCAATACTATTTTTTTGGTTGAGCTCATACGTAAGTATCCTGATCTTATCTGGAAGGTAAATGATGACAATCAAACTATATTTCACATTGCTGTCAAACATCGTCAAGAAGGTATCTACAAACTGTTGTACGAGATAGGAGCAATGAAGGATTTGATTACTCCTCTCCGAGATCCAAAGCAAAACAATATGTTGCACTTAGTTGGGAAGATTGCTAAGAAAAAGCAGCTTGAAGATGTATCGGGAGTTGCATTACAGATGCAACGGGAGCTACTATGGTTCAAGGTAACATATATTCCTCCCCAAGCTTCTGGATTCTTTTTTCTTGCACAATTAGTATAAGATGGTCTTTTTCTATATAATAGTTTGTTTGTGTTGTAGGAAGTGAAGAATATGATCCCTCCTACATACACAGAACGGGAGAACGAAGATGGTCTAACACCGCATGAGTTATTCACCAAGGAACACAAAGATCTACTCACACAAGGTGAAAAGTGGATGAAAGGAACAGCTAGTCAATGTATGGTTGTTGCAGCACTTATTGCAACCATAGTATTTGCAGCCGCTTTTACAGTTCCCGGAGGATATAAGCAAGACAATGGTAAAAAAGACAATGGTATCCCTGTCTTCCATTCAAAAGCAACCTTTATGGTTTTTGTTGTGGCAGATGCTATTTCTCTATTCTCCTCTTCAGCTTCAATTCTCATGTTCTTGTCTATCCTCACATCTCGTTACGCTGAACGTGATTTCTTGCGGTCATTGCCTACAAAGCTTATGCTTGGTCTACTAGCTCTTTTCTTATCTATAACAACCATGACGGTCGCATTTAGTGTCAGCTTTTTCGTTCTTTACCATAAGGGTTTAAAATGGATACCAATCCTTATAGGTGGAATTGCTATATTTCCAGTCATCTTATATATGTATCTGCAATATGGTCTATTTTTTGATGTGGTTCGCTCCACATACCGTTCTAGGTATCTCTTTAAGCCCAAGAAACATCTTCTTTACTATGAAAATCCCAAGGTCTAACCATTTGGCGTTCTCCAACTATAACAGGTTAGTGTTTTAGTTAAATCTATCAGCTTCACTCATTTATCAAGCATATTGTGTATATCTATTCCTAATTTTGATGGGGGTTGGCGTTGTTACTATGCAGGGTTTCCTTTACTGTAAAAAACATCTTCGGTAGGTTTGTGTTTTGCTATTAGGCACCAAAAAATTCTCAGGACACCATCTATGAAGCAAGAAGCGTTGCACCTTATTGACACATTATCATCATCCGAGTCTGCTCATAGGGTGAATCTTGAATCACTCTTTTTTTTCCTTGTTTTTTTGTTTGACGATTTGGTTTTATGCCTGTGTTTTGCTTTCCTTTTGAACCCAAAGTCCGAAATCATTGTGATTCTTGAATACTTTGTCCTCTTTGGTTGTACTCATTCTTCTTTGTGTGTATGTGTTAGTTATTTAAGTGTGTTGATGGCCATTTGTGACTGTTTTAGGATTCGTTTTTCTTCTTACAACTGTTGATGTGTGTTGAATTTATTTTCTTACAAGATTGAGTATGTGAAGATGAAAAGACTGTAACCATTTATTTGTATTACTAAAATAAACTGAAAGTGTAATTATACTTGGATTAATAATAGCAAATTCTGAATGGGAAAAAAAGATATAATGTATGACGATAATTTTCCTTCTAATTAATTAGTCAAGTTGTAACCAACGTGGCATCTTCTTGGTACATTAAGAGAATTTTATCCATGTGACGCTGTGTTGTCACGTAACCGTTAAAAGGGTATTCTTGGCACATAACCGTACAAGGGATTGTCATGTTGGCACGTAACCGTTTAATTTTACTTTCTTCCCCTGTACTCACATTCAAGTATTCAACCCTACCATAGCCACCGTTCCTCACTTTTATCGCTCATAATTTTGGGTTTTGATCTGACCGACGACTTCCCAGACATCCACGTTCTCTGGAAAGCTTCTACCATCGACTTTCCATGTAATCGCCACTCTTTCTGGTCTTTACCGACCACCAAATGCCTATAATGGACATCGATCGAGTTCGGAGCGTCAGCGGCGATTGACTGTTAAAGTCGACAGCAGAAATCGTCTCACAAGGTAGGGACGTTCTTCTCAAACCTTCTGTTGTTGATGATTCCAACACTTCATGATCAGTACATAATTGAATATGAGATTAAAAGCTGACTGGGGATAATGGATCTATTGAAGAAATTTACACTAATTAGATAATGGATCTGATTTTGAGAAGAAGGTAAATATATTCATCTATGTTTGATTTTGGTTCATAATCAAAAGTGTATTTTGTGTTTATGGATAGTAGGGTGTGTTTTAAGTTTAATTTTCAAATACAGATTCTTTACTCTGTTCATCAATTTTTTATGTATTGATCATGTTTATCAATTCAGTTGAATAATTGTGTTATATATAAGAAAGCATTATAAATGTATCATGAAGATTTGATAAACCAAATAGAAAGATTGATAAAAGAAATGTGCCCTGATGATAGTTAAGTCATCATGTTTTCCAATTTAATCATGATTGTTCATCAATAAAATGATGAATATCACACAAGATGTTACATATACAAAGTAACAAATAGAATACTTTTGTCATAGAATTGACTGTTAGCTAATATGAACTACTGATGTATAATCCTTGATTGTTCATCAATAAAATGATTTTCGCGATTCTCATGCTAAACATGATTTTCAAATAATCTTCTTTCTATGTTTTTAAATTGCATCATTAACCTTCTAAAAATTTAAAACTCTCATTTGTATCCAAATCATTTTTTAAACCAATTAATCGCATTTTATATTCAAAAACTAATTATCTAAAACCTTAAGAAAAGTTAAATACCTAACTACCCTCCAAAAACACACACGTTCATCATCACCTAAATCTACAGGCAACATCCCAAACCTAAAACCCAAATGTGACTTCATCGAATTGGAACCCTAGGGGAGTATTGATTTCATTGTTAAGTTTAAAAAGGCTTCATCAAGTTCACGATCTGCACTTCATATAGACCGATGTTCTCCACTTCATATAATGATATGGGTGAGCTCGAACGCTACTACATCACGATTCTTCACTTTCGTGATATGATCGAGAGTTTTGATGTTTGATTGAAGCTCAACTTTCCTTGCCAATGATGGATTAAAGCTCAATATTTTGTGGAAGTTACTTTTACTACTGATTGGAATTTGTGAAGTTTTATTGTTGATAGATGATTTCAAATTATAAACAAAGTTCATTTTTATGAGGAATGTTGGTGATATGTTATTATTGAAAAAAGGCCAATTTACATAAAGCTTATTGCATTTGAGTATACAATGATGTAAGATTTTGATACTTTATATGTTGCATTTCAAGAGGATTAAGTCCAAGAGCAGAGATTTGATAATCATTGTTGAAGAGATCACCTTGCAGAAAGTTTATTCTGAACTTTAGAGCAGTTTGGCCTACTATAATGAGAACATCATTTAATAAACAAAAACACATAGCAAACTCAACCACACATATTAAGATCAACCACTTCTGATGCTTCTAAGTTAATAATTTATTAATAAACAGTTTCAAACAAACCTTGCATTTGTAGATACAAGGAAACCAGACCTTCTAACATTTGTAGATAACAAATATTGATTCACAAATAGCAGATATGTGTTAAAAGTATCTTCAATTGAAATAAGAAATCAAGTTGAAATTCATAAATAATAATGTGTCCATATAGATATATTTTCAGTACCAAAAACAATATACGTCTCTATATGAGTTTCTTGGTAAACGAAAGAAGCCTCCGTATTTCAGTTTAATCTTAAAAAGCGGTTATTGAAAGTAAGAAATAAATAAACACCAATAATCTTCTCAATAACTCACAGTTGATCCTTGTAACAATCCAATAAAGTTACTCAATTGTTGCTTGTTGGTGAGTGAACCATAATCGATCCATTCTCGATGATGAACCATTGCCAAATAGGTTCCAATTTCGTTTAGATGATTGTTTTTTTTTCCTCAAAAGATGAATATATTTTGTGTTAGCATTGATGTTTTTTTATTATCTTATCTTTAAGCCGTAGATTAGTAACTCCCTAAACAAGTTATTCAACACGGTTCTTAGCGGGCCTGTATAGACAGTTTGGTCCGGTTTTAGTTGGATTTTTAGGTAATATGACAAGCAATATTACAATTTATCAAGATATGATATATATGAATACATCGCAAGGTAACGTGGAAAGTATTAATTACTTTAGTAATTTGTGACTACTTTGAAGCAAAGCTACTTACTAGTAATTGGTTTTAGATTGATAATGGATTTCATGTGCGCACATTAGCTATATAGATTAATTTAGACAATATGAAAATGTTTCCGCAATAAACCATCTCAAGATGATCTCGTGTAAACATCTTAGGTCCATTTGTTTCACCGTAATACGAAGGAATGAAAATGATTTTAATTTCATTCATGTTAGTTATGGAATAACATTCCTCTACCTAAAGAAATATAAGCACTTCAAATAATTTAATTCTTTTCCAAATAATGTTACCAAACGTAATATACAACAAAAATTTATTTCAGTTCTATTACATTACTTCACATTACGATAAAACATTGTTTGAACTTAGATTATGAAAGGGAGTACAGGAAATGACTACAGAAATAAGTATAATTTAACTTCTCTAGAAACTATATTAAAAGCGGTAAATGCAATATAAAAAGATGTGATCACTAAAGACTCTTAGGAAAAAATATTTATTTTAGCATGCTGGTGATTCAGAAAAAAAAAATAGTTAACTATTTTAATTGTGAAACAAATAAAATTAGATTAATAACAATAAAAAAAATCTATCTACTTAAATTAAATCTTCATGATTTTCATCATACTCACTATATTAGCTATCTCACAAGAATGAGATATTGGGGAAGTAATATGTAGACATTTGTACATTTACCGATGGATAAATAGAATGGTTCCTAAAGGACCCGCGGTTTAAAAAAGACGACAACATTGTGACGTTGATTTTACATATTATGTATAACAAAATCTCTAGGCCTACTATCTGGCATCTCATGAACAAACTAACATAGATTTTTAACTCAAGCGTATGAGCTTTCAAGTATCTTACATTTAGACTGCACTAGTTATATTATATATTAGTAGGTTAAGTGGTTAACTATAGTTATTATATACAATATATTAAAAAGCGTGGGGTGCCTATGTTTTTGTGCCCGGATCCGGGTTTGGGTGAGAAACCGGGTTTGGGCCGGTTTTCAATTTTGGGCTTTTTTTTCGAATTTGTTTTTGAGCCGGGCGTTGAGCCGGTTTGAAGGATACGACACCGTTGTACTGCTACTGTTGTTAACGTTCTTATGCAAGCTGCACCCCACCGTTCGGAACCGTAGAGATCGACCGGTTCGGAGAACTCGAACGACTGTCAAATTGTTCCAAATCGAACTACAAATCGATGATGGAACAAGAACTCCAAAAAATCATTGCTTTCGAGAACGAGATCTGAAACCAGATCTGAAAATCAAACACACACATGCCTCAACAAACGAGATCTGTGACCGGAAACCTTAATCGAAACCAGATCCGAAAATCAGATCTAAAGAACAAGAACATGAAGAACATAAGAGTTGTGGAGCACAAACCAAAACAGATCTGGAATCGCCGGTCAGAGAGAAGAGGGTTGTGGAGCACAAACCCTAATCCCGTGAGAGAGTAGGTGGAAAAACCTTGGAGGCGGCGGATCTGGAGAAGATGAGTCGCGATGTTGTTGGACGTGGTAGTCTTCCGACGAGGGGAGAAGATGAGTGACGGTGTTTTTCCTGCGATGTATGGCGGCGGCGGCCGGTAGGGTTAAGGAGAGCGTTTCGTCGCTAGTCTCTGGTCGATGGTCGTGGGTCTCCGGTAGAAGAGGTAGAAGATGGGCGCTGGTCGTGGTTTCCGGCGAGGATGGGGGCGGCGGTGGCGAGAAGTCGCCGGTAGAATGAAGAGAGTGGTGCAGGGGAAGTCGATGTAGATATGTATTAGGATCAGGGTTCTAAAAAACGCGCCATGGCGGCACTATGGCGGCGCCAAGGCGCGAGGCGCGACTCCGACGTTAAGAAACAGTCCTTGGCGGTGGGGTTAGGCGTGGCGTAAGGCAAGGTGGCATAAGGCGCGCCTTTACGCGCGCCTTTACGCGCCAAATGGCGAGTTTTTTATAGCGTGGCGTGCAAAAAATATTTTTTTTTAATTTTTTTTACTTTTTTAGATACATTTTGCGATCACGTGTATTAAACTTCTATAAATTTGTATTTTGTAATTTGTATATGTTACGTTGCTCCTAATTTGTGCAACTTTGTGTAATTTGTAAATTAATATTGATAAATTAGATATAAATATTTATAAAATGTATACAAAATTGCCGCCTTAAGTGCCGCCTTACAAAACGCCATAAATCGCCATGGCTCCTAAAACTTGAGGCTTGACCTCGCCGCCACGCCACGCCTTACGTTATTTAGAACCTTGATTAGGATAGGAAATTAGTTTATATATAGTATATAATATTTTAATAGGTTTATATATAGTATATAATATCGCCGTGTATGTATATATTGTATCTATTTAGCTTGAAACTTGAAACTCATATACATAGATAGATACATAAAAACATGAATATGTAAAATGCGTATTTAGGATTGTGATGACGGCGGAGAGGTAGAAGAGGGTTGTTGCTGGTGGCTGAGTGTGTTGAATCTGAGAGAAACAAATGAGTGTGTGATTGTGTGTGTGTGTGAGAGAGAGAGAGAGAGGTGTTTGCGTGTAGAGATTTTTAGAGAGAGAGAGAGGTCAAGTAAGTAATGGAGTGGAAGCCATGGCAGAAATCTGAGTTGTCCAACTTCATCCCACACAACAGAGTGGGCCCACACCAAAATGACAAATGTCACCTCTGCAAAAATAATAATATAAATATAACTTATATTAATTTAAAAATGAATGAATGAATTAAAAACAGGAAATACGCATATTATATATTATATTAAAATTATATAAACATATTAAAAACCGTGGATGCCTATGTTTTGTGTCCGGATCCGGGTTTGGGTGAGAAACCGGGTTTGGGTTTTGAATTATAATTTTTTTTTATCGTGCTCTTGTGGGACCGAGTCGGTTTTTTATTCTTTTTTTTTGGTCGGATAAGAGCCGGGTTTAGAATGGGTAGGGTTGGTCAACCCAAGACCCGTGCACTCTTTTCACAAACCGGGTTTACGTTTTCAGCCACGATCAGATTTTAGCCCTCTCACACCCGTGCGAAGCACAGGCTCAAACTAGTTACTATTACAATGTGCTCGGCCCAATTATATAGACGGGTCTTTGGCCCATTGAACTTTTCATTGTATTTATGGTTTTAAAAAGCTCGACTTCGCTTTCCTAAGATTTGAGACTTGACATGCCACCACGAGATATTTCAAAGTTTAGACCTGAAGCTTGGTGTACGTTAACTGTCAGTTTGGCACGTCTTTGTTCGTTATAGGCCGTGTTTTTAGACTTGTTATAATTACTGAGCCAAATGCGCGAATATAAAAAAATATTGATAAACTATGTTATAAATCTATAATCAAATGTTTTTTTTAGTTTTTGTTGGTATTATTATGTGTGTACATATATAATAAGTTATAATTGTCACATTTAAGTCATGCCTTAAAAAACATCGTGAACTCGCCGTTGCTTCCAAAACTTGAAGCTTGACCATATCAAAAAGCACACCTAATGCTATTTCAAGCCTTGATAGATTATTTATACTACATTATAAAGCATTTAAATTTCCCTCTTTTAAAAATTTTAAGACTACTTAAGTAGTACAATTTTTTTTGCTTAAGATACAAACACTTAAAGTAATAACTCAACCAATCATTACCTTAATTATCTCAACTAAATTAAGACAACTATTACTTTAATAAATCATTAAACATCACAAAAATTATTTAATATATCTAATTATGGCTAAATTACTTATAATAATACAATTTAATGCTATAATATATTTTTCTCTAATTATTCAATAATAATATTTTTTTAATTGGTTTTCAAAAATTATATTAATAGCTAATAAGATGCAGGTTGTAAAAAAATTAAAGAAATCAGATAAAGGTAGAAATTACATGGATAGGTTGACTAACATCGTATTTCACATATATCATACTCTACTTTTTAAATCAAACATGTTGTCGAGCATAAACTATTGTGATCGTCGTCGCATTACGCGGACGCAATGCTAATACCTTTATATATACCACTGCAATTTTATACCTGAACAACATGGTATATATTTAACTTGTTTGTACACTGGGAAACAAATTAAAGTGACCTATGTATCCTTCCTTGGTTGTTAGGTACTAATCCATATTGTAATTGTTGACATAAAAATCGCTAATCTTATATTAACTCAAATAAGCTGGATCGACGTGCTATAGTTGTTACAAAATCATTAATATATGTCCCCTCTTGCAATATTTTATTAATTAACCAAGACATTAATATACGTCCCCTCTTGTAATCTTACTCCTATATAAAATATTTACAATCTAAAAACTCTTAATTTTTAAGTAAGTTGAAAATACTAAATTACCCTTCATATAAATAAATGGAAACTATTATATAAAGTAACTACTAGATGCATTTAATAAGATTCTTATATTCTATTTTAATAACTAAACTTTTCATACTTAAAAAAATCAAATAATAAATATTCAATTATGTTATAAATATTTTAACTTATTTATCAAAAAAAATGTGTATAATTAAGTAGAGCTTATAAATGTGAATAACATATAATTAGAATTTATAAACATATATTTTAATTTTTTAAAATAGCTCATATAACTAATATTTTCAAATTAATTTATTCTATAATCTTAATCTCTTAATTTTTAATAGTTTCAAATTACTAACTTACGCTGTGTATTGTCATGTAATTTAACCTACTTTATAAGTAGAGATCGTTTTTCTTATTTAATTGTTCTCAAATTTTATTTTAAAATAATAAAAGAGTTAATTGAGAATAAAATAATAATAAAGAAAATGGAAAAAAATAAAGAAAATAGACATGTTGTCACTTGCCAAAGGAAAATTATTTGTTATCACTGTATTGATGAATACCGAAAACAAGCAGGTTACTAAGTAGAAATTAGTTGACGTCGCTGCATTGTGCGAGTAATATGCTAGTATTTTATTAATTAACCAAGACTTTGACTTTATTATTTGTTAGTAATGTAATTAATTACATTTTTTATAGGATGTATGCTTATTATGATATGTATCTCACGTGTTTCTATACTTAAAAACACTTCAATTAAGTAAGGGTTTGGAACGATTACTATGATTCTTGCTTCTCAATAAAAAAAGATTGTGTTTATAGAGAGGCGAACGTTATGCAAGCCCACTTGTACCTCCACCTAAAAGATTGTATAGTTTGTGTTTATGGTGTATTGTTTATACGTTGTATTTAGACGGATTAGGTTGTGTTTATAGAGGGGTGTACGTTCTGTACAAAAAGGTTATGAGAACTGTTTTTCATATGAGGACTAAGAGAATCAATCGTAATCTTTGATTAAAATTATTCAATGGCTAAGAACTTTTTGCGGCTTATTGATGCTTCATTAATAATTCATTAATGATGCATTAATGAGGGATATTTTGGAAAAATCAAGCTTCATAAATTAATGACAATTCACCAACACGCAATCCACGGTTGGTTAAATATATAAATGATCAAAATACCCCTAGTAATGAGTCACTAATGGTATTAAAAACAGTTCTCGCATTTCTCGATTGAAATATGATCAATATAGTCCATAGTCTTACATATAGAACTTAAAGACCAATTATGGACCATTAGATATTAATACTTCTAGCTTCTAGATGTACACATAATATTTGTCACCCAAAGAGCTTGTAGCCCAGCGGTACCTGGTGTATGGAGTAATGCCCCCTCCCAAGAGGTTATGGGTTCAAGTCCCGGCGTAGACAGTAGAGTAGATTAGAAGTAGGTTTAGTGGTTGTGCGTGTGTATGCCGTTTAAAAAAAACATAATATTTTTCTTTTTTTTTTATTTAAAGGAAAGACCGACCCTTACAGAAACTTACTACCTGCGTACACACATGTAAATGATGTCATGATGTAAACGTATTTGTATATATGTCATCTTCTATTATGCATCTAATTAATTAATTAATCACTAATTACAAAATACCTATCACTACATACCACTATTATTTTAGAATTCGTATAAAAAACCTCTTGTTAAATATGAAAAACCAATCCTCGTAATTATTATCAGCACATGTATCATGAAAATTAAAGAATTGAGCAAAATAATACAACACCTAACCTTGAATTTTGTATAAGGGTCGTTGACGTTGACTTGAGACATTGCAAGTTACTACATGTAGATAGATGTAGATGTAGATAGACCATAGAATGCTGAATCACATCTCAAATTAAGCTCAATTTGCAGTTTTCATTCATACTGCTGAATCAAAGGTACTTAATATAAGTTAAATCTACTCCTCATTGTATCAAGTAATTGGATTATAATTAACTCATGATCATGGTTTCACTGTGCAGATGTCGAATCACACCAACATTTCTTCAGCTTCTTCGCAAGCTAACCGCACCTCAACATCACGGAATCTACCTTTTCTAGATCTAGTTAACGGTAATTTCTGCTTAATCTACTCTCTCCCTCCTTTTCATTTACTCCGCATAAAATCTAACTCCAATTAACCAGGAAACAAACAAACAAACTCTTTTCTTTTCACTATTAATACTTAATGTTTTGGTTAAAGAAAGTTTGCACTTTATCTTGGATTATGTTATTTCATTTCTTTTAGAAATTGACTTCACATGGAGATCTATATTGTATATGCTTTTGAGCTTGAAGCAGACAGAGAATCCATGAAAATGTTTAGGCATACTTGTACTTTGTGCTTTAAAGGTTGTAGCTTTTGAATGGCCAAGCACTTGTGGTTGGTGAGAACTAAACAAGTAAAGTGTATATGCTTTCTGTCATTAATAAAACTTGAGTTGTTTAAAAAAAGAGATATATATTGTTTATTTATTTTTTTCAATAGAGATTTATATTATTTAATGCTATAATATATCTTTCTAAATGTTTTCATATTTACAAACACTTAAAATGAGAAGTAACTTATTCATGTATTCATTAGTTCATTTAAGTGTTTGTGAAAGTAAGATCACCTGTCATATACGTTTTTAGCAACACGCATCATTTTATCACATGTTTTACTTTTTTGCTGAATTTTACAATTACAATATTATATGGAGTTTAATTTATAGAAATCAAGTAATCGATGGTTTAACAAAAGAGATATGACACGAATGGAAATTGCTACTTGCTCAAATAAAGTCCATACGATTACGAATGGTCAACATGTGATAGAGTTTGACTCTTAGTTAACTTGTTAATATTTTTTATTATAGTTAGTGAGTTGTGTTCAATAAAGTCTATATAAAAATCATAGTCCTGAAATTTTAATAAACTATGTAATTGTAAAAGCATCACATGTTAATTATGAAAATATCACTCCGCCCAAAATTTTAAAAATTCAATCCGGACCATTGATGAGGCTGATCCAAAGACTAAGATTAGTCTCTCTGAACTATGAATTAAGTATGGACTATATTAAACATTTCTCTATAGTTAGTTTGCTTGCTTTTATTTTGGCAAACCAAATTAAAGGATTCAATTAAAGTGGCCATATGCATCAGGTTTGATGCTTCATGTTAGTGATAATAAGGGGAATTGAGATGAATGTCTAGCTAGGTGCTAACTATTTGCATTTTAACTACTTTGAAAGGTCCTAGAGAAAAATACCTCAAGATTGTTGTCCCACTCTATGAAGCATCAATAAGATGTGATTGGAAAGCTGCTAAACCTATTTTTGAAGAACATAAAGAGATGGGATTAGTAAGGTATAGTATCACCGAAAATAGGGAAACAGCTCTACATGTCGCCGCATCCGCAAAAAATCCAAGACGCGTGCAAGATTTTGTGAAAAATCTGATGGTGTTGATGGATAATGATGACTTGGCAATTCAGAATAAAAATCACAACACCGCCCTTTATTTAGCTGCCATATCCGGAAATGTTGAAGCGGTTAAAATTATGCTTGAAAGGAATAGGGACTTGATCAAGATCCGTGGGGGGGGGGGGGGGGGGGGGGGGGGGGGGGGGGGTGGGGGGGATGATGCCTTTGTATGCGGCTGCCTTGTTTGGACAAGTTAAGGTGGTAGAGTATTTGTATGAGAATTCCAGGGAGTTGTGCGATGAAGATGATTGGACAACCAGGTATCGTGGTTGGCTTCTTGAGAAGTGTGTCGAGAATGATATGTTCGGTAAGTATAATTTACTACCTTTCTACCTTCACATTCTAACCATTTCCGAAAGGCTTGCCACATATAATACTTATCTAATATATGTCTCTATCTACTTCATGTTTTGATAGTAAAGTGCGTAGTTTTTGTTATAGGTTAGGATAATCTTATTTTATGCTTAAACATGATAAATTATGTTGGTTTATAAACATGAGAGCAAACCTACAAATTAAAGAATATAGTCTTGATTTGAAATAAGGACCCCTTTCCTCTATGTTATTGAAAGAACATTACTAGTCACATTTGATTAAATATGTCATCTTATGAAGATCTATAAAAAATATAGACTCGATCTTGATTTAAAATAAAGGCCCCATACTTATGTTAATGTAGAATATTATTCAGTCATATTTAATTGCAAGATGAGCTGACGTTAATCCTTTATTTATATACGAAGGTCCCCCTCCACTTGAGACTAAGATCATCAGCATCCAACCCCTACTTACCCTTTTAACCCACTGCCACATCAGTATCCACATCATCTTTCTTCTCCAACTCTCTCTAACCCATAAACTCCTACATCCAACTCTATTCAACCCACACCTATTATTTAATTATAAAATAATATATATTGAAGAGAGAGAAGGGAATAAAAAAAGAAAAAAAAGGAAAAATTAGTACCCGCTACAGGTTAAGGGACTAGCTAGCCACCCAACTAACCTCAACCCTATGAGGGACGATGATCTGCTTGGCGGGCATGGGAGCCAGCTAGTGCTAGTCTCCATACCGATACACGTGGTATAAGACGATAGCTAGATAGCTTGCTCGCTTGAACAAGTCATCCTAAATTGCAAATCCATTCTATTAGTAAATGTTACTCCATTAAACAAGAAATAATTAATGCTATAAACATATGTCCAAAATAATATAAGCAGTGGATGAAACACATGTAATTATATATATATATATATATATATATATATATATATATATATATACGAAAAAGTTCATGCGAGAACCAATCTGAGCCGTCCAATTCCCCCTCTTTCAATGTCATTGCCTTCCTCATATGCACCATGCCACACTCTATCCCTCCACGCTCACCATCCATGAAACTTCTCATATTCAAGGAACGGCCGAGATTGGTTCTCCCGGTTCTCGCATGAACCCTCCCATATATATATATATATATATATATATATATATAGGGTAAGGTTAAACATAGAACCTCCCTTAAACATAGAACCTAAAGAACCTCCTCTGGTAATGACACGTGGCACATAGTTGAAGGGCAAAAAAGGAAATTTAGAAAAAAAAAAAAAACACGTGGTGCTCCAGCATCCCTCCCACCATCCCCCAAAATTAAAAAAAAAAATCTCACCACTTACTTTAAATGATCATAACTTGTTCGTTTTAAGAATTTTAACAAAAAAATTATACCGTTAGATTCAGTTTTTCGTCCTCTTTCAAACAAGACCGGACTTGATATATTTCAGAAACTTTTTTTTTTTGAAATGCAAATTTTGCATTTAGAGTTGTGTTCATATTAAATGCAAAATGCAAAATCCGTATTTTGCATTTTGAGCTGGGTTCATTCAAGCCCAAAATGCAAAATTCCTAGATGCATGGTTCATTCAAACCTAAATGCAAAATGCAAAATCCGTAGTTTGCATTTTGAGCTGTGTTCATTCAAACCTAAATACAAAATGCAAAAAACGAAAACGTACATGCTGCCCAAATGCAAACAAAATTTTCATGTTAAAAAAATTTTAGAAAAATATGGGAAGAGTGATCTTGTTTGAAAGAGGATTAAAAAACTAAAAGATTGGTATAAATTTTTTGTTCAAATTCACAAAACTTAAAAAGTTATGACAATTTAAAGTTTTTGTGGTTTTTTTTTAAAAAATCGAGGTTGTTGGAGGGGGGGGGGGAATTTTCCATGTTTACCCTTTTCTTCCTTAATTAATACATAATAATTACAGTTTTGCCACCGATCAATCTCATCCATTGATTTTGATGATCCAAAGGTCCAGATTGGTTCTTTAGGTTCTTTGTTTAACACATGGTTCTTTATTGATCCAATTTATATATATATATATATGGGACGGTTCAAACGAGAACCGTTTTTCGTACGAGAACTGCGAGAACCAATTACAGCCATTGATCAAAGAGATGGCGGGTTGAGATTAAAGAGTTGTTAATGGATAACCTTAAACTACTCAAACTTATCCTTCATTAATTATGGTAGTTTGGACATTTTTACATTACCCCCGCATTTTTAAACTAATATATACATCAACGAAAAAGTGTTAAATTACGAAAATTGTAACACCCTCTTTCCCGGCTTAGATTAATTAAGGTAATTAATCAAGTTTAAGTTGGTATTTGAATTAATTATGTGATTTAATTCTATTAATTTGTGAATTAATTGATTAATGTGGTAATTAATTAATTAATTTATAAATTAATTGTGAGTGGGGCGGTGGGTGTTTAGGTGGCCGAAGTGGGGGTGATTAGTCACCACCCTACTTTTAGACTTGCCACTTATCACATTCTTAAGTTACATGCATGTGTGTTGGCCGATGTTAGTCACCATACCTTCATTCCACTTTCATTCTTACATGCAAATTGGCAAAACATAGTGTGTGTGTGTGTTATTTGCTCTCGGCTGAAGAAGAAAAAGGAAAATCCGATTTTGATCTTCAAGTCTTGTTTGATAATAGATTTCAAAGTAATCAAGCTTCACAAGGTTAGAATTATATGATTCTTGTTGTTAATTGCTATTTGAAATCGGTTCTTGAATTGCATGTTATTTTTGAAAGAACATGACGAACACATGATGCATGTAGGAGAATCCATGTTAGAATGAATATGTTTATATGTCATTTCTGTGTTTTAAATGATGTTAGAACATGCATGATAAAAATGGTAGAAATCTGGATTGAAATGAATGATTGGATAATAAGTATGAATGACTCGGAATTTGAGGATGAAGCAATCGGAATTGGATGAAATCCGGGTTCTTTGGTTTGAATCGCATGAGTTGTTTTGGATTCGAATTGCATTAAATACTTAGAAAATGCCTATGCTGAATATGAATCGCATATGTTTGAATAGCATGGGATTGAATTGAATAATATATAAATTCCCTAACTCTATGAATCGCATATGGACCGAATCGCATTGGATTTGTATGATTTGAAATTGCATTCGGATTGAATCGCATTGGATTGTGGATGTTTGAATCGCACTTGATAATAATGGATGGAATTGAATTAAATTTCCCTAACTCCTTGGATTGCATTTGATTGAATGGAAGGGTAATGATATATTGCATTAAATGCTGAAGTTGAATCGCATTGAATTGGATTGCATTGGATTTGACTGATATGTTTGAATCGCATGGAAACACTTAGTGTTGATCGCATGCGATTCGCATGAATCAATCGCATGCGATTCACAAAGGATTTTTTTTGGTGTATTTGATTCGCATGCGATTCACGGTGGGAATCACATTCGATTTATATGGGATTTGTATGGAAGATCAAATGCATTGATGATATGAAGATAAACATGAACTTGTATCCTTTGCTTATGAAAGGATGTATGAAATGCCTAAGCTAAGGAACTGGATGAATTCACAGGATTACAGTAAGTAAAGGGTAATCGTGAATTATGGTGTATTGTTGCATACACGTGAATTGATATGTACTTGTGGTTTTATATGTACATGTATGTTTGATTTCAGTATTATGCTTATTGATTGTTGATTAAGCAAATACTGATTGATAGTTGTTTGTTCAGGTGGTGGAAAGACTCAGTAGTAAGAAAGACTGAGTTCCCTGAGCATTGAAGATATCGGTGAGTGGATATATATCTTGGATGTATAAGATATATCACCTGATGTGCTCTTTTACTGTATATATACATGTTGTTATGAGATCAGCTTGGCGGTAGACAATTCAGCTGGGCCTATGTTTAGAGATACACAGTAGTAGTAGTTGTCTTGATTTGCATTTGTTGTGATTAAGAAGTGCTACTATTGTTATCTGTTGTAACTTGGCTATCGGTAGACCTATGCTTTGGCCGGCATTTGGTTGCAGGTCCCGTAAGACCGCCGGTTCTCTAGTTTGCTTGAGCTTGTTTGCTTTGAGCTTTATGCCTTGTATGTTTGTGGTATCTATTCTCTCACTTAGCTTTGTGCTAATTCCCCACTGTTGATTTCTTTTCAGGAGAATCCAGGTAGATGGATTAAAGAGCTAAACTGGAATTTTGGGACTGATCTAACTCTGATATCTGATATTTTTTGGAAAGAGCCTGTTTTGTAGTAACATTGTAAATGATTTGTAAAGCAAACATGTTTAGTTGTGTTTGATCAAATATATATTATATTATATTTTGTTAATTAAGCTTCCGCGCGTGTTTGAAATAGTGTTAGTAAGAACAGTGTTACAAAAATTATACCAAATTAACGAGAAAATTATGCTCTTTAGTCTTGTTATATTTTTTCAATTTTTTTTTTGTTTTTGACGGGTTTTTTTCTGTACAACTAGAAATTTGCACTGGTGCAAATTTTGGTGGGTTTTTTTTCTGTACAGCTCGAAATTTGCACTAGTGCAAATACATATTTACCTGGTTTTTTCAGCACAGATGTAGATATGCACATGTGCAAGATTTGCACTTGTGCAAATTTCGAGCTGTACTGGAAAAAAACCCAACAAACATGATTTTTTTTTCCAAAAAAATATAGCAAGATCGGTCTTAAATTAAAGAGCATAATTTTGTCATTAATTTGGTATATTTTTCGTAATTTAACACATTTTCATTTGATCGATATATTAGTTTTAAAAAAGTGGGGAAAATGTACAAATGTCTAAACTACCGTTTAAATTAAATAAAAAAGACAGGACATTAAATGATTGGCCAGAAATGGTTCTCGTACGAAAAACAGTTCTCGTTTGAACCGCACCATATATATATATATATATATATATATATATATATAGGAGGGATCATGCGAAAAGCTTCTTATTTGCGAAAAGTGCGAAAACAATTTTCAGCCATTGATTGGATTATGATCTTGTGGCTCACATTAATCATAATTATTATTTTTATTTATTTTAAAAGGATAATTTAGTACACTAAAATATTTCTCTCTCCTCTCTAGCTATTTTTTCTCTTTATTTCCATATTTTCTCTCACGTAAATTTCTTTTTTGCTTTATTTACATAAAAATTTCACTAATTAATAATTCAAACATCATCCACTATTGAATTAAACCGATTAAAATACTTTAAATCCATCAATTTGAGAATTCAATAATGAATAAACTCAAAAATCATTTTTTGACAATCTTATATTATTTGTTGATGAATAATAATACAGAAAAGATTTTTGTGTGCCTAAAAACATATATTTTTTAACATCCATGAACAATTGAACAAAATTACATATCCTTGCATTATATGAAAATCTCAAAACTACAATTGAACAAAACTACAATTGAACAAGACTACACAGATATGTTATATTCACAAAATTTTCAAATAAATCTACATTGAACAAGACTTACATATCTTTTTTGCACCAAACATTTAAATAAATCCAAGAATAATCAACTTGTTCAGTCCTGAACAAGACTGTTTAAAAAACTATACATCATTGAACAAGACTAAAATCAAATCAGCTATTTAAAGACTACACATCATTGAACAAGACTAAAATGAAATCAGTTATTTAAAAACTACACATCATTGAACAAGACTAAAATGAAAACAATTTGTTCATTCCTGAACACCACCGTAACACAAACCTAATCCAAACTAACAATGTTCATTAAAAAAAGTCATCCAACATTGAATACAAAGAAAACAAATCAGTAAAAAGAAAAGGAAATTTTTTTAAAAATCAATCGAATCAATTGTCGAACAATAACGCACCGATGAAATATCCATCATTAACAATATTAAATTGGATGCAAGTCACCGCATCGGAAACAACAAAACATAAATGAATTTTCAAACTACTAAAACCATAAATATTTTTATATGATTTTCTTATCATGGACGGTGAACGACAAATCTGGGAGATCTCCAATGGCGGTGACGGTTGAAGCAGAAGAAGGGTGGCGATTTATGGGGAAGAAAGATATTTAAACGGCGGCGACTTGTGGGAGAACATATAGATCTGAACGGCGTCGACTTGTGGAGGAGGAGAGAGATCTGAACGACGGTGGAATAATAGGGATGATGGCAGCGGTATAATAACAGCGACGACAGAGGTGTTGATGGTGAAGGTGGTCGGTTGAATGGCGTCCGGTGATGAAGGTGGTCGGTTGAACAGCGGCCGGTGGTGAAGGCTGTTGGATAGGCTACGGTGAGAGAGAGGATGAAAAATTGGCCGTAAATTAATTGGGGAAGAGATATTAAGAGAGAGATTTTCATGGAGGAGAAGATATATCGAGAGAGAGAGAGAGACCGTAAATTGGGGTAATATAGTTTTTTTTATTTTACAAAATGACCTTTTTATCCCTTTGTTTATTATCAAACTACCATTAAGTTTTAAATTATTTACTAAAATGCCATAATAAATGTTAACCATTGATTTAATCATCTTACGGTCCAAAACGCTTCTCGCACTTTTCGTAAATAAACCACTTTTCGCATGAACCTCCCTATATATATATATATATATAGGGAGGGGATCCACTAAAAATAATCTTATTTTACAAAAAGTAAGGAGAAATCTCAGCCATTCATTTTCCAATAACCGCCTCTTATAAAAATGGCTTTTTCTTTTAATATTAATTATAAAAAAATACAGTAAAGGGTATACTCGACTTTTTACAAAATTTAGTTCCTGATATTTAGGTACAAAATTTTAATTTATTCACATCTTCCAAAAACACAGATTATGTTCTCCAGATTTTCCAACTATTTTGATGCACAAAACAGAATCATTAAAAACTTTCGGATGAATTACATTCATCGAACCATTCTTCAAACCATTCATCAAACAAGTAATATTTAGATTTTCGGATGAATTCCTTTCAGATGCACGTTAATTTCAAAAAACAGTTCAAAAAGAAAAGTAAAAGTGTATACAATGGCAAAACCTAAATCTTGATGCACGAAAATTTCCCTGAATCAGAGACTGAATCGTTGTGCACGATAATAACACCGTATTCAATCGTTGAACATCAAAAAGTCTTGCCTGTGCAGAGGGATTGAAAGCACAGACATGGTGGCTTGACCAGAGATGAACCTTGACTACAAATTACTACCTTGACCGCTTACAAGAAAGAGAGGCGAAGTAGAAAAGAGGCGGCATAATAGGTTCCGATTTCTGAAAGAAAGAGAACCAGCGACTGTGGGGGCTTCATGACAGGACGACGGTGGTAAGCCAGGGCGACAGTGATAAGCCAGGGGCGACAACATCTGAATCAGGTTCTAGGGTTTGCGTACCACACTTCGCGAGGGTGGTCCAACGACTTCATGGGCAGCGGCGACTGCCGATTATGGTTTACGTCTTCTAGGTCTTCAAACGACACTGGATTTAGTCGTCGATGGGGGCAGCGTCATAGGCGGCGAGGCACAAACGGCGGCGTAGGAGAAACAACAATCGGCGGTGAAACCACAGTCGACTAAGGGGTGTGATACGCAGCGGTGTGGGTACGTGAATCTGCGGCAGGTTTGGTGTGGGGTTTGGAAGAGACGGCGCTTAGGGGTGTGATACGCATGAAAGAACGATTAGGGTTATTTTGATTTTGAAAATAGATAATAACGTGGGAGAGAGAAACTGAGAAAGGGTGATTTTTTCATTTTTTTCATTTTTGAAATAGATAGAAACGTGTGAGAGATAAAGAGTGTCTTTTTTTTATCTTCCTAAACTACCCTTTGATTGTAATTGCCATGTGTCAACATCAGATTCCTCCTTACACTTTTTACCTTAAAACTCTTTTTATTTGATCCTGATTATATATATATATATATATATATATATATATATAGGGGAGGGTTCAAACGAGAACTGTTTTTCATACGAGAACTACGAGAACCAATCTCGGCCGTTCCTTGAATATGGGAAGTTCATGAATGGAGAGCGTGGAGGGGATCAAGTGTGGCAGGGTGCATGTGAGAAATTCTTGGGTGGGCAATGACATTAAAGGAGGGCGAATTGGACGGCTCAGATCGGTTCTCGTACGAAAAACAGTTCTCGTTTGAACTTTTGCCTATATATATATATATATATATATATATATATATATATATATATATATATATATATATATAAAGGTTCAAATAAGAACTGTTTTTCGTATGAGAACTGCAAAAACTAATCTTAGCTCTTCATTATAATTAATCAGTGGCTTATAAATTTTTACAGCTCATTAATGGTTTATTAATGACGTGTTGCTCATTGATGCCGGATTTTTTGGAAATGCAGCCCGTTTGTGTTGGTACCTTATAAATTGAGTAAAGTTGATCAACTTATTGCTTTTATTGTATTTCATATATTTTTCAGATATCGCACTCAAGATTGTGAGTAACCTCCAAAACGTAAGCCCTGAGAGTAAGGAGGCATCACTTGCAATTTTTGCTCGTAAGCCTGATGCATTTTCTACAAAAAAGCGTGTTTTCTTGTTGAATATTTTCATATGGGGTAAAAAGCTTCTATTCCTTAATGTACATTATCATTCCTTATTATATGTGTGTGTGTTCTTTTTTTTAAGGCATTCCTTCATATAATATTAGTTAGAGTTATAAAATCCAACTTCATACATCATCAATATTTTACTACTAGTAAATGTTTGGTATCAACAATTTTAATTGTCTTCAATTCTTTGTTGTTATTGTGATGGTCGGTCAGTTTTTGCATCTTTTGGTTTAATGGAGGGACCTCAAGAAAAGGAGCGTAAAGCATTGAAATTTCTAAACATCATCTGGAAAGAAATTGCAAAGAAGCCTAAGAATGAAATTGATGATATAATCAGAGGGCAAGTTGATCCGACTAGCCAAGACGACAACGCGACTTCTGTAAGGGTCGGTCAAGCTATGCAACTGGAAACACTCATTTCTGAATATGTTTCCAACATGAGACTCGAAACCGAGGAAATAACCAACACACTGTTGCTACCGGTGGGTTTGATTACCAAACAAAAGGTTGAAGGAGCTCTAAAACTAGAACAACTTATTTCTAAACTTCTTATAAAGATGCAAGTTGAAACCCGTAACATAATCGAAGGGTCCTCAATTCCTGCAAAGGAGGATAGAGTTATGAAACTACAAAAGCTGATTGCTCAACATGTAGTGAATCTGCATGTTAAAGCCCATAACATAATCAGAGGGAAGTCACCTTTTGCAAAGGATATTCAAGGTTCACACCTTAAGGATCTAATATTTGAACAAATTACCCACTTGGAGAATGAAACTAAGGAAATCGTAACTCAAGAGCCTCTTCCAAAAACATACTCTTCTCGATTATTGTTTGTTGCTGCGGAATTAGGCAATACTAAATTTTTAATTGAGCTCATTCGTCAATATCCTGATCTCATATGGAAGCTAAATGATAACAATCAAACTATATTTCACATTGCTGTCCAACACCGTCACGAGGGTGTATACAACCTTTTGTACGAGATAGGTGCAATGAAGGATCTAATAACTCCTATCAAAGATTCAAATCACAACAATATGTTACACTTAGTTGGGATGATTGCTAAGAAAAAGCAACTCGATGATGTGTCGGGAGTCGCTTTACAGATGCAACGAGAGTTATTATGGTTCGAGGTACATCTATTCCTCTTCAAAATTCTAGATTTTTTAGTATAGCCACTATGTATAAAGTAGTCTATAACTGTCATATTTGTTATTAACCTGTGTTGTAGGAAGTAAAGAATATGATCCCTACTTCATATACACAACGGGTGAACAAAGATGGGTTAACACCACATGAGTTATTCACCAACGAACACAGAGATTTACTTATAAAAGGTGAGAAGTGGATGAAAGGGACAGCCAATCAATGTTTGGTTGTTGCTGCACTTATTGCAACTATAGTATTTGCTGCTGCTTTTACAGTCCCGGGTGGATATATTCAAGACAATGGTCAACAAGACAATGGCTTACCTGTCTTCCGTTCAAAACCAACCTTTATAGTTTTTGTTGTGGCAGATGCTATATCTCTATTCACCTCTTCAGCTTCAATTCTTATGTTCCTATCCATTCTAACATCTCGTTATGCTGAACGTGATTTCTTGTCATCATTACCCCTAAAGCTCATGCTTGGTCTAGTATTTCTTTTCGTATCTATAACAACCATGACAATCGCTTTTAGTGTCAGTTTTTTCGTACTTTACCATAAGGGTTTGTTATGGATGCCAATCCTTATCGGTGCATTTGCGGTGGTGCCCGTCCTCTTGTACATGTTCCTGCAATTCTCTTTGTTTTACGACATAATTCGCTCATTGGTCGGTTCTAGGTACCTCTTTAAGCCTAGGAAGTATGTTCTTTACTATAAAAACCCCAACGTGTAACCAATTGTTATTCTATAATATTGTAAGGGATTTCAAGATGTTTTTTGTAAGATGGTTGCAAATTGCATGTATACCGAATTCTAAGAAAAACGTGGAATGGACCCAAAAAAAACACCACACAAACAAGTAGCAACACAAAACCAAAAACACGAGCATTTATATGATTTATTTAATCGATGTGATTAAGCTACATCCATAACCAAACTAGAGATTACTTCGTTAATTAGGTTCTTCAAGATTTCAAAATTACAGTTTTAATAATAACTAGTTGATTGACCCGTGCACACCGGGGACTGGTTGAAAAAGCTTTTTCAAGTGTTCAAACATAAGATGGATAAAATTTAGCTTAAGATTTATACAACTGTAACAACATATTTCTGAAGTTGGAAATATTTATTTTAGCATGCTGGTGATTCAGAAAAAAAAATAGTTAACTATTTTAATTGTGAAACAATTAAAATTGGATTTAATAATAAAAAAATCTACTTAAACTAAATCTTCATAGATTATCATCATACTTACTATATTAGCTCTCACAAGAGTGAGATACAGGGTGATAATATGTAAACATTTGTATATCTACTGGTGGATAAATAGAATGGTTCCTAAAAGAGTCGCGGTTTAGAAAAAACGACAATATTGTGATGTTTTTTTTACATACTATGTATAACAAAATCTATAGGGCTGCTATCTGGCATCGTCATTAACAAACTGTCAGGGCCAGTCCAAAGTGTTTTGATGCCCTATGCGAACTAATGCCCCTATGTACAAAATTTACCACGCACAAACAATATATGTAACATATATATAAACAAAAATGTAACATAACTTTACTCAAAAAATTTAAACCGTTACACAAAAGTTACAATCTAACTAAAACGATGTCTACGTGCATTTTTTTTGTACGAATACATAAAATACATAGATTTAATCGTATTTCTATAAGAACTTTGACCTTTTGTTTCATGATACATCGTTCATAGAATTTTATAAATAAACAGATTAATAATCATTCATATAAAGAATCAGATTTCTATAATAATAACATATTTATCCTTCGAGAAAATTAGGGCATATATATCATTAATAGATCATTCATATAACTTTAAAAAAAATAGCTTGATAATCATTCATTAATTCATGTTTCTACAGAGTCCATTCATTGATGAAAGTAATAACTATTCTTAGAAAAAGCAAGCCCGTATAAACTATAAAGCAACAGAGGACAACTATTCTCATGGATATTAAGATATAATATATATAACATATGTAACAAAAAATCAAATACTACCTAAAGAAGTAAATAATATTACAGCACAATTATTCTTATGATATAATATGCAACAGCTAAATCAATTACCAAAATAGTAAACAATAAAACAAAACAAATAACATACAAATATAAATAGACAATAATGAACAAAAATCAATGTAATCTGTGAATATTAATATGTAATGTAATATTGTTAAATATATAAACATATATACAGAATTATAAATTGATACGAGTAAATTACAAAAATCGTCACTATGGTTTGCAAAAAGTAACACATTTGGTCCTTTATAATCAAAAAGTACAGAAATCGTCCATGTGGTTGACATTTTGTAACACATTTAGTCCTTTAGGCAAACGGCAGTTAACTTTTCCGTTAAGGCCCCCTCATGTGCCTTGCACATGAGGGTATTTTGGTCTTTCTACCCTTAATCCATGTTTCCAAACACTCTTTCACCTCTACCAACTCTCTTTCTCACTCTCTCTCTCTCCTCTCGACTCTCTCTCTCTTGATGATTTCAGATGAAGAACAACATATCAACACCAACAAAATTAAATCTGATATTTTGTTCAATGAATTTCCAGATGAAGAACAACAATAGATGTAACCCTAACAAAAAGATGATGAATAAAAACAAATACTGAAATCATAAATCTAAATATTTACCCAAACACAAAAAAAAGAAAAAAAAATCGGAGATGATTATCAACCAAGAATAAACTAAAAAGGTGAATAATGTCAACCAAGAATTACAGATGAATTACAGATGAACTAAGAATTACAGATGAATTAATCATACAAACACAAAAGAACACAGATCTGGTTTGACACAAGAAAAAGTAAAAAACTAAACCTGTAATACAGAGATCTGGTTCGAACTCCAAATCGACCATGGAGAAAGCCCTTGGAGAAAACCCTACATCTGGTGACGGAGAAAACTCAAAATCGCGGTGGCGGTGACGAAGTGCTTTGAAGGTGCAGTGGAGTCGACCGCATAGGAAGACGGTGGTGTGGTTCCTCCTATTTCAACCATGGAGAAAACCCTAGATTTGGTTTGGGACGGATCTGTTCACCATCGAAGGTACCTTGGAGAAAACCCTAGATCCGTTGTTCTTCATCACCAAATGAAAGAGGGCGGCGGTGATGTGGTGGTTGGAACCGGCGATCGTGGTTGTTGGAGAAACGAACCAGTATGGTGGTTGTTGGAGAAACGCACCGGCGACGGTTGCAGGTCACTATCGATGGTGGCGGTGGTGCGCTTATGGTGGCGGTGGTTGCAGGTCAACAACAGTGGTTTCGCCGGTAGTGGTGCGTTTATGGTAGTGGCGATGGTTGCAGGTCAACAACGATGGTTTCGCCGGCAGTAGTGATTCCACATGGATCTCGACGATGGTGGTGGTGGTTCCACAACCATATTGACGGTGGTGGTTCCAGTTTTAGAGAGAGAGAGAGTGAGTGACAGAGTGAGAGAGAGGTTTGTCTGTTTTGAGAGAGAGAGAGGGGTTGACTTTTGAGGATGACAAAGGAATATGCTTGTCTGTGTTTGGCACATGAGGAGGCCTTTAACAGAAAATCAAACGGTCGTTTGCATAAAGGACGAAATGTGTAATGAAATGTCAACCACAGGGACTAAATGTGTTACAAAATGTCAACCACAGGGACTATTTATGTACTTTTTGATTATAAAGGACCAAAGGTGTTACTTTTTGCAAACCACAGGGACGATTTTTGAAATTTACTTGTTTTACACCTCTACAGTACATACGGGCTACGGACCTCTTAACCTTAGTTTGGCTTGACCGCTTGAGGCCTTTGCGGAATTGAGGGAGACCGGCGACGGCAAGAAAGAACAACAGCCACAGCCCACAGGTCGATAGTTAACAGGTCGACCAGCGACGGCAAGAAAGAACGACAGTCGACAGGCGACAGGCGACGGAATAGTTTGTAGTTGTACGTGCGATGGTTTGTACAGTGGTAATCTCTATTGAGAGGAGAAATTAAAAATCGAGATTCGAGAGGAGAGATGAGAGTGTACGGTTGGCGGTGCATGAGATTGAAATCGATGTCATTGTGTGTCTCGAAGTCAACGACTTCATCTTCATCACGTCGCTTCGATTTCTTCCTGCCCTATCCTTGACCGACCGCCTCTTCGGTTTCCTCTGGGAGTGGACTATCGTCTCTCCATTCCTCCTTTTGATTTCGGCGCCTCTTCTACAACACCAAGACTAGCCCAAAAATTTTAAACTAAAATGAACCTAGGTGTACTTATATAGTTATATTACAATGTGCTCGGTCCAATTAGATAGACGGGTCTTTGGCCCATTGAACCTTCCATTGTATTTGAGGTTTGACATGCCATCACGAGATAGTCCAAGGTTTAGATGTGAAGCTTGGTGTATGTTAAGTGTCAGTTTGGCGCGTCTTTGCCTGTTATAAGCCGTGTTTTTAGGCTTGTTATAATTACTTAGCCAAATGGGCGAATATAGAAAAATATTGATAAACTATGTTATAAATCTATAATCATGTGTTTTTTTGTTGGTATAATTATGTGTGTACATATATAATAAGTTATATACAAAATTGTCACTTTTAAGTCATGCCTTATAAAACATCGTGAACTCACCATTGCTTCCAAAACTTGAAGCTTGACCATACAAAAAGCAGACCTAATGCTATTTCAAACCTTGATATATTATACCTTTATATACATCACTGCAATTTTATAACTAAGGGAACAACATGGTATTTAACTTGTTTGTACACAGCGAAACAAATGCCAATGGGGTTTAGCCCATCTGGTAAGGCGCTCTCCTTCCTCGCAAGAGGTTGGGGGATCAAATCCTGCTGCATGCAGTGGGTTGGTTTTTCCTTTAGGGGTAACCTCCATGGAGTGAAGATGTGGTGTTCGAACTTCGGTTAAAGCCAAATAACGAGGGGTGGTTGCAAACCCGCCACCAAGCAATTCGAACCCACACTGGAGAGGCGGGAAAATGTCCTCATTTGTCGGTCAAAAAAATATGTATCCTTGGTTGTTAGGTACCAATCCATATTGTAATTGTTGACATAAAAATCGCTAATCTTATACTCCCTCCGTCCCAAAATTATTGTCCACTTTTGACTTTATAAAATCTTTCTTTTTCAACTTTGATCTTAAATATTTTTGTTTGTGTTATATAATACTTGGTACAAAATATATGAATGCATTGTGTTTTAATTGTATTTTTATTGATATAGTTTTCATCAAGTATTATATAACACAAATAAAAATATTTAAAGTCAAAGTTGAAAAAGAAAGACTTTATAAAGTCAAAAGTGGACAATAATTTTGAGATTGAGGGAGTATTAACTCAAAATATGCTGGATCGACGTGCTATAGTTGTTACAAAATCATTAATATATGTCCCCTCTTGCAATATTTTATTAATTAACCAAGACATTAATATATGTTCCCTCTTGTAATATTGTAT
Source organism: Pulicaria dysenterica (assembly GCA_947179395.2). Lineage (NCBI taxonomy): Eukaryota > Viridiplantae > Streptophyta > Magnoliopsida > Asterales > Asteraceae > Pulicaria > Pulicaria dysenterica. Next base: position 52,778,929 of record OX359295.1, read on the forward strand.
TAATTAACCAAGACTTTGACTTTATTATTTGTTAGTAATGTAATTAATTAAATTTCTTATAGGGTTTGGATCGATTAATATATGTGATTCTTGCTTCTCAATCAAAAAGACGGGTTAGGTTGTGTTTTTAGAGGGGCGTACGTTATGCAAGCCCACTTGTACCTCCACCCAAAGGATTGTATAGTTTGCGTTTAAGGTGTATTGTTTATACGTTGTGTTTAGATGGATTAAGTTTTGTTTATAGAGGGGTGTACGTTCTGTATGAAAAGATTTAAATGAGAACAGTTTTTTATACGAGAAATTATGAGAATAAATCGTCATCTTTGATTAAAATTATTCAATGGCTAAAAACTTTTTGTGGCTTATTGATGCTTCATTAATAATTAATTAATGATGCATTAATGAGAGATATTTTGAAAAAATCAAGTTTCATAAATTAATGACAATTCACCGACACGCAATTCATGGTTGAGTAATATATAAATGATCAAAATACTCTTAGTAATGAGTCATTAATGTTATTAAAAACAGTTTTCGCAGTTATCGATTGAAATATGATCAATATAGTCCATAATATTACATATAGAACTTAAAGACCAATTCTGGACCATTAAATATAATTATAGATAAAGGGTATTGTAGAACTTAAAGACTAATTATGGATCATTAAATATGTCACTTCCAAACACTTTAAATATAATAAATACTTCTAGCTTCTAGTTATACACATAATATTTTCCTTTTTTTATTTAAAGGAAAGGCCGACCCTAACACAAACATACTACCTGCGTACACACATGTAAATGATGTCATGATGTAAACGTATTTGTATATATGTCATCTTCTAGTATGCATCTAATTAATATATTAACCACTAGGTCCACTAGTTACAAAATATCTACCACTACATACCACCATCAGTTTATAATTCGTATAAATAACAACTCTTGTTAAATATGAAAAAACAAGTCTCGTAATTATTATCAGCACATGTATCATGAAAATTAAAGAATTGAGCAAAATAATACAACACCAAACCTTGAATTGTGTATAAGGGTCGTTGACGTTGACTTGAGACATTGCAAGTTATTATATATGCAGATGCAGATGCAGATAGATAGACCATAGAATGCTGAATGCATTTCCAAATAAATCACCTCTCAAATTAAGCTTAATTTGCGGTTTTCATTCATACTGCTGAATCAAAGGTACTTAATATAAGTTAAATCTACTCCTCATTGTATCAAGTAATTGGATTATAATTAACTCATGATCATGGTTTCACTTTGCAGATGTCGAATCACACCGGGCCGCAATTACCCATCGTTGATGAGGAAAATCAACTAAGCCCTAATCGTATGCAGCAAACCAACATTTCTTCGGCTTCTTCGCAAGCTAACCGCACTTCAACAACACAGAAGCTGCCTTTTCTAGATCTAGTTAACGGTAATTTCAGCTTAATTTACTCTCTCCCTCCCTCCCTTTTCATTTACTCCACATAAATTCTAACTCCAACCAGGAAACAAACAAACAAACTCTTTTCATTTCACCACTACTTAATGTTTTGGTTAAAGAAAGTTTGCACTTTATATTGGATTATGTTATTTCATTTCTTTTAGAAATTGACTTCATATGGAGATCTATGTTGTGTATGCTTTTGAATTTTGAGCTTGAAGCAGACAAAGAATCCATAAAATGTTTAGGCATACTTGTACTTTATGCTTTAAAGGTTGTAGCTTTTGAATGTTCAAGCAGTTGTGGTTGGTGAGAAGTAAAGTGTGTATGGACAATACCTGCTTACTGTCTTTAATAAAACTTTAGTTATTTAATGCTAGAATATATCTTTCTAGCAAGGTCTATGTTAAATGATTTCGCACTTGCACAGTTAAAATTAAGGGTACATACTCATTTTATTATTTGTTTATTTAAGTGTTTGTGAGGGTGGAGTCACGTGCCATATATGTTTTTAGCTACATAAATCATTTTTCTATATTTTTTACGTTTTTACTGAATTTTACAATTACAGTATTATAGATAGTTTAATATATAGAAATCGAGTAATGGATGGTTTAACAAAAGCGATATGACACGAATGGAAAGTGCTACTTGCTCAATAAAGTCCATACCATTACGAATGCTCAATGTGTGATAGAGTTGACTCTTAGTTAACTTGTTAGATATTTTTTATTATAGTTTAGTTTGCTTGCTTTTAGTTTTGCCAAACCAAATTAAAGGATTCAATTAAAGTGGCCATGTGCATCAGGTTTGATGCTTCATGTTAGTGCTAACTATTTGCATTTTAACTACTATGAAAGGGCCTAGAGAAGAATACCTCAAGGTTGCTGTCCCACTCTACGAAGCATCAATAAGATGTGATTGGAAAGCTGCTAAACCTATTTTTGAAAAGCATAAAGAGATGGGGATAGTAAGGTATAGTATCACTGAAAATAGGGAAACAGCTCTTCATGTCGCCGCGTCTGCAAAGAATCCAAAACGCGTGCAAGAGTTTGTGAAAAATCTGATGGTGTTGATGGATAATGATGACTTGGCAATTCAGAACAAAAGTCAAAACACCGCCCTTTATTTAGCTGCCATAGCCGGGAATGTTGAAGCGGTTAAAATTATGCTTGAGAAGAACAGGGACTTGATCAAAATCCCTGGTGGTGGGGGGAAAATGATGCCTTTGTATGCGGCTGCCTTGTTTGGACGAGTTAAGGTGGTAAGGTATTTGTATGAGAATTCCAAGGAGCTGTGTAGTGAGGATGGTTGGACAAAAGAGAATCGTGGTTGGCTTCTTGAAAAGTGCGTCGAGAATGATATGTTTGGTAAGCATGCCTACACATTCTAATTATTATTAACTCCATCTTAAGGTCAATGAAAAATTAAAAGTGTGACTATATATAGTTGATTCGCTATTGCTTTTGTTTTATCACTACATTTCCTCACGTCATTGTCAAATGTTTTTCAGATATCGCACTCAAGATTGCGCGTAAGCCCGAAAACCTAAGCCCCAACAGTAATGTGACTTTACTTGGAATTTTTGCTCGTAAGCGTGATGCATTTTATTCAAGAAAGCTCAACTTCTTCATGAAAATTTTCGTTTGGGGTAAAAAGCATTCCTTTATGAACATTGCTTCATGAATTGCTTAGTTCCACTGCTTATTTATCGATATAAGTCACCGTTATCAAGATGTGAATAAGGTGTCATTCCTCTTAGAGGTTGAGGGTTCAAAGTACTTTTAAACACGTGAAGTGTAGATTAGATGGATGTGTGTGTGTGTGTTTAATGTTCAAGAAAATAAGATAATCCGAATGTACAATATCAAATTAATCCTTAACCTAATGTGCCAAAAATCATAGTATGTTAGTTCCATTTATATATTTTACTAGTAAATGTTTGATATCTAACAATTTGACTGGCTTCTTTGCTTTATCAGTTTGTGCATGTATTGGTTTGATGGAGGGAGCTCATGAAAAGAAGCGTAGAGCTTTGCAATTACTAAAAATCATCTGGACAGAAATTGCAAAAAAGCCAAAGGACGAAATCGATCGTATAATCAGAGGGCCGCCAGATCCGATCAAGCAAGACCATAGACCATCTTCTATGAGGGTCAGTCAAGCTATACAGCTAGAAAGCCTCATTTCTGAATATGTTTCGGAAATGAGAGTCGAAACCGAGAAAATAATGGGAGTACAGCCACCAGCAGCTGCTGATTTAACTACGAAAGAAAAGGTAGATCAAGCTCTAGGACTAGAACAACTTATTTCTACACGTCTTGTGAACATGGAAGTTAAAACCCATAGCATAATCAAAGGCTCCCCAGCTACTGCAAAAGAGGATCGAGTTGTGGAACTACAAAAGCTAATTTCTCAACATATAGTGAATATGCATGTTGGAGCCCATAACATTATCAGAGGGGAGTCGGCTTTCGCAAAGGAAATTCAAGCACCACACCTTCAAGATCTCATAGATAAAAACATTACCGATTTGAAGGTTGGAACAAATAAAATCGTAATCAAAGAGCCTCTTGTAACAACTCCATCGAAAACATACTCTTCTCGGATACTGTTTCTTGCTGCACAAATGGGAAATACTAAATTTTTAGTTGAGCTTATTCGTCTATATCCTGATCTCATATGGAAGGTAAATGATAACAATCAAACCATATTTCATATTGCCGTCAAACATCGTCACAGGGGTGTATACAACCTTTTATATGAGATAGGTGCAATGAAGGATCTGATCACTCCTCTTAGAGATCCAAATGATAACAATATGTTGCACTTAGTCGGGAAACTTGCAAAGAAAAAGCGACTCGAAGATGTGTCTGGAGTTGCATTACAGATGCAACGAGAGTTGTTGTGGTTCCAGGTACACATTCTCCTCTCTAAAATTCAGTGGTTCTTTCGTAATTAGTATGACCTCCGTTTAGAAAGTAGCATTTAACTATTAGAGTTCGTTAATTTGTGTTGTAGGAAGTAAAGAATATGATCCCTCCTTCATATAGAGAACGGGAGAACAAAGATGGCCTAACACCGCATGAGTTATTCACCAAGGAACACAAAGATTTACTTACGCAAGGTGAGAAGTGGATGAAAGGGACAGCTAATCAATGTATGGTTGTTGCAACCCTTATCGCAACCATAGTATTTGCTGCTGCTTTTACTGTACCAGGTGGATATCTTCAAGACAATGGTCATCAAGACAACGGTATCCCTGTCTTCCGTTCAAACGCAACCTTTATGGTATTTGTTGTGGCAGATGCTATATCTTTATTCGCGTCTTCAGCTTCAATTCTCATGTTCCTATCCATCCTCACATCTCGTTATGCAGAACGTGATTTCTTGTCCTCATTACCCCAAAAGCTGATGTTTGGTCTGGTATTTCTTTTCCTATCTATGACAACCATGACAGTTGCTTTTAGTGTAAGTTTTTTTGTGCTTTACCATAAGGGTTTGTTATGGATGCCAATCCTTATAGGCGCATTCGCTCTATTCGCCATCGTCCTCTACATGTCCCTACAACTTTCTTTGTTTATTGATGTAATTCGCTCAACACTTGGTTCTAGGTACCTCTTTAAGCCTAGAAAACATGTTCTTTATTATGAGAACCCCAAGATATGACCATGTGTCATCCTTTAATTGTAACGCATTACAAGACAAGTTACTGAAGTGACTCTCAAAACAAGGGGATTCTAGGCCTCAGTTTGCTTATCATTTGTAACGAAATCTTGTTAAATTTAGTTTCTTTTATATTCTGTCATGTTTATTCTATGTGCTGATCAACTTCAGCCCATACTAGACCCGCCCCTCGCTAGCAACAACACAAATACCCTCATACGTTAACAAGCACCATTGTGCATTACTAACAAAACAAGATACGGGGGATTATCTAAAGGTTGTTTTGGGATAAGAATGTTCATTTATGAGGCTAAAAATTCACCCGCCTAACGCGAGTAATCATTCAACACTCTCTACTTTGTTTCTACACTTTATTACTCATTGAAGAAAAAACTAACAATCAATTAATGGTTTATAAAGAATGTTGATGTGTTTATTCCGCCTAATATATGTTTAGATCAATCATCGTCCACCGATATATCTAAAACAATCTACACTCCTGAAAGATTTGCTTTCAAAGGGAATGGTAATAAAGAACATGTAGATGAAACTATAAAGAGACTTGATAGAACAACATCTATGTTAGAGTAGTTCTAGCCTAATCAGGGGGGAATTCGTCATGTATAATACACCAAACTTGGAATGTCAAATTGTTTACAAATAGATATATCAGTAATAAAAAGAACTACATATTTCTATAAAGGAAAAAATGATAGCATATCCTTGGTTATTAGATAATACAAATTGTAATTATTGACAAAATTAAAATCGTTAATTAATCTTATTTATATATTAATTTATGAACTTAAAAAAGAGCTGGATCGACGCGCTATAGTTGTTGCTTGATATAAATTTAATCTTTTAATAAGCATTATACATTAATATATATAATTCCATCTTGCAATATTCCATTAACGAGTAATAATGCAAAATCAGTCACCAGAATTTAATCAAAAAGCTACCCTGATTCATGGATGCTGGTAAACAAGAAAAAAAGAACGAAAGGGAAAATTAAAGGGTATGTTTGAACCTGGTAACTGAGACGATACGAGGTGACGTTAGAAATGTGCCTGCCGTGAAGAGCCGCGAGACTCCATGAAGCAACTCTAGGGTTTAGAAGATATACGATTGAACCCAATTGAGGAAGGGCTTTCTTTTTCTACTCGATTTTATCACCACAGCGATCATTCATCATTTATTGTTTTTACGCTAAAATAGATAAATAGGGTGGGCGAAAGTAGTTAGAGCGTAAGTCTAGTAATTCTACATTAACCAGAGTCTATTTTGAAGATTATTAAAATAAATATATTTTTTTATAATTTAAGATTATAAAAAATGAGAATCTTATTACAATTTTGTTACCAAACACACTTATAGTATTAATGAGTTTTTTAGTACCACACGCTTTGTAGCGGGATAAAATTACTTGTAAATGTTGTGAACGTTTGTTTTAGCATCCGCTTGTGCCTTCCGTCATTTATTTTGGATTGAAACCATTTTAGGTTTTGTATGTCTCTTATTACATCAGATGTAACATTTAACATTATAAAAAATAACCGAATAAATCTATTTACTCATGGAAAAAATCTATTAATATTATCCTAAAAAAATATATTCACGTAGTCCTGCAATGGCAAACTAATCTAAAATTAAAGAAACTATGAAAGACAAACTCTTCCAAATTTATAGTAAATTTGGTTCATATTTTGAATCCTACTTTTAATAGCATTTTACACGTGAATACGATAAAAGCTAAAGTATATATGTATATATGTATATATATATATATATATATAGGGAAGAGATCCGTTAAAAAGAATCTTACTCTACAAAAGGTAAGGAGAAATCTCAGTCATTCATTTTCAATAACCGCTCCTATAAAATTGGCTTTTTTTCTTTTTAATTTAATTATAAAAAAATGGAGTAAAGGGTAGAATAGTCTTTTAAGTATTTACCACCTTCTAAAATTTACAGATCCAGAATAACTGATGCGTAAGAAATAACATATCCAGATTTATTTTGATGCACAATCCTCATTTTCAACGATTACGAGAATCTAAACAATTAAACTGAATACAACAGAAAACATAAGATGCACAATCCTATAAATCGAATTATGCACCAAAACAGTGCAAAAATAGAATTGTTTAATACAACATCCGGCGTTGATGCACAAATGATCGTAAGAGAAAAAGATGAATCAGGTTCATACAAAAACTGATGAACCAAAAATTGCTAAAAAGAAGGTTACAGGTCCTAGATAACAGAAGAACAATCACGGATGGATGCACCATTGTTATACCAGTCGAAGAAGGGTCAAAATCGGACCCCAAAGCCATCATTCTTTGAAGAAATTGACTCCCTAAATCTTTTTTCGAGCCATCATCTACGAAATCGGACCCAAAATCTTTTTTCAAGCCATCATTCTTTGAAGAAATCGGACCCAAAATCTTTTTTCGAGCCATCATCTACGAAATCTGAGACCATATTTGAGTTCCTCGTGTCCAACCACATCCACTCATGTCCATATCCACCCTCAACCTCGCCGGAATCCGGCTAATCGGCTCTGACAGGCGGCGATGCACAAACCCTGTATACAAGAAATAAACACGGTGGAGACTTCAGAGTGGGTGTCAGTGATGCACACGTTGTGCAACTTCACAAAAAGCGACTTCACAGGCGATACCAGTGGATTATTAGGGTTTTCGGCGAAGATGCTGTGCGGCTGAGATGATACGGTTCGGCGGCGAAGATGCGGTTCGGTGGCGAGGAAGCAGTGGGCGGCGAGGAAGCAGTTGGGAGGCGAGGAAGCATGGGGCAGCGATACCATTAGGGTTTTCGTTAGGTTGGGGTCGGGATCTCAGACGTCAAATGAAACGTGGGGGAGGGCACCGTATATCAAGGGAATAGAGAGAGTATGATTGTAAAATGTCTTAATTGTCCCTCAACTAATTTTGGTTTAAAAAGACACGTGTCGCTTCCAGATTTCACCTTACCCTTTTTACCTTAAAACTCTTTTTATTTGATCCTGATTATATATATATATATATATATATATATATATAGACAAGGGTTCATGCGAAAAGGGCCTTATTTGAGAAAAGTGCGAAAAGAATTCCTGACCATTAGATGATTTGATCAATGGCTATAAACATTTATGGCAGTTTTGTAATTTAAAAGAGATTAAATGGTAATTAATTAAACTAACAAAGGGTATTATAGGCCATTTAAATTTTTTCTCTCTTTTCTCCCCCCTCTCTCTCCCGTATAACTAGTGTAATAATCTTTATACCAGCCAGGTTTAGAGTTTTTTAAAGAGTAATTGCAATGTTGGTGCCTACGAAACTCACAACTAATGCTATTAATCAGCTTAGAGGAGGTATGATCTGCTGATTCTGCTCCTTAGTCGGTGGAGTGCACTTCAGATGGCTATTCAAAATTATAGGGTGGACATGAAACTCACCAAAAAGCGTAACAACTTACTGTTGATATCTATTCATGGCTAAAGTGACAGATGAAATACATTTGTCAAATAATGATCTTTTTTAATATTTTATATTAAGTATGAAGTATGAACCACAGATCAGGGCTATTGCTTCTTATTCAGTGTAAATGTAATTTTTGAAGCGCAGGAAACCATATTTAGTTACTCGACGATTCACCGAGCACCATCGATATTGGGTCTTGAATGACACCTATCAGCTATCACCCGCCGCCGCTGTTATTCAATTCGTGTTCATCACCACCGATTTCCATGTTCAATTGTGTGTTCAGTCAACCAGGTAGGTTTATTGAAGCAATCTTGTTGGGGTTCAACAGGTGGCGTATCCACCAATCTAGTTGGGCTTTTTTATTGTTGGGCTTCAATGCCTCTTTTTTGATCTGTTACTAGTTGAAAGTCTAGTTAGTTTATGAAATGACCATGAAAGGAAAATATAATTTAGTGTGTTTGTTCATAATTGATGAACATTTTTGTTGTTTCTAATTTTCTTAACTATGTGATTGTACTTTTGGTTATGTGTTCACGAGGGAACACGAATTATGATTTGTTGTCCATTCAATATTGTTGTTAATAGCTTCATGATGAATTTTTTATGTTATGCAAATGTGTACATAAATATAATTGTACCTCTCATTGTATTTGTATGTCGCGTTCAATATTAATTATATATGATTTACATGAAAAAATAAGTTATATAAGGTCGCTAGTGAAGTCATGTTAACATAGCATTGAATCAATGGTGAACACAAAATTGTTTGTTTTTTTCTTTTTAAATGGGTAAAATAATTTGTCTTTAACTGTGTTAACCGGTGAACATAGCTTCGGTGACTGTGTTTAACAGTGAACACGATATTTGTTAGTTTTTTTCTTTCTAAATGGTTAAAACAATGTCTTTGATTTCATTCAATGATGAACATAGCAGCAATGATAAAAAAAACTAGTAAGCACATGGTAGTGTTCACCATTGCACACTGTAAAGTTAATAAAACACTAAAAAAATCCATTTTAGTTTATTTTTTAAATTTAAAATTTTGGAAAGATAAAAACATGAGAGAGAAATATCAAAAGATTGGAAAGAGAAAAAAATTAATTAGAGAGAGGAGAGAGAGAATAAATGTGTTTACTATTTTACCCTTTTTGATTAATTAAAATATTAATTATGATTAATTTGGACCCCAAGATCAAATACAAATAAGTGGCTGAGATTGCTTCTCGCATTTTTCGCAAACAAAACACTTTTCGCATAAACTCTCCCCAATATATATATATATATATATCTTGTAATAAAGTACATAAAAGTTAAAAGAATTCCTATGTCTTCATGCCATTTAGTTTGGTTTGTTTCGATTATATGACAGGTAACTTTTTCGTAATATGGCAAACAAAATAGCACAAGTTTTAGATAGATATCTTATCATGATAAAATTTGTATCGATATATAAATAAAAATAAGATCATCACAAATATATATTTATATTTACACTAAACATTATATACTAAAGAGTTCATTATCAAATTGGTCATTTAACTTTACTGTTTCTTCCGATTTGGTCATTTAACTTCAAAAGTGACCAAGATAGTCTTGTAACTACCACTTTTCTGTCTCAGTGGTCCTTCCGTTAGTTAGACTTTAGTCAACTCCGTTAAAATAGGATGAAATGACCATTTTACCCTTCTGTCTCTATTTTATTTTTTTATTTTTAACTTTTACTTATTTAATAAGTTAATTAATAATTAGGTATTATTTAATAATAAAATAACAAATCTAACACAACCACCACCCGCATCATCTCCCTAACCTCCTTTCTCTCTCTCTACAACCGCCACTCTAGTCAACCGCCACCACCACTCTAGACAACCGCCACCACCACTGAAATCCGGCCAAAGGCGGTGATGATCTTGAAGTTGAGTTATACACCCACAAACACAAACACAAGAAACAGAGAAGCTAGGGTTCGAAGAACGCGTGGCTGTTGACGGTGGTTGTGGCACAGATCTGGATAAATTTTTGAATAAACTCCACAAACTTAACCGCGTGACTACGGTTGGAAAAAAAGAAATCAATCCTACGATCCATTTTGTTTAATTCTGATATCTCTCACAGCAGATTTGGACACAAAACAAATCTGGTGAGGCATTCGTGTACAACATACTCAACCACATAAGCTTGCTCGAGAACCTCCAACCACCATCCCAAACGGATCTGGACACAAAATCCCCAAACTAGATCTAGGGTTTTTGCTACAAGATGAAAGATCTAGGGTTTTCACACATCGATTTGTTTCAGATCTTGGTTTCACACGTAATTTTACAGCCGCCGGAGAAAGTTGTGCGCCGAAGAACAACTGTTACACAAAATCACACATCTTTGTTTCAGTTCTTGGTTTCATCGATTTGATTTGCCACTACGATTCATCGATTTGTTTCAGTTCTTGGTTTCACACGTAATTTTACAGCCGCCGGAGAAAGCTGTGCGTCGGTGGTTATTCTCGAGAATGGTTGTGTGTCGGAGAAAGCTGAGCGTGCGTGAATCTGTGTAGATATATATATATAAGCGCAGGGAGGAGTTTGTAGAGAGAAAAGGTTGAAAGGGGAAAAGGGAGGTTGTGGTAGTGGCGAAGTGCGGGAGAGAGAAAGATCCTAGCGGTGGGCGGTGGCGGTGGTGGTTGGCGACGGCGGTGGCGCTCAAGGGCGGTGGAGAGGGAAGATGAACAGATGAGACTAGAGAGAGGGTAGAGAGAGACTGTTGGTGTGTGTATATGTGGAGAGAGAGTTGAATAATATTTAATTATAATAATTATATATTTAAAAATAATTAAATAGTGTTTTATCCAATAAAAAATAGAAAAGAATTATAAAAGACCATAGTACCTCTCACTTAACGGAGTTGACTAACGGTTAACTAACCAAATGACCATTCCGATAATAAAGTGGTAGTTAAAGGACTATCTTGGTCACTTTTGAAGTTAAATGATCAAATCGGAAGAAACATGCAAACTTAAAGGACTATTTTGTTAATTAACTCTATGATGACGTAGTCGAGGCCCAATAAGAGGCCAAAGGGCTTGCTCACAACGGCTCTCTAATATACTTAAGTCAGGCCCGGCCCAGGCCTGGCAAGGCAATCACGCGGCCCAGATTCGACACCAAGCAATGCAGCCTAGGCCCAACAGCAAACTACACGGTCCATTGCAGGCCTGATATGCCTAACAACTCTAGCACCGACCTTTCCGTCTACTACAGACCTGGCTCAACGATAACGTATCACAGCGTAGCCAGCCCTGGAGTTAGCCACAACACGTGCCTCGAGATCATAGGCCAGAGCAGGCGTGCCATGTCTGCGTTAAGACACACGTAGCCTCGCCGTGATTGGTTGACACTGGTAATGGGGAGCAAATCCTCAGCAGTACCAAAAGTACTGCCAACAGCCCCACGATTGGCTGACATTGATAGTGGGGAGCAGATCCCCCTTTACAGCAGAAAGGTACAACCTTTCTGGTCTCTCACAGGAGATTGCGACACATGTCCCTCATCCTAGCGGTCCATCCAAAGGAGCCCTCAACTATAGATAGGAGAACATCGTATCCTACCAAGGTATGCACCTCTCGCAGCCTAAACACTCCCCTCTAAGCTCTTTACCATATCCATGGCTAACTTGAGCGTCGGAGTGGCTTAAAGGGCCACGCCCCTGTAAGCTCTCTAACACAGTATTTCCACTGTTTTGTAGGTTATTTCATTCCCAGATACATCTACGGAGCCAGCCCAACACCTTCTACACTACTATTGCACTTGTTTATCTTTACGAACAAACACTCTATACTAAATATTATAAAAAAATAACTTGCAAAATTAGTTGTTTAATACTAAAATATAAATATAAAACAATTGTCTTGCACTACTGTAGTGGTAGTCGCATTCACAAAGCAAAACTAAAGAGGTAAAAAAAGTTAAAATGCATGCTTTAGGTACCGAACTCTCAACCTCAAGGTTAGAGTTTAAGTTGCTTACCAATGCGCTGAGCCATTAAATACTTAAAATTTCACCATAGGTTATATATATATATATATATATATATATATATATATATATATATATATATATAGGGTGAGGTTCAATAGAAACCCCCCCTTCAACAAAAATCTCAAAGTCTCAATCTTAGTCACTCATCTAAAAGGGCAAAATGGGAAAATGAAATCCAAGGGCTTAAAACTCACGTTCACCTTCCAGCCCTCAAAACACACATTTTTTTTATTTTTTTACCTCTCAAATCTTTAAATGACCATAACTATTTCAATTTTTTGAATTTGAGCAAAAAAATTATACCAATCTTCTTATTTTTTAATCCTCTTTCAAACGAGACCACTCTTCCTATATTTCTGGAAAAAAAATTACAAAAATGACGAAAATGATAAAAAAAATTATCATTTTCGTGCTCTCTTGTATATATATAAGAGCAGGTGACGAAAATGATAAAAATTTCGTCATTTTTATCATTTTCGGACCTGCTATTTAAGTGTATATAAGGGGATACAAAAATGATGAAAATGACGAAATTTTTATCATTTTCGTACCCCCCTTGTATACATATAAGAGCAGGTGACGAAAATGATAAAAATTTCGTTATTTTTATCATTTTCGGACCTGCTATTTAAGTGGTATATAAGGGTATACGAAAATGATGAAAATTATGAAATTTTTATATTTTCGTGCCCCCTTGTATAACATATAAGAGCAGGTGACGAAAATGATAAAAATTTCGTCATTTTCATCATTTTCATATTCTTTTATATACCACTTAAAAAGCAGATCCGAAAATGATAAAATTTTTGTCATTTTTATCATTTTAATATCCCCTATACCACATAAACAGCAGGTCCGAAAATGATAAAAATTTTGTCATTTTTATCATTTTCATATCCCCTTATATACCACTTAAACAGCAGGTCCGAAAATGATAAAAATTTTGTCATTTTTATCATTTTCGGACCTACTATTTTAGTGGTATATAATGAAGGGTTTTGAACCTGACCAAACCACTTATGACACAAACTGGTCAATCCTGGATTTGATTCCACTGGTTCAATCATAAAAGCGGAATGGATTGAACACAACCCTCTAAACCCCAAAAGGGTTAGGATCTTTTTAACTAATGATCAAACATAGTTTCTTGCAAAACAATCCACATAAAAGGTTATAGAATTATACATGATCTGAAAAACCTTCAGGATTGCTAAAGTAGTCCACCACTACTGCACCTCCGATTGAACTGGCTGCTAGACCGCTCCTGGATCACCAAGGCTTCAAAGAACTCGAAGGATTGAGCCTACGCGTGTGTGTCCTTGCGTCGATCAACAAACCGAGAGATACCCTCTCGGTGTCCTTCTTGATCGTCGACGAGAGAGAGAGCCGCAAGAGAGAGAGAGAGAGAGAGCGACGTGAGAGAGAGAGCCGAGGTCGAGAGGATGAGAGAGAGAGAGAGTTGTGGTGGCTAGGGTTAATCCCTTAATGTCTCATATCTAATCCTTAAGGCTTAAGGATATTATATAGGGATTAACTTGGACCTAAGCCCGTTTAATTAAAAGCCCAACTGGTTTTAATTAAACTTTCATCTCTTCTCATATTGACCCCCTGGACTTTACTAGTTAATTAATTAACTATTAATTAACTTAGTCCGTTAAATATTAAAACTTAATATTTAATTCTCTTTAAATAATAAATAACTATTTATTATTTATTCCTTTCTAATAATTAATCCGAACTGGATAATTATTTATATCTCTCTTTTCAATAATTAATTCTGACTGATTAATTATTTACTTTTCTCTTTAATAATTAATCTAACTGATTAATTATTTCCACACAGATTATGGTGAGATCCAACTGTTCTGAATTGGGTGTGTAGCAGTGTGACCCTTTAGTCTCTTATAACATTGGATACAATATGCCCGTTAATTATCTCTGCACATAATCCAACAGACTCCCACTTGTGCAAGATAAGTAACAGTTACTGCACATTGTTAGCCTAAGGAGGTCCCTAGCCTGACACTTAGGATAACCAGGTTATAAGAACTCTTATACCCCAAAGTAACTTGTGATAAAACTTCATAAGCAACCTGCTTAGAAGTAACCTGTTATAAACTAACTGTTTATAAACTAAACTATCATAAACTCCCTGTTTATGAATGGGTACGTTTTATATATACAAACTTGCATATATATAGGTTTGTCCCTTGCAGCGCGATATTTCAATTTTGAGCATGAGCATGGAAAAAGTCAACTCAGAGACTCAAGAATTTGTTCATGACATACTTGATTTCGAAACTGCGTGATAAAACGACAAAGAACAGATCAGTTCGTTTGGACACGGCCGTGCACATACCAGTTTCTCTAATCAGTCAAGGGGCCCGGAAATATCTCTCCTAAAAAAGAGGTGCAATTACCATCTTGCATATTTGCATTTGGCAACACGGCTCCCACTGAATCTAGACACGCCCCTTATGACCACCCTGTTACGGCGTGGCGTTAGAACGCGCTAAGAAGACAATAGTTACCGCATCCCAAACCAAAATGATAATTGCATTAAAACCATCAGAATGATAGTTTGCGTGTAGTAGACACACAAATTTTATATATAATATTAACCCGGCCTAATTTTTATATACGTCACATAAATCAACTTAAACCTCACTTGTTTATACATTCAATCCAACCGTATTAATTTTTGTATCGGTTTCTTGTTAAGTTGAGAACCGTCACCCCCTAAATTTCAAGAAGAAAAGATAGATGTTTTAACGTATGTGGACCGGAAGATGAGTACAAGAGGGGGTCTTACATACTTTTCCAATTCATATTTTTTTTAAGATTTAATTACATAGATCGTCCTTGTGGTTTTAGGGAAATTTCATATTTAGTCCTTTAAGATAGAAAATTACACTGATAGTCCTTATAGTTGATATTTTGTTTCACTAGTAGTCCTTTACATTAACAGATGTTATCTTTAACTGTTAGTCTAGGGGTACTTTTGTCATTTTCATCCTTATCCTCTTTTCCAAACAAATTTTACATATTATAATGACTTCCAAACATGTTTATAAAGGTTATTTTTAATCCTTATTACCAAACACCAATTTTCTCTACCAACTAAATCCTAAACTCCTATCTAAGGCACCATTTGGTTCGCGGAATGGAATTAACCAAAATTGGAATTCGTTAAGGAATTGGATTTGGAAGGAACTGGAATTGGAAGGAATTGGAATTGGAAGGATTCCAATGGAATTGGTTCCTTCGTGTGTTTGGTTCACGGAGGTATCGTTGATGTTTTCAGTGGAGATCGATAGCGAGGTCGACTGTGAATGCGTATAAGTTTGGGCGTATTTGTGAGTTCCCGTGGAAAGTTTTTTAATTGCTTTGGATTATGGATGGAATTGTCAAATCCTTTAATTGTGGAATTGGGGGATTTTAGAATTATGTGAACCAAACAAGAGTAGGATTTAGGAATTGTCAATTCCAATCCGGCCAATTCTGGCTAATTCTGGTGAACCCAACGGGACCTAAGATTCAATCTGTCTCTCTGTAACAGCACCGTCTAATTCCCTCCCCATAACCACCCCTCTTCTCCGATCTTCAAACACGTTCCATGGCCCCTGATCTTCACAGCTGTCGCTAATCTTCACAGACCGCCGCCGATCTTCAAAACATTTCCAGCATTCAAACAATCATCGACGCCGCCATCTAACCACCACCACCTTCTACACCGCTATCTAACCACCACGACCATGGTCGATCTTGGAGTCACAAACACCACTGCCATCGTTCAGATATGATATTATGGATTTAAATCAGCAGATGAGTTGAAGGTCGATTAGGGGTTTCGTTCGATTAGGGCTTTTGTTCGATTAGCTTTTCTCCATGGCTGGTTGAAGGTTATAATTTACCCAAAAGATCAGTGGTTCTGTTTCATCTTATTCTGTTACATACGATTCATCTTGTTCTGTTTCATACGATTCACAAGATTTTGGTTTAGGGTTCCATACGTTTTCATCTTGCTAATGTATTTAATCTTGGTTCTGTTTAATCTTGTTTAGTTTGTACGCTGAGCACATAGGGTATTTTTCTTGTTTTTTTTATTAATTTTTAATTAAAAAATAATGAAAATGTGTGTTTATATTTTTTTTATAATTTTTAATTAATGAATAATGAAAATAGGTGTTTGGTAACAAAGAAAAGTTGGAAAATGAACAGAAGTTCATTTGACTAACAGTCAACTTTAACTATAATTAGTCTAAAAGACCAAAAGTGAAACAACATGTCAACCATAAGGATCACCAGTATAATTTTCTATCTTAAAGGACTAAATGTGAAAAAATTTCGAAATCGCGATGTATGTAATTAACTCCTTTTTAAATATTATTGCCCATACAACTATTTTTTTAATATATGAACATTTTGTTACGTACAATTTATCTCATATTAAATATAGTATACATTTGGCAGGAAAGACTTTTGTCTTCTTCTACCCAAAAATGGATTGTTTTATATACTTAAATTCTAACCAATAAACATGTTTCAATTTGGTCTTGCTGGTTATGTCCATGTTTGGTGGCTCCTCCAACCCGAGTTCAATTCATATCACATGCAAGCTTTCATTTTTAACATCTCTTCTATTCTTTACTTATATTTTTTGTCCTTCCTTTTATCTTTCAAATTTGCTTTGTTTTATTTCTTCCTATTTTTCTAAAGTCACCTTTTTCTTTTTTAAATTTAAGATTTACATCTTTTTATAAGTACTTTATCTTCTCATATTTTTATTCATATATTATACAACATTTACATTTTGGAGAAAAGAATATTATTTTTTTGTGTTTTTGTCTTCTTGTGTATGATATTATTATTTTATAATTATATTTTTTATATGAATTTTATTGAACACAACTCTATTATTATATTATTATTGTTATCATCAGCAGCAACAATATACTTTATATTTCATCTTTTATTATCAAAACTTATTATTATTATTATCATATTTTATTATTTATATTAAAAAACTATTTAGTTTAAATCAATAGTTATTTATATTAATATTAGTGATTGAAGTCAAAGCGAAACTTTTAAAGAAAGTAGATGTAAATCTAAACAATTAGAACCGAATATATTATGAAATTTCTTAAAAAATCCATTGTGCATTGACATCATATGATTCGATATTATATACATACCGATTAACTTTTTCATATTACGTCAGCATAACATATAGTTATTAATTTTCACAATTAAAAATAATCACAAAAAAATAAAAAATTTGTACCTAGGAGAAAATTAGTTAAAATACTATTCACAGAGTATTAAAGAATTAAACAAATATATGAATTTTATTGAACACAACTCTATTATTATATTATTATTGTTATCATCAGCAGCAACAATAAATTTTATATTTCATCTTTTATTATCAAAACTTATTATTATTATCATATTTTATTATTTATATTAAAAAACTATTTAGTTTAATTCAATAGTTATTTATATTAATATTAGTGATTGAAGTCAAAGCGAAACTTTTAAAGAAAGTAGATGTAAATCTAAACAATTAGAACCGAATATATTATGAAATTTTCTTAAAAAATTCCATTGTGCATTGACATCATATGATTCGATATTATATACATACCGATTAACTTTTTCATATTACGTCAGCATAACATATAGTTATTAATTTTCACAATTAAAAATAATCACAAAAAAATAAAAAATCTGTACCTATGAGAAAATTAGTTAAAATACTATTCACAAAGTATTAAAGAATTAAACAAATATATGAACATAAAAAGGGGAAAAAAGGACTGCACAACATTTCACATGATTTCCCTTTTGTTCTTCCAAAAGAATGAAACCATAATAAAAATTAAATCCTTTTAAATTATTTTTTATACAATCGTTTAAACGTTTTCATTAAAAATTAAAGTAAAAATATAATTTTATAGTAGACGAGATACTATTTTACCCCGCCACGAAGCGCGGGCATATTTACTTGTTAATAAATATTGCACTTTATATTGCAATATGTTATTTCATTTATTTTAGAAATTCCACATAGAAAGCCTACCAAAACAAACTATAAATTTTAAAATTTTCGAAAGAGACGTAATTATTTACTTCATAAAATAATAAATTTAAAATTATATATATGGGAATGCTTTGGTGGAGAAGGAAAAAACCAAATTAATTGATTAATTAAAGTGTGTTGACGTATATATAACAAATATGTCCATATTTCTTTTATATAAAACAAACTATTATTTTTTTGATTTTATACAATAAGTGATTAATACATTCTTGAAACTTATGCAATAAAAAACTGTTCCAACTCTATCGTTTTTAACCCACTTATCCCATGTGGCCTTCAAACCCACATTCCAGCCATTGACCGAGATTCCAGCCACAAATATTAAGGTCCATTGTCCAAAACGTATAAAATTAAATCCAAATGTAGTTTAAGTAGTAAGAAACACAAATTTTAAGGTCAAAAACCCTAATTAAACTAAAAGGAGTATTAAACGTACTCACTCAAATTGATGAAACTAATGTAAATAAGTATATATAAAACATTTCGTCCAACCCAAGACTTATAACCTAGTGATACTGGAGTAGTTTAGGTTCTGTTTTGTTCATAACCTAATGTCATAAGTTCCCGTCCTTGATTCATCCTAATCAGCCCACAGGCCCCACAAATTGATAAATTGAATTATATATGTTTGGCCTAAAACCTTAAAACCAAAAGAATTGATCACATCGAATTTAAATCAGAGCTAGAACTACACCTTATTGTGTATATAAGGAAATGTGGATTTGAAGTTTTTAGAAAACAAGCTTTTGGCTGGTGAGAAAAGGTTATAAACCCATCATTAATTGGAACCACTTATTATATACAGGAGGTTCAGAAAGTTGATCAGTTGCATATATAGTGACAAAATTTAACAGGCTTGTTAATTATTAAAAAAAATTATGTTATATTATATTAGTACAGAAAAAAGGATACTTTTGCTATACACAATAGTATTTTCGACAAAATTATTTTATTTTTTTTGTCTAAATTAATATATATTGTTTGTCTAACTAATATAATTATTTTTAATATGCTTAATCATGTAATTTTAGTAAAAGAAAATATTTGTAACATTTTAAATCATGTAATGTTTATTTCGTTTAGGCAATTGAGAATTCCATAATTACACATGTTTTTACTGAACTTTTATAATTACTTTATTATAGAGAGTTAAAACTGATGGCTTACATATAAAAAAAAACTATATATACGATCGAAAGGTATGGAAATTGGAAAGTGCTATTGCTATAGACTTAAATTAAGTCCATGCTCAACGTCTGATAGAATCGACTCTCTGTCCTCGTATATTGTTAGAAGATAGTTTAAACTTTAAACCAAATCGACGGATTCAAATTAATGTTTTATTTTGTTCTATTAAATATACTTGTACTTATCTTTTAACTTATGTGATAAAAATAAGTGTCAAAATTAATGCATGTGATGAAGAAAGAGAATTAATACATTACACATGTAAATCACTAAGTATGTAGGAAGATGGAGTAGAAGAATAAAGTAAGAGAAAAAAATAATATTTCTTCAAATTAAGGAAATGTGCATTTGTATTGATGCTTCATGTGTTGGTATGGCTAGGGTGTTAACTATTTACATTAAAATTATTTTGAAAGGGTCAAGAGAAGAATACCTCAAAACTGGTGTCACTCTGTATGAAGCATCAATAAGATGTAACTGGAAAGCTGCTAAACCCATTTTAGAAAAAGGCAAAGAGATGGGGTTGGTAAGGTATAGTATCACTGAAAATAGGGAAACAACCCTTCATGTTGCTGCATCCGCACAAACTCCTAAACACGGGCAAGAGTTCGTGCAAAATGTGGTAAATTTGATGGAAGATGATGACCTTGCACTTCAGAACAAAAATCATAATACTGCCCTCTATTTAGCCGCCATAGCTGGGAATGTTGAAGCAGTAAAAATTATGATCGGAAGAAACAAGAACTTGATCAAAATCCCTGGTGGTGGGGGGAAATGTTGCCTTTGTATGCGGCTGCTTTGTTTGGGCATTATAAGATGGTAAAGTATCTGTACGGAATTTCTACGGATTTATGTAAAGAAGATGGTTGGACACCTGAGAATCGTGGTTGGCTTCTTGAGAAATGTGTCGAGAATGACATGTTCGGTAAGCACTAATAATCTTACCACCTACACATTCTGACCATTTCTTGTTTAAGCTATATAACTAAATCCGATAAGATTGACGGGTCGTTGGGTTAGGTCAAGGTCAAAACTGACTTATCAAGTATATGTCCATATCTACTTCATATATTGGTTATGAAGCAGTTTTAGTTATATGTGCATATCACAATACTTGAAACTGAGCCGCTAACTAGCCTGAACATAGGCACATAGCTATTCATACCTTGTAAATAAGTCGTTTTTTAATAAAATAATCATGATATTTGACATCCATTAATTTTCTCTTTCTATCTCTTCTTTTTTATTTTTACCATTTGTCTTTGTCTTGTTTTTATATACATAGTCCTCACATAGTACATACCATTAATCGTAATAGAACATCTCTCACGGCCCACGTGTTTAGGTGCTCGTTTGAGTCTTTTGGGCTTTTGATGATTTGTGAGTCATCTACAAATATTTTTACTTATATTAATTTTGACTCAATAAATCTATATTGCTGGTTTTATCGTATCAATTTCAATTACAAACCTATTGACAATTTGTTTTTTAGATATCGCTCTCAAGATAGTGAGTACGTACCACAAACTTGCTTGTAATGGGAGTGTACTTCAAATTTTAGCTGGAAAGCCCAAAGCATTTAGTGAAACAAAGACTAATAGCATCCAAAAAATCATCAAAAGAGGTAAATTAAAATCTATTTTCTTCGAGAATGGTTTAACATTCTATATTTTACAATGTCAAATTGTGAAGCTCTCTTCGAAATCTATAGGTTATTACAACAATATGATTCAATATAATCTCGTAAAAGATGGTCTTCATGAAATAGCATATGGATTAACATTTACTATATTCTTTGTTATTTATATGTTATTTTATTTCATGTTACATTTTTCAATCACGGCACCAGTTACTTCGATTTTCATATACTTTTTACTAACTACTCTCCAACTAGTTTTGTTAAGCATACCCTTAATATACATCAACCATCTCAAAATAAGTATCCATTTGACATCCAAGTCAACTCTTTGAATTTTTAATGCATCAGTTTCATGTCTATAAAGTTTATATCCCTTATGTATAATAATACATGTGACGCAGCCAATTAAGTAGAAACATCGTCCATTTTTTTCTCTTGTAAATAAATAACATTGATCACTAATTTCACTTTTTTCTGTTGGTTGCTTTCAGTATTTGCATTCATTAGCTCAAATGGGGTAACTTTTGAAAAGGAAAGCGATGCGTTGAAATTATTGAAATTAGTTTGGACCGACATTGAAAAAAAACCCAAGAATGAAATTGATGATATACTAAGAGGAGAACTTGTAACAAGGGTTATCAAGCCAACAACAAATGTTCCAGCTACAACTAAAAGATACCATGATCGAATAATTTTTATAGCTGCACAAAAAGGCAATACTAGATTTCTAGTTGAGCTAATTCGTCAGTATCCTGATCTCATATGGAAGGTAAATCATAAGAATCGAAGCATATTTCACACCGCTGCCAAACATCGTCACGAGGGTATCTACAACCTATTGTATGAGATAGGTGCAATGAAGGATCTTATTAATTACTCCTCTTAGAGATCCAAAGGATAATGTTATGTTGCATTTAGTTGGAAAGATTGCAAAGCAAAAACGGCTTGAGGATGTGTCAGGAGTTGCTTTACAGATGCAGCGAGAACTATTATGGTTCAAGGTACAAATATTCTTTCTTTTCTAAGCTTTTGTTGTTATATTTAACAATATGCCCGCATTGATAAAGAAGGAAGAAGTTTGTGACCTTTAAGTTGTAGGTTACTAAAAACTTACATGAGATTTGGAAAAATTTAGGCTTGTCAATACTGGCTTTGTGTTTTGCTTTGGTTATATCCTTGAGTTGTATATGACTTCATATTATATTTTAACAAGCATATAACTTGTAGAAAGTAATATATAACCAATTAGTATGTTTGTGTTGTAGGAAGTAGAACGTATGATACCTCCTTCATATAGAGAACGGAAGAACAAAAATAACCTAACACCACATGAGTTGTTCACCAAGGAACACAAAGAGCTACTTACACTTGGTGAGAAGTGGATGAAAGAAACTGCTAATCAATGCATGGTTGTCTCGGCCCTTATTGCAACCATAGTGTTTGCTGCAGCTTTTATTGTTCCCGGTGGATACAATCAGGGCAACGGTATCCCTATCTTCTTTTCCTAAGCAACTTTTATGGTTTTCGTTGTGGCAGACGCCATTTCTCTATTCTCGTCTTCGGCTTCAATTCTCATTTTCTTATCTATCCTTACTTCTTGCTATGCTGAACGTGATTTCTTATCCTCGTTACCAAAGAAATTGATACTTGGTCTAGCAGCTCTTTTCTTATCCATAACATCCATGGCGGTTGCTTTTAGTGTTAGCTTTTTCATACTTTACCATAAGGGGGTGTTTGGTAAATAGAAATAGGAATAGGGAAATGGAAATGGAAATAAATTCTCTTGTTTGGTTTTACTTGAGAATTATAAATCGAGAAATATCTCAATTCCTATTCTCTAGATAGGTTTCTCTATTATAGGAGGAGAATTAGGGAGAATTGACTTTGGAGATTTAAAAAAAACACGGAGATATCCCATCTTTTCCAACCTATTCGACATCCACGCTGCCCCTGTATTCGACATCGACGCTTCTCCCTTGTTCGACATCGACGCTGCTCCAGGTTCCCCTCCTTCGTCCCGTCGCCTCCGTCGTCCCTCTTTCACGCCTGCTGCTTCCTAATCGGCGGAGACCCCTGCGGCTGCCTTCTCCATCACCGGCGACCCCTGCGGTTGCCTTCTCAATCACTGGCGACCACTCCTTCCTAGCCACGATCACACTCAGGTATCGTTCACATCTGTTTATTTCTCCTACATGTGGGTTTTTGACCAAAATAAGTATTATTTCTCCTACATCTGTTATTTCTCCTACAAGGGTTGGCAATTGTTTACTGCCCTGTTTTCATTGTTTTAGATCCAATAGTAACAGTTTTTATATCATGTTTACCTTTCTGTTTTATGATCAATAGTTGAGAGTTATTACCATTATAAATTCAACGTCAATGTTTTATCAATAGTTGACAGTTTGTATATATCGATGGCATATATATATGCAGGTTCCATTGACTTGATGTCATATACCCTGTTTGTGTTGAAGTCTGTCATCAAAGAGTTTCATGCTATCATATAAACTTGTTAATAGGACAATTTGTTAAATGTCTTCTTTATCTCATAATATATGTTTAGGGGAGGGTTTCCTATATGTTTATATCTATATCAACTATGCATATATGTGTATGTGTGTGTGGTTTAGATATCAACAATTTGTTTATATTTAATGGGTCTTGTTTAGTGGTTTAGGAACTACAAAACCATCATCACCATTTTCCTTTCCTTAATTTACAAATATTCAATTTAAAATTCTTTCAATATTAATTGTTAATTCTTTCAATATTTGTATTTGTAGATGGCAAGATCGTCTTTGAGCAAGCGTTTTAAAGCTACTAATGTAATCGGTAAGGACGTGCTTCTTGGACGGTTATTTCTTGGGTTGACACAAGGGGAGAAAATAGCCATGGTGGAAGCGTATACCGATGGTCCCATGGGATGAATGTTTGTGATTATTGGTTTTTTCTTAGACTTAGCCGGTAATAATGTTTTTGGATGTGACTATAGTTGAAAGGTTTTTTTAGATCATCTAACATTATTGACAATTCTTTTTAATGATTAATATATGTCATTTTTTGCATTTTTTAGCTTAAATTATATTTTTTATGAGCTAATTATGTGTTGGTGTTGTTAAATTGACCATTATTAGAATTTCAAATATATAAAATTGTGTTAATTTACCGAGATTGACTGTTTGTTTTGAAAACAATAAAAATGCAAATAATAAATCTGGTACAATTCTCTGTTGAATCTCTGTGCTACCAAACAAGAGATATGATTCTCTATTGCATTTCTCTGCTGAAATCTCTGTGCTACCAAACAGGAGATTCAATTCTCTTTCTCCAGACTAATTCCCTTTCTCTGCAATTCCATTCTCTGCAATTATTTCTCTGCAATTTCATTCTCTGTACCAAACGCACCCTAAGGGATTGTTATGGATGCCAATCCTTATTGGTGTATTTGCTTTAATGCCGGTCCTCGTATATATGTTGCTACAGTATGGTCTGTTTTTTGATGTATTCCGCTCCACATATCGTTCAAGGTACCTCTTTAAGCCTCATAAACATGTTCTTTACTATGAAAATCCAAAGGTGTAACCATTTTGTTTTATTAATACAACGGTTTTTGTATTATGGTTTGGTTTAGCAAATTGTTTTCGATTTCATTTAGATGATTTTGTATTTTTTTTTCCTTAAATGTGAATACGTTTTGTGTTAGCATTGATGTTTTTTATGATCTTATCTTTTAAGTCGTAGATTAGTAACTTTCAAAACAAGCTCTTCAGCCCCACCCTTAGTGGGCCTGTGTACTCATTAGATAGTTTGGTCCATTTTTAGTTGGATTTTCGGCTAATATGACAAAGTATAACTTTACAATTTATCAAGATAGAATACACCAAAAGGTAAAGTGGAAACTATCTTTAATCACTTATAGTGATTTGTGACCACTTTGTAGCATAACTATTTAGCTAGTTACAAGTTTAGATTGAAAATGGACCTCATGCATCGACATTAGTGTTATGTTCCTAATGTTCTGTTTAATACATTTTTAGTGAAGTTTGTTAGTATAATTGACATTAGTCATAATTCATAGTATTTGTGTAAGGGAAAATTTCATATATATCCTTTAAATATTCTTAGTTATATATATATATATATATATATATATATATATATATATATATATATATATAGAGAGAGAGAGAGAGAGAGAGAGAAAAGTTCATGCGAGAACCATTCTTAGTGCGAGAACCGCGAGAACCAATCTGAGCCGTCCAATTCTCCCTCTTTCAATGTCATTGTCACACTCTATCCCTCCACGCTCACCATCCATGAAACTTCTCATATCCAAGGAACGGCCGAGATTGGTTCTCGCGGTTCTCACACTAACAACGGTTCTCGCATGAACCCTCCTATATATATATATATATATATATATATATATATATATATATATATATATATATATATATATATATATATATATATATATATATATATATATATATATATATATATATATATATAGAGAGAGAGAGAGAGAGAGAGAGAGAGTTAGGATCAAATGAGAACACTCTTAAAGTTTTATGTTGTCGTTTAGTTCAGAGAAGATTACTGGTTTTTTATTTTCCTTGTATGCATCTTGCCGAATGGACCGGATCAAGGCTTCCATATAGGGTATATGATGTTTTGATTTAAGTTATATACTAATTGTTTAAAAAAAATATTAGATATTTAGCTTTGATCCTTTTATAATTGTAGGTTGAGTATAAAAGTAAGTACAAATACTTTTAAGAATAGTCAAGATTAAACCACAAAATAGTCTAAATATATTCACAAAATAGCTTTGACCCTTTTCTAGAGTCTAAACCACAAAATAGTGTTGCCCCCATCTATATATATTCACACAAGTCAAAAACGATAAACACAATTCTATCAAGTCATTTGGGATATATCTATATATACCCACTAGCATACATTTCTTCCCCATGTATTTTTAGCAAGCCATATTTTGTTATTACTAGTTTATTCACCCGTACACGTACGGTATTTCGGAAGTGTATTTGAGATATTAAAATTTTCAAATAAAATAATGCAATAAATGAAATTTCACCAAAAACTACATATGTTAGAATTTTTAACAAAAAAATGACTAAATTTTTTGAAGTACTTCTTTGTAGACTAAATTTGTTGTTTTGTTAGTAACATTACATTACCACTGTTGTCACAAATCAAAACTTTTAACTCTCTAAAAGATATATAGAAGTTTAAAAATTAAAATATAATTTACTAAACCCAAAACAACAATAATCTAATTTGAAAGAACATGTATTACCTAATGCCATTTTCAGTAATTTCATATGTTGAAGTCAATAAGATAATATTCTGAACTGAAAACTGCCTCATATAATTTTTCACCATCATAAGAGAGGATGCTACCAGATCTCTTTGTTATGATCCGTGAGCATGCTTAAGCTTCTTATGTGTTTTGTTGTTTTGTATATATTTTAAACAATTTGTATGTCTATTTTTTATTTTTTTTATGTATTAGTCTTTAATAGTTTGGTTGTTATCTACATACTTTAAACGTGTTTTATATTTAATTATGTTATTTTTCGAGTTACTTGTGTATAAAGTACTTCAAAAAAAATTAATTTGGTTTCTTATGTAAGTATTTGGAAATTTTTGCATATGTACGGAAATTAAGGTTTTTTTATTTTTTATAATGCATTTTAAGTTTACTTCTCTAATAGACAATAAGAAAAAGAAGCGAATATACTCAAAACACAAATTCTTAAATCAAGCAAAAGCAACAGTATTCTAATAAACAATCATTCTACTTGGTCAACCTCATTATTGAGAAAGAATAAAATGATAGTCATTATAAAATAATAAAATGATAATCAATATAGACTATCAAATATAAAGAACAACTAAAAGTTTTTCATATATAGAGAAAATGGAAATCCAAGTTCACATAACTAATAAATAAATAACGATTTAAGTGCACATGTTTAAGAGAAAGAAACTACACATACATATTTGTACACATGAGCATTACATGAGTAAACCTGAAATACAACATAATCCAATATAGAATCGTTTGATAATTTAATGAATCAAGTTAGTTGATAAAGAGGTTCATCTACATGCATAAATCCGCTACCTACATGTCTTACCTCTAAAACGGGCTCCATTGCATTTCCACTTCTAAAGCCAAATTTTTGTACACCTTGCAAGTGAAATAAAAATAATAATAACTCACGTGTTAAATATTAGTAAATAAAGAATTGTTTCTTGTTTTGTGTATAAAAAATTAACATTTCTATTTTAATGTTAAATTTGATTAACTACCTACACTAATAATATAATTTCAGGA
This sequence comes from Pulicaria dysenterica, assembly GCA_947179395.2. Classification (NCBI taxonomy): domain Eukaryota; kingdom Viridiplantae; phylum Streptophyta; class Magnoliopsida; order Asterales; family Asteraceae; genus Pulicaria; species Pulicaria dysenterica. Next base: position 52,806,869 of record OX359295.1, read on the forward strand.
TCATCAAGAACAACTATTTTTTTATCTCTAAATTTAGATTTTTATATATATATATATATATATATATATACTATATCATCTTCTAATGATACATTTGATTTTTAAACCATATATAATATAAGGTTTCATACATCTTTCTAATAAGATTGAAAATGTTTTAAAATCAATAACTAAACACTTTGAATAACATATCCAAGTGACCGCTCAACTCATCACCATAATCTCAAAAAAACTCACTTAGGTAAACAAAAAATTACTTACCCACTACTATTAATGGATAACAAAAAATTAAGAATATACTAATTTTAAAAAAATGTCATTTTACAATAAAATTTACACCGAAACGTAGATAAATATGAGACGGTCGTAAATATATAATTTATTTTTTACTAAATAAAATATATCACAAGTTACTAAACATAATTTATAAACAACCCATAATTAATTACATTAATATACAATTTTTATAAAATCCCCTCATAGTTTCTTAAAAGTCCCTCCCCATGTTTCATAAATGCTCCTCACAATTTTCATTAAGCCCCCTCACAATTGATTTAAAATTGAATTGATCGATTGAAATCTTGCCAAAATTGTTTTTGCAATTGAGGGTTCATATTGGTTAATTAAGATTGATTTAATGATTATTTTTAAAAAATTTGCATCTCTTTTATATAGATATATATTTATATATAGATTGTTGTTCTTAAAGTAAACTAGAGCAATTTAAAAGTATAAGTCGAATATTGAACTATAATTTACCATTTTGTTATTAAAAACCCGCATTTTTCATTAAGTTTTTGTGGCATGAAAAAAAATCACCGGTGGCATCCAAAAATTTGATTGGTAGCACCGGCTCAAAAAAGTTGAATTTTTCACTACGCTTGCAAAATTGACTGGTGGCACGTGCCACTGCTGAACCCTATATATGTCCGCCTGTGCCCACAAGAGTAAGATATGAGAAAGATAATATGTATACATTCATACATCTATCGCTGGATAGAGAGAGGCTAGTTCCTTAAAGACCTGCGGCTTAAAAAGGACGACAATTATTGTGACGTTATATTTACATATTTTTTATAATTTCCAATATTATGTATAACAAAATCTCTAGTCCTGCTATCTGACATCGTCATGAAAAAACTACCTCCCATATATTACATAGAACTTTAACTCGTGTATGAGCTTTCAAGTATCTTATGTTTTTTATAGCACTGTTATGTTAAATATAGTAGATTAGGAGGTTAACTATAGACGTTGTCACTATTACAATGGGCTAGGCCAAGTTATGTAGAAGGGTCTTTGGCCCATTGAATTTTCCATTGTATCTTTGGTTCTAAAAATCACGACTTGGCGTGTCTAAGGCTTGAGGCTTAACTATACAGTTACGACATGGTCCAAAACTAGGACGTAAAGCTTGTTGTACATTAGGTCCCAGCTTAGAGTGTCTTTGCCTTTTATAAGCCGTGTTTTTTTTTGCTTGTCATAAGCATTAAGCCATATGAGTCTGATATATATAGTTATTCAGTTTAGGTTAATTAAATATATCAAAAATGACAAAAAAAATTATTGATAAACTGTTATAAATCTATAATTATATGTTTTTTTTTGTTATTATTGTGTGTGGTCATGCATTATGAAATATTATGACCTAGTCTTTGCTTCCAAAACTCAAGGCTTGACCATGCTGCAAAACCGCGTCTCATCCTATTTAGAACCTTGATTGTATCCTTATATAACACCCTATATAACTAAGGGAGCAACATGGTATTTAACTTGTTTGTATTAGGGTTTAGTTTCGAAAAATATACCGAACTTGTCACTTTTTGCTATTGTATATACTCAATTTTTAAAACTCCCATTTGGTGTATCCAATTATCCAAAACTACCAAATAATGCACTAGCAGGTAACCAGTAATTCTGTGATTTTTTATTTATTTTAATATAACACATATTCCACATGTATTGCCATGTCATTAATGAGTAACACATCAACCCTTGAAGAACACTAAAAGAAGAACATCTTGAAATATGAAGATGAAGATGATGAAGAAGAAACGAACATTAAACCCATATATGATGAAGAAATAGGTCTAACTTGAAAGATGATGAAGTTGTAACATGAAATCAGAATAATACAAAAATCAAGATTCAATATAAAGATGAAGATGATTAAGTCAGAATCATTAAATCGATCTAAACAATAAATCAAAATCATAACATTAAATCATAATCATAATAAAAATCTAACAAAAATCAGAATCACAAGAAACATTAATCGAGCCCTAACTTGAACAGAAACAGATCTAACTTGAACAAAAATCATAACAAAAAACGCATGATCTAAACCTTTCACAGATCTAACTTGAACAGAAACGGAGCCCTAACTTGAACAAATGATGAAGCTTATGTCGAAACCTTTCACATATCTAACCTATTTGATGATGGTGCCATTCGACAGATCTGTTTGATTGTGGTTGTGGTGGTGCCGTAACTTCGACAGATCTGTTCGAAGATGAATCTGTCGATGATGGTGTTTCCAATGATCGAGCCACGAAGATGAATAGATCTGAGATCTGTGAAGAATGGATAAGTGAAGAAGTCCAGAACAATGAAGAAGTCAGAACGATGAAGAAGTCCAATCGACGGTGCGGAGGAAACCCTAATCGCCGGAGATGGTGCAGTGGCCGGAGGGTGCAGTGGCCGAACGGTGGAGAGGGCGGAGGGTGAAGATGATGAATGTGCTTCTGGGTATTCGATGTAATCAAGCTTTATTATTAACATTATTATTATTATTATTATTAATTTATCATCATATTTTCATTTATTTATGTGGGAAATTACATGTCATCATTTAAGTTTAATACCATCTCATCAAAATCTGTGCCACATCACCATTACCTGTGCCACATCACCATAACCAGTTAAACAGGTAACCCAATATATTATTTGGTAGTTTTAGAAAGTTTGATACACCAAATGGTAGTTTTAAAAGTTGAATATACACAATAGCAAAAAGTGACACATTCGATACATTTTTCAAAACTAAACCCTTTGTATTACTGGAAAACAAATTAAAGTGACCTATCCTTGGTTGTTATATACTAATCCACATTGTCATTATTGACATAAAAATCGTTAGTATTATATTAACTCAAAATAAGCTGGATCGACATGCTATAGTTGTTACAAGATGTGAATTTAATATTTTAATAAGCACAAAATCATTTATATAGACATTGAGATATGCTTGTAAGAGCATATATTGTAAGTGCTTTTACACTCATAAACACTTTTAAGTAAAGATTTTTTTTTTGAACGGCTAAGCACACACACCCTCTATCCTAATCATAAATCTACACCATTTTGTCTAGCAGGACTTGAACCCACAACCTTGTGGGACACTTAAACACCAGATACGTCTAGGCTATAAGCCCTTTGGTACTTTTAAGTGCAGATATGCATAGGTTATATGCTTCTACCCGTACCTATCTAAAGTGTTTTTAAGACTCACAAACACTGTTTATAAGTATGAAATCAACTATAGAGTTGTGTTCAATATAGTCCATATAAAAAACATAGTCCTAAATTTTAATATTCAATCACATGTGAATCAATATACAATCACATGTGATTCAGTATACAATCATATGTGGTTATAAAATCATTACATATTAATTATGAAAATGTCACTCCGCCCAAATTTTTAAAATTCAATCTGGACCATTGATGAGGCTAATCCAAAGACTAAGTTTAGTCTCTTGAGGTTATGCATTAAGTATGGACTATATTGAACATTTCTTATCTACTACAATAGATGCTTCCAGTTACGCATATAGATCACTTTCAGGTTTTTTTATTTAAAAGAAACGGCCAACCCTGACATACGCATACTACCTGCCTGCCCTCATGTAAATGATGTCACGATGTAAACGTATTTGTATGTTTGGTGTCTGACTGTCTTCTATCGTCTAATTTTTTTTATTTTATATTTTTGTAATTATTGTAATTATTACCAGCACATATAAGAAATATAAAAAATAAAGAAATTAGGCAATAATACAACACATAATTTTAAATTATGTACAAGGGTCGTTGACGTTGACTTGAGACATTGCAAGATTGTATATATATAGATTGAATGCTTGTTCATATAAATCACTTGTATTGAAAATTAATCAAGCTTAATTTGCAGTTTTCATACATACTGCAGAATCAAAGGTACGTACGTAAGTAATGCAAGTTAAATCTACTCCTCACTGTATCAAGTAACTGGATTATAATTAACTCATGATCATGGTTTCACTGCGCAGATGTCGAATCACACCGGGCTGCAATTAACCACTTCTTCGGCTGCTTCACAACCTAACCCTTCCTCATCATCACCCAAGCTACCGTTACTACTTCTAGTTAACGGTAATTTCTGCTTAATCTACTCTCTACCTCTCTTTTCATTTACACCACATGAAATTCAACTCCAACCAAAAAACAAACAAACAATTAAACTCTTTTCTGTTCATCCCACTACTTAATGTTTTGTTTAAAGAAAGTATGCAGTTATATTGGATTATGTTACTTCATTTCTTTTAGAAATTGACTTCATCTGGAGATCTATATTGTGTATGCTTTTAAGCTAGAAGCAGACAAAGATTAATCCTTGAAAATGTTTATGCATACTTGTACTGTGTGCTTTGAAGGTTGTAGCTTTTGAATGGCAAGTACTTGCTTTCTGTCTTCAATTAAACTTGAGTTGTTAAAAAATAAAGAGATATATAGTGTTTATTTATTTTATGATAGAGAATTATATTATTTGGGAATAGTATATACTCTTCTAGCATCAACTATCTTAAATGTTTTTACACCCACAAATATTTTAAATGAGGAGTATCTTAGTTATTTCATCATTTGCTCATTTAACTGTTTGTATGAGTTGAAGCACCTATATTATATGTGCTTCTAACTGCACACATCATTTTCCCATAATATTTAGAGGTGAGCAGAAAAAAACCAAAACCAAAAAAACCGAACCAATATAGCAAACGACGGTTTTGGTTTTCAAATTTTTAAAAACCGACTTTTTCTGTTCGGTTTTTGTTTTAAATATTCAAAAACCGAAAAAATTGGACCAAACCATTTCAAGAAGCAAGTTGTAAATATCACTTTATTTCGAGTCGACAAATTCATTCCTTCTCGATTTTATCCATTTACAACTTAATATAAAAATCCATTTCCAGTTGTTTATCTCGATTTTAGGTTCTAGTTTATGAGTTGCATGAAATTCATATGAAGCTGGTTGTTCATCTCGATCTTCAGTTTTGCTAATATGTTTTTGCTTTGAGTTTTAATTTGTTTCAACTTTATATTTAAAGTGACAAACATTTTGCTTGTATCAATTGATACGTTGAATTAGGTGACACGCATCTTGATGTTTGTAATATAACTTCAATCTTATTTAATTGCATAACTCTACAATGATGGTTGTATGACGTCAAATTTTGATGGCTAAAACAAAAAAAAGACTGTAAACCGAACCAAAAACTGACTTCAAAACCGAAAATCGAACCACTCCAAAACCGAACGTTTTTTGTTTTGGTTTTCCAAAAACCGAATTTGGTTTGGTTCTAGTTTTATGCGAAAACCCAACCAAATTGAATCGTGTTTACCCCTAATTATATTTATGTTTTTACTGAATTTTACAATTACAATAATAGAGTTAAACTTATAAAATTCGAATAATCGATGGTTTAACAAAAGCGATGTGACAAGAATGGAGAATGCTACGGGCTCAATGAAGTCCATACAGTTACGAATGCTCAATGTGTGATAGAGTTGGCTCTTAACTAACGTGTTAGATATATATTTTTTATTATAGTTTAGTTTGCTTGCTTTTAATTTAACCAAACCAAAATAAAGGATTCAATTATGCATCAGATTTAATTCTAAAATGAACATTTTTCACTTCTATTTTAAAGTAAATTTCGATTAAAACTTGGTTACATTGTTTTCATCTAAAAAATAAAAAAGAAAATACAACTTACATTAAAGTTAAAACAATAAAATGTAGATTCTCAAAGTTTTTTAATTCAACATATAGATATAGCATATAAATATACGGAAACGAAACTATAAATCTACCTATTTTTACGAAGCGATTATGAAGCATATTAAATAATTCAATAAATCTTAATAGAATTTGCACCTCAAAACACTAAACTTTTTATTTTTAGTTTTTAAATAAATATTTCTGGTATAAAAGCATATAACTATTAAAATGTTCATCCCCGTACCATTTTAGCTTTAAGTCTTCGAAGTAATTGGATACTGCTCAAAACCATCACACACACGCACACATTTTTGCCCGGACACATAGATGCCACTCACCGGGAACAACCACATCATTCACCGGTCTCCCACCTACTCTCTTTTGCGGCCACATTGATGCCACATTGATGCCACATTTCTCTCTCTCTCTCTCTCTCACACACACACATCTTTTCTTCCCCCTCTCTCTAGGAGCTCTCTTTCTACTTCTTCATGACGACACCACAATTAAATACTGGCATTGGTTATATTAGTGAAAGAGAAAGTGAAGAAGATAAAAAAATAAAGAGTAAAGTGGTACAAAGGGAAGAGAGAGAAAGAACTAATGCTCTATTAGGAAGGGAAAGAATGATTTTAAAGAGTATATTTCATATGTAGTATAATTTCTAGCTAGGCGCTAACTATTTGCATTTTAACTACTTTGAAAGGGCCTAGAGAAGAATACCTCAAAACAGGTGTACCACTCTATGAAGCATCAATAAGATGTGATTGGAAAGCTGCTAAATTAATTTTAGAAAAAAACAAAGAGATGAGGCTGGTAAGATATAGTATCACTGAAAATGGAGAAACAGCCCTTCATGTCGCCGCGTCCGCAAAAAATCCAAAACGTGTTCAACGGTTTGTGAAAAATCTGATATTGTGGATGGATAATGATGACTTGGAACTTCAGAACAAAAATCACAACACCGCGCTTTATTTAGCTGCCATAGCAGGAAATGTTGAAGCAGTTAAAATTATGCTTGGAAAGAACAGGAACTTGATCACAATCCCCGGTGCTAAAGGGAAAATGATGCCTTTGTATGCGGCGGCCTTGTTTGGACAAGTTAAGGTGGTAAAGTATTTGTATGAGAAATCCGAGGAGTTGTGTACTAGAGATGGTTGGACAACCACGAATCGTGGTTGGCTTCTTGAGAGATGTGTGGAGAACGATATGTTCGGTAAGCATTAATAATCTTGGTTACTACCCACACAAACAACCATTTCTTGTTTATCATATACTGTGGAATACTGAGTTAATACGGCTCTATTAACTCCATCTTTAGATCAATAACAAAATTGAAAGTAAGACGATAGTTAATTCGCTATTGCTTTTATTGTATCACTTCATTTCCTAACGTGACTAACAAATGTCTTTCAGATATCGCACTCCAGATTGTGGGTAAGCCCGAAAACCTAAGCCCGGACAGTAATGAGACTTTACTTAGAACTTTTGCTCGTAAGCGTGATGCATTTTTTTCAAAAAAGCGCAATTTCTTCGTGGAAATTTTCTTTTGGGGTAAAACTCACAATTCCTTTATGCCATTACTTCATTGCTTAGTTCTACTGATTAATTATCGACATAACAGTTATTGTTCTTAAAATAATATGCACCACATGCATACTAGTAAAAATGTTTCTTATCGAACCATTTGAATGGCTTCAATTCTTTGCTATATCAGTTTGTGCATGGATTGGTCTAATGGAGGGAGCTCGTGAAAAGGAGCGTAGAGCGGTGCAATTACTAAAAATCATCTGGACGGAAATTGCAAAAAAGCCTAAGAGAGAAATTGATGATATACTCAGAGGCCAGGCTGATCCGATTAGGCAAGACAATAGATCATCTTCTATGAGGGCCAGTCAAGCTATACAGCTAGAAAGACTCATTTCTGAATATGTTTTGGAAATGAGAGTCGAAACCGAGAAAATTATGGGAGGAAAGCCACCAGCTGATTTGACTACGAAAGAAAAGGTAGATCAAGCTCTAGGACTAGAACAACTTATTTCTACATATCTTATGAACATGGAAGTTAAAACCCATAGCATAATCAAAGGCTCCCCAGCTACTGCGAAAGAGGATCGACTTATGGAACTACAAAAGCTAATTTCTCAACATATGGTGAATATGCATGTTGGAGCCCATAACATTATCAAAGGGAAGTCGACTTTTGCAAAGGAAATTCAAGCGTCATACCTTCAAGATATGATTATTAAACATGTTGCCGACTTGAAGGCTGAAACAGATAAGATCGTAAGCGAAGAGCCTCTTGTATCAACTCCATCAAAAACATACTCTTCTCGGATATTGTTTCTTGCTGCAGAAATGGGAAATACTAAATTTTTAGTTGAGCTCATTCGTCTATATCCTGATCTCATATGGAAGGTAAATGATAACAATCAAACTATATTTCATATTGCCGTGAAACATCGTCACCGGGGTGTATACAACCTTTTGTATGAGTTAGGTGCAATGAAGGATCTGATTACTCCTCTCAGAGATCCAAATGATAACAATATGTTGCACTTAGTTGGGAAACTAGCAAAGAAAAAGCGACTCGAAGATGTGTCTGGAGTTGCATTACAGATGCAACGAGAGTTATTATGGTTTGAGGTACACATTTTCCCCTATAAAAATTTAGTGGTTCTTTTTTCTTTCGTAATTAGTATAACCTCCATTTAGAAAGTAGCATGTAACTATAATAGTTGGTTAATTTGTGTTGTAGGAAGTAAAGAATATGATCCCTCTTTCATATACAGAACGGGTGAACAAACATGGTCTAACACCACATGAGTTATTCACCGAGGAACACAAAGATTTACTTACACAAGGTGAGAAGTGGATGAAAGGAACAGCTAATCAATGTATGGTTGTTGCAACCCTTATTGCAACCATAGTATTTGCTGCTGCTTTTACTGTTCCAGGTGGATATATTCAAGACAATGGTCAACAAGACAACGGTATCCCTGTCTTCCGTTCAAAAGCAACCTTTATGGTTTTCGTTGTGGCAGATGCTATATCTCTATTCACGTCTTCAGCTTCAATTCTCATGTTCCTATCCATCCTCACATCTCGTTATGCCCAACGTGATTTCTTGTCCTCATTACCCAAAAAGCTAATGTATGGTCTGGTATTTCTTTTCCTATCTATGACAACTATGACAGTCGCTTTTAGTGTTAGTTTTTTCGTGCTTTACCATAAGGGTTTGTTATGGATGCCAATCCTTATAGGCGCATTTGCTCTATGTGCCGTCATCCTCTACATGTTCCTGCAATTTTCTTTGTTTATTGATGTAATTAGCTCAACACTTGGGTCTAGGTACCTCTTTAAGCCCGGAAAGCATGTTCTTTATTATGAAAACCCTAAGGTGTAACCATTTGCCATCCTCTAATTGTAACGGTTTTCAAGATGTGAGTTGTAAGATTGCTGCAAATTGCATGTACAAGATTACATATGTTACTTTTTCTAAGATAAATACTTTGTTAGCATATAGTTTTTCAAACAAGTTATTGAAGTGACTCTCAAAACAAGGGGATTCTAGGCCTTCACTGGGACGGTTTGCTTATCATTTGTAACGAAATCGTACTTTTTGTTAATTTTAGTTTCTTTTATATTGCGTCATGTTGTATTTTATGTGCTATTGGTCAACTTCCAAACCGTGCCAAATCCTCCCCTCGCTAGCAACAACACAAATACCCTCACCTAACTCTGACAAAACAAGATAAGGAGGATTATCTTACGGATTTTTCGAGGTTCGGCTCAAAAGTCACTCGATCACCTAACTCGACTAATCATTCAACACTCTCGACTTTGTTTCTACAATTTTTCATTCATTGATGAAAAAACTAACAATCAATTAATGGTTTAGAAAGAATGTTGATGTATTTATTCCGCCTAATATATATTTAGATCAATCATCGTCCACCGATAAATCTAAAACATCTACACTCCTGAAAGATTTGCTTTCAAACGGAATGGTAATAAAGAACATGTTAGATGAAACTATAAAGAGACTTGATAGAACATCTATGTTAGAGTAATTCTAGCCTAATCAGGGGGTGATTTAGTCATATGTATAATTATACACCAAACTTGGAATGTCAAAATGTTTACAAACAGATATGAGTAATAAAAAGAACTACGTAGTTCTATAAACTGAAAGAAAGCAAACTTTAAAGGAAAAAAAAAAAGATAGCATATTCGCAGTAGTAATTTTCCTTTTAATTAGTCAAGTTGTAAACAAAGCGACCTCTCCTTTGTTATTAAATAATACAAATTGTAATTATTGACATAATTAACATCGTTAATTAATCATATTTATATATTAATTAACTAGATTATATGCCCGTATAATATACGGGTTAGTTTATAAGTGACAAATATTAGATATTAATAAGAAGATATAAATAATTATAACACGTGAAAAAAACTAAAAAACTTAAAAAATGATAAATAATAAGAAAATAAAAATTAATATGTTAAATAATAGAGTTATTTAAATAATACTTTATTCAAATAATAGAGTCAATATATAATACGTATTGGTTTGGATGTTTAACTTAATAGAGTTATTTTTTTTAATTTATATAATACTTTATTTATCTTATACTTTATCTCATATTAAAATTTGAATTTAAATAAATCTTATTGTTGTAAGTCAAAATTAAGTTTCAAGTTTGACTAATTAAAATCAAAATCAAGTTTCAATTTTGATCAAAACGAATGGTCAGGATTTAAATTTAAATAAATAAAAGGTTAGGATTTTCTAATTAAACTAGTTTATTGACCCGTGCATGCACGGGTATTTCGAAAGTGTATTTGAGATATTAAAATTTTTAAATAAAAATAATGCAATAAATGAAATATCACCTTTGTGATAAGAATATACTAATTTAAAAAAAGTGTCATATTACAATAAAATTTATACCAAAACGTAGATAAAAATAAGACGGTCGTAAATATATAATTATTTTTTCTCTAAACAAAATATATCACAAGTTACTAAAAATAATTTATGAACAACTTATAATTAATTACATTGGTATACAATTTTTATAAAACACCCTCACATTTTCTTAAAACCTTCTTATATGTTTTATAAAACCCCCTCAAAATATTCATCTAACCCCCTAACAATAGATTCAAAATTAATATTTCGAAATTGAATAATTTGAAATTATCATTTCATATCTAGGTTTTTAATCTTTCCAAAATTGTTTTGAGAATGAAATAATTTTAAAATTGAAGGTTATGATTGGTTAATTAAGACTCAATTTATGGTTATTTTTGAAAAATTTGCAAGTCTTTTATATATAGATAGATATAGATATAGATAGATTGTTTAGGATTAGTCTTTTATATATTATTTGCAGTTTAAAAAAAAATTAATTAATTGATTAACTTAAAAAAGAGCTGGATCGACGCGTCTTTAAATAAGCAGAATAACATTAATATACTTCCACCTTGAAATATTCTATTAATTAACCAAGACTTTGACTATTCATTAGTTGTAAAGTGAAGTTCTTTATCTAAAAAAAAGGCCGACCCTGACGCACAAACTATATAATTAATTAAGTTAATATACCTATATTATTCATATAATTAATTAATCACTAATGAAAAAATACCTGTCACTATACCACCATTACTACTTTATAAACTTAGCTGGTAAGTTAATATAACAAAATAAATATAAAGTACAAAATTTCTTGTAAAATATGAAGAAGTCGCGTTATTATTATTATGGAAAAGAACAGGAAATTTCTCCAACATTACAACACATTTAATTTGATACAGGGTTGACGTTGACCACAGGAGTTGTCAGATTATAAATAGATTATAAAATACAAATTCAAATATCATATCTCAAAGCTCTGCTGTTTTCAATCACTCCTTCCTTCATTCATACATACATACGTATTACATACATAACGCTCACTGAATCAAAGGTATATAAGTTAAATTTTACTAGTCATCTTATCAAGTAACTGGGTTTTAGATTACTCATGGTTTCTCTGTGCAGATGAACAAGCAAACCGGGGTGCAATTAGCCTCGATCAATGAGGATAAATCCTTAAGCCAGCATCAGATGCAGCAACCCAGCATATCGGTTACTTCACAAGCTAACTCAAGGCCAGTCTCACCTATTCTACCTTGTCTAGATCTAGTTAACGGTAATTTCCGCTTGTGTCTATTTTACTCCCTTGTTCTTGTAAGAAGACGATTCCTACATGTTATGTTTCTGTTTCAGTCTGCTTTGGGGTAGGGTTTTTAATCGCGAATATCAGGGCATTCTGTTCTTTATTCTCTTTTCTGTTATTTCATTTCTTTTAGGAATTCCAAATGAGACCTATGCATATAAGATTATATCCTCTAAAGCTAAGTAAGAGGTGGAATTGATATTCTGTTCTCATATGAAATCTGTTAGTTTTGATTACCAATTTGAAGGATTCAAACCGACCATGTGCATTAAAATTGATGCTTCAACATAGTGATAATAAGGGAAATTGAGATGAACAGGGTGCCAGCTGCTAACATAGTGATGCGTTCAAACTGCTTTACAGGACCTCGGAAAAAATACCTTGAAATTGGTGTCCCCTTGTATGAAGCTTCTATTAAATGTAATTGGAAAGCTGCTAAAGCCATATTTGATAGGTACCCTGATGAAAAGTATGAAAGACATAGTATCACCGAAAATGGAGAAACAGCACTGCATGTTGCAGCGTCTGCAAAAAGACGTCCTAAAAAGGTAGGACTCGTGAAAAGATTGGTGGATATGATAAAAAAGGATGAGGTTGAAGAGTTTGTAAGAAATCTGGTGGGTATGATGGAAAAGGAAGATCTAGCACTTCAAAACAAAAATCACAACACCGCCTTCTATTTAGCAGCTGCAGCTGGAAACATTAAAGCAGTTAAAATGATGGTGGGAAGGAACAGGGCCTTGCTTACAATCCCAGGCGGTGGAGGACAAATGATGCCCCTGTATGCGGCTGCCTTGTTTGGAAATGATGAGGTGGTAGAGTATCTGTATGAAAATGCCAAGGAGTTGCGTGATGATGGTTGGACAAGTGTAAATCGTGGTTGGCTTCTTGAGAAATGCGTCGAGGGTGATATGTTTGGTAAGCATTTCAGTATCTAGCTATTAATTCACCCATTACTTAATATTGTAGTGTCTTATTAGGGTGATGATTATATACAACAAAAATTTGTTATACACAACAATCTTGACTTTTATGACCCTACAAAACCACCATCTATTAAATTCGTCCGCTTGTTCAAGGGTAAAATGGTCCAAAGACTCACTTTTTGTTGTGTATGGTAAAATAGTGTTGTGCACAAAACACCTCCCATATTATTAACACTTTGACATTACATCTTCTTTCATTAAATGTAAAGATCTGACATTAAATGTTTTTCATACTTTTATTTAAACTAAAGATATGTTATCAAGATCTTCACTTTAATCTTCAACAAAACTTCAAAACTAAACAGTCTAAATCATGAACTTTATCTCTATCCTTTCTTTGAAAATATGAGATGCTTGATCACTTGGTAGTTAAAGGTGAAAAGCCTAAAAGCTCAAAGCTTAAGGGAAACTTAGTTAGCAAATAAGACTCGGCTCATGGAAACATTTCTAAGCTGACAAATCAGACAGTCAGCTTAGAGCATACTTAGTTTTCAAGTCCATTTACTGTCACAACACATGTTTAGTATAGGATTCTAATTATAATCCTTTTAGTCTAAGTCATCATCAAAACTACACATATAAGGGTTTTGACTGAATATTTTCTCTCACAAGACAACTGATAAATATTTTCAGATGTTGCACTACGAATAGTGGACAAGCACCCAGACCTTAAAAGCAGCGGGAATATACTTAGAATTTTGGCTCGAAAGACTCGTGCTTTTTCTGTAAAAAACTCTAATATCATCTGGAGATTCATCATATGGGATAAGTGCCTATTCTTTACTGTTACTTTGATTCTTAAGATCCAAACTGGTATTTTCAGTTCTTATTATATTTAAGTCTTTTATACTTTAGCTTATCTAAAATCAAGTTTCTTCTATTATCATTTCAGGCATAAATATTTGGCCTTTTTACATGTTGCTGTCAGTTTTTGCATTCATTAGTCGAACGATGGGAGCTTATGAAACGGAATGCAAAGCATTGTCGTTGCTAAGCATCATTTGGGAAGATATTGCTAAAAAACCTAAGCGCGAAATTGATGATATACTTAGAGGGCCACCAGATTTAATAAAAGAGCATGACAACAAGTCAGCTTCTGGGTGGGTCGTTCAAACTATGAAACTTCAAAAACTCATTTCTGAACATCTTACCAAAATGGAAGTTGAAACCAAGAAAATAACTGAAGTACAGCCAGATTATAACCAGGACACCAAGACAGATTCTGGGAAGGTGGCTCAAGCTCTGCAACTACAAAACCTCATTTCTGAACTTCTTGTAGACATGCATGATGAAACCCAGAAGATAATCAGAGGGTCCTCAGATTTGATCAAGCAAGACAACAAGCCAATTTCTACCAAGGGAAATCAAGCTCTAGCACTACAAAAGCTCATTTTCAAACATATTTCAGATATGCATGACGAAACCCAGAGAATAATCAAGAATATCAGAAAGGAAATTCAAGCTCAGGAACTACAAAAGGTCATATTCAAACATATTAAGAATATGCCTAAAGAAGCCCAAGATACTGCAAAGGGAACACAATACTCTTCTCGGGTACTTTTTATTGCTGCAGAAATGGGAAATACTAATTTCTTAGTTGAGCTCATCCGTAAATATCCTGACCTAATCTGGAAGGTAAATGATAACAATCAAACTATATTTCACATTGCTGTCAAACATCGCCATGAGGGTATCTACAACCTATTATACGAGATAGGTGCAATGAAGGATTTAATAACTCCTCTCCGAGATCCAAAGGAAAACAATATGTTGCACTTAGTTGGGAAGATTGCTAAGAAAAAGCAGCTTGAAGATGTATCAGGAGTTGCATTACAGATGCAACGGGAACTACTATGGTTCAAGGTAACATATATTCCTCCCCAAGCTTCTGGAATTCTTTTTTTCTTGCACGATTAGTATAATGTAGTCTATTGCTTTATTAGAATTTGTTTGTGTTGTAGGAAGTGAAGAGTATGATCCCTTCTACATACACAGAACGAGAGAATGAAGATGGTCTAACACCGCATGAGTTATTCACCAAGGAACACAAGGATCTAGTCACACAAGGTGAAAAGTGGATGAAAGGAACAGCCAGTCAATGTATGGTTGTTGCAGCACTTATTGCAACCATAGTATTTGCGGCCGCTTTTACAGTTCCAGGAGGATATAAGCAAGACACTAATAAAGAAGACAATGGTATCCCTGTCTTCCATACAAAAGCAACCTTTGTGGTTTTTGTTGTGGCAGATGCTATTTCTCTATTCTCCTCTTCAGCTTCAATTCTCATGTTCTTGTCTATCCTCACATCTCGTTATGCTGAACGTGATTTCTTGCAGTCATTACCCCAAAAGCTTATGTTTGGTCTACTAGCACTTTTCTTATCTATAACAACCATGACGCTCGCATTTAGTGTCAGCTTTTTCGTACTTTACCGTAATGGTTTTTTATGGATACCAATCCTTATAGGTGTATTTGCTGTTATGCCAGTCATCTTATATATGTTTCTACAATCTGGTCTATTTTTTGATGTGTTCCGCTCCACATACCGTTCTAGGTACCTCTTTAAGCCCCAAAAACATGTTCTTTACTATGAAAACCCGAAGGTCTAACCATACGTCGTTCTCCAACTATAATAGGTTTCTTTTTAAGTTAAATATATTAGCTTCAGTCATTTTTCAACCATTTTTTTATATTTATTCTAAACTATGGAGGGGGTTGTTTTTCAGAAAAAATTATGGAGGGGATTGTGACTAAGCAGGGGTCCCTTGCCTGCAGAAAACATCGTGGTGTAGTTTACGAGTAGGTTTAGTGTGTGTGCGTGTGTGTTCTGCTTTTATACTATGCAGCGCCAGTTATGAAACAAGAAGAAGTGTTGCACATTCTTGACACATTCTCATCCTCCCAGGCTCCCAATCTGCTCAGAGGGTGAATCTTGAATCATTTTTTTTTCTTTAGTTTTTTTGACAATTTGGTATTTGTGCCGCTCTTTAGCTCGCCCTTTTCACTCAAAGTCCCCAGGCATTGTTAATAATTTTAACTCTTTGGTCGCACTCGTTCTTCTTTGTATAACATCTGTTGTTATTTAACTGTGTAACAGCCATTTGTGGCTTTTTTAGGATTCGTATTTCTTCTTTTAATAGTTTATGTATGTTGAATTCTCTTTCTTCCGAGATCGAGTAAAGAAGAAAAGACTGTAATCATATTTATGTAGTCTTTCTTTACCCAAAAAAAAAAGATTCTTGTAGCTTTATATTTTAACTAGCGGTATTGACATTTTGGCCCAAAGCGATTTAAAACCAAAACATGGATCAGATTGGTCTTCTGTTACTTGGCTGGCGAATTCTGTTCATCATAAAACCGAGTATGCGGTTCAATTTAAGGTTTTGGAGCATCTAGTTGTTCATTAGAACCTAACTGAACTGTTTATATTTATATATTTTTTAAGAATTTATGTAATACGTAAGGGTAGTACCGTATTAGGGTACAAGTTTGAAGTCAATGGTCTTCACTTCTTAACTTTAACTTCTTGTTCTTTTTTTATAAATAGTGTTTACATGTTTATGATTGCTGAAGTAGTTAAGATTGAAACCCGTAGCCTTAACTACAATAAAATTTTATTTCTAAAGCAAGAATTGGTTCTAACAAAGAACATAGAAATTGTGGTAATACTTTTAGGTCGTTAAGTCTAGTAGAGTTCTTGTTAGTTCTATAGAAATCAATGGGGCATGCGTACAAAATCGAGTAAATAGACATTTAGATCAAGGTGTGAACATTGTTCTGTTCACTCTAAACCAATTCGTAACTCAGATGCACGTAAAAAGGTCACTTACCAGGCGGTGGTGACAGTTTGTGAACGAGAGGGCAGCGGCGGCGGTGGTCCGTGAATCAGAGGGTGGTGACGGCGGCTCGTGAACCAAAAAGGTGCTGCAGTGGTTTGTGAAAAAACGTAGTCGGCGTCGGTGGTATGTGAACCAGATGGCAAATGTCGTACGTGAACTACTCGGCGGCGTCGATTGCTCCGAGAGGAGAGGTAAGGGGATTGGAAATTTCCGGGGAAGTAAAGCTTTTGGAGGAGGACATCGAGGTACGACGTCAAAGGAGGAAAACAGAGATTAGAGGGAAAATAACAAATCTGCGGTAGCGTGGTAAATTGGTGTGTATGGGATCCGATAGATTTAAAAAAATGATGAATCGGATTTCATTGTATCGAGACTGGTTTGAAACTGGCGTGATTAATCCGGTCTTTGATTCTTGTTATTTAGAGACATCGGATTTAGGTCAGGTCCGGTCCGGTTATGTTTGATATAATGTATAAAACAATTAAAAGACCAAAAAATCCGACTAACGGACCTAAACTAGTCCGGACTGGGACTGTTTGATCCGGTCTTCGGTCCTAGTTTTTTATAGGTTTCAGGTTTCGATTCGGTCCGGTTTTTGAACCGATCTCACCCTTAGTGTGGTTATTTCATTTTTGGAAGAAAAGGGAGGGAAGAGCCGAAGCAAAGGAAACTGGGAAAACAAAACTCGATCCAAGATATAAATGCGACAATAACTTGAAAAATTAAAAAGGGATCGAATAACACGATAAAGATAATAGTGTAAAAGTTATTAAAATGGAATTGGGACAATGTCTATATCAAAATTTAAAATCTTAATAATTTTTTGACTTTTTCTCTCTTATTTTTATTTCTTAAATTGAATAATGTTGTCGTCGTTAGTCTTATCTCTTCCTTGTCACTCATATGTCGGTCTTGAGTATTGTTGTTACCGTTATCTTTTGTCATCACGGTCTCCCGCACTATCTCAAGTGGATTACTTGACCACATGAAGATTTCATAGTAATTTATTAGGATTGTACGATTTTAAAACTATAAGTATATGATGTTATTTCATAACCTTAACTTAAGAAATTGACATCCAAAATGAAGTGTTATAGATATCTCTAAATTGTTCCTTTTTTACCATTCTAACCAAACTTGTTTTTTTTTTTTGAAAAGCATAGATGTATATTATATAGTAATTTCAATTTACAGTGTATCCATAAGGATTTCACATTACAACCGACCTCAAGGTGTTAATAAACTAAGTACCTAGACGTAGATATTTATCCTATTAACACCCTCGATCATTCCTAATTTCGACCTATTTTATGCTCTTTATCAACGTTGGCAACAGCAACCATGTGTCCCATTTGAACTGAACGTTGACTGTCGACCTTGCTTTCAACCAATGAAACCCCAACAATTGAATGTTGAATCTGAGATCTTCATCCAGATTGGCGTTTTTGAAAATTAATTCGTTCCTATGTTTCCAAATGTTATATGCCTTGATTCTTGTCAAAGCTCCCCAAAACTCCTCGCTCCACTTCGGAATAAAACTAATAGCTGCAGCCTGTAACTGTGTAAAGGACTCCGCTGCTGTGAATGGAATTCCCCACCAATTGTGTACAAACTCCCAAACATATTTGATTTTTTGACAACCAAAGATTGCATGTGAGACCGATTCTACTTCCAAAGAACAACGAGGGCACAAAATGGAAGGTATATCGAGACCCCTGTCATCTAGTTTAGAGAGAACATGTAGTTTTTCGAGGTCTACCCTCCAAGAGAAAATGCAAACCTTTTTTGGAAGTAGTTTGGTCCAGTAAGTTGCAGGCCCCCTTAACGCTTGAGACGACAGCTTATCATCCAGAACCTTTCTCAAATTTTTGACAGAAAATTTCCCATTGTCATCGCTTATCCACGACCATGAATCCAATCTTGTTTGATGCAATGTCGTGTGTTGCAGAATGTCTTTTAGGCCCATTGTCTAACCAAACTTGTTAAAAATCAAATTTGTTCCTTTATCTCTCCACCATTTTTTATGTTTAGTCCATGCAATTGAATTTTATGAATTTCACAAGTAAAGAAAACAAATTATCACTCCACTAGTGAAAGATGAAGTTGATTCTTCACATTTAATCGACCATCTTGGTTTATTTGGTTTATGATGCCAACTGCAATTATAACCAATTTCTTTAAAATTGAAGTAAAAAACAGTCGTAATAAAAAAACACCATTATATTGGGTGAAAACCCAAACAATTCTCTAAAAGTTCTTCAAACCACATTAATATGCCCAATAAGCACTTGCATATCATTAGCGTAGACATTTTCGATGAGATGATGGTCATTCGTCTGGAAACACAACCACTCATGACATGATATGTAGAATAAAGTAACTGTAAATTTAAAAGTAACCCGACAAACATACGATTTCAAATCTAACTTAAACAGACATCCATTTCTGATATAAAGATATCTATATTGCCTAAAACACGAGGCAGTCACACATACGAGTGATTTTGTCTTAATGGAGACGCCACTAGAATTTGGAGATGAAAAAGAACACCATACTAAAATAACCAAATGAACTTAAACCAATCATCATGGGAAGAACTTCTAGGAATTTTCTATTCGATATGAGATGCAAGCATTTCTTAGCCCATTAATCAACCAACTAGGAATTTGTTATTCTAATTATAGGACAAAGATCATTAAACAAGTGAAAAGATTTGTGACATCGTCAACGCTTATTGTAATACGACATTTACAAACTATACACATATACTATAGTTGTATTATTCTTAACAAAGAAATTCCCAAGCGAAGAAAGCAAAAAATGTTGTGTATACACATATACTATGGTTGTGTTATTCTTAACAAAGAAATTCCCAAGCGAAGAAAGCAAAAAATGTTGTGTTATGTTATAGTATCGTTGTTGGAGGCGTAACATCCCAAAAGTAAAATATTGCACAAAACACGATTTCATCCTCATCAATAGCTTCTAGTTGATTATGCATCATTTGTAAGTTGTAATAAACCACGGGGAAAACACCACACTTTAGAGATGCTAAAAAAAACTACACTTTAGAATGGAATAAAATATAGTACTTGTTCTAAAAATCAAGAAATCACTATCAAAATTGATTTGAATGAAATTAAGTTTAAGATGAACTTTTGAGTCATGGATTTCGAACTCGCGTGCGCATGCGCGCACACACACACACACTACTTTTTATCGTATCAAACTCGATGTTGCATCTATACATGGAGAAAAACAACCAAACTCGATATTGAGCTATAGTGCATCCGTATCATAATATACAAGTAGAACATGATAATATTTAAATTAAAATAATAAACATACGGATGTGCTATGATAGTTGTCACAATAACACCACCACTTGATCCGAACTAAGATGCAACCTTAGATGGTGAAGCAAGCGGCTTTGATGATACACCCACCTTTCGTGACCTGCGATAGGAGAGGTAACAAACTCTTTGACCATCTTCATCTCCTCACACTCTCACTCACTTCCTCAGCTCCTTCACTTGGAGAGTCCTTCTACACACTAACCAAAGATCATTTAACATTGCCACCCTTGTCACGGACTCTTGATGTTGACCCAGGATTAGCCACTGCAATGGGAGACGAAGGACCCGATTATTCACATGTACTCTCTGGCACTCATGCCAGCTAGCTTACGCATGATCAAGCTTCGATTGTTCCTAACTCTGTTCAGCCTTCACTTTCAAATTCATCAATTCAATCCCTAATTTTTGTATTCAGACATCACACATGGACCAATTTCGACACCAATGTCCTTTTGTCAGTATAATAATATATGTATTTTATTGAAATAACAATAAACACATCACAAATAGTGAAGATATATGTGTAAGAGAAAATAGGGTTTAGACGAGAGAAGTGTAAGCATGAATGAAGAAAGTTCAAAGGCTCAAAGCTATATGATGATGTACAAAAGTTAAAAAGAAGTTAGGTTTAAATAACGATGAAACGAAGAAAATTAGAGAAAATACATAATTGTTATAAGCTAGGAAAGTAGAAGTAATGAATGAT
Source organism: Pulicaria dysenterica (assembly GCA_947179395.2). Classification (NCBI taxonomy): domain Eukaryota; kingdom Viridiplantae; phylum Streptophyta; class Magnoliopsida; order Asterales; family Asteraceae; genus Pulicaria; species Pulicaria dysenterica. Next base: position 52,828,029 of record OX359295.1, read on the forward strand.
AAAAAGTAAGATAAGATAAAATTATAACAAAATATATTAAGTTGTTAAAAAATTAAAATATATCAAATAATCAAATTACCTTCCAGTTAAATAGAATGTAAGAGTAACATCACCTATAAAATGTGTTGTTAGCATAGATCATTTTCCGAATATTATAATCTACGGAACTAAAACAAAACAATAGTAATTCTTACCCAACAAAAGTGATCATATACAACTTTATATAACATAATCTTATAACATATACTTATAGCTCATTATATTTGACTACAAAATTATTGCATAAAAATCAGATTATCAAAATTAAAATACTTTTTTTTAAAAGCATGCAATATCTTACTATAACTTACTTTTGGTTACATATACAAGGCTCTGCCGAGATCTTACAAAGAGAAAGATATACTTATCCACCAGAAGTGGAAATAGCATATCCGTATAAGTTCCGCACAGCACAAAAAAACTACCCCTGTAAGTGAGGCCTAACTCTAAAATCTTAAAGCGACACTACTGCGTTTTAAATACAAGAATTACACCAAAGAAACCCCTGCTGGGTTGAACAACCAATCTTGCCAACATAAACGAATTTTCTTCTTCACCCGAGCCTTGAACAACTTCATGTCAAACATCAGATTATCGCACCTTGATTTAGATTCCGCGAAGACCATTGCGTTACGATCTTTCCATATTAAATACCCCAAAACTCTGATCGCTAGTTTCCATCCCAAATCTTTGCCTGAGTTGTTCGACAGTGGATGGACTGCCGCGTCGAAATGCTTGAAGGAGCAGCCTGGGCGAAACACTTTTCCCCACCAGCTATGAACCTCTATCCATAAGATATCTATTTTTTTACAAGAAAAAATAGCGTGTTGTACATCCTCTACTTGATCCTCACATCTCGGGCAAAGAATAGAGTTTAAGTCGATACCTCTTCGGTCCAAACTAAATCTTACCGGTATTCTCCTTCTCTTTGTTCTCCAGCCAAACACACAAACTTTTTTGGGGATTAATGGTGACCAAAAAGAAGGTTGAGGCTGTTGGTTTGAAGATCTTTGTTGCATATGTGTTTCTTGTAGACTCTCTCTTATCCGCTTCACTAAGTAACCATTGTCATCCGCCAGCATCCACTCTCTTTTATCCGATACGCTCTGTTGAAGATGCGTTTGTTGCAGCAAACCTTTCAGGTTTTCTAGCTCCCCGAGAACTCTGCCTATGAACTCCTCTACATTGCCGATGTTCCACTTCCATAAAGGACCGCTCCAACTGCCCATTTCCGCTACTAACTTGTCATTTCTTCCCAATTTATTGAACACCCTTGGGAATCGAACTGCCAGTTTTGAGTCTCCAATCCAGTTGTCAAACCAGAAGCTTGTTTTTAAACCGTTTCCCACTGTGATTTTTTGCAATTGATGTAAACGAATCCCCTGATTAGATAAAAGTACAGCTGAGTAAATAATGCCCTTCCACAGCCCACCCTTCCCAGATTTTGCATTCAAATCCCAACCCCCCGACCCCCCGTGTATGCTTTTCACTATTTGAATCCAAAATGAGTCATTATCGTTATTCCAAAATCGCCACCACCATTTACCTAATAAACTGAGATTAAAATAGTGTAAATTCCCCACATCTAAGCCCCCCCAACTCTTTGAAACAGTTATGTCCGACCACTTGACCCAATTAATTTTTTTAATGTTACCTGACCCCCCACCCCAAAAGAACTCACGTCTAAATCTATCAAGGATACTGTTTGGAGCCCGAAAGATAGACATGAAGTAGACCTGCAAGCTGGACAAGACCGAATTTATAAGTGTCATCCGCCCTCCACTAGAGAGTAACTTACCTTTCCATGATGCTAATCTTGATTCAAACTTATTCGTTACTGCTTCCCAATGAGCTTTTTTTAACATGGTCAAATTTATAGGCACTCCCAGGTAATTGAACACCCCCGACCCATGTTTAAACCCAAACCTCTTAGCTACCTCACCACATTTCGATTGTGAAACTCCAAACCCCCATAAACTGCTTTTGTTGAAGTTTACTTTTAGACCTGTAGCCTCCTTCCACCGATTTAGTAAGAAAACTAAATTTTTAATGTTCCTACTACTCCAATTTCTAAAGATTAGAGTGTCATATGCATATTGAAGATGAGACACCCTTATCCTATTGCTTCCGACTGAAATTGATTTGAACACTTCCTTATCGCACGCTTCTTTAAACATCAAGTTGAACCCCTCCGCCTCGAGAAGGAATAAGTAAGGCGATAGTGGGTCTCTTGCCTTACTCCTTTAAACACTTTAAAGTCTTTGGAGGGGGAGCCATTGATCAATACTGAAATTGAAGCTGACCTTAAACACAATTCCATCCAAAGTTTCCATTTTTTGCCAAACCCCATTTGCTCCATTATATCCAGCAAGAACTCCCAATGCAGACTATCATATGCCTTTTCGAAATCCAACTTAACCGCTAGGCTTTTTGCTTTGGACTTTTTCATTTCCGAAATAACCTCGGCTGCTACTAATATACTATCCGTCAGTTGGCGATTCTCCAAGAAAGCGGATTGTTCTTTCCCAATCAAATTGTGCATCACTCTTTTTAATCTTTTGGAAAGAATCTTTGCAATAATTTTATAATAGCAACCAATTAGGTTAATTGGTCTATATTCTGAAAAGCTCAACGGGTCTTTGGTTTTAGGTATAAGAGCAATGAAAGAAGCGTTACAACCTTGAGAAAAATGCCCCTCCCAGAACCAATGTAAAGCTAGTAAAAGATCCCCTTTAATTAGATCTCAAAAATGTTTTATAAAGTTGAAATTAAAGTCATCCGGACCCGGAGATTTCCCCCCACCACAATCTGAAATCGCTTCAAAAACTTCTTTTTGTGAAAAACTTTCCTCTAAAAAATAGTTTTCCTCTTGTGTTACCTTTTTTTAAAACTTTGAACTTTTAAATACCAGAGAAGAAGGACCCGCGCACTTGTAGAAGTTTGCAAAGAAATTGACTGCATCCTCCTTTAGTTTGTCCGGGTCCATTTCCCACACTCCGTTGACCTTCAACCCTGCAATGTTAGAAGACCTGTGTTTTGTTTTTAGAGTAGCATGAAAAAACTTCGTGTTTTCATCCCCCTCTACTAGCCATCTAACTCGTGATTTCTGCCGTAACATCAGCCCAACAGATCCGCCTTCGTTTTCCTGATCATAAGTTCAATCCTCTTTTATCAACAAAAGATGTAAATTTATGATTAAACTAATATGTAAGTGTATTCCTTTTTTTTTATTTTTTAAATCACCTTTCTATAAAAAGCTTTGATGCGAAGGAACTCGTTATCCAAAAATTCCAAAGAAAAAGATCCGTTTCTAATTCCTGTCGACATTAGTACTTAGTAGTGGGGTCCTCATCTTCATGTCTTCCGACCGTTGCACACAAATCCCCATAAAAAAAACCCCTCTTCCTCTATCTCAGTCTCTAATCTCACCGCCATTACTATTTGCATTGCAAAATGAGCAGCAGTGTCGGAGCTAAAGGTCATTGGAAGAAGGCAGCCAAGATCACTCTCGCCCTCTTCTTCAGGGGCTTCAACACCTCCAAATGGTGAGATCTTCGTTTTCTCTATCTCCGATTTTACAGGTTTTGAGCCCTAATCGGTTTGAGAATTACAGCAAGACGGCGGCGAAGCTGGCGGTGGCTCGGATAAAGCTTCTGAGGAACAAGAGGCAGGTGGTGGTGAGGCAGATGAGGCGTGACATTGCTCTGCTACTTCAGTCTGGTCAAGACGCCACTGCTCGTATTAGGGTATGTTTGCTGTTTACATTTTACTTTCTTTTTAGGGAAACCGTGCTAAGAATCACCCTAATTACGGTATGTGTTAATGTCAGAGCTGGATTAATTCATCATTAAGATGGAAATGACTGTTCTTTACGAATTTAGGATTGATACACCAGATATGCTTTTAAATGCGAAAAGTTGCAGACACTTTCTGCTATATAGATACATGATTGCCATAGCCTAGTAGAGTGTTGCTGTTGTTGATGTAATTTGAGCCTCATTTTTGTTGGTGCTTTTCTGTAAGTAAAATCAAGATTAGTAAACATATGATTTAATATTTGAGTATTCAGTTCAATAGTGGGAGGTTTAAACGAGAATATATATTTAGATGAGAATTGGAGACTTTATCCTGACCCTTGATTTGATTTGATCGGATAATCTACATTTAACCCGTCTAATATTCATTACCCAACAGAAGCTTTTGGTTTGACATTTAGAAGTCAAATATTTCTGATTATCTGACATGAAATTTTATGTGTGTCAAGGTGGAGCATGTGATTAGAGAACAGAATATTCTAGCTGCTAACGAGTTCATCGAGCTCTTCTGTGAACTGATTGTGCAAAGGCTTACAATTATTGCAAAACAAAGGTATATTAAGGCTAACATAAAAGAACATCATTGTGTACTACCTGATGAATGTAACTGCTGACCTTTTGGATTCACTTGTATCAGGGAGTGCCCAGCAGATCTGAAAGAAGGGATATCGAGTTTAATTTTTGCGGCTCCTAGATGTTCTGAAATCCCTGAATTGGGTGCACTTAGAGATATTTTTGAGAAGAAATATGGCAAAGATTTTGTTTTAGCAGCTACTGATCTCCGACCCGACTGTGGTGTAAACCGAATGGTGATCATTTTTTTATGATTAATATTATTATAATTTGTAACTTGATTCCTGTTTGCTCACGGTTTTGTTACTTAAAAAGGCTAAATGATTGACACTTTCATGATCTTCACAGCTTATTGAAAAGCTGTCTGTTAGAACCCCTGCTGGTGAATTGAAGTTGAAAATCCTGAAAGAAATTGCTAAAGAACACCAGATTGAATGGGACACAACAGAATCTGAAACCGAGCTTCTCAAACCACCTGAAAAACTTATTGTACAGTCTTCGTTTCTCTATATGTCCATCATATAGACACACACACACACACACACACACCCTTTGTGTGTGCTAGCGCAACTCAAATTTATATATTTTTCTATCCTTATTTCTGCAGGATGGACCACAGACCTTTGTGAGTGCTTCTACCATGCCCGTCAAGCCTACTTCAGAACATTTTGTTCAGCATATTAAGCCTACGTATGAACAATTTGTTCAGCCAATCAACCCACCATCACGCAGGTAAAATGTGACTACATGTGTGTGTTTGTGACCTTATGGTGGTGGTTTTTTTCCTTGAAGTTATATATAAACTGTCATAGGTATAGGAAAATTATAAACGAGTAGCAACTAAGTGCCAATATCCTCTTTAATGATGTCAGGTACTCGGGTAATGGTCAAAACGTCATGCATTTTGATGACACAAAATCAGCTGCTGAAGCTGCTGCAGAGTCTGCTAAAATGGCAATTGCTGCTGCAGAAGCTGCAGCATACTTAGCCAGCAAGGACTCGAATCAGTCAAATCAGCAACATGAATGCACAAATGGTTCAAAAAATGCCAACGATTTGGACTCGGTTTCTAGCAGTCCTGGTGTTAATTATGCCAAAACAGCAAGACAGAGTTCTGAGAGGTCTCATATTTCATCGGGTCAAAGGAGATACAGTTACAATGCATCTGGTGTCAAGTTTGATGAATCAGACTGTGATGAACAAGCTGAGATAGATTTCAACAAGATGTATAGAAGACACACTTACAATGCACCTCCTCCAGTTTCATCTGTCAAGTTTGATGAATCAGAGTCGGACTTTGATGAAGAATTTGAGATGGATCAAGAAGATGACCATGACCGGTCTAGTGGAACTAACCATGGTCCACCAAACCGCCCTGCACCACCTGCACCTACTTTGGGTAATACGAAACATGGTCAGCGAGTTCATCCTAAACTGCCAGATTACGATACACTTGCTGCTCGTTTTGAAGCTCTCAAGCATCCCAAACCATAGGCATAAAATGTTGTTGATGCCGAGCATTTTGGTCACTATAATGAATAAGAACTATATAGTATAATAGTATGATTCAGATTGGTTACTGGTCAGTAGAGCTTGTTGTTTCAAGCGAATTTGGCTTCATTTTGGATGCCTCCTTTGACTTTCAATCATTCGTAAAATGTTCGTTATTATAGTTATGTATAAAAAAGAGTTATCAGTCATCGGTTTATATTGTTATAATTATTATTTATATCAAATACATCATTTTTTGTAAATTTGTATCAATTAGATAACGGATGCTTAATTAGAGATAATGATAATGAAGGGAAGATGATTTGGGAGAGAATCTTGTGGAGTGAAAGGACTTGATCGCCGTCATTATGGAGTTGTTAAAGAAAGAAGTTGGTTTGCCACACTTATGTAAACTCTTCGTAGCTTGATGACGACTTTGATCGATTGACGAGATCGTAAACTTCACGTGAAATAATGATAATGACATCGATCGAGCGAATGAGATCGTAAGCTCCGAGTGAAATAAGGAAACAGTATTTTGATAGTTCCCCGTTTGTAAATGTAGAGAATATGTTTTAGTGTCAAATTAATTCTTGATATAATGTGTGGTTTATCAAATAGTTATAACATTAACAACAAATTAGTTGCAATTTTTCATATCATGTTAATTTAAGAGATTAATCATCATTATAAATAATAAACAAGTATTCACATAGCTCTCTTATATCAAATTCTTGTGTTCAAAAATTCATGTTTTACTTAAAACACACCATAAACATCATAGCTACAGTAAACTTCTTTTGTTGAAGTACATGTCCACCAGCTAAAGAAAGAAACACATTGTCAAGCGAACTCCATTCAATGATATAGTGTCCGTGCTGTGTATGAATTGAGGTTGCACTTTGTGTTTTTAGACACTAAGAAAAAATGAGAAATTCTTAAAATAAGAGTTGAGAGAGAAAAGATGGGTTAGTTGTTTGTAATAATCGAGCGTGAAAGTTGTTCCCTCTGTTGTAATTTTATTCACGCGATTAATAGAATAATTTTCAGATCCAAAACAAAAATTTGATAAAGAAGAAATATCGATGTGTACACCTCCAGCTTTGAAGATGCAGTGTTTTTCTATAAATTGATCCAAACACAAGATTGTTAAACCCGGTATTGTTTACGCCTTGAACCAAACACCCATGATTATTTCCCTCTAAATAAATAAACACCAATAACAGAAAAAACGGGAAATTTGTAGGATTTTCTTTCTCTCTCCTTCCAAATTTGCAAAGCATTTCTGAATTCTGATTTCCCCCTCGTTTCTTCATCGGGAGAGAAAAGGCAACGAAATCAATCTTTGAACTCGCAACCATGGATGAACCTTCGGAGTTATCCTGCCCTGATAACGACATGATGAATCCAGCATTGACAATGACCACCCAGGTGTCCGCCATTTTGGTTCTCTCCCATGTTTTTCAGATATTCCTCAAACCGTTGGGCCAACCTGCCCCGCTTGCTCAGATCCTCGTAAGTATGTCTCATCTTCCATCTTCAATCGTTCAATTGCATGTTTTCATTCAAATTGTGTGTTCTATTGCATTGAATTGCTCGAAATTTAAGGAGGTAGCCTTATGCATGCTGTTTTCGGTATCCGAATGCCCTACTTTCAATTGATTGTACCAATGGCCGTTGTGGTTTTAATTTCACGAAATAAGTGGTGATTTGGGGCCATACATAGATTTGCTTGTTCCTGTCGTTCTGCATTTTCGCTCTAGTTGAATCATGTGATTTGGGGTTTACAAGTTTCATATCTATAGTTTTTACAGTTCAATCTATAAAGCATTATGTATGCATAAGATAAACCTTACAATGGTTTCAACAGTGAGGTGATTGTAGTAAAAATCTAGCTTGGCTTGACAGTATGTTTGCATAAGACAAACCTCACAATGTGCATGATGGTTTAGTATTTCACTGTTTTAAATCATTGTTATGCTCTCTTATTTTACCACAGGCGGGGTTCGTGCTCGGTCCATCAGGTTTATCAAGGTCACCATCAATACACTTCTTCTTCTTTCAGAATTTTGCTGTTGATTTCTATGAAAGTATGGCACTATACTGTAGAATAAGTATCATGTTTCTCATAGGCCTTGAAATGGATATTCCTTACTTAATGCGAAACATACGTCCAGCAACCATTATCGCATGTGGTGGTTGTTTAATGTGCACAATATTTGCATCCGCCATTTCTTTCTTTGTATATGAGGAAACAGGGTCTCGTGGATCACATTTCACATTGGCTTTAGTCATCACGGTGGTTTTAGCAAACACTGCATCTCCAATTGTATTCCGTTTAGCTGCTGATCTGAAGTTTGCAACTTCTGATATTGGACGACTTGCTGTATCTTCTTCTTTAATCGGTGACATGTATGCTGTGTTTATTTTGGTTATAATATCCGGCGAGAAACACAAACGAACTGTTACTGGCTGGGCACTCATGGCTTTTTGTTCACTTTTACTTCTTGTGGGCATTATTATTTTTACCACACACCTAGTTAACTGGCTTAACCGAAGAAACAGAGATGAAAAGAATCTTCAAGCTGTAGAAGTGATGTTACTTTGTTCAGTGATTCTTGTTGCTGCCATGACTCTAGAAACTATGGGATTTAGCAGCATAATAGCTTGTTTCCTAATGGGGTCCACATTCCCAAGGGGCGGGAAATCGGCTCGAACATTACTAGCCATTCTCACATATACAGTTCACAATTTCATCTTCCCGATCTACTTTGGTTACACAGGATTCAAAGCAGATACAAGTTATTTAAACGAGTTAAAAAGAATCGGCATTGTTTTAATGGTTATTGTGTTGAGCATTGGTGGTAAGATATTTGGGACCCTTGCTGCTTGTCGTTATTTAAAGACACCCCTAAACGAGGGTGTCCTTCTTGCTTTTTTAATGAACATGAAGGGGCATGTAGATATATTGACCCTGACAACAGCTATGCAGAATAAAGTAAGTACTTCCTTATCTTGATCTAGTGGGTTTTTCTGTATATTCTTTTGCTTCTCTAGGCAGTCATTATCAACATTTCGATTATGCAATATTGTAGTACATGAGACAAACTTTGATTTTGGTTGGTAAAATTTGGATTTTTCATTGCAAGAAATGTATTTGGTCATGTCTTGTACATATTTCTAGGAGCATGAAGTATTTATATATGAGATAGGTGTCGCGTTTGGAATCAAGTTGCAATAATCAGTTTTCAATATTTAGGTAAACATGTTATGCTTGTGATACTAGGTATTTAGTTCCATACTAGCTACAGCATAAAGCCATAAACAGAAAACCAATGGATAAAATAAAAGTACATGTTTATGACTTCTTCAAACCTAATATGAGAGGCCTTCAACTCGTCACTCACAAGAACGTCCCTTTTGAGTTTTTGGTCAGTTTATCTTTTGGTGAAATAATCAGAATTTGCCAAACACTCAAACTAGTGATTTTCTAGATTATTACAACTTCAGACAGAGTAGTTCTTAACAACAAATCTTATTATCCCTCAATAACAGATTTTGATCAATGTTATTCAAATTGCATAATCACTTTTAAATCACATATCCAAACACCCCTTGCGAAAGATCCCCCAAACACGCTCACCCTTCCCTGTGCTTCCTGAAAAGGATATGCAACCAAGAAACATACGTTGTCTAACTCTTACTTACATAATTAAAGACTTCATCCTTGAAAACCTTGTGTTAATGCAGGTGTTGAACAGTACAATTTTTTACAATTTAATGGTTTCAGCTGTAGTGATTAGTTCCCTGATCTCAGCGGCACTAATCAGTTTCTTGGTGAGAAGAGAAAGTGATACAATTGGTATTAAACACATACCAATGGAATTTCACAGTCCTGATAAAGAACTAAAACTACTGGCGTGTGTGCATAGTCGCCACCCTGTCAATTCTATGGTAAGACTCATTGTATCCCTACGGGGGTCCGACAACGTTCCCATTTCTCCATATCTAATGCATTTAATCGAGCTTCCTGAGAAAACAAAGAAAAGTTCAGCATTTTATGAGCAAGAAGAAGATGAATTTAGCGACGATGAAGATTACAGTAGTAACGATGTGGTGGAAATAAATGAGGCTGTTGATATGTTCATTGAAGAGACACAAATGATGATTCATCAAGTTCAAACAGTAGCTCCCTTTTTAACCATGTATCAAGATGTTTGTGATTTTGCTGATGATATACGGGCATCGTTTATTGTTCTTCCTTTTCATAAACATCAAAGGATAGATGGGAAATTTGAGAATGATAAAGAAGGTATAAGGACCACTAATCAGAAAGTGTTGAGAAACGCGCAATGTTCAGTGGCCATTCTTGTCGATCGTGGTCATACTACAACGGGCACACAAGCTGCGGGTTCAGAATCTTTGCAGCAAATTGCTACTTTGTTTTTTGGTGGGCCTGATGACCGTGAGGCGTTGGGGTTCAGTAAACGTCTTAGCACACATCATCATTCAAGTCTTACTATTATTAGGTTTCTACCGACATCAGCAAAAGATCCTAACACGGGAGTTCAAGTTTCCCATAGAGAAGATGATGTATTAGTGACTATACAGGATCAGGAAACTGAGATCGAGGAGGCTGATAGTTCTGCCTTAGCGAACTTTTATCACAGGTATCACAAACTAATTTACTTAAGCTACTTTTTATTACCTATGTCAAAATATCATGCTTATCAGGTATTTCTGATGCTACTTCCATATATGGAACACATTTCCTTCATCATGTTAACATAACTCAGCAAAAGATCCTAACTCGGGAATCCCATATTAACACTCTTATGGAGTTTGGAAATACCCATTATGTTTGAAACCGACTATAAGACAGACATCTTATTTTTAAAAAGACAATCATCTTATGTTAACATAATGTGCTATAGAGTTCGAATAAATTTAACAACGAGTTAAAGGGAAGCAGGTGAGAGTTGCGACCCAAACATGTTTTGACCCATTACTCAACCTGCCAACCCACCCATGTTGCTATGTAGAGGACAAGGTGGTCTTGACTCTTGACGGCTTACAAAATATTGATATTGTATTTTCAGGTATGTGACATCAGGGAAAGTGAGATTTCTTGAAAAGTATGTTGAAAACGGGGCACAAACAGGAATGATATTGAGAGATATGGCTGAAACTTACTCGATGTTTATAGTGGGAAAAGGTGGCAGAGGAGACTCCCTTTTAACTACTGGAATCAGTGACTGGGAAGAATGCCCCGAGCTTGGTGTAGTAGGCGATTTCTTGGCTTCTAGTGAGTTTAATATTAGTGGTTCAGTTTTAGTTGTTCAACAACATAGATGACTCTAATTTTTATAGATAGAAAATGTAAATAGTTTCTCAAATTGACCAACTTCAATCTCTCGTGACGAAAAGAGTAGATGGCATTGCATCCAGCACAAGAGTCGGTTCAACCACAGAAGCTTTGTTTGGTTCAACCATAGAAGCTGTCATGTTATATTTACTTGTTTGAGAATGGGTAGAATGGTTCAACCTTTGAGCAAGATTTGAATGTACAAAATAGAGTGACATTAAACTTGTATTGTTGTAAAATTTTGCTGCAGCCAAACTTTTTTGTCCCTCAATTGATGTATAAGTTCACCTATATTGGGTGTACAAAATAAAATGAATAAATCTCGACAATGATCAACGGAAAAAAGATGTGTGCAGCTAGAAGTACATATAATAGGTACTTCAACATTTACAAATATTTAAATGAGTAAATGGTGAAATGACTAACATACCCCTAATTTAAAGTATTTGTGAGTATGGAAACACTATAATAAGTGATGTTAAAAGCATATATCATATCCTCGGTAATAACCGAAAATTGCAAAAATAGGGAACATAAAATTGAGTATGATGCAATCCAAACTCTTTTCGCCCAAGAGAAACTAAGTTGCAGCACATATGAAGCTCAACTTAAACACACCCTAAATAAATATATTTAGTATATAAACCAAAATCAACTTAGCCCAAACCTCATTTATTTTACCACAAAAAAGAAGAAGAAAAACAAGAAAACGCATTCTTCATAGTAATTTTGGTCATAAACAAGGATGATCATAGTAATTTATACAAACAATGTATACTTGATGCCAATAATCTCAACCTTTTCCCCTTGGTACTTTCTTGATCCAAAAGGCTTCACCCTCTACAAGTAACTGGCTCTTTCGTCTCTCAAGCTTACCAGACAGATATGGCCATGGCATCGAGAGCTCTACGACCCACGCTGCTCGCGATGTATGTGGCCATTTTTGTTATGTTTACACGAGCCACAAAGGAGGCGGCGAGTCAAACCGTTGGGCCTGTGTTTATATTTGGTGATTCAACATTAGATGTTGGCACAAACAACCATGTCGTAAACTGTAGCGCAAGGGCTGATCACCCATACTATGGGATAGATTACCCACGTTCCCAAGCAACTGGGAGGTTTAGCAATGGCTTAAATACTGCTGACACTATTGGTAAGTTAACTGTAAAGCTAACAATTTCAACCTTTAACTATAGATGGGTTGTCCTCGTTATATTAACTTAATTGATGAAACTTTTGTAATCATAATCGACTGATTATTAATTTTATAAAGTGTTTTTTATTAACTCACACAAAAACTTACTTGCTTCGACTCGCTATGCATCCTGCCCACTTGCCCATCCTCTTGCATCTGGTCATCTAATCGTCTTTAAAACTTGTGCCCGTGCAGTCCAACTCTTGGGTGGCTATGATATCAGCCCATTGCCATATCTTGCACTCGTTAATAGTTCAAACTTCACGGGAGGTATACTTAACGGGGTTAACTTTGCTTCGGGAGGTGCTGGCCTTGCTAAAGATATTGATCAAAGTTTTTATGTAAGTCTCTTTTCTACAATATGCAAAACAATTAGTAGGTAGAAGGATGAAGTAAGAAGATTTAGTAGCAGAAAATAAAAAACTTCTTTTGTTTTTTATCCTAGATTTCGTACCATAACACCACCAAAGAAAACCATCATATTCACGTATTTAGTCTTATGAGAGAGTATGGACCATCGGACCAGAACCCACCTTTTACCTTAGCCATGTTGTTGATTGTGTCTAGATGGTTGGTCCTTCTTGGTGTATTGACCAGTTGTTTGACCAAGCTTGGCTAGGCTAAACTAGGTCAACCTCAAGTGGTTCAGGTCCATCCCAACCTTTGTCTACATCATTAACGACTCCTATTCGAACTCCATAACAAAAGAATGATATTAATCGAATATACACAGGGACGAGTGATATCTTTGGAAGAGCAAATCCAACAATTCGCAACGGTGCAAGGAAACATAACGGCATTACTAGGAAAGTCCAAAGGTGATCTTCTGCTTCAGAATTCCATGTATATCATCAGCATTGGAAGCAATGACATCATGACCTACATATTCACTCGCCCTATGCCCCCAGACCAATTTGTTGCCAACCTTACAAACACCTATGCCATCCATCTAAAGGTTTGTTTATTCTATTTGAGAAATTAAGATTATTGTTCTAATAATGTAGCTTTTGTAATCATATCAATTACAAAAAGTTAAATGTTTTAACCCGTTACACAACTAATAACCTATCAAAATTGACATATCTACCGGTGAACTAATTGTGTTGGTTTGTGAATTGGCAGAACTTATATAGTTTGGGGGCAAGAAAGTTCGGCATATTAAGTATTGCACCAATCGGGTGTTGTCCAATGGCACGATCATTTTCGGGTGGAGCTTGTAGTAATGAGACAAATAACTTGGCTCAAGCATGTTACGGCTCATTCAAATCCCTTTTGCAGATTATGAGCCAGACACTCAACGGATTTAAGTACTCACTTGCAAACACATACAATATGACTATGAATGTCATTAATAACCCATCTGGTAAACATAAGTTTTCTTTCACCTTCAAATGCATACATATTCATATAGATGTGGCAAATTCAACCCCTTTATATGAAAACGGGTTGATTCAACGCTTGATCTATATATAAAAAAATGGCCAAATATAAAACGAGTCAATACATTTATCAAATTGTTAGATTTTAGAAGTTAGAAAATTATAATCTTATTAGCAATATATATTTTTAATCATATATAATAACTGACTTCGACCCTTTACCCGCCCGCCTATTTTGCCAACATCTAGATATTATGATGAATGTATAACATTAGTGTGACACATTTTCAGGATTCAAAGATGTCAAATCAGCATGTTGTGGCAATACAACATCACAAGGAGTAAGCGAGTGCAAGAAAGGAGTGCACCTTTGCACAAATCGGGATGACAATTTGTTCTGGGACGCATTTCATCCAACCGAAAAGGCTGCCAAATTGGCAGCAACTGCATTGGTTTTTAGCCAAGATCCAAATTTCGTGTCCCCCATTAATTTTGGCAGTTTGAGAACGGCTTGATCTCTCTTATCTTTGATTAAGAAGATAAAAAGATCGTTTAAGTGTATCTTCTACTCAAAATCATTCAGAATAAAATCCACCGGATTCGTAATTTCATATCTTATGTCAGTAAAATGTAACAGAAACACATAAATGAATGCATATTTGCAGACAGTAGAAGGGTTGTGGGAAGCTTTTAATTAGAGGACACAAACTTTCTAACTGCATCACTAGATTGGTGAGCGAAATACTTTTGTCTAAGAAATACATATGGATATCCAATAACAGAGAGAGCGTGTGCTGGTTTTGAGAAGGAAAGTATTTCGTACCAAACTTGTTTGTTTCCATCCATCTCAATTGAAAACCGCTCTTCTCCAGCCTGCTTTCAACAAAATTTCAATGAGAAATTTGATAAAGAAATCAGAATAACAATTATTAATTGGTTTTAAGAGATCTAAACAAACAAAAATACAGTTTGAGATTGTTACTCCTGCAATTATTATGTAAATAAGCCTAAGCCATGTTATATTTAATTGGTTTCTGGTTTTTTTAAGTGGAAATAGGTTTTACGCTTCATGAAGTCACTTTACTTTTTTATTTTCTTGTCTTCCTCCAATAAAAATCGGAACTTTTCTGTCTTTTCCTCTATTTTAGAACTACAGCTGTACAGCATAGCTGAACTCGTCCAAGAACAATTTCTCTTTCAACATCTTTAAGTATACAAACGAAAATCAATAAATAGTCAACAACAGCCCTAGACATCTTATAAATTATTAACAATCAATGCTTCAGCTGCAAACCTTGAATAACTTCACCAAAAAGATAAATAAATAAATAACGCTTTCACTTGCCAGCATTCAACAATCAGTAGAGGGTACATATCCTTCCAACATGAGTTCACAATCTCTTTCAAGTTTTGAATTTGGGTTCTTCTGGATCTCTTATTCAGCATGATGATATGAAAAGGAGGAACCACCCCCCCCCCCCCCCAAAAAAAAAAAGAAAGAATATAACAAACTGAATACATGCAAAAACACAAGTTCAAACAATTACTTCACCATTTTTCAGCAAAAACTTAGTTAATATTGTGAAACTTGAGCACGAATGCAATTTGTCCAGTGGTTCAAGTGCATATGTGGATCTTTTAGGAGTTCATAGGCTCATTTCACGATTGACCCGAGTTCATGGTCCCAGGTAGTCTTATTCTCTACTTAAGTCTAGGATTATCATGCATTCCTGCTTTCACTATTAGTCTATCAAGGACATGATTTGAGGCATGGCCATGCATTGTTTCTTCCTTACATGAATAAGCGATAAATTTGATATTACATTTTCAACTCCAATGCCTAATTTCATCATTTGGGAATTACCATCCATTGGTTTTTCTGAAAGGCCTAAAATTCCCCCTTGAAATCATGTATTCTATGTATTCATGGTCAATAATCCAGGGATACCATCCCAACATAAGGCATTGGCAAGCATAGGAAATACCTCTGCCTAACAAATTCCTATGATCAGAACTATCTGAGTCGACATCTATGGTTTCAAGAGCATTAAATAGAATTATTCACAAGTTAAGTAGAAAAATCTAAAAATCATTAGGCCCATAGGAAAACTTTAGATATACAAAAAAAGGAAGCACTAACCAGTAAGTGTCCTCTGAGAGTGCCTCCACCAAAACCAAAAGACGCAGCAGCTGTTTTATGGCTTCTAGTTTCATTAACATAGACAACCTGCAAAGGCATCCTGAGCCATGGAAAGAACTCTTGCACACAAACACAAAACTTCACCCCATTCTTAATTGGAGTCTTTGGATCAACAAATGCCCAATTCAATCCAAAATGCCTACCAATTAAAAACCAATAATTACAATCAGATTTTGTTCCATTAGTAATAAATTTGAAGAGAAACATAATATTCAAACAAACCTCCAAGTTTCAAGAGCAGTCTTTCCTTTTTCAAATGCATCAGAGCCAGACCCCACCAAAATTTTTGAATGGTTAATTAAAAATCCATCTCTTGAAAGCTCTTTGTCTTCCTTGAGCATAGACAATGGCTTTGCAGTAGCTCCTCTGTACTTACCATCATAGTTAAAGGTGCCTGACCTGAAGCATATAGTCTAACAAATTACAAAACACACACAGACACACACACACACACACACACACAGCGAAACTAGGGTTTCTGAGAACAGCCAGTAATCAAACAAAAAGATATGCAGAATCTTAAATTTTGAGAATTGAACTGAAAGTAAATTGGATATTTGGTTAATTCTTACTTGTTGATGCAATCCTTCTGCTCTTTAGGAGAAGGGCGAGTCCAAGTCAGGAAAACCATAGTCTATGTCGAGTAATTTCAATTTTGATTACATAAATCGAACAACCAAACAGACAAGTTAACGAAACGTTGCAAACAAAGTGATGATATTGACAAAAGGGGGTTTTGATTTTGATGTGGTGTTGCTCTTTCTTCGTTTACTCTTTCTTTCTTTCTTGTCTTATTGATGCGCAGTGATGTTATGATATCTCAACCATGTCCCACGTCTATGTCACCATGTTTACTCGACGCAGAATCATACTTGCTGACCCGACATCCTTTGTCAATCTGATCATGGAATATGGTATGGTTGTAAGATCATTTGACGATTTGATCTTACAAGTGAGTTCAAACTTGTAATCTTTTTTACTCTACAAAATGAGCTTACAAGTCAAGTTTTTACATTCTCAAATGTTTGTTTAGATTTATAAATTGGTATGATGTTTACAAACTCAATGAATGTATCATATTATAGTTAAATATATAGTAGAACTTTACGATCTCGATTTTGTTTATAATTAATTAGTTTTTATATAAAAAAGGTACAATGGTCAACGCTTTTTCTTTTTTATGTCTTCGAGTTTTCTTTACAAAGTTCCTTCTCTCGTTCTTTCTTCCACCGACTAGTCCGTACTACGAAGATACAAGTAGAATAACGTATAAAGAAAAACTAACCCACAACTTACCAAATATGTCATCTAAAGACGTATAGGATCACTGTTGTGAATAAAACATACGCAATATCCTAAAAAAATCATGGCAAAGGGAGCAACCAATACAATATGTTAGTCGCTTCATCTCAAGCAAATGTAGAACAAAACTCTTACCCTTCTCTCCAGTTTTGGAGTATTTTATTTTCTTAAATTTGATCCTCATATTAATACCTTCTTAAAAATCAGAATGTTTATGTCAACATTTTTTTATTTGAATTAGATTAGGTTTAACTACTGGAATATTACCTTCTCAAAATGTTTATGCCATGTTATCATTACATATTTACATGTCATCTCTCATGACATTATTTCTTTCTTTCTACATAATTAGAATTCAAAAGAATTGGAATGATTTTAATTCGGAATTTATGATAAACGAATTCTATTTGATTATAAACATGGAATTAGAATCTACGGAGTATTTGTTTTCACAAATATGAAGTCAAAAACATGAACCAAAAATATTTTTACTTGTTTTCACAAGTACGAAAAAAAACATAAAATTAATGAACCAATCAACAATCAAACACCAAATAAATTTCTTTGTACACAAAAATCAATTCACAATCAACAATCGAACCCAAATCAAAGCAATCCATGTAAAAACAGCAGCCAAATGATAATAAATGAGGGAGATGAAAAATGAATAGTCTGACAAGCACCAAAACTCTTTTCGTCTGGATAACACAACAAAAAACCAAACTCACAAACAAAGAGAAACTTAAGAACACAATATACTTGTATATAAACACTATGGTCTTCCCAAAAATGAGTTTTATAATTATATCAATGAAAAGACAACCTCAGTGTCTACCACCTCTGTTTCTTCTAGAAGAAACTATAGTCCAGCCATCTGCATCAACTAATGGTGTGAGTTCGGGTGCGTGTTGTGGCTGACTAAGAGTCATATCTGCCATGTTTGAAGATGGGTTGTCTTTATCTGCCATCTCCATCTCATCCCCTGAAGTTGATGTTGAATCTGAATCGACTTCTCCATCATTCACAACCTAACAAGTTATATGAGCAAATGAGAAACACAGCAAAATCGAACTAAAAATCATCATGATTGGAGGTTACAAAATAGAGGGGTTGGGTAACAAGGACAGGTCAGGTCGGGTTGATACAGAAAACTTCATACAGTACCTGCATGGGATGATTAGCAGCAGGAATCGATTGCCTTAATCGCTCAACTGAGGCGAAGTTACCTTCCAAACATTCTTCATGCATGATCATTAGATTATCTGCTATCTAATTACAAAAATAGATGTAAGAGTGATACAAGAAATGGCTAAAACGAGTAACTAAGCAAGAAGCACAATATTTAAAGAATTAAACGGAAATACATTGAAAAAGAAATTATTAACAGCAACTGAAAAGAAAGCAACTCTTGATATAAGCGTAAGCTGGCGTGCCAACTACCTGGATAAACCTAAAACAATGTCTTTGCCTATGGTTTTCACATATGTCTATATCTAACATCAGTGAAGATGAAAGAAAGAAGGAAAGAGGCTGATAGTATCAAGTATAACATGAAAACAAAGATATAAATCTTCAAACAGATAGACCCCCCCCCCCCCCCCTTCTTTTCTCTTCTCCCCCAAAAGAAAAGGAAAAGAAGAGAAGGAAAGGATGCAACCAGCTTAATACTACTACCATGCATGATCCATAAATAAGGAAAAACTACAATAGATTATTTAATAAAAAAAGAATTACCTCCTCAATGCTACCATCATCAATCTCTGTATTAAGGGAGAGCATAAATTCATCAAGTAAATTCTCCAAATCATCAACATATAGTACCTCTGAAAAACAGACCAAGAAAAGTAGAGTTATGTGACACCAGCCGTAAGAGCACTGAGAGGAAAAGATTTGCATGTGACACCTGTCCTAAAAGCACCGAAAACAAGGAATCATTGTGTAGCTAAATAGGCTTCTAGGCATAAAACAAAAACTTTACCCTCATTCATGGTCTGTAGTCCATACTTCATATCATATGCATACTAAAAGTTGGATTATGTATCAATAAAGACCAACGATTATCGTTCAAACTATTATTGTAAATTCTTTAACTAGTCTATAGAGAACCTCACACCTGAATTTTTCTAGCTTTAAACAAATATTTGATAAATCCTTTAACTAGTCTATAGCATGTTATCTTTTAATCAAGCGTAAGAGGGTATTTAAATCTGCATTTCAAAAGCAATTATCATGATTTGAAAAATCATAATAATACTCAAATAAACATCAGATCAGGTTAGGCTATGTTGCAATGATATCAAAGTTCACAGCAAGTTCTTACCGTATTCTTCCAATCTGATTATGTGGCCAAAAATAAACAGAAGATCATGATAATAATCCTAGTCATAAATAGCAATCATTTCTAAATTTTATCAAACACTCAACTGATTATTGTGAATAATCAAATATAATAGCATACAGAAACACCCCCAACACAGGAAACATATAGCTACATTGACTTAGCATAAGTTAAACCTAGGTAATGTCAATAGAAAACAACATCCTACGAAAACTACCACGTGTTAATAGTTTAGAACACTATAAATATATGCATACATGTAGAACTTATTTTCCATGAAAATGGTAAAGTATTACACTACTACATACCAGTAGGTCTAATTAGCCAATGATAGACATCAACAGCAAGTTGTTGCGCTCTCTGGCGAGTGTCACGTCCACCCCATTCATTATGAATAGCCATTTGAAGGGCACTCCATCGACCAAGAAGCAGATCGATGCCTTCCCTAAGTTTATTGACAGCCTCAGCGGTGAGTTGCACAGGCACCACCATTGCAAATTCCCCTGCAAAACGCCACACTTACACAAATTTACAACTAAAACTTCACAACAAGCAATCATAAACTCCAAAGTCATAAAATAGCACATTCCAAATTGTATAAATGAAACTCGCATGACACACTTTCCATCCACTCACGCCCACTCTACATTCTGCAACACACTTTAAAACTCTTATGTGTCTTTTCTCCAATTTGTTTGGAATCTTATTGCAATCATTTCTCTTTGATTCTACTTACTTTTAGCCAATCAAGAAGCACTGATACTTCAAATTACCAATTTCATATTATAAAGAGGGACTAACAAACACCGCAAGGAGACCTAAAACGTCAAATTAAAACTTGTTTGACCAGATTGAAAAGGTAAAGATTGGACATTTATAGCTACAGTTTGATAGAAGATGAAGAAATTATCGTCTAACACCACAAACTTTAAACAATTAGAGTTAAATTTCGTAACCCTGAATAACTTGAGACTGAACAGAGTAGTAGAATACGGTACCTGAAGAAATTGAGAGGCGAGAATGAAGAAGGAAGACTGTTGGTATCGACCTTTCTTTTGGAGCCGAATATTGTCGCTAAGCCTTCGGTGCTTCTGCGTGTTTTGCTTCTGCGACTGCCTCGGCTTCCGTATCGATCTTTTTCCCTCCTCTCCTTCTGTAGTTAGACTCTGTTGGCCTTAGTTAAAAGTTAATAGCACAAGGTGTTAAAAAAATCCGAATATTTGATTTTGTGTAAAAATTATCCGAACTGATTTTTTATAAAACCGGATTTTTTTTAAACCGGAACGGATTTAACCGGTTTTATCCGATTCGATCCGGTTTTAATCCGATCCGAAACCGGTTAAACATGTTACACTTTTGTCCGAGAAAATTCGGTTTTAATCCGAAAATCCGGTTCCAAAAAACCGAAAAAATCCGGTCCGGATTTTATCCGATCCGGATCGGATTAAAATCCAAAAATGTGCACCTCTAGCCCCAATACATATAAGCAATTTTCATGGGCCTTAGCCCAGTAACTCTGTTGGCCTTAGTGAATAGCCCAAACGCTAATAAGACCATCAGCATCCATCACACGCTTCACACAGCCACATCAGCGCCACATCATTCCCCCACCATTCCCTCATCCTATCACACAAACCCCACATCCATCACATTCTTCACATAAAAAAAAAGTTAAATTCGGCGCCCCCTCTCTCTCCCTCCGCTCACGCTCGCGACGGCGGTCACCTCCGTGACCGTGAGCCGGCTCTCACGAACCTTGGCGATGCTCCTCACGGATGTGAAGAGCCCTCACAGCCTCCATCTCGTGATGGATGCGGGAGGTCTAAGTAGTTGTAACTGGTGACTGGTGAGTGAGGGTTTAAAGTTAAATCAAACTTAATCTGTCAATTTTGGTTTTAGAAATATATAAATTCAAACGTTTTGATTTCATATTTGGTGGGTTCATGTTATTAATGGTTTCGGCTTAGGTTTATAACCCAAACTCAACTCTTCTTAGCTTCAGTCTATTTTTGTTTCTAATGTTGTAGGACATTAAAATGTTGTTTTGGGCTAAATACCCAATAAAATGCCTACGTTAAAGATATACAAAATATATGGTGGGCAGGTTTTTTATTGGGGCTTTCTTGGTTAAAACCAAAATTAAAGGCAACCCCTCTCAAAAAATTTAACCAAACCATTGATTTGAGGGGTTTCGATTTTACTGGTTTTTCATCGTCTATGCTAGTAACTACTAATAAGCTCACATGCATGTGCTTGTACGCTTCCAAACTAAAAATATATGGAGATGGTATGTGTATGTGTGTATGTTACGTATGTATAATACATATGGGCTTTCCAGACATAGAATCAATGTGCGGAGTTGTTAACTTCGTATGTTTTGGCAATGTGGAATAAAGACGGAAAGAAGTAACAAATAAGTAATGAATTCAAGATTAATATGTTGGTTGATCTTGAACCTTTATTTTTTTCATTCTAAAAACTAAAAGTGATACATAAGTAATGCGTTTAGGATGTTGGACTAACATTGATGTAGTTTTGATGATTAATTTACTCATATATATGACAGAAGGATGAAACTGTTAATTTAACATAATTAATTTCAAACAATGATGATGCTGAAGACTATTACCATATATGGTTAAGTATCATGAATACAACAATGGCAAAAAAAAACCAAGCAGGGAATCCAAGTGTATGGGTGTGCTTCATTCTCTAGATACTTCTTTTCTTTTAGGATTTTCCAGAAGCCAAAATGTGTGTGTTTGTGTGTGTGTGTGAGAGAGAGATTATATATATTGAGCCTAAGAAGCTTTTTGTTTGAGAGATAACTACAACAACTCTACAAGGCAAAAGGCTACATTGACTCGTTTAAGTAGCTTTTAGAATTTTTTTATTTAAACTTTTTTTAGGTGCTGATGTCTAAAAATGCATAAAGACCCTTGATAATTTGTTTTGTTGATTGTTTTCATTACTAAAATTCTTTTATTTATACTCGTGTTATGTCCTTTCAACTATCATTTATCTACCAAACACAGATACAAAACTTACAGCTACCACTAGCCTACTAGCCCCACCTACTTCTACTAAACACACCCATGATTCTAAACAAGAAACCCTTTGAAAAACATATCCGCTTATAACGTCAAAGAACGTAGATTCGGCCGCCGCCACCATGCTCGAATTTGACTTCACAGTTGCAGATGTTTAAACATTGGTTGGTGAATTAGAACACCATTAGATGCTCTTTGGCAACAAAATATTTGGTACTTTTTTTTACTCAGGTATCTGATAACCAACTTGACAACAAGCAAAACTGATTCAGCTATTTCTCACACTGTGACACTGTCTATAAATATGTATTATTATGTTACTGTTTCCATACATGATGTCTGGTTTAGAGAAATTCGTCGATCTCAAAGGCTCGAGCAGTCCCGTCAAGGGAGACGGATACTAGGTGGGTCCCATCAGGTGATATTGCAAGAGACTGAATTGCATCAGAGTGTCCCCTCAAAGTCTTGACACAGTCTCCAGAAAGACTATCCCAAATTCTCACTTTACCATCCACGCACCCTGTGGCTACAAACTGTGAGGCGCCTACCCATGACAAGCATGTCACCCCTTCCTGAAATATAACACAAAAATATATTCCAATGTTAGCACAATAATTTATGTCAAACCCAACCATGTTGGATTAAAAATAGGGGTTCAAAGAGGCAAGCACGAACTCGGGTGAGTAAATAAAACAGGCTCGAGCCTATTTATTATGTATATTTATAATTGTATGTATGATAATATTTATTATTTAATTATATTCACATAACTAATAGGCACACAAGCATAATGGAGCTCACTTATATAGCTCAAAATGAGCTCCAAGTTAGGTTCAAGCTCCACTCTAGCTTGTTTAGAGCTTGGCTCTAGTAACTGCTCACTAACACCCTAATTAAAAGGAAGCATGAGATAAGCTTGGGATTCGTATGATCAAAATTTGCTGCAAACGTGCCTCATGTTCACATGTGCAACGGGCCAACGAATGTTGTAGATCCCAGATAATAAGTTTTTGATCCATGCTTCCTGTTGCTGCCCATGGAGAGCTGCCATAGAAACCAAAGCCAAGAGTGTAATGAATTGTTAGGCATCTTTAGAGGGTGTTGAGGCTGCAATTTGAGGGAGTTTATCTGATTATCGTGTTTACAAAACTAAAGCAAACAGAAATTGTATTGGCTATGAGGGTGTTTGGGATTATGTATTGAGGGGGATTAATTGAAAGTCATGTTTGTAAAACAAGAAATCAAGTAGTGTTTTGATAACCATATGAAAAAGAGAATATCTGCATTTCCCAAGCATAAAAAACTAACTTTTATTTTTTCCGAAAAGAACAATACCTAGCTGAGAGCCCAATACATTCAATTGAATCTGTATGTGAAGTTAGAGAACTGACAACCTGTGCCAAATTAAAACGTGAAATCGCTCGACTGCATGAAGTCGCAACCAAGGAAATGTGAAAATATAAAGAAAAATGATAACGATAAATACGATAAAATCATAAAAATTATCATTCTAACCTTCCCGGTTGCAATATTTACAATGTGAACAGAACCATCCTTTGAGCCAGTAAGAACGAGTGATGAGTCAGCGGTTATCGTCAAACATGTCAACCCTTCTGAGTGATAATAATGACCTTAAACAAGAATGAAAGAGTATGTTGTGATTTAATGTAATTTACCCTTTAACCTATACACCAGATTTATTTGATAACATATACCTTTAACTACATGAATGTTCTCCCCAGTTTTAGGGTTCCATACCCTCAAACTTGCATCATCAGAACCAGTACAAATTGTTTTACCTAAATATATACATATTCAAAATGACATTTAAAAAACTAAATCAAGAAATAGAAAACCGACACAGAGAGAGAGAGAGAGAGAGAGAGAGCAATGATACCATCAGGAGTAAAATCCCCGCAAGTTACAGCACTAGCATGACCAGAGAAAGTATTAAGAAAGGCACCCTTGTCAGCATTCCACATCCAAACAGAGGAATCCTCTGAACCAGCTAGAACTAGGTGTCCACGTGGATGCCACCTAACCCACTGAATAATATTTCACAGATTCAGATGACGGTAACAAACTCAGCTCAGATTATTTATCCAGGTATCCTATCAGTGACATAATAAACAAATGCATGTTTTTTCTAAATGATTTTGAGTACCAAGATGGGTAAATTGCACGAAAATGAAATGAACTTTGTCTTAGTTACTATTATATATAATGAGCTTTATTTAAAAAAAACAATACAATCAACTTTCATAATCCTCCCATTGTATGCATGTTGTCATATACAATGGAAATTATGACAAAGTTCATTGTATACAATGGTAACTAAAACCCAGACGCAGAAAAAAGTTGCTTGCATACAATGATAGAGTTATGAAAGTTGATTATATTGTTTTTAAGAAAAAAAATTTGATTGTATACAATGGTAAGTTGGTAACTAAAGCAAAGTTCATTTTATTTTCATGCAATAAGTAAATTAACATTTTATTTAGAATTTGTTAAAATACAACTGTATTTACCCTGGAAAGAAGTAATGGTTACCTGAAAATTGAACTTTTATGCAATTGAGTGATTGACCACCTACTTTAACAAAAAGAAAGAAAAGGGAAGATGATACTGAAATATTTTTTACAACCTCAATGCCGGCACCAGGTCCATCAAGCATGCATTTCAGGTTTCCCAAAGATACATCCCACACATGAATGACCCCATCAAGGCTTCCAGATGCAACCAGCTGTCCATCAGAACTGAAGGCCACACAGGATACAGAATCCTTATGACCTAAAAATTATAATAATAACAAAAAATAAAACAAAGGTCTCCAGATCACAAACTTACTTGAAAAAGTAACAAAAATGGTTCGTGTGATTTGTTACAACAGTGATAGACACATTCCTACTAATTTAAAATTTAAAATCCACAGAATACCTTGTAATTCAAAAGCCCAATCTCCTTGACCAATCTTCCAAAGAAATCCTTTGTCATCCCCTGCCCCTGTGGCCACCAATTGAGAATCTGTTGGGCTGCATACAACTGTGTACACTTCACCTGTCATCAACAAATAGAAACTGAAATCAGCTACGACAACTTCTCTGTATATTTATGCATATCAAGTTACCAACTTTGAAGAAAGAAAAGAAAAAGACCGTAAAAAACTTACCAGTATGTCCAGTGAATATGTGCATAGAATCATCAGCTTCATCTAAAATAGGCAAATAAAGCAAATTAAACAACTGAGAAGAAAATTGTCTCTGTATTGGCAAACGCCACATTTGACCTTCGTAACATCAAAAGCTTCACTTTCTCATATAGTCATATATGGGTTTACCATTTCATTTTTGGTCAAGAATATTACTCATATGGTAATGTATAAACTGTTTCAGATCCTTAGTCACATAATTCAGCAGATAACAAATTAAAAGTTAGCGAGTTTGACTGCAGAAAAGAATGAGAGAATTTTGAATTTGGGACAAACCAAAAGCTTCAGCATCCGAATCTGCATCATCGTCTGCATCAGGGAGATCTGAAACAAGAGGGAAAAGTATCATGATATGTGGATGTATAAAGAGAATATATATCATTATATCCAGGTACATAAACCAAAGCTACCTTCTTCATCTAAATTAATTTCTTCTACGATGTCATCCTCATCAATAAAAACCTCCTCACCATGATCTTCACTATTGTTTGCAAGAGTACTACTCATGATCCCTTCTTTTTATCTATCAAAAAGCAATGACATTCGGTAAAATCCTATATTCTGAGATGGAAAGCAAACTGAAATCAGCATGGCCACTTGGCCAGACACCATAAATATTTGATTACCAAAACTTTAGTGTGAAATTCATCACCCTATTAGTAGATTTATACATATTTCGACAACTCCTCTATAAACTTTAGAGTGAAATGCAGTATTGAGCAAACTTTTAATAGAAAGCAAACTGAAATCAGCATGACCAGGCAATAAGAATGGACATGAAGAATACTAACGGAGAATAGGTAAGAACTTAGGTGGTCTTTTTAAGGATCTGGAAATGGTGGAATGGCAATGATAGATGGTGTTTGGTTTATTGGAGTGAGATTTAAAATTAGGATTCTTCTTTATCCAAAGGTATCTCTTAATCTAGACAACAAATAATATGAGATATAAAAAAAAAAAAGACAACCCATTATTCACATATGAGAGGTGTGATACACAATTCTAGAGTCTTGAAATAGAAAATTCAATGAATGGCATTTTAAACCACCATTACAACTTTAGCTTCTAAGATTTCTACTTTTTAGACCAACTAACAAGTCACTTAACTTTACAATCAATAACAACGATTTGAAAGACTAAGATCCTGTTAGGTTGTTAAAAAATCTAAAACCGCGATCACATATTGTTGCGTTTTCCAGTTTAGAGATTCAGAAAGCATGCTCGTATTCAAGAATTTCTATCAGTTTTCCTTTCATATGTTTTTTTTCTAGAGAAAGCAATAAACACCCTAACTTAACGAATTGGTCATCATAGTGTTCTCGAAAGTCTAAACATTTCACACAACACACATGAATTTAATGACGGACTTCCAAGCTAATTTTCCAATTCGTAAAATTAGTATTGCCAATTAATCAAGCCATGTTCACAGAATTCATAAAATCACATAGAGAAAAATCAAAAATAACGAAATTGTTCCTTATGGATGCAAGGTTATAACAACTTGGCACGTTGACAAAATCACAAGGAACACATAGAGTTACTAAAACAGTTCAGATTGAAAACAGGCGATTTTGCTTCTAGTTCAATGATTAATGGATACCAAGTTCAAACAATCTCTACATTTCAGCAGAAACACACAAAACAAATCAACATAATGATGAAGAAACAGAAACAGAAAATCGTAGTTGAGAGAAGAAAGAGAAAATCAAGGCTTGGGGACAAAGATACCTGCAGAAATCGCTGTTAAGAGGCTGCTTGACGGTAGAATAAATAAGGTTGGTCACTGCTCGATGAGAGGAGAATCGCTCAACTCAACATCAGCAGGGAGTGTTTAGGGTAGGAGAACCAACGTCGATGGAGGTCAGGAAGCAAAGAATGTCGAGCGGGCGAATGAGTCACCGAATAAGTGGGCTCGGTTCCATATTTTTTTTTCAGGTTTGGTTTTTTCGGTTCCGGTTTTTTGATCTTGATCTGGAACCGGACCGGATATCAAATGACAATTGCTTTCAAAAATAAAACTTCTAATTAACCGGAGTATCGAACCTTCAACTTTCATTTCACTTACCACTACGTTATGCCCTTTGTTTTTTACAGTTTCAGGATACTTTATATATAACTAAATTTCGAGGTAAATTTATAAAAAGTTTCCAAAATCTGAAAAATAGAGGCTTAATTATATTTAAGATTAAATGAATTCAAAAGTTTGTTTTCGTTATACAAAGAAGCAATGAACACAAAGAATTGTCAGAAATATTGGTAAAAAAAAAAGTCTTTCATCATCTTTGTAATACTTTAAATTGTTTTTTTCTTAATTCTTTTTGTTTTACAGTATAATTTTTGTCGATATATACAGGTAAAGTTAACATTCTAACAATCAATATAAGTTAACTAAACTTTGTTTATATCTTTTGATATGTAATATATAGCATGCAACCTTAGGTAGAAAACACTTTAATAGAGGTTTCATATACTTCGGGTTTTGCGAGTTTTAGAACCGAAGAACCGGAACCGGAACCGGTTACACCTAAATGGACGGTTCTCGGTTCCAGATTTTGGTCATTTTTAGGCTCGGTCCGGGTTTGGAAATCGCTCATCCATAAGCGGCAGCTTTTGAGTCGAGGAAATTACAAGCTTACAGCTTATAAAAAAACAAATTGAATAAATAGTTTATAAAAAGCAAGTAGAGTATTTTGATCGGTTTATTTTATATAATACTAATCAAGTTTGAAATTTAAAATAATTTTAATATAGTCTTAATTTAAATCTTAGTTCTAAGGGACTAATTTTAGTATTTAGATCAATAGTATCAACGGTCTAGATTGTATTTTAAATGTTTGGATAGAATATTATTTTTGTAATTCACATGTGATGCATTTTTCAATTATAGTATTAAACAAGATAATACGGCTGTATATCATTCGTTTTATACCCTTTTATCAAATAAACTAATACTAAAAGAGAAAAAGATATAATATATGTTGTAACAACAAATAAAATAAGTACTATGACACTTGTATACTTATTTAATAAAGAGTAATTTTGTATTTGCATGATAGTGTATGTTGGTGTACCATATGTTTGGGCCTTGGTTAAGGCCCAAACATATGGTATATCCATTGGGCTTGGGCCTATCTTACCCCATCTTACCCTAAACATCCAATCCTCCTTCACTCCAATCTACTGCACAATATGTACCTGTGCGTTCTTACGTACAAACAAATGGCGCCATCCGTGGGACCTGGACAAAAATTCACGAGAAGAACTCTATGAGTTCACGTTCTTGATTTCTTGCCCAAGAGTTCATGTTTGCTTTATTAGGTTCCATGTCAGGCTTTCTTATTTTAGTATAAGCATACTGTTTTGGGTGAACAAGCATGGATGAGGTTCGTTTTCTATAAACCATGCTGTTATGTTGTTCACCCCTCATGAAGGTTCATGTTTATTTACTGATATGTGAGCATGGATCATATATATGTTTCCTTTTACATGTGTCAAACAATAAAGTACAACTTAAACATGTATACACACACATATCCAGGATTTCCAGGCCTAAAAACTATGCAAATTCGTCACTCCAGGCCTAGAAACCATGTAAAATTGTTATTCCAGGCCTCTAAATATTGTTATAGTCAGCACTCCAGGCCTCTAGATGTTGTTAGATTCATCACTCCATGCCTCACACATATTTATTATGGTGTTTTAATAAAAAGAAAAGAAAAAGGGGGAGACAATAGTATAGGAAAAGGACATGACAGCTTTATTAAAGCATGACAAGACATGACAGCTTTATTTAAGCATGACAAGACATGACAACATTATTAGAGTAGAATTGTACTTAACCAATGAGAAGGCACCACACAACCTTGCTTTTTCAACTACTTTTTCAGACTGTCAAAATTGTACCAAACATCTCCCACACCTGGTCTGGAGTGACCTGCCTTAGCCCAGCAGTGACCTGCCCTGACTTGTAGTCACCTGGAGTGACCTGCCTTAACCCAGCAGTGACCTGCCCTGACTTGTAGTCACCTGGAGTGACCTGCCTTAACCCAACAGTGACTTGGACTGACCTGCAGTCACCTGGAGTGACCTGTCTTAGCCCAGCAGTGACCTGCCCTAACCTGCAGTCACCTGAAGTGACCTGCCTTAGTCCAGCAGTGACCTGCCCTGGCCTGCAGTTACCTGCAGCGACCTGCCCAGACCTGACCTGGCCTGCAGTCACCTAGAGTGACCTTTCTTAGTCTAGCAGCGACCTGCCCAGACCTGCCCTGGCCTGCAGTCACCTGCAACGACCTGTCTTAGTCCTGCAGCGACCTACCCTGACTTACGGTGACCTGCCCTGACTTGCAGTTAACTGGATTGACCTGCAGTTACCTGGAGTGACCTGTGGTCACCTGCCCTACCGTGGAGTCGCCTGCCTAACCCAGAGCTGCTAACCGCAGGGCCTGCACGCTCAAACTGTTCCTTAATTTTGCGTAACAATAGTGCCGAACTTGGAAAACCCATAACTTGAGATTCCTCGGGATTTACGAGGCCCATAACCAGTCAACGGAAAGCTCTCGACAAGACGAACTCCTCACTGGCCTGAGTATCATGCCCAAATTCGACCATTTAAAGCCTCAATTTCACTTTTCCCCCAATTCCTTCATTTTTTTAAGCATTATTTGCCCACCGTTCTTGATACAAATCATGTATTTTTGGGGATTCTTTAAACTTAATTCACATTTGACATTGTTAATTGCAGTTTTTCGCAATCAATTTCAGTTTTTGAAAATCTTGAAAAAACTTCCAAAAATGGAAACTTTCTAAAAATAGAAACTTTAGGAACCCTCATACAAGAGATAATACTTAAGTATAGCACATGCCTTACCCTACCATAGGAGAAATTCACGTGGAAACATATGATATACAAGCCAGTGATACAATATGAAATTCACGTATTTACTACTTATAAAACTTACTCCTTCATGGTCAGGCTACACATTCATCACTCTAATTGTCATATGAACGTCACTCCAACATACATACAATGCTTAGTCATCACAACCTATTTGGTGATCCTGAACCCGTACGAAACACATACGCCTGATAACCATATCCATGTTGCCTAATGAATCCCGACTTAGAATACGCTTGGATGAACATCACTCCTTTACTACATATGTAAGTATGACACACCCGTTTGCAAAGATACCTTACTATAAATTTAGTGCTACTATAAGACTAATAACATCATCAGGAGAACGTTCTAACAACTACTTTTACATTACTTCACATAGCTAAGACATACATACGCACCCTTCTCGGGCCTTTATAGACCAACTCGAGTGTCAGACTTATCATTTATTGGCCACCGTGACATACGGGGATAATGCCATCTTTTAGCTATAAACATGTAATGTTACCAATAGGTATGTACGCCACCATGTGACACATCACATTCATTTTCACACAAGATTCCTTGGCAACTGTTATCTACAAGTACGCCTGGATCATCATATACGATATGTCACAAGATTCCTCATGCCTTTATGGTAGTTTAACGCTACTAACTAGTTACTAGCATTAAACTGGTGGAATGTATACTATGGGAATCACCATTACGTGCCACTATAACTGCCCCACCTGTTGTAGCTTATATAAAGCTACGAACGCAAACCATACCTACACGGGTTGACAACTATAAGCTAATGATTTAATTCTTAAGTACAAAGCGATACAGGGTACATGTATCGACGTTGCCCTAGTATTGGGAAACTACCCGAAGCCCTGGCAATTACCCTGTGTCCTTAATGGTCCTACAGTCATCATGTAAAAATTGCTTATTAAAGTCTGGATGTTCATCAACAGACTGATACGACGGGTATCCTTATGTATCTAAAAGGATTTACTGTATACCTTATTATTTGAGTTTCACATGAGCATAATTATTGCTATTTGAGATGCAAATTCTAAGTTTATTACTACTACTAGTAGTTACTAGCAATGAACTGGGGATTGGGATGATGTCCGTCCCTAGTGATTACATTTCTATGCATTAGTGCAGGTACACCTTCATGCAAGACAAGACTCTTAAGCCTACAAGACAAGACTCATACGCCTGCAAGACAAGGCTCATACGCTTGCAAGACAAGGCTCATACGCTTGCAAGACAAGGCTCATACGCCTGCACGGATCATACGCCTGCACGACTCATACGAGGCTCATACGCCTGCACGGATCATACGCCTGCAAGGCTCATACGCCTACAAAAACAAGGCTCTTACGGCTGGCTGTGATCAAATCTCTAACATATGCAATCAGGTTCTTATTACATATATCATGCTACATATATTACACCCTTGCGTGTCATCAAACATCACATATACTACAGTCCGGTAGGGCGGAGTCATTGATTCCCCCAAAGGCGAATGTATGGTCATTGGCCATCACTAGCTCCGGAAAGCCTAGTAAGGCGGAGTCATCGACTCCCCTGAAGGCGCAGGTATGGTCATCGACCATTACTAGCTCTGGACTATAAACTAGGGCATTGCCCAACATATCATCAATAACAGATTTCAATAACTTGTGCGAAAGACAAAATAATGGGGGACCTCCCCTATTCATTTCATATAAACTAGGGCATTGTCCGTTACATACATACATACATACATACATACATACATCATAATCACACAGTCTGATAGGGCGAAGTCATTGGCTCCCCCGAAGGTGCAGGTATGGTCATCGGCCATCACTAACGACTATAAACCACCACATACATATTGAAAAGTGAAATACATAACTTACAGCACAGCTGCAGGGTATCACCACACCATCCATCATGTGCTTTGGTTAGGTTATTTTTTACATTCCTTTCTCGATGATCCCCACCACGATAATCGCAATGGGAAGAGACCACCACACCATCCATCATGTGCCCTCCACTTATCAGGTCAGACTCGTTTAGATTTTGTGACGTTGAGCTCAAACTCAGCTCGTTTAGACTCGTTTTGAAGCTCGAGCTTGATTCATTTATTACAATTTTAATCTACGTTCGAACTCGTTAAAACTCGGCTCGTTTCGAGCTTTTAACGATTCGAAACTTGTTTGCATCGTTCGCAAAACCCAATGTTAGCTCCTCGTTAATTTTGTTTTGAGTTCATCTCGTTCGTGAATCGCCAGTTTGCCACCCAAGGTGTGTATTATCAAAAATAACAACCACCTATAATTCTCACACTTCTCATGTAAAGATGATCAGATTTGTTCGACGAACCTTTTTCCCCTGCACGATATCTCCATTTCAATCATCGATTGCTTCATTTTCATCGTCATCTTCACAAAAAATCACACCAATTCCGTCACCACAGTCCATCGCTGATTACCTGATCAATTCTCTCGGGTTCCATGAAGACGAGGCCATTGCTCTTTCTTCCCAGGTACGTCGTCTGAAATCCACTGCTAGTTCTGATTTAGTTGTTAAATTGTTCAAAGATTACGGTTTAGACGATACCCAGGTCAGAAACATTGTATCAATAGTACCCAGAATCCTAACAATCAAACCGAACAAAACCCTAGAACCCAAATTAAGTGTTTTTCGAGAATTAGGGTTATCAGGTCCGGATCTAGTGAAGCTAGTCAGGAGGAATCGGTTAATTTATTGGAAAGGGTTACATACTCAAATCATTCCTACTGTTGATTATCTTAGAACATTACTCGGATGTGACGAAAAAGTGGTTGAATTAATCAATAGATCGAGATGGATGCTGTTACCAAACACTACGATCACGAGAATCTCTGAAAATATTCGTTTGCTGAAGAAATATGGTTTATCGGATGAGAAAATCTTGAGTTTCTTGATCAGAGATCCTCAGCGAATGAAGGTGGCACCTGAATTGTTTGAAAGTAAACTGCAATATGTTGAAAATAAATTGGGTGTTTCTCGTAGTCTGCCAAACTTCATTCATGGGCTGTATGCTGTTCTGTATCATACTGAAGTGGAGATAGAGAACAATATAAAAATTTTCAGGAGTTTCGGTTGGTCAGATTGTGAAATCTTTACCTTGATTAGGTCTCAACCATACTTTTTGGATAGATCAGAAGCTTACATTCGTGATAAATTGACGTTTTTAATGAAGGATTTGAATTATACCCCTTCGTATCTGATGCGTTGCACATTTTTCTGGACTTTGAGTTTAGAGAAACGATTGAAACCAAGGAATAAAGTTTTCAAGATCCTGAAAGAAAGGGAGCTCGTGAAAGAGAAACCGTCTTTTGTCACGATTGTGAAATATTCTGAGCCAATGTTTCTTGGTTTCTTGAAGAGGTTTGAGAGTCACATACCAAGTTTGTGTGAAACTTACAAGAATGGTACTAAGAATTTGAAAGGCGAATGATTTAGTTGTGATAAGATATATAGAATCCCCTTGGAGTTTCTTGTTTTTTATCTAACACAATAATGTCAGTATTCGGCTACAAATTGCCATTTTTAGCAGTCTTCATGTGGCTGGATCTGCAACATCAAAATACTTGGTTTCACATTTTGGGTAAGCTGTTAACAGCTTATGAGCTAGTTGAATGTTGGAAAAGCCGATGAACTTATTTTTAGCGGCTTATGACTTATGAGCTTATCAGATCAAGCTTGTGGGTTATTTAAGCTTTTTAGGTTGTTAATAAGAAGCTTATCAGCTTTTTCAAGTTCAAATAGGGTCATAAGCTGTTAAAAGAGAAGCTTACTCAAACAGTCCTAGAGGCTAGAAGGTTAGTGTCTTGTTTTACATTGTTAGAGTATAGACTTAGTTTAGCCACTACAACATGAAAATACTTTTAGTTAGAAAGAATGCTAGAAATGAGGCATTTTGGTAGTATTAAACTCTGTTTACTATTTCCGATTCTTGACTTATTAAAAATCTTTTGGTGCTGTGTTGAACATTAAGGAAATTTGTAACATCTTCACGTGAATTGCAACAATATTCAATCTTTTAGAGGCCTCATGAAAATTACAGCATTTTCTTATTACAATTGTCATCTTTGTTTGAGAAAAAAATTATACTAATTTGGGCTTTTCTTATTTTGCGGTTAGTGATGGAAGTTAAGTTCTTTTGAGTTTTGACTACTGATATTCCAAACAAGCTTTAATCAAAAAGTCAGTTTTAAAACATGTTTGGCACCATTCAAAACAAGCTTTCATCAACAATTGAAATGATTTCCATATATTCTAGTCTCTAGAACAAATTGGCCCATTATTGGTGACTCAAACTGAATTCTTTACTGTATGCATGAACAACTCAAACTTAATATTGATTAACTAAAATGAAAACCGGCACGCAGGAATACCACTAGAGGTGTACGGATCGGTTTGGATTCAAAACTGAACGGAAAATGGAATGTATCGGTTACATGAAACCATTCACCACTCAGCTTTGATTAATAAGTGAGTAGGGTATCGGTTAATTTATACGGTTAGCTTAATTTTATCAGTTATTTAGGTTAACCAATTTAAATTTATGAAATTTGAAATCTTACAAAGTTACAGTTTAAAATTATACAAATATATTAGTATATGAATAAGAACTGCCTTTTAATATCCATGAATAATTACATTGAAAATAAAAACTACAGTTTAATCTTATAAAAGATGAACATTTTATAAAAAAGAATAGCAAATGTCCAAAACGTTAAAAACACAACACTCAAAAATTACACTTTTAATCATATATATACACACCAATCAGTATGAAGTTTCATATGATATAATAAATAATTTAGAAAAATAAAAAGTTAGTGTGACTTAGCTAATATTTAATCAATATTCTGGTTAATCGTAACCAAATTGTCCTTATTGTATAATTAAAATTTGATAACAAAACCATCGGTTTTAAGAACAGTTTGGTTCATTTGAGTCAATTTTCTTAGTTGCACCAGTTCGGTCCGAACAATGAGTTCATGCTCACCCCTATAACCACAATTACTACAAACTACAATCACCCTAAACCAAAGATTTTAGCACATCATAACACTCTAATCTTGACTTGTCTTTTAGATGCAACAAAATAAAGGGCTAGAGTCAAATACATCAGTTACTCTTAATTTGGTTAATATGTATAAAATAAAAAGTATCTTATATATATTTTGAAATTTTAGAACATAGTAGATCTCTAAAGTTAACAATGACAACTAAATTAACTGTAAGATCAATACGCATACATTCTTAAAGAAAGCTGATGTTGAGTCGCAACCCCTTCACTTCAAGTTAATTCTTAACACAGGCAGCACCATTTCTGCACGATTATAATATCATATATAAGCATTAAATAATTATCTGAAATAAAAGTTTGTGGGTTCTTTTTTTAATATCGAAAGATCATAATATAATGATTTGGATTTTATGCAATAAAATCACAAATTCAAACTCACATTTATGGGTTATTTTATGAGTTATCAAGAACGCTACCAACAATCATATACCAAGCAACTAACTTAAAAAGAAGAAAAAGAATGTGAAAAAAGTTACCACATCATACCTTGATTCTACTACCATCCTTTTTAGGAGTGTTGGGATTATATGCAGCCTGTTGAGGTATTGGTGGGAAGTTAGTGGCTGCAATTTGTTTTTCCTCTTTGACTTTTTGGAAGATGACCGTAAATCCTTCTGCAGATTTGGGGTCCTTTTCATCCCACGCCCCAAACATCGGCACTGATGCTGATCTGTGTGACTGTCATGATCAATATGTCACAGATTTATTCATTATATGTGCTCGGTTTGCTAAAGATAAAAACAGGTTTCATTTAACTGCGATCATAATACAGAAAACAGGTACCCGTGGCGTGACGCTTATCTTGTATTATAGAGAAGAAAAGGAAATAATTAAAATAACAATAATTCACTTACAGCAATATCATCAGCTGGATTATATCCATATCTTGGTCTATTTGGTCCACGCGAAGGTGAAGGCAAAGAAAAGTTGGATATCTTTTCTTTTGAGTTGGAGGTTTTTCTTTGGTTGTTTGAGTTTGAAACCTTTAATTGAGTTTGCTTGTTACCATTTTCGACACTTTTGTAAGCGACAACATCATCGGTTTCTTCTCCTGAATATGAATCCATAAAAGCTTGAGGATTCTGGGCTGGGTCGTTTGGGTTTATCATGAC
Source organism: Pulicaria dysenterica (assembly GCA_947179395.2). NCBI lineage: Eukaryota > Viridiplantae > Streptophyta > Magnoliopsida > Asterales > Asteraceae > Pulicaria > Pulicaria dysenterica. Next base: position 52,865,109 of record OX359295.1, read on the forward strand.
GCCACTACCAGTTCCTTTATCTTTTCGAGCGTTTTCAAAGTAGGCTGTGTAGGGGACATTATCGGCATCCCAACTCCCGAACTTGGGAATATGTGCTCCTTGTTGCTGCTGCTGATGCACATCACATAATCAAAACTTATATTTAACCATTAAAAAAGATTTTATCTTAATTCTTAATATTAACTTATAACTTAACACTACCAGTCAGTAGTGGTCAAATGCCATAGATTGTATATATAACATACTAATTAAAACCAAATAGGTAGCTAGTAATTAAATGACTTACAGACATGGTGATGGTTAGTTAGTTTGTGACTGAACTCCAAAGATAATCTTGAAAGATAAACAAGGAAGAAGAAGGTCGATATGCATAAATGAATAATGAAAGAGTGAACAAGTCATGTTTTTGTTTTAGCGTGTGGGACCGTTTTTAGAAGTTTATTCTAAACTTTGGCCTGCAGGAAAGCCCATCTATTTGAAGGGGTGCTCCAAGACAATATAAATTTTGATAACTACAATGTTTGAAACAAGTCATTCTTACTTTTTTTTTGTTACAAGAATTGTTTAAACGATAAAACATCTTAGGATGACTTTAGAGAATAAGACTTTCTACTTTTAGATAGATTTACGACTGTTTGCATGCTACCTTTCAAGTTTCAAATATCCGCTTAGATAGAATTGAGTATGATTATTATCGTAACGAGTGAGTAAGTTTATTCAACTTTTGTTAAAAACATCGTTCGGGTTCTTTATTATCTTTGTGTTTTTAATGGGTGGGTAGTTAAAACGTAAAGAGAGTCTTAACTCTCGCGTCGTGTTCCCGAGTTTAATTTTTGAGAGAAAATAAGAGATTTGAATGGAAATAAAAAAAGTTGTGTTTTCTCGAGTTATTTAAAGAAAATGATTTGGATTAAGAGTTTGGTAAACTTTATTTCTTAAATTTTCTTTTAAAAAATGTGAGAATTTGGAAGGAAAGGAAAGGAAAATCTTTAAAGTTTTTCAAAAGTGACCAAATTACACCTAATTTATAATAAAAGAATTAAAAAAATAAGAGTATTACTGTAAAATACATATTTTTCTTTCATTCCTCTCCAACTTGATAATATAAACTTATTTCTTTTCTTTCTAAGTTTATTTTTTTTCTTTCAACTTGGGAACATAAAAAATCATAATCATTATCATTTTTTTTCTCTTCTTTTCTCCTGATAATTTTCTTTTTTTCCTCAGATGTATCTCGGAAACACAGTGTTAAATTTTATCATGTATTGATATTAACAATCATACATGCATATTCCGCAGAATGAAACAACTAGATATTAGCTATAACATAGTTTAGTATCTTTTATATATTAATGAATATGATGGATGGTTTATTAATGACAAGTGTTAAACAAAAGTAAAACTACTATATTGCGCTCCCTCTCTCTCCAATACGGCAATTTCGTCTTTGTTCTTGTGCCACATACTATACCCAAATCACTTGATTTGTGGTTCACCGTCACATTAACTAATTTTTCTATCTTACAATCTTATCAGGTCACATTCTTTTTTATTTTTCTTCCGATCTTTCTAACTAGTAAATATCTTTCTTTATATCTCTTTATCTCGTTCCCATTTTTATTAAATATTATGTGCGAGAGAAAAAAGTAAGAGAGATGATCCAGTGTGGGGACATGGTATGTTTCTTATACCCTTCGTGACTCGTTTAGGAATTGCCAATTACCGAGGAGAAAACCAAAATATGAATGAGAAAGATAAATACATCGTGATGTAAGTCTATTATTCCTTGCATCATATGTGTTGATGTGTCGTGAAATCCTAATTGGCGTGGTTCTGCTACATCACAATGAGCAATTGTGAGTAGGGGTGTTCATTAATTGGTTTCACCCGAAAATCCAACCGATCCATATAAGTTTAGATTAATTGGTTATGGCCTAAATGGATTTGGATCGGTTATTTGGATACACCCGAATATTTAATCGGATTATGGTTCGGATTTGGATCATAAGCTTTTCTTTTGGGGCCCGACCGAATACCCGAATAAACAAAGAGTTTGCATTTAATTTTATATATTATCATATAATTTCCTTGAAATAATTTATTTCATTTGAGTTTTTTAATAAACTACTGAATATGATAGTAATTTCTTAAAAGCATTTGTGGGTAAACAAATATCAAGTTTCTATGGATTTGAAAATTATAATGATATAATGTTTTTGACAGATTGCTTGATTATTTTGTACCTAATATATTAATATGGGTTATTTGAATTTGGTGATCTTGTAGTCAAGTGCTAAATATGTGTGACTAATGATAAGTCTTATATGTGTTTTTTGAACAAATTTTTATTTGGTTTTACGGGGCCCGAACCAATTAACCCGATAGTTATTCGGTTGGATTGGTTTGGTTTATAATATTTCTGGTTTGGATTATGGCCGGTTAATATTTTTCCTAAAATCCAATTAAACCGAACCGATTAAATCCATAGAACCGATAACCGACCGATTGAACACCCCTAATTGTGAGAAATAGCCATTCTAGAACAATCAAAGTAGTCTTTCAATGGCGGTGCCACGGTGGTACTCGTGGTGTGAAGCGTAGCAAGTAAATGGAGGTGGAGTGGTGTTCCACTGTTCGTTTGGCCGGTTGGAGTGTCACGTAACACCCGCTAAGGCTTAGTTAGATGTATCTTTATCCGTTATAAGTCACAATATTTAAAGCGAATAAAAGATATTGTGCTATACGGTCGGATGTATAGTTTTTCAATTATAAAGAATGGTTGAGTATTCCCAAAACAAAGAATTTGAATGAAATGTGTGTTTGTATACTTTACATCCCAAAGGTCGCATAATAATTTTCTATAATTATCATTACCTCGTCTTGTCTTTTAAGGCTTGACCATGTGATCACTTCACGCCTCATGCTACTTAAAAGCTTGTTCATATTGCTAACTTGCTAAGGTCATATAATAATTTTCTATAAATGTTTAAAATGTATATCTTATGAAAATGAGGAGTTTTTCGAAACTCTTATGATTAGAATTTTTGGTTTTTGAAAAATAAGCTTTTTAAAGCTTTAAAACAAAAAATTACTTGTATTTTTTGTTTTAAATTACTTCAAGTAGAAGCTTTTGATAAACCAAAATATTCAAACACTTTTCGATTTATTTTGTTTGTTGTTTAGAGTTTTTATTTACGTGTCTTTATATTATTTTACATTTTAAAGACACGAGTATAACTACTTTATCAAATACCTTTAAATAAATAAAAGGTCAAATTTCCGACGCTATAAAATAGCTCAACTCCATTGCTTTTGTCTTTCATGGGTGATTTAACTAGTGTTTCGGGTATGTAAATAAAACTTTTATCTTTAATAATGTTTATACATACTCCTTTTTGAAAGATATAAAATTATATTACACGTCTAAATTTTTTTAGTATAATATCAGTATGTTTCTCGTGATGGAGCTCTGTCCCGGCATTGTAAAGGTATGAGCATAAATTGTTTATATTATGATACCAAGTGCTTAAAAAATATTTTTAGTAGCCAATTTTATATTTGAATTTTTGGGACTGTAAACTAAACTTATTAAAAATTAAATAATAATGACATCAATCTAAGAATACACCATATATATCACATAAATTTAAGATACTAACATAAAATTGTGATTTTGTCTATACATATCTAAATTGTTATATAGAATTAAGAGTCTCTTATTACTACTAACTTTTCGCTGAATGGACCAATCTTGGTTTGGAGGTTGAACTTTTGGAGTCTAGTGTATATTTTGTGGCATCATTGAGAGTGGCTATTGATGCTCTTACTCTATACTCCCATCGTTGCTTCCAAAACTTCTGTGATCTATTCCGTGCAATGTATTTATATGTAATGATATAAAACTCGGGTTTTAAGTGAATCCGATGTGACGAGTGGGTCACAGGTCACCACTTCTACCGTTTTAAGGACCGGGTCAACCCGGTGTTATATATATATATATATAGGGGAGGGTTCATGCGAGAACCGTTGTTAGTGCGAGAACCGCGAGAACCAATCTCAGCCGTTCCTTGGATATGAGAAGTATCATGGATGGAGAGCGTGGAGAGATAAGGTGTGGCAGGGTGCATGTGAGGAATTCATGGGTGGGCAATGACATAAAAGGAGGGGGAATTGGATGGCTTAGATTGGTTCTCGCGGTTCTCACGCTAACAACGGTTCTCGCATGAACTTTTGTCTATATATATATATATATGTGTGTGTGTGTGTGTGTATTTATATGTTGTGTGTTAGTGTGTATCAAACATGTGTTTTCAAATTTTTGTTTTTGTGAAATTTGTCGATCTAAAATTGATATCTTGTATCTGTCTTATGCTTTTATTCACTTGATCATCATAGAAAAAGAATAAAAAAATTTAAAAGAAGTCCAAAACCGGGTAAATAACGGGTTGCTTGGATTGAGTCACCGGAAACCCGGCCGGTTCAATACGGTTCAAAAAAAGACACAAACCGGATCATTGTTGAACCGCTCTCTCGACCGGTTCATGTTAGGTGTGACTTGAAATTAGCGGTATAATATTGAAATTAGAATCTAATTAAATGGGAGAGCCTGGAGGTGAATTGTTGCGCAAGGTGCATGGAGTTTGAGTCCAATAGGCTTTCGCATATTTATCTCGTATATAGCTACTCTGACTTTTGTTTATTTAATTAGGGTTTCTAGTTTGTGTCTACATATATCATAGTTATGTTTTATTCAACCTATGCACCTTTGAAATGACATCTTGTAAATAACAAAGAAGTATCTGATTATGCCTATGACCGAACCACGTTATATTCTTGTGTTTATTTATCTTATTTGTTATTCTCATCTTTTAACAAATTATTGTTATAGTTTCAAGTTCGAAATTTATAACATGATGTTTTGATCCTTACCGTTTATGGATCAACCCGGTTGTTAAAGCACAGGTAAAATTAACATAAAAGGCTGCCGACTTTTTTGTAGTTTAGCCTGTCGTGGGACTCCTTTAAGTCTTCTTGGATTTTTGGATTTTGGTTGGGGGGTTATTCCGTTGTTTGTCTTCTCAGTTAGGGTGTTTTGGTAACAAACTTGAAGCTTTTTTATACATGTTGGGCTATGTGGAAGCAAAGGAACGGTACAGCTTTTCCAAACTCAGTTGCCATCTATTTTGGATGATTCAAAGGTTTTTCTTTCCTCGTAAAACACCACCTATTTCTATTTGGAAGGGAGCCTTATTTGGTGTTTGAATCCTTTATCCGAGATCCCTATGTGGTTTTTTCCAATACATTGTTTTCTTTCAACTGCCGATGCATATTTATCTTTTTTGAAAGGCAATTTTTATTAAGATAGAAAGGAATAAAAAGTGTTTCTGTAAGCTACAGAAACACAAAAACAGATCCTACAAATAGGGTAAAAAAAATAACAGCCAATTCGCAAAAACGAGCTGCAATCTAGCCAAACTATGGTAGTCGAAGCGTAAAGTAAGATGCTCAATGGTAAATTTTGCAAGTGATTATTTTGTTACTATAGAATCTTGATGAGCTACCATTATCTAAAATGTTGCATTATTTTGCAAATGATTAATCACCTTTTGTTTTGTAATGGACAAACTTTAATATATTCTGATATAAAGAAAAAGGTGACACCTCTTTTTGTTATAATTCAAAAAAGTATATACATAAAAATAATAGAAGGAATAGCATTTTAATTATTTTAACAAATAATTAATTAACTGATTGCAACTTGCAGGTACCCAAGCAATCAAGTATCCTCCAAATAATCAAGTAATCAATATTTCATTCCTTGAAATTCTTTATATTCCAATATAAGCAAGTGGTTCAATTCAAAATATAATAAAACTACTTTTAATACAAGTTGAAAAAGTATAAAATTATATATAAGTTTATGAAAAACAACATTTATTATAATCTAAAAAGTAATAAATCAATCAAACTCTGTTCAGTTAAGAAGCATGAATAATAACAAAAACGTCGAAAACAACATATCCATTACCGGATATTAATATCTCACGCTATATTCCACATACTTGAATTAATTAATTTAATTACCAATTTACAAAAATAAACGCCAAGCAAGCAACAAACAAAGAAAGAGCTCACACTCGCTTTAGATTACCAGGAAGGAAAGGTTACGAGATACACCTCATAGAATACATCGCCACAGAGGAATCAACCGCGGGCGCACCGTAAACTCTAGGGTGGTCGCTCTCTAAACCGTAATCCATCATCGGACGGTACTCCAGTTCCTCATCGTGATCGGAAACAAATTCCGGTATCTCCATCTCGTTCCTCCTCACATGCTCCCACAGATACGCTAATCTGCTCACGTATTTAAGCTTTGCATATAACCTGCAAATCTCAAGTTTATTGTACAAGTAAGTAATGCTGAAATTGCTATAACCAGATTACGTCACAACTTTCTATGCGTAATGTACAAGTTACTTCTGCATGAAGGTAATATCATTGACTTATTTTGGCGCTTCGAGTAAGAAATTCCATCGGAAAGTTATGTTATTGACGAAGAAAAGGATAACGTACCCTCCGGCTCCGGTGAAGATGAACCGGCCGAATGTTGCGAGAAAAATTCTGGACTGTAGATCCGGATGAACAAAGTAAACCGCTTCCAGATGATGTTTAACGTTGATAGGAATCGCATCGTAAACTGATCGAAGAGCAGAAATTCCGGGGAAATTCTCGCTCTTATGAACGTCGGTGTGGATGTAAACCACCACAAAAGGCCTCTCTAGCTTCGGAAAAATCTTCACTTCTAGATACTTTCTCAACAGATCAACGCTTAAACTCTTGGCTGTAACGAAATCAACATAATATTGCTTCAAAATCAGTAATCCGAATAAAATTAGCAAGCGATACAAATGAAATTTATCACAAAAATTACCTGGAAAGTGCCTTCCGATTATCCGTAAGATCTTGCGGCCGCGCTTGTCTCTGCCTTTAATCTTGAACATATTGAGTTTGTGAATGACTTTAATTTGCTCCGGCGACAGGTCTTCAACCATGGTGATCGGAGATTTGTGTAACTTTGATGGAAGACCGATTCAGATGAGATGATTATTTATATTCGGAAATCTGAATTGGAAGGATTGAAATCAAAGCGGATAAAGGTAGATGAAGAAGATGAGAGCGAATCTCATCGGACGGTGGATATGCGATTGGAATATTCCAACTTCTGACCGAACTGGATGGGGAACGGCAGGCGGAATACGGTGTCGAGTTTCTCCCATACGTCCCGAGATGTGTGCTAGTCATTGACAAATCTGGACCGTTGATTTTAGGTCGGGTAAACGTGTGGTTTAATGGACTTAATGGCCCATGGCTTTATAAGAAAAATAAAATGGACTAAGAAAATAAAATCTTTATAATAAATATCTTTTAGTAAATTATATATTTCGTACGCATGATTTGCTTAATATTGTAGTTTGGTATGTAAGATAATGAAATTACATTAATAGTTTTAAAATAGGAACTTTGCATATAATTATATTAAAATTAAAAATATTTAAGAATCAAAAACCAGTTTTACCTACTTTGGTTTAAATTGTAAACACTGACAGGTAAATATTTTATATTAAATTATGTATGAAATGAAAAGTGCATTTATTTTGGCACATGAAATTTTAATTTCTGCACAAGAATAACTATGTTTTGTTAGTATTCACATTGCATTTACTTTTATTATAGTAACTATACGTTGATATAGTTGCTTTACTAGATCGTGAGTACCACACTTTTATCATCTTTTTTAACTTAAAAAACCAAGTCATCCTTACGTCTTATTTTTCTTTTTTATTTTTTCTTATTCGAAATTTAAGTATAGCCTAATTCAAACAATTTAATATATTTCTTCTCTCTACGCTCCTTTACACAATAAAGAAAAGAGTAAATGACACCAATCGTCCTTGTGGTTTGCCCCAAATTTCACCGTTCGTCCCTATGGTTCATTAATTACACTGGACGTCCTTAAGGTTTCCATTTTGTAACGTCTGTAGTATCTGGTTCACATAAAATGACTAAAATGCCCTTTCCTTTTTTATTTAGAATTTTCTTTTACACTTTATTTATTTTCTTAATTATTAAATGAGTTTTATTATTATTTTATTATAATTATTATTACTTTATTAAGTAAAAAAATGAGTTTTATTATTATTTTCTCTGGTTCCCCCTCCCCCGTCTGTGCCCTTACACCACCACCCACCCATGACCACCACCACCCACCATGACCACCACCTCCCTATCGGCAACCACCACCGTAGGTCACCATTACAAAAGGCCGTAGGTCACGAGCCACTTACCGTCGGTCACCACAGCAACCACCACCGTAGGTCACCACCATAACCACCATCGTCGTTCAAAAGAACCCTAACCAAACACCCCCAGCCTCTTACCGTCGTTCAAAAGAACCAAAAGCAAAACAAACCACCGTACCCAGCCACCACCGTAGGTCGCCACCAAAGCCACCACCGTAGGTCACCACCATCGCCACCACCGTAGGTCAAGATTAAGACCCTAATTTGAACAAACCCTAACAAATCAAACAAGAACAAACACACACATATAGATCAAGATCAAACATAAACAGATCTGTAACACAAATCAAGAACAAGCACAACCCAAACCCTAATCGCTAATCAGCTCCAAATCAAGAAGAAATCATATCCAAGAACAAGAGAGACACGACGAGAGAGGGAGGTGGCAGCGGCGAAGGAGTAACACAGAGAGGAGACCGATCTGCGATTGTATTCAAGAACAAATCAACGATGGTGAAGGCAAAAGAGATCTGCGATGGTGAAGAAAATAAGGCATAATCTTCTTTACTTAAGGAGGAAATCAAGAAAGAAAATAAGGCATAATTTTCCTTTCAAAATTTTTTCTCTCTCCTAAAAGACTTAGGAACATAACTAAACTTTATAAATCATTTCTTTTCTCCCCTAATTCTAACTCCGGAAAATAGTGTAGTTTGGTTCAATTAATATCCAATTTTCTCATTCGTACTTATAACATCTCTTCCATAAGTAACGGATTATGTTTGACTCGCTAGTCCTTGATGTAAATTTTAGTTTTTACAGATATACATAATTAACAAAGTTTGTCAAAGTATATATGAATTACGAAATACTCCCTAAAAAAATAAGAAACCAAATTATTGGTTTATTTTTTAGCTCTAAAAAATAAGAAACCAAATTATTAGTTTATTTTTTAGTGACTATATTTTATGAGCTTCATTTGTTATATTTAAATATATATATATATATATATATATATATATATATATATATATATATATAATTAATGTGTAGTATTATAATTATAATCTATAAAAATGTAACAGGGTTTCAACTTTCAAGGTTTAGTGACTTTAATTTGTGTTTTTCTCTTTAATTATAGTTGTTCTTTTCTCTCGGTTGTTATTGACAAGAGCGAGCCCATAAAAAATGAAAATAAGTACATGATATTTAATATTTTGAATAGTTTAATGATTTTATTAAACTAACACAAAATATTTCTATCGGTAGACTATGTGCGTACAAATGCAGATTTTTTAAAACTAACACAAAAGTTGGAACACTTAATTAATTTACACATTAAATGATTCAAGCCTACAAAGAATCATGGAAACCGAGAAACCATAGTGTAAAAAAGGCTCAATTTATATATGATTTTGAATCAAGGTTGGTAATTCAAAGGTCCATGAGATACTAATCGACCTGAATTGAGAAGGAAAGTATAGCAATTGAAGATTAATCAGACTATGAAAATAAAAAATTTGAGCAGAGAAGAATTAGAAGATTTAGGGAGAGCATAATTCTTCTCTATTACATTACATTCTGTTATAAATGTATGTCGCATACAATTACAATTTACAACCAACCATGTTGACACCTCCTGGTTCTTTGGGTTGGTTTGTATGTAGCTAGTGCTGACAATACCGACCCGAAGTTAAGCAAATGGGGTGATTTGGGCTTTAATATTAAAAGTCTGGGTCATATTGGGTTGTTTAAAAAAGACATGCGGGTCATTCGGGTATATTTAGAAATAAAGAAAAATACGAGAACGGGTCAACCGGGTGGAACGGGTGTTCTCTTCCTCCGTTCCTCGTCTGATTGTCTAACGGCTGCGTGATGCTTTCCTATCTTCTCTTGACAACAACCATTGAACAAATCGGAAAATTGAAATCTCTATTTCCTCATATCGGAAATCGAAATCTTTCTCAAACATGCGATTGAGCAAGAAAATCTGCAGCACTGCGATTGAGTGTAGGTTTAGCACCGACAATCTTCTACGTCAAAAATTTATATGAATATTCTGTTTGTTTTTAGTTGATTAACAGATATAAATCCAACCAAGTAGCTACGACATGTTGGAAAAAAACAAAGCAACCCGTTTTGACCCGTTACCCAATCTGATCCAACCCGCCCAATTTGCCAGCACTATATGTAGCTGATGAGGAGGCTCCTAATGATGTTTTTTTTTTAACAAAGGTAGGATAATGCTAGCCCCTGCAGATGACAATTGCAGAGTGCAAGCCACTGCTCCAATTCTCGCGATCATATAATATGGCCCATAAGATTTAGTTGCTAGTTTCTGATTTGCCCCAAAATCAATAGATATCTGCCTACAAGGCTGTTGTTTTAAGATCTTACCCGGTGCGGTCACACACAAAAACCTCTGCTTTCTGATCGATGTTCGTCAGCTTGATGTTTCATACGAATCTGAGCTCTGTGCACGCCGTGCTTAATGAATGATGTTATCTCTAGGCATTGATGTTATCTCTCGGACGTACATTAGACTTCTAATTTATTATATTAGGCCTTCAAAAAAAGTCAATGACCACTTCTTCCGAAAAGCATTTGAAACTGTCAGCAGCTGTATTTAACCAGGGTAAGCAGAATTGTCGATTTTGCATGTTCAACAAACATCACGATTTTTAACATAACAGTTATTTTCCTTCTTGTCCTATGCCTAAAGAACAGCCTAGTGATCCTTTTGGTAGTTGCATATGCCCCAGAATGACCACCTTCGTGTAACCAACTTACATTTTTATTCCCTAAAAAATTTGGAACTTCTCCAACCACATACAAGCTTTCGTTTTCACCTTATCATGTAAAGGGGTGATTTATATAAAGGGTGAGAAGATGGGTGTGATTGCAAGTCTTTACTAATAGCTGCCACATTAGAATCAATCTCCCATGACTGCTTAATATCATAAAGTAGAGTAGTGCTAACAGTGGAAACTGCCAACTGTAGCAAATCCTTATGTGACCCTCTTGACATAGCATCTGCCACCAAGTGTAAGTCTACATTAGATAGATGCTATATGTTTTTGATGGGTAGTCTATCATAATTTTCTCCTCCCCAGTACCAAAGACGAGCACCTTTAAAAAAACTCTTCAACATAGGTTCTGATTAACAGGTACAGCAAGAAAAAAACAAGCAAATTGATGACAGTGACGCATGAATATGAGATAAAAATAAACGCAATTAGCAGAAAGAGATGATATAGGAAGAGCAGGTTGGATGGATTCCTAATCTGGGGGAATTGAAGAGAAGTAAATTAAACTGTTTTTGGGGTTATGACAGTCCCACATCGGGAAGGAGATATGAAAGGAAGAGAAGCGGGTGTGTATAAAAGAGGAAGGAGGAATACGAGGAAAGGCATCTTTGCGCTTGGGGCAATGACGCAGCTAATGAGGTAATAACCGAGGCGCGTCAATTGCTGGTTGAAAACTATTTCCAAACCCCCTCTTTGGTCTTGGTTCTGCCTTGCCCATCGAGAATTTCTGGAAGGACTCCCTTCACTGGGTAAAGTCCTACAATTCCTAGTTTTTAATTTTTTTTTAATAAATTACATTTTTTCCAACTGTTTTTCAAATAAAAATATAATAACACTTTGTTTAATCAAATTTATTTACAAATAGAAAACCCAGTTTAAACAAATGTTCTTGTTTAATGCCGCCTAATAATTTATCTTTATCTATGCTTATTCGTTAACTTGGAAAACTTCCGTTCAACAGAATGTATCACGTAATAATAGGTAACCTAAATGTTACATGTTTTCTTAAAAGGTCAGGAGAAGCGTCAAATTTGAAGTCCATTGTGCCAAAAGATGTGTAAGCATATATATAGCAAAAGCAAAAACTACTGATTACCGAAGGAATAAACAAGTGAGTGCAATATTGTAGTTGCAAACGTACATACAACTCATATGATATCTGAACTTTATCTAAATTGTCAAGTAACATTACAAGGTTATTCAACCCAATGAAATACTCCCTCACAAAGCTCTCGGTTCTGTATAATGATCTAAAATGTCCACAGACGGGACATATTGTGATATAATAACGAAGCTGAATTCTCGACTTGTTCTACAATTTCCTACATAATCGAACACGGTGTTCGGTAAGCGTACAACAATGCATCACCAGAACCATGTGGACCTTCCATGTAAGCGTGTGCGTATATGTGAGATAGCGATTCCACATGGAATGTGAGGCGAAATGCATATGTTAGCACACATTCATCATGGTTGCATGTTGGCTTCAGCAGATTGTTTAGCAAGCTCTGCTAGCTCTCTACTGAATTCTCCAGCTTCAAATCCAGATGCTTTAGCAAGATCTGGGAACTCCTGAATTCCTTTCAGTACCTGGAGACTGCAAACGATTAGAAAATCGTTTCTAGACATTCAAAAGCTCCAAAACATTGCATGTATTTGGAAAGGAGTGTGAATGTCTAAAGTTAGATAACTCCAAAAGCTCATCCTAGTGATAGGAAGATGGTTAAAAAGATCAAAAGCAAAAAAAAAATCTAGTTTGTTATTTATTACTAGCTACTGAGAACTACAAGATTCTACCTATTCTGGACTACTCAAGGGTATTTAGAGATTAACAGGCAAACAAGCATAAGTAGAGTAAAACATTGCGATAATGGAAAATGGGAGTGAGGGGCATTATCTTCACCTGACCATTAATAACCCACATTGGAAAACCTTCTATTTTGACTTCCTTGCATTCCTGGGCCAGATCAGTCCCAGTTTTGAAGCCACCTGGGTAGCATTCAGCATAATCCAACAGCTTTGCTGCTTCACGTCCAAACATCTACACAATTACCAGAAATCAAGTTAAACAATCAAAACGAGTAAAAGCAAGACCAGTCAGATAAAATAAGCTCAAGCTGACTTATTAAAATTATGTCAAAATCGGCAAAGAAAAGAAAAAGAACATTAATTTTCTTCGATTAGAAATCTAACGTCTGCAATACTGAGGTATCTTGAGTTTCAAACATGGTGACATGTTATAAGCAGTAGACAAAACAAATGATTAGCAGCTAGCAGGCATAGCAACACTATGAACTAGTAACTGGTACTAATATAATAAGCTGCATGAAGAACGGTGCTTGCCAAAAAAGAAAAGTAAGAAAGAAAGAAAGAAGTGGTTGGATAAAAGAGATAAAAGCATGACATTTCATACATTCTTGTTAGAATATTAGCTATCTTAGAGAGCTTTTCATCACATTCCTTGCAAATAAGCCATATATGTAGACGCACGGAATATCTCGTTCATATTTCACAAATTTGTGAAGGTACTACCTTCGTTGAGAGCCTAAATGAGCAACCACTTGTGGAATGGACTTAGAGGCGGCCGTTTTGACCCGTTTATTTACAACTGGGTTGATTTGGGCATTGTTTTCTGTCTAAAAGGTCAGGTGGGTAAAGCTACAAGATTCAACAAGGGATTGTTGAACACCACCCAAAGTGTATCTAAGTGCAAGACCTCCTAAATTGGTTTCTTTAGGTGTATTTTTTGACTTATCGTATTAATTTAATTTTTGTAATGATATTTAGCACATTAGTTATTTATAAAGAAATCTAAGAAAAAGGATTAGGAAGAGTGTTTGGAGGGTCTGTCCAATCCGATCCGCTCCATTTTGACCCACACAAAAGAAACAAACGTTTTGACGCACTACCAAACCCGCCCATTCTACCACATCTAACATTCTAAATGAACCAGCAGGTCCAGCACACATTTAAGTGCAGCTTACGAGGTAGTGTCTGTGGAGTACCTCTTTTTGCTCTAAACAGTGAGAACACCAGAAAGCTCCATACATTTTAGCTCCAATAGAACGCAAGTGCGCTGCAAGTTTAAGAGCTAGAGGACTCGATGGTGCCTTGATCTCAGTTGGGGTGTATGGAAGGAATTTCTCTCCAAATCTGCAGACAAAGAGGTAAAAGTAACGAATAGCACATAAACTATTTCTAGAAGAACAACCCTGATGCATAATTTCTTCACAAGAAAACAAAGCTACCATAAAAGTAATAACGCTATAACAACAAACTAAAGATTCCACTCGTCATCAGGTAACTTTGGTAACTGAATATCTAGAGGAAGAGAGGGATAGGGTATGTTTGACATGTAGCTTCTGTACATTAAAAGGCGTTCATAGGAGAATAAAAAAAGTAATTTGGATGACAGAGCTTTGCCTTTGATTTTACAATAATAAGCTACTCAAATTAGCATTCAAAAAAAAGCTTGCAACTTTGTAAAGCAAACTTTCCTAAATACCCTTTTCACAATAAGCACATTCTGATAATTTATTTATGCGTGTCCTTTTATGTTCTTTTACACTTTTCAGCTATGTCTGTAAGTAGTTTTACTCTATAAAACTAAAAGCTACAGTTCAGAACTCGGATTAAAGCTCCAGCTCCAGCTCTTTTGCCACACAGGCACACAATAATAATAGACATACAGTTGTTTATCACTTATCAGCAATGAAGTTACCGTGCAGGAGGAGGAAGGGTTGCACTATATGAGTTGCTTAAAGCAGCAAAAACCAGACCAGCTATACATAACTGCAAACCTACTTCATTGCGGATCTTTTGCCATCCCAACATCTGTAGAATAATGAAATCAAAAAATCTTGACAGCTATAACTATGGAAACAATGATGCCATGTTGCTCATCATTGATAGTTAACCTTTTTCATCAACAATGTTAACACAAGAATAAAACAAAAGAAATTGTGTCATATACTTGAGTCTCTTCTAACTTCGATATTGCCCACCCACTCAGACAAAGTGTTTATAAGTAGAGATACTGTTTTATACATGCTTGGAGGTGAAAAATGTACCTTGGCAGTTGTGAAGAACAAAGAGAATGACAACAGGACTGACACTAAACAGTAAAAACATGAAGCTCCTGGAAACTGTGTGCTAAGAATATACAAAAAGTATGTGCTTGCAGTTGCCATTGAGGTAGTTGTCCCAAGTAAAATTAATCCACCGTTACTTTCATCAATCCCAAAAGGCAAGTCTTTTGAAGCCAGCTTTAGTGCAAGGAATGCTGTAGCGCCATATGCAACCATTCCAATCAAGGGAAGAGGAATACCTGCAAAACCATAATATATGAACCCCAGATAGAGAAAGTGGACCAAGGGGAGATTTCCCTTTGTATTGGAGTTTTACGGTGGGAAAGAAAGTAAGGAGTTAGAGCTTGAAAGTGAGAACTAGCTCATAGGAGTGAAGCCATTATTTTCCAGGATTTTCATCAAGTGCAAATAGATCCCCATAATATGAGCTCATAACTATCTTTGGATTTGGCACCTTAGTTTATTAATTCAACAATTTGTGATGGAAAGAAAATATGCATAACAGAAGTGAGCCACGAGACATAAGTGAAGCAACAACATGTAGCAGATTAGTTACTTTCTACATGGTTAGCAGTAAAAAAGAGCTAAATAACAATCACCACACAAAGGCACTTATCAATCCTTCTTAACACAGTAACCTTCAAGTTCCCCATCTTTGATTCTTTTCTAATCTAATATTAGTCAGAGTCGTACAATAATTGGATTTTTGAAGCTTTATACAGTGGCGAATATGCTTCATCAAGATGACATGCTTCATTTTCTGTTTGAAAACAATTACAATTATAAAAAAAATGTAAACAAGATTCATAAATTGTAACTTAACTGTTGATGTTTTCGCAGTATACAATAATAAGCGCGTTGAGTATAAGATTTTAGTGGAGTTGAGGTTTCATACTAATAAATAAAGTCTCTGCTTTTTATTAAGAACTCACTTTCTCCTTGAGGGAAAAAAGTAAGAATCTTTCCGTCCACTTTTTCAATTTGTGACAAAAATATCACTGTCTATATTACAAGTATCATAAACACTAATAGATATTATCAAACAATGCTTTAGTAGTAACATGTTGAGTCATGGGTATCCTAATTTCTACTCAACTCAACGCCACTAAGCACCATAGCAGCGAATACCACCATTTCTGATCTTACAGTTAAAAGTGAACCATTATGTTTGTAAAATTCCATTCTTTTCACTTCAGTTGCATCTCTGATTTAACTTCACAGCAAAGCAAGTCTCTCTCCCGATAAAGCTTGCATTTTTACCACTGAGGCACTGACTACTAGTCAAGTACAAGTTTGGATGACACCATTTGCTACAAATCTAAGGCCATGTGATCTCAATTCAAAAGTTCATTCACTTGTGAAATTTCTCTAGAAAATAAAGTAATATATATTAACTTCAAAGGTTGGTTGTCACTGTATATGTATCATGATTGTAAATCGTGATAACAATGTTGGTAGGATAAACCAATAAAGTACCGTAAAGGACAGCATAACTGCTGTTGAGGATATCACCACATGAACCACCTCCAATGGGGCAAAATGCATCCGAGCCCGTGAGCTTTGAGTAAGTCAAGTAACTTGTTTCAAGAAACCCTAACCCTCCGAGGCCTGCAGACCAGCTGTATGATGAAATGCCAGTTGAAGTGGAAGAACCAGAAGATAGCGAGGCTGGTTCGGGTTCAACGGCATCTGTAGTTGGCTCATTCAAGCATTTCACTCGCAGCAACACTAGTCTCCCATGACCCCAACCCCGATCACTCTTCAAACCAAATCAGATAAACTTTTCATGAGATCAAACTCAAAGACCTATAAAAGGGTGTGTTTGGGAACTCTATCTCCGAAGTCGGGGATTGAATTCGAGCAAGTTATTATCAAAAATTGGATCTAGATGGGGGCTGATTCCATACCAAACCTCGAAGTTGAAGCTCCCAAACACTTACCTTGATGTAGAGACAGCAGTACCTTGAGTTGGGTCGAGAAGTAAGGAGAAGAAGGAAGAGGATAATGATGGCGACGAGGCGAGAGTAGCAAGGTTGAAGGAGAAGATGATAGGTTGATGAAGGTCGCCATGAGTCCTCTTCCAGTTGAGCTGTTGCCTGCTACCGGTGCTGTTTCCGGCACTCGTTTACAATTTATTTTGACCTTTCCAGATTATCACATTTCGTGCCTTATGATTTATTGATAATAATTAAAAAAAGTTAGGGGTCTTATCTTACGTTTATTAATCGAAAGAATGTGAAGCGAAATAAAAGAAAAAAGAAATAACAATTAAGTTATGCTTTTGAGTTTAAAATAGGGTCTAGTTTTTTAAAATATATTAAACTATACTAAAATATCTATTGTGTGTATTCACCTTTTAAAAATTCTATTGTGTGTATTGAACTTTAAAATTTGGTGTTGTTGTATGTATTAAACTTCCTAATGTATGTACTAAACTTATACTTTTTTTGATTTTTTATGTAATCAAAATACATATAATAGGAAGTTTAATACATACAATAACACCAAATTTAAAGTTCAATACACACAATAGAAATTTTGAATGGTGGATACACACAGTAGATTTTTGGGTATAGTTTAATACATTTTGGAGAACTAAACCCTTTAAAATAAATATACTAAATAGAGAAAAATGTTCAATATAATTCACATTTAATGTATGATTCTAAGAATACTCTCATTAGTGACCCAACCCAATCCCTCACTTGTATTAAAAAACTAATTTCTCACTCTTTCACCTATACAACCTTACCTATCTCAATTTTTCACACCCATTAGCAATCCAACCCAACCCAATCTTTCATCTAATAAAATATAATTTATGATTATTTTATAATATATAAATGTATTATAGATAATAAAAATAATTATTTAATAGATAGAAAATAAATTTTTAATATAAAAAATATTTTACATTTAAAATAGATAAATTACATTATCACCATCACGCTATTTATAAAATTAAGATGTAGAGAATACGAAATACAGGAGATTCTCTATACGGAAAATAAATTTCCAAATTTTGTCCATATATGCTCAATCAAATCTTTTTTTAGAGCGTTATGAGCTTCTCTGTTACGAAGTTGTGCCCTATTAGTCATATAGTTGGATAAGCTTGCAATTCGTTGAGTAGAGTATTCCAAAGATTGCTCCTCATCTTCAGCAGAGTTTTCTCCTTGTCGGTTTATTGGTACGTCATTCAGAAATTCTGATGGAACATAATAGTTAAGGTATGTGTCTCGTTCATCCTCAACAATCATATTATGAATGATGATACATGCAATCATAATTTGGCCCATAAGTTCCTTGTCCCAAACTAGACATGGACGTCGGAGAAATGCAAAACGAGATTGTAGAACTCCAAATGTTCGTTCAACATCTTTTCTAGCAGCCTCTTGACGTTGAGCAAATAATTTATGTTTTTGAAGTAAAGGAGAAGTTATTGACTTCACAGAGGCAGCCCATGAAGGATATATGTCATCGGTGAGATAATATGACATATCATATTCTCGACCATTGACGATGTAATTGATATTTGGTGCTTGACCTGCCAATACATCACTAAAAATAGGAGATCGATGAAGTACGTTAGTGTCATTACACGAACCTGGTGTTCCAAAAAAAGCATGCCATATCCACAAGTCATAGGATGCAACAGCTTCCAAAATAATTGTTGGTTTTCCGCTTCTTCCAAAATAAAACGAGTGGAAAGAGTGAAGAGTTGAAACTGAATGTGAAGTATATCAATATTACTGTCTATAAATAGAGAAATAAAATCATGAATTTTAGTAAATTTTTTAATTTTTATAATATGAGATAAGATTAGATATTTGAAGATAAAGAAATATAATCTATAAATAATTGACTAGCCAATAGGAATTTGACATGTGGCATATATTTTTTTTTTAAAAAGAAAGAAAATCAAATGTTCCATGATCTCCTTGGAGGCCTGGGATCACACCCACGGCTTAGTTCACAACTTTTATTTTTTTTTCCTTTTTTTTTTAATTTGACCATGATCCATAAATTAGATCACTAATGGGAATAGTCTAAGGGATTAATTTTAGTCTTTGGTCTAGACTGAATTTAAAAACTTGGACGGAGTGATATTTTCGTAATTAATATGTGATGATTTTACAATCACATGTAATTATATACTGAATCACATATGATTGAATATTAAGATTTCAAGACTATGTTTTTTATATGACTTTATTGAACACAGCTCTTGCAAGGATAATATTTTATTCAAATCCCTCTATTTTGAGATTGTATCAGAGTATTTATTATATCCCGAGAAATTGAAAAACTCTCCAAGTTATTTATCATGAAATAAACCTAAATTACCAAACACACCATCTAATTTCTCGTGATAAATTGGCTTCCAGGTTTGCCAATTGAAAAGGGTGGTATTTCAACTCTCTTAGATTAACTTTTTCGGTACATTAAATATTGAGGTTGTTGCACTGAAAATGTTAACTCGTGCTATGCCTTCATCTTATGTCGTTTATGTTGGACATGTTGGTGGGTTGACTGTATTGATTAATGACTTTGTTTTATTATTAAATTGTCTAAAGATAACTCAAGTGGCTCGATCATTATTGGGTTAACTAGATTAATTTTTAAATTACTATGTCTTGTTAAAAGACTAGCTTGGAACTATAATCCATGAAAATGCACTCAGACTACCAACTTTAAATTACATGTCTCATTGAGACTTGGATAACTACAATTCATGAAAATACATTCAAACTACCAACTTCTCCTCGCTATTTGCAGGAATATATGAAAAATTAAACCCTAATAATCGAGTCTTCAAATTACGTGTATCTAAATAAATATTTAAGTGGATGTAGTTTGGAACAATAAAACCCAACAATCGATTCTTGAAATGGCACAAAGCAAAGTCGGAAAACATTAACTTTCACAAGCACATTGTTTTGGGTTGATACATGGCTAGGGAACTTGCCTTTGGCTTCTGCTTTTTCCAAGAGTTTTCCACAAGTTTGGGAACAAAAATTCTTTGGTTTCACAAATGGGTAAATGGGTGGGTTCTAACTGGGTTTGGGAGATTGGCAATCCTTTTCAGGTAAAAGGAAGGGTTAAAACAGAATACGATGCATTATTGGAGACCATCAACGAATTTACCATGACGAAAGAGGATCACGACAAGTGGAGATGTTCATTATCATCTGACAGATCGTTTTCAGTAAGAGAATGCAGAAGACTTCTAGAAGATTCATCTTAGTTGGTGCAACAACCGGAAACGTTTTGGTCACGATTCATTGCAAAAAAGATTTGTGTATTTGCATGGAGAGTGGACCGTCATCGAATACCAGTGAGACCAAATCTTGTGAATAGAGGTATAGACATTCCCTCGGTTCTATGCCCTTGGTGTAACAATCAAACGGAAACAGTAATACATGCTCTATTTACTTGCAATGAAATTGCAACGGTTTGGAAAGAAATACATACATGGTGGGGGATCGATTATAAGGGAGGTGAATCCTTTGAGGAACTACGTGCAGCAGCATCGGATAGTCTTTCAACAAATAACTTGAAAATCTGGAACCTTGTTACTAGATCTACTGCTTATGTTATATGGAGATTAAGAAATGAAAAAAAGTTTGGTGATAAAGGGAATATGCTTTGGAACGCAGCAGCTCAAGTAAAAGTATTGTTGTTTAAGTGGTTAAAGGCTCGGGTAAAACACAACAGCAATTTAACATGGAGGGATTGGATACTTGGCCCGGAATTGGTTACGATAAAAGGAAATGGATAAATTTAATTACTTCAAGTGATATTAGTGTTGTTTAATTAGGTTGTTACTATTTCAAAGTTGTAGTGGTATTTGGAATTGTAACAACTATCTATATCCTATATAACTTAGGATTGTTTGTATCCCATGTGTCATTGCCTATTGAGTGTGTAAAATTCAAACATGAGAAATTGGATAATGTAGAAATGCTGACGTGGCACTAAATCTGTAATTTGGGCTCTGATATTGACTTATTAGGCTGTTTAGCATTATGTGGGCCCTGCCCATTAAAGTCTTTCGTTGGCAGTTTCCATCCGATACTCTGCCATCTTCAGAATGGGGCGTATGTTACTTAGGTGTACCAATGATCGGTCTAGGACACTAAGTGGCGTCGGCGAAGAACCTCTGTCGGTTAACCTTCCGTTTTTGGCACCGGCAATTGAATCGCCGGTAAGATGTTTCTCCCTTCAGAGGCATTGATTGTCCGAACGAACACATCTGGTGAGGTTTAAATTTAATACATCATCGGTTTCAATTTCTCAGAAACATCTCCTTAATCGATTCTCAAACGTCTCCTCAATTTCTCTCAGACGTTTCTTTGATGAGGCATTTAATTAGGGTTTCTTTGATCCCACTGGTATTTAGATCCAAATGTTCTTCCATTACGAGTTGCTGCCCCGGTTTGTTCATCCCCTGTCAATTACCATGAAGTGGGTGAAAACCAGGGTCCTGGTAATTCTATTTCCGTTTCTCAATTTCGTTCACCTCATCCTCATGTTTTGTCTCTTAGTTGTATTGTGTTGTATTTGTTTTAGATGTTATTGATGTCCTTAATCGGTACTCAGACCTGAGATTAGCTACAAAGGATGGTCGTACCAAGAGACTGTTATGTGAGTTTCAAAATCATGAATACATCTATTCTTTCCTTTAGTAAATTCATCACTTTTGTTTGTTGTTGCAGTGTAAAACTACAATTCTATGTTAGTTAGTAGCTAACTAACTCATTAAGCTATTGCTGGTTCATTACAGTTCTTGATAGTAAATTAAGTCTTTCTAGCACCAAGTCCAATGGTTAGTAAATTTAGGTCAATCGTGTTCTTTGTGCTATGTACAGGATCTAAACGATTCTTCGTTTTTTTCTACACATTACCAGATAACAAGTATATTTTATCTCATAAAACGTTTTTTTAACGGATCTTAACTTAGTTTATGTATTTCTTTTCATTGCCTCCAGGGTGTTTGATGAAATGCTCAAGTGAAAAATAACTCAAAGTCGATACCTTTAATACTCATAACTGATACCCGGTGTTGACGGAAAGTAAAAAAAAAACACTCCTGCTAATGCATTGGCTAACAAAAAACTTCAACTAATTCACCCAAGGTAAGTTTGTTAGTGTTGTTGCTTAGACAATAAGTTATAAGTAACTTATAATTCAGTTTAGGATTTAATTTAGACAAATATATACTTATAGATCAACTTCATATAAAGAGATGACAGATGCACACAAAATAGATATTTTATATATTACAGATCATATATCTCTTTTACATACGTACATATATATATATATATATATACATACATACATATACATATTCACAGAACCGATGTACCCCTTAAAAGATGTCGGTTATTAAATAACTGCCATATATTGGCGCCAAACTAACCGACATAAAACCGACACTGAAATCTAGCTTATTACTTATAACATTCACTCCTAAGCTAGATTTTATCAACACCTAACTCCTTTTTGAATTGTCTAAACATTCCAATATGTAATGCCTTTGTAAATGTATTAGCCAACTGTTTTTGGTGGTGCAAACAAGTTGCTATGTCATATGCTAAAAAAGAGTAGGCCAACTTTTAGAAAAATCTACAATCTGCTCAAATATGTTTGCCTAATGACTTGAACTTTATTAACAATCTTCAAGCCAGTGTTTAATCATCATTGGAATCAAGTGATACTTCTAATGTGGACCATAAGCAGTTCTCGTGGTCACATTATTTTCAGGTTAGAGTCAAAGGTAACCAACTATAGCATGCTTATGCATCTTTTTTAAAGTTAATTTGGTAGTTTATGTTAGACGATCTTACATTATAAGGTTAAAATGTTGAGGTGTTTCAGAGTTGTTTTTAGAATATAACCGACAATATTTTAAAGCTTGGGGTTTAAAATAAACTTGATGTGTCAATGAACCATCATTTGTTTCATCATTGTGGGTAAATGAAAAAGAAACTGGTGGCATCATTGCAAGGTCCAATTTCTTCCATTTCTTTCTATATCTATGTATATACAATTACTATATAGGTTTTTACCTTTCAGGCAACGGTAGAGAAGACAAATGTGGATCGGAGTGAGGTAGCAAAAATGATTGTTGGTACAGTTTTGGCACTGGGTTCGCAAAGGGATTAGAGTGCAAAATGGCTGCATTAGATGCCGTTTTTTGATGTACCCTTATTTATTTATTTATTTGTTATCTCTTTATGGAAAAGCTTTACTTTTCTCTTTGTTAATGTATTTTGCCTTTAGAGTTGATAGCCGGTAAATGTAGGGCATGAGCTTTGTATTAGCTTATATGTTAACGAGCTTGCTTAATTCATGAAACCTTTAGGTTTTTGGGGATGGTAGTAATACACAACGTGTTTTGCATGGATTTCTTTTAGCAATAAGATTTCGAGAAGGAATAGGTGATATCAGTAGGTTGCATTTGATTAAAAAATTTAGTCATCTTTGTTCAAGATCACATACTTATTTTGTTGTAATCTTGCTAGAGAATAGAGATATTATATATGTCTATGAATTTAGTTATGAAGAGGAGAGAATAAAAGATGCATTTCAGGTGTTCGATGTGTCTTGTTCGATTAGTTCCGTCCCCTGTTTAGTGAATTCGAAGCATTATGTGATTGTTTATCAGATGTGCGTTTCCATGTATCTTTCTAATGACATGTTAAGACACTACCATCAGAATTTCATTTACATTTTGATACATAATTTTCTCGTAATGGAATCTTACCGATCATTGTAAAAGAAACTATTTTTTCTCTAACTAATAGTTGTTTGACATAGCAAGCTGCACTTGTGTTGAATGCTTCCCGTCGATTCAGTTACACCTTGGATTTGAAAAAAGAGAAATAGAAGAAACAAATTATAGCAAAGATCAGAACTCATGCGCAAGTCATACGAGTAATGCCATCTCATATTTGTACTTCATTTAATGTAAATACTACCAATAATCGATTGTTTCTTTTTTCAGACAACCTACATTTTTCAAGCAGCTGGAGAAAAACCAGATGGTACTTCTTTAAAATTAATTTTATATTACCTTTTAGGTGTTAATAGGATTGCTTATTAATGTCTTCCTTGGAACAGGAACCCTGAAACCACCTCCATCTCCCATTCCTGCTGGTGACTATGATCTTATCCATCATTTTCACACTATAAGCTTCCTGATTCTTCAGAATCAGGTCGTTCTCTCTCTTTGAATCCGCGGGTACCTTTACTGTTGTTTTCAATTTTTTGTCCTTTTCCTTATGAAAGATTGCTTCTTCTTTTCTTTTTCCCCTGTTTTATTTACAATTTCAAGCGCATTCTGGGATTGGGTTTGATATGGGGTGTTAGGGATTCTAGCTGATTTTGGTATAATTTCTTGGGATTTTGTTCCTAAATTCCAAGATTTATAATTTTTATTGTTCGTAATTGGCGGGAGCATATAGCTAGCTGGAGATGGGGTATGAGTGAACTGCTTGAAAGTTTGATAATTTGTTCTTGCTTTTACAGATTTTTGTGTATCTGATCTTTATTTGGTTTGTGTATCTGATCTTTATATTTGCTTCAGAAGCATGGAAGGTATACACTCTAATTTGCATCATGTATGATCTTAAGAAAATAATGAATGTTACTTTTGATTTGTTTTTTCCAAGATCACACTTGATGATAAACAGGAACTAGATGAGGCTTTGCATAGAGAAGTATGTATCAGTACTTGATATATTTTTAAACTCTAAGGTTATAGCATTCTGAATTTGTTTCTTGCATGTTTGGTTGAAAAAGGAGTTCCAGTTTTTATACGTGGCACTATTAATTGATCTCTAAATTTTAAATCAAGCTCAATTAAGTTAACCCACTTGGTGTTTGGATTATGATGAGAAATAAAGCAACAAAAGAAGCAGAATTCACCATGTTCATATGATGTGTTTTCTATTGTAGATGTTACTCGAGATTAAATGAATAGGTATGATTTAGCTGCTCCAAATGGTATAAGTTTTGAATGAAAAATGGTTAATTTTAAATTTATAATAATCTTTTAGCAGTCTATGATGGAAGCTTCTTTCCTTCCCTTATGAAGGAGATGTCTATGGTAGTTAGATGCTTTAACCATGCTGCGTCTTGATAGAAATGATGAACGAGTATCAAAATAGCATTAAAGTAATGAAAAAAACTACTATTTCTACAAGTAGGGGGTTTAGCTCCATCATAATATTGGATACGGAACATTTATAACAGTTTAGTTCCATCAGTTTTTTAATCCATTTGTTGGTTCATATCAAGGGATTAAGGTCTTACATCATGTTCTTATATGGAATTTGTAGGCATGCTTTAGCACATACAGAAGAGGTAAAAAGGTTCAAATCTTTTCATCTGCACGGTGCAACCACTGCACCAAAGAAGATTATGAAAGCATTAGATTCTGCTTCTTCCGAGTCTGGTGGTGGTTTGAATAGCTTGCCACACAAGGATATTAGCGGAAAGATAACACCGGCCCTTTTGAAATGGATGGAGAGTTCTGATTGGAAGGTGATAATTTATTTTTATTAACTACAGTTATTGTTTGTTCATTAGATGTTGATCTCATAACGATGTTATTAACGCTGATTGTTGGTTATCTGTCAGGATTCGCAAATGCTTCAAACTTGGAGTTGGGATTGTTATGGGGTTTGTTCTAGATGTTGAATGTTTAATGTTGATGGGATGATTATCTTCAAAGTCAAGTGATATGTACATATGATAAACTTGGTTTGTTAAATGGATATACTTGCGTGCATACGAAGGTAGTTCTTTTGGATACTTCTGCCAAGTACAATGAATCTAGAGTAAAAATGTGAACTACTTAAGTACATTCGGTGGTAGTTGTTGGGATACATTTGCTTAGCACAATCAACCTAGATATTGAT
The DNA here is from genome assembly GCA_947179395.2 of Pulicaria dysenterica. Lineage (NCBI taxonomy): Eukaryota > Viridiplantae > Streptophyta > Magnoliopsida > Asterales > Asteraceae > Pulicaria > Pulicaria dysenterica. The sequence goes on from OX359295.1 coordinate 52,891,232, forward strand.
ATCCGGAATTTTGGATATGAATTCTTTAACAATATATTTGATTGTGCAATTTAATAGTATATGGTTGTTAACCAATTGATTTACTTAATACATTATTACTAAAAATGGAAGATGGTAGTCTTAATATTGATTTAGAAATAATGATATTGATGATGCATTGGAATGTTCTTTTGTTAGAGTAACATTTTAATATTAAAACCATCTTAAAAGTATTATTTGCTTCTAGGTCATCACATCATCTTATCACTATGCCTCACATATCACTCATATTTACAAGCATGGAAGACAAAAAAAAATAGCATAATGTATTTTTATGACCCATGTATCGAAGGTTTTAAATGCTAGCCCGTGTTTACACGGACTTGAAACCTAGTGTACTATGATCTAACACCCCATATCTTATGGGGTTTTTAATACAACTGCAATTGCCTTTAAAAAAAAATAGGAAGTCTAAATTGGTTCAAAATAAGGTTTAATATAAAAATACATAACCAAAAGAAAATATACCAATTACAAAAGGTCCAACATATAAAATAGAGTTAATTACACAAATGGTCCATGTGGTTTAACAAATGTTCCATGAGCAGTCCCTAAACTTTAAAAATTACACCTATAATCCCCATGGTTGTCATTTTGCCCCATGGATGATCCAATTTTAACCCCTCCGTCTAAATCACCGTTAGCTCCTTCATTTACCCTTTGTGAAAGAGGGTATTATTGACATTTTACCTTCTACACTCTCCCCATACCCTATCTCTTGCAAGTCATCTCCCTCTCCATCTCTCTTATTCTGACTGAGGCTTCAACGGGAATACCACCGCATCCGCCAACCACCTCCACCGCCTGCATCACCCTCACTCTCTCTCGTTCTCTCTCTCAGCCCTAACCACCTCCAATCTTCACAGATCGTCGACTCAATCTTCACAAACGCACCTCCGCCGCCTCAACCACCATCCACCTCTGCCGTGACCACCACCTACCAGCAAGAACTGTAGATTTGAACAAACAAAAACAAACAAGATCTGATTCAAATCCATGGAGTGGATCATCGGGAAAGAAAACGGCGATCACGAATCCTCTCTCTTGCGAGCACCAATTTCCTCATACGCGATTGGTTCTTAAATCCATGGAGTGGATCATCGGATTAGGATTACGATTAGGGTTTCATGGTGGTTGAGATTATATTAGGGTTTTCTGGTCTTTCCGTCATTGATGCTTCAAGAAGCTTAAACAGGACCCAATTGCTCAGTGTGTCTGTGCATGTGCTTAGATCTGTGATAGTTTGTGTGGGGATTTTTGGAGTTCTTGGCAGATTTCTTGAACACCACAGATCTTGACCCAGAATCGAGAAACCCGTTTCTAAATTCAAAGAAACACCACAGGGACGGTGGCAGTGGTGCAGATCTTGGTTGTTACTGTGGCGGAGGTGGTCGCCGGACACAAGGACCTTCAGCGGTGGTTTTCAAAGAATATGAGAGAGAGAGAGAGAGAGATTTGACAGAGATGAGAGAGAGAGAGAGAGTGAGAGAGAGAGAGGAGAGATAGCTCATCGGCGGCGGTGATCGACGGCCCTGCTAAGTGGCCACTGAAATCAAAGTGGAATTCGGCCGCCGGTGGAGTGGGCGGTGGCAGGTGGAGTTGGGCGGTGGCAGGTGGAGTTGGGCGGTGAGTCGGTGACAGTTTCAGAGAAGAGTGTGTGTGTGCTTGAGGGAGAGAGAGAGTTTGACTGTGAGGGATTAAGTGGGAGAGAGAGAGTTAACTTGACAACTGAGAGAATATTTATTATTTAATTATATTAAAGGGTAAAAAGACAAAAATACCCTCATTCATAAAGCCCTTAACGTTGCATTTGGACGGCTCTGTTAGATTTGGACCATCCATGGGACAAAATGACAACCATTGGGATTATAGGTGTAATTTTTAAAGTTTAGGGACTGTTCATAGGATATTTGGTAAACCACATGGACCATTTGTGTAATTAACTCTATAAAATAACTATGGATATGCTTGAAAGTTATATGACAAAGAAAGTCAACAAACTTTTGTTGAGGATTCTATTGTCCTCTTCAACTTACTCTGAAACTAAACATACAAAGTAACAATGTAGTAACTAGGAATTTTCTTGAAAGTGATATGATAAAGAAAGCCAACAAAATTTTGTTGAGAGATCTAACAACCTCTTTAACTTACTTTCAAACTTAAACAAAAATGTAGCTTTATGAATTGTTTTACTACTCCATGCATTTCATACAACTATTTAAAAAAGTCACTCGTTACAACCAACTTAAAGAACTTGAAATATACAGGTCTAAAATATACAATAATAGCATAATTTATAACTTTAAAACCTTATTATCGGAAGACCACTTTGCTATGTCATATGTCAATTAAACACCTAAAAATAACAAAAATTACACAACTTACATACATAAAGTAACTAGTAATATTAACAGTATACTGAAAAATAAAAACAAAAAATAATATTGACATCAAAGGAAACAAGATCAAACAAGTAAGTGGGGTTTATAAGAAAGAGTTGCACACAAGTACTATCATATGTTGTTGTTGAAACTTTTCGAAGTCTTTACTGCGTAAAATTACATTTATACCCCTAACAAACTCTTACTTACTAATATATTAGTTTTTTTATCTACATTCTTAGCTATATTATCGGCTACTATAACAAACATCCTTATATAAACAAAAGCTATAAATTTCCACTTTTAACTTCAAAATTAGAACTTACTATAGAGAAAATGATGTCTTGTGCAACAATACTGAAAGTAGTTAACGGTGGGCGTGAGTAGATGATGAAGACAATGGTGAAACAAGTTGTGTGACATTTTAGATATTAGGTGGTGCATCCTTCGTCCTCACCGAGTTTTAAAAATTGATGTGAAAATATATATTGAAAATTAGAAAGGTAGTTGTGAAATCAACATTCGATGAATGGTTAGAAGTGAGGTTTTTAGGCCAAGTGTGTAAGTCACTCACTAAGGTTAACTCAAATATTATGTTCTAAAGAGCAAGGTTTTGAAAACCGGATCGGTCATCAAACTGGTTGTTCTACTGGTTCAAGCGGTCAGACCGGTTGAACCGTTTTAAAGATCGAATCGGATGATGTTATTAATATTTACAAAAATACCAAAAAGTTGTATAAAAAATTTAGAAACACTTCAAACATTTAAAGCACTTCAAAACAACACTTAAACCCAATCAATTATTATTTTTAACTAAAATGTTCAAACATTACACATCAAAACAAGAGGTTGAACATTATCCTTCCAAATAAAGCCCAAACATCAACACTTGATTCAAATATTCAACTTCAACAATGTTTGTGCTTGTTGATACGAACTCAGACCAAGATCTTCAAAAATGGTAATATCATCATTATCATCATTGTTTTCATTTCCTAAAATATCAATTAAGAAAATATGTAAAAAATATAGCATGCCGGTTGAACAGGGCCACGAAGAAACAAATGAAAAAAAAAACTAAAAAAGTTAAAGAAACAGTTTAATGTGGTTCAACGAAGGCCTGGTTCCCGGATGAACATGCCAGTTCTTACGGACTGCAACGGTTCATAGTCGAGCAGTTTGGTCGGTTATTACGAACCGGTTCCGGGTTGAACCGGTTAAACCGGCCGGTCCGGTCCGGCTCTGAAAACCATGCTAAAGAAGCACTTAACATGGATGAGTGCACAATCTTTTCAGATATATAATCACTCATTAAAGTCTTAATTAAGAAAACAATAACTAAAATTTCGGATTTTCGATGATAATTACTAAAATCAAGCATTCACCATCTTTGCTTGGATCGATGACTTCGTATTGATCATGTTGGAGACCACTTGATTCTCTCCTACAAGGTGTCAATGTGTCATATGTTTTGTAATGTATTTTTTAAGAATAATTTTCTAAAAACTTTTAACCTTTAACCTGTTTATTAAATTTGTAAAGATAATAAAAACTTAAAAGTTTTGCATAATTATTCAAAAAGTGATAATTTAAAATAGTATAGTTAACCTTTCCTTAATAAACTAGTGCCTCTAAGATCTTATTATGTGACCGGAAAATTTTTCATAATGAGCTTTAGTTTCATGCTAATCTTACATTATGTTAGATATTTACATTTGTTTTTTTCCTACATCATGGACTAAGAAACTATCAATTATTATGTTATTAAGTATAGAAAGGGTTCAAGGTTGTTGGTTTAGATTGTTCTCTTGATGGAAGGTACAACCCTCTATTTCTATTTTTGTCGACATGATTCTTAATAGAAGGGTTTAAACGTGAATTACGAAAAAGCTGTATTTTAAGTCTTTTTAATTCGGTTTGTTTACAATCTCTTTAGCGTCTTTAGGATTGGAGACATAGGTTATTTCATACTTTTTCAAAGGAAGTTTTTTTTATTAGGTGGTTGGACCATTTTCATAAGATTCAAAGGCTTTCAACAGATTAAATTTATAATAAATATAGAGTTAATTACACAGATGGTCCATGTGGTTTAACAAATGTCTCATGGGCAGTCCCTAAACTTCAAAAATTACACCTATAATCTCCGTGGTTGTCATTTTGTCCCGTGGGTAGTCCATTTTTAACTGAGTCATCAATTTGGACGTTAACTCTGTTATATTGAAGGGTAAAAGACATTTTTACCCTTTTATAATTATTAAATCATTTCCATCCATCTCAGTCAACCCCCTCTCTCTCTCATCTCTCTCCTCTCTACATCTCAGTCAACACCCCCCCCCTCTCTCTCTCTCATCTCTCTCCTCTCTACACTGACACCACCATAACCACAAATGAGACCACCATCTCAGTCAACCACCATAACCACAAACGCCTCTGCCGCCGCTACAAAAGCCTCCGCCACCATAACCACAAACGAGACCACGAACGGTGGTCTAAACCACCTACGAACGGGTTTTGATCTACGGTGGTCTGAACCACCTACGAACGGGTCTGAACCACCTACAAACGAGACCACAAACATCTCTGCGATCCAAGTCTGATTCTAGGGTTTTGATCTAGGGTTTTTGTTTCATATCTACGCGCGGAGAGGAGAGTGTTGGTTTTCATATGTTCGTGTTCAGATCTATGGCGGCGCTGGCAGGTTTTCATATCTGCGGCGGGGGGTGGTGGTTTTCAAGATCTACGGCAACGGTGGGGTTTTTCAAATCTGCGACGTCGGCGGTGGATTTTCAGATATCCGGTGGTGGTGGAGCGGTGTAGAAGTGGTGGTGGTGGTGCTAACCTGCGGTGGGTTTTCAGAACTTCGTCGGTTGGCGTTTTTCAGTCCCGTGGCATGATAACCCTTGCCGGAAGTGGTGGTGGTTGAGTTCTCACCTCGGAGGTGGTGGTGGTGGAATTCTCACCGGTTAAAGAGAAGTAAAGAGAGATAGCCGTGATGTGTGTAAAGTAATATAGAGAGAAGTAGAGAGAGAGAGAGATAGGTGTGATGAGTGATGTATGTGTGATGTATGTGCACTAAGAGAGAGAGAGCGTGGGACCCACATTTTTATATTTAATTTAAATCTAATTTTAATTATACAGGGATAAAAAGACACTTTTACCCTTACAAAAAGTAGGGGTTAACGTCCAAATTGACGGCTCAGTTAATAATGGACTATCCACAGGACAAAATGACAACCACGGAGATTATAGGTGTAATTTTTGAAGTTTATGGACTATCCATGGGACATTTGGTAAACCACATGGTCTGTGTAATTAACTCATAAATATATAAAGACTAGTTTAAAGTTTTAAAGTTGGTGTTTTGATTCATGGGATAGATTTCATTCTTTTAGCTATGTAAATGGTTTGCTTTGATTAGTCTAAATCTTGAAGTCTTGTTTTTATATTTTTGCCTTTGTGCCTTTGTTATATATATATATATATGCCATTTTGCCTTGCAATTTTTTTTCTCTAAAGTTTCAATCAAATAGAAAGGACCTCCATTTAAAATCATATAAAATGAGTGATCATTGTTGTCTTTTGACGAAAGTTGGTAGCCTGTATTGTAACATAAGCGAGCGCCTGCCCCTTTTTCAGTCCTTTAAATAGAATAGCTGAATTGAAGGTTCTGTTGGCAAAACCCTCGAAGAAGATAAAAATAAAAAAGTTCGCGATCTAGGGTTCTTCTTTGCAAAGAAATGGTAAGCTCTTTCTATATTGGTTGAATGTTCACATATCTTGTGTTTGGATTTGTACATTCGTATGCTTATTTAACGCATTCTAATGCGTGTAACTTTATTATATGCAGGCTGACTCTCCTCGACGAAGGTAAACCCTAAAAATCCCGAACTTGGTTTTCTTTCATTTTTTCTTCGATTGTTGCTTATTTCTCTATGTTGTGCTCCCTAGGTTTTTTGATCTGTCTGTTTATGCCTTGATTGTTGTTTTATCGTTTAGCATAGTGGAAATGCTTTCTGAGACGAAATTGTTGTTATTCGTTGAATGATACAGTACCGAGAGTCTGAAAGGAATATTTGTGTTGTCAGAAAATGAGAGTCATTGTAATCAGAAAAGGACCATATACCGAACATCGAGCTTTACGCCCTAAATTTCTAAAGGGTGTTTGCTAACTTCTTTAGTTTCGATGCAAATGTTATAAGATTCCATACCGATGTCATGATTTTGTTGGTATATTATTTATCAAGTCGTTGAAAGTTTGAACTCTTGACATGTCTATTTTGGGAATGCAGTTAAAATTTTATATTTTCCTTTCAATTTTGGTACATGAAACTAGGATATGATGCTCGTAACATTATGTTAGTGGCTGTTGGCTAAAATTTTTTATGGTTGGCGCTGTATAGTGTTGATAATTTCTGGAATCATCTGATTTTACATGTTTACATTAGCAGGACGAGGAATAATCTAGTATTGTGATTAAAGCTAAGATTTTAAAGTCATAATCGTTGGGTATCATATTGTGTTCAAGCTGGAGACACTATGATTTTGTCAATGTTGCCATTAATGTGACTCGGTTAATAAAAGTGTATTGTTATTGATTAGAACCATCCTGTGATGTGGCTTGTGAAGCAGATGCTGCAATATCGTTCATGAATCCATTTATTGAACTAAAAATTCTGCTCTTAAACCCCTTATACTAGTCATAAAATAATATATGTACAAACAACTTTTTTTGTGGGTTGATTCTTACTTTGTTTTTTCTGGTTTATGCATTTGTTGTAGATTTTAGTGGTAAAAAACTTACCAGTAGCAACATGAGTATAGATATCGTATTGTTAGTACTTGGTAAAGTTATAACAGGTGACTAATGATGTTGTGAGCCTATGATAGATAATTTCATTTTACAAGTACATTTTGGGTTGTCCCTAGATTGCTTAGTTTTTTTGTTCCACTGTTATACTCGAGTAAATTTCAGTAGAAAAATAAAATTGAAAAGTTGGTAGTGAGTTCCACCATTCTTCTATCATGATTAATTGATTAGTTTGATTCACAAACTAACAAATGACAAGTAAAATGCTAGCTGAATAAAGTAATCAACTTTAAAGTCCGTTTTGGGCATAGGATTTAAGTGTTACAATTCCAGTAGCCAAACTATTTCTGAGAAACACAGTCTTTCATTCTTTGCCATTTTTCTTTCTTTTTTCTTCTACCTTTTGTGGTCCCGGCTCCATTTGGGCTTGTTATGGAGCTTGGATCACAAAGTGAGAAAGAGATTGAGATGAAATGGACTAAATGAATGTGCCCTTGGTTTGTGAGTCATATAGAACAATGATTAGCTCATTAACAATATTAATTTGTCATGCTTCTGTTCCATACAATTTATTGGGTCTATAATTACTTGGTAAAAACATTCATTATGAAGAAAGGAAAAGAAAACAAGTTACTTCACTCTTATATATCCATATAGTCTCCCAACATGTGATGAAACAAGTAGGTGAGTGGGACATCAAGGTTAAACTATATGCATTTTTCACTCCATAGTTCTTATCCTGATGGAGAAGTGATCTTCCTAATCATGAAGGAAAAATCTTTTGCGTAGTGGATGAATTATGTTTTGTGCCTTCTCTAACACATGTAGATGTGGCAAATCTTGGTATCATGTTAACAACACTGGCAGTGTATTTAGAAAAATGTTTCATGTAGATTAATTTGCCACATAGATTGTTATATAATGCAAGTTAGTGGATATAAATAGCATCTCCATGCTTATATATAGTACCTGCCCTAAAATTTTACCCATGCATTCAGGTACTCACGTTCTCCTCCCTATGAAGCACCATCAAGGTCTAGGTCCAGGTCTCGATCTAGATCAAGATCTTGGTCAAGGCCTAGAGGGAGGCCTGCATCCAGATCAAGATCCAGAAGTCGTGGAAGGTACAGTTTTGAGCTTTGCCTTGTGATTTCTTATATTCTGTTTATTTATAATTTTTTAGCTTCATTATGTTGGTTGTTGCTTGTTTATGTTGCTGATGCTCTTTTTAACCTTGACAGGGAGGAAGAGATTGTAAATCCTGGAAATACTCTTTATGTAACTGGCCTATCTACTCGTGTTACGCAAGAGCAGCTTGAAGAACATTTTTCAAAAGAGGGAAAGGTTGGGTTATTTTAATGATTATTTGTATCTGGGTCCCACTTTTTTTCTTTTACACTTTCTAATACAATTCAGTATAAAATTTTGATACAGTTTCATTGCAACTAAATAAATAATGTAAATGTAACCAATTCAATAAAAAATAGTACTTGCATTGCAAATAAATTATTTTGAGTAAAATGAATACTAATGATTGTTCATAAGTGTGTTATGTATTCTCAAAAATGACTAATGAATATTGTTTTCAATGTAGGTGGCTAACTGTTTTCTGGTTGTGGAGCCTCGTTCCCGCGTCTCTCGTGGGTTTGCTTTCATAACGATGGACACTGTTGAGGATGCCAACCGCTGCATAAAGCATCTTAATCAGTCGGTCCTCGAGCATCGCCAAATAACTGTTGAGAGGGTGAGTTACTTCGACTTTACTGGTTACTGATAATTAAAACCTTTTTACTTGTTAACTTTAAGGTTTACTGGCTATATTGGATCAGTTATGTTGGCAGCATTCAAAGTTGATGAGTTCATCAATGCAAACTCTTAAACAGCTTGTTCAATGGCCAGCTAAAACCAGCATCAATCAATTTCACATGCATCATCTGTTCTGATCAACTAAACATACCAAGCTTATTGCTCAACTATATACAACTTCGGCATACATTCAACTATCAACTAATCCAACGGTCATTATCAACAGCAATTATATTCAACTGTCAACTAATCGACGGTCATTATCAATATCTAGCCAGGCTTTAGTGGCTGATGGGTACTAGCCACATGCATTTTCTTTTTAGTTTTTTTCTCTTGAGCCGTTTTTCTCATCTTTGCTATGGAGATCGGGCCAAGTTTCTCATTTTCATTCTTCCTTCTTAATCAGAACTTCTAACGGATAATGACTTCTTTATAATAAGTAAAAGAATATCCCAAAATATGCATGTTAGCCATATCATTTTTAAGTTAATTGCTTGTTAAAAGGACCATTACTTGAGGTTGCTTATTTGATTTTATTTCAGTCACGAAGGAAACGCCCCAGGACACCGACACCTGGTCACTATCTTGGCCTGAAAAACACTAGAGACACTGGTAACTTCTTCTTTTTGTCTGCCCAAAATTTACTTTTTATTTTAGAAGCGGTGAAATGGGCTGTGTGGGAAACAGGTTTAAATGTATGCGTACATAAATGACCACTGTGCAAATATATATCATCTCAGTAGTATTTTAATTTTTTTAAAATAAAATAATAAAGGAGGTTAAATGCATTTAATACACTTTGGGCAATTTTTAACTTGTTTGATCCTTTTTTTCAAAGCTATCTTTAAATTTGTTATAGATAAAACATAACAGGTGACCTGTTTGTAAGTATATGGATTAAAATTTTCATCTCTATGTATATGTTGTCATTTTTAGGGTATCGTGGCGACAGAGGCAGGTACCGTGGCCGTGATGACTATGGATACCGGAGGTCTCCAAGAAGGTCCCCACCACCATATAGGGGTGGTGGTCGTGAATACTCTCCTCCTCCAAGGAGGTCCCCACCGCCATATAGAGGTGGTGGCCGTGATTACTCGCCACCAAGACGCTCACCTTATTATGCTGGCAGATCAAGGAGGGGGGATCATCGATCTAGGTCTCCTCCATATTCTCCTCCTCCTTACAGGAGTCCTGACAGGCACTATGCTCGTCGTTAGCTGAGTTGTTTCTCAAAGTGCTGCCTCATCCCATGATATGTTGTGAGAGTGGAATTGTGAAGTTGACAGATGATGTGTAACCTCTTGTGAACCGTGTGTTTAAGGAATTTGATACTGGATTTAGTGATTACTTGTTTTAGTTTTCATCACTGATGCATCATTAACATGAACCCTTTTCATCTTTTGAGGAAATTTTTGGTTGAAAATTGTCAAAAAGTTTGTTTTTTAGTTTTTGAACGATTAGAGGAAGCCTTCACCTTAACCATGTGAAGTTGTGAACTGCTACTGCCAGTGTTTTCTTTCTTTTATGCAACTGGTGAAATGTGTCTAGTGCTTAATGGAAAAGCATTATTTTGGTATATAAAGAATACTGAGATTAGCAAGTAATCTTTGGTTGAAGGCGAGGTCATTTCTAGGTAACCTTATGTGCAGGACTAGAATTAGTTTTGAAGCAAGTACTTATTTAAGATTACATATATTATTATATGCTGTGTAACAAAACTATATGCTAAATAAATCTCCTCCTTTTTCCCTTCTCACTTATTCAGATGTGTATTTGATGGAGATGATACCGATTTACTAGAACTAATCAATAATGAAGTCTATAATTGTAGTCAGTGTACTAATATGACAAATAGATGCATTCATTTTGGCCAAAAGAAAAATGAAAAGAATCTATTTAAACGCCTACTTAGTTGAATTCACCAACTAAGTATCTGCAAGTAATAATGTACAGGAAAAGTGAAACTTCATTTTAGGTTTATAACTAATGTGAAACTATTCAAAATGCTTTTCTTTTGCTATTTTATGTATCAGCTGTTGATTCTTGAAGCCGTTACCTTTAGCACATAGTTAGACACATATAAATGTTGGAAGTTGCATATAACCAATTTTGCTGGTAGTTGGCGCCAATTAACTAAATTAATTTTTGGGTTAGAATAAATGAACTCAAATTGTAGATAATCTACGAATTAGATTTCTCTTATGGATTATCGTAAATCAATATTCATGATACTTACATTTTGTGGCTGTTTTGGAATGCTTTAATTCACACGAATGATTGATTTACAACAAAGTTACAATCAACCCGAGTTCATCAGAGCTTCTTGATTCTCCAAAGATGGGAAAGGGAGTAAGCAGTTTTGATGACTCAAACAAATGACATACACATGTTTTATTTCACAACAATGGCACACATATACACATAGCAAACGGGTCAGAAATCATGTAGTTAGAATATCAGGGAGTGCGGGCGAATGGGCTCCAATTATTTTACCTCCAACATCCGGGAAGTCTTCATATCCAGGCAAAGAGTTCACATTTCCATCACTATTCACTTGTAATGGATACCTTAAAAGATGACCTTCCAGTGTTGTGAACTTCTCAGCTGCGTATTTTTCCCAGTTATCTTCAGCTATTTTGTTAACTCTCTTCACACATTCCAGAGTGTCGGGATCCTTGTAGCATTTCTCTAGTGTCCCAAGTTGCTCAGCCCACAAAGACATTCTATAACCATACACCTGAAATCAGGCACACATGCTGGGTTGGATTGCGTTGGCATGCAAAAACCTTTTGTATCCATTTTTAAGTAATATATTATCGTGTAATTATAATTACAAAAACAATATCATCAAAATATGTTATCATTAATATCTATAACTTATGATTTATGCACAATGAAAATTATCTCTATTTTCATGCTAAGCTAAACTGGGAGTCATTACTAAGTATTTTGTGAAAGAAGAGGAGTTGTCAAACCTGTCCATATGGGTGTTGCTTCTTTTCTGCCCAAGTGTGATGCGGTTGATATGCACCCATGGCTATTTCTGTGTCCTTTGAACCAGCCATAGATCTTTGATTAATGTTGGCAGATCCCACAATTACGTACTCATCATCCACAATCATTCCTTTAGCATGCACATAAATCATGAACCTCTTGAATTTTTGCGAATCTGAAACCTATAAAAGCCAACCCATATCAGCTTTTAATGAACCTGTAACGACTGTGATATGGTTTTAAATGAACCAGCTTTAGTTTCACGCAGAAATAGATTTGTTATAGAAAGGCCAAAATACCTTCTCATCCTCAAATATTTGATTCATTTTGAAAGGTAATTCTTCTCGTTTGCCTAGGCAGTAGAAATTTAAATAGTCCTGAGGGTGTGCATTTAGCTGCATGGACTTGATTGCGTTTGCAACAACATTGTACATCATTTCCATTGTCTGACTCTACAGATTACAACCACTGGAAGTCAGATATATAAATAATTCCATGATAACATAGGTATCTCTAATGTTTGCTTTCACTTTGAATAAACTAATTTCCTTTCTCTTGTTCTTTTTTTTCACCTTTTTTCACGACCATAAAGGACAAAAAAATAATACTTTTGTTGTAATGTTTTAAAGGTTGCGGAATACCTGCCAATAGAGAATCTCTTGCATTGTAGCAGAAGTAGGAACTCCCTCCGGCCACATTGGTATGACAACATAAACTGCAAATCTCTCCTTGTGTTTAATCTTACTTGCTATTTTTTGAGCCAACTCCATTGGGATTAGGTTATCAGCTCCTAAAAATTGGCAAGATATCCCGTAATAGCCTCAAATGTCACTAAGTTCACATTTAAATGCTCTTGAAGTAAAGAAATACGGAATCTAAGAAATCTATCACATACACTCTCATTGAAGTACATGAATGGTGAAACATAGCATACTGTCAAGAAAGGGTGGAAACTGTTACCCGCATTTTCATATGACCATGCATAAGATGATCCAATAAAATATTGATTTTCAATATAGATGAAATGCTGAGCTGATCGTATCGCTTGGATATATGCTGTTTGAATGCTTTTTTCTATCACCATATTTTTTGCAGTAATAAGATTCTGCAAGATGATCCGATAAAATATTGACTTACACCGCATTTTTATCTGAACCAAAAATTATCCCTTTTTGATACATTATTTAACCTAACTTACCCACCCATATTCCCACTAATACCGAGTATCATCCCCATAATTAGAATGAAGGGAAGTTTTAATTATTAACCTGTTCCTCAGCAATATCCACAGTTTTCGGGAACCCTTTTACAGATCCAGAATCTATAGACCGAAAAATCTGCATTGTGAGAAAAACCCATGACATTTATTTACACAGTATATGAAAGGGTGCCTTCTTTTTTCTCTGAATCAATATCTAACCTGCACATGCCAGTTCTCAGGATCATCTTCGCTGGAAACATACAATGCTGGATCATCTTCAGGAACTACCGTGTGATCTCCATGTTGTGGAACAGGATACCTAGGACTAACAATCCACGAGATTCGGTCAATCTTTAACAATGCATCATCTTGCCAATGGGCCATCCTTCTGGCGATTAATGCAAATTCTCGCCATCTTGTAGCTTTTCTCCATCGTTGCTCAAAGTTCAGAAGGACATCATATGCAGCAGGGCCATCAATCTTGCAGTGTAAGTCATGCCATGGTTGCCTTGGGGACTTGGTGCCTGCCTAATTTAGATGATACACAACTAAAAATTTGAATTTATTGAATTTACATGTATAACAACATTAAATTCATCATAAGCGATGCTATTTACCACAGACAGAAGAGTTACCAGGATCTCAGCCTGCCTAATTACTTGAAACATGTAAAGAGGTGACAAATATAACGAAGATAAAGAATCCACTAAATAAATAGATTTTTTTATATTTGTTTTTTTGTGTACCACCAATTGAAGATATTTATGCTAAGAGTGTTCAAGAACTTGTGGAATATGAGAGTTACATAACAGAACAATGGTTGCAGAATCCAAAGATGTAAAATAGCCACTCACGGGGAATGTAGGTTGGTGAATGTCCTCCTTAAATACGGTGTCAAGATCTTTAAATAACCTATGCTCAGGTGTGTCATATCGACCGTCACAGAGATCAAGACCGCCTAAAAAAGCCGTAATCTTTCTATTATTACCAAATCCCTGTGTATCCACAAGTACACATTTCTGATGGTGTGTAAAAGCACCTCCAACAACCTGAAACACATAGTAACAATATAAGAACACAGAGAGAAAGTAAAATGTCCAACCATTGCATCATATGAATGATAAACCAATTTAAAATGTTTCAAAAGAATCAACCCGTGATTCTTAATTTTGACTCTAAATCTAAATCCCTTTTTTTTGTGTAAAATGGTTTTTCTTTTCTCTTTTTAAACGGCAAAGAAAATGGTTATTACTCGGTTAAAATGACAATGCAACGTATAGTTATCAGCTTCAAAGTATCTTTTAACAGAGAATATATTCGGAGAAAATTTCTTTCTGATTTTCTTTCGGAAAATCTTTCAAGGGAAAACAAAAAACACATTATATCTTTTACTTTCCTACCTGTTGTTTGAAAAGGCCAAGTTTACCGCTTCCATAACGAGGTGAAAGCACACATCGCACAGATGAATGCTTGAAAAACTTCCTGGTTTCTTCATCGTGAGTTTGCATTACTCCAGTCTGTGTCAATTACCCATCGACACCATTAACTTGAATGAATGTGCATTGTTTGCGTAGAAATAACCAGATTTTGAAATCTCACCGTGTTAATGAAGAGCTTGTTGTGGGAAGTTTTATCATCCCAAACCAACAACAAAACCCTTACCCCTTCTTCAGACTTATACTTCAGCAATTCACCAAGCGTCAAGTCCCCTCCCCGGGGCAATGGCCGATTCGGCTCTCTAATCAGTTTAATCTTGTCAAAAACAGACCAACCCACAATGTATATCATATGATGAGCTGATGCAATAGCATGACATATATCTTCCCAACACGAACTATGCTCAAAAACCTTACCCCCGTCTAATTGAATCTGAGGCATCTTCAATTCAGGGATGATGTGAGCATCCTGGTATAACGTCACCTGAGATCCTTTCCTCACCGGAAAATATGTGTCCCGGACCCCTTTTAGCTCCGGATCTCCAGCAATACCGTGCCGGTATAGCGGATTCGTTTCACAGGGGACAAACTTCATTTCCAGCCTTAATGACGAGTCCTTACGTGAATTCTTCAAAGGGAACCAGCCGGAGATCGTGTTTCCGGTTTCGATCTCCTTCGCCGGGATGTGAACCGTCCCCAACAAGTCAGCTCCGAAGATGTCATCGTCTTTCACTTCGAACTCCAGGTTAACAAGCTCGTGAGCTAACGGAATGTTAAATCGCTCGTCCCACCTAGGGTTTTTGGAGTTTTTAAGCACACGCGTACGTGCGACGGCTGCTTGAGGTACAGATACTTTGACGTAAGGATCACTAGCGATGATCTTCCGCCCGCTGGAACGCAGTTTCCGGTCATCGGACCTATCGTCAGGGGTGTCTTCGGGGCAGGAATCGAAGGACACGCAACGGAGAATGTGGCCCGTAATGACATCCATGTTCGGTAGGTTTTGAGCTTCGATAATTCGGAGATACAAATCACCATGTAGGAACACAATCTTCGCTGAAGAATTATCCGTCATTTTTGTAATTTGGAAAATGTAATCAACAAATCGAACAAATCAAAGTTATAAACAATTACAGAACACACGCATCTGAGAAGGTTCTGAGTGGTTTTCCGTGACGAGTGTGCAAGGTGGCCAAAGGAACGAAGTAAAGCTCACAGAAATGAAAAATGGCGTCGTGCGCGCCAAAAACAGCGAAGCAGTTGGTACTGTTGTATGAAAATTCTCAAAGTGGTGTTGAATTTATAGGAGTATATTTTGGACTAATTACAGAAAACACCCCTCAAGTTTGGTGGTCGCATAAAAAATTGGTTTGAACTACTCTAGTATGAAGTTATAAATAGGTTTTGTAACTTTGAACCACTTATATTTTATAAGTAATTATGCTTGAATTATGTTGTTCTTTATTGATTTTGGTATAGCACAAGTGTATGGTTTAGTCCAAAGGATAACTTTGATTCCCATTTTGGTAGCAAGTAAATTGGAATATTTAATGGTTTCCTTGTTTCTAATTATTCTTTTTCCATAGTTTCATGTGACTTTTTTATACAATTTTAATAATGTCGCGTCTTACCTATACAATGTTAAATTTGAATTAATAATCATGTAATTTAATATATATATTGTTCACGGAGTAGTGAGAAAATGATGATCTGACATGAAAATGATGATGTCATTGATGATATGTAAATATGATAGTGTCAAAATAATAGCATGTGATTGGTAGAATACGGAGAAAACCATAACATCACATTCCAATTCAAATTAATTAAGGGGGTGTGGATGTAAAATGTAAGGGGCTTAAATGAAACATAGGAGGGGTTTTATGAAAATTATATATTAATGTATTTAATTATATGTTATTTGTAAATTATGCTTAATAACTTATGATATATTTTGTTTGGAGAAAAAATAATTATATATATGTGATCGTCTCATTTTTATCTACGATTTGATATAAAATTTATCGTAATATGACTTTTTTTTAAAATTAGTATATTTTTAACTTTTTTATCCATCGAAAGTAGTGAGTACGTAATTCATGGACGTTTTATTTGGTTTTCTATATTCACTCTCCCTATGCATCATAGTTGATATGATCACTGATTTTCTGGTCTTTCGGTAAAAGAAATTAAATATATACTATTTTTAAAATTTTTATTGTATTCTAATAACTTTTATAACGAAACGTAGATAAGATTTATAATAAACTAAGGTGTATGTTAAATAGTTGACGCACTCAAAATATAATCTATAATACATTATAATGATTTGTCATTGTTTAATAACCTCGTGTTGTAAAGTATATAAGGATGTATCATTAAACGTTATAAATAAACATACATGAATCAATTTAAAATTAAAAAAAACTTATCATAATAGAACTTAATTCAAATAATGAAACACTAATCAATAAAAAATTCCATGAGAAAACGTATATGTAACCATATTATTATATATTGTTCACGTAGCGGTGAGAAAATGATGATGTGACATGAAAATGATGATGACATGTAAATATGATGTGTCAAAATGATAGCATGTGATTGGTAGAATGTGGAGAAAACCATAACATCACATTCCAATTCAAATTAATTAAGGGGGGTTTGGATGTAAAATGTGAGGGGCTTAAATGAAACATTGGAGGAGTTTTATGAAAATTATATATTAATATATTTAATTATAGGTTATTTGTAGATTATGCTTAATAACTTATGATATATTTTGTTTGGAGAAAAAATAATTATATATATATATGTGATCGTCTCATTTTTATCTACGATTTGATATAAAATTTATCGTAATATGACATTTTTTTAAAATTAGTATATTTTTAACTTTTTTATCCATCGAAAGTAGTGAGTACGTAATTCATGGACGTTTTATTTGGTTTTCTATATTCACTCTCCCTATGCATCATAGTTGATATGATCATTGATTTTCTGGTCTTTCGGTAAAAGAATTAAATATATACTATTTTTAAATTTTTTTTTGTATTCTAATAACATTTATATCGAAACGTAGATAAGATTTATAATAAACTAAGGTGTATGTTAAATAGTTAATGCACTCAAAATATAATCAATAATATATTATAATGATTTGTCATTGTTTAATAACCTCGTGTTGTAAAATATATAAGGATTTATCATTAAACGTTATAAATAAACATACATGAATCAATTTAAAATTAAAAATACTTATCAAAATAGAACTTAATTCAAATAATGAAACACTAATCAATAATAAATTCCATGAGAAAATGTATATATAACCATAATTGTGAATTATTATTGCTGGCCAAATTATATTTATTTGTTAGTTATATCAATAGTTTTTGCGTATAAATTTGGTTTGCCATTTTTTTCTTTTATGATAATGAATGTTTTCATTTGATTCTTCACAATATTGGTCGTATATATATGACACTGTGTAGAGATAATTTGCTTTATTCACACGAAGATGATGATTTTAATGACATATATTTTAGGTAACCATTTGTATACCGTATGGTAGTGAATTTTTTATTATGTTTGATAATCACTTAGTGAGTGTTCTAAAACCATTAGTCAATGGATGAGTAAATAACCATCCAAAAATTGTCACGTAACATGTTACTTGATAGTGAAAAAACCGTCATGTTAATGAGTTTTATAATTACTGTTACAACTTGAGATTTTATATAAAGACTTTATTTGTTTAAGTTTTCTTCTTTTTAACTAATAACTTTGTACATAAAATATAGGTTATTATTACATGGATATTTGAATTCAATGTTATCTTGTATTTTAAACTATATTTAATTAAATAATAAAAAACTATAATTAAACAATTTATGTATGTATAAACAAAATCTATTATATGTTAAGATCTTAATTTTATGTGATGTAATGTGAGTATAATCAGATTGATATCTTTATTATTTAACTTTAAATAAATTAAGTTTACAATTCTAAAAATACAATTATGTAATTGATTAATAAAAATGTATATGCTTAAATTAAGCACTTGATATTACATTAAAAACTTTAAGACATGAAATATGATAAACACATTAAAATTACACTAAAACTTTTGGACGTAAAATATAATTTTATATTAAAAAATAATATATAGAAATTATTAATATAAAATTTTTATTTACATACCCGAGCACCGCTCGGACATAACACTAGTTTGTTTTATTAAAAAGGTAGTGTACTTTTTCATTGTTTTTGATGCTCAATAGTTAGAATCCTATTTTGCTCAAGACTTGCTTCTCCGTGAAATATGTAGTTAGCAAAAATAAGTATTTTTTATGCACTCTAAATTTACCCCGGTTGTCAGAAAATTGTTATGGATATGATAATTAAGACTTGTTGAGTAACAATTTAAGTACAGTTTTTATACATGTTAAAACGAATCTATTCATATATGTACATAAACAATTTTTGTCTATATTCGGCCGGTATAATTTAATTAATATTTAAAAGTTCGTCAATTTAACAATGACTCAACGTATTATCGATATGTAACTATTATATATAAAGACCACATACCCTATAAAATGAACACGTGACTTCTAATTAGAAACAAACTGTACACAGAAAAAAAACCTAATCCATCCTCTGTTGCCTCTCCTACCTGTTAGGAATGGCAACGGGGCGGGTTTTGGTCGCCCCTACCCCGAACCCGAAATGAAAACCCGTCCCCGTCCCAGTCACGTTCCCCGTCGGGGATTGTTTCGGGGCACCCTGTCGGGGCGTATATCAAACCCGACCCCGACCCCGACCCCGACCCCGAACCCGAAAAACTTAATTAATATAAAACTTAAAAGAACATAAGTATTATAATTTAACAAAAAACTTCATCATTTTAGAAACTTCTTTATTAATATATATATACATCCATTATCTTTATACATTCATATATATTATTATTTATATAAATATATAAAGCATATATGTATATAAATATATAAATATATAAAAAATATATATATAAACATATATCGGGGCGGGGGCGGGGGGGGATAGTGTGTCCCGGCCCCGAACCCAAACCCGAAAAATCCCCGAAAAAAAACCCCGAACCCGACCCTAACCCGAAAATATCATCCCAACTCGACCCCGAAACTAGTCGGGTTTGGTTTTCCCCGTCGGGTTCGGGTTGTTTTGCCATCCATACTACCTGTACATTTCACTGCTCACATTACCTCTCCTCCCTCCTTGTAGATATCACCGCCCATTCACCTCCCTGAAATCCCCTTCTTGACTTCAAAGCTCCCGGAATCGATCTCAAAATGGGGCTTCCTTCCTCGTCAACATTTACCTCCCGCAATCACATTAAATTCTAGAAAAATACTTCAGTTCCTCATATACGATTGACCACCATCTCCAAAGTTGTCCCAATCGTCGACCATTTCGTTTATGTGGTGAAATTTTCGAGCAATTGAATTCACCTGCTCCACGATTTCACCGGCTGTTGAATATTTCTGAGCACATAACAACAACAAAAAAACTCTCGATTAGAAGCAGAAAGGTACTATATTTCTGAATTAAAAACCCCCACTTTTTAGTTGTAGTTGAAGTATGAGCTAGACAGCCATGCGTATAGGTTCTGTTCTATAAATTTCATGTTATGGGTTTTCTTTTACCTGCCCACCAAGTGTTTGTTTATTTACCACCAAGTGTTTGTTTATTTGCTTCTGGTTTGGAATGATCCAATTGTTTATTTTCCTGATTATTTATCATTCTTATGGAACTGTCCATGTGTTAATAGCTGCCATGTTTTTTTGCCTCTAAATAAGAACTATCGAAGTGTTTATTTGTGTCTACTTAGGTACCAAGTTTTTGTTTATTTTTTGTTCTGTAGTTTTTTAATATTATTATCTTCTATTATAAGCTATATTATATTACTTCTGCTGCGACATGTTTTCTCACCTGACAAATATGGTTATTGTTTTTGGCTATCTATTGAATATTATAGCTTGTAAAACAATTACCCCTTGAATTCTCATGACAATTATGGTATTCAGCTTTGAGTAAAGTTCTTTTGAGAATTATCCCCTACGGTTTAACAGAATTTTAATTGAATCATCATGTGATAGTGTAAGGCTTGAACTAGATCGTGCCTCTATTACAGTTCTAATGTTCTATGCTTGACAATGTAATAATGACGTTGGCGTCTCGGTGCCAATAGCAATCATGGCCTGCACCGCCATGACTATAAAAACACGTATAGTGAAGAACCCTAATTTATCCATCCGCCTTTTAATTAGAGCTTGCCGTAGGAAAGAAACATCCTCTTAGTCGCCTCCGAGCTGCATTCAGTCGGTAAGTTTTATTCAAATCATACACACGCCTCCGTATGTTTCAAAATCTATTCTTCAATCATTTTATTTGTTGTTCGTTCTTGTCTGATTACATGATTTGATTGATTAATAGTAAATATATAAGTTAATGTTGATTTCGCGTTCTATTATATGCATTAAACATGAAATTTGATTTCCCTGACTTAGGTAATATGTGCGCTTGGAATTGTTAATTTATCGTTTTGTTTAAAGCTTCATTTCGAATTTTGAACTACAAATCGAATTGTTGGATGGCTAGATCGATAATGTAATACCTTATCTAATTGATGCTTTCATAGATAGAATATCCGTTTAAAGAATCTTACTTTTGCTTGAATTTGTCGTTTTAGTTTAATTTTGATGATAAATGGTCTCCATTTGATGATATTTTGAAGCTTTAAGCCCCGATTTAGTTTGATCCAAGGATTAATTGCTATAATGAATGTGTATTTTAGATTTAATTATGCAATTATTAATGTAGTCTGAAGAAATGGCTGAAGTTGTCAAGGGACCTGCTGTACCGGAGTCTGTATTGAAGAAGCATAAGAGAAATGAGGAATGGGTTGTGGCTAAGAAGCAAGTGGCTGAAGCTTTGAAGAAAAAGAATACTTCCAACACGAAGCTGATATTCAACAAAGCCAAGTAGACAGTCAGGAGTACGAAGCTCAGGTCTGATCATTATCAATTTCTATGCTGTTAAGTGTTGAAAACTTCATTATATGGCTTGAATTGAATGGTATGTGTTTCTTTTAGCTACATATCTCTACTTAATAATCTTTGTATAGACAACTTTTATAGCATCACCTTTGGTTGGTTATACTATGTAATTGGGTTATTATATATAAATAAAATATTAATACAAACATCATATTTTTTGAATCGCTCTTACAAAATAATGTATCTTTTCTTTAAAAATGAACGTAAAAACATAGTGGGCTGTGCGTAGCACGGCCGAAAGGATTCACTAGTTTCTTTTAGAAAAAAGTGAAGGACACCAAAACAATTCAAAATCATAGATCCAACAATACATAAATTTATTATATTTGATTTTCAAGTTGATCACAATCTAAAATATTTCAAGTTATAGCTTAATTTAGTTTTGAGTGAATTTTAAATAACTAATCCCAACCAATCAAAAGTTCATAATATGTAATAATTTCACCAAACTACCCTATCTGAAGTTCATAAATTGGAGGCTAAGACGGGAATTGTGAGTAAAACTCTTAATAAAACCAAAATGGGGCGGCTGGGGCGGGTTGCAGTCATAAGGGTGGTGATGGTAGGACTAGTGGTTGTGGCTAAATTTCCATTCCGGAGATATAGGGTGGCACTGTTATTTTGCACACACTCACATTGCGTTCATACATCTCTTAGCCATGGTCATAGGCTAGTGTTTGGGGCTCATACTTTGTGTAGGAAGTTGCACTGTGTTATGTTACCTCGGTGTGAAGGGGGGGGGGGGGGATTCTAATCCTTGGTTGATTTGCTAGGCCATTTTTCTTTAGCCAATGCAAATCGTTTCTTTCAAGCTTCAGAAATTGTGGTGATATCGAGTTATTCATATTGGGAGGGGGTCCTGCTTTGATGTACTAGTAGAACAACAATGTATAATATGTGGCTTCCAATGGGAGGGGATTGGGCTGATGGTATAAGGGGCCGCCGGTAGGTTTAGAGGCTGTGGCTATATATTGTTGACGTGGTGTATTCGGTGGCATTTGCTAGGCCATATTCCCTTAAGCCAACACAAATCCTTCTTTCAAGCTCCAGAATTCGCACTTTATCTTGTGTTAATGGTTGGGTACCTGGGTATATATCGTTATTGTCGGTGCAGGTTATGTTTCGATGATGTTACCTTGTTGAGGCTCTGAAGTCTATGTTTCCCTTGAGTTGTGATGTTGCTATTTTGATCGAATGCTGTTTCAATTGATTGTTTTCTATCTACGATTTGCTGTCTTTACTGATGTCTCTGCGACGATGTTAGTGGCTATGTCTCCTGTTGTCTGTGCTGCCCTCGCTGCGGTTTCGCTGCTGTTTTTGCTATTTTTGCTGCTTTAGATGTGGTTTGTTGCTGTCCTTGCTGTTGTTGCTGCGGAGTTGGCTGCTGTTTGATATTGTTGCCTTGATCGGTTGCTGTTTTGGAAGATCTGCTTGCCCCCTATTATTGTTTTGGTTGTTTGTTAGTACTGCTGATGGCGTAGTGTTAATGGTTCTTGAAGTTGTTCTGGTGATGTTTTGATGTTGTCTTGTTTTCTGCTACGGTTCAGCTGCCTCTAGTTAGCCGATTGCTTATGATTTGGTTTGATGCCGTTAGGATTGTCGTATGGATGCTCTTGAAGTTGATGGAATGTGTAGCGAATTGTCTAATGTTTGTGTCTTGTATTTGGTTATGTGTTTTTTTAAAAGCTGGAAGCAATGCTAGTTATCGATGTGAGGCATATGGACACATGCTGTAACTTTGGGTTGTGTTATGAAATAATTATCCTTGTTGTTCAAAAAAAAAAATTTTCATGTTTTCTACAAATCTCAACAAATCTAAAAATCATAATATCCCCCAAGTAACAATTAATATTCGCCGACTTAAATCATAATCGTATACTATTTACTAACCTGAATTCACACGATTAACGTCACCCACAATGTTACACAAAAACAAGTGAATAATATTTAAGTCGTAGCCCTAAATCATCCTTTATGTGTGATGCTATTATTTTCACGTTTAAAATATGGGTACTTATATGCTACGTGAAGTTTGTGTAATCTTTAACCAACCACAATTATACATTGCTCTAATATTATATAAGTTTGTGAAATTACAACTCAAAACCAATTATCTATTAATAAAATATTAGTTTTATATTAAACACATTATAAAGTTATTTTTGTTTGTCTTGAAACAATACTTAACAGCTACTTCACATCACAAACTATTTAAGTGAAATATATATTAATTATTTTAAAGATAACTCATTTAAGTATATATAAATATGACATCATAAGTGTTAGATGCATGTTTTTTTAAAGCTAAACACACATATTCTCTAACCTATTTTTAAATCTATATAATTTGTTAGGCTATGCGTATGGCATGGTTGCCAACCTAAACCAACTCAATGTCACATCAGCTGCCAACCTTCCCTACTTATAAATACACATCAGTTTTTTTTACTGTTTCCTTCCCTATCCAAACTCAACTCAAAATATTTTCTCTTTTCTTACCTATGTACAGAACAAAAGAAAAAAAAAGAAAAAAAAAAGAAAAAGCTGCAATTTACTCTTGGTTTGGTGAAACCAAAGAAAAGAGAAAGGGATGAAGCCCGAGATGGCGTAGGGCATTTGGGATAGGGAGCCGAAGCAACCCGAGGCCAGTGCGAGGGGCCATACGCATGACCTTATGAACCCGCAATTTCGTGAAACATTTAAACATTATATACCGCTAAATCACAATCCTTTTGTTAAATGTTACCAACTTGTTAATAACATAGATTTATTTTTTTAAATTAATTTCTTAAAGAAAAATTATTCAAAATTCTAGAAACAAGATGTTCATTACTCCGCGTTCGCGACGAAAAAGTCAAGCACGACACCTTCGTTCTTCTCCTCCCCCTTGAAATTCCATAAAAATCCCTTTTTCTTTCCTTTCCTCCAACTCCAATTTCATCCATGGCGTCGATCTACACTTGCAACGAATGCGGTACAAATCTCAACCTTCATACCGCTAATCTCTTCCCTCCCGATTTCTACTTCGAGGCTGGCAACAAAGGCACTCTCTCCTTCGCCGCCATCGATTCCTCCAAGTTCAGATTCGTCAAAGAAGACAAGATCGCACCTTTTTTCGAGACCCTTAATTACTGGGGGATTCAGAGGAAGCGAACTAAACTTATGTGCAACAGCTGCGGCCGACTCGTCGGATATGTTTACGATGACGGCCCGCCGATGATGACCGGAACAGGGCAGTTTGGATTTGGACCCAGTCAGGCCATTCCTAGGGCTCCCAGGTATCGGTTTAAGACCAAGGCTTTAAGAATATCTTCCGAAACTTGAGAGTCTTTCGGGAATTTGATCGATTTTAATTGTCTTTTGATCTGTATGTTTGTTCATGTTAATATTCGTGTATGAATTGAGATATTTTAGTAGTGATTAAACTTTTGTAGTCCTATTTGTTTGTAAATGTAAGTTTTACCTTAAAAGTTAAAAAAAGTTGGTTAAAAGTAGGGATTTAATCGAGATAGGTGGAGCCGGTACAGTGTTAAGTTTGAGTTCGACTTGTTATCACTTGAAACTTGAAACTCGATTCGAGCTCGGTTGAGCTTTAGTTTTCAAACTCAAGCTCGACTTGAGAAAGTACTTGATATTCTCGAGCTCGACTCAACTCGACGAAAATCTAATAAAATAGAATACAACAACACCTATATAAATCGATTTGGGAATAAGATTTCAACATATTTGAACTTTTAAAGCAACAATTACTAAGGACATGTATGTATATGTAAAATGGCAAAATGATAATTTAATGGAAGCTCGATTAGGCTCGCGAGTCTGATGAGGAGTCTGATGAGCTGTGTATTAGAAAACTCGAGCTCGGCACGAAACCCTACTCGAGTAGCTCGAGCTCGACTCGATTCACAACGAGTCGATTCGAGTATTTTCCGAGTCGGTCTCGAGTATCACACACTCGCATCCTTTTTATAATGTAACGGTATCCGTCGTTTTAAGTGATCTTTAAAGATTCAGATTCAAGTCTCGTAGTGGATGGATTATATATCTAAAAGTATGACTTAGTGATTGTTTGATTTCTACTGTATTAAAAAAATAATATCATTTTTGATAAACGTAATTTCCGAAATACAAAACACACATGTTATTTGCCATTTTGCCGTATGAGAAGTGTCTTAAAACATGATTTTAACTAAAATTCATCATAATTGTGGTTTTTTTAAGAATATATTAATGGGAAAAGGATCTTATGAATTTGGATGAATGTAAGCCTAAAAAGTCAATAGAGAATTACAATGTGGCCAGTTCTAGCTGGACTTACTAACAAGCACAGTTTTAAGTTTTAATAATATTTAATAAAATACGAGTATACGACTGATTTTGATTTAAGTTAATGAAACTAGCCAAATATTTTTTTAAATCAGTAAATGACTTGTTAGACAATGAAACTAGTTAAAGGTTGGATGTTAAAAACATACGAAGAATTATTTTATTTAAAAAAATCTAGACATTTGAATTTACGTCGGGTGAGTTATTAAATTAGTGGAACTAGTTTTATTTTTTATAGAGACGAATTCACTTAAGGCAATGACTCCTACAACCAAACCAAAGCACAAGTGTTTGCTAGTCTGGTCTGAGCGATATTTGAGCTTGACAATACATAAGTTAAAGTGACAATTTTCTTTCTTGAACTAATTAAGCTGAAGCCTAGATCGATACAAATACTTTGTATGTAATATATCATTTATAGAATTGTTTGGTTACTATTACAACCATGCTGATGTATTAGAGTTCAATTGTTTTCGTCAATTTTCAGACTTAAAACCCTTATGAATGTTTTTTGAAAAAAACTTGTTAGAAACAAAAAAACTACTTCATAAATAGAGTCTAGAGTTTGATCATTTTCTTTTATAAGACAATTTTGTACCTGAAAGTTAAGCTAAAAACACTATTTATCAAAGCCTAAATTTTGTTTTTTTTTTCTTCTGAAATACATACTTTCTTCAAGAAAATAAATACATCCACTATGATCACAAACTAAAAAAGTAACAATTACCTACAAGATGCAAAAAGTAACAAAACGACTCGATTAATGAATCTAATCCAACATTCCTAAGAGAAGCCAATAGACATACAAACACTAAACACACAACCTCACACTCTACTCCATTCTCTATGACCAACAACCCTGACCCCTCTCTCATATGTTTTATCCTTCACACCACAAACACCTCCACCATGGTGAAAACTTTTGCATTGAGCTGCTTTGATACGGGTAACTTTTATTTTTAGTTTTTTCTTCCATTTAATTTTCTCATTGTAATTTCGTTTTGGATTTGATTTGATCTAAATAGTATGGTGGTGATTAGTTAATGCTCGGTGGTGGGTTTTTCTTTTTAGTGACTGGTTGATGGTCGTACGAAGTTAAAGTGGTAATAGTGGTAACTAGTGATCAACAAGATTAAATAACTTTAGAATTACGCGTGAGGCTTATGGAAGAATAAATTTGATATGATAATCAATACATCTTTTTGTTAAACATTAATCAAGAGTATATATTAAAAACTAATTTATTAAACTTTTAAACAAATGGACTTATTCTCTATAATATTTATATAATGTTGTCATGGTTATAATAAAACCTTAGAAACTAATATGTACTGTTTTTTAGGATCAAAATTTGAATAAATCAAAAGAGCAAAAACATTTTTTTAAAAAAAATTAGCTAGCATCCAATACAAAGACTAAATATGTCACAGCTTAAAAAAACTAGGATTGTCCTTGTAGTTTTGAGATGTTAGATAATAGATACCGCACTTGTAATTTAGTAATTATGACAAACTAATGTCTTAAAAATGTGTTCTTTATTATTAAGTTTTGATATTGCTGTGGATAAAATATATAGGTTTAGAGTATGGTTACATATTGATGTTAATAATATAGATTTTAAAAGAAATGATATATGATATTAATAATTTACTAGCTGTCAAGTCACTGAGCGTGTTTGGGTTGATGTGTCAGAAAGACATGACCTGAACCTTGAACGTTTATATATTTGTCAGGATTTAAAACATTAAATCTAATATTCACGTATCCGTTTAACTATATAGGTACTAGTGTTGACAAGTAATTTGCAAGTGGCGAGTTATTAGAGGGTTGATGGGTTATAGACGAGTCAACATTTTATAAGGTCGACAGGTTTTTATTACACGAGTTATTAAAAAAATTATCATTTTTAACATTGTGAGCTTCCTTATTTAATATTTCACAAACTAAAACTATCAAGAATGAGGATTATGAGAGTATGAGTGATAATTACATAAAAACTTGGTTTATTTATGAAAAATATAAAATCTATATAAATATTAACAGGTTCGCGTATCAACCTGTGAAATTTATGTATAACCATAATTCATAACACAATCCCCTTATTATACAATATACATATCTGAACAAGAACTCAACATGTTTATCAACCAAAACCTGTTTATTTTCCTATCATGTTTATTTCTTGTCGAAAATTTAAGCTCCTAGTCCCTTACATTTTATGAATTTATTAACTAAACAATATATGTTGTGCCTGGTTTGATTCGTGTCCAATGGTTTCGGGTCGGACAATATACGCGTTTCCAAGTCCCGACTTTCCGTTACCATTCCAGAGATTTTAGCAACAAGACAAAAAGTTTAAAAGCAATACAAACTGCGGGTAATAGATCACTAGCATCAAAAGAAACAAGAGCTCTGAAATCTCGTTTCACCTTACCATCGACCAGCAATCTCCGTTTCCACCAGAATTCTAGGGTTTCGCTCGCAATCTC
Source organism: Pulicaria dysenterica (assembly GCA_947179395.2). Taxonomy (NCBI): domain Eukaryota; kingdom Viridiplantae; phylum Streptophyta; class Magnoliopsida; order Asterales; family Asteraceae; genus Pulicaria; species Pulicaria dysenterica. The sequence goes on from OX359295.1 coordinate 52,919,814, forward strand.
TGTTTTAGGATCTTCAAAGATGTTGCCGAAAGCGAGATTACACCCTCGGGCTCTTTCGCGGAAATCGTCCTCATCAACGCTGATATTTTCATTGATGATTATCTGTTTGTTTTTCATTTTGATCCTTCTCGCTCTTGGGATTCTTTCATTTCCGTCCAATTCAAGCGATTCTAGAAAAGCTCGTGATCTGAGCTCCATTGTTCAGCGAGTTACCAACGCTCGCAGTCGCAGGTTAGTTTTGTTTAGATTGACGTTTGTTTTAATTTGTTGCAGTGTTCAGTGTTGGGCTGACAATGCTTCGGTTTTGGGTGAATGTAGAACTGGGGCTAAGGATGGCAGAGTTGTAGATCATTGGATTGAAGTGCTCTCCTGGGAGCCTAGAGCCGTAATCTATCACAATTTCCTGGTCAGCATCAATTTTCTTTCTTTATGTCACATTACCTGTTCTTAAAAAAAGGAACAGAGCAAGTGCCTACTAATGATTCTTGCATTATTGTATCCTTATTTTGGAGGTTTGATAATTTTGTAAAATGGTAAGTTGGTCATGGAAATTGAAAAACAAGCCTCATTTCATGTGTGAATTGAACAAAGACTCAGTTGCAGATTCTGAAAACAGGCAGAGCTGAAATATGTTTCCTTTCGTATGGCAGTCGCGAGAAGAATGTGAATATCTAATTAAAATTGCTAAACCACACATGCAAAAGTCAACAGTTGTTGATAGCGTGACTGGAAAGAGTAAAGATAGTAGGTATATAGTTTCTTCCTATTACACGGTCTATGTTGGATACTGTTGGTGTGTGCTAGGTGTCATATGATGATTATCTTTAAAGGATCCATTGGTTACTTAAATAAAGTTCATAACTTTTATTCAGGGTACGTACAAGCTCTGGAGCATTTCTTGACCGAGGTCAAGATGAAACAGTTCGGGCAATTGAGAAAAGGATTGCAGACTTCACCTTCTTACCTGTAGGTATGGTATGGATTTTTGAAGTATTCTCAATCTTTTGCTTACTTATAAGTTGTGCATTCAAGTTTCGCTTTGATAAGAAAATACCACCAAACACCAGCTTTGCGATTATTTAATCTTTGATTATTCCTACATCTTCACTCTTCATATCTTTTTCTTTTTCTAGTGGCGTCATGACTTAATGACACATTAATGTTTACACATATTGTGAATCTTGCAACTGGAACCACTACCCCATTATATAGATTGCTTACTATGATACCATCCCCATGCACATGCTATATATCAGTGTAGTTGCTTGATAACCAATCTGCCTACTCATAGCTTAATGCACCCAGTCACCTGATATTTACATAAAAGGACAAACCGGTTTTAAATGTTTGTTCAGAACATGGTGAACCACTTCAAGTTCTCCATTATGAAGTAGGTCAGAGATACAAACCTCACTATGACTACTTTCTTGACGATTATAACACCAACAATGGGGGTCAACGGATGGCAACTGTTCTAATGTATCTGTGAGTCATGTCCTTTTTTTCCTTTTTTTTTTTTTTTTTTGATCTCATGGATTTTGTATGATCTCTTTAATCCTCTCACCATTCACAGATCAGATGTCGAGGAAGGGGGCGAAACAGTCTTTCCTTCTGCAAAAGGAAACATAAGTGCTGTACCTTGGTGGAATGAACTATCTGAATGTGGTAAAGAAGGGTTATCTGTTAAACCAAAGATGGGGGATGCATTGCTTTTTTGGAGCATGAAACCAGATGCAACTCTAGATCCTTCTAGTTTGCATGGTTAGTCATTGTTGTAGTTAATAACAAGTGACCTATATTTTATAGCAAGTATATAATATAATAGATACCGCTTTCTAAGCTTGCAGGAGACATGTTGTACAACACTAACTTTGTATTAAATCTTCTTATTTCATAGGCGGGTGCCCTGTTATCAAGGGGAACAAGTGGTCTTCAACAAAATGGATCCGAGTCAACGAGTATATCGCTTAATTTCAATTCAAAAGGTACTTCTATAAAAGCTTCAAGGAATTTTTGAAGCAACACAATCTTAATTCTGCTTTCCTTTGCCTTTGTGGTTACTAGGAACCTGACTCGGTATTTTTGCAGGCTTTTACCGAGCTGTCATCCAGTTAACATTATGCTGGTTGTGTTTGTAAATTGCTGTTTGAGATGGCATGAAAGGTTTACAATCAGGAGAAAAAGGTCTTCAAACCTCTTGACAACACTCATCCTTTACACTAATGTAATTTCTTCCTCATATCTTATCACATCCACCAATTTTGATTCCCTTTTATCACCTCTCTATCCTACTGTTTACTTGTCTCAAGGCTTAGATTGAATTAACTGAATCTTTGCATATTGAGATCATGCATTCAAAAGTCATACCTTGGTTGTATTTGCTAATCATGTCTGTATGTGCATGTTTGAATGTGTGTGACTGTGTGCACGCTTGGTGAAACTAATATTACATATAAGATTATGCTTACCCCGATCTATAAAAAGTGAATAATTATATCTATCTTCCTTATCCGGGATTTATGGATAATATTATACTTTGTTGTGAATTTCTTTGCTTTTATGGATAAGACGTAACATATTACGTAAAATCTCTATGTTATTACATGCCTAACACTGAATTGAATCACTGACACCACTTTCATTTGTCATACCTGTTAACCAGAGACCTCAATAGAACCTGCATGCACATTTCCATGTTTTGAACCAATGAAGCTCCTGATTACATATTGCAAAATGTCTCCATGATCAAAGTAGGCCAATTCCACCTGCAACTAAAAGTTATCATGAACATTTGCTGGTTCTCCACTACCATATATGCAATAAAGTTTAGTTTGATCTTATTACCTCTGTGTCAAACCTTAGCCTACATTTGAACGACTTCCCATTGTCTGTTTTGACTAAGATATCTTGCCCTGGTTTTATCTCACTGATATTGTTTGGGAGGTCAATGGTGTAGCGTTCACGTCCAGTCAACTCTAGGGTCTCTGCATCCTCTCCAGCCTGGAAACAGAGTGGAATAATGCCCATACCCGCTAGATTACTTCGATGGATCCTTTCAAAGCTCTTCGCTATTACTGCTTTAACACCCTGAGTAGATATAAAAAGGGAAAGGTCAAGATCAAAGTCAAAGCCAAGATCAAAAGCAAACCAATGTAAATGGCACGTTTACCATCAACTTTGGACCTTTTGCAGCCCAATCTCTAGCGCTTCCTGTTCCATACTCAGCACCAGCCATAACTATAGTATCCTTCCCCTCTCTCTTGTACCTCTAGTATCATTAAAATCTGGTTATATGAACATATACGTCGAATTTTGACTTTTGAGATCAAATCAGCTTCTTTTCAGTATCTTGAGAAATGCATAACAAAAAGATTCACCAATTTGATATGAAACAATTAATATGAGCTTAAAGCTCGAGAGGATGTAGAGTAATACCATAGCAGCATCGAACACATAGAGCTTCTCTCCACTGGGAATATGAATAGTTTTAGGTCCAACTTCTCCTCCCAACAATTTGTTCACCAGTCTTATATTAGCAAACGTGCCTCTAACCATAACCTCATCATTGCCACGCCTACTACCATACGAGTTAAAGTCTTTCCTATCAACCCTGAGTTCCATTAGGTACTTTGCAGCAGGACTGTCTTTGTGGATGCTTCCACCTGGTGAAATATGGTCTGTTGTGATACTGTCCCCTAAGTTGACCAAACAATATGCATCTTTGACCGCATATGGACCTAGAGGGGACAAGCTTATATCTTTTAAATTGGGTGGCTTGTGTATGTAAGTCGATTTTGGGTCCCACTCATACAGCCTGCTTGACGGTACATGTAAATCGTTCCATGTTGGGTGCCCTTCAGTTATGGTCTCATATACAGATTTGAACATTTCGGGCAACACGCTAGATTGCACAATCTGTATCACAGTAAAAAAGTAATTCTAGTTATGTAATCACACGGGTAGATTATAAGTTCTGGAAGGTCTCAGTAGGAACTCACATTCATGACTTCTTCATTAGATGGCCAAATGTCCCTTAAAAAGATCTCTATCCTGTCTCTACTTAATCCAATAGGTTCTGTCTCAAAGTTGATATCAACCTGATAATCCGGTGAATAACAATCAGCGAAACTAATAGCTTCATACTTTAGATCTGATTTTATGAAGTCGAAGGTATGACCATTAGAATTGTTTAGAAAAAGTTGACTCTACATCATTAGAAGATATTTGATGTTCTGTAAAGATACGGAATACATGTCTTTACATTGTACTACATGTAAGGTTGCAAAATGGGTAAGTTTGGTAACGGTCAATAGAGGTTCGGGTTAGAAAAAGTAATTTTTGTACAAGTCGAAAGAAGTGTAGTTGACCCAAAACACTTTATGCCCAAAAAATGTTCTAAATATGATTACAAAAAAGTAAATATAACAACAATAATCTAATAGTTTAATAAAGCATTTTTTTAAGATATCAAGAAAATCCTACTTTGTAGGCAAACCTTATTCCCCAACAACAGTAGACGAAGAATTTGCCCGGTAGCGTGACCTGTTCTCAACACATTTGCTATTTTTTTGACCTGTTCTTAACACACTTACAACAGTAGATTGTATGCTTTCAAAATGCAATTTTACCCTGTTCTTAACACATTTGCTATTCTTTTTTCTTCTTATATTATCTTTTTGTCCCTATTGAACTTTGAAAATGGAACATGTCTCAAAGCGATACATTCATAAGCATGTGGTTTTAAATGTCTCCTTTAGATAAACATGCAACATGAATGAAGGTGTATCACGATTCACGAAGGTAGATAGATCATATACCGTGCCAGCAAGAGCATATGCAACCACGAGAGGTGGAGAAGCAAGATAATTTGCTCTTGTAAGTGGATGTATACGGCCTTCAAAGTTGCGGTTTCCAGACAACACAGCTGCAGCCACAATGTCTGGTGACATGCAACAAACAGAATCTTGTTTAATGAGAAATATAGAGGTGATGGGGAACTTGTAGACTACAAAACTATCATATTTATACCATTTTCATCAATAGCAGATGCCACTGATTCGTCTAGATCACCAGAATTCCCGATACAAGTCGTGCATCCATAACCAACAATATGAAACCCCAACTGCTTTAAATATTGCAGCAATCCACTGCAGATGTAATAGCAGGCTCAGTCAAGTTGAGAAGTTGCAACTAGCTTCTGAAGAGTTCTCTTACCTTTTTTCCAAATACTTGGTCACAACTTTGGAACCCGGGCCTAGGCTTGTCTTGATCCAAGCTTTCACCTAATGATATAGGGGTTTTAGAAATACTTAGATGCTTGAATATGTATTAGTCAATCTGGAATCAAAGGCATCTAACCTGAAGCCCAAGATCACAAGCTTTCTTTGCTAATAAACCGGACTGAAGCATGACATTCGGATTAGATGTATTTGTACAGCTTGTGATGGCTGCTATAACTATATCTCCATGTTTGAGTTGACTTGGGATGCCATCAAATTGAAACTTCACTATCTTGCTTTGGTCATCTCTTGGTATACCATATCCCTACAAGTTATTCATAGCTTTGAATGAGCTTAAGGTTAGTATGGCTTGGGCTTAACAGCCTGCCTAGCCTATATGAGCCAGACCCACTGGGTTCATATCACGAACGTTATAAAAGCCCATATGAACCAAGTCAAACCTCATGCTTACACGAGCCCATCCCAGCCTAGTTATTACTCACGAGTCACGAGCCACATACAGGCGAGGTCTATGGTGCATACGAAACACTTAACAAGTTTCTAAATCACCTTGAATCCAACTTTCTTGTCCAAGCATGCATGCCAATCAGCTTTCATATCTTTTAAAAGAACCTGATCATGAGGCCTGAATCCAGAAAATTATACGAGTCTAAGGAGAATAAGTAGCCCAAAGGACTATTTTGAATGCATATAACTTTTTAAAAAATTTCTCCAAATATAAAGATTATTATACAACAGTATTGTTTTTATAATCATAATCAACACATTAACTAACTATAAAAAAAAAGAGGGGCAAAAAGTGTTTGCTGGTCAACACAAATTTACGAGGCTATTGTGACAAGGTTCGACCCAAACATGTTTTGAGCTCATTGACAATGAAATTGTACCGCTTTGGTCCGGAAACACAAGGCTCAACATCTCGAAGGTCCAACTTCAAGTGAGAACTGAAGACCATCTCTTCCTCAGGCTGGCAGGAAGAAACTAAGTCAGATATCTCAATGAATATTCACAAGCATGAATTACCCAGTCTTACGGATCATCTCTACCTGTGTGTAATCCATGAACAACTTGTTTGCCCGCAGATACGACTCTATCATGGATATCTACATGTTTTAATAACTCCCTACTGTCAGTATATCAAAAGGCCACTGATCATAGAAAAGAAGTATTTACCGTTTTATCACTTCTTCCGGTTAGTTTTAGATATTGAAGAGTAACATGATCCACAGGAAAGAAACCCATGGTTGCACCATATTCAGGAGACATGTTTGCAATCGTTGCACGATCTGGTAAGGCTATTTCACTCATGCCTTCTCCTACGCCACATGAACAAGAACCATGTTCATACTTGAAAATCATGATGACAAATGTTATTACACATTTACACTACATACCATGGAACTCAACAAAATTGCCAACAACCCCATGTTGTCTAAGCATTTTAGCCACTGTCAAAACCAAATCTGTAGCAGTAACTCCATCTTTTAGGCTTCCAGATAGCTCAAACCCAACCACACCTGGAAGAACCATGCTTATGGCCTGTATGCATATGATCATATAATGTTATTAACAATTAGAACATATTAAGATCGTTGCTGAACTGAAGGTCTTACCTGACCAAGCATTGCAGCTTCTGCTTCTATCCCACCGACTCCCCACCCGGCCACACCTAACCCATTTATCATGGTTGTATGAGAATCTGTTCCGAAAACGGTATCAGGGTAGAGAATGCCATTCGTGTTGACGCAAGGTACTCTAGGTTCACCTGGAAGTAATGTTGTCCGATGATATATCTTTTGTTTTACAAAGAAAGACAGAGAATCTATAACATACACTTTGTCTTTCGGGTAACATTAAAGGCGGAACATGTAACTGGTCAAAACAGGTGAGGTTTACATTTTCTATAAAATCATTAATTAGTATGTTAAAATCATTACAGGTAACATGATACCTGATGAACAATCCCAGCTCCGGGAGGAACGACAAGTACATTATCGAAAGCATTTGCTCCCCATTTCAAGAAAGTGTAGCGTTCTTTATTGCGTTGTAACTCGAGTTCCATATTGGCCTGCAGAGCTTCTTCTGATCTTGATACATCAACCTGGACTGAATGATCAATAACAAGATCCACTGGTACCTATACATACATATAGATATGTAACAAGTTTTCAGCTAAGTTCATTACAAATCTATACCCAGTATGAATGGTGTTCAAGAATCAAAATCGCATCTTACGAGTGGATTAATTTTACTAGGATCACCACCGAGCTTATCCATAGCATTACGCATGCCGGCAAGATCAACAATTGTAGGAACACCAGTAAAATCCTGCATTTTAAAAACTCAAAACAAAGCTCTCGATCGATCAAATGTGACGTACTAATTAATTGCATAAAATTAATACGAAAAGAAACATGTGAACAACATATGTATACCTGAAGAAGAACTCTGGCAGGTTTAAATGGAATTTCAACCTTGTTGGGAGAAGTCTGCTGCGAGTCGAGAATTTTCTCCACATCTTTGGTTGTCACTTGGAACTCATCGCAGTTACGAATCACCGACTCCAAAAGTATTCTAATCGAAAATGGCAGCCTATCTGTCACACCAACATATAATTAATCACATACGACTTGGTATATTTATAGGTTTGAAAATGGTGGAGGATGATTTCAAGCTATTTACTGAAAACAGATGAGCAATCATAATTAAGGAGTATGGTCAAGTACCGATTCTGGAATCACAGAGAGAAGGTAAGCTGTAGTATTTGCCGAATTCACCACTGCCACTGGGGTTTTCTAGCGTCTTCAGTATTCTCTTAAACGGATTCCGACTCCCTGCAATTCAAATATTCAAGAAACAAGAGAAAATTATATATATATATATATATATATATATATATATGTATAATAACTATTTAAACGCAGAATTAAAATTATTGTATAATCCAACAAAAGAGATCGAAGATATAAAACCAATAAGTCTCTCTTATTAACATGTGTAATCCAACAAAAGAGACTATTTCATAATCTAGTCTTGATTGTGACACAAGTGATGATCTATCGAGTTGACGATTATGTAGGAGGATATAGAAACTCTCTTTTAACATGTTTGAAGATTGATTAGGCAAAACTTAAATATTATTTTAACATATAAGTTTTTTTGTGTTTTTTGTATTAATTTTATTAACTATTTATTTTATAAATAATGGAATTTTTTTAATGTTCGGTTATATAATATGTTTATCATTATTGTGTGATAATAATGTAATACCTCCCTATATCAAGAAACTTAGCTCCGTTCATGAAAAAGAGAGAGTAATAAACATAAATATATTATAATATAATACCTAAATTATGAGGTTGCTCTATGGACATTTACATTAGTTTACGAACAAAGACTTGCAATTAAGACTCTGCATTTAGATGCATTACATAAAAGATATGAAAAGAGATAAAAGATTAGAATAGAAAGAATATGGTAGAAGACTAGAAGATGACAAGATGTAGTAGACAACTAGACAAGTAGACTAGAAGATGACAAGATGTAGTAGACAACTAGACAAGTAGACATATGAAAGATATTGGGCCACAAGAAAGCAGGCCCAAGAATGACATCATTTTCTCATGGATTGTTCATTGTTGTTGGGTTTATTAATATCACTCGTTCTCTTCTATCCCACAGGCCACAAGCCCACAACCATGAGCAATTGTCAATTTTTTATATTTAACCTATTAATCTTTCTTTCACCTTTTCAATTGATTTAATAGCTAATAAAATATTAAATACACTCTAAACTAGAATATTACAATAAAAAGAATATAGAAATACATAAAATAGAAAGCAATTCATTAGTTTGATTAAAAACATAAATTTAAACGGATTGAATTAAATAAGTATATTACTCAAGTTCGTGTTGACATATCCTACCACTATTTCTTCCTACTTATTCTTCTATTCACTAACTAGAAAAAGAATTAATAAACCATCAATGTCATTTAATGATAAGTAGTAAGATAAAGTAGAAGACAATAAAATAATAATAGATCATTTTTCTTTTCAGATTTCCACCTCCAAGTTGTAATTCTGAGTTCGAGATCTATGTGTAACAAGTGATCATGAGGTTTAATCATTAGAGTATGATAAGTGGCCGTCTTCTCACATTTCAATCTTTCTTCAAGTTGAATCAAAATACATTAGTTAAATCAAATAAACATAAATTTAAATAATAAAACACAACTAATTGAGTTAAGTATATTACTCAAGCTCATATGTTTTCTTTAATCCGTCGAGTTGTAAAATGAGTTTGAGATCTGTGTCTAACAAATGATCATGAGGTTTAATTATTGGAATATGATAAGTAAGCGTCTTCATATATTTTGATCTTTCTGTCACACTAACGTTACATTATTTTAATCTTTTTTTCATATTTCTATGCTATCATGCTTTTTCATTGATCGTAAATCTATGTGTGTGAGAGATTGAGAAAGACGGTGTGTGTGAGAGTCATTGTATCACGTGCGTTTTTAGAACAAATTAAAGACGTATCACTCCTAATACTCTTAGAAGAAAATTCATTATTACCACTCATTAGACAAGTCGTTGTCCTTTTTGATACATGAGTTTACCAAATAAACCAAATAGTCAATATGTTTCACGTGCGATTTTAGAACAGATTAAAGAACAACCATCGGTTTCTTTTTAAAGCTTTTAAGTTTCGAATATACGTCTCCTGGTTCCATATTTAAAACAATTTATAATTTGGAGTTATAAAAAAATGACATTATAATTTATATAATTACCTAATATGCCATGACGTGGACCTAACGTTCCTAAAAAAAGGTATTTATCATCTTGCTTTTGAATTATTATTTGTATAAAATTATACGTTAATTAATCCTTCCATTAAAAATATAAAGTTTGATATAGATTTACTTAATAAATAACTTAATTATAGTTGAATATAATATTACTTGTTAAATGTCGTGTAACACACGAGATAGTTTAAAAAAGTAAAAAATATTAAATATTAATAAACGCAATATATATGGGTAATGTTTCAAAAGAGGGAATACAGAGAAAAAAAACATAAAAATAACAAAATAACAAAATTATTCTTATTTTTAATTTAGAACTTTTTTAATCATACTCGCAATATATACCAATTTTAAATAATAACTATGGTACTCGCGCTATAGTCTAAAAACTTCCTTCGGCTAATTGAATACCAACATATTAAAGTTTTAGACTTTTAGTAATAAAATTTTAAAATTTATACATTTCATCGTTATAAATTTGCTTGTTATAAATAGTATTATCGTTCAATAATCTATTAATAAAAATTGAAAAGACCAACATACATTAAAATTGTTTAATAATCCTAGCTCTTTATATAAAATAAATTTAATTGTTCAATTTTGATCATTCATTTATTCAATATTGGAATTCCAATTAAAAGTTTTCATATATGTCATTCTTAAATCTTAAAATATTATATTTGTTCACCGTAATTTAAAACTATCATATATACGCTTTATAATATTTCAAATTTCATATTAACCAAATTTTTACTTTTAGAATTTTAAAATATAACATAATCATTTAAATTCCTTTTTATTATAATCAATCAAAGTCTTGACTTTATTGCCCTAACAATCGTGATCGATAGCTTGTATAAAAAAAATACAATCATGTCACTTCGTATCATTATATCACGATTCTACGGTCACATCTGCCCTCAACCTCGTGCCGATACATCTTTTTTTTTTTTTTTTTTTTTTTGAAACAGCAAAGATATCCGTTCATTCAATCATCATGTTTAGGTCCAAAATAAAGCAACACAATAAAACACAGAAATAAAAGTGATTACACAAATGGCTGAATCCATCCATATTAGCTTAACCCCCATATCTTGTTCATCAGCTTCCACCATATTAACCATACTTCATCAGTGTCTCCATCTTCCATATCGTGTAGACACATATACCATAGATTTGGGTGTTGACATCGTGTGTTGCTATTTTCTAAATCTCATTTTGTTCTTGTTTTATAGTTCTTTAATGTTTTATTACTAATTTTAATATTTATTATAATTAACTAACTCGTGTATTACACGGACATTTAATATACTTTATATATGTTAATATATACGTTAATCAAATTCTCAAGACAACTTGGCTTTCATTTGAATTCCAAGTTTTGGTTTTATTAGATTTCAGAAATATGATGTGAATTTCGTAATTCGTATAAAGAAGAATTTAATCCGGATTGATTACGTATTTACGTGAAATTAAGAAAGAATATATACTAATTAAAAAGTATTGGTCTAGCGGTATAATAAGTGTTAAGATGTTGCTTCCTGTATAAAATTGAGGGTTCAACTTCCGTCGTAGATATATGTGTAGGTGTTTGACGTTAAAAAGAAAGAGAGAGAGAGAGAGAAAGAAGCCCAATTAAAGTTTAAAAAAGTAGAACATTATGATTGGTAGTAAAAGCAAATGTTAGAGATTACATGCAAGTATCTTTAGTTCGATATTATGAAGCAACATACGTTAGGCCTAACGACTTTAACGTTTCAACTTTGGAAAAAAGATATATAACCTTTTTCATAGCTTGCTTAAGAGCTTTAAGTTAAAGCAACACGTTTTGTGGGAACACCAACATTTCAGCTGTTCATCAACTATCATATCTCAATATATAGATAGAAGTATAATAATTTAATATTGGAGATTCAAATTTAATAATCTTTTTTGCAATATAATCAACATAGTATCTATACTTACTTAGAGACTCGTATATTTTACATATAAAGAGAGTCTGAGAGATAACTCCATGTTTATTGCATATATTATCAGTTATATTAAAGTGAAAACAGGGTGAGCTAATAGAAAATTATACATGTTTCTGTTCAATGTTTTAGACTTAAAATATTAAAATAATAACTGATGTGATATTTAATATATAACATTTGATGTAACCATAACCTCATGAGTCATGAGTATCATTTTTTTTTAATTTTTTATTTTGGTAAAACCAACCTATTGAAAAAAAATTCTAATTAATTATTAAAAGTACTATATCTTAATTAACAAAAAAAAAGTTGTATTTCAAACAAAAGACTCACATTCTAGATGTCATTTTAGATGTAATTACCATTTAGAACGTGACTAAATTTTTTATTTTGGTAAAACCAACCTATTGAAAAAAAATTCTAATTAATTATTAAAAGTACTATATCTTAATTAACAAAAAAAAAGTTGTATTTCAAACAAAAGACTCACATTCTAGATGTCATTTTAGATGTAATTACCATTTAGAACGTGACTAAGTACCTGATTTTGCATTTTGTAGAGAAAATATTCCTAAGCAAAAGCTATTTCAATTCTCATCTATATCTGGTTAAATGTTAAAATATTAAAACAAAGCTTTTACTTTTTTAAAGGAGCACTTAAAGTAAGGGATCATAAATTCATAACCGCAATTTTAATAAAATATAAAAGCTTGACTAAAATTAATGTTTAGGAGTGTCCAAAATACTAAATTAATATTTTGTAAGCACACTTTTTTTTATCAAGCCTACATTTCGTTTTAAGACTACGATTATGCCCTCGTCTGCCTTATGAGTGCGACAACAGTAAATTAGTTATAAATAAAAATAAACGGTTGATGATGCATACATGACTAATCTTTTTATAAACTTATGTTTGTATTATATACACGCATAGACATACACACACAAGAGTGTATGTGTGCAGTGTGTACATATATGTGTATGTATGTATGTATTAATGTATGTATTGTGTTTGATTGTGATTTAGTAGGCATTAGAAAGATAAAAACAATGCAAGTCGGAACAAGATTAGCTCGATCCACTAAATTAAAATCCGACTAAACCCATATCAAATATGCTAATTGTATTAGGATGGTTATTTCTTTGTGTGCAGTTGTAGTTCCCTAAGTTCATACACTGGGTTCTATAGTAGTATAGTGTGATTGTTTGTAATTCGATCTTTATTCTTTTTATTAATAAAATTTTCCGGGTGAAGTACCCTTTACCCAAAAATGCGGATTGGGGCACCAATCAACATCCTTAGGTGCGACAAGTCAAAAACTAACCAAATTAAAGTGTAAGTGTAACGCCCCAAAGTTCGTAAGTTTCTATATATGAGTTTATATCAAGTGATGTGTTAAGTGTTAAATAGGTTAGCAAGTTGCCTTTAGGTGTTTGTGTATAGTTGAGGGACTAAAGCTGACATCATGATAAACTTATAAGTCTAGGGGCCAAATATGTTAATTCTGAAAGTATTAGATATATATGTCTTCTTATTTGACCATGATAGTCAAATTCTCAGTAAACACACAAACACAAATACGACATACACACACTCTCTGATATTGTGGCTTAATTCAATTCAAGAAGTGAAACTCATCATCTGAAATTGAATTCCTAGTGAATCCATAACAAGAGGTATGTGTTCTTGATGAGTTTAATTGAGTTTTAGGTCAAGAAATGGATTCATAAGTTGAATCCATGTCCATAGCTTGGGTTAAGGTGTTTTGTATGGTTTTGTAGTTTGGTTATTGCAAGAAAGTTAGTAGTAATGGCATAGAACTCATTTGTATACATGAATTTGAGTTTAGTTGGTTTTAGTATGCAAAAAAAGATGATTTTCGGTTGCTGTTTTCGATCAGAGCAGAAAGCCTGCAGTGCCGATTGTCCTTGCGACCGCAAGGGTTATCCTTTGCGATCGTAAGCAGTGATTTGGTGTTTTGGTTATTTTGTCCATTGCGGCCGTAAGTAAGATTACTTGCGACCGTAAGGCAGTGTTTTAGAGATTTGAAGGTTTGGGTCTCTTGCGGTCGCAGTGGACTTTACTTGCGACCGTAAGGATGTTGGTTAAGGACCTTGCGGTCGCATAGGTTTTGCTTGCGATCGCAAGCAGCCTTTCAGATTTCAGTTTAGTTATTTGACCAGTATCTTTCGTGAGTTGAGTATAGATGTTACAGTAGTATTGTTTATTGCTTGTAGGCAATAAGAGTTGACGTTTCGATAATAGAGAATAGTTGTTTAATTGCTGCTAAGGTGAGTATAATTACCTTTAATCAGATTAGCATATGTATGTGCATTAAGTGAACGGTATATCAATTGTATGTTTGATATATGATTTAATTATGTGAGATTCAGTAGCACTATGTTGTAGTATTTAGTATGATCAGCATACATATATGCACAAGGTGAACAGTATGATATCCGTGTTGTGATATGTTTTTGTAATAAGTTAAGACTATTGTTTAAAAGTACAATAACACTCAGATATATTATTCAGTACATAGATAGGGGTATATTGAGATCCTTATACCCAAACAGAGTGTCAGGGATTAGATTACGCGCGAGGTGTGATCATACCCTGGACCAGTTAATAGTTTAAGCAGTTTTGTAGGTGTTCAGCTTGGATGTGAGACATCTCCAGAAGAATTATTCATGTCTTATGTGTTTATTTGTTCAGTTAGTATGCTCACTAAGCGAAAGCTTACGTCTCAGTGTTTTGTGCATGCAGGTGAACCAGTTCCTAGCGAGGGTAAGGCCCCAGTTCCTAGCGAGGGTAAGGCCGAACACAGTTTTACAAGCATAGTAAAATTGACAATCCTTTGTTAATGGTTAAATTGATAACTCTTGCAAACTTCTTAAGTTTATAGCTTTTGTCCTTATTTTTTTTACAATATGTTATGTATTAATTATATTGTTGTCAATGACTTGAAACCTTTTCTATACAAACTTCCTAAGTTCTCGCAATTCTCGTACGAAAAACAGTTCTCGTTTGAACTTTTGCCTATATATATATATATATATATATATATATATATATATATATATATATATATATATATATATATATATATATATATATATATATATATATATATATATATATATATATAGGGGAGGGTTCATGCGAGAACCGTTGTTAGTGCGAGAACCGCGAGAACCAATCTCAGCCGTTCCTTGGATATGGGAAGTATCATGGATGAAGAGCGTGGAGGGATAGAGTGTGGCAGAGTGTATGTGAGGAATTCATTGGTGGGCAATGACATTGAAGGAGGGGGAATTGAACGGCTTATATTGGTTCTCGCGGTTCTGGCGCTAACAACGATTCTCGCATGAACTTTTGTCTCTCTCTCTCTCTCTCTATATATATATATATATATATATATATGCAAAAATTCAAACGAGAACTATTTTCGTACGAGAACCGCGAGAACCAATCTGAGTCGTCTAATTCCCTCTTCTTTAATGTTATCACTCACCAATGAGATCATCATATGCACCATGTCACATTTGATCTCACCATGATCTATATCCATGAATTTCATTTATCAAATCAACGCTTAAAATTGGCTCTTATACGAAAAACAGTTCTCGTATGTGGTTTTTCTCAAATTTAGTCAAGATTAGTTGCCAAGGGAACGTTCGAATCAATGCATAATGTTGGTTTACCCACTTAAAAGAGAGAATTGAAATTCCATATCTAGTGGCACACTTCACTTGTATGTTTGGTGATATTTTTTACTACCTTTATTAAATTATTAATAATATATACATATATATAATATTGATGATTTTATTTATTAAAGTACAAAATAAGAATTTATGGTTGCGGGTTTTGGATTTTAAAAGCTGTTAGGCACCCGCTTTCGTATGGAACGTAGTGGTAGTGTCATTTTAATTTCCTTTTTTTAATACGACAATTATATTTGCATTTTCTGTAAGTCTAAATTGATATTTGCTGATGTAATATATACGAATGTATAACTTACTTTAAAAAATGTAATTGATTTATATAACATATATGATATGTGAGATAAACAAGGTTCAAATAATAGCATCCTTTCAAATTATATTGTTTTATTTAATAAACCTAGTATATTGAATTGTGTGTATTAAGGATATTTTTTTGTAGAATCTTACATTTAATGTATAGTTAATACAATATATATATATATATATATATATATATATATATATATATATATATATATATATATATATATATATATATATAGTAACCATTGACAGTAACTTAATATTCTATAAAATTTTAAAAGTAATAGATTGATTCTAGTGAATAATAATTATAAAAGGAATGTTTGTATTACATTTTCATCATGCTTCTTGTTTTCATCATAATTGTAGCTTATGTCGCTATAGTTGTAGCTTTTATCGTCACCGTAAACCGCCATCACACTTCTTGCCAACAAAATGTTGCTGCCAATCCATCGTTGCCGCTTTGTCGCCACACTTTTTCTTTTTTCTTATATGTTGTATTTCTCTTTCATTGTAATTTTTGTCTTGATATGAGTGTTTGAACATCTTCTTTTTTTTTTTGAAAAGATAAGACTTGTATAAATGAGTCTCAAAGAATAAGACACTAATACAAAGTACAATATATACAAACACATATCCAAATTTGAAACATTAGAGACCATGACCACTACATCAACCTTCAAACGAAAATCAATAGCTCTTGAGGAACCAACGAAAGGAACAACTACAACAATAGATGAAGGACTCTATACGAGATCAACTTTATCTCGATCATTTAAAAAAATTAATCAAAACTCTAATATTTAATCAAATCTTATTTTAATACATAAAAAGACCTAAAAGGCCTGAAAATAATTAAAAAAATATGAATAATATAAACTTAGGCTTGATATCGAAGCAGGAGACCATATATGATATGAATACTTATGGTTTCATTAGATAGATATTTTGCGACAGTATTTTCAAATCAAAAATACGATTGACCAATAAAGTCATTATGAAATTTTCATTTGTTACCTTACCCACCCAAGATCGGCATATTAAAGTAAGTAATAAATTAATTGTAAGGTGGACTTACGACTTAGGCCTCGTTTGTTTTTCTGGAATAAGTACTTATTCTTAGAAATGTCTGCGGGTTCGCAGACATTTCATTAAAAGACCGTTTGTTTAAAATCAGACATAAGATGCAATAAAATCTTATTTGAACTTAAAATCACTTATTTTAAACCTTATTCCAATAAAAAATCACTTCTTCTAAACACACCGCCGCCGACGCCACCGTCCACCCCCGCCGACCACCAACCGCCACCGCCGAGGCCGCAAAACCACCGCCGACCACCCACTGCCACCGTTACCCCCGCCCCGTCACTGCCGCCGCCGCCACTGTCACCGTTACCGCCGCCGCCCCATCACCGTTACCGCCCCCTGCCCCGCCGTCGCTACCACCGCCGCCGACGCCACCGTTACCGCCGCCGATACCGTCACTGTCGCCACCACCGTCACCGCCCCCCGTCCCCGCCGCCGCCACCACCGCCACCGCCACCGTCACTGCCGCCGCATCCGCCGCCGACACCGTCACTGGCGGTGCCGCCACGTCACCGCCGCCGCAACCGTCACCGCCGCCGCCACCGTTACCCGCCGCCGCCGTCACCACGGTTGCCACCGCCACCGCCACCGCCACCGCCACCATTACCGCCGCCACCACCGTCGCTGCCGTCGCCACCATTACCATCGCCGCCACCGTCATTGTCGCCGCCACCGTCACCGCCTCCACCGCCAACCGCCGCCAATCTTCGTCGGCGGTGGCGGTTGATGTAGGCGGTGACGGTGGTGGTTGGTGGTGGTCGGCGACGGCGACGGCTATTGGTGGTGGTCGTTGGCGGTGTTGACGGTGATGGAGGTGGCGTTTGGTGGTGGCTGTTGTGGCAGTTGGCGGAGATTGCGCTTGGCGGTGGTCGGCGGCGGTATTGTCGATGGCGGTTGGTGGTGGTCAGCGGAGGCGGCGGTTGGTGGTGGTTGGCGTCGATGGTGACGGTGGTGGTGGTCGGCGACGGCGACGGCGGTTGGTGGTGGTCGCCGGCGGTGGTGACGGTGGTGGAGGTGGCGTTTAATGGTGGTCGGTGGCGGTTATGGTGGTGGCGGTTAGTGGTGGTCGGCGGTGTTGGTGGCGGTGGCGGTTGGCGGAGGTGGTTGGCGGCGATGGTTGGCGGTGGATGTTGGTGGTGATCACCGGCGGTGGCGGTGGTGGTTGGTGGTGGTCGGTGGAGGCAATGGTTGGCAGTGGTCGGCGATGGCGGTTGGTGGTGATCATCGGTGGTGGTGATGGTGGTGGAGGTGGTGGTTGGTAAATATAGTAAATAAGACATTTTTTAAAATTAAAAAAACAAATAGTCTTATCTCGCAGACATTCGCAGACATAAGTAATTTTAAACCACATCTTATCCTGCAGACATGGAATAAGACATAAGACATTTATGTCTTCAAAAAACAAACAACACCTTAATTATTTATAATTTTGGATATACATTGTACATTTATAATCATAATATAAATATATAAGTGGGAGATTTAAATAAAATTGATATATAAGTATATATGAGAGACCTAATCATGATTTTTTATTTGATTTGATAGGATGATTCATATTTAATCTTTTATTTTATTCACTATCCAACCATGATTTATGACAGTTATGAATTACAACGGATGAATTGTGACGGTTGGATCTAGTATATCAACATCTAATTGTGAGTATATATGATATCAACATCTAATTTAATTGAGTTTGTTTATATGAATATAATTTCGTTAATATTACGTGGACATTTGGGTCATAGTCCGGACTCCGGTATGTTTCTTTTGGGATCTAAAGCTATCTTCAAACACATGTTTGTCTTCCTATGCACTACAAGATAACATATGAATTTACTAATTTTTTTTCCTTATCTTTTGTATTGTTTTTACACACACACATACACACATATATATATATATATATATATATATATATATATATATATATATATATTGATTTTGTGAGTAGAATAATAAATAAAAGAAAATAGTAAAAAGAAATATATATCATTTCTCAATATTAAGCAACTTAAATTAATTTTCATATTAAAAAGAAACATAATTACTTTCGTATTTTCATGCATTGTGTAACTGGTCCAATCTAGTTTGATCCATAATTAAGTTGATTTGTTATTTGTAGTGTATAGGGAATCATACATTCAAAAAATATTCACAAGTTCTTTTTCATTGTTAACGTTTATATCATCGCGTAATAATAATTTGTTTTTAAAAATATTTATATACATGTTTGACAAAATTAGCTACAGTTAGAATGATTGAAATTGGAGCTATATAACTCATAACTCAAACCTCTTTCTAAATATCATTTGAAGGAACTTTCATCTAAACAATTTATTATCTTAAAATTTTCTGTAACATATTAATAGTCAAACAAGACTTATATAATAGACAATTATAAAAAATCGAGATTTTTAGTTAAGCTAGTGTGGTGGATGGTCACGGGTCAAACCGGTTTAACCCTCAGGTCAACCCGGTATTATTAGTTTTTCAATATTTATATATGTATGTACACTCATACATATATAATATGAAAATAAATACATAACTTATATTTCAAATGTTAATTAGAAACATATAACCACATCATTGACATTGATGTCCGCAAGTTTACAACAATACAAGCATATAAAAAACAAGTTGATATAACAAGTATCCATAAATTCATATTCAGTCCAAGCACATTAAATCACGGGATATTGGAACATTTGAGTGTGCCTCTAGGCCTTGCCTTATAATTAAGAAAAATCAAGTAGTTTATTAATTAACTAGGTTAGAGGCCCGTGTATTACACGGGTTGATTCAAAGAAATGATAAACATTAAACACTTAAAAAAAATAAAAAATGATTGAAAGATGTAAAAGAAATAAAAAATGTAAAGTTGTGAGAAAGATTTAACCAGCAAAAAGTACGGTAATAATTCAAAAACTTGACATGGCTGAATGGTTGAGACATAACAAAAGAAAATCAAGCAGTTGTCTATCCGTATTGATTAGTTAATCAAGTAATTCATTCAAGATAAAAAAGAAAAACAGAATCATTCGAAACACATTCTTCAAGTAACTTCTATTCAAGATTATAAAGATATTAATTTCGAAGATTATTTTCCTGATTGTCGGATCATTCAAAACATATTAATTTCAAATTATCATATTTGGGTAAATAGCTTCATACAGGAGATCAACATGATTTTCAAGTTCAAAGTTCTCGGATATAGGATTAGTTAAACTAAATGCTCAATCTTTCACATAGAGAGGAAGAAAATGGAGATTAATTAGTTAAACTAAATGACACGTGGAAGCTCAAGGAGGGGAAATAGTGAGTGGAAAATTGATAAAGAAGGGGTCTAAAAAAAGGATATGTGTGAGATAGGAAGATGCGAAAATTAATAGTAGGAAAAGGAAAGGCGATAAATCAAAGCTTTACATGGGAGTTGTGAGCGGGAAAACAAAAAATTGATGATCTAGAAATTGGCCACGTGGTCACATATTTACTTATTTATTAGATAAAAATAATAATAATAATATATATATATATATATATATAAGTAAGATAAGATTGTTTGAACGATAAAATTAAAACATATATATATAAACCTCGAAGACCAAGGTCATTAACGGATCTTTAGGCAACAGCTCGACCATAAAACGGGGTGGTTCAATCTAAGTAAAAGAATAGCATAAAACCGGTCTATGTTGAATTGTACTTCCGATTGGTTCATGGATCAACCATTTCAACTAACCGCATTCGAAACTGGAACTTAGTTGGATGAAGTAGATAATCATCGCTGGTTTTAAAAACATAAATAGTAATAAAGTTAAAGCTGTGTTCAATAAAAGTTCATGTAAAAAACATAGTCCTAAAGTTTTAATATGCAATTATAGGTGATTCAGTATACAATCACATATGATTTGTAAAAGTATCACATGTGAATTGTGAAAATGTCCATCCGTTCAAAATTTTAAAATGCAATATGGACCATTGATGTCATTAATCCAAAGGATAAAATTAGCATCAAAGTACGTAAAAGATGTCATTTGTCTTTCTCAAAAAATAACATAACAAATCTTTTTCTATCACGAAAAGCAAGCAACGAGACCAACCAAGCTATGATCAAAATGAATACCGGAGTCGACTTGTCGCGTTCAAATTAAAGAAAATGTCAAGTCGAAAATCTATCATCCTATGAATCGAGTACCAATCTTTGTTTCATCTTTATAATACACTTATTTGTTGTTAACTTTATGTCACAGTCTTTTCTTTTCAATCCATAAATAAAGTGACCACTTGTATATATATACTCTTAAATTATTGTACCAATTAAATCCAAATGATATGATTGTGAGTATATATAGAAGTGTTGGAAACGCGTTGCTTACTTTAAGACTAATCTTTTACCTTAAGGAAATTAAAGAAGAAAATGACGAAAAAAAGTTTTCTTAGCGAAAACAAAAGCAAAAGGGATACACGAGCGACCATTTGCATCTGTACATGTATGTGGTCAAGGTTTTTTTTGAATTTTATATTTTTATTGTTATTTTCTTCTTTGTCAAGATAAATTAGAAATTATTACTTAGATTGCACGTCTGAGTTATCATGATGAAAACACGAGTGAAAGGGAAATAATTACTTGGTCTAGAGACTATATGATTGTAGTTGAATGGAGTTATATATTAACTGAATTATAATCGTTTAGTATATAATGTGTTTAATTTCGTGTTTTAAAATTGTTTGTGCTTTAACAAATAAATAATCACACTATATCATTTAGCATTAAAAAACGTCTTGAATTATTAAGTTGTCTAGTATTCTATCTTAATAGCTCTTTTTCACATGTTCTCATACTAAACAATTATAACTTATTATGTAATAGATTATTATAAAGGTTAAAATGATCATTTTATCATTCAGATTGTTAATTAAGAATTCTTATCAAACATTTTGTCATATTCAAAGCCTGTTTTATACATAGACTCTAAATTATTTAGAATATTGAATATTTTAGCGTGTAATCATGTTGTTTATTTTAACTAGTTTATTGACCCGTGGGATTACAGGTATTACAGAAGTAAACCTAAAAAAATATAAAATTATACACGAAATATTTTGAATTACGAAACAAATAATATTGTTGTAACACTGTACTTTTTGATTAACTTAAAACTGCGTGCGGAAGCTTAATTACTTTAATTACAATATAACTATAAGAAAATACATCATTTTATCATTTGTCACTACAAAATTACACTATAGTGTTAATTTACAAAAAACACGCTCTTTAACAAAATATTAGACATCAGAGTAGTGGTCTGTCCATAATCCCAGTCAATACATTCAGGAACTCACCAAAATAAATCTGCAAAAGATGATAGTAGGGAATTAGCACAAAGCTAAGTGAGGGAAAAGATATCTAAACATATACAAGGCAAACAGCCCAAACACATAGCTCATATCACCAAGAGAACCGGCGGTGTTGCAACCACCTACAACCATATGCCGGCCAAATCATAGGTTTACCGATAGCCCTGCTAACATGGACAACAGTACCAGCACCATTGAATACAACAAATGCATTTCAAGATCAGATACTGTAAATCCCTAAGCAACAAGCCCAGCCGAAATCACCAAGCTGATCTCCGAAAACAACATGTATACATATTAACAAGACATAAAGTCCAATGAGCATAGTTACAATCAGGATATCACATCCAGCATATCCAAATATATGAATCCACTCACCGAAGCTTGAACAGCTTAGCACTCAGGAGTCTATATCACTGAGTCTTCTCAGTTCCCGAGAATATGTAAACACAAGTCAGTATTTGTTTCAGTATACTGATTCACAATAAGTAATACACTTATTAATACATTTACATGTATACATATTTAATACATATAACACACATGTACAATCAAGTTCACATACGGTTTCATTACAAATCCCGTATCTTCATTATACTTGATAATATCTACTAACTCCATAGCATAGGCAATACATACGTTCATTCCAAATGTTAAGGTCCCAATTGTTAGGAAATTCCAAGTTATTCTTCAAAAACCGAATAAGGTTCCATGCGGTTTCTTAGCCATGCGGTTTTATAGTCATGAGTCCAAAACCGATCAAAGTGTTAGAGAAAATATCCAAATCTCAAATCCCGGATAGGTCATGCGGTTTTATCATAAAACCGGATCCAATTCACAATTCCGTATGTCAAGGCAATTCCATGCGGTTTCATACAAATTCCGAATAGTATGCGGTTTTCTCAAAAACCGGTTAAGTTCATAATCCCGTATGGGTTCACAATTCCGAACAAGTTAAGGCAATTCATTCGGTTTCTCATGAATCCCGCATCACATACGGTATTATCACATTCCGATCAAACATGCGAGTTTGGTTCAATTCCGCATAATACATTCGGTTTCTTCACATTCCGGATATAGTTCATGCGGTTTTCATAAATCCCGGATCATTCAAGTCTTAAATCCCGAATGTTTCATATGTTCTTGGCTATTTAATCCATTTCTTCAATTCTGAGCTGATTGATGTTCATGCATATGAATATACATTTCCAGAAATCATATTTAACACATAATAATCATGTATTCTCATCAATTTCTAACATGCATTCATCCTAATATCAATTAATCCATAAGCATCATGCGGTTTTCATTTAAATTCCATAAAACCGAATATAAACATAATTTAACAATCATTTAAACTAACCTTCTGGATTTGGTATTTCAGAATTCAAAACAACAATTCAAATTTTGAATTGAAAGATGATGAATCTCCTTGATTCTTCCCTTCGGCCGAGAACACACAAGAAAACACACACACACGCACAATGTTTCCAATTTGCATGTAATGGTGAGCGTGGATGATGTTGGTAGAGGTTAAGTGTCCAACCCCTGACACATCACAATGCACTAACTCAATTAATTTAATTAATTACATTTTCTAAATTAATTAATTCACATTTAAATAACATATATTAATAATCAAATAATAACAATTATTGATAATTAAAGTCACTTAAACAAAATATAAATCTTAAGATTAATAACTAATTACCTAATTAAATCTAGGCCGGTTGAGAGAGTGTTACAATTGTAAATAATTTGAAGATAAGTAAATTCTTACAAAGAATCTAAAGTGTGTGTGTGTGTATGTGTATGTATATATATATATATATATATATATATATATATATATATATATATACACACACGAAATAGAACTAAATTTTTTGAACAACTTTATAAATTAATTCTTGAAATGAATTAATGAGTTCACAGGTAGGCCTGTAAACGAACCGAACGAACACGAACGAGCCTTGTTCGTGTTCGTTCGTTTAACTTTAGCCGAACAAATAAACGAACACGAACGGATAAACGAACGGAAATTTGTGTTCATGTTCGTTCGTTTAACTTTAGCCGAACAAATAAACGAACACGAACGATAAACGAACGAGCATCTGTGTTCAATTGCTTAAGGATTTGTTAGTTCGTGTACATATTTGTTCGTTCATTTAAGTGATAAACAAATGTAAACGGATGAACACACATTAAAATACAAATCCAATATTATTAAACACAAATAAACACTATATTTAAACACACACATATAATATAAATGTATATATTTATATAAAATATAAACGAACATAAACGAACGGATAACCGAATGTTCACGAACATAAACGAACGAACGAGAGCTCTGTTCGTGTTCGTTCGTTTAATTAAATGAACGGAAAACATTGTTCATGTTCGTTCGTTTATTAAACAAACGAACATAAACGAACTTCCCGCCGAACAATTTCACAAACGGTTCACGACCATTCTGTTCACAGGTATCTAGTGACTTGTAGTCTTATAGATCTAAGTTTCGTTCAGCAAAAAAAAGTAGATAATTGTAACACGAATTCACAAATGATATGAATAAAAATCTAAATGGCTAAATTAAACGACCAAGACATTAAGACTGATACATAAAAAAAAAGTAGACATACAAATCATTTAAAATATATACAAACAACATAAATCACATCAGAAGCTTAAGCATGCTCATATCACAAATCATGACATCTTACGTATCAGTCAATGTGCGATCTAGAAATAAGAAAAAGAAATGAATATACTCAAGACACAAATTATTAAATCAAGCAAAAGCAATAACATTCAAATAAAGAACCATTCTACTTGGTGACGATTTAAGAGCACATGTATAAACTATGAAATATAAAGAACAACTAAAAGTTTTTCATATTTAGCGAAAAAGGAAATTCAAGTTCTCATAATTAATAACTTAGTGACGATTTAAGAGCACATGTTTAAAAGAAAGAAAACATACATACAGATTTATATATACGAACATTAAAGACTAAACGTGAAACCCAACATAATCAATAGAGAATCGTTGATAATTTAATGAATCAAATTAGTTTATAAAGAGATTCGTCTCTATGCTTAAATATGTTACTAATGACCACATGTCTTACCTTTTGAACGGGATCAATTGCATTTTCACTTCTAAAGCCGAATTTTCGTACACCTTGCAAACTAAAGAAATAAAATAATAACTCACGTGTTAAATATTAAAAATCAAGAGTGGTTTACTGTTGCATGTATAAAAACTTAACACTTCTATTTTAGTGTTACATTTGGCTAACTACATACACTAATAAAATAGTTTCAGGACAATCAAGAAAAACTATATTTAAATTTCTAAATTTAGATTTTTAAATATATAATATATTATCTTTTAATGATACATTTTAATTTAAACCATATTTTTAATAAAAGGTTTTATACATCTTTCTAATAAGATTGAAAATGCTTTAAAATCAATAACTAAACACTTTGAATACAATACTCAAGTTGATCACTCAGTTCATCACCATAATCCAAAAAAAACCCACTCAACTAAACAAAAAAATTACCTACCCACTACTATTAATGGATAACAAAAAGTTACAAATATACTAATTCTAATAAAGTGTCATATTGTAATAAAATTTATATCAAAACCTAGATAAAAATAAGACGGTCGTAAATATATGATTATTTTTTCTCTAAACAAAATATATCACAACTTACCATACATAATTTATAAATAACTTATAAATAATTACATTAATATACACTTTTTTATAAAAACCCCTAACATTTTCTTAAAAGCCCTCCACATATTTTATAAAAGCCCCTCACAATTTTCATATAACACCCTCCAATTGAGTTAAAATTGAAATCGATTTTAGGGGCATCTTTCTAAAATTGTTTTATAAAATTAAAGGATTTTAAAATTGAAGGTTTTAATTGTTTAATAGATTTGATTTAATAGTTATTTTAGGAAAATTTATAAGCCTTATATATATATATATATATATATATATATATATATATATATATATATATATATATATATATATATATATATATATATATATATATTATTTTACGATCGTTTTGAAAATTGAATTATTTAAAATGGAAAAAACATTGGTGACTCAAATTAAAAGTGCACATAGAATTCCATAAATTTAACACGAACTAATTAATTGGTTTATACTAGCTTTAAAAAGTCCGATATATGTATAAAGAACACATTGATGTCCAAGATAATTATTAAGGTTTTAATTTAAGTCTTAGAGTGAATAATATGTATTAGAAAATAGGGTTTAAAAGAATGAGAAATGTTTAATATAGTCCATACTTATTCATAGTCCCAATGGACTAATCTTAGTATTTTGATCAGTCTCATCAATGGTCCAGATTGAAATTTAAAATTTTGGGCGGAGTGTCATTTTCGTAATTAACATATGATGCTTTTACAATCATATGTGATAATATGCTGAATTACATGTGATTGAATATTAAAATTTCCAAACTATGTTTTTATTTATTGATTTTATTGAACACTATCTATCATACAAAATAAGTGTAATTAAAAATTTAGATATATTATTACCAAAAATATGTTTATTATTTGCTTAAGAAAGTTAGTTTTAAAAAATTAATCAAACTTATAACATAAAAGATTATTGGTGGAGGCGTACGAGGGATTAATAAATGAAGTCACGTTAAGTTATAGGATGGTTTCATTCATGTTAACTAAGCCACGACTTTAGTGGTGGATGAGAATTAAAGTTAGAAAATAAGAATTGAAAAAAAATACCCCTTGATCGTTTTGTACGTGTTCAACATGTGATGTGAGGGATAGCCATTTTTGTGGTTCAGCAACAAGCGTTGTATGCTCTTAATTAAATGCCTTCACAAATGTTAGGTTTCCTTTGTTTTCTAATAGTTTATGTGCCCTAATATGTTACCTTTTATTAAGAAGTGGTTCTAATGTTTAAATGTTAATTTATATTTTGTTATTTATTTTTGGGCAAATTGCCGAGAAAGGTAACTAAAATATCTAAATTTGTCAATAAAGATAACGTCAATTTTTTTGGGCCAAGAAAGGATTATAAATATTAATTTTTGACAAAAAAGGGAATCCTTAACTTGTTTAATAGGTAACCCGTAAAAAATTGATGATGTGGCAAAAACTTTAAAATTTATTTAAATAAAAAGCTGACATGGCTAATTAGTTTTATTTTAATTTTTTTCTTTTTTCCGACAAACTCTTTCAGGTTCTCTTTCAGATCTGCTCCTCTTTCATGTTCTCTTCTCTATCTAATCTCTCTGCTACCAGCCTACCACAGAAGCTCCATCGCCACGCGTACTCCACCACCACCGAAGCTCCATCGCCACCGTAGGTCCACTGTCACTATCGTCTTTCCGCCTTCGCTCCACCATCACCGTAGCGCCACTGCACTGTCATCTTCCCGCCACTGCAACCACCGTTGCTTCACGGCTATAGTGTTCTCTTAGATCTGCTTTCCACCGCCGCTGTCGTGATCTATTTAGAGCTTAAGAAGACCGTATATTTCGTCTCTATTTAGGGTTTCACCTATTTAGGGTTTCTTGACTTTAGGGTCTTCAGATATGTGGCAGCGATGGTTCATGCGGCGGTGGTTTGTTGGTGTTTGGAAGCGTCGGTGGTTCATGGCCGCGGTGGTTTGTTGATGTTTTGCAGCGGAGGTGGTTCATGGCATAAGAACATCCCTCCTTTTTTTTCCAGATATCTCTCTCTCTTTTTTCCTCAGTTGTGTTTGTGTGTGTGAGAGTATTGTTTCAAGATCTACAACTTTGAATGTGTTGATCTGTTTTAAATTTCATTGATTTATTTCTTTGTTTTTCAGATTTGGAGTTGAATATGGGATTTAAGTTTGAATGAGTTGTTCTTCGAGATCTCTCTCTCTATTTCTGTTGTTCGAAGTTTCAACGCCACTGTCTGTTCTTCGACATCTCTCTCTATTTATGTGTTTGTTGGTGTTTGGTGTTTGTTGGTGGTTCATGGTAACGATGGTTCATGGCCGCGGTGGAGGTCATGACACCGGTGATTTAAGGCGGTGGTGGTTCAAAGATGGAAATTATTTCAAGAACATGGACATAAATTAACAAACACAGACATAAAATCTAATTAATTAAATTATTAAACACAAACACAAATTCTTATTAAAAATTAATTAGAAAAAGTAAAAATTATTAAATAAATTCTTAATTAAAAATTGAACAAGTTGTTTGCCACATGTATTGCCACGTCAGCATAAGACATGACATGCATTGACTGAACTGCCATGTAGGTTGCCACGCCACTAGTAACCTGCTGACTAGGTGGTTAGCAGGTTTAATAGGTCATCGTACCCTTTTTTTATCAAAAATTAAAATTTATAATACTTTCTTGGCCTAAAAAAATTGACGTTATCTTTATTGGCAAATTTGTATATTTTAGTTACCTTTCTGGGTAATTTGCCCTTTATTTTTTGAAATATTTGAACTAGATTGTAATTATCTGTTTTATTATAATTTATATCTATTTTATTATAATTTATATTCAAGAGTAAATTGCATAAAAATACAATAAACTTTGTTTCAGTTACTATTGTATACAACCAATTTTTTTCTAAAAAATTATACAATCAACTTTCCTAATTCATCCATTGTATACAAACAACTTTTTTATGTGTCTAGTTTTTAGTTACCGGTGTATACAATGACTTTGTCATCATTCACATTGTATACAACAGCTTGCATGCATTGAAATGATTATAAAATTTGATTGGATTATTTTTTAAAATAAAAAGTTAATTGCATACAATAGTAACTAAGACAAAACTAATTATTTTTTATGCAATTTACCCTATAATCAACCATTACTATTTATCAAAAATCTTGACTTTTCTAACTATAAAATAATATATTAGAATAATAATATATCAAATCATAATAATACAGTGAATTAAAACTAAAATATTTAAGAAATATGTGTGACAGCGTGCAATGAGAGGAGAAGACCATCTATGTAGAGGAGTGGAGGAACACATGTTAGCGTGAACTGGTTAATGAATTAGCCTGATTCTTATAGGAGAATTAATCATGAATTTTGTTAAGAGGTAATAAAAAGGTATTTATGTCGTTGACCAATTTAATGATTTAAACGTTTAAGATGTTTCCAAATCTTAATTAAAAACAAAAATAAATAGTCTTTACATCTAAACCTTCTTATCAAATCATATTTAAGATGTGTTGATACATTTTTAGAAAAACAAAGGACCTCTTAGTCTATTAATATAAAAGCCTAAATATAATAGTCTTTTAGATATGGGCAATAAATTGTTTAAAACGGGACGAGATCAATTTCATAGCGAATCAGATTAAAAATCGAAAAATACCGATATTAAAGACTTCAGACTAGATTGTACATACATCAATCAATATCAGTTCGCACCAATCAATTTCTGATCGATCCAATTGTACCAAAACAATTTGACCAAATTGCGAATTTTTGTTTCGTTTAAATCATAAACCTCACCATCTTATTAACCTAACAACTTTTTCCCTTGATTTATTAGGTTAACGAGTTAATTTCACCGCACGTTGCAGCAGAACTTCAGAGGAACTAAATATAGAAAGAAACATCAAAACATAAATAGTGTAAATTAAATGACAAAAAAATATAGGAGTATGATGTGTTATTTGGTTCAAAATTCAAATTAATTCGTGTTTTATCTTTCATATTACATTAAACATAACCAACAAAGAAAAAAGAGAGCTCTTATATAATTAGTATAACATTTTCATCTATTTTAAAATACATTTAATAATCATATTATGATAAACTTTATATTGACGCATAGGTAACAATGATACGATCGTAATTATATATAATTATATCCGTAACAAATATTATATATTAAAGTTTATAAAAGATTAACAAATAAAATACAAAATTGGTTATTTAAATAAGAGTATGAATATAAAATAAATAAAAAAGGCGTGACAAAAAAATCACTATTGAAGGCACTGAAACTATGAAGATTCGAACATGCGTTTCTACCTCTATTTACATAAGCCTTAACCAAATCAACCACTGTGTAATTCATTAATCTGATCAACTTATTATATATATAACATCAAAGCAGGCACCACCAGTTTATTAGTTAATGAGTTAATTTCACCGTGCGTTGTAGCGGAACTTTAGATGAACAAAATACGGAAAGTAACATCAAATTATAAATAGTGTAAATTAAATGACAAAAAAACAAAAACAAAAAATATAGGAGTATTATGTGTTATTTGGTTCGAAATTCAAATTGATTCGTGTTTTATTTTTCATGTTACATCTAACATAACCAACAAATAGAAAAAGAGAGCTCTTATATAATTGATATAACATTTTCATCTATTTTAAAATACATTTAATAATCATATTATGATAAACTTTCTATCGACGCATAGATAATAATGATACGATCGTAAATATATAATTATATCTGTAACAAATATTATATATTAAAGTTTATAAAAGATTAACAAATAATATACAAAATTGGTTATTTAAATATTTTAATAATAAGAATAAGATTATGAATATAAAATAAATAACAAAGGCGTGAGAAAAAAATCACTTTTGAAGGCACTGAAGCTATGAAGACCCACACGATTAACAGGTAAGTTGACGTTAATAGCAGGTCTAATTCTGCGATAAAAGGGCTCTGTTTCCGAACAAATTTGTCTATCAGTCATGGGGATCACATTAATAGGAATATAGGTTGTCCGGAGGGTCACTACTTACACCCCGAACGAACTCAAGCACCACAGTAAGCTGTCAGCTTATCCGTCCCAGTGTGAACTCTTGAAATACTGAATTCAACCAATGTCTTCTTATATTTCTTAGTGGCAAAGCCGCTCATTGGCAATTTTTATTTTGTCTTCAAGAAATTCTCTAGAGGACAACCAATACATTATAATAGTTAAGTGTAATGGACGTTAAGATGTCACTATGATACTTTGTTTTCTCTAGAAAAAAAATAATGTTTAGTAATTTAACTTTTTATCATCGTAACCACGTGTCCACCTTTTAGATAATAACCAATAAGTGTTCATATGCAACCAGTTATATGTCTACAGAAAATTATTTCCTTTATATATTAGGAAAACACAAAAATTATACATGTACATATATAAGAGTAAACTAAGTTTTCGGTACTTGAAGTAACATGGTGAGAATAATCGAATTAGCAACTTCTGTTTAGAGGATCTTAATCAATAGTAACATCCAGATTATTCTAGTACTTATAGTATAGTCTTTATGATTAAAATTGCTTTCGTTAAAGATATTCGATGTTTTATTGACATTCAGATATGATAGATAAATCAATCCTGTTGAAAAAATATTTGGATGACGATGATGTTAGCAATGTTAATTTAACTCTTGCTAATACTTTGTAACATGTTAGATGATATAGAATGCATACTTGTTTCAAGTCTTACTAAAATTCCAAACTCAAAATGGCAGGTGCCAAGAAGGATGCAGCCTCTTGTATGGTATCAAGATAGCTCGTTGGAGATGGGTAAGGGATATATGATTCATAATGTGTTCACTTTTAATAAGTCGATGTATGAGCCGAAACAAGAACCAAAATCATACGCGTTTTTGTTTTTAAAAATAGTCAAATGTGTATATTTTTAGAATAAAAATCATAAAAATTAGATTCTTACATCATTCGTGTATTAGCTGTAAAAAGGTGATCGAACTAGTTTTTACATTAAAAGAAGTCATGATCGGTTCTCTAAGAGTATTGGATGTACCCTCGGCACACAATCGGTACTCCGACATGGTGGTCAATACCGATGGCAAACATCACTCCCACCTTTTTGGTACCCACTCAGCATTTTACTCCCAACCCAAGGAGAGAGAGAGAGAGAGAGAGAGAGAGAGAGAGAGAGAGAGAGAGAGAGAGAGAGAGAGAGCCTACAAAGTTTTTTATTTTATTTTGTTTTTTTCGTTGGTCAAATGGATGTTAATGTGTTGTGTTGAGTTAGTCCTATCAAAATATCTCCCAACCTACAACTCCCACCTATTTCCAGACCATTTTTTTAACTAAGTTTAGTTTATAAATTAATCTTTTTTTAACCACCTCATAGTTTTGGTTATTAATAAATAAACGTAATCATACAATATTAAATCAGTATGAATATTCCTAACAACTTTGTCTGTTAGTTGACTCATGTAATAAAATTACATCGATAAACTTGGTCACTATATGATGCGAAACTTAAAATAATATAATATACTAGCTAATATTTAGTTTTTTTAATCACTTTAGATAATTTATATGAAGCCACATCGATCTTCTATCAATAAATAAATAGGTGAATATATATGCTGCTAGCAGCATCTAAGTTAGTTGTTTCCACACACACTTAAGCAAATAATGATTGTCATTATCTTTTATTAAACAGATATTTGAGTGTAACAACATTTAACGTAGTGTAGACAAGACGTTCTATCTAATCCCCAACACCCTAACAACTAGGCTAGGTCATATTGATGGTTTCGAAATGATTTTTATTATATATAAGATAAAAAGAATTTGTATAATGATACATGTTAATAAATAGAAATTTAAGAGACCCAGATTGTCTAAAAAAGAAGGTAAAGCACGCATTATGTCTTAATTAAAGAAGAAAACAAAGTTGGATATACGTGTTTTGACAAATTAAAAGGTACACCGTGTTAAGAATTTTATTTCATGACAAAGTCAAAATGCATTAAAAAAAAAGATGAAAATTTATGTAAGGTTTGAAAATTGAAACCTCAATGGATGTAAAATCAAACATCAAGGCTTGTTATATTAAATGAC
Organism: Pulicaria dysenterica; assembly: GCA_947179395.2. Lineage (NCBI taxonomy): Eukaryota > Viridiplantae > Streptophyta > Magnoliopsida > Asterales > Asteraceae > Pulicaria > Pulicaria dysenterica. The sequence goes on from OX359295.1 coordinate 52,953,218, forward strand.
TAATTGGGTAATTAAATAATATCATAGTTTAACTTTATAATCAACAACTAATGATATCCGTTAACATTCTTAGAGTTAATACTATATTTATAAAGGATGAATACTATATTTAGTGTTAATACTATATTTACTATTAATATTATGTTTTAGTGTTAAAAATATCATAATCTAAATTTATAATCAATAATATTGCCCCCTCTCTTAGCAGCCTCGCTAAGAATCCTACCTCCCAACCTTTTCATCCCCGCAATCCGTTTGAGCATCCCGCGGAAAAGAGGAGGGACACTAAAAATTAACACACACCCCTACCTCAATCCCCAATGCGCCAATACCTCCACCCTCTAGCTTCCTCCATCGGTTTGACACTCTATCACACCCCTCGTTTTCTTGTCTTTTTCTCTATCTCTCTATTTTTTTCTTTATCCTTTCATATAATCTAAATTAAAAATAAAAAGAACTAGGAGAAGAACTAGGAGAAAAATTAAGAAAGAGTGAAACTAGGTTGTAAGGCATGAAAGAAGAGAGAATGAGAGATGATGTGATAAAAAGAATGGAAAAGCTATATAGTTTGTCAAATAGCATATTTCGGTGGTTTGGTTTTCTATTGTTGGTGTTGTGGTCGGTTTTTATTAAAGTTCTTGATGGTTAAAGCTTTGATAAAATGTGGTCCTTTTAACTAGTGACATATATAATAAAAGGATATATAAAAATATAATAATATTTCTATTAGTCTTTATAGACTAAGAATCTATATATTTCGTTAGGTAGGATCAAGAGAAAATAAGGACTATAAGATTTACGCTTTTAAAAATTGATACAATAGCTATAAAAATAAGATGTATTTATTGGATGTATTTACAAAATTAGATATGTTTACTATATATATGCTATTTTTGCATTTGTTTATAATAAAATTTAATTTTTTTTTATGTTATTATAAATTAGAAAAAAAGATAATTTTGTCATTTTTCTTAATTTTTACCGTCATACTTTGTGTACCACGCGAGAATAATGTTCTTGAATCTTACCCTATTCTAAATTCAGACTTAGATATTTACAATTCTGGCCAAACCACCATTTTTCTTCTTTTACTAACACTCCTAAATTCTCATAGTTAAAATACGAGTAATAATCCTTTCTCTCACACCACACTCTTAACACCATGACGTGCAAAAAAGAAAAAGAATGATACGTTGTATTATTAATTAAATATAAAAACAATAATATTGTATTGTATAAAATGATATTTTAGGTAGAGTTGATAGTATCCGAGTATTTCGGTGTCGTATACCCAAAAATAATATTAAAAAGGGTGTAAAAATATAAATTAATATCGGGGAAATCATAAAAAGTAATAAAAAAAATAAAAAAAAGGAAAAGAAAATCTTATCATCGGATCCACAAGAAAGTGAGAAAGCTATAAATGCCTTGTTGGTTTCATATAGCTTCCTTTCACCTTCTCTCAACGACCAAACTAATTTTACTTCCCCTTTTCTTCTCTCTGCCTGGGTTAACATTACAATACACCCAACGTGACTAAACCCGTGAACCTTCAAACCCTCTCTGCCTCCTGCATCCTTCAATCTATAACATTCAATCAACCCTTTCTTTCACAAACCCTCATTCAAAAATGGAGTTTTACACATACCCATCTCCTCCTATGCCTTCCTCTTCACATATTTCTTCTTTTTCATTCGGAAATTTGGTTTCCAAAGTCAAAGATTTCTTCAGTTCTGCACTTTCTGTGATTCTTGGGAACGTTTTCTCTGCAATTTTCACCTTCTTCTTCGCATTAGGTGTGTTTTTTCTCTGCTTTCTCATTGATCCCGATGATGATTGGCCGTTGATTGAGGAAAAATTTAGTATTTTGATGTCGGTTTTGATTATTTTTAAATTCAATTGGGATTTCGGTTTTTTCTCCCTATTTCATACGTGCTTGATTGCCAATCTGTGAAACTAGGGTTAGAAACTGGGGGATTCCCATGTAGAAACATCATGAAACTTGAATTACTAGTTTTTATAACTTCTTGGCTCTTAATTGAAGCTAATCGTTGGTTTTGTTAACCTGCAGTGGGTACTTTATTAGGAGCAATGACTGGTGCTTTGATCGGGCAAGAAACTGAGAGTGGATTTGTTAGGGGTGCTGCAGTTGGAGCCATTTCTGGTGCTGTTTTTTCAATCGAAGTATTCGAATCTTCTCTTCTTTTGTGGCAATCTGATGAATCTGGGATTGGATGCCTTCTCTACTTGGTGAGCAATTCTATTCCTGCAGTCATATGGTAGCTCAAGTGTTTTGAATCCAAAACCGTCGAAGAAACCTAGGCATTAATCTTAAGTTATGCCTAAAAAGTTGCTGATAGATGAGGAATTCACAAGAATTCATTTCAATACACATCTCAATGTTGCTAAAAAAGCCTTCTTGCCCAATTTTCATCCAAGATTTCTTGAAATATTTAGTCATTATGTAAAGATGAGTTGATAATGAAACAGTGATAAGTCATTGGGATTTCGTTCACTTTTAGTCTTGTCTATATAACAAACTGATATGTAATCCACACTTATGTAGATTGATGTGATTGTAAGCTTATTAAGTGGGAGGCTTGTTCGTGAACGGATTGGTCCTGCTATGTTGAGTGCTGTACAAAGCCAGGTAAAGTTTGCAAGATATCATTAAGCCTAATTTGTTTGTTTTTTGAAAGTTTAATGTGAAATAAGCGATTCCCGCTTTCTTATTGTTGATCTTTTGGCCTTTATTTAGATGGGGGCGGTTGAAGCGAGATTTGATGAGGTTCAAAACATATTTGACATTGGTAGTGCTAAAGGCCTACCTGAATATTCAGTTGAAAAGATACCTAAGATCACTGTCACAAGTGAAAATAATTTGGATGATTCGGGCGAGAGAGTCTCATGCTCAGTATGTCTTCAGGTAACAAAACTTCCTTCTAAAACTGTTTAGAGCTTCTTATTCTGATTATCTAGTTATGAGTCATTTTTTAACAATCAAGTTTTATACAGCTTTTTATCAAGTTCTTTTCACTAGAATGTCGCCTTTTGTCATGTTATATATTAATTCGTTTAAGAATCAGAAATGTTATCTGCTTATTACAACTTCAAACAGCAGAAATGCATCAAAACACTATCTTCTACAGCCCTGGCTTTCACAACACACACTGAACATCCTCTTAGCTTCTGGCTTTTCAATACAGTAGTAGTTTCTTTTTGGAAGTGATCATAAATCTTCTGCTGATGTGTCTGATATTTTCTTCAGGATTTTCAACTAGGAGAGACTGTAAGAAGTTTGCCACAATGTCATCACATGTTTCACTTGCCTTGCATCGATAAATGGCTGGTAAGACACGGATCTTGTCCATTATGCAGGCGTGATCTCTAAAAAGAATCTTTTATTCTCTGTAAATTCCCAAAAATGATACTTTTTTTCGTATTCTAACACAGTTGTTTCTTGATTTGTCGATATACTACATTTTGTTTTGTACACGATAGTATATGATTATGTAGTTAGGTTATACAATATATGTATCATGATACATTCAAGACTCCATTACTTATATAGAAACTTAACATTCTATTTCTAGCCGCTCTCTGTATACTCTAGTAAATGTTTGTTCTATGGAGCTTTGTTGGCAATATTAATCATCCCCTTTGTTCGTTTTTGGACATTCTATGATCGATCTTTTTACTAGTTATGTTGATGACTAACAAATAGAGGAGGGATGTAGCTAATGTACAAGTTTTATTGCATGAAATACAAGTAATAAAAGCATAGTTGGGTGGTTGGGATGGTTTTGGTGACCAAGGTAAGGATTCTATTAATGGAAAGAGTTGGGGTTGGTATTAGGTAGGTATTCATTAATGAAGAGCTCATCCCATACCCATCCCTACTCTACATATGAAAAATATCCATGCACTTGTGTGCTTTAGCGACGGCTGTATCAAAAATTCAATTTTGACTTGCTGAATGTCAAATCCGTAGGCTTTTGAAAGGGATATAGAGTAAGAATATACGTACGTACATGAACATAAATTTATGACAACAAATCAATGCATTGGACTCTTGAAAGTAATCCAATGAGTTTGTGGAGCCAATAGATTATTGATATTCAGATGTCTAAAATCGACCATGAATTTTACCTTTAAGTAATGGTATAGTTTATGTAAAGTGTAAACGTTGCGCTTGAGGCTTATGTTTTCTAGTAACTAATTTAGATACACGTGTAAACACACAATTATAATATTATTCAATTCTGTTTAAACGGGTATGAGGAGGTGATATGAAGATAGTCTAAGAAAGACATTTGGCAAAAAAAAAAAAAGTGGAAATAGAAAATAAAAATAATAGAGTAAAATAAAAAAAAGTCCGAAAATTTAAGTATCTACATAACTAGATATATTAAAAATGTATCATGAAACTGATATTACTAAATAATTAAATAGATACCTAAATAAAATGAGATGATAAGTCCATACTTTATTAAGTATAACTTCTTTTGATGTTCAAAAAAAAAAGTCCATACTTTATACGATTACTTATTTATTAAGTTATTCTTTTAAACTTGGCCTTGTTTTAACGAATATAGTTATGTTTGAAGTGTGGTTTATATAAAGAATGATGGTGGATTAAATTAATGAAGTGGAAGTGTTCTTGAGTTTATTTAGTAATTTTTTGTAAGTTATTTTGTATCTATGAGATCTTAGTTGTGTATAAATTACAACTTATTAAATTTGAATGGTTAGATTAACAAAAAAAATTATCTAAAATCAAATTTGAGTTTTAATATTGAACAAATATAAGATCGAGAATTAATATTAACTAAATGAAAATTTAGGATATATCTTTTGATTAGATTGATGAAATTAGTTGTTTATTAATATTAACTAGATTAATTATCCGTGTAAATATACGAGTAGTTATAAACTTATAGTTATTTACATTATATTATATTTGTTTAGTTAAATATATAACTGTTTTTTTTTAATAAAAAATAACCCAATCAAAAGCTTTTTCAAAGTTAAAAGAGTTTTATATTAATTTTAGTCAACAATTAAAAGTAAATAATAACAAATTTAGAAAGAATTAAAATTTAATTACGATAATATTTGTAATATATAATAACGATAAATAAGAACAATAATTTTAATATCTATAATAATTTAATATAACTTATTATAAATATAGCCTAAAATTAATTAAAGTTTATATTATTAAAAGATAAATCATATCAATATGAAAATATCAATGACTTAGTTATCTATAAACTTCAAACCACGAGAAAAATTAAACTAAAGAAAAATATGTAAGTTATTATCTTAGCCATTATTTCCTATCTATATAATAATTAATTTGAGTAAAACCTTAAATCTTTAAATCTTCTAGTCTTTTTCTAATCTAATATATATAAAAGGCTAATTTGAAAAAAATTATTAAATGATCTAGACCTTTCATTTAGTAAAAAATTTAATCTTAACCGTTCACTTCTTTAATTATAAAATTTTGATTTTGACTTTTTTGAGTCAAACTAATACAACTAATCAATACGAATTAAGATAAAGATAAACCTTAATCAAATTAATAATAAATATTATCGGGATTAAAATAATTTAATAATATAATAAGATATACCTAAATCGTAAACCAACTTAATATATACACATGTATATATTTTTTGGTTTTATTTCTTACGTAGACTTTTTGCATGTTATTAAAGACAATGGATGCAAGAGAGAGTTTAATAAGTCCGATATATAACTTAAAATAAATCAATTTTGATTTTATATAGTTAAAACTAAAACTCATTTTTAAATTTATATGAGATAAGATTATATTTAACTTTATTATTTAATATATCTAAAGCTAATTCTAAATCTAAGATTTATATATATATATATATATATATATATATATATGTGTGTGTGTGTGTGGTTCTATAAGCTCGGCACATCTCCCTTTATTAGTAAAAATATAAATCAAATATTATTTGTATTAAATTTGGAATTTACATTCAGTTCCTTAAAAATTCTTTAATGTTAATAATAACTAGATTAAATATTTGTGTATTATTCACTGAAATTTATATACAACAACAACAACCGTACCCAAATCCCGTAACACTGAAATTTATATAAAATTCTTTTAATTTCTAAGAAAGTTTGAAATTGTACTATCCTTTTACTCATACAAAAACAATCACAGTTTTAGCTACGCGTGGAAATGTAAAATAATACTTTCATATAAATAATTATATATGGTTATCCAAGTCTAAGATTGAGCTATTCTTTTCGTTCATACAAAAAAAACAATCACATATTTAACTAACCAAATATGACATGATATTTTCATATATATAATTATAATTACCCGTATGTTTACACGGACATTTAAACTAGTCTTTTATATATGATTAGTTTGATTTAATAAAGTCAAAATGGATTTTTTTGGGTCTGGATTCCCAGGTGATTGGGTTATTTTCTGGGCCTACGTACTTGGGCCGATACCACTTCGCTACTGTGTGCCTGGGTCGTTACTCAGTACTCACTTACTCGTTAAGTCAATTTCAATAGATTTCATTTATTACTATCTTTTCTTTCATTTGAATATTTGACCTTGTATACTTGTTTGTTTTTTTAAAAATAAAATAGATTATACAAATTCAATAATCTCATATTATTTATTTGAATTTGAATGAATTTAAAAACTTCAATCTAATGGTATTATGACTCGGTCGTATAGCAATTGAAAACACTTGGACAACCTGTTAAACGTCATTACATCTTGACCCAACATCCTTGATTATTAGATTTCAACGCCATTGTCAAAAGTCTATTCAAACCTCCAACAATTCATATATAATCCTACTAGTTTGGTTTTTATGTATATATATTTGAAAATTGAAATAATTTGTATATGTTTGTTTTTGCTTAATTTATTATTATTTATTAATCTTAGTAGTCTGGCTGTTATGTACGTACTTAAGAGAGAAAAAATTGATTATGATTCTTCAAACATTTTACAGAAGGGAAATAAAAGTTGAAAATGATACCCGGTGAGAGGGCGACAAATAAAAAAAAAAACAATTTCAAAAATATAATAGACTTTTATTTGCCAGGAAATAATGCATGTTAAAATTAAAGAAAAGCGCTAATGTTTTGGGCTTATGTGCCGTCCTACAAAAATTAGACTTGGTCAACGGTCAAGTCTCAAAACCATTTAAGAATGTATATATATAAATACATATATCAAGCTACATATTTACCTTTTCAGATGTTTTGTCTCTTATTCGAGATTAAAGTTTAGATCGAATTTTGGCGTGATCAAGTTTGTTCTACATTATATCATTTTATAAATTTTTTAAAGTTGTGAAGTATGCAATATCTCTATTGACATCTTAGATTTTTTTGAATTTAATTTAAGTATAACTATAAAGGGAGGGTTATTATGAGAATTAATATTTAGATGAGAATGAGAAAATAAATCTTAGTCATTAATTAGGTACCGTTTGTTTCACCATAATGTGAAAGAATGAAAATTATTTTAATTTCATCTATATTAGTTATGGAATGACATTCCTTTACCTAAAAGAATATAAATATTTCAAAGAATTTAATTATCTTTCAAATAATGTTACCAAACGCAATATACAACGTAATTTGATTTCAATTCTATTATATTCCTTCACATTACGGTGAAACAAACGGGACCTTAGATGTTGATCAATTAGATCTAACGATCGTAATCACCCCCGCAATTAATGGTTGAGTTATGAATATAATGAGGGGCAATTGTAGACCAGACGATTAATTCAAATTGAATGCCAAGATTAAATCTCTCATTCTCACCTAAATATGTATTCTCTTTCAAATCTCCTACTAAATATATGTATATATATATATATATATATATATATATATATATATATATATATATATATATATATACATATATTTAGGGGATGGTTCAAACGAGAACTGTTTTTCTTACGAGAACTGCGAGAACCAATCTTAGTCGTTGATTTGATAAAGTGGATTCATAGATGTGGAGCGTGAGGGGATTAAGTTTGACAGGGTGCATGTGATAAATTCATGGGTGGGCAATGACATTGAAGAGGGGGAATTGAACGGCTCAAATTGGTTCTTGCGGTTCTCGTACGAAAAACGGTTCTCGTTTGAACTTTTACCTATATATATATATATATATATATATATATATATATATATATATATATATATATCAAACATCTTAGGTCCTGTTTGTTTCACCGTAATACGAAGGAATGAAAATAAATTTAGTTTCATCCATGTTAGTTATGGAATGACATTCCTCTACCTAAAGGAATATATATACTTCAAAGAATTTAATTCCTTTTCAAATAACGTTACCAAACGCAATATACAACGGAATTTGATTTCAATTCTCATTATATTCCTTCACATTACGGTGAAACAAACTGGATCTTAGAGTTATTTTTTAGCTAAGAATATGATAAAAAAAATATACAAAAGATACAATTAACTACAAAGTGGTTTCTTAGTATACGTGTGTAATACATGAGTTTTTTAATCTTTTATATATGTGTATAAAGAGGAGGTTATTTCGAAAATGGTATTTTTGTAACAAAAAACAAAAAAACCTAAAAAAGATGCAATCATATCATGTGTATCTATAAATTCAATAAATTTATATATGATTGTACATTTTATAGAGTGGTTCCAAAGTTTTCAGATAATTTAAGTTCACGAATGTGAAGTAGATTAAAGTTTTGACAAATTTATCTGTCAAAATTTTTTATTATTTATCGACCCAAGTTTTTCAGATGCATTCAAATTAAGATACACAATCACGGATTTACTTATTTCGCACAATAAAATTAAGTCTCAGTGTAACCTTTTCGTGACACACACTTCCAAAAATACACACTCTCTTCGCGATGCGTACGTACAAATATATGTTTGTATATTAATAAACATCAAAACAAATCACTGAAAGCAATATGAAACAATTTATATTGCCGGCTTAATTAGTAGAAAGAAAGACCACAGTCCTTCCAATTCCCTATTTCTCTTACCTCAATTTGCTTCTACAAGTTCTTCATGAGCAAGAACACACACAACTTGGATTTGAATGAAGAAGATGAAGAATCTATATACAGATATTATGAGAACTTAGATCTTGATTTTTGAAAAAGAACACAGATTTCATGTCACAAATGGCAGATAAGCCACCTTTGTCTTCATCCACACAGTTACAACCACCATTTTCAAATGAAGAGGTCCATGATTCAATCATAAGCAACAAGTATTTATTGGTAACTCTTATTGTTTGTAGCCTCGTCCTCTTTGTTGCCATCGTGTTATGTTTCTGTAATAAGAAGAAGGTTTTAGCAGGATTCAAGCAACGAATCATGAATAAAAATGGTTAGTTTATCCAACTTTTGAAGGTTTTGTTATCGTAATTTGATTACTGAATCTAAATTTTCAATAATTGGATTTTGTGTTTGGCAGAAGTAGATAAGATAGATGCTCAAGAATTAACGTTGAGGAAATTTCAAGTCGAAGAGCTAGAAATCGCTACAAATAATTTCTCGAAAGAGTGTCTGATAGGATCTGGTGCATTTGGTAACGTATATAAAGGAACATTCGAAGGGTGTACAACCCTAGCGATCAAGAAGGCACGTGATGATTCCTATACAAGCACACGAGAATTCCGAAATGGTAAACCATGACTTATATATAACTAACCTTTAATCATGCTTTTGTTTTCTTTTCTTAACCATAATATATGTTCACTTAACATAGAGGTGAAGCTACTCTCAAAGGTGAAGCATCGGAACCTCGTTAGTTTAGTTGGCTACTGCGAAGAAACCGGTCAGTGAAACCCTATCTTTTGTCATTAAGTCTGTAAATCGACATGGATATAAATTCGATTTCATCATCAATCTGAAAATAGGAACAAAAGGAGTGCAAATATTGGTTTACGAATATGTACCAAATGGCTCATTGCTCGAACATATTGTGGGTAAGGTTATTTATCATATTGTGTTACTATAATATCTGTACAGGGACAGAGCTATATACCGCGGATTTTTTTGCATGATTTTAGTATAATTTACGTAAAAATTTTAAATATGAACCTATTGATTTTGTTTACAAACGTTATTAATTTTATCTATGAACCCTTTTTAATCCGCCTTGTTATATTTTTAGCTCCGTCCATGTGTTGATATACATATATGTGTGAGTGTGTGACTTAGCCCTAATCAAGTAATATGCTAAAAGGCAGGGATAGAAGACCATTATCATGGAGGCAAAGAGTGAATATAGCCATCCAAGCTGCTAAGGGTAGGCATGTGTATTTATATGTAACCAAAATCAAACCGAAAATTTTATCAATGGGTCAAATACAACAAGGCATACCCAAAATGTTGTCATAATTTTATGTTTGTTGTATACTTTCTTTTGGTTTTCAGGCATAGCTCATTTGCACGAAGGAATTAAACCGAGCATAATCCACCGAGACATAAAACCGAGCAATATTCTCATTGGAGATGGGTTTCAAGCCAAAGTTTCGGACTTTGGGTTAGTTAGAACGGGCCCAGTTGGTGATAACTCGTATGTTAGTAGTCAGATTAAAGGGACACCGGGTTATCTTGATCCAGCATATTGTACAAGTTTTCATTTGAGCCCGTTTAGTGATGTTTATAGCTTTGGGGTTATCCTCTTACAACTCATCGCAGCTCGACCTGCTGTGGACTCGAACCGAAGTCGGTGTAGCTATCACATAATTGATTGGGTCAGAAAGTTTCCGCTTCAGTTGAAAATTTCTTTTAGAAAATTGAAATGCTCAAGAAATGAGTTTTATAATAAAGTCCAAGGAGTTATATTGTAATTTAGTAATAATACGAGGGGGTTATGCTTAATATTATAAAATCATTTTTTCTACAGGCAAGGCCTCATCTCGAGCGAGGGTGCGTTGAAGAAATTTTGGATGCAAATCTCCTGGTAGAGCCATGCAACATGGATATCATGCTAAAAATGGGCCTATTGGGCCTAAGATGTGTAGTCAAAGAGCCCAAACAAAGGCCTACAATGACTCAAGTTTTTGAAGAGTTAGAGGCAGCTCTCTGGACAGCCAATAGCGCCGCCCACCACCAGCCGCCGCCACCACAACGGTCCCTTGCAGCACCAGCCGCTGGTAGGCCGTCTAAACTCCAAACTAGTCGAGCAACGGATCATGATAGTTGGGTAAGTTTAGATGGTATTGGGCTTCAAAGATTTAGTGTGGACATGGATAGTCTCTCTTTCAACAGCACAAGTTTGAGATGTTTAGAAGCTGATAGTCTTGTCTTTCATGTGAACGACGAGGGTAAAGCCGTTCATGAGGAGACGAGCGTTTTTACGGATGATTATTTGAGTCACGGTCGAAAATGATATACAATATTATAAATAATGATAATGATTTACCGATTATACAAGTTATTGTTTTAGTCTATGCACTTGAGATAGTTGGGTTACAAGATAACAAAAAAAAGAGGAATTAAATTTGTGGGGAGAAAAATCAATGCTTAACAAGTTAAAGGACTGCTTGGGGATACAAGATAACAAGATAAAAAAAAAGAATTAAATTGTATATGATAAAAAGGAATTAAATTTCTGAGAATAAGTTTTTCAAGATTTACACAAGTTTCAAATGATTCCTTTAAAATCTCCATGGCCACACTTTAAGCTATCTCCCTCCTCAAGTTTCTGCATTTCTTTACAATTTCTCTTCCATCTTTCCATCTCCCACAAACAAAGTAATCAATTTTCCCAAGCTAGGGTTCTAAATTATACATCAAGGAATTATAATTAGAGATGGGATATTAACTTTATAACCTTCACTTAAATCCATCCAACCACATTGGTGCCGCCATGGTCCTAGGCGGTTGATGACAGTGCTGCCGGAGTTTTTTCCCTTAAAGATTGATGCCACCACCTCTAAGAGACAGAGTAGGGCCTTTCCATGAGCTTGCTTTACTAACTAGATTCAAGTCTAGAAATATAACTACAACTGTAATATCATCATGGAAATGACGCCTTACTCCCCTGTCGATTTTCTTCAAATCTGTGTACCTCATCTCCCTCTTCTTTGCTGCATCTTGTAGGGCGGTTTTCACCAGTCTTCTAGCAATTCCCTGCATCAAGAAAAACCCAGCTAACACTCATTAATCACTCCACCATGATTTTCAAGAATGTCTAATAAGGTATAGTGACTTACTTTACGTGCATTGTTTTGCACTATATCAACAGCTTCTTGATTGCTAAGATGTTCCCAAAGCCCATCAGATGCAAATATGAGAAATTGATCATTTGGTTGGATTTCATGCATGGATATTGATGGGTCAGCAGTAAGTATCGGCCTCCTGATAGGATCACGAAGACGAAACTTAGCATACAGTGGTTCCCTATTAAACTCTGCCTTCTTTAGGTATACATCACCTATAGATCTTGATATCTGCAGCACAATTACAAAAAAATGAGAAAATGAACTAGGAATGATAAACAACAAGAATCATGAAAACAATTTCTCATTGTTTATCATCTTTACTACTATATATTAAGAGTATGTTTGGCGGAAATAGCTGATAGCTGGAGCAGGAAGCTGTATATTTTAGTTATATGTGTGTTTATCACAATCGATTATCATATTCTTACTATTCAAACACTTTTTTAACACACAAGAGCTACAACAAACACATAAATCATACCTGTATGAGGCCCTTCACACGCCATACATTATGTCTTAATACTACAATTTGAGGATCATCAGGATGCAAACTATGAAGCTCCTGCCTAACAGACTCGATACTAGCATTATGTTCTGTGGATAGTTGAATGCCAATAACCTCCCCAGTTCCCTTCACGGTTCTTCCCAAAACAGCACGCGAGTCACCAGCATTAGCTATGTAAAGACTTCCATTACAAATAACACCAACCAAACAACAAGTTCCAACAGAAGCTAGTTGTGGTCTAACCATCCATTGTTTAGCAACAACTGATAAAAACCCCTCTTCTGTAGCATGAAAAGCTTTACGAATCACATCCATAGACATTGAATTCTGTTCTGAACAGAATGCTACAAATTTACAAGAACAACATTATTAGTCATCAAATTTCAGTAAACACTTGGCCAAAATTAGATTGATCACTTACTTTTGAGATTCTGAAAAAGATGATCATTGACATATCTTGCAGTTTCAGGTCCACCATGACCATCATAGACTCCAATGAAGGTCCCATAAGGACCAGAATCGAGAAAGCTCAAAGCACCTGATTCAATATGGCTTTGATCTTCAAGCAACATATTGGCTTGAAGCACAGCCATGGAGTAGTCGCCATTTAAGTGTTTTCCAATATCTTGATACCAAAGAAGACCCTCCTGCCGACCAACACCATCCGAACCATCATAACGGTCCGAGGGCAGCCAGCAGGATGTTAGAATTTTCATCAACATTGATAACATCCCTCATCTCTCAACATCCAACATACGGATGTGAAGAACCCTAATATCTTTTCAAATTGCAATCTTCTTCTTACTGTTCGATTACAATTAGTAACTCAATCAGTCAAAGCTAATCTACAATTGAATCATTAAACTAACAAGGTATAATCAAAGTTAGAGTACAAGAACTCAATTTCTAATTCTATTTAAGGAACAAGACAATAGTCAAATCAAATTTTCGGTCAACATTTTGAACAAGACAATGAATTGGTCAAATGAAGAATGGTAAGTAAGAATCTTCAATAACCTACTAGAGAATTTCGAAATATAAAGTCATATAAGAAAAACATTACTTTATCAAGATTAAATAAACCAGAGAGAGAGGAAAAAGACGACTCACAGTTCAAAGTTTGCTTCTTGTTCTTTATATGTTCTTTTTCCTGGGGTTGAGCTAATAAATCATACCAAATGAAACCAGTGAAAATTAGAGGGATATAAGATCAAAACTATGTGGGTTCGGATCTGAAGATCAATCAAACTTCGCATATATATATACACGTATGTATACGTGTATGTATATCTTTTCCTTATTGACCTCTTCCCTCACTTCTTTCTCTATATACATACATGTGTATATATTGTGATGTTTTCTTGTGAGAGAGTAGATACGAAGAGGGGAGAGAGTGAAATGGACAAGAGAGAGAGAGAGAGAGAGACTTGGAGGGGAAGTGGGAGCTCTTTTTCCCTGTTAACAAAATCCCATCTTTTAGATTTTCATAATTCTCAGATTTAATTACATTTTTGGTCTCTGTGATTTACACAAAATTGCATATTTGGTTCTTAGGCTTTATTAATTACGGATTTAGTCCTTGTGGATTACCATTTGTTTCAATCTTGGTCCTTGACACACTTGAAAAGACAAAAGTGCCCTTACCCTCTCTTTTAATTATTTTTTTAATTTTAAAATCATTTCCTTTTATTAATAAATAATCAATTTTAATAATTAAATACTTTTATACCCTTTTTAATTATTTTTCCTTAAATGCACACACACCTATCTCTCTCTCTCTCTCTCGTCCTAGACACACACACATACACACAGTCAACTCTCTCTCTCTCCATCTCTCCCTCTCCCTCTCTCTCTCTCTATTCGCCGTATATGAAAACCACCGTACAGAACAACCACCGTCCTCCACATGAAACCCTAGATTTGGACCACCGCACATGAAAACCACCGCACAGAACAACCACACATGAAAACCACCGCACAGAACAACCACCATCTTCAAACCCGCCACCATCTTCAAACACTCACCATCGCCGGTTTCCATCTAATGTCTTAGAGAAACCCTAGATCTGGACCACCACCATCTCAACCTAGAATGGCGGCGGTGGTTAATCCCCTGTTTTTCCGATCAGAAATACCAGTTTTTGCTTGATTAATCCGGCCACCGTATCCACACAACCACCACCACGAGTCCGCCATAATCTGTGCCCATCGCCACCGTAACCCCAAATGAAACCCAGATCATTGATTTCATATGAAACCCAGATGAAATCGTTGATTTCAGATAGCGGTGGTGGTGAGAGTGAGATGGCGGTGACAGAGTGAGAAAGAGAAGAGGGTGTGTGCGTGAGGGAGAGGGAGATGAATGGCGGTGGATCTAGGGTTTTTTTGTAGGTGGTAGCGGTGGATGATGGTCACGGCGGAGGTGGATGGTGGTAGAGGCGGCGGAGGTGTATGGATGGTGGTAGCTGACTGTGTGCATGTGTGTGTGATGTCCTTCTTAGACCGAGAGAAAGGGAGAGGCAGATATTGAGAGAGAGAGAGAGATTGTGGTGTAGAGAGATAGGTGTGATGTTTCATGGTGGTGAGGTAGAGAAGGTAGATTTCAGAGAGATGATGGTGGTGATGGTAGTTTAATGGTTGCCGGATGTTGAGGGTACAACCGAGATGGTGATGGCCACTGGAGATGGTGATGGACGCCGGAGATGAAGGTGGCGGTGCTAGTTGGAGAGAGGGACATGGAGGATGGAGTGAGATTTGGGGGAATGTGAACTTCTGTAGGGTAAAGTAAATAGTTTATAGTAAACTAATATTTTAATTACTATTTATTAATAAACTAAAATTAGTCACTTATTAATATTTATTAATTTATTAATAACATTAAAATGATTAAAACTTAAAAACAAAAGAATAAATAAAGGACAGAGGGGTATTTTAGTCTTTTTAACTAGGCCAAGAACCAAGATTGAAACAAATGGTAATCCACAAGGACTAATCCGTAATTAATGAAGCCTAAGGACCAAATATGCAATTTTGTGTAAACCACAGGGACCAAAAATGTAATTAACTCTAATTCTTATTTCTTAGTTTAATTTATTTACTTGATCCTTTAGTTTGCTTCACTTTAAATATTTTTAAATAATACAAAAAAATTTATTTATATTCACAAGAAGGAATATATTCATTACACACATTATATATTTTATATTAGATTATATTATATGCATATTATACCGTGTTATTATATGGACTAAGTCAACGTAATTTTGTTTAATCTGCATTAAATGATATAATCGTAGCGACTACTAATGAATGTTTTGCGTTAGACCATGTTCCAATCAATGGCAGGGGTAAACCGTTAACAAAAAATTCATTGTCACCTAGTAGATTTGAAAGATTATTTTCTTAAATATATATGGAGGATGATAGTCACAGCCCTTAGGGCTATGGATAAGAGTAAAAAAAGTAATTTCACTTTTTAAAAATGGAAATCACAACTCATTTGTTCTTAATTATCTTTCCATATATTTCATGGTTTCCTTTTAATTTGTTTTCAACTTTTCATACGTGAAACAAGATTATCATTTTTAAAAACTAAAATTAATTTATTTTTATTCTTATCAACAACCCTTAGGGTTGTTGTTATCAAAATTCATATTATATTTAAAAATAGCAAATGTATTGTTTTGTGTTAAATTTTTACTTTCACCATTCAACACACCATTTAACTCTGTAGTTGTTACCTAATACCGCAACTATTTAATTAAAATTAAAAAGAAAAAGAAACAAAGAAAGAGTGAGATGATTAGTAGTTCTTAACAATTTCAGACTAAATCGTAGAGTGAGAATAAGTTAACAATTTTTGGTATCCAACTAGTGAATTTCAGACTAAATCCACCCTAAGTTGTGATGTGAGTTTAGGCATCGCCAACTTTGATTTAAAAAAAAATTAATTTATAAATCTAAGTCATGAATCTCATGATGCTCAGAGAAAAGAAACTTGTTTGCAATCTAAAAAGAAATACACTTGAATTGTTAGTAGAGTGACTATAGTCTAGAAAGTGACTACTTTAGATAAAAATACAAAATAAGTGAACAATGATGGATGGCTTTATATCCAAGTTGCATTTGTTAGGTAGGTTTCTTCGTAGTTAAGAAGGGTATTCTATAATTTACATAATCTTATTAACATGTTTAGATAATACCTTATATATATATATATATATATATATATATATATATATATATATATATATATATATATATATATATATATATATATATATACTAGCATTATACCCGCCTAATGTGCCCGTGATGAATAGTTTATGTTTAGTAATATGTCGTTTTTAAAAAGGTGATGATTTGCTATCCGCGTGACTCGATATCATTAAATAGGTTTTATTCAGCAACATGTATGTTTTCTTCTATTTCTTTTATTTCCATTAATATGAGAAAAAATATTCCTATTTATGAAATAAGGAGAGATAAAATTAATAAGATCTTAAAATTTGTGTTGATGTTTTGAATAATTTTGTTGATATGCGAGAGTGTGTGTTAGTGTAAGAATTTATTTAATTAAATGAAAAGTTTTAGGTTAAATAGGAAAGAGATTGAAATGTTTATAAATTGGGTGAATAAGATTAATTTGGATAAAATGAATAGTCAAGATGTTGTCGTGATTGAAATTTAAAAACTCTTAAAATGGAAGAGGAGAGAGAAAGTTAAATGGTTTATATAGATAGTATAGATAGTATAAATATATATTATTAATATGTATATATATATATATATATATAATTATATATAGGGTGAGGATCAAGGAAGAACCATTTTAAGATGAACGACAGTGAAAACATGAATAAACTTGTAATTTAGCATTTATCCCTTACGTTCATGTTCACCCATAACTCCCAAAAGTCAAATCTGAATAAATCTCAAAGTTACCATAGAAATTTAGAACACATAAAAAATGAAATCATCAAAGTTAATTGTAAGAGAACCTTGATTTGAACCCTAATTGAATAAAAAAACTAAACAGATGTCATAATCGATTAGAACAAAAACCTTAGAAGATTGCATATGAACCCTAAACTAGATTGATAGTGCTATAAATGGAACAACCTGTAACACCCTCTTTGACGGCCTAGATTAATTAAGGTAATTAATTAATTAATCTTGAAATTTATTTGTTTATGTGAATTATTTGTGAATATATGTTATTGACAAGTATTGGTTGTATTATTTGTTTTATTATTTTAGTTAGAAAGTGATAAATTAAAATAAAATGATGAGGGATGGTGGAGTATTTGAGTAAGCAACCCCAAGCCATACCTCTTTAATTGTGAAGTGAACTTTGTGTATTTGTGTGTGTTTCTTTGGGGTGCTCTCGGCCGAGAAGAAAGAAAGGAAAGAAGAAAAGAAAATCAACCTCCATCTTGCTTGCATTATTGTGGTTGTTTGAATTCATCTAGAGGTTAGATTACCGATTTATAGTTGGTTATTTGTTTATATGTTCGGTTTTGTTATATATATATATATATATATATATATATATATATATATGAATACCGATTGTTTATGATGATTTGATGCTCTTAGGATGAATGTATGTTAGATTTTGATGATAGATTATGTTCATTATATGTCTAGAATGATTTCTGGAAACATATATAACTTGTATGCATGAAATCAGTAGTATTTGAGTTAGAAATAGATTTATGCATGAATTTATGATTCTGTCGGATTTGTGGTTGAATGACTCGGAATCCGATAGAAGTATCGGAATCCGATAGAAGTTACTCGGATTTGGCCCTAACTCTTTATCGGATTGTACCTTTACCGGATTGTGACTTTTTACCGGATTTCATGTTTATCGGATTTGGCCCTAACTCTTTTATCGGAATCTTGGATTATCGGATTTAAACATTTAATCGGATTGTGCCCTTATCGGATTGTGATTTTATCGGAATTGGACTCTTATTCGGAATCCGCCTTGCTCGGATTTGAAATGATCGGATTTGGTATAATCGGATTTGGACATTATCGGATTTGATGATTTCAAGATAAACATGATTTGTATATCTGTTTGGGGTTTATGTATGTTGAATATATGTATAAATGTATATATATGAGAACATGAATAAATATGATATTTATTATTGAATCAGTATTATGAATTGAATACTGACTTGGGTTACTTCAATCTCAGGATCGGAGAAGACTCAGTGAATTTAGTCAACTGAGTGAGATTCTACAGTGCAGACTGTGGTGAGTGGGTTTATATCTTGGGATATACAGGATGTAATATCCTATTTGAAAATGCTCTTGTTTGGATTGTATATACATGTTAATTTGGAGATCAGTTTCATGTTGGGCCTATTGTTGGGGGATTGACGGTATCTGGCCTTGATGTACATTTATGTTATTCAAGGAGGCTGATACTGTTGTCCATATTTGCAAGGCTATCGGTAAACCTTGGTTTTGGCCGACCTTGGTTGTAGGTGCTTGCAACACCGCCGGTTCTCCTGGGATTCATGAGTTATTTGGGTTTAGGCATGTTTGCCTTGTATATGTTTAGATATATGTTCCCTCACTTAGCTTTGTGCTAATCCCCACTAGATTATTTTGCAGGTTCTCTTTTGGTGAGCTTGATGCTTTTGGGCTGGGAATATGAACGGACCAATACTCTGATGTCAAAGTTTTTGATAGAGCCTGTTTTGTATTAACACTGTATAGGTCTTTGTACATCAAACAAGTGAAATCTTTTTGTACCTATATTGTAATTAAGATAATTATAAGTAACTAGCTTCCGCATGCAGTAAAGTATTTGTTTAAAAAGTACAGTGTTACACAACCGACTCAGGAAAACACTAAATCGTTAAAAGTGATATAGATGGGACAAAAACTCCAAATCAATTAGCAAAACCCATAAATCAAAGGATTAAGAAACATAAATCGTTTTGGAGATGTAAAGAACCTCTAAACTTACCTCATAAATTCAAATAATTTCAAAAAATATATTTCCAAAATGAACTCAAAACAAATGATCGAACAAGAACCCTAAAAATCTCTGAGCAAGTTTAAAAATATACAAAGATGAACTCGAAATTGATAAGCATATGAAATCAAAAAAGAATTTAAAGCATAATTTAAGATAATAAAATCTTTATCCAGTGCCATTTGATTTGATTTTCATATACAACCATCGATAAAAACAAGTGTTTACTTCGCCCGCGCTTCGCGACGGGATTAAATTTCTTTATATCTTAGATTTAATTTATATTATTTACATCCAACTTTAAAATTACCCTTTATGTCCATGTAGCCTATCTTTCAAATTATTTCGATGTATGTTACTTTAGAAGAGGGTTAAGTATTATTCAAAAGCTTATCTAAAAAAAACAAAGAAACTTTCGTTTTGTTAAAGTAGTCCAGTTTCTACTAAAATGTTTTTTTATTAAATTAGAAATTTTTAAAATTTCAAAATTGATTAATTTCTATTAAAATAGTATATAATTGTGTTTAAATTTTGGTCAAACAACTTTTGTCAAGAATATATACATACAAATAAATAATATAGTGGACAAATCACAAAAACCTTCATGAAGAGAAAAACAAATAAAAAGTAAAAACAACCTATTTGACACAATTAAGTGTCAATTATTATAGTAAAAATCCGGGGGTTCTGCCAATTACATAGCTTATGTGTGGGCGTTAAGTAATCCTTGTTTTCCTTGTGTATTCGTCTTTCATGTGATGTACAGTTCTACCTTATAAATACAACAAAAGCCTTTAAAAAAAATAGGTAAAGAATTGACATATGTACTATTTTACACTTAACATAAGAATGAAAAGGAGTAATGATATATCATGATTTAGTGAGAAAATGAAATATCATGATTTAATGGTAAATTTACAAAGCTACCTCTCAAAATCTCATGAGAATTTCATGATTTAGTTGGCAAATTGATAGATATAGGAATAAGGACTCTTCATCCACCTAGCATGTAAATCAAGGCCTATAGTTGATTTTCATATGTATAAGAAATATTAATAATAATAGTTTAATTCTTCTTTATTTTCAAACAAGAAAATTCAAATTAGTAACCATGTCATCAAAACGTATGTCATGTTAACCAGATAACTTACTATAAATATATTAAATAATAGTTGTAGAAAGTTTAAGGGTTTTGTTTCAAAAAGTGTATCGAATTTGTCACTTTTTGCTATTGTGTATACCCAATTTTCAAAACTACCATTTGATGTATCAACGTTTCTAAAACTACCGTTTTGTGTATGGTAACATGCTATAGCAGGTTAATGCTTATGTGACAAAGGTCATAGTTGATGTGGCAAAGGTTATAGGTGATGTGGCATTTCTCATATTTAAAAGTAATTAAAAAAAAGACAAATAATTTATTAAATAATATTCGGAAGTGCAGATCTGGGTCACCATCTCCATCGATTGAAGAACATCTGCACGATGAATGTGTTACACCAAATAAGTCTTTATGTGACCAAGTCTATTTTGCGAGATAAATGTTCTGCACCATCGATTGAAGTAAGTTCAGGTTAGGGTTTGTGTTAGAACTGTATTATTGTAATAGATTAGGAGTTTAAACAATAGTTGAGGGTACTTATTGTAAATATACCTTATAGGTATATAAGCCTTGTGCTAGACAAGGAAATGTAAGGATTGCCACACTTACAAGAAATAAACTATGTGTGTTTTGAAGGTGAAACGAGATTCTCTCTCTACCTCTTCATAGTTATCTTAGCAATCCTTCATTCGACCGCTTGTTTATCACTAACAAGTGGTATCAGAGCCAAAGGAGTGAAGATCTATCGAGTGTTATCATCAACAAATCGAAGTTTGAAGATCAAAGGGGCTGTTCATCGAAGAAAAAGGGGCTGATCATACGGTTTTCATCTCAAAAATCTCGTTTATGATCTGAAAAAGGGGTTATTGATCCAGAATCGAAGCTACAACTATTTGTTCTTTGTGCGAAATGACAAATTTCAACTGCTCAAGACACTACAAAGCAGATTGATCGAAGTTCATGGTTGTTATTGTCCAAGGTTCGGTAATATTATTCATCCTACGAAGGTCCTGTTTTGTATGTTAATGATTCTGATTTTCGTAGAGGATTGGTAGAAATTGGTTCTCGAATCATTTACAAGAACTTTTGATCTGAATCTAATCGATTTTGAAGCTTTCAAAATTTTGTCAAGAACAGTTGGAAAATTGAAGAACACTTTAGATCTGGGATTTTGATTTCAAAAAGGATAAAAACACCAAAAATTTGGTGTTTGTGTGTGAAATCAAGTGTTGGTATGGGTGTTTGTGTTTGAGTGTGGAACTTGCACAAGTCAAGATCAAATCAAGTACAAATCAGGTACAAGTGGGCAGATTTGACATCTTTTGTGTCAGGTACGATAGCTATCAGCCGCACTTTTAAGTTCCTGTGCGATTAGCAAGAAATTCATCAAGTGTTGGCCAATCGCATGGATCCAATCGCATGGCCCCAATCGCATGCGATTCGAATCACACTATCAGCCGCACTCTAGGGCTATCGCATGCGATCGAGCTGAATTTGGCCAAGTATAGGGTCTCTATCAGCCGGGCTTGATCCAATCGCATGGACCCAATCGAATGCGATTCGAATCATACCCAATCGCATGCGATTCGATTCATATCCAATCGCAGATCCTTTCGCGTGGATCAATCGCATGCGATCCAAACAGGTTTCTCAGAGTTGCATTTTTCACTCAAAATTTCAATTTTTTTATCCGAAATGCATTTTCTGATATAGCGATATTCTTCATTTTCAAAAATTTCCGCGCTGACCTGGTAGCTCGACCCCAGCCAGGGGCTCTGCCCCTTGGACCCCGCCACGGGTTGCCACCCCTTGGACCCCGCTATCAGGGGCGCTGCCCCCGAACCCCCGTCGTCATTCTGACTGATTTATGTTGCCACCTCGATTTCTAAGTCAAGTGTTTGGATTTTTTGACTGAGTCAGGAGTTCTCAAAGTTTCAGTTATCATTCTGATGTTTCTAGATTTTGGTTAGCTTTGGGTCATTACTACCATGTACTTAATTCCTAATACCCTGTGTCTAGTCGTCCTGCCCTTTCCTAACTGATTTTTGGTTCTTCTTTCTTAGTGTCACCAATATCTGGTCTCAAAATCAGATTTTGGCCATCCATTCCTTGTTTCTTTAGAATCTTGGTAGTCTTTTATCAGTCAGTTCTGAATTCTCATTTGTCATTCTTATCTTTCAGAATTCTTGTATCGATACTTGATTGTCTTGACCAACATCCGTTTACATCATGTTTTCAAAGAGTTTGACAGATTCTTGTGTGCTTTCGAATGAGGATGTATCCGACTCCCTGTTCACGATATGTTTTCAAAGTCACCTTTTCTAAAGTCGTACAGGTTGAAAAGGCTTGAATATGATTTCAGCTCCCTGTGTTCCTTAACGCTTATTTCTTACTATAGAATCCTTATCCGTCCCAAGTTCGTTTGCATACACTTGTCTTTCGTTCTCTTTGTTCCTTGTTGTGATTCAGACTAGGTTGATAATCTTGTACGAGACTTCTCAGATTTTTGATTTGGTTGATGTATTCACTTCTGATCTACATTCACTCCTCAACGATCCATTTTGGCTCACAAGTGGTAGAAGATAATAGACTGATATTTCTCAACTGAAACATTTTTCATGATGACCACCAGTAAAGACTTTGGACATCATGAGGGGGAGATATAAAGATTTATTTAGTTGGTTACTGCTTGAGACATATTTTAGCAGGTATTCAGTCTAGGGGGAGAAGTACTCAGATGAAAAAGCAAGTCATATTCTCGCCCCAAATTTTGTCAAGGATCAAGAGCAACATTGTAGGGGGAGGGTTTCCCCGTTCGTGATTCTAGGGGGAGTAAGCAACATATTCTCTCCTGTTGATGAATCCTTATATGCTTCCGCTGATGCTACCAATGCTCAAGGATCCAGATGCTGAAAACCTCTATATGCTAAATTGATTATATAACCGTAGGCG
Source organism: Pulicaria dysenterica (assembly GCA_947179395.2). Classification (NCBI taxonomy): domain Eukaryota; kingdom Viridiplantae; phylum Streptophyta; class Magnoliopsida; order Asterales; family Asteraceae; genus Pulicaria; species Pulicaria dysenterica. The sequence goes on from OX359295.1 coordinate 52,977,048, forward strand.
ATCAATGCCTTAGGTTACTGGAGTTCTACAAGACAATAAGCACAAGACCCTCAAGATGCTGAAGAGATCAAGACTCCTGTTCATTTTATTCTACAACTCCTATTCCATTCCAAAGGGGGAGATTGTTAGAACTGTATTATTGTAATAGAATAGGAGTTTAAACAATAGTTGAGGGTGCTTATTGTAAATATACCTTATAGGTATATAAGCCTTGTGCTAGACAAGGAAATGTGAGGATTGCCACACTTACAAGAAATAAACTATGTGTGTTTTGAAGGTGAAACGAGATTCTCTCTCTACCTCTTCATAGTTATCTTAGCAATCCTTCATTCTACCGCTTGTTTATCACTAACAGTTTGAAGGTCACCATCGCCACTATCTTGAAGGTCACCATCGCCTGCATCTTGAAGATTTCAACGGCGATTTGGGTTTCTGGGTTCGAATGAGACTTCAAGAAATGTGGTATGTTTGGTTTTTGTTTCTTCTTTCGATTAGGGGCTTTCACAGATCGTTGTTAGGGGTTCTTGAATCACCGTCGATTGCAAATCACCACCGCCGCACTTCGTCGTCGACTGCACCACCACTACCGATCTGAACTTCACGGCGATTTGGACGGGTTTCGAGTTAGGGTTCTTAGATTCCAATCTGGGTTACGACGGTATGCTTCTTCGTTTGTTTATATTGCAAATCTTGTTTTCTTTTTTGCAATTTTTTTGGATTCCGATTAGGGTTTGTTTGTGGCAGCAGTTGGTTCGTTCCAGATTATACATTGCAGATCTTGTTTGTTAGTTCGATCGTTTCAGATTATACATTACAGATTTTTAGATGTTTCGTGGGTTTTGATTTTGATTTCTTAGGGTTTAAAGTATCGATCTTGAAGATGAAGTTGAAGTCCAGATTAATCAAGTTCTTTACGAGTTCTATATGGTGATTTTTATGAGTTCTGTATGAAATCCAGATTATTCAGATCTTTATGAAATCCAGATTATTAATTTTGATATTGAAGTATCGATTTTGTTTTAGGATTTTTGTTTTCTTGTTTAGATATGAGTTCCTTATGATGTTCTTGAGTTCTTCATGTTCTTATGTTCTTCATGGTGTTCTTGATAAAAATATGATGTGGCATATGATAATACTAAATTTTAATGACATGGCATATTTTAAATGATGTGGAATTTACAAGAAAATCAAAACTAAAAAGGTGACCTGCAACTTGTATAGAAGGTTTTCAAATACATAAAATGGTAGTTTTGTTAAGTTGGGTATATTAAATGGTAGTTTTAAAAAATAGGTATACACAATAGCAAAAAGTGACAAGTTTGATACACTTTTTAATACTAAACCCAAAGTTTAATATACTAAATAATATAATTTTAAATTACATATAAACTATATATTAAAAGATGACCGCTTTAGTGTATTTTTATAAACTAAAATCTTGTTAATTACTTAAGTCGATCATATAATTTTGTAATATAACTGTATTAGTTATCTTCGTCATCCACCTTTTCTACCAAATACGGAAATACCTCTCTGAGTCCCTTCCTCTCTGGACTTCTGTCTCGCCAAGTTACCTGCCCCGACGACGATAACTACATCGACTTCAACTAAAACCCTAACCCTAGACAGTCATTCCCAACGTTATCGATCGGGTTCTCTTCGATCTTAATTCAATCTTTAAGAATTCGCTGAATGAAAAGGTAAATCCCCAAAAGTTTGGAGGTTCGTGAGCCCTAATTTGCTCACATCATGAACCTTGCACCTCGTTCATCGTTTTCCATCATCACCAATATTGAGCAGGCCCTCTCTCTTCCGCCGTCGTCCCCCGGCGATGAAATTCTCGAACCGACATGGTATGGAAACATACAGTACCTCCTGAACATATCTGCCGTCGGCACCATCACATGCGTCCTCATCTTCCTCTTTGTCAAGCTCCGCAGCGACCACCGTCGCATGCCGGGTCCTACTGCCATTATGTCAAAGCTCCTGGCTGTTTGGCACGCCACTGGCCGTGAGATCGCCCGCCACTGCGGCGCCGATGCTGCTCAATTTCTTCTCATCGAGGGCGGTAGCTTTTCGCTGATTTTATTGATTGCGATTATCTCCATCACAGTTCTTCTGCCGCTGAATCTTTACGCTGGAACCGCGTCTATGGCGGATCAGTTTTCGATGACTACGATCAGTCATATCGCGAAAGGTTCGAACTTACTTTGGGTTCACTTTGTGTTTGCTGTGTTTGTTGTTGTATTGGTTCATTATGGAATCAATGAAATCGAGGGGAGATTGAAAATTACAAGGTTTAGAGATGGATATGGAAACCCTAGTGATCCTAGTAGTGCTAATTCATCAGCCATATTTACTTTGATGATACATGGGATACCCAAAAACATAGGGCCTGAAAGGGATTCCTTAGTGGAATACTTTCAACACAAGTACCCAGGTAAGGTTTATAAAGTTATTTCCCCCATGGATTTGTGTGCTTTGGATGATTTGGTCACTGACTTGGTTAAGGTTAGAGAGGATGTCACAAAGTTGGTAAGTAAAATGGAATCACAAGGTTTATTCTATGAAAATACAGACTATGGGATCCTAGTCGATTCTGACCATGGGATTTGGGGACAATTGCATGCTTTATGGCAAAAATTGAAGGATTTATGGAGGCGAATCAATGATGAACTGGGGTTTTCAGATGATGAAAAATTGAGAAAATTGCAGGAGCGCAGAGCTGATTTAGAGATGGAAATGGCAGCTTATAAAGATGGAAGAGCAAAGGGAGCTGGAGTTGCATTTGTTGTGTTTAAAGATGTTTACACTGCTAATAAGGCAGTTCAAGATTTTCGCAACGAGAAGAGGAAACGTATAGGTAAGTTCTTCTCTGTCATGGAGTTGCAACTCCATAGGAACCACTGGAAGGTCGAAAGGGCGCCATTAGCAACTGATATCTATTGGAACCATTTGGGATCAACAAAACTATCTTTGAAGCTTCGAAGAGTGTTTGTGAACACGTGCCTTTTGTTACTGCTTTTATTTTGCAGTTCCCCTCTTGCTGTCATCAGCGCACTTAAGAGTGCTGGGAGGATTATTAATGCAGAAGCCATGGATAATGCTCAATTATGGTTAACTTGGCTACAAAGCTCAAGCTGGTTAGCAACTATAATTTTTCAGTTTTTGCCAAATGTTCTTATTTTCGTTAGTATGTATATAATCGTCCCTTCAGCTCTTTCCTATCTTTCAAAGTTTGAACGCCATTTAACTGTTTCTGGCGAGCAAAGGGCCGCACTCTTGAAGATGGTGTGCTTCTTCCTGGTAAACCTCATTCTTTTAAGGGCCATGGTTGAATCGTCTCTCGAAAGTGCAATATTGAAAATGGGTAGGTGTTATTTGGATGGTGAAGATTGTAAAAGAATTGAACAGTATATGAGTGCTTCTTTCTTGTCAAGATCATGCCTTTCATCTGTGGCATTCCTAATCACAAGCACTTTCTTGGGGATTTCTTTTGATCTTTTGGCGCCAATACCTTGGATCAAGAAAAAGCTTCAAAAGTTTAGAAAGAACGATATGCTGCAGCTTGTACCAGAACAAAATGATGAGTATGCCCTTGAAGAGAATCAAGAAACCGAGGGCCTAGAGCGACCACTAATCTCTACAAATAATGGGGCTGATTTACATGAGGAAGATCTTTCTGAATATCCAATAAGCAGGACCTCACCTGTGCCTAAACAGGCGTTTGACTTTGCACAATATTACGCCTTCAATTTGACAATTTTTGCCCTGACTTTGATTTATTCTTCGTTTTCTCCCCTTATTGTTCCTGTAGGTGCAATCTATTTCGGGTACAGGTATGTGGTTGACAAGTACAACTTTTTATTTGTCTACAGAGTCCGGGGGTTTCCTGCTGGAAATGATGGGAGGTTGATGGATACGGTATTGTTTATTATGAGGATTTGTGTCGATTTATTCCTCGTGTCAATGATTTTATTCTTTTCGGTTAGAGGGGATTCCACAAAGTTGCAAGCAATATTTACCCTTGCGGTTTTAATAGCGCATAAGCTTTTGCCTTCTGAGAATGATGGATTTCAGCCTGCGTTATTGCAAAGCATACAAACTGTTGAGAATGTTGTAGATGGGCCTATTGATTATGAGGTTTACTCTGAACCTAAATTTGACTGGGATACATATCATTCATGATTTGTTCATCAATAATGTATGTTATGCACCAAATTTTTTGGACTTGTTTTCTTGAGATGATGTATAGATATATTTGCTTGTGTAAGAGAAAGTTCTTCACTTTTGTGCTGTTTTAATCTCGGGTTTGAAAAATTAAACTTAACTACCGGTGTCAAATTAGTAACCAAGAACGTCAATGGTTCTGTCAGCTTGGATAAACCTGCTGGCTGATGTAGTTTGACCGGTCAAAACTGGTGAAAGAGAGGGATTACTAGCCAGTTTTTCTAGAACAACATATATTTATGATGTCTGAACTTGCTTGGATCCATCCTTTTGGATATTACTAATGTTGTAAGATTTTATCAGCTTTTCAAGGACATGTCTTTTTCTTGGACAAATATAAGGTTTAAACCCGTGTTCTAAAAGGCGCGTTATGTCGTTGTTAAAGTCTGAGTTGTGGCTTCGTCGTTAAGAAATAGTCCTAGGCATGAGTATTTGGCGTGGCGGGCGTCAAGGCTTGCCATGACACGCCTTTACGCGTCAAATGACGAGTTTATTAAAACGTGGGGCGTATAAAAATAATTTTTTTAAAAAATTGGACTTTTTTGTATATATTTTGCGGTCGTGTGTATTGAACTTCTATAAGTTCGTATTATTTGAAAAATCTTAAATTAATCACTATTATTTGAAAATTGTTAAATGGGGAAAATGTATAGGTAGTCAATTTTATTTTTTCCTTGAATGTTATAACAAGTTTCTTTAGACAATGCAAGTTAAAAAAAAAACAACAAATCTGTTCCACTGTTTAGACAATTTATGAGACTTTAAATACATTATAAATAACAGGAAGGAAATTAAGGCAATCAATGAACAACGAAAGGTCAAAGTAGCATATAGATATGAGATAATGAAAAAGGATAAATAGAAAATACAAAAGAAGAAACTTTGTCTGAACAATAAGAAAACATTGACTGGAAACAATCTCCAAAGGATGTAAATAAAGAATCTTACTTTTTTTTTGTTATTAAATATGGGTAATTGTAATGTTTAATGAAATATTTTTTTAGGTCAGGTATTTACACCAGTAAAATTGCTTATGGGTTCATAGTACGAATATATTACACTTAGCATATGCGAAATATACTTTTTCTGACACAAGTCTATTTGATAGTTGTGTCACATTTGGGGCAGTCAACATTTTTCTGAGACGAGTTACATTTATTGTATTTTTTTAATTATTAATCAGGTAGAGATTTAAGTTGTAAATAGTTGTACTTTGTGCATTGGTGTATGTAAATGAACTACGAAACTCATTTCTTCCTCATATAAAATCATCTTCTTCGTAATTCTTCTTACTCCCCCACTTAAACCTCCATATCATCCACCACCACTATGTCCTCCACAACTACCGCAACCTTTGCCGTATCAATCTCAACCGGCTCCACACAAATAACCATTAGAAATCTTAGAAGCCTTAGATGTACTGTTACACTATATATATATACACACACTAACTCCATTGCACCGCCGCAATCTTCACCGCGTGACCTTAGAAGTAGTCGTTACTTCGGCGAAAACCGCCATCTAAGCGCCATCGCTGTTGCGGTGGGGTCTCCGGAAGAAGGGTGAGACGAGCAAGGTCGTTGTTAGAGGAAGAGATTGAGATCTGGGTTTTGATGTCGTAGCGAACGACAAAGCAACCTTAAGCAGATACTGCACATCAACAAATAAATGGTGACAGACCACGAACATGGCGGTGCTTTTGTTTTTTTGAGCGGCGTTAATGGTGAGTAACATATGAAGAGAGATAAAGTTGACCAATGCAATACACATGTAACTAGAAAAAGAAGTAGACGAATAAAATTAAAATCTTATATATATATATATATATATATATATATATATATATATATATAGGTGACAATTGTAGTGTTGGGCCCACTAAAAATATCATCCACACTACTATCCGTGTGGATAGCGGTACTCTTTTTACACAGTTTTACTCTGACGTTTAATTTGTTTTTATTTTATTTTATTCTATTTTTTATTTAATTTTTATTTATTATTATTGATGTTGTTGTTAAGATTATCATCTTCAATCATGTTCATCACATCTCCAACCCCATGTTGTGCTTGAAGGTGAAGAAGGTGAAGGCGAGGAAATGACAGTAAAATTTAGGACTGAAGATAGTGGTCAATGGTGATTTGCACTCGAAGTTTCAAACTTTCAAAAACACCCACAAAATTTAAAATGGTCAGTTTAACAATATTGAAAACAATAAATAAATAATATAATAAAATAATAAACAAATCAAAGATAACTTGCTAATTTGTGATTGCAGGTCACGATATAATATAGTATATTAAACGTTTAATTCCGATACTTTAGGTATAGTCCTAACGCGTGATATTAAATGAGACGTATAACCCGCGCTTTGCGGCGGAAAAAAAATTAAAAAATGTAAAGCATAAAAATTAAAATCTAAACAAAAATCTTTAAAATAAAGTGAAAAACTAAAAGTTTTAAAATACATTTATTTAGACAAAATTTATGTTAAAATCTAAATTGAAATATAGATAAGAATTACAAATATATATATAAATATATATATATATATATATATATATATATATATATATATATATATATATATATATATATATTTGTTTCTAAATTATTATTATATGATCCAGGCTCGTGCACATTTGGGTCCATTTTCTCATTGTATATATGTTTACTAATTCATCTAGCAAGCAATATGATACATTTTGGTGTTTTCCTTCTTATTAAATATATATACTCACAAAAAGATAAAAAAAATATTATTCATTATTCTGATAATTGTTATTTATTATAATAAGGATACCACATTACATTTCGATGTACGTAATCCTATAAATTACTTTCAAGCAATTGTCAATTAATTTAAGAGTCTTCATTTGATCGTAGCTTAGATACTATATTAAGTTAACATGAGTGAAGTGTTTATTACAATTGTTTTATCCATTTTATACATTTTTGTGTGTGGTGATCAAACCCTATAATCATCCATGCGAGCTGATAAATTGGTGATGAGTATGTGTAAAGTTAAACGAGTGTATCATTATACTCATCTACCTCTAACTTAAAAGCGTGGTTTATGTTTGTTGATGTATGCTACTCAAACATATTTAGACTGTGTTTTTATATGAAGTAAAGCTATAGTTATTTATAGTTAGTATTGGAATTCATATTATACTTATTTAATTTGCAAACCTAACAAAGTCTCAGCTGGAATTATGGATAGTAGTGGAATTATGCAAGCATAAACATAATAAGTTAAATTGTGATCAACAACAATGTATTATGAATAAATTTTTTAGGGTTTAATGAGACATTGTATTAAAAATTGAATCTTATTAAGAAACTCATAATTTTAGGAAAAAAGTTTACAAAAACTATTTTCTCGTTAGATTACATGTCGATCCAGTTTATCTAAAATCAATATATTCTACTATAGACATAGGTTATGCTGCTTGAGAGAATTACTTAAGGTAGTCCATTAATTATGACGTTTGTTGAGCTCCCACCAGTGAGGCTTCAATCTTCTCAATTTTTGAACTAAGGCGGATAAACTAAGGCAACAACAATAACAACAAAGGACATCGAAATTAGGGCAACAATGTTGAAGGTTATCGTGAAGGTTGACAAGGAACTACGGCAGTGACAACGCCAAAGGTTGTTTGAATGAACTAAGGCATTAATAGCAATATAGCATGTGTTTTGTGTTAAGAATTTATCAAATAACTTTATCTATAGTTCATATGAATATATTAAAAGGCATTAAAATCCGAATATAAGATAAAAAAACAAATATGGTTATTCCTTGATAACTCTTGCGAGCTAGAGTTAAAAAACATTAAGAGGTTTTCTGTAAAAAAACAAAAGACACCTAACAAAAAGTTGTAAACACTATCTGTTGCATTTCAAAAGATAATATGTGAAGCCAACTATTGATTAAGTGAAATAGGGGTAGAAGTTGATTAGTTAACATTATCATAAACTATTATACAAGTTTCTCTTTGATGATATTTTTCTAATTACTGTGTTCATATTTTGTTTGTCAATTTATTTATAAAAATGCTAAATCTTAAAACAATATAGGCATATATTTGGATTACAAATATAAAGAATACTAGTATACTACTCATACCCCATTACTGGTTGTTTCACATATGAGACCTAGACGTCACCATAATCTCCTTAAGCTACTTATGGACACATTAGAGTACGAGTATACTGATATATAACACCAAAAAGGAAACCAAAAACATAAACCAATATGGCCATATGACCATATGACATGATCGTGCAAACCACCTCGCACTATCATGGAAGATAACCCGCACAAGTATGCACAATCAAAATCTTAACTTTTACATAGTTGTGTAACAAATCATATAGTTATGACACTCATCGTTTTGTTACAATCAAAATTCCAAGAGGAGTAAACAAATGTCGATACACAACCAAAATATGGATTTGGCTTCTCCCTATTTGGCATAATTTTAGCATCTAAAATATGGCATTTCACCTCCAAGGAAAAAGGACATAGTTTCGCGCTATATCTAACTCAAATGATACTCTCCAAGGTGATTGATGTGCTAAAAGCGTATCAGTTTTAAATTTATTGAAACCGTTATTATTTTAGTAAGACTATTACACAAATAGGCAAGAGGACCTAATCGTATTATAGTATAGAACAATAAGTACAGGTGTCAAACTCTTGGGGAACAAGTATGATTTGAGAAAATTATAATAAACTAAACTACGCAACTATAAAGCAAATAAACTAAGAACAAGAAAACAAATAAAGCAATGAAAGGGGGAGTTTATGATGAATTTGAGAGCTTTCAACCAACTAAATACCACTAACACTAGAAATCACCGAAAACAATGCAATAAAGCAATAAAGCGAAGAACTTGGAAGATTAAATATATCAATGAAGACGTTCCCTCCCTAGATTCAATTACACCCTTTTCATGGCAATCAATTCATGGCAATGTTAAAGATACTTGAAACATTCATGCATCGATTTCTAAATTAGTTAAAGCCTTGATCTAGTTCTAACCGTCTAATTACACCAATAAGTAACCTTTATGGTCAAAAACGCGATTAAAAGGTATAATTAGCCAATTAATTCGATTTACAAGTAAAGCCCCAGCCTTTAATATTTCATATGATCAACAAAACACCGCTTAACACATAAAGATCATTATATGTTTAATCACATGCCAAAACATCTATTTTAAGTTGCTTAACTCTATGATTTGTTCAATCACTAGTTTTTAAATCATCTAATGATCCTAGATAATCAAGATGCAAACTTTATAAATTGAATGGTCTTTTAAAACACAAAACTCAGATTATAAACAACTAAAACAGATTATACAACATGGATGAACTAAGATTAAGCTAAACATGAATTAAACATGAATCTAGCATCAAAGCCATGAATTAAATAACCATTATATGAGTTTCATCTCCTCTAGGGAGGAAAACAGAAAAATAGCCAAGATTAATCATTCTAAACTTCTGGAAATTCATTATAAATAAGAACATGATGAACAAGATTGACAAAACCGTAAAAAGCCAAATGATTAAGCCTTTGATCTTCACAATTGAGCTCCAATCCTCCAAGCACTTGCTCCAAGCCTCTCTGGACGTTTAATGGATCGTTTTGGTGTTATGGTGGTGAAAAAGTAGAATGGAAGTGATGAATCCTGAGAGAAATCGAAAAATATTTATAATGGAGCCCTGCAACTTGGATCGTGCAGCGACGCGTCGTCATCTGCTGCAATTTCGCCGATTCAAAATTCGAAAATGGATAAGTTGCTGCCACGTCACGATCGCGACGTGACGGGAAGCCAGGATCGCGACGTTTCGACATGAAATCGGCTGAGTTTTGACTTTTTTGACATTTTGATGTTTATCTTCGATTTATCTCATCTTTATCCTCATATATCCGAAGTTAATCTGGAAATCAAATAATAAAGATAATCAACACCTTTTAAATGTATTTTGCATGATTTTAATTAAAAACAACTAATTATCACATTAATATATATATATAACCCGCAATATCAGTGATACTTTAAAAAAAACTGATCACCAACTGTAATTCACTGGTCTTCTTTTCTTGCGGTAACTTATTTGTCGACCTTGAGTAGCTTTTAGCTTACCAATCAATTTGATTTTTACTAGCTAACCGACCCGTGTATCAACACGGGATAACATAAGTTAATTTTAAATTTATATAGTTTTAAAGAGTCATAACATGTATAAAAATAATAATTACAAAGCATAGATAGGAAAATAAAATCTCGTAAGAAAATAAGAAATGTATAAACATTACAGAATTTTGAAATCCATACATAAGATTATTATTAAATTTTCTGTAAAACCTCTTTATAAATAACATTCATGATTTTATTAGTAGAGGTTTCCTTCATCATCGCACTATAAACTTTTAACCACTCCTTAACTTTCACTCGAGAAACCGTCACATATAACTATCCATGAGTAAAAACGTGTATTTTTAATACTTTTTATAAATACTCTTTTTAAGAAATATAAAGTTACATTACACGTCTAAAAGTTTTTAGTATAATATTAATGTGTTTCTTTTAATGGAGCTTTATCCCGATATTGTAAAGACATAAATATTATTGTCGATGTTATAATATCAAGTGCTTTAAAGACATTTTTATTAACCAATTATATGTTTGAATATTTGAAATTGTAAACTAAATTTATTAAAAGTTAATTAATGACGACATCCATCTAAGTATACGTAAATTAGATCACATAAAATAAGATTCTAACATAGAATAGATTATGTTTATACATACGTAAATCGCTTAAGTGTAATTTATTAGTCATATATTCATGTAATAACAACTTTTATTTTATGTATCAAGTTATTAGTTAAAAAATAAGAAAACTTAGACAATTAAAAATTTTATATAAAATTTCAAGTTGTAAGTGTAGTTAAAAAACTCACTTTCATGACATCCATCTAAGTATACGTAAATTAGATCACATAAAATAAGATTCTAACATAGAATAGATTATGTTTATACATACGTAAATCGCTTAAGTGTAATTTATTAGTCATATATTCATGTAATAACAACTTTTATTTTATGTATCAAGTTATTAGTTAAAAAATAAGAAAACTTAGACAATTAAAAATTTTATATAAAATTTCAAGTTGTAAGTGTAGTTAAAAAACTCACTATCATGACATTTGTTTCACTACAGAGTAATTATGTAGAGTTCTAGAGTCTGAAGTGTTATTTACTCACAAATAACAATTAATTTTAAAAAGCTCTAACGGTAGTGGTAGTTTTGTATACAACTTTATGCTACTAACCATTAGTTATAGTATATTTTTTAATTCTTTTTATCAAAATACCAAGAAATCAGTGATTATATTGACTATATTATGTAGAGAGAATAACTATAAAAGACGAATAAAATGTACAATAACTACTTAGATGTTGATAAAACAATTAAATTATACTAATTTTTAAAAAAACCCTCATATGTAACATCTTGAAAATGAGCCTAGTAGTACCTAGTTGTACCTAGTGCTTAAATAGTTGTATAACGGTTTTAAGTGATTTAAATTAGTGTGTTTTAAGTCGATAATGCGTGTTATGCGTTGATTAGAGTGGTTATGTGAAAAGTGTCAAATGTGTTTAAAAGTGATATGGTGTTAAACGGTTTCGCGTTATGATTCCGTAGATATCCCCGTTAGTTGAAACGGGATAGCGTGTGTAAAGTTGTAAGTTGAAAAGGGAAACAAAATACCCCGTGTTTAATTAAAGGTGACCAAAGGCGGTTGTAAGGGATCTTATCCCCTGCCTTCACCCAAGCACATACTAACACACACACAAGTATACGGTTTTACACACACACTTCAATCTTAGAGATTTGAAGAAGCAAATCAAGAAGCTAGCTGTAGCAAGGGATTCCAGTAGCCAAAAGAGTGTTTAATCTGCTGTTCTTCTCCTTCTTTGTAAGTGATTTCCATGAAGAAACCTAGTGTTTATGTTTTGGAAAAAATACACCACTTTGATGGTGTATATTGTGTTCTAAGTGTTAATTTGTGAGTTTAATGTGTTTGTAAGCTTCAATGGATGCCTAGTAAAGTATATAAGCAATTAAAATTGAGTTCTAAATCGATTTGGTGTCAAAAACGGGATTCTAGGAGCTGTGCAGAAAGCAGGGACGAAGAACACTGCGTCGAGGGTCCTTACGGCCGTAAGGAGTGTTGCTTACGGGCGTAAGGGTGGTGTTTAGTACCTACGGCCGTAAGCGAAAGGACTTACGGGCGTAAGCTGTTGAGGAAGCCTTTACGGCCGTAAGACATGGGCTTTACGGCCGTATGCCTTATTTTGGTTTGTTGCGGCCGTACAGTATATATGTTGCGACCGTAGGCCTTGTTTAGAGTCCATGCGGCCGTATGTAGTGGTACATGAGACCGTAAGGGTCTGTTTTATGGAGTTTACCGCCTACGGGCGATGGAAATAAGGTTTGCGAGCGTAGGTACATAACTTACGATCGTAACCAACACTAGAACCATGTTTGCGGTTGTAAGGGACTTCCCTTGCGATCGGAAACATGCGTTTGTGATAGAAGGCCCCTTGCAATCTCAAGGAGTACCTTGCGATCGTAAGGGATATTGTTTGAGGGCCTTTGTGACCATAAGGATAGTGCTTGCGATACCAAGCAGTGGTCCAACCCTGTCAGCTTGTTAAACTTGTGTTTTAACCCATGTGTGTTATGTGTAAGTGATAACCAAGCGTGTATGCGATGTGTTAGGTGTAGCTGTGGAACCGGAAGACTCGAGTGGCGTATCTGCTTAGTGAGGACTCCAGGTGAGTACCGGTTTTCCCATGAGACTCAATAAGTAGGGCTATCTGTAGTGTGTTGAAACGTGCTATTGTAATAGTAACGTGTTGTGATATAACACGTGTAATATGATTATGATAGTGATGATAGATACGTGATAGTGACGTGTTGTGATATAACCTGTGTAATATGATTATGATAGTGACGATAGATAAGTGATAGTGACGTGTTGTGATATAACACGTGTAATGTGATTATAGTAGTGACGATAGATAAGTGAAGTGATACGAGATAGACCCAAGTAGGGTTATGACTTATGTGACAACTGTATGCGATGTTTTAAGTGTAATTTGTATTCTGCTCATCAAGAAGGAGCAGAAGCTAATGTGATATAGTTATACAGTGATGTATGTGATGCCATGTGATATAAAATGTGATATGTGATACGCATGCGTACTGTGGACCCTATGGGTCAAACGTGTTTATGATTCCTGTCCGGACAGATGCAGTGGTTGAGGTCAGTCGCCGATGCGGCTGGGTCCCTTGAGTGTTATTCAGGGATTAGCGGTTCCCACGAGTGATTTTCTGGGGTAAAGGTTCTGCAGTCCGCCGTTCCTCGACATACAGTGAGGATCTTGGTCTATGATCAGATCCAAACGGAGTCTTAGTGGCTCAAACGTGATGGTGGGCTGCTCTTCGCTCCCCCACCAATGCGGATGGTTGTGACTGATTCCCCAGCTTGAATCGTTGAGCCAGGCTAGCTACCTCGCAAGATATGATTCCGCTGACATGTCGGCACACCGCTATGTGATAGCTTAGCTTTGTGTGCCTTATTGTGATATGATAGCATGCTTGTTGATGCTTATGTGTAAATTGGTGCTCACTAGCTAGTTGTAGCTAATGGTGCTAGTTTTCCCTTTTTCGCAGGTTAGTGACTGATGGCCTGACGAGCTTGGGTTACTCGTGGGTAATTGTAGTATTTATATTTGTGGAACACTAATTGTTATTTATGTACATGTGATCCGATGGTCGGTTGGTAATTGTGGTAACACCTGTTATTTGAAATGTTAAATAGTCAGATAACAATCTGATATTCTTGTAAATGGTGATTACATCCGCTGCATGCTTGTGATAAATAAGTTGTAAAAGTTTAAATTGACACTAATTTTAAGCTCGTGAAACACGGTGTTACATCATATTCCAATAAAGTTTATATCAAAACGTAGATAAAAATGAGACGATTACAAATATATAATTATTTTTTCTCAAAACAAAATATATTTGAAGTTATTAAACATAATTTTCAAACAACTTATAATTAATTACATTAATATACAGTTTTCTTAAAACTTCCTTACATATTTCATAATATCCCCTTAACAATTTATATCACACCCTCTTCCAAATCCAAGAAACCTTAAGAAAATTTTGCAATTATGACATCATACTTCCGATTTTTTTAATTTTTTTAAAAATCAAGAGATGTAATTGGTGGAAAATTTTTAGGAAAGAGAAAAAACCCTTTTCTTTTAATAATATTATTATAAGATTGTATTTTTCATACTTTTTAGGCACACAAATTGATTATATTCTACTTCAAGCCAACAAACAATATAATATATTTTCAACCATTTATCATTTCATAAGGAGCCATATGATAGTCCTATAACACACACTATTACATAAACCAACTTTGAAAAGGATTTGTGGTCATCCAAACTATCACGAAAGTGAACAAAACAAGATCTTCTTAAGAGTCAAGCGGTTCTTCTGACTTGATCATTTAAATTGAGGATGGCACATCATGCTCAAAATCACAATTGTGACTAAATTATTCACAAATATTCTCTAAAAGTTATAGTTATATCACTTATATCAGATCAACAGAATAATCAAGCACCATGTGTTTTGATACCACCTCGTGATATATGCTTAACTAGCGAAGAAGTCACAAATTATTCAACATAACTTGCTACATCAAATTTTATCACAACCTACAAATACTTCAAGTTTAAAACCTTGTACGCTTATTTCATGGTGTACCATCACAAGAATACAAGGGCTGAATCAACAATAACTTAAACTAAAAGGGTGTTTTCTAACTACTTTCCTAAATTCTAGCAAAGAGAACGATAGATGGAAATATTGAGCAAAGCTAATCTAACAGCAACAAACTTCAATATTCTATGTAATTGCCCTTGAATAAACATGATTCTATTCTTGACTCCAAGTAAAAGGTGAAGGTAAAAAGGGCATTAACGTCATTTAACATCGGCCAAAAGCGTCCAATTTCCAAGAGATATAGATAGAGACACAGCTTCGTTACCATTCTGCGTGTTTTCTCTGTGCGTCTGAACATCAGCCTCCGTGCTGTGTGTGTGTGAGAGCCGCGATCGGATCCTCTGGTGATCCGTCGAAGCAAAATAATCTTTGGAACATCAAACCCTAGCATAGCATTCTCCGTTCATTAGTTGTTCGAATTTGATTCCCTTTTTATCCATCAATTTTGATCGTGTTTTTGGGTTTTAATTATATATATACAGCATCGTCGATCAGCTTATCGACCTAGAACCCTAATTTGAGTCTGACTATATCAATCGTATTAGAAACGGATTGATTTTGAGGATTGTTTTTTTTTCGGAATAAAACCCTATGGCTGCCACAAACGTTCAATCTGGCGACGGTGGGCTTTCTAGCCCTACTTCGCAGCGAGGGGTTACATCGCCGTGGAGTCAGATTGTCCGCGGTGGCGGCGGTGAGTCAGAAATGGTTTCTCCGGTTTTGGTGGCGACAGTTGGTTCTGCTCCGGCGGTGCCGGTTCCTTCTCCGGCATCGCCGTCGTGGTCGTCGGCTCAGGAGCAGGTTAGTAACGCTTTTCCTGATTGGTATCCGTCTAAGGTGGTGCGGGAGGCGGTCAGCTCTCCTGATGATTCGAGTAACGAGGGTCAAGTTGATGGTTCTGATAACATCGGCGGTGGTAATGCGACTAAGAAGCCCGTCTGGAATAGGCCATCAAACGGAGTTGTGGATACCGTCAGTCCAGTCATGGGTGCAGCCTGGCCTGCACTCGGCGAGTCAACTAAACCGACCCTTAAATCCTCCTCCTCGGAGTCCTTAAAAGCCCTTTCAGATGCTTCATTCCCACCTGCATTACAGGTATTAGTACCATTGTCATAATTAATATACAATTGTCGACAGTAATCTAATTGATTGTTTCATCTGTAGGAATTTGACAAATCGAAGCTCTCACACATGCATGATAAGCTCACTGATGTACGTAGACAAAAGTTTGAATTATATGCACGTTGCACAATGCACATACATTTATGTATAGGATACTTGTGCGTAATGCACACACAGAGGAAGGTCTCAAGGTCATACTTGATACTTACTCATATTTTAGAATTTACATTCCTTATTACTTGGTTTAGAAAGTGCCCTTGCTAAGTGAAAGGGCAAATATTGTCTTTTCAGAAGTTAACACTAGCGAACTGTTCAGAACTCAGAAGGCTTAATAAGCTGTTAGATGATAAAGTAACGTGCACTGAGTTGAAAGAACTAGACAATTGGTATTGGGTGTTTTCACGGTTATTTTAGATATCTTGAGTCTTGACCTGTATACACTTGTGTGTGTATATATGTTTATTACATTGTAGGTTACAGGAAGTTCCAGTCCATCACATAAACAGGCAACTGCTAATAATTCGAATTCTACTTCGAATCCAAACCATGTGGCACCATCCAGGCAGAGATCCATGAAGCGAGGTGGTGGCAATGGTAGTGCAAATGTATCAACAGCTAATGGGGCAGTTTCTCAGCCGCCACCAACCATTCAGGATTCGGTGGTGGAAACTCCACATAACACAACTGGGAAGCCGGGAAGTGCTGCTGAGCAGCCTTCTCCAAGAGACCATTCACACAAGGAGTCACAAAGAGGAGGCTTTGGATCACAATCTCACAGTGGTAATGATCACCATCATCAACGAGGTTCTTATAGAAGGGGCAATGGTGGGCGAGGAGATGGTTCTTATCATCACAACTATGGAGGAAAGCGAGATCATGATCGTGGGAATCAGGAATGGAATCACAACAGTAGAGGCTTCAATAACAGAGATACACACTTGCAACCTCAGAGAGGTTTTCCAAGGGGTTATATACGACCCTCTGTACATACTTCTGCCCCATTTGTCCCTCAACCAATGCATGTGCCAGTACAATCCTTTGGCAACAACATGATGTACCCTGGTGAGGTTCTCAATCATTAAATTTTATATGCTATTCACTTTGTGGTTTTGCATGATGTTTAAACCCTTTTGCAGATGTGACATCTCCTGTGATTTATGTTCCTGCTCCTCCACCACTCGACTCCCTTAGAGGCATGTCTTTCGTTCCTCCTTTACCACCTCCAATGTACTTTGCTGTTCCTGATCCCCAATTGCATGCTAAGATAGTGAGCCAAATTGATTACTATTTCAGGTACATATTTTATGAAGTGCAAAATAAAAATTGTGCTTTGTAGATTTTACTAGAAACTTTTCATTTATGGTGGTGCCAAGGATTTAATGTCTAGTTTTCCTTGCAGTAATGAGAACTTGGTCAAAGATACATACTTGCGGCGAAACATGGATGAACAGGGCTGGGTTTCTGCTAGCTTAATAGCAAGTTTCAAAAAAGTGAGTAATAAGAATAATCCTACTGAATCATTCTTTTATTAAGTTAATGCTTTCTTCCCTTTTGATGTACATATTTTTGGTATTTTCTATTTAAATGGCACATGTGTCTATCTTAAGCATTGAAACATCACCGTATGGGGACAATCTGTGTTCAATTATTGATCATGCTTCAGGTTATCAGATATCGTACAAGCTTCATGTTTGAGCAGAACTTGTTTAATATACATACTTTGGTTTAATATAGTAGGTATTGCAGTCTATCAGTCTTTCGTAATATAACTTAACCGTTTTTTAACAAACTTCAGTTCTCTATTAAGTAAAGATCGTTTTCATGTATTAATCCTGATGATAGAGACCAAGATTTGAAATGTTTTATACCAACGCAAGGATTTGAATGCTTCATGAGCATCATTCAGAACCATGTTCAGTAATTAAACTGTTTTTTAATTTACAGCTACAAACGAGTATGTCGAACAATTACTGATTTCTTCAGGAGGTAAAATGGAATTTAAACATATCTTGTTACACCATGCCTGTGAATCTGTCTCCTTTTCTGATTGACTGATTCTACCTGGACAATTTGATAACTATGGAGCTATGCTTCTATGTCTGTTTATCTGCTAGTGCAATGTACACTAATAGACATCAATATCATTCTTCTCAAAGTCACATGTGTCGACATGCAAATCAATTTGTATCGCCTTTCACTTTCTTATGCCAAGAGATGTCTTGCAGCCAATTTGTTAAGTAACATATTCTTCTGCAGGTTATTGTATTGTTTCTTCTTTTTCTGCGAATAATTGTGTCTTCTTGACAGGGCTTTGTCTTTGCATGGTTTAAAAAGTAAAGATTTTTTTTAGTTAATACTTGATACTGAGAGCCAATGGTCACCATCTTTAACTAACTTTTCCCAGCATGATTTTGATATTTTGGTGTTATCATGTACCTTTATTTCTTTGGACAAGTTAATACACTTCAGATACATGTATTCTTGATTTGATAAAGCTTCATCATCTTGCTGTTCTTTAATGCACAGCAGTGTCGAAATATTAGGATATTTTGGATTTTGCTGTTCTTTAGATATACATAATAGTATAATACATGTGTTCTTGATTTGACGAGGCTTCATCATCTTGCTGTTTTATGGGATCACATGGTAAGTACCGTATTTTAGGTAGCTGTTCTATTTTGTCTTTTGACCTCTGGGGAAAGATAGAAGTGCTTATACTATCTTGTTGTGTATCATGCAATTTGCTGGTTGCACCATACATTCTCTCTTTTTTCCGCTTTTTTTTTATTCTTTTTTGTGGAGGGTGGGGGAAGCATTCTTTTATTTCAATGCCTATGCTATGTTTTGGACAGGGGCATACCTGGTCACAGATACTGGTGACTACATTGTTGTAAATAGTATCATCAACATATATTATTGTTTCAGGGTGTTGACATGAAACTAGGGATCAAAGAACTTGAAGACATCTGAATGAAAATAACTGCAACTATACCTATTTGATTTTCCTAATGCCTAATTTTTACTCAGACTTATTACTTGTTACTCATAGGAAGCGGGTCCTGAGGTCCTCTAGTTTTTCCTCTCTTCTCCTCCTAGAAGGTAGCAATCATTTCCACTAGCCTGATGACTTGGTTTATTGACCAGGCTTACAGAGAACCTGATCTTTTGAATAACAATGTGTAAAAGCTAGAAAGTGATGGTTTAAAAGTAAATAAATCCAGTCAAAGTAAGTTAAGCGAGGAGCATGGCTAAAGGTACAACAAAAGAAATCATGTGATTAATGATGGAAGTGGGTTTTATTATTTTAATGTGGAGGAGTGGTTGTATACCACCAAAACATTATGGGGTGAAGTTATAAACATTCTTCATTCTAGGCTCTGTCTGAAAACCAGTTTTAGTCTGAAAAATCAGTATTAGTCTAATCCTTGTAAAATAATAAATCCACTTTAAACTAATACTGATTTTTTAACAAGGATCACCATACATTACATTATGGATTTGATTGTGGTGATATTAAGAATTTCCATCTTTGTGTGTGATCCTAAACCTCATTTTTTATGCTTACATTTACACATTCAAGGAGGCAATTCTAGTCTGCAAGTTGTTAGTTGGGATGAACGTATAAGTGAATAGAGGACATGCATATTACTGGTGCATGTCTGTATGTGTTACATGTGTCCATATTTACCATCATGCTTTTTCTGCAACTTAATGATAAGACTGCTGTTTTACATAGAAGTTAATGTTTGTCATATGGTGTTGCCCCAAGACAGTTTTTAAATCTCCACAGTACATGAAGAGACCATGACAGGATTTCAGATGACTGAACATTCAAGTCTGAATTCTTTATGGAGGCTATTCATATTTTGGGTCTCATTCTCTATTTTCCCAGCATATGGGTCCCTCTCATCTTCTATTCTCCAGATTCAGTTTCTGTTTCTTATTGTTCATTTATACCACTCTTCTCTGTTCTCTAGGCATCAAATCTTCAGCCATAATCTACCCAAACATTGCTAGTTGCAGCTGAGATGCTGGATGTGCTGCAAGAATTTCTCTTTATCAGAGGAAGTTCTTCAGTCTCTTAGGGGAAGGGGGGTTGTTGCTCTTGAGTGACAACTTCAAAAATATTGAATGTCACGGACAATAACTATCAGCTCAAACTATTTCACCTGGATTTCTGTTTCAGGAAGTGCTGAGGCAGGACCCAGTTATATAGGAATAGGATATATACACTTGAAAATCTTCCACTTAACCAAGGACACCTAGACCTTGACAGGAATAATCTGCAGTTAGATGTCTAACTTCTTGATATCTATAATAGACTACTAATAGTGTCTTTGTTGTTCGAGTTTATTAATATTCGTTGAAAGTCTTCAGCTTTCAAGCGTGTGATGGTCTTGCACTTAAGTTCCCTTGTGGGATTCACCAACAATTTTTAGATAGGAAAATTAAAAATTCTTGAGTCAGAAGTTGAAGAATATTTTAGGAACGTATAGACAGACGTTAGATAGATGTGTAATTTGAGAATTGCAGATGACTCAGAGTTACAGCATTTGGTTTGAGATTTGGAAAACTCACAGTGCATACCATCCTACTGGTGATGCAACGAGTATTATTGATCTTATGTTGATCATGCATGCACATTTGAGTCTCTAAAACTTCTGAGACTGATGATACAACAGAGACTTGCAGGTGCCCAAGATGGTATCCCATGAATACTTCTATGAAACATGTATATCTCTATATGTATTTATGTATGTTTGAATAGAGTTGATAGCCTATCCAGATTCCCATGCAAGGAACAGCGAATCTGGTAGCCTAGTGCTCTTATCCCTACTCCCCAGTGGGCCTGAGTATTATCTGTATGCTTAAATATATCCTACCTCATCTTTTTATATATATATCCATGCATAATCCCTGTCGTTTTAGGGACCATTTCATCACTTCAGTGCATGCTTGTTTTAGTAGGACTTGTCACATATATGTGTCACTTATTGGCTTATATCTTCACTCCATTTTGGTATGATCTCCAGTCTTTCTTGAGGAAGTCTGGGTAGTTGCATTGATGCTTTTATCATGATTTTAAATTTATGTGTTTTAACTTTGACCTGGAAATCAGTTCGTGGTCTCTACTCTCTTGTGTCTAAAGAAGTTGAGTGCGTGGATATGCGTTGTTTCACCTAGTACATCAGTCTTTTGTTCTTTATATGGATGACATGATTGTTTGTCCTATCACAGGTTTCCTATTTGACAGATAATGTTCAGCTGATACTTGATGCTATGCGAACTTCAACTGCTGTGGAAGTACAGGTGAGGATTACAGTTGCTATGCCATTTTTATTAAGCTTTTGTTAATAAATTGAACTATTTTCTTATGAATCATTTATATTCATAATTGTATGTTATTTCATATTTTAACTACAATCCCCCCCCCCCCCCCCCTTTCTCCCACATTTGTAGTATCTCTTGTACTTCTGGTTTGCTTGTCAGTTTCCCTTAAAAAAATAAATGTGTCAACTTAAAGATAAAAGTAGTTCGTCCAGCAGGAGGGAATACTTTTTATTATTTTAATTTTCAGACGACCAGGGCTTAGTTTGTGATTAACTTCTTTTTAGCTTAATAAGGACTTGTATCTTCTTTTAAACGCAATTCTTGTCTTTTATGTTAATCATGAGTGTAACCTAGAAACATATTTTGAATTTCCAACCATACTGTACCTTGTAGGGTGACAAGATACGGAGGCGAACTGATTGGATGAAGTGGATAATGCCGGCAACTGCTCAATACTCGAACCCGTCAAGCCCTCAGGCTGTTGGAAAATCTCCCAATCATGAAGGGCTAGTTTCACAGCTCCATGCTCTTGCATTGCATGAGCCAACTTCAGCTGATCAGGTTCCTGTTGAAACTCATTTTAGCAGGTCGAGTTCGGAGGAAGTTAACGGAGGTGATGAGACTGCTCGCGTCAGCAGTCATGAGGCTGGATTTGAACATGCAACGGTTGCTTGAAGCTTATAGCAGAGTTATTAACTAAACTCATGTTTTGAGATAGAGTGGACCTCGATGATGATATGGGTGATCCTTGATTCCCGTGGAAATGATGTTTTGCGAGAGACACATGCACAAACCAGAAAAACTTAAAAAAAAAAAAAAAACTAAAAGCAAGAAAAATCCCTAGAAAAAAAGAGAAAATACTTTAATAATGAATGGAAGACACACCAAAAGGATAGTAGTATTATTATGACAGTAGTAGTATGGGTTTGTTGGATTAAGGATTTAATTTTCTTTGAACCAATGTTTTGAAATTCTCTCTGTCTACTGTGATTCTTGGTTTATGTTTGACTTGATACTGGGGGAGAATTTTGTGATTTACTTCCCCAACATCACATTCCTGCTGCTCTCCGAGAGCAAGTCTCTGGGTCTATCATCGCCTTCTTTCAGGTGATATAGATTTGGTGAGATCTGATCAAATGATATGGATGATTTATGGTGTGCTTATTTTATGATTTTTATGTTCCATTCGAAGTATGATATGTGCTCACTTTTGCATACATGGACACTCAGTGCTGATACATGTGTACATAGATGGCAAGGTTGTGCTGCTCTTGCATGTATTATGCCTGAGTTAGCGTCTGTCTAGAGTTGCTCATTCATGCTGTTTACTTTAGCTGTGTTTTTAAATTAGAAGTGGTGTCATGCTTCTTTCGGATGCAGTGATTTTAATGTGATTTAGCAAAACTGGAGACGAAAAGCTATGACCTTACCTGAATGGTAAGGTACAGGGTAGGGTACTAATATTAGCAAGAAGCCAGTTCTTCGTACAGTTGGATTATAGGTGGGTGTAAGTTTGAATTTGGTTCACTGCAGTAGGGACTGGGCTAGTATTATACAGTTTGGTTTTCTCATATTCTTGAAGTTCTGATAAAGCACGAGTACAGTACTGGCGGGTCCTTTACCATTGCATAACCCATCCATGAAGATTTGGCTGAGAATAGTTCCTTCTCAAAAGGGGTATAATATATTTTGTTTGCTTGATAAATTCAGTATTTACAATAATCTCTTTTGCCCAGAGATTCCTCCAGTATAACGATAACGCTCTTAGAAATTGAGCTTTTACACACCTGGTTTTAGAAGCACTTTCTGTTTTACTTGGCTGATTGATTAGGGACCGTCAAGATATTGTAAGCTTGAATGCACCAGTGGCTGTATAAGAGCCTACACTAGTAGCATATGTCCAAGTTGCCTTTAGTTAGAGAGTTGTAAATTGCAAATGCTATTCTATTCTATTCTACTCTTAGGGTGCAGCCACACAAGCAAGAGATTTCACCGGAAAACAACTAACGGGCATCAGCTTCAAAATCAGTCGAAAGAAGTTTGGGTGAATGAAGCATAAAAACGCTTAAACGGATTAGCATAATGTAACATTCCCTGATGGTTATACATACATTTGAGTTTGAAACTGTACCAGACTACTTATCAAGTTTTACAATAGAACGTGTTACATCATCTGCGATGTACGGGTGCAACTCTATTGACATTTTTCGACTTTTGAAGACCTGCAAAATCCAAAACCCCATTATATATACTATCATGTTACAATGGCTTTTCAACAAAAAAAAAAAAAAAGATAAAAAAGGTCAAATTTGGAGCTTGGTAAGTTTTTAAGGTGGGAAATACCATGAATTCCTCTAATTTCAACTTCTCATAGTTCCTGTTGAAAGAGAGTCATCATATACTCAAATAGGGGAATATAGATGGCAATTACAGTAATGTAGAATGTAATCAGCACTTTTATATATGAACACAATTTTTGGTATTTTGATTCTATATTAAGAAGTTAGTTATTACCGCAATGTTGAGGGTCTTCCGAAGTTTTCTTATTAGGGAATAAGCCATCAAGTCGTTATAGGCCAACCCCGGTAGGAACTGATCAATGCAAACACCAGCATGTAATATAAATAAAGTTAGATAGCAAATCTGTAAAGATCATATAAGTTCATGAAGATAACGAATCTTGTCTACGCTCAAAACAAAAGCGAAGATAGAGGTGACAAGATTCGGATGTCTTCTTGCTCGTGTGCTGGCCTGTCGCAAGTTTAACAATTTGAAAACGTGCCACAGGGAAATAAGAAAGATTTATGCCTGCACAAATACAATATAAATAACTTGTTTCATAAAATTTATACTGCAGCCATACAAAACATATCAAGCAAGTGTAGATAACTTTTGTCTTGAAATATAAGACCTTGTGAGTTCATCTTTCAAGTTGCTCTAATGGCTCGTGGGGATCCGGATACTTTTTAAGTTCTGAGATCTTAAGCTGTTGCAGCAGATTCCCAATTACTTCAGATGCATAGCAAATTGCTTGCAGTTCTTCTTGTGCAAACGCGCTGTGCTTGCTGCTTGCACAATCACCCTTATTAACTTCACTGCATCAAATCTGTTAATTGGGCTTAATTAACTTGCAATCTGACCAAAAAGATTTCATGTTGCTGCCATTTCACTACCTATGTAATCTCTTTTAAAATTTCATACTTACATGCAAAAAAACGGCTATAAAACAACTAAAGTTCTTCAATCCTTTTGGTGGATTTAAGATCTTCAACAACATTATAGTTGGTTTAAGAACATGAATAGCAGATTTTAATTAATAGATATCAAATGTTAAAACGATTATCAAGAGAAAATTGTATTGTTGTACCTGTTAATTCAATCTTCACAATGCAGTGGCCACAGACACATAACTGGTTGGATGATCTTTTTTTATGTTTTTACATGTGGGTTTCAAGTATTTTTGGTTTGTGTTGCAGGAAGGTGGTGTGTAGCAACGTACGATGTAGTGCTTATTCGATTTAATGTGACATCTTCTTTGAGATATATAGACTTTATGAAATATTTTAATATTGATATATTATTGTCAAACTGGTTTATTAAATTCAAAGGGTGAATTAGTTCTCAACCGTCACATTATTAGAGCATGGGGTACAGTTCAATGCCAGATTGGATGTGAAGTGGGACTTTTAGCCATTGCACTTCACCAAGCGGAGTATCCTCTTAGAACTGTTAGGTACTAGAATTAGGGGTGTTCAATACATTTTAAATAAGTTTGTCATTACATATGACATTTGTCATAGTATAGGGTTTTTTTGTGTAAATATCCAAATGGGTGGAACAGGAGATAAGGGCAACGAATCGCTTTGAGCTCATTTTGAAATATCATTTTGTTATTTCTATAGCTTTGATTGTTCGTTTTCTTTTATTGTCCAAATCATTCTTGACAATCTGTGTCAATTTCATATCTTCTGAAAATCATTCTTGTTGATTCTTATGAACAATATATCTTTTCTGGATATCATTATGTTTGTTCATATTGTTGCTGATTGTAAGTGCCCAAATGTATCTAAAGGATTTGAGGGAGTTTGTGAGAGAAGTTGAAAAATATTCAGAGAACTGAAAATGTGAGTTAGGATCTACGTCCAGTGATGCAATGAACTACGTACCCCACCCAGCTACTCAATTATCTCTTAATTAAAAATGATTGTTTCAACTTCACACGAAGATTTATCACATACACTATTGACATCACATTTTGAGATGGTTAATATTAAAAATGGGAGGACATTCCGGTCCCCGACTTCTTTCATTCACTTATTGAGTCTAAAGCTAATTGCTATATGTGCATTGAAAATTATACTATACTAGAGAGTAAGGATATAGAAAAGGGGTTCTCTATAAACAACATCCTATTCTTACTGACTTGTTATAATTCACCATAATGAGTTGTGAACGTATTATATAGAAAATCCCTAGTTTTTCTTCTCCATCCACCACCATCACCAACAGTTCATATACTTCCGACCACCTGACTTGTAGGGTATTGATTTGATTATTGGACTTATGGTTATCCGATTACTTTGCATTTTCAATTGGTATGCCCGGGAAACATACATCCATGACCTTTACAAACATTATCATATCCGAAATTTGAAAAATAAATCAATAACACATAACTACCTACCATAGATGTTTATACCTAGACAAACACTAGGAAAACATAAATTCATTGATTAACAGTCTTGATTTTAGGTCTGATGAAGATAGAGAGAGGGAAAGGTCTTTAACAACTAAACATCAATAATACATACCACAAATCGATTTTCAGGTCCACCAACAATGTCCATTGTTGGGTGAGGGAGACGATTCAGAGTTAAGTGACTGGCTATTTTTTGAGATGTAAGCAGGTTGGGTGGTCGTTTGCCGATGATATAGTGTGAAGATAAGAGATACATAAAGTGGGAAAGGGGAAGATAATGTGCATGTCTTGAACGAGGGAGATAAAGTGTTTTGGTGGTGATGGGGTTTAATTAGAGTTAATTTAGATTTAAAAATGCAAAAATTTTAAACTTTCATGTTTGATGGGTTTCCGGTAAAGATTTGTGCAAATTGGTGACACTTTCAGGTTTGTTGTCTTAAATAATGTTTTAGCTTTGATTTTACTACAATTTGAGTTGGATTCGGTTAGGTAGTTATATGTTGTAGATCTAAAAATAGGTTGATGTAAACGTGTGTTATGATGTAAAAATAACAAAAACAAAATGGTCTTATATTGTTAATAATAAAATAATAATTGATTTTTAGCTTTAATAAAAGTCAAATAAGAGTTACTCAGATACATAAACTTTTAAGTTGAATTCAATAATTACAAACCTACTTCCAAAATTATTGTATGGCTTTCTGCGTTAATTTATTATGAATTTCTATTTTCAGATAGACTATCTATCGTCGATATAACCATTATAATTAATGCGATATATATTATATATATATAGGGGAGGGTTCAAACGAGAAATGTTTTTCGTACGAGAACTGCGAGAACCAATCTCAGTCGTTCCTTGGATATGTGAAGTTCATGGATGGAGAGCGTGGAGGGGATCAAGTGTGACAGGGTGCATGTGAGGAATTCATGGGTGAACAATAACATTAAAGGAGGGGGGATTGGACGGCTCAGATTGTTTCTCGCAGTTCGCGTACGAAAAACAGTTCTCGTTTTAACCGCACCCTATATAGATATAGCACCCTATATATATATATAGAGAAATAGCATCAATGTAGAACCATACCTTATATGTAGAACCTAAAAAACTAATATCAACCGTCAGATCTGGATATTAGTGGCTGAGATTAAATCATCACAATTATGTTGTTTAGTAAATAATTCACGCGCATATTTATTTGTCTAGAAGGGTAGAATTGGAAATAAAATTTCATGTGGCAGATACACATATATCTATGCTTCTTCCTGACTGAACTAATTATTGAGGTCAGGTACATGTTCATTTGTCAGGTACATGGAGGCCAACATATTTCTTTTCATTTGTCAAATTTCATTTTTAAGATCTTGTAAAATTGGTTGAGATGCACATCACAGCCACCATAACTGAAGAAATCATGGAGGTAGATGTTTCAAAACCTTCTTCACCGGCGCCGATCGAAGAACAACACCTCCGTCAAACCACCGCCACCGTTAAACACCTCCACCAAAACTACAGCCAACGTTAAACACCCAAACCACCACCACCACCGTTAAACATCTCCACCAAAACCACCACCACCGTTGAACCCCCAAATCACCACCGTTGTGTTCTTATCCCTCCTCCTCCCCACCTGCATCGCTCCGCCGTCGCTTTTTTTTACTTTTGATGCTTTGATTTTTTTCATTCTCGACGACAAGTATGCGTTTTTCATTTAGTTGTTTTTTTTCATTCTCTATGTCATCTCAGAGTCTAAACTAATTAATGTTGTTGTCTGCATGGTGGATCTTTAATGACTCTGTTTGGAAGAGTTGGAGGTGGTATATATACTAAATCAGTTGATATTGGTGCTCATCTTGTTGGGAAAGTAGAAAAGAATATTCCAGATGAAGATCCTAGAAATCTAGTAGGTTATGGTTATAATGTTGCATACATTATAAATTTTTGTATCTTCTGTTTTAAAGATTATGTATGAAGAAGTGTGCTTCTTTTTACAACATTTTTCAAGTTGTTTTCAATTTTTGAAACTTAAAAGTGTCAGCTTATTTAGTTTTGTTCAAAAAAAGTTATTTGCATTTTGGTTATTACTTTTCATGTGATTCTGTTTCTTATGATTTTGCATTTTTAGGACTACATATTCACAATTTGCATGTTCAGATATGAGACATGCATTTTGTCACTTCTTCTGTTTACTTTTGCTAATTTAGGTACACTTGCATTTCTGAAATTGCATTATTTAGCAATTTGCATTTGCATTTTCAAAACAAAAAAATTCAAAAAATGCAAATTTTGCATTTTACATTTTGCATTTCTGAAACCTGGTTTGAAAATGCAAATTTTGTTTCCATTTTGGGTTGTATTGTAGTGTTGTGTACGCATTTTGTATTTTGGTTTTGAATATAAATTTGCATTTTTGGGCTGCATTTTCATTGAATCATGTTGGTTTTGCATTTTGTATTTTCATAATTTGCATTTTCATGACCTGCATATTCGATAGTTTGCATTTTAGATTTTTTGCATTTAGCATTCTTGAGTGAAACCCAGATGCAAATGCAAATTTTAGATTTTTGCTTTTTGAAAAAAAAAGTTTCAAAACTATATCAAACCTGGTCTTGTTTGAAAGAGGACGAAAAACTGAATTTAATGATATAATTTTTTTGCTAAAATTCTTAAAAACGAATAAGTTATGGTCATTTAAAGTTTAATGGGGTTTTTTTTGTTTTGTTTTAAGTTGGCTGGAAGAATGTGATGGCGTGTGAATTTTCTTTTTTTTTTCTTCTAATTTTTCAGTTTTACCCCTAACCAAAAGGTCACATATCATCACAAGGGTGATTTTTTAGGTTCTATGTTTAATAGAGGTTATTTATATAACCTTACCATATATATATATATATATATATATATATATATAAGGGATGATTCAAACAAAAACTGTTTTTTGTACGAGAACTGCGAAAACCAATCTTAGCTATTGATTTGATAAAGTGGAATTCATGAATGTGGAACATAAGGAGATCGGTGTGGCAGAGTGTATGTAAGGAATTTATAGGTGGGTGATGACATTAAAGAAAAGAGAATTGGACGGCTCAGATTGATTCTCACGGTTTTTGTACGAAAAACAGTTCTTATTTAAACTTATATATATATATATATATTCATATATAGGGGACGATTCAAACGAGAACCATTTTTCGTACTAAAACTGCGATAACCAATTACAACCATTGATCAAATAGATGGAAGATTGAGATTAAAGAGTTGTTAATGGATAACCTTAAACTAATCAAACTTATCCTTAATTAACTAAGGGTAGTTTGGACATTTTTACGTTACCCCCACATTTTTTAAACTAATATATACATCAAACAAACAGATGTTACATTACGGAAATTATACCAAATTAACGAGAAAATTATGCTCTTTAATTTAAGACTAG
The DNA here is from genome assembly GCA_947179395.2 of Pulicaria dysenterica. NCBI lineage: Eukaryota > Viridiplantae > Streptophyta > Magnoliopsida > Asterales > Asteraceae > Pulicaria > Pulicaria dysenterica. The sequence goes on from OX359295.1 coordinate 53,006,762, forward strand.
TCTTGATATATTTTTTTCAAAATTTTATTTTTGTGTTTGGTGGGGTTTTTTTTTTCAATACAGCTCGAAATTTGCACTAGTGCAAAATCTGCAAATTTTGCACAGATTCACCTACTTTTTTTTAGTGCATATGTAAATATGTTATGCACAAGTGCAAATTTTGCACATGATGCACAGATTCACCTAGTTTTTCAACACAGATGTAAATATGCACAAGTGCAAAATGTAAAATTTGCACTTGTGCACAGTCGAGCTGTACCGGAAAAAACCCCCAGCAAAAACGATTTTTTTTTCTTTCAAAAAAAATATGTCAAGACCGGTCTCAAATTAAAGAGCATAATTTTCTCGTTAATTTGGTATATTTTTCGTAATTGAACACCTTCTCGTTTGATAGATATATTAGTTTTAATAAAGTGGAGGTAATGTAATAATACCCATACTACCTTTTACTATTTAATTTAAATAAATAAGACAAGAAATTAAATGATTGGCCAGAAATGGTTCTCGCAGTTCTCGTACGAAAAACAGTTCTCGTTTGAACCGCACCCTATATATATATATATAGGGTGAGGATCTGCTACAAAATAAATAAAGGTACAAAATGTAAGGTGAAATCTGGACCACACGATCTATTCAAAAAGTCAACCAAAAAAGTTATTATTCTAACCAAATTTTCGGAATAAAAAAATAAAAAAAGGTAATATGGTAAACTAAAAAAAACAGAGAAAAACGTGGGCAGATCTCTATTCCCGTCGGCCAACTCTCAGATGCAAATGTACAATCATTTACTGCACAATATACAACCATTTGATGCACAAAATACACTATTGATTCATATATTATATTTGATGCACAAGGTACAACCATTTGATGCACGGAATAAAAATTATACATATTTTATGGTAACCTGGTGCACAAGACAGAAAGACGGCGGCTGCGGTGATGCACCGGCGGTGGTTGTCGGCGATACACATTGACCACTTACAAGAAAGAGAGACGAAGAGGCGGTGGTGGCGACGGGCTTAACGGAGACGATGCACAATCGTTTTTTGATGCATATAACAGCCGTTGCAAAGGCCGTGACGGCTTCACAGGTGGGTTTCGTGTGACGGTGGTGGTCGGCAAACTCACAGAGGTGGCTACGAGCTTCTCATGTGGCGGTGGTGGCGGCAGATGCAATCAGAAACGGAAACCCTACCCTAGGCGGCGGGTATCGAGAAACCGAAACCCTAATCGAGACAGATGCATAGATGGTGTGGTCTATGTGCGGTGGGTCGTAAGCACCACATTGCTGTCACCGGTTGTAACCTGTGAAGGAGGAGAAGCAGGCGGCGAACGAAGAATGAGGAGGCGGATTAGGGTTTTTCTTAATTTGTACATCTGCAGATCGGAAGAAGAAGAAGAAGCCCTCGTGAGTCGTGACTGTCAAGGAGAGGGAGGGGGCCAGATCTGACGGTGGCACAACACATGACGGGCGAATGTCGCCGGCGAAAATGAATCTGGTGTGTGCGGCGGTGGGGGAGGAAGAATTTGTCCTGCTCTCTTTCAAAAACCAAATTTAATTATCCTTAGAATTTTAGAGACGTGGGTTGCATATACCAAGGAAGAGAGAGAGATTTGTCTTAACTTCCAATATTACCCTTTAACTCTAATGGACAAGTGTCAATCCCAGGTTTCTCCCTATATTTAGTACCTTAATGTTTTTTTTACTTGAACCCAACTCTCTATATATATATAATTAGCTCCATCTTAACCTCTTAAATTATCTCGTTTTTCATTTTTTATCTTTCTCTTACCCATATATATTATACCACCGACGGCTTCCAGATAGTATTTCAGGTTCATTCGAAACGTCGTTTACGAAGCACTATAAATTGCCACATGCTGTAAATTCATTCCGCTTGCTTTGAAATTTCTAAAACGTAGATCTCTAGATAATATATAAATGTTATTAAGTACTTTACTATATATAAAATAAAATAAAACAAGTAAAATATAAATTGGATGTTAGACTTTTGATTCTTATTGCTTTAAGATTCACTTATAATATATCTATGTTTAAAAAAAGCCAAATGCTTATGCAATATAAATTTTTATAAAACAATTGCAATTTCTTCAACAATGCCTCGTGTTATTTTTTTTTTGCTAAATATCATCCAATAATAAAACAAACGTTAATATTTTATGATTTAGCCTTCTGTTTAATAATGATATTTGTGTTTAGTTATAGTAAGATAAATTTGAACTTTTCATTTATAGAAAAAGCTCAACTGAAAGTTTGATTGTGTTTTTAGAAGGATTGATAGCTACAATAAGAAAAAAGGGTGCAATGAGGACCAATGAACATATTAATTTTGAACGTTGCTTTGTTATTTTAATGAATGTTTTTGTTTATTATGCATCTTCCTTCTTCTCAACGATTGCAATAGTTCGAAGTTTATTCTATCACGAAATAAATAAATACATACACACATAATAGATTTTAAAAAATGGCCCACTGAAATATTTGGGCCCCAGAGAGACACCCCGCTTGCCCATACCAGGACGGGCCCCGAGTCTTATAAACAACACACTTTTATATAAACATATAAAGATGGACTTACATTAACAAGTTTCAAAACTAGAATAATACTTTGGTGGGTGATTATAACTTAGTAACAGTCATATAAAAGCGTCAAGCATTTTAGCAAATGTAGAACAAACAAAATTAACTACCAAATAGATGAGTGATGAATCACCTTCATCACCAATATCAACAACACCATATACTTCACCAGCATTAACTCTCAACTTCTAGAGCAATGCACTTAGGACCATGTAAAGGGGTGTGGCCCTTCTAAACCCCCCTGATTATAGTTTGAAAATTCAATACAACTTAAATGAGCATGCAAACTTAATTAATTTGTTTGTTGTCTTTAGTTTCTTATAATTACATTAAAACCACCTAACATTTTACCTTTTCCTAATGAGACTTAAATTCGTGTATAACTTTATGGTATTTGTACGCATTTGCTTGTTTTATTATGTTGTCATTGTTGTTTATAATCTTGTGTTATTGTTCCAAGGTTTACTATTATATTTTTGATTTTCTATATTACATTTTAAATTTAAAAATAAATATTGAAAAAAAATACAATACTATATTTAAGCGCTTCAAATTTGAGAAACATAAAAGATGCATGCACACGTAATAACTAGTTGAATCTGTCTAATTGTTTACATTATTTACATATGAAGCACTTAATTCATCAACAGTTTTTGGCAATTTCATTTGGATTATAAAATGTTTGAATTTTCAAACAAATGTAGATGATTTTTTGTAATACATATATTATTTTATATTTCAATATTTTTAAGAGTGTATATTTTAATACCTTAATGTCATTCAAATAGGGTTTTAGAAATATATTAGGAATTGTATATTTACTAACTCTATTAAGACTATGAACATCCACTTTTCTTCTCTTTGTTATATTAACGTCATATTATATTCTCGTTTCATCTTTATCTATCTCACTCATATCACTCTAACTCCATATCATATTCTTAAAAAAGAAGTTCAACGTGAATGAGAACCACCGTGAGAGATATTAGCGATTGGTTTAAGAGTTTATCAAATAGTCCCAGTACAAATACTTCCTTTGCAGATAGCAACATAGGGTTTAGGGAATAGGACTAACATTTTTTTATTTTTTATTTTTTATTTTTTATTTTTTTATTTATATTTATTATTATTATTATTATTATTATTTATTATTTACCTTAATGTGGTACTAGTTGTTTTTATTTATTTTATGTTTTATTTATTATTTATTTATCTTTATTTATTTACTATTTTATTATTTTTTTGTTTTCTTTTTATCAAGGCCGGAGGTATTTGCAGGAAGCAATCTCTCTACTTGTTAGTGGAGACATGATTGTCTACATTTATACCTCCTCCATACCCCGCTTTCACGATATTGGATATTGTTGTACAAACACTTTCTTTGCAAAATATTTGATTACTAATAATAAGGTTAAATAATAATTTTTGAGAAGGAAAAACAAAGGTCTTATTGATCTTCTTTTAAATATATTATTAATAAAAATAAAAAATAAAAAGATAACTATAAATAGTTTTTTAATAACAATGTAGCGCGATTTACGGCACAAGATAGGCCCAGCGGGACAGAATAAAGACTTTGGATTCCCCATAACTCACGTACACGTCTTCACCAATTATCCACTCACATTTTGACATGTCAGCATAAAGATCTACGGTTTTCCTTTTTTTGAGTTATTTCCTAATTATTAAATTGTCATTGAAAATAATTTGGCGGGCATCCAGAATAAATTCAAATTGCAGATTTAAAACCCTAGCAACCTCCATTTCCCCCAATTTCGTCACCTTCTCTCTACTCTCTCTCTCTCTCCACAGGTTCGTCTGCTTCCTCCTGTATTTTTCGTACGATTTTATATCTGTTGTTCGATCAAAATTCGTTACTGTATCGGATGAATAGATTACTTAATTTGTTCTTCTGCATCCCTGTATGTATGTATCGACTTTTGGTTGCCTTAATCCGATCATGAAATTTCGTTTCATAATTCTTTTTTTTATCGGCTTTAGGTTCCTGTTGATGTTATTATCTATAGTTTCTGCATGTTGTGCTCTAATTTTAGGTTTTATTTGTTGTTCGTCATTGCTACAGGTAAATTGACTAACACGACTAGAGGATGAAAGCCAATGGTGACTTCTGATGGTAATAGTTCTTTTCAGTTTTAGTAGAATGGCAGCGTTCGCTGTAAGGATTTTTTAGCGGTGGTCTTGCATGGAGTAGTTTTACTGCCTGCTTTCAGCTTAATTTCTCTACCTATGAATTAGATTTATGTATCTGATTTTCAAAACCTGTATTTGGTAATTTGTGTTAAAATTTTCGCTACTTAACTCTTTTGGGGGTTACTGCAGGTTTTAATTTAAAGGTTAGATTTTTAATTGATTTCTGATGATGTGATTACATTGATTTAGGTACATTGGCTTTGGCCTTTGGTTCTGATGTTACTTTGGAAGTGAGCAGCAGTATAGGAAGCAAAGAGCAAGCAGAATGGGCAAAGTGTCCCCTAAAGAGAAAATGTCCAAAACTTCAAAGCATAAGAGGCGTATAAATGGATCTAACAAGTATTTGAGACCAGGTGCTCTTGCTCAGCTGCGTAATAGCAAGGCGTCAGCATCAAAATCCTCTACAGACAGTGGGAAGAAGATGGCTGATGTTATGGATGCGGAGAATACCCAGGGTGTTTCTCTGTTTCAGAATAAATGTTCCAATGGCATACCTATAATTTTATCACCTGAAAAGTTCAGATACAGTCCTGTGGCAGGACCAGTTGATTTGCTTAAGGAGAATAATTTACAGAGAACACCCAAGACGCCACGTCCTGTCGGAGATGGATCAGATTATGAATCCAGACTTGAATCTCTTCCAATGGAGTTACTGGTAACCCACATTTAATCTCTAACTAAGACTGATTAATTAACTAGTGTAAAGTAAAACTTAATACTTAACAGTATTAAACGTAACATTTTTTTGTAAAGTTGGTTTATAAATTAATAAATTACACCTACAGGGTATTATACAAGTATTGATGAGAGTTCACTGCCCAGAAATTTCAGCCGTCCTCTTTTACATTTTAAATAAAATGTTATTTATAAAGTATTTTTTGTAAATGAGGAGCAAGTTATAACTGATAGGATCTCAAAGGTAGATGATTGATTGGGGTGAACTACTTCTATGTAATGTTTGACAATGACCTAAAAAAGAGAAAGATCATTTATAAAAGTCGGATGATGAGATAGAACCTATTTTTTGGCAGTAGAAATCAAATATATCATTGTATTTGAAGCTAACAATGGCAGAAACAAAGAGTATGCTGTTCTGTTCCTTTATAGTTATATTATATAAACATATGTGACGTATCTTCTATGTCACTTCCTGAATCGTAAGCTGCACAGTGCTGAGTTCTGACCATCTGAATGTATGACCAACAAAATTGTTTCTTTCTAATTTGCTTTCCCGACTGTGTTCATTGTCAAAGAATCAATATATAGAGGCGAGTAGGCGACTTACCTATTAGATGTGTTCATCTTTTTCGTATGAAAATTGCAACGTTTGAAGTCATAGTAGTTGTCAATCAAATAACTACAAAAAAACATTCAACACTAAAGTACTTCAATTTCATAAACCAAAGCAAAAGCATGTATAACTTATAAACATGACCAAAATATATAATTTTTGTTTGAGAATATGCCCAAAATGAAAAATTTGCAGGTTTTATGGGACTAACGGGTATGTGGTATGTTGCTGGAGCAAAATTAGTTAACTTGTAATAGCATTTTTAGTTTTAATCTGACGCATCTTTGTTTGTGATTCAAGGTCAAGATACTCTGCCACCTCCACCATGACCAACTGAGAGCTGTTTTCCATGTCTCTGAGAGAGTCAGAAAGGCTGTGAGTTATTTTCTCTCTTTTATTTTTTTATGGTTTGTTACGTTATGTAGCGCCATGATGCTAATGATTATAGATGAAGAAAATATGAAAACAATTTGCATATCAATTCCTTAGGTTGTCATAGCTCGGCAGTTCTACTTTAACTACACCACACCAGATAGGACTCGACAAGAAATGTTGTGCACATCAACACCATTGCCTACTGAATACTGGCCTTTTGCCAGGTTAGGATTCCAATTTGTGATTCTTATTTAGCTTTCTTTTAACATATCATTTGTTTAATGATTGACATTTTATTTCAATGTACTATAGCAAGGGAGAAGGTAAGAGCAAATATTTTACTCTACCAAGCACTCCAAAAGCACCTAGGCATGGACCTCGTCCTCCATTCCGCCCCAAGTTAACTGAAATGCGCCAAATTGCAGCGGTTTTGTTTCAAGAATCAACATTCTCTAGTAGGTACATTGTTCCATCTTTAATACCAAAACCAATATGCAAATCATTTGCTTCCAACCGAGTATTGTTCTATGATGAAGAGCTTGAGCTTTGCCAAGCTGTTGCTCAGAATAAACTTCGTTAGCCATCGACGAGTAGTAAGTCCCCCTTTGTTATGTACAGTGGTAGCACCTCCCCCAGAAAAAAAAAAAGAAAAAAAAAACAAAATTTCATGTTTCTTAGGTTACTACCACTATAGTAGGTAGGTAGACTAAGATGGTACAATTTTGAAGATCTAATGGGGCATTCATCAGCTTGATGTTGGCCTAAGATTTGCAGTAGTAGTATAGTATGGTTGATAATCCAATAATGTCTGATGTTATGTTTTGTAAATATTGTGAGAACATTTTGCTTTAGGATGTTGGGTTCTTATTTCAATATGAGAAACATTTACTATAATACTATAAGAGTTTTGTTTTTTTCAAGATGCTGCAAGATTTGTGTTCTGTAATTTTAGTGTTTCAATATGAGAAACATTTTCTATAATCCAACCTGCCTCTCACATGTTGAGCCTGAGGCGGTCTGGCATGAGCTGGTTGGGATGTCCAGAACAAGGGGCATTTATTATTGGAGTGAACTTATATTGGTTACCAAATTGGATTCTGAAGATCTGAAATGAAAGTAAATATTACATGTAAGGGTAGTTCATTTATGAGGTGAAGCAGAAAGAAAGTGATAGGGAGCTTGTATGGGTCACAAGGATACTTGAATCCCTTTATAATTGATGTGCACTGTTGTCTGTGATAGGAGCTTTACCATTTGCATATATGGGCTAAAATGCACCAAAGCATGTTCACATTTATCACACCAACTACCATCCATCCATCCACCCATTTTCGGTCATATTTAATAGTATTTAAATTAACAAGTAAATTGTTATTTGTTTCTAAAATGATTTATATGGTTGGGAAATCTTTTATTTTAATATTGGAAAATGTCAACACAAAATGCAGTATTAAACAAATCTTGTGTAAAGTTAGGCCATCACCACTTTACTATGGTTTGAGAACGATACTTGCTAACACGTTACTAACCATTAATTTAATAAATATATTTATGTCATCATACGTATCATCACTTGAGATTCATCTTTTCTTTTAAATATTTTCTGATTTAATAGGTCTAAATATAATTTTACATTGAAGTCTTGTCTTCAATGACATTAAAAATCTGCAGTTTGAAATGCATTATCATATCAAAACTCCAATTCTCAGTGAAAGTTCTATTCGGGTTCGAGAATATCAACAAGAATAAATTTTGACAACACAAAAAAACAGAAGGTGATGAAAATTGGAATACAGATTTTTTGCCAAACTACAGGATTAGTACATTAAGATGCTCGAGTACTTAAAAGATCAAAATACAAATCAACAAACATATGAAAATGAATCCATAACAAGATAAGGGTCGAAGAACAGTGAAATACAACTAGTTTTCATCGTCTTGATCACAATATCGAGCATGCCTTTTGACTCTTTCCCTTCTTCTTCTTTGCCTTTGGAGGCTGCAGAACGACTTTAATGGCCGCATCGAAAACTTGCTTCACATTCTGATAAAAACAACCACCAGTGTTTAATATAGAAATTTCCTAGCCAAAATAAATAAATAAATAGAAATGAAGATTGAGCTTACCAGTTGTGTTTTTGAACTACATTCAATGTACTCAGGAGCTCCAATCGTCTTCTTTAACTCCTCGCCCTGTAAACATTCAGAAGATTTAATTGTTCTGAGCTAGAAAAAACAAAAGCTCTTTTGCAGATGTAAGACAGGCAATTAGAGTATTATGTCAAAATTTTGGTGTGTGTCCGAATGCATAACGTTGGGTTGACCCAAACTTTCTATAGATGTTCCCAGTCGCATATGATTACAAAAGTTATATGACTTCAACATTGAAATAGTTACTTTTATTAATAAAATGATTTCGGAAGTTTTATGAATTACAAAAAAAATCATATTTAACGACTTTAGGTATGAGTTCAGCACCTGAGCAGTAGTGATGGGAGTTGCACCAGGATGATCTACGAAGAACTGCTTATCATCCCGAAGATCTACAATCCATTAGAAATTAAAAACTGTTAAAAGTATATTTACATTTGAAGCATAATTTCATTACAGAGAATAAGAAAAAAAGTTAATCCTGTGGACCCAAATCAATATAACCTCTGAAATCACATGGAACTTGATCATCACCAAATGATGATTAAAATTTAAAAGGCGTCCAATTTAGTTGGTCTCCTCGTACTTTTTTGTGTTTTAAAACTTGTACTTAATAAGGTTTGCTACAACAAATTTATATATCAACTGATAATGCATATGCATACACACACAAATGTATGATAACATTTATATCTAGTCCTATTTCAATGGTTTTAACAACTTCAAATACCAATAAAGACCTTATTTACGTGGCAACAAGTTTGTTTTGGATAAATAAACTACAAAATTCGATAGAAGACATAGGATATAAGGTTTTTGAAATATAATGATTTGCATAGCTGGCTTCATCAAGCATCCAAATCACAATATGTATTATAAGTATACAGGGTTGACACAAGTGGACAGACTTATCTTTCCTATTGAACATTACTAATGAAGTAATAAGCAATGAGCTATAGAATCAACACAAAAGAGTTTCAAGGCAGAAAAATAATGTTTTATGGAATAACTTACCGAGTTTTGTCCCAACAAGAACGATTGGGACACCAGGGGCATAATGCTTCAATTCTGGAATCCACTGAAATATAAAAAAACCAACAACTTTAAGTCCCAATTATGAAACCAAATTAGAAGTCATTAAGAATTTAACAAGATCTTCACCTTCTTGGAGACATTTTCATAGCTGGCCTTGCTAATAAGCGAGAATGCCAAAATGAAAACATCAGCCCCACGATAACTCAACGGTCTTAATCTGTTATAATCTTCCTGTCCTGTTTCACAGAAGGCATGATTAACAAATGATTAATACATTTTTAAAACTTCATTAATATAAATATCAAAAGCTTACCAGCAGTATCCCACAAGCCTAGATTAACCGTGCTTCCATTGACAACAACATTGGCACTGAAATTATCAAATACTGTTGGGACATAATCCTGTTTAAACCACAACCAACCATACACTTAGCTCCAAAACTCCACGGAATTGAATGACGGTATTAGCTACAATACAAGCTCATGCTCTTACTTTTAAAACCTAATGCTTTCAAAGATATGTGATAAGTTTGATACCCGAAAAGAGAATCAAGAATACAAACAATAAAAGCTCATAAATTCATCATTTTTATCAACGAAACTGTCAAACAAATTTGGATGCCACGAAAAGAATGTCATATATGCAGTTCTTATTGTGAATTAGACAGAAATTAAAATTCAAGCTTTAGCATAAACAAGAACAAGAACAAAGTTAAATTCAAGAAAAAGAATCATCATGGAGCGAATTTCAAACCCAAAAGGAAAAAGTTACTGATTCTACTTTCCTAGGTTAGCTAGAGATCAACAAAATTTACACTAAAACATTTATCAAGAAAATTCAGGCAAATTCAACATCTTTCTCAAGAAATGTGAAACCAAATTTGATACCCAAAAAGAACGAAATCATCTACAGATTCTCCTTTTCCATAAATTAGTCTGGAATAAGCCAAATTAGCATTAACATACTAAATCAATAAAACCAAAAACAAGAATAAAATGAAAGATAACCAAGCAAATTCATCATCTTTATCAAGAAAATGTTAAACCAAATTAATTACCCCAAAAGAATGTCATCATATACAGATTCACCATTTCGTAAATCAGATAGAATCATAGAAATCACCCGAAAGACCATCAAATCATCAACAATGACAAGAAGAAAAGAAAATTCATCACATTCATTAACAATTACTTTCATAAAATCAATAATATCCATAAACTGAAGTGGAGATATTCACCGTAGGGAAGGTGTTGCTGGTGTAAGAAATTAAGAGACATGTCTTTCCGACAGCCCCATCACCGACCGTGACGCACTTTATGAACCTCGATGCGCTCATATTTCTTCAGATCTTCTTCTACGCTCAGAAGACCTGATCACCCACCAATTCAAATAACTCCCGTTTTCGCCTCTTCTTTCTTTCTTTCCCTTGAGACAAATTTAACCCTTATTTTGTTTAAAATGGTTGAAGATAACTGTGTATATTTTTACACTCAAACCTCAAGAACAAACCCTAGAGAAAGACAGTATGCAAAAGGGGAAAATTGTATAATACAGGGACCAATTTTCTTTTTTCTGTTGGAATTGTAAACCCTAAAGAATAGGAAATTTTTGGGGATTGAAAGAGATTAGAGCACTCTCGTTTCGCCGGGAAACAATGCCGTTGAATCGTTTGGTGGGTGGTGCAGATCAACTCTCTCTCTCTCTCTCTCTCTCTCTCTCTCTGGATTTATTGATTCAAAAAGGTTGAAAAAAGAAAAAGAAAATTCTGAAATTTGTGTTCTTGCCAACGAAAATGGGTTATGTTTTAATTTGGGTGTAATTGTCGCTCTCCATTTATAAATAAACAAAAACACACCTCCTGTGTCGCTGTGTAGTTGAATTCATAAATCATTAAATCACTTTTCCATTTTCTTCTTTTAATTTAATTTAATTTAAGAGTTAATTACATATTTAGTCCCTGAACTATGTCACTAATTACATCTACAGTCCCTAAACTACGTTTATTACAATGAGAATCCCTGAACTAAGCATTTTGTCACACTGGTAGTCCTTCTACCCTTACTTTTTGATTTAAAATGACCCTTCTACCCTTATTTCTTTTTTTAATTATTTACTTAATACAAAATTCAAAATTCTTTTTATTAAAACTATTAAATAACATTAAGTATTAAAAGTATTAAATTCTTTTATTAAAATACCCAACCACCCACTTCCTTCTCCCTGTTCTCCACCGCAGACCCACCTGCGTTCTCTCTGATCTCCGCCGCCGGCCACCACCCTCCTCCTCCCCTCTGTTATTCTCCACGCCATCGCCAGAAGAACACCACGGCTACCCATCTCCTCCCTCTCGCTGAAGAATATCACATCCACCACCACCGTCTCCTCCTTCTCGCCCGAAGTCCACCACCACCTACCAACTCACGTCGCCGGAGAAGAAAACAAAGCGTCTACACACAGATGCACACCTTCCCTCTCCCTTCAATCACCCACACAAACTTCATCTCCGCTTCAGACTTGTTCTTGATGGTGGTGGATTTTCAGATCAAGTTTCGTTAGGGTTTTCCAGATCTCGTATTTGCGATTTAGACCTCGTTCTTCATTCGATGGTGGTGTGCAATTTTCAGATTCGGTGGTGGAGTGCAAATTTCAGATTCGATTTAGATCTCGTTCTTCATTCAGTTAGGGTTTTCCAGATCTCGTATGTGATTTTCTGATCCTGTGGTGTTAGACGGTGGTGGTGGTTGGGTGGTAGACGGTGGCAATTAGGGTTTTCATCATCTTCTTCTTTTACTTTTTTTTCTTTTTCAGATTAGGGTTTTCTTTTTCATCATCTTCTTGTTCAGATTTCATCATCTTCTTTTTCAGGTTTTCTTTTTCAGTTGTTCTTAATGGTGGTTTAAGCTGTGGTGTGGGTGGTGGTAGACGGTGGTGTAGGTGGTGGCAGACGATTGGTTATGTGCCCATGGTTTTAGGTGGTGGTGGTGGTTGTGGTGGTGGTAGAAACCGGTTGTGGCGGTGGTGATGAACAAAGGTGGAAGAATATATATTTGTTAATAATCAATATTTGTTTTTAATATAACTTAATAATATTTAAATCAATAAAAAGTCAAATAAAATAATAAATTAAATTGAGAAGGGCATTACCGTCCTTTTAAGTGATTAAGGACTATGAATGTAACAAAATACGTAGTTTAGGGACTTACAGTGTAAGAAACATAGTTTAGGGACTGTAGGTGTAATAAACATAGTTCAGGGACCAAATGTGTAATTAACTCTTAATTTAATTATTATTGTATAGAAATGATGAAAAGTTGCTTTAATTATAACTAGCTAAGCGACCCATGTATTAACACGGAGATGATACTAAAATTTTTAATTTATATAGATTTAAAAAGTACTAACACGTTAAAGAAAATTAGAAAACATAGATAGGAATATAAAAGCTCGTAATAAATGATAAACATTACAGAAGTTTGAAATTCATACATAAGATTATATGTAAATTTTCTGTAGAACCTCCTTATAAACAACATTCATTGTTTTGTTAGTAGGGTTGCCTTCATCATCGCAAATTAAAACTTTTAACCCCTCCTTACTCTTCACTCGAGAAACCGCCACATATAGCTGCCCATGAGTGAAACGGGTCGTCTAAAAAACAATCCAACATTCGATAAAGATTGACCTTGGCTTTTATTTATCGTCATTGCAAAACAAACCAAGAGGGGAAATTGCCTTCGTTGGAACTTGAATGGTAATGTAGGCTCTGATAGAATCAACTTCAATCTTGGAATATAAGTAATGTGACCAACATTCTTACCTGCAATTATATATATTGACACTTTGGTATTAAAGCATTTATAAAGTATATATAGAAGTTGGCATTATGAGTATATATAGAAGTTACGTAATTTGTAAGTATTAACTGTTTCTTACCTGCAATTATCTTTGCTTCAACCACATGTGCACCAAGTCGAGTAACTTGTAACCTTGTTCCGTTGCAAAGGCCTTTAGACTGTTCAAGATTGCGAAGCATCATTATAGTCACACCAACCTTTAAAGTTAACTTGTGGTTTGGAAAACCAGATACTTTTATTAAATTTAAAAGTTAACTATTGATTTGACATGATCACCGTTTGATTTAATCAAAAAGTTATCAGGAAATTCAATTTCAGCCTCTCCATCATTTGAACCACCAAGATTTCCTTTTCTAATTTGTAATATCCAATCAGCGAAATCTTTGATACTTTCAATGTATTCGGTATCAGCTCCAGATTTTAATCGCATGTTTTCCGTCAACTCAAGGACCGAACAATATTGCCATATATTTGAGGAATTCAATTACGCATTAACAATATCTTGTCTTCGTCCTTTATTGATGACTGGAAGTATCTGTCTAAAGTCTCCTCCGAAACAATTATATAGTTTTAAATTTATATAGTTTTAAAGAGTCATAACACGTATAGTAAAAATAATTACAAAGCATAAATAGGAAAATAAAATCTCGTAAGAAAATAAGAAATGAATAACCATTACATAATTTTGAAATCCATACATAAGATTATTATTAAATTTTCTGTAAAACCTCTTTATAAATAATATTCATGGTTTTATTAGTAGGGGTTTCCTTCATCATCGCACTATAAACTTTTAACTACTCCTTACTTTTCACTCGAGAAACCGTCACATATAACTATCAATGAGTAAAAACGTGTATTTTTAATACTTTTTATAGATACTCTTTTTAAGAAATATAAAGTTACATTACACGTCTAAAAGTTTTTAGTATAATATTAATGTGTTTCTCTTGATGGAGCTTTATCCCGACATTGTAAAGACATAACTATAATATTATTGTCGATGTTATAATATCAAGTGCTTTAAAAATATTTTTATTAACCAATTATATATTTGAATATTTGAAATTGTAAACTAAATTAATTAAAAGTTAAATAATGATGACATCCATCTAAGTATACGTAAATTAGATCGTATAAAAATAAGACTATAACATAGAATAGACTATGTCTATAAATATGTAAATCACTTATGTTAGTCAATTAAATATAATTGAAAACACGAGATCTCACTGAATTCATATATCTATGTAATAATAACTTTTATTTTATGTATCAAATTATTAGTTAAAAAATAAGAAAACTTAGACAATTAAAAAATTTATATAAAATTTCAAGTTGTATGTGTAGTTACAAAACCCACTATCATGACAGTTGTTTCAATACCCAGTAATTATATAGAGTTCTAGAGTCTGAAGTGTTATTTACTCACAACTAACAATTAATTTTAAAAAGCTCTAACGATAGTGGTAGTTTTGTATACAACTTTATGCCACTAACCTTTAGTTATAGTATATTTTTTAATTCTTTTTATCGAAATACCAAGAAATCAGTGATTATATCGACTATATTATGTAGAGAGAATAACTATAAAAGACGAATAAAATGTACAATAACTACTTAGATGTTGATAAAACAGTTAAATTATACTAATTTTTTATAAAACCTCATATTCCGATAAAATTTATATCAAAACGTAGATAAAAATGAGACGATTACAAATATATAATTATTTTTTCTCAAAACAAAATATATTTGAATTTATTAAACATAATTTTCATACAACTTATAACTAATTACATTAATATAAAATTTCCTTAAAACCCCCTCACATATTTTATACTACCCCCTTAACAATTTATATATTCACCCCTTCCAAATCGAAGAAACCTTAAGGAAAATTTATGACATCATATTTCCGATTTTTTTTAAAACCAAAGATATGATTGGTGGAGACTTTTTAGAAAAAGGGAAAAACTCTTTTCTTTTAATAAGTATTAAAGATTTAATGCATATTGCATGGTTGTCTATTATTCTTGTTGATGGTAAATTTCAACATTTATATGTAATTTTCAAGACACTATCATATTGTAATTATATATACATATAACATTGTATGACTTCTTACTTTGACATGAAAACTATTAGAATGCCATTATCCTTCTACATATGATAATCTTGTAAATTAATGCCTTGTTTGTATTTTTAAGAATAAGATTTTATTGTCTAAAAAAAATCTATGGTTAGATGTCTTGAACGAAAACTGTTTTTTAGATTAAAGTGATAAGTATTTCGAATATCTTATTTTATCTTATCTTTGGAAGTGAATACGTGATCATTTATTCCTTACAGACCTTTTAACCTAGATCATATTTTTTCCTACAAACATCATAAAACACAAACGATTTTCATCTTTTAAAGCAAACAACATGTAAGAATGATAATTCATAAAATAATTACCTAATATGAAACATATTTTATTTTCAAAATGTAAAATGTCTTCTTTAATCATCATCAAAATATATTTATAATTATTATATCACTGTTATCTTTTATTCTTTAAATATATTACAAAGTAAGTTTAAGCTGTAGCCTGTAAGCTTGCAACTCAAACTTTTTATCAAAAGATATAAAATTGTTTTATGCAAGTAACTACAAAACAAAAGAAGTAAGAAATAACTCAGAATATATATTATATACATAGTTATTCGAAAAATATATCGAAATGTTTATAGAATTATAATCTTAATTGATATAATAATAAATAAATCATTATGATCCAGTTTATTCTAACATAACACTTTTATACTTTTTGCTTTAACATGAAATTATGAATATAATATCCTTCTTATCTAAATAGTTTAATCGGGGAGTGTTCTAAGACAAAACACCACCGGTACCTAGCTAAGTATACAATGCTTATATGACTTAACCCTTATAGAATATAGTGAATAAAAATTTTATGCAATGAGTATCACTCCTTCCAACCCAAATCAACCCAAATGACACACAAATTTTTCTTACTTTTTTCTTCCCAATCCAAGTATCACTTAACCCAATCAGCCCAAACAACCCAATTTTTTTCCTCTCTACTTACTCTCTCTACAAAAAAAAAAAAGGCTTCGGTTTCATCAACCTGAAATGGAGGACTTGAGGGGAACCCAATTGACGCATAATGCTCCTCCCGAGAGAACCCGAAGGACTCGAAAGAACAAGTCTACCGCTATGCATGACCTTAGAGTATATAAATAATTGTAATAAGAGGAGGGTGTGACAAAATATTAGACGTGATACTGACTAAATAACAGTGGTGGAAGTGATAAGGGGTGCTAGTGTTTAGTAGGGGAGTAAAAGAGAGAAAGTGAGAGTCGGAGAGGTATGTAAATAAGATAGACATTTATATATTATGATATATAACATTTGATCTTTTATTTTTTATAAAAAGATTTCTATTTTATAATATTCAATAATTAAATAAAATTAATTAGTTAAGGGGACAATGACACAATAGTCTTTTAATTTGATCAAAGATAATAAAATACGAGATTTAATCATTTAGAGATTGACATTTTAATCGTTAAGAATAAAAAACGTAAAATTCGTCAAATCCCAAATAACACAAATAAAATTCCTCACATTATTAATAACAAATAAATGTTTGTTATCAATTAACATCAGAGAAAAATAATAATAATTGAAATTAGACCAAAAGTAAGGGTGATCTTTTTGGGCAACAAGATATATTATATTATACATTATCTTGAATGCAAACAGTTATAATTGCATAAAATATAATTGTTATACAAATAAAACTGTTACACAGATATAAATGGTATGCGAATACAAATGTTACGTATATATAAATGGATATACTTACAACATGTGAATTTAGCTACGGCTTGGGATACAGATACAAGTACAACGTGTGAATACAACTACGATTACAGTAGTTGAGATACAATTACATATGCAACACGGGAACATAATAATTGTTACAACAATTGAAAAATATGGATACATTTACAATCCAAATACCACCATTGAGAAAATATGAATAGAATAACAATTATTATACGAACGCAATAATAAATTTCAGAATATATCGAAAGAATAAAGCTTAACTATACCAGATCGTGAATATTCTTTACAAGTACTTATTTTGAGTTGTTCACTGGGCTTTACAACTCATCAAATACTTCTAACATTTTTAGGTACTTCAATATTTATGGATATTGATTCAGCGGATGGGTTTGTGCTATGCAACCAAATTATTCAAAGTTTATTAGTGTCAGGTCTTCTACGACTTTTGAACTTAATACTTTAAATATTAAGTGTTACTAAATATTTTCAGTACATACTTCCGCTTCTAATTCTAAAATGGATTTTTGGTTACATAAAGTTCAGTAATTTTATGAATATTTCTCGTAAAATTTTATACTGAAAACGAGGCGTTACAAGATTACATTAATTCCCAGCCTAATTAATTGGTTCTTCAAGATCGAATTCATACTGCCCTACGCATTACCTCTATACCACATGCTATCTGTCCGCACCACTATACTATATATAGTGGAAAATTTAAGTGAAAATATATATTTAGATGAGAATGTATATTTAAGTAAGACTGAAAGACTTAATTATGACATGTCATTTGATTTGATTAGATGATATATATTTGACCTTAATTTTATTCATTAGTCAATTATGAATTGCGACAACCATAAATAGAACTAATGAATTGCGATAATTGAATTTAAATAAGAATCGACAATTGACCCATTAATTAAACATCCTTTCATTCAAATTTTTTTCTATATATTTGAATATCATTTAACAAAATAACGAATCAATCATCGTCTACTATTTCTTTACGGTAATCTTGATTAATTAAAGATGCAGATTTAAATTCATCATCATAGTCAAAACGCTTTGAACAAAAAGTTGATTTCGGTTAAGACATAAATTGACATAATTTATAACAAAACATAATACCTTAGAAACTTAAACTTAAATCAATTATCAAATTATTGACTTTAAATAAGTAGTGAGTCTATGTTAAGCAATCTCTTAAAATATTGGTGCATGCAATTATGATATGTAAGAGTGGGGTTGGAGGGGTTTGGAGAGATTTCCATATCATTCCTTTAGCAAAACTTGCTTCAAAATTTGTCAAAATCTAACCTAATCCCATTTTTGATCTTTACTTTATAAATTATATATACATTGATTTCTGAAGTTTCTTATACATTGATATATCCTTTTCAATTCCTACATTTAAATAATGACAAAAAGTTAAGACAAGGGATGAATATCACAATTTAATTAATTTTATGTCTTAGGTTCAAATGTAGTCTATTGCATGATTTCTTTACTTAAAAGTAATATTTGCATGTAGAAATTAAAGGCAAGAATTGATGTTATGCACTTATGCCATACTTTCTGTTGTTGAAATCACACACAATATATATAAAATACTATTGAACTGAAAAGTATAACCGAAACAATATAGAAATAATTGGTATAATTAGAAAACGCTAACAAACCCTAATAGTCAAACGAGCCTAAAGACTTTTATTATGTGAACATTCCTCCTCAAACTTAAAATGCTATTGCTAGACACATTGAGAGTTTGTCAAATAAAAAACACAAATGTGGAACTAAGGCTTGGTAAGGAAATCTACAATTTGAAGCACTAAAAGAACAAATGGTAAAATATAGTACCAAGATGAAGAAGATGAATAAAATGACAATGTGTTTCAATATGTTTGGTTCGCTTATGAAAAACCAAGTTGGGAGCAATTTGCATAGCTCTTCCATTGTCGCAATGTAGAGGCATAGGATGATTCAAATTTGACCTTCGTTTCTACAAGTATCCTACGTAGCCAAATATTCACACCTAGTCGAAGCCATGACACGATTATCAACCTCTGTAGAGGTTGAAACTAAGATCTTGCTTCTTACTCTTTCATGACATAAGAGAATCACCAAGAAAAATACACTATCCAGTAGTGGACTTACACTCATTGGGATCACTATTCTAATTAACATCACAATAGGCACACAAGTCTAAAGACAACGTACACGAAAACAAAAGAGACTAAGATTGTGTACCACCAATGCGCTGGAAAATACGAAGAACAACCCCCCAATGAACTGTAGTTAGAGCTAAAACAAACTGACTAACAACGTGAACCCCATGTGCAATGTCTAACAAGTCACGGTAAAATAAACCAAACTTCCAACAATAATAAGCTACATGACAATATTTATCTAATGATATACTTCACATTCATCGTTAGAAATATAAGTGTTTCAAGTATTCAATTAATATTTGTAATAATATTAATACTTTTTAAGTGTATTAATTTATTTTCAATTTTTTTAATAATTTCATTTTATTTTCATATAGTTAACATATTTAAACTTTGGAATTAGAAAGCAAAAGATTTGATCTGGAAAGTCAAATCATTTTCTTTTTCCTTTTGTATAATTGTGGAATGATGACAAATTCTAATATATAGAGAAATATCCATTCCCAAAAGGACTCATAAGGAATTTAAGGTATGGAAGTAAAGGCGCAAAATCATTTTATAAATCTTTTCACCTCTGCAAATTTATGTATATACTAAGTTATAATGAAGGCGTATAAATATTATATATTGTTATCAGGCTTGGCTCATATGTTATCGAAGCTATTTAATGTAAAAATGTTAGAGATGTTACCTATATTTTTAGAATGAAGTTAATTTTTTCGATGCAAGTTCAATTAAAGTTCTAAGAAAAACAATTCCATGTGATGGTTTAGTTTTGCTGTGACAATAATAAATGTCAAGTTCAATCATTAACTTAAGTTAAATTGTTTTTTAGACGTCCGGTTTTTTCACAGGTTACATGTGGTTGTTTCTCGTGTCACAAGCAAAAGGGCTTAAAAGTTCTCTTTGTGACGATAATGATAACGCTACAAATAAAAAATGAATGTAGCATACAAATAAATGCTATAGAAAATATAAAAGCCGTCTTAATTCCAATATTCGAACGGAGAATGAATATGTCGTTTTTATTTGGTATTCTTTTAACATTTAAGGGGTTTGTTCTTTTTTTGACGAGTTTTATTGTCATAAGATATTACTCTCTTATTTGAATTCACAATCTTCTTTTCAAAATTTAAATTTTAAGCATTTAAGAAAATTTCACAATGTTAAAGTTTCACCCATAAACGGGTTATACAGGTCACTTTCTGGTTATCGGGTTGACCCTAACCCGACCAATTTATTTTCGTGTCGATTTCGGGGCAACCTGTTTTTGACCTATTTCAGGTTCGTGTCACTTTTTTCGTATCGGGTTCAGGTTGACCCAAAAATTGCCAACCTTAGATATAATAAACATTAAACAATTTGGGTTCTAGTTTGCCTCATTATTTAAGCTAACAGACTACAAATTAACAATGCATTGTTGTGCTTTTTAATCCATAAATATTAGACTTGAAAACTAATAACATTTTAATTGTGTAACATAAAAGATATGGCTAGCTCCCTTTGGTAGTTTGGTTTAACTTTTATATATTATGAGAAAAATAAATAAATATGAATATGTTACATTTTTTAAAATGGTTTTAACTTTTTTAAAATAAACCAAACAAGGGCATATATATATATATATATATATATATATATATATATATATATATATATATATATATATATATATATATATATGGAGGGTTCATGTGAGAACTGTTGTTAATGCGAGAACCGCGAGAACCAATCTCTGCCGTTCCTTGGATATGAGAAGTTTCATGGATGGTGAGCGTGGAGGGATAGAGTGTGGCAGGATGCATGTGAGGAATTCATGGGTGGACAATGACATTGAATGAGGGAAAATTAGACGGCTCAGATTGGTTCTCGCACTAAGAATGGTTCTCGCATGAACTTTTTCATATATATATATATATATATATATATATATATCCCTTTGGTTGCCTCCTTTGTCTTACCTGACCAGTTCTTTTGAGATTCCTTTTGCTTTTCCTAATGCTCCCAACATGTCTTCAAGGAATCATATCAAAAGGAGAATCAAACTTTAGAAATAAACAAATATATCATTTCCACATCCACATTGTTTTGTTGAAGTCCAAACATCGATCTCGACGCATGTTCAAGTCTCGATCTTCTGATCGGGACTCGAACATGCGTCTTAGTGTTGCAACTAAAACAGTAAAAGTTTAAAGACAAAAGCGCTCTAAAGCATTAGCCTTTTTACATCGTTCACCTCATCGGGCCTCTTAGCACGGTTGTAAACAGACTCGAACCCCTGTGTCCATACGTTAGCAAAACCCGTAACAGCTTGACAAACATGCGGTAAACCGATTTGTAGGTTACTCAAAGTCATGGCTCTCGTTACCCCGATTAATTTCTCATATTTGCCCCTCTCTTCCTCTGTCCTGGCCCGCAAAATCCCCACCTTGGCTCGTTTGTCCCCGACCGGATCCTTGCCACTTGACGACCCCGAAAACGGGCCCACCTTACGTTCAAGAACCCGGAGCTCGGCCATTTTTTTCTCAAGCTCCTTGAATGACGATTCTGACCTTTTCTTCTGCTTTTGCTCCTCGGCTTGTTGGACTACTATAGCATGAACAGCGGTTAGTAATGCTTTGATGCCCTCGGATGCTACTTTGTCAGGGGCATTATCGACCACGAGCTGCCATTCTTCACAAAGAGTGTAGATGGCGGAATCTTGTTTGTTTTGTGATAACGGGGTTTTCCCGAACTGGAAGAGACTGAGGCGAAGCCAACCGGTCAAAGATTGGATGTAATCCCGTTGACTTTTTACGAGGTTGCAGAAGGATAGGTGCCATTGTTGGACCTCGAGCTCGAGTTGGAGAACAGCCTGGCGATGGATTTCGGAGGTGGGGTCCGTTGACGGGATGACATGGAGGTACTTGAGCTGCTGGACTATGTGCATTTGGACTTGGTGGCTTTGATATAAATTCCTCCACATGCCCATTAATCTGTAAGAAAATACAGATGATCATGGAGTTTTGATTTAAATGTTGAACAGAAAAAGTCAAAATCAACATTACTGGTTGACATAGTACGACCTGCAACAGCGTATCAGCTGACATAGAATATTACAAATCCTAGTCCTTTGTTTTTGACCATTTTGTACAAGATATTGATTTTATAAAATTTCACATGTCTCAGACTTTTTAGAATATAATGTACTATATATATATATATATATATATATCAAGGATACATAGGTACCAATAATAAAGTAAGGGGCAGAAATAAAGACCGGACCATGGTTAGGTTAGGTTTGGTTCGGTTTGGTCAGGTTCATGGTTCAATATGGTGAAGCCATGTATGAAAACAAGGTAGGAATAAGAAGACTGACCCTTTAACAAGCTCGACAAGTTGTGGGTAAAGCTCTTCCTCCCGGAGTTTGACTATTTCATCCGATGTTGACTCGATTGCCTGAGAAGAAACCATCATTCTCGACTCCAATTTCTCAACCTCTTTCTTTGCTTTCTCGGTCTTCATATAATCAGCTCTCTTAAGCTCCATTTTCCTCAATTGTTCCGCTCTCTTTGTGTGCACCATCTTTAAACTCTCCACATTCTAAAACTCCAACAACAAAGAATACATGTTTCTAGTCAACATCATAGGTTCGATATTTTACTTTGAGACATGCAAATTTAACTAAGGGAGAGCATGGTAATTTCACATGGTTACAGTATTGTTACCTTAACCTCTTGGTATAGCTTCTTCTCCCAGGCATATAGTCTTTCGACCGTCGAACAATGGCTGCCGCCAATAAGACCGCCACCAACTGCACTAACTTCGCCCATGTCATCACACCCGAACTTTCCAAACACGTTTAACTTTGGGGTTGAACTCCACGAGCTCAACAACGGGCTCAGATTCTTCCCAGACCCGTGAACTTTACCTATAACACAATATAAACTAAAGATTTTACGTTGACTGTCAAAAGTCAAACCTAATGCTTAGTAGAGAAATCTTAACGAAATTATTCGTCTCTAATGATTCGGGTTTCGTGAATTTACTTTTGGATAATCCAACGATTTCTATGTAATGTTTAGTGGTGAAGAACAGAGAAAAAATGAACAAGAAATCATATATATTGTTCTTCCATAACGACCAAAACCGAAAATAACTATCAACCAACTGGTATGCTATTTTCACGGGAAAAATGTGTTAATGTGGGCCGCGTCTTTATTCAATTAACTAAAACGAGTGTGTACTCCGCAATTCCTAAACTCGTATTAGTTTATCTTGAAAAACCCCTTTGGTCTCTAGTAAATGGGTTAGGATCCTCTAATGTTTGGGTCAAACATGACTGATCATGTTCTCTCACAAACATATGAGAGTGGACCCTACAAAGAGGACCCATTTTTGACTTAAATAAGGGACCTACTCTCATGTTTGTGAGAGAACATGATCAGTCATGTTTGACCCAAACATGAGAGGTCCCGAACCCGTAGTAAATTACAATTATCTTAGATAGAGCGGTGATATATCCACATATGCATCCACATATGCTCTACTCAGAAGATCAACATAAGCATCAAAATAAGACGAGCAGAAGGATGAAGTAATAAAATATATTTAACGATATTGAAGAAAAGTAATAAAATATATTTTTTTCTTTTAGATATTTAACGATATTTTCCAGCATGTTAAATTACCATGCTCTCCCTCAGACCCTAATTAAAAGTGAATTCTCAAATCTGAACCCTAAACAGTCAAAATTGGATAAATAGATAGAAAGAATGTCGATCAAAATGACCAAATTGGACATAATATCGAAAATAACCTCTTAAATGGACGCAGCAATCGTTTTCTTTATTAATTTCCATCAATTAAAGATGTTAATTGAAACGCTAAAGAAGTAATTACAGCTTTGAATCCGCATGTGAATTTAAATAGTGTTGGCATGTTACAGTTTCAAGTTCGACAAAAGAACACACGTGTGCACGTGTTGAATACTCATCACCATCACATCCATCGATCAGTATCTTGAAAACATGCTTCTCAAATTTGTTAGTTTTAAAAACTGAATTATCTATTTGATTATAATTAATAATTTATATTTATATTTATTTACCTGATGATCCTTGGCCGGGAAGGGTAAACGCCGGAACTTCTAACAAAGCTGACATTTTTCCGCCGGAATCCGCAGCCTGGAGGAAGTATTCATCGAGTTCTTTAATGATCTCCACCAGGTCTTTGATTTTCGTCGACACTACAACCGCCATCTCGCTTGTGGTGGCTGTGGAAGCAGACATTTTCGAAAACCCACTGACGGCGGAGGCCGGCGCCGCCACGCTCGCCGCCCCAACCGTGGTGGTTATTGCTGTCTCAGATGCAATGGTGGTGGACATGTCTTCCCATTCTTCGTCGTCTACTGTCCCGGACCTCGTCGACGACGGCATGAACGGGTCCCAGAAATCCCACGTGGACGACGGCGGTGGCGGCGGGGGAGGAAGTGGGGTGGAGGCGGTGTTGGTGGTGGATGTCGTCCATGTCTCTGAAGTTGGACTCATAGGAGGCGGCGGCTGTGGTGTAGGGGTCTGCGGTGGTGGAGGTGAAGGGAGGGTTGGTGGCAGATGGTGGTTCTGAGGATGGTGAAGGGTTGTTTCGGCGGTGGCGAACTGAAGAAGAGCGGAGCCGGTGGTTCTTAAAGATCTTAAATACATGCTGTGTGAAGCAGAAAAAGCATGTCTTGCATTTACAAACTGTTTCATGTATCTTTTTCTTGCTTTGCATCTTGAAACCATTTCTTCTTTCTCTAATCTTGAATAACAACACCCCATTTTGATTCTCTACTTTCTGTCTCTATAAATCCTGAAGATCAAACCGAGCTCAAAATATTGACCATCTTCCGTCAAATCCCATCTGGATATCTGTTAATCCTACAAGAAATTAAAAAAGAAATCTAAATCTTGCGCATTTTCAGTTTGGTAAAAGAAGAAGCTGCTGCAGCTTCTCAGGTTTTGGTCTTGGAAGTTCCAAAGTAAGTCTTGCTCATGTATGTATGTATGTATCCACTACTTTCTCTCTCTAAATGTGGAGGGAGGGGTCCGTGCAGATATGTGGCAAGAAGACAAGTATTGCATAAGTATACTATCCACAGCTTTCTCTCTCTGTATGTATAGGTCTCTCTCTCTCTAGTTGTTTGAGTGTGGAGAGTTAAGAGTTGTGTAGTGGGGGAGGAGAGATGGAAGAGGACAAGTCTTGAGAAGTACAGCAGAAAGAGCACAAAACAGTCTTGGACACCGTGCAGAATAGAGGTTTTAATTATTTTTAGTAAATTACAAATTTGGTTAAAAAAATGCTAAATTTTCTTATTATATATTTATATATACTAATTAAGACCACTTGTAGTAACTCGTTATGAGCATAGTTTATTATTTGCTCGTCATCTGAATGCTCGTTGCTCTGGTGACAAGCTTGTTAATCGATTGCATCAACATACCGCCTAAAAGGAATTCCAAACAAATTAACATGGAGAGAAACCTTAGTTCATCTTTTGATTAATCGAATGAGGAATCCATGTTTAATGTAAGATTTGAACATAAAATTGTAGAAAAGGACAAGTAGCTAGGAAATTCCGGGCTAATACAGTATAACCGACGGGAGGTGAGCGGAGTGAGGGCGACCCTCGTTAACGAGCTATCTTGCATTTACGCAGGATGGGTTCTGTGTTTCGGGCTTATATAATAAGAATGTATTAAAGCAGAGGTTACAGTGAAAAGCCAGTTCCCCTACGGTACACTTGCTTATACGTAGCTGGTGTTGTACTGTTGCACTCACCTCAACATTCCAAGCCATTGGAACCCATTCTCAACCTACAGAAATACCATGCTCCAACAATCACATCTATTGCATTTCACAAACCAGAAAAAACTCTATTTTTGCCTTTGACGATCGACAAGGATTCGCAGTGATGGTGGTGACAATGAAAATTTGCAATGGTGCCTTTGAAACCTGATGATTGATCGTCTATGTGTGTGCATGCATATTTTGGAACCTCAAATGGTCAGTTAAATGAGTTTCACGTGTGCATGGGTAGGGTTAAATGAAACATATTACAATTGAAACTCTCACAAAGTGACGGTTGAATATCAATGTGTGAGTGATTTGTTTGTGGTAGTTGAAGAAAATGCAAGAAAATTGATATATTGTCTTCGAATATGTCATAAGAATGGTCTTCGTGCTAGAAATCGGTTTTGTAGGTTAAATATTAAGAAAATCAATTGTGGAAAAAATGATGATTAAATCAAATTCTAAGGTAACACATCCATAAAACGATCATTTTGAGGTTAAACATTCATAAAATGAAGCTTTGGTTGGTAAACAAGAATAACTATACGAGTTTGATAATGTAGTTACTAGTTAAATAATAAGTTTGGTATTTTTTATTGGAAAATGATTAGTCACTAATGAGATATAAAGTGCTCGAGTGTAATTAAGTGATCACGAAGCTAGTTGGCAAGAGAGAAAAACTATGATTGATGTTGAACGATTAACTTGCTACGCCATAAGTGCCCTCATGTACCTTTAGTGTGAGAGTATTTAAAATTTTACCTAAGGCATTATTGCTCACAGACTTACTATGATTGATGTTGAACGATTAACTTGCTACGCCATAAAATTTTACCTAAGATGATGAACAAAAACAAGAGAAAAATTCTAATGATATTCTGTAATTACACATTTAATCTTTTAATCTAACACTCCTAGAATCAAGCCATGTACTGAATCTTATAAAACTTGGGATGTCACATCAGTGGCGGATCCAGAAAAATAATTTAGTGGGTTCACCGTTTCATATAAAGAGAAAGTTAAACACATTCTACAATTGTTCCTTACGGGTTTTCATCTTTTTGGAAACGATTGATTACATCATCATTCAAAACATTACTAAATAATTGTTTTTCTACCGCACTAATGCAACAATCGTTCAAAAATTCATCACCAATGCGATTGCGCAAATAGGTCTTCACAAATTTCATTGCAGAAAAACACCTTTCAACAGATGCAGTTGCGATCGGCAAAACCAATGCAGATCCGGGTCTTGATGATATGGGATTATAATAATTTTTTATTTTGGCTCTCGATCTAGCAAATAAGCAAAACAATATAACAATTAAATAATTTCAAGTATTCTAAACAAATATCCTAAACAAATAATAAAGCCAAATAATGAAGCATAGGTCTGTGAATCTGCGATTGTTTAAAAAAATGAATCTGCAATTTGTTTATTTGTTTTAAAGAATAAAACAAATATCCTAAACAAATAATGAAGCCTGGGGCTGCGATTGTTTAAAAAAAAGAATAAAAGCTGTTAATTACCTCAGGAGACGTTGGAGATTTGAAGAATAAAGATTTCGACCGACGAGAGGACGAACGACGCCGGCGACGAGAGGACGAACGACGCCGGCGACGAGAGGAACGAACGTCGAGGCAGGAACGAGAGGCCAGGTTGAGTAGCAGCGTAGCTTGTGTGCGTCGAGGCAGGAACGAGAGGCTGAACGAGAGGCGGGACTACGGGAGGTTAGGTCTTGTTTGTGTAAATGGCCAAATGGGTTCCTGAATTCTTGTTCTTGGGCTTGGGCTTATGAAGTTATGGGTTCCCTTCTAAATTCATTTGGGTTCCTAGGTATATATTTAAAAAGTTATATATATAATACTGATTTTTTTTATAAAAACACTGGGTTCCCTGCCACCCAGTAATGACTGGGTGGCTCCGCCCCTGTGTCACATAGACAATGGTAGATGACCACGGTGAAACTGAATTCAATAACTACACATCTAATCTTTCTTTAACACTCCTAGAATTAAGCCATTTACTCAACCCTATAAAACCTAGGATGTTACATAGACAATGGTAGATGACCATAGTGAAACTAAAACTACCATTGATACAAATGCAGACAATGATGGTAGATGATCGTGGTGAAATCAAAGCTACGATACAAATTGAGCCTACCATGACAGATGACGAAGGCAGTTTTTTTGCTAGCCGAAGCAGATGATACAAACGTAGGCGATTGATCTATGGTGCAGTAGAAGTAGATGATACAATCGAACATGAGATGTTGGGTACAACTTAAGAAACAAGATTTCATCATTTTTGAGATTTTGAAAGAATTAGACAGCTACTCTATTTCAAACCAAACACTAATTACTATAAAATCTTTCCATTTCTATAAAATTGTGTGGACTTTCAACGGAACAAACTTCACTATATATATATGATTTTCATTTGTTGCTAAGGAAGATGATACGATACAACCAATGCAAGGATTTAATTTAATAAATATTTGCGATAATTACAAGCTCTTGGTGATTTAAAACTTATTATTCATAACTAGTAAAGATAAAACAAACATGAAAATAAATATTTAGCCGTACATAAATGATCAGATTGATGGGTCGTATCTTATCATATTTTTGTTGTTAAGGCTGTAGGAATTATTAATTTGTTCAACAAGGTAAAAACAAATGGCCTATTAGCTCAGTTGGTTAGAGCGTCGTGCTAATAACGCGAAGGTCGCAGGTTCGAGACCTGCATGGGCCACTTCGGTATTTTTATTTTAATTCTTTTTTTCTTTTATAATTCCTTTTTAACTATCGCAGAACGCGATGATCACGGGGACGGAAAACTCAACTTCCACCAAGGATACACGATTGAGCTTCGATCGCAAATTCAAGAAAAGAAACCCACTATCTTCATCGCATTTCTTGTGGTAATCGAGCTTATATCAGCGTCTATAATGGCTGCCAATCTAGGTAAACATTGTGTTTTGTTGATTTACTTCAGGTAGAACATATAGTGTTGTAAATTGTTCACTCTTAGCTTTACATATTTGAACGTTACCATCTACTATCGGTTTTACAAGATCGAGGAAAAGAGTATCAGTGAAGAGTTTGCGAGGTTCTTGACTGAATCATATATATTTTTAATGGCACACCAGCTGTTTGTTTTATTGTCAATGTGGGAATCTGCTAACTCACCCTTTAAAAGCGATACAGTTGTTTGTAATATTGCAATGTGGAAACTGGAAAGTTGTAAGATTTTGATTTATTACTAACCTCTGAGTACTTGGCCATCATAAACAAAACGGGCTATGCACTTGTCATATGTTTATGTCAAAATTATGCTCCTGTATGCTACTATTTCTACCTTGATACAATCTATAAACCTGTTATTTATTTTCCTAGCTAGGTTGTCAAGCAACAAATTATTTTCTGCTGCTTGTTATGTGAGAATTAGGTTGTAACTTAGTTAACGACAAAATGGTGGAAACCATAAGCTTGCAGTCAATCGGTTTCGTTAGATATGCATCCATTCCGACCTCTAGGCATTTGGCTTCATCGGATGACATGGCATGGGCTGTCAGTGCAACAATGGGAATATGCATTTCCGTCCCCATTTCTGCTCTTCGAATTGCTTTGGTCGCTTCATAACCATCCATCTTTGGCATCTGGTATTAAGAAAACATGAAACAAATCAGCAGCTATCATATAAATATAACTACTTCTTACATATGTAATTTCCCAAGATCAGTTACTTTCTTATATATTAAAAGACTTAAATTCTGTTTGCAATCTGTTTGTTCTTTAAAACTTTGCTGCATAATTTTATAGCTCTTTATAAGTAAGCATGTACCACAGATGTCTAGTTTTCAAGCTTTTGATTTTATCTTTACCTGACAGTCCATGAGTATCAAATCATAGGGTGGAGGGTTGCACATTTTCGTTTGAGTTATCGTGCTACTTCCCAAGGGATCTTGTAGAGCTTCAACAGCCTGAACCCCATCTCCAACAACCACAACCGTAGCTCCCATCTTTTCAAGCATTATAGTTGCCACTCTTTGGAGTATCGGTGTATCTTCTGCCAGCAATATCCGTACACCTTCAAGGGACTTCTGTCCAGTTATGGTCTTCTTTGCATATTGAATGCTTTTTTCCTGAGTATTATCACCGTTCATGGTCAGTGGAATTGTCTCATTTGTCCCCAACTTGTTACGTTCTGAACACACTTCAGTTAGCTCGAGAAAGCAGTTGTTTACAGTTCCATACCGTGAAGAAGAAACCATTCGTGTTGTTTCTTCACCTTGAAAAAATCCTGTTGAATTGATTTCCGATTTTTCAGAGTCGTTTGAACTCTCCGCATCTGAATGTACTGGATCGATTTCCAGAAATTCATGTGTATCACCTCCCACATTACTATGTCTCAGAGAGAGAAACTTTTCTTTAATGGCAGCTTCCATTATATGAATCATTTTTGACTTGTATAACGGTTCATTCACCATCAACAAATGTCCTCGGTCATGAAGCTCCATTTTAATGGTGTTTGAAGTTTCATGATTTAAAACCCATGCAAACTTTGCTCTTCTGTTAAACGTGTCAAGGAAGTTGAGCTGTTCTTTCCATATGTCTGTGCTTAAATTAAGTAATCCAATATCAATGACTATAATGAAAATGGAAGCCTCTATTTCTTTTTTGCTTAATGATTCAAGTTTTGAACATTCATGTGTCATGTTTTGTGAATAGCGTGTAGGTGGTATAAAGAGTTCCTGAAGTATGCGCGTCAATTCGTTCCACTCGGCCGCATCCCACACAGGTAATCCCATTTTATATAGCCACTGGGACAAAATCATTCTACCCATACTTCCATTTATTGCAAGCACTACCTGCAAAAAGATTTAATCACCCTCATAAGTTGCATTTAGTTATACCGAGCCACATAATTAATGTAAACAACTTTGCTAACCTTCAAGTTATGATCTGCATACTTCAGTTTGTAATTGTCTCGTGGTATATCTACAGGTGTACCAAGTAGGAGATATAGTTGCATTAGGGTCCCTGGTCCATTCTTCTTGACAACTCTGATCTGTCCTCCCATCTTGTTAACCTGTTAATAACAATCTCATCACATGTCAATGATTTTCAGACATTCAACAATATTTTCTACAGGAAACTAGGAAAGGCCATATATTTATTTTCTTGTTCCTTAATGGATGTTCTGTTGATTTGATAAACTGATAAATAATGAGAAAGACCTTTTATCTCACCAGAGTTCTAACGATGCACAGTCCAAGACCGGTACCACCATGCCTGAAATAGATTAGAAAAAAATCAATAAGTGTATACAAAAATACGTTTCTTTTACAAATGTGATCTTATCAAGAAGATAATTTGGGTGGGTCTTGCTTACAATCTAGTCGTTGATGGGTCAGCTTGCTCAAAGCTTTCAAATACTGACTCCCATTTGCTTGGATCAATGCCTATACAGCCAAAAAATAACAGAAAATGGCATTATAAATCGTCTATAGTTGATAAAAACAGAAAAAAAAAGTATTTATAATGTTCATTCATAAATAAGAGATTTTATACCACATCCAGTATCATCAACTTCAAACCAAAGAATCACTTTGTTGTTCTTCTTGCGGGGATTTTTCTCTTGGTTTCCCTGTTTGGGCCACAAAGCGTTTTGATCGATAGAACAGCTCCCATTTTCAATAAAAGCACCCGGATATTCACACCATCCTCTCAGAATAATGTATCCTGCTGTAAGTCAATAGTAATATCAAAATCTGCAAGCCAACTTCAGAAGTTTCAAGAACGACCGGGCTTGTGTAAAATACTGGAATTTCATCAAGATAACTGGTTAATTCCCTAATTTAGCTTTTGTGTATGATCTGAATTCTTGACCATCATTTTTACCCAAATAAAGACTTTGTTCTGACACCATATGTGATAGATATGAAAGATGTTGAAGTTATCTTTGAAAAATTGCACTTACATGTTGTAAATTTGATTGAATTGCTGATTAGATTAGCAAAAATCTGAACAACTCTAGCAGAATCTCCTTGAACTACTTTTGGCATATCATCTGATCACAAATAGACAACATACAGATTATTAACCATTAAGTTGTATCATCTGGTATATGTTCATATTTGGTAGAGACTGAATCTTCTAGTTGATATTGAAATACCAGAGAGATCTATGACAGTTTCCACGCTGTGGTTTTTGCACTGAACAGAAAACATGTCGACTAGTCCTTCAAGTTCTCGCCCCATGTCAAACTCGGCTTCTTCCAGAACCAGTTTTCCTGATTCAACCTGAAAATTATAATTGTGTGAAAACAACTCAAATTATAGTATAAAATTATTGATGACCTCCTAAACAATTTCATTTTTGAAAGACAGTGCCTTTAGCCTAGTGGATTCATTAAGTATGACTTTTTGAGATAATCAGTTGTCTATATTGAAGCTATATCATAGTTTAGCAAGGTTAAGTTTACGAGAAAATATTAAATTTCAATAATTGCATGTATTGAAGTTAAGTACCAGAAAAATCTATAGATTTGTTTGGGCTATTTTACCTTGCTAATGTCCAAAATATTGTTGAGAAGCCGGAGGAGAGCTGTTGAGCATCTACGAATTTGACTAATTGTTTCATATTGCTCGTTAGTGAGACATTCATCAGATATAAGGATGTCCAACAATCCTATGACTGCAGCCATTGGTGTTCTCAGTTCATGGCTGTTGAATGGAAACGTGAAAACCATGAATTATAAACTATAACTATGCATAGAATCTATGTTAATTTCCCATATTTCGACTAGATTAAAGATGCCAGGTTCTGAGGCTTTGTATTAAGTTCATGTAATATATATATGTCACTTTAGACCTGTCTTCATATTTCAGGGACTTCTTCAATAGAAAAGCTCTGCGGGGGTAAGTTTATTTAATATTAATAATGTTATGGAAACATTATGTAGTGTTACATTTGAGTATCATATGTGCTACAAGTTCTTTAAAGTGAAGATCTTTACACTCTATTCATGACCAAACTATTCATTGGCCTATGACATGTGCTGTTCTTGAACTTTTTTCGGGAGAAAGGAGAGTGATTTAGCAGGAAGCATAGAGAAGCCATCATATCTTGTGTTCTTGAGTTTTTTTGAATTCAGGGTGATTTTCTCTACAAATTTTTCTCCCAAACTTTTGAAAGCCAATGTTTGATAATTTCTTTTATTTTCTAAACAACCTCTTTCTGTCCTTTAATTTCTTTCCGAAGTCAAGAACAAATCAGGAACTAGGAAAGTTATCTTTTACTCATACAAATGAATTTGTTCAACATTTGCTGATGCTTTGATTGATCAAAAGAATGTCAAAGATCGAACAAAGGAACTTCATGAACACTTACCTCATATTTGCTAAGAATTGGGTCTTGTAGTTGCTAGATGCCTCTGCCTTTCTTCGTGCATCCAAATGGCTAATTAATTCTGCCCGTAGCTTCATTTCCTTCGACACTCCATTCGTTAATACAAAAATACAAACACATCCTATAACTAATATACATACAGATGCAGATATCAGTATTATCAATGTCTTAAACGCTCTCTCGTCCACCTTCCCCATTATATATTTCCTTGGAATTATTAAAACTCCCACCTGTAAGTGATACACACATATATGATCAAATGCATACACATACATAACTCAACCAAAAAAAGAAAAAAGAAAAGAAAAGAGAACATACCATAGGAAGTCTCTTTAAATTCAAGAAAAATGAATCAATATAATAGAGCTGATCGCCTAATTTGGCATTCTCTATGTGAACCTCATGGTTCGGTGGGGCTTTATTCCCGTAGGATTTTAGTAGCCACTTGGCTCCAGTTTGTATGACCTGATCTTGTGAGTCAACAGCCATCATGAGCTTTGGTCCAGTCGATGAGTTCCTCAGCAATGGAGTTGTGGAAGAGGTAGCTAGCAACCAACCCTCTTGAGAAGTCAAATAAATATGTCCACTGTGAAACCCCACTAGTTCTTTCATAAGCTGGCCTACACTACACAAGGCGGTTGTTACACCAACAACCGCCACTATACTTCCCTGAGAAGCATCCCGAACTGGCATAGCTGCTGAAAGCAGGGGCGAATTTGTGAATTTGCTCACAGCTACATGCCATGAAGCAGCACCATATGGTACTTGAGAAATGCCCGCAATATTTATCAATTCGTCAGGAGGAATGGCCTTTTGTTTTCCAATCTTTTCACCGGTGTCAGGATCCAACGGCTCTCGGTACCAGATTGCTGATATGTTACTATGTATCGTTTGATCATTCCACCCTTGATGAGATGATGATGATACGTTGATGTCATAAGGTCCAGCCATTGTGTAATTGGTAAGATCAGAGTATATGTAAGATGTACTGTTATCTCTAGGATCTCTGTGAAACGCCTGAACAAAACCGTTTTGGTACTTTATTGTTATCGAATTCAGAGCTCGGTGACTTGCGAATAATGCCCACGTGACATCCCTCATTACTTCATACAACTGATAAACAGAATTATAGTTTTTACATTAGCTTTCTTATATTCGAGAAAAAAACAGAAATAAGATTGACGTAAACCTCAACTTGCTGTGCTTGGTTTTCAGGTTTGCTGTATTTTCTGATCACATATTCAGAAAGCTTGACTTGAGCTGTTGTTATTTCAACAGTAGAATTCAAAATGCTCCACATACGCAATACGGGACGCTGCAATAGTTCATGCCTCAAACCATATGCTAAAGCATTTAACGATGATTTTGTATACACTTTTGTGAAATGCCAGGTGAGCAGTGTCAGTAGACCTATAAGAATTGCCAACATTACCTGCAAAATAGACCCATTTATTAAAATAAATTTTTTATAGATTTTATTTAAGCAGGCCGAATTATGTGTACCATGATGGCAAGTCGAGCTACAAAGATGCTGTAATAGGAGGACAGATAATTGGTGTTTGTGCACTGAAGTTCTTCTTGTTCAACATCTCTCTGTAAACTTGTTGGCCTGCAAGGTGAGTGATTCTTTTCCCATGAATTTACTGCAGAATGAATTCTAACGAAGACACGATTTAGAAAAGATGTCATTTTTGTGTTTGGAACAGGTGACGGTTTAAAGATTGATCACATAGTTATGGTAGTTTTGTGTATGTGGCAATTTATTCTCCTAAAACTCTAAGGAAGAAAGCAAAGCACCATGAAAAAACTTTTGCAAGATGTTTGTTCCTGAAGTAGGTGTTGTCTACTACTTATGGTGCGACTTCCACTATTTGGAAGGCCATTAATTTCATATTTCTTAAAGTCAGGAGTGGGGGCATGTGGGTTTCTTAGTCACTTATTCCTCATCCACAATTCTCAAACCCCTTTCTATATTGCTTCCCCCGTACCATTATCATTTAATGGTTACACATGGAGTGTTACTACATTAATTATTAATCTCTATTATTCCGTCTTAATAACTTATACAGTTATAAGCAGTAGTCGAAGAACACAGGTCACTCAGGAACAAAGTTGGAAAATTTCTTGGCTCCGTCTTAGTACTAAGACGTGACAATTTCTACCTATTTACTTATAAATGAGTCGATTCGGGTTGTAAGGAGTTGAATAAAATGGTTAATCAAAGTTGAATTTGACAAATTGGTAGTGAATAATCTGCATTTAGCACTGACCACTCACACAAAGCAAGCACATGATGGGTGGGATTCCATTGAAAAACAAATATGGGGAAATCTTGGAATTTTTCTTTTTATGTTGACAGAGAATCAAATAATTGGTCTAAGATACAAAATCAGGAACCCATAGATGGCTGTCTGAGAAAGCAACTTTACAGATGGGACACTACATTCCCATATTTTACCATTGAAATATTGATTATATTTCACAAATCAGGATACATATATACATGTTTATTTGGTTTTTAGCATTGCTGCTATTAAGAGTGGTACAAAACGAACTTATGCCTAAACAGTGGTTAAAGTATAACGGGGACCTTTTATATATGTCTAAGTATAAATAATGCTTAATAAAGGGATCTCTTAAACTCATTAGTTGACCTGGTCAACATATTTTTTCATGGCCCCATGCATAGGGTGTTTTATACGCTCAAACATGTTAACATTTGCCAAGAGTATAGTATCACTTCCACTACTTTCACCATATTATCACGTCAAACATCACACTTTCACTATTACCCACCATTCGGTTCACCGCTTGATTGCTCACCATCACACAAAAATTGATACTTACCTGCCACACAATCAACCCACAGGTAAAAAGGTAAAAATAAAATGAGAACAATTCGTCACACCCCATTCCCAAATCCCAATTATTAGCAGTTTAGCACCATACAACATCATCACCATGACGTGCTGTTGTGACTCGCCTCCTTCACCACACCATCAACTCATCAAGGCATCAACCCCCCCCCCCCCCCCCCCCCCCCCCCCTCTCACATTTCATTCAATAAGTTATTAAATGTTGTGATGTCACTTGTGGGATTTGCATTGAAGTAACTTTAATTGTGAAACCCAATAAAAAGCAGATGGAGATTATCTATCTGGTCATAAAGCAAGAATAGTCATTAGATTGCTACAAAGCATGGAGGTGGAAGATTGTGATTCCCAATTTAAAATATATCAACTTTTGGTAGCTAGAGTTGCTTTTTTTTCATCCCCTTTAGAGCCAAGGGGTACCTCGGCACAATACTCGGCATGGTGATGTGGCGCTCGGTATGCCGAGGGGAACACCACCCCCGAACCTCGGCATACCGAGATTCAACCCAATCTCGGCAGATGAGTACCGAGCAAACCACCGAGCTCCATTTCGAGTTCAAAGAGAAAGGGGAGAGAGAGAGAGAGAAGAGAGGGGAGAGGAAAGAGGAGAGAAAGTATTTTTTTAATAAAAAATCTAAAAGCATTGAAGCATGTGTATTTCTTACCTTGAAGCATAGGTAAAACATGGCTGATGTGGCGCTGACGTGGTCCTCGACATGTCATGCCGAGATTGGGGTACTCCCCATGCTCTTACGAAAATTGCAACCGTTTTTATTTTAAAATCCTACATTTTATTACAACTTGAGACTTTGTAAGTTGTAAGTAAAGGTGGGGAGCTGAGGCTATGTAGTAATTTGAGCATTTTATTACATCAGTTTTTCTTCCTATTATCCAACCTTATCGTGATTACTTTCCACGATATTAAAATCTGATACCAACCCAACACCCGGTCACTAGTTACAAAATAAAAATAACACTTACAGAGGAAGAAAGATGGAATGTTGGGTCCACCATCTATCATCACACGGTGATCAAAGAAATAAAATCTATTATCGCACTACTTAACCGCATGTGGTGGTCACCCCGAACCCTTCCACCACAAACTTATGATGTGTAAACCTTAGGGAGGGATGTAAACGAGTTGATCTGCTCATAAGCTACTCGAGCTAGGATCGTTATAAGTTTGAAATGAGCCGAGCCTAAATGAGCTTGAACTTAGATTTAGACTTATTTATAAAAGGAGCCCGAGCCTTGTGTATTGGGCTCTTTATAGGTCGTGAGCTTAAATGAACAAATATATGTTTTATGAATTTTATATTTATTACTTAAAAGAATTATATTATATATTTTTATATTATTAAATAAGAAAAACATAAAAATTTAAGATTCAAATTATTTATATAATTAAATATCAACAAATAAAAAAAAGTTAAAAATCAAAATTAAAATTGCGTTTTTGTTTATTACTTTTATAATTCAAACCATTGTTAAAAGACTTATATAATTTAAACGAGCTTTAACGAGCATATCCCGAACTTCATATAAATCTTTCGCTAGCCAAGCTCGATCTCGAGCTTCTGTAATTTTAAATGAATTTATCTCAATTATTATAAGTTTGGCTCAACTAGTTTACATTTGAACTCCCTCACTACATGCCACCCCCACACACCCTCCTACCCGGGCCACTCTATGTGGTATAAGTGGAAAGGTATACCATGCATTGCGATGACCGAAAAATCAGCTGCGGAGAAGGTATTTCTTGATTATGATTGATTAATACTGAAATGAAAAAAAAAAAAAAAACTGAAATGCTGATAGGGATTCATTTATAACATGTTTCAATGGTTTGGGACAACTGAAAGTTCACGACACTGTGTGGTTGTTGATTCGAATTGCAATATGATTCCCAAATTAAAACCTTATTATAGTTTTTGTTTTATAAATATATTCCAGTAAAATTATTTTTTACATTATACACATATATACAGTGTAACACCGGTTTTCACGCGCTTAAAATTAGGGAAAATTTAAGTTTTTTAAATCAAAACGCATAGCGGAAGTAAACGTCATTTACAAAATATTATAAATGTTAACTGACTCGGCAGTTATAATACAACAAAAGAATACGCCAAGTTCAACAGTCAGGTGTTACCAACTAACCGACTAACTACCGACCATCGGATCACAGATATATACAACAAGCAGTGTTCCGCAAAAGATATTTACAACAACCACCAACAGGTTCCCACCTCACACAGGCCAACTACTTCGCACTTGCAAAAAGGGAAATCAGGCACCGTTAGCTACAACTAGCTAGTGAGTACAGATTTACACATAAGCA